>CM055872.1:15654742-17049742 GCA_029582165.1 Portulaca oleracea
ACTACCTGATCCCATTTCAAAATATTCTTATTGGTTAGGAAATTAGGAACGAGGTTGAGGTAGTAGAAGTTCCCCAAAAGTTGATGAGGAGGTGCCATAGACCCTACTTTATGCAAGGTTAGGTAAGCAACTTCATTAGCCACAGAGATATCGATCTCTATGGATGGACGCGTGTGAGATGTTACTTTTAGAAAGTAATGACTCTACCTACTACAAAGATACTTTACCATGTCATGATTCCATGAAATCCAAGATGACTCCATGAATGAAACCAAGTTTGGAACTTGGTTGACTTTCCTTAAGGTGTGAGCCGTCAGAAATAAGGTATTACATGGGTTCATTAAGATACTTCTAACCATAGTCTCATAGTATGATAATGAGATGTGGAAGATAGGTTTCAAAACCCCCTTCAAAATTAGATTTGGAAGGAGGATGTATACTTGTCACAACCAAAGGGTTTTGGTTGTAATCCTTGTAAGCTTGAGAAAATCATCTGTGGTCTTAAGGGAGCTTTTAGGAGTTGGAATCATCGATCATTTTGACCAGGACATCAAAAGATTTGATGAACTGAGAAGTGCTAAAATAATTTGTGTTTACAAGAAGTTCAGTGGGAACAATGAGTTCTTGATGCTATATGTGATTGACATACTGCCTATTAACAAAAGATTCTTATGTTACAATCTACTGAGGTTAAATTGAGAATTAATTTGAAAAATGAAGGATTGGTGGGGCTTAGAATTTTCTTGGAGGCAAGATCTACAATGATAGATTAAAAATTTTGACTGGTTGAATCAAAGTTGATAAGGTGTTGAATAGTTCAATCCGCTTCAAGAATGGATTAATTTCCATGAATCATGGCATATCGTTAGGTGAATATGATTGTCTTGAAACAATCAGAAGACAGACCTAAAAAGGATGCGACATATAACTCGTGCTTCAAGCATGGCATTAAAGTATAACAAAAGATTCTCAAAGCCTAACATAGCATATGCATTGTGTATATGTATGAACAAAGCTAAGGATATCCTCAGTCTACAGTAGTTGATAAAAGCTAAGTGTGAATAGTTACATTGATGCTACATCTACGTCAGAAAGGTATGATTATCTGAAAGGTCAGAGAAAGTTGTACAATCTGTCTGAGTCGTTTGGAGGTAAGTTGGAAGGGGTTCCCAACACGACACGATTTTGATTCTACAAACAAGACAAGTATGACACGACTTTAGAAGCTGCGACAGAAACTATTAGGATTGCGAAGTTTGTTTTAGAATTGGGTGTTGTTTCTAGCCTTGCGAGAGGAACGAAACTTTTTTGATAGGAGCCATCACTCAAGCAAACGAACTGAAGTTCACTACGAATCCAAACATGAGTTCCGAAGATATCACCCCATACGAAAGGTCGTTAGTAGAGATGATACAAAAATGTGTGAGGTTCATTGCAAGTATTGTGAACTAAACCCTTATTGCAGATAGAGCATGATAGTCGTGCATGGGCGATATGTACTAACCATATTCTGGAATGTGAACAAGTCACGTTTATGATAACTCCGTTTCATGACTATATTTATGTTGGTTTTTTTAATAGTGTATTAGGGTAGTTTCGAGTGTGAATTTCGATTTATATTCCATTTTCCCTACTACACTTGGTGTTGTTGTTTGTGATGTAAATTTGTAGGATTCGAGGCCAAAACACCAACAATTCCTTAACATTTGGTAAGAATCGATGCCCCACGGGCCTCCAATAGTAGAACCTAGATTGTGGCATGAATTTGGGAGCAAACGGATCAAGAAGCTCACGGCCAGAGGCCACCACGGTCTGACCGTGGTGAACCCCACGGTCTGTGGCAGGCTATCTCACTTTCACAGCTACAGTTCGCGACAAGAAAGAAAGGAAATTGGAGCAGCGGCTGCCACAGGCAACCCGTGGCAATAGCCACGGTCCTGGCTGCTGGCGTGTTTGCGTGAGAAGAAAAAAATGGGCAGCAGCAACAGTTTATTTGGGAGGCACGACTTCATTGCAAAAGGGGGAGGTTTTGATTCGGCCAATGAGAAAGAGGGGAAGTGGAGGATATTGAGGAGATTCGTGCAACCATATATTTCGCCTAGCACCTGATTCATTGAGGATTATCATTCATCACGTTCGATCATCATTCATTCATGCCATCACCATCCATCATTCACCCATTATTCACCCATCATTCATCCGCCATTCATCATTCATCATTCATTCCATTTCCCTTCATCCATCATTCATTCCACTCGTTCACCCTCCATTGGACCATATTATTCATTCACCGTTCATCCACCCCTTCAAGAGAGAAAAAACCCTAATAACCCCATATATTCCTCAATTCTCCATCAAGAATCAAGATCGAGATTGATTCGAAGAGGAACGAAGTTCAACATTCGGGAAGAAATCATCAATGCTCGCGAGGAAGACTCCACCCCGGGATCGAAAGGCTCGACAGTCGTATTCCTTGTAGTTTGTATCTCTTTTCGATTTCTTTCTTTGTTTTGAGAATTAATCATGATGTTTGGAACATGTGTCGTACTTTTCTTGAACATGAGTGAGTAATTTCCTTCGATTTCTAGGGTTTTGCAACCCGAAACAATGTAGTTTTGATTGATTGTTATTAGTTTGTGCATGAATTCTTGATTGGAATCAATAAAATGTTGTGTTTTCCATGTTTATGAGTATTCTTAAGGCCTTATATTTGTAAGTTTGAGATTAACCTAAGAAGTACTGAAAGGTGAATTATGGTAATCTGACTACCAACCTGTCTACCTAGGTTTGCGAAAGTTGAGAAAGGAGTAGTAAACTAGGGAATCATTGGATAACTTGACTTTTTGAGACCTTCAATTCTGTTTAACCTAAAAGGCACACGAAAGTTGTTGATTAGGTTGTTTAGAATAATTCTATTCAGCATCAAAAGGGCGATAGAATTCAGAGGTTGTCGATTCTTGATTCGTTCTTGAATGTATGATTGTGCAAACTAGGTTTTAGTAATCGAACTCGTTGTTAGGTTAGCATTTCACTAGAAGTCTTTCTCTCTTGATTAGAACATTTGATTGAATTTTTCTTGCTTTATTAGTTTGATTAGTTGTTAAACCTTTTCCAAAACCTAAAACCTAATTAGCTTAGCAATCGCAATAGAGATTAGTTTTCTGTGCTGCTAATTGAGTCCCTATGGGATCGACCTTGACGTACTACTACGTATACCGTGCGCTTGCGACCCTGTCAAGTTTTTGGCGCCGTTGCCTGGGACTCTGTCCCTAGTAGTCGGTAAACGAACCTCTTAGGTTGACTAAGCTATTTTCTTTTTCTTTTCTTTGTATCTTTATCTTTTCAAAAAAATAATAAAAAAATGACAATTCTTTATTTTCCCCAATTTGAGCAAGAATTATTTTGGCACTACTTTTGAACGATTACTTGCATGTCCTGTTCCACGTGGTATTGTGCCTAGGAAATCAGATGTTCTTGACATTGTTGCTTTGGTGGTGAATATTGAGACTCGTACTTTGTTAGAGTATTTTGGTTTCTATTATGCTCAAACTGTTGATGAAGCTTGGAGTTTGATTGAGTGGCTTCCACGTGATACTCGTGATTTTGAAAATTCTTATTGTGCATCTGGTTACTCTTACCCCAATCCTTGTGCATCTCATGCTAGATAATATACTCAACCCCATTGTTTGCCTCATTGTCGTTTGTGTAATTCTTTTGACCATGATGAATCTACATGCCCCGGTTTAGCCAAACTTGATATTTTCATGAGGGCAATGCAAGAGCAACAAGATAAGTTGAAAGCTTGTCTAGAGAAAATAGAGGAAATAGTTGACCCTTCTAAGTCATCTTTGCCAACTGTTGCTCCGTCTCATCCTAGCTTACCTAGAGACACTACTGATGGTGTCTTTGCTTTTTATAATGCATCCTTACCTTTTTCTCAGTCGACGGGGTTTGAGATGAGTGATTCCCATGGGTTCGATACTAGGTATGATGATGTTTGTCATGAGTTAATTGATTCTATTGATGAGGAGTCTTGTGAGGGGTTTGTGTGTGGATTGGATCCTTCAAGAGAGGAATCTGAAGATGCTCTCCATGCTTCTATGCTTTGTTCACTACCTTCTCTTGCCCCTAAGAACCTTGAGGAGCCCATTCCCTGTGAAAAGACCATTGATGTTCATCTTGATGTGGGATGTGAGGTTGACTCTTGTGATGCGACTGTGATTGACGGGACCAACAATGTCTTTGACTTGTCCTTAGGCACTTTAAGAGGGTTTCATCCCTACCTTGATCCATATTGTAAATGCCTAGAGGACTCAGCTAGAAAAATCATGTGGACAACTTATTTTGATTCTTTTGATTTTTCTAGTACTTTTGACTTATTTGAGAGAGTGCAACTAACATTCTTTGCCATGAGTATTTTGTTGCTCTTTTATCTGCAGGCTTGTGAACCGCATGCTGCGGAGTTTGACAAGCTTCTAAGGGCCTTGACTGCATCTGAGGTTAGTTTCGTCTAGCTAAAGACGTTAAACTAGCGCTCTTGGGAGGCAACCCAAGCATTTAATTGCTTTATTAGGTTTTATTTCGTTCCTTTAATTTTCTTCATTTTTTAGAGTGTGATGCATTATGTCGTTTCCTTCTTGTGCATGTTACCCTTACTCGAAATGCATTACGGACACTGCTTTGTCCAAGCACGGGGGGTTTGGGTTGACTGTCTTACAATCATGTGCTTGAGTGAGACTGACGTTTATAGTTGCATATTTCTTAGTTTCTTTTTGTGTTTGTTAGGCATTGAATTTGCATCTAGGTTGGATATAGGTGTAGTTTTCTTGCTTTCTTGCTAAAAGTTAAAAAAAATAAAAATAAATTAGGATAGTCTTTCGCCTTTATGAGGTGTGTTTGGATTGTCATTACAAGTGTGTACTCTTGGGAACTTTGGCTTCATGCAGATAATAGGAGAGACTTGGTTGTTTGTATGAGTTAGGTTGCTTGTCTTGTTTGTGATACATCTAGTCTTGAATGATTCTTGTGTATGATAGTGAAGTTCTTGTGTTTGGTACATCAAAGGAACTAGTTGTAGTGATTGTGGTAGGTTAACCCGTGAGACTTTTTAAGCCTAAAAGACTATCACTTTTATAGTCTCATATTCTTTTGAGCGTGGCCTTGCCATGTTTGCATCTCTAGAACTTGATTTGACTCTCTTTGAAACTGCATTTGACTTGTGCATTGTGTTAATATGATTGGAGGCCCATTATGAAGCCACATAGCCAAAAGCCACCTGACATTTTGACCTCTTTTTGCTAGCCCTTGCGCAGTTTTTCCTATCTTGTTGTTTACCCTACATCGCGCGCCATTGACCTATTCTTAATTACTTACCCTTTAGCCAAGTTAGTGGAGCAACAATTCAGTTGGGGGACAGTTTGGAAGTCTAATTGTTGATGACATCGTTGGTTAGTTTGCTTGATGACGGAAACATTGTTCTTAATCATTATTTATCCCATCTTTTCATTCGAGGTTGAAATTGGTTTGATGGGAAATGAGCCGTTTCTTTATTTATCTATGATATTCCCAAGGAAAAAAGAAAAAAAAAGAAAAAAAAAGAAAAGAAAAATATATTGAAAAAAAAGAGAGAGAAGCTTTGAAAAATAAGGTGAATAGCATTGTCGATTTCTTGCTTATAATGACTCTTCCTTTGCTTTTCCTTCAATTGGGGATGTATATTTGAGCTTAATTGTGGTGTGAAGAGGTGTTGTGCGTTATGTATTCGGAATGTTGCTATTTAGGTTCTTGGCTTTTAGCTCCACATTTCCTAAATGATTTCCCTCCTTACCCTACACCTAAGCTCAATCACAACCTTAGAAAGTCCTTATGATTAACTTTTATGCATGTTGTCTATTGCGCTAGAGAATTGAGAGTCTTGTCAAGCTTATGGTAGGTTGTCTACATTGGTTAAAGGTATTGAGTGAACCATCATATCTTTTGCAAACACATGAGGGGAGTGATCCACATACCCTAAAGTGAGGTCCTGCCAATCCCAACTAGTTCGCCAAGCATGTGAATGGATTTTGATTGCACTTGAGTTGTAAAGGATTAGTTGTATTGCTCCCTGACCTAGTGATTCTATTTCGAACTACAATTTTTGTTTCAATTTAAATCTTATTCTCGGAAGGAGACCTTGAGTGTATACTTGCTTTTATAGTCCTACATTGCCCTTGTATTGGAGGAGGTGTGTGTGTTTAGTTTGTTTTTGAGTCATTTCATCTACTTTTGAGTCTTGTACTTGCTTGGGGACAAGCAATGAGTAAGTATGTGGGGATTTGATAACTGCGTTTCATGACTATATTTTGTTGGTTTTTTTAATAGTGAATTAGGGTAGTTTCGAGTGTGAATTTTGATTTATATTCCATTTTCCTTACTACACTTGGTGTTGTTGTTTGTGATGTAAATTTGTAGGATTGGAGGCCAAAACACAAACAATTCCTCAACATTTGGTAAGAATCGATGCCCCATGGACCTCCAATAGTAGAACTTAGACCGTGGCATGAATTTGGGAGAAACGGATCAAAAAGCTCACGGCCAGGGGCCACCACGGTCTGACGGTGGTGAACCCCCACGGTCTGTGGCAGACTATCTCACTTGCACAGCTGCAGTTCGCGACAAGAAAGAAGGGAAATTGGAGCAGCTGCTGCCACAGGCAACCCGTGGCAATAGCCACGGTCCTGGCTGCTGGTGTGTTTGCACAAGAGGAAAAAAAAAGGGCAGCTGCAATAGTTTATTTGGGAGGCACAAATTCATTGCAAAAGGGAGAGGTTTTGATTCGGTCAATGAGAAAGAGGGGAAGTGGAGGATATTGAGGAGATTCGTGCAGCCATATATTTCGCCCAACACCTGATTCATTGAGGATTATCATTCATCACGTTCGATCATCATTCATTCACGCCATCACCATCCATCATTCACCCATTATTTACCCATCATTCATCCGCCATTCATCATTCATCATTCGTTCCATTTCCCTTCATCCATCATTCATTCCATTCGTTCACCCTCCATTGGACCATATTATTCATTCACCATTCATCAACCCCTTCAAGAGAGAAAAAACCCTAATAACCTCATATATCCCTCAATTCTCCATCAAGATTCAAGATCAAGATTGATTCGAAGAGGAGCGAAGTTCAAGATTCGGGAAGAAATCATCAATGCTCGCGAGGAAGACTCCACCTCGGGATCGAAAGGCTCGACGGTCGTATTCCTTGTAGTTTGTATCTCTTTTCGATTTCTTTCTTTGTTTAGAGAATTAGTCATGATGTTTGGAACATGTGTCGTACTTTTCTTGAACATGAGTGATTAATTTCCTTCGATTTCTAGGGTTTTGCAACCCAAAACAATGTAGTTTTGATTGATTGTTATTAGTTTGTGCATGAATTCTTGATTGGAATCAATAGAAGGTTTTGTTTTTCATGTTTATGAGTATTCTTAAGGCCTTGAATATTTGTAAGTTTGAGATTAACCTAAGAAGTACTGAAAGATGAATTAGGGTAATCTGACTACCAACCTGTCTACCTAGGTTTGCGAAAGTTGAGAAAGGAGTAGTAAACTAGGGAATCATTAGATAACCTAACTTTTTGAGACCTTCAATTCTGTTTAACCTAAAAGGCACACGAAAGTTGTTGATTAAGTTGTTTAGAATAATTCTATTTAGCATCGAAAGGGTGATAGAGAATTCACAGGTTGTCGATTCTTGATTCGTTCTTGAATATATGATTGTGCAAAGTAGGTTTTAGTAGTCAAACTCGTTGTTAGGTTAGCATTTCACTAGAAGTCTTTCTCTCTTGATTAGAACATTTGATTGAATTTTACTTGCTTTATAAATTTGATTAGTTGTTAAACCTTTTCCAAAACCTAAAACCTGATTAGCTTAGCAATCGCAATAGAGATTAGTTTTTTGTGCTGCTAATTGAGTCCATGTGGGATCGACCTTGACGTGCTACTACGTACATCGTGCGCTTGCGGCCTAGTCAGTTTACATGAACTGTCATGAATTATGACCATTTTGATTCATCAATAAGAATCAAACTTTACATTAATTGTGGTTTAGAATTATGCAAATGTCCAAAAAGGTTAGCGAATTCAAAATGGGAAATTGGATGAGGTCTGATTTCTAAAACTCCATTAAGTGAGCTTGATAATGCTAGTCTTGGTTGATAGTCGACATGGTTCCTAATTGTATTATCACGTAGGGACAATGATAATATGATCACAATTAGCATGTAGGGTTGAGGTGATGATCGAGTTTCATGATCATGGTGATGTGGTGACATCATAAATCAATCACATGGGTAATGTTGAGAACAACTACCGAACTGACCCCCAATGATAGCTCTTTAAGTTGTGAATGTCATAAGAGCTCTCGCTACTCAAGGATAATTCCTAAATCCTGAATTCAATACATAGACTACATGGTCAGTTGTATCTTTGGAGGTCCAATGCCTTTTCTAACAAGAGACCATAAAGGCGGTGTCTGGGTTACAGTTGGATCATGTGAGAATATATATTTGAACAAGATGGCATTATCCTCTCTATTAGAGACAGTTGTCTCGCTGGCCACTCGGTGAGATGGGACTGAAAATGCTTGGCCGAGCTAAGATGAATCAAAAGATGATCATTTGCTTTTCAGAGTCTAACTCGGAGATCGAGGAACGTTCGGGTCTTACATAAGGATGACTTCAGTTTACCTTATCTGAACTTGAGACAATAAGAGACAAGGGAATTTAAGGAATCGAACACTTGTGGGACAAGTGGGAGATTGTTGGGAATGTCCCATCAATTTTCAATATATGTCTTGCTAGAGACCTCTATATTCGTTAATTGAGTATGTTTAATTACAACTATATTATTTGGTCCTACTGAGTTACACAATTTAGTTCCCATGAACAATGTATGTAGCCTAGACAATATCGTATTATGTTTAGAAATGTTGGGAGCTGATTTCTATGAGAAATCAACTCAACACGGTCCAAGTTGAGTTTACCAGGGACCGTGGTGAGCCAACACGGACCGTGTTTGGGTTACCACGGACCATGGTGGTTATGGCCGACTTAAAATACGTTCCTAAAACATGGTCCGTGTTTCCGTGTTGGGCCTTAGACAATGTTTTTGAGTAAGTTGGTTATTAGGGTTTTAGCTAACCTTTTCCCCAAGCCGTCTAAACCCTATAAAAGGGAGTCTCTCTGAGAAATTTAGATCGAGGGAACTGCTTGAGACTTTTAGAGAGATACCAGGGTAATTTCTTGAGTTCATATCTCTCCTATATAGCAGTTATTGTTTCCTGAAACAAACCACATCATACCGAAACACATACTTCTCATTGAGATCTTTCTCGATCGGGTCGATCTAGCAATTGAGTTCCGGGAGTGCTGCGTGGACCTAAAGTAGAAGAAACTCAAAGATCAACCTCTAAATTAGTCGGATTAGCGATCAGGTATACGATTAAGCCTATGCAATTGTTTATCTCCTGGGTGATTAACTATTTTGTAATCATTATGAATTTTCAGCCAATTAATCTGTATCTGTTCGGAAATAAATCACCTAAAACTCAACAGAAGCTTCGAGGAATGGGTCACTTTCTTGAAGAACCATAAGGATATCCAATAGTGGACCCAATGGTGCTTTTCTAACTATTCCCGCAAGGCTGCCCGTGTCACTCCTTTGGGTCTTTCGGAGCTGACTTATTATTTTTTCGATTGGTCATCTTTAGGACATCCCTCTCTCTCCTTGTGAGATTCCCGATCTCACTCACCTACGAGGGTCCACATTTGAGTCTTGGTTGAAATATTGGAAGAAACGCTCCAGAGAAGAGGCTCCTCCACGTCATCGCATCATTATGTCCTCCACGGATGCATACCGGAGCTGGATAACCACAACCATCGGGGCTAGCCATTGGCTTAAGAGGAAGCAACCTCATTCTTCCTCTCAAGAAGCCTCAATATTAAAGAGCATCATTCAACCTATGCTTCTGGGCATCACCATTCAAGATCCAGGGTCTAACTCTAATAGACCGAAAATTGCTATCCCTAAGGAAAAGGGAAAGAAGTACATTATAGTGCTGGAAAAACCTAACAAGTACAAGTACTGACAAGTTGAAAAACCTAGTGGATCCAAGGATCCTAACTCAAGCAAAGACCGACGTGACTTGACTGGAGAAGAAAATGACGAGAAAGAGATGGTAGAAATGTAGGAATAAAAATGCTTATGCTATGTATTTTAATTATTTGACGCTTCACCTTTTGAAATTAGTAGAATAAAATGTAACAAAAGAATGTACTCCTTTTATTAATGCAAGAAGCAATATATTTTACATTTTATTTTACAAGAATTACACAAGCTATGGTTTTCCTTTCTTCCTTCTTGGATTGTCACCATCTTCAAGAGCATCTTCAAAAAAGACTTTTATTCTCTCCTTTTACCTAACTTGCCCCGAGGGATATTCAAGTTAGCCACTCATTTTTCTTTTTTTCTTTTTTTTTTCTCTTTTTTTTTCCTTTTTGTACTCTCATATTACTCGGTCTGTCTCGAAGAGATTTTCAAACCGACCCCTCTATAGTTTTTTACTCTTTTTCATTCTCTCTTCTTGTTGTACTCTCTGAAGCTAGTGGCCTGTTGACAATTTGATTGCTTGCTTTTATAAGATAATACATGCCTGTGTTGGCAATTCAGTTGCTTGCGGTCCAAATCGAGGTCCTATACCCTATAAGACAAAAGGGAGTTTTCCCGGCCAGTGCTTGTAGGTGACAACCATTTTCTTGATAATGTTCACCAGAGTCTTAATCACAGCCTCAACTGCACCATTAGTTTGTGTTCGATATGGAGAAGCGTGATGATGTCGAATCTTATACTTGGCTAGGAGATTAACAAATTCGCCCATAAAATGGCTTCCATTGTCACTAATTACCTCATGTGGCACTCCATATCTGCAGATGATGTTTTTCTACATGAATGCTTCGAAGTTATCTTTGCATAAGAAGTAACTTCTACCCACTTAGTGAAGCACTCGACAGCCACCAACGCATATTCATGTCCTCCAATACCTTTGGGCGAGATCTTCCCAACAATGTCGATGCCCTAAAACTGAAAATAGCCAAGGCGAGGCCAAGGTGGTCAAATAAGATGATGGTTGATGCTTGAGATCAACATACTCTTGAGACTTCTGGAATTTTCTCACAAATTGAAGGATATCTAATTCCATAGTAGACAAAAAGTATCCAGCCCGCTGAATCTTCTTCACTAACAACCTCCCGTTCATATTAAACTCACCCCCGTGGGTTGATTTCATCAATTCATTAGCCTTATTCTCATCTACAGAAAGAAGGTAAATCCACGTTGCTATCTTCTTATATAAGCGATCTTGGATGATGCAATATTGTGCGACCATCAACCGGATAGCCCTCTGAGCTCGATTTCCTGCATCAGATAGATACGCAACGTCCTTTAAGAAAGTGTAGATGTGAAAGAACCAAATATTATGGCCGATGGAGCTCACCACTAAGGATTGGTGATGGGTAGGCTCAGTTTTCCTCTCAACAACCATAGTCAAGGATTGGTCTTTTTGGGGCATAGCCACCATAGACGATAACTAGCCAATGCATCAGCCAGTTTAGTGTGACTTCGAGGTAGGTATTTGAACTCAATGTGCTCAAATCGACTAGCCAAATTGGATAAGTGATGTTCGTATAGTGTTAGGGATTCACTTTTTAGCTTCCAGATGTTAGTGGCTTGATTGACAATCAAACGCGAACCTCCGAATACTCGCAACCGACCAATACTCATCTCCAGAGTAATATGCATTCCTAGGATTCGGGCTTAATATTCAACAACATTATTTGTGGCGTCAAAACCCAACTTGACTGCTAGCTGGAAATGTAAACCTTCAAGTGAAATCAGCAATGCTCCAACTCTGCATCCCATTTGGTTTGAAGCACCATCAAAATATAATTTGCAGATTTCCTTCTTTATTTGAAAAATATGCTCATCACTGAACTCGAAGCCTCTATTGTCGGGCTCTTCTACCGGAAGGTTGGCCAAGAAATCAGAGACAACTGGACCCTTTATAGACTTCTGATGTTGAAAATGAAGACCAAATTTGGATAGCATTACAATCGATTGAGTAATTCGACTTTTGATTGCTGATTGTTCCATGACGTACTTGACTGGATTGCATGCTGCGACCACTTAAACAGTATGTAAGAGCATGTAGTGACGAAGCTTTCTTATAGACCATACCAATGCTAAGGCCATCTTCTCGATTTCAGAATATCGAGACTCACACCCGGAGGATTTCTTGCTTACGTAGTATATAACCTTTTCTAATCCATCGACCTTCTGCGCCAGCTTGACACGTACAACATTCTGGTTTATGGTGAAATATAACAACAAGGGTTCTTCAGGAACAGGTGGGACAAGCACTGGTGGATTAGTCAAGTTCGCCTTGATTTTGTTAAGTGCTACTTGGCACTGGTCATCCCACTCAATCTTCAAACCCTTCTTCAGCTTTTTAATCAATGGTTCACAAGGCATAGTGAACTTGATTATATACCTACTCAGGTATTGAACTCGTACCAAGAAACCACGAATCTCCATCTCTAATCTAGGCAGAGGCATTTCCTGAATAGCCTTGATCTTATACGTGACAACCTCAATTCCCCATTGAATGAAAATATACCCTATCAACTTTCCCGAAGTAATTGTAAATGCACACTTCTGTGGATTCAACCTCATTTTGTTCTTCCGAAGCCTAAGGAAGAACTTGCGCAACTTGCGAATGTGATCTTCTCGCCTCTTGGATTTGATAACTATATCATCCACATACACCTCTACCTCCGTATGGATCATATCGTGGAGTAGTATAATCGTAGTGCGTTGATAAGTGGCACCAGCATTCTTCAGTCCAAGGGCATGACCACGTAGCAAAAGGTTCTCCAAGGAGTGATAAATGATGTTTTCTTCATATCTTCTTCAACCATTTTGATTTGATTATAGTCGTCATACCCATCCATGAATGATAAAAGTTCGTGTCCATAAGTGTTGTGAACAAGGACATCAATATGTGACAAAGGAAAATTATCCTTTGGGCTGCCTTTATTGAAATCTCTAAAATCGACGCACAGTTGAACCTTCTCATCCTTCTTTGGTACTTGGACAATATTGGCGCACTACCCATTCTAGAAACTCCATGATTATGATGAATTTGGCCTCTAACTGCTTCTGGATTTCATCATGGATTTTTTCTGACCATTCATTCTAGATTTGACACGTTATCTGTTGAACTGGTTTCCTATCAAGATAAAGCGGTATTGCATGCTCTACGATTTCCTTATCAATCCCGAGGTTATCCTCACTAGACCAAGCGAAGACATCGACAAACCCCTTAAACAACTCGGAGAACTCCTGTTGCTCCTTCGGGGTTAATGATTTACCAATTTTCAATTCCCAGGGAGTTTCAAGCGTCCTCACATTGATGGTGATTGTTTCTACTATTTTTTCCTGACGATTCTCATGATCGTCCATAGCTTGTGTTAATTCTTTAAAGTCTTTCAAAGGTTTAGCATCAAATTCAGAATTATTAGCACAACAATTTAGGGGAATCGAGTGACAATGAAGATACTCAGAAAGGTTCACTTCATTGAATGCTAAAATGGATATAGACATATCAGACATGGGGTTAAACCCAACTAACTCAGACTTAACTATAGACCCACTAGTGCTCGACTCAAGCTGGACCTTACAAGGTTGACTTAACACTGGGGTACACTTATTGTCAGCGTAATCGACCCAGGAAACTTCATGGCGACCCCCATCAGCAGAGATCATGACACTGAGATCAAATTCAGGATTGGACAACACAACAACCACCGGGTTAACTTCTTTCTCTTCTTCCACCGGTCCTTGGCCAAATAGCAAGCCAAACATGCTTCCTCCTGAGAGATGAGTCCACTCGAGTGGTGGTTGCTCATATGATTTGGTCTTAATAACTTTCTTCACCGAGGTGTCACGATCATTAAAGATCTCAACACTGGGACACGAACACCTTTAACATAGCGAAGCTCCGAGAACCCGTACCAAGGAAAGTCATCTCCTTGCCTTATGAACTATCCATTCAAGGTTAGCGGGTATGGCTTAGTTTCCATTAGTGTAGGTGGATTTGTACTCATTTCTTTGACCAGCCAACAAGGCTTTGGTGCGAAAAACTTCTTGATTGGTTGGTTTGTAGCCCAACCCAAAGCGACATGAATGCTTAGAAGTTGTAAACGTCGGAGCTACATTGTTTGGCCTTTTTCCTATGGACATCCCAGGAAAATACCCTTGTTTCTTCATAATGGCATGGACCTTCAGATTGGAGTAAGGATCAAAGTCGAAAGTTGCTTCATCCTCTATAGCAGCGACAATTTCAAAGTTATGTAGATCCACGTCAATTGATGTATGTTCCACTTCTAGCACATGTAGGTTGGGTTTGAATGTCCCAGAGATAGCCTGTCCTGAAAGGGTGATCACTTGGTCATGGACGACCATCTTCAATTTCTTGTGCAAGGTGGATGCCACCGCGTTGCAGCTGTGTAACGAAGGACGTCCTAATAAATTATTGAAAGCAATCGAGATATCCAAAACCATGAACTCCACATTCTTAGAGATATGATCAAAACTGATAGGCAAAGTCATCGTGCCGAGCAAATGTAGGACCCCAGAAAAAGTGCCCCTTTTTCTGTGAAGCGCTACTTAAACGATCGAGAGCCAACTAAGGATTAAGCAACCCAATAATTTTATTTTATGAAATTCATTTTCGGGGTACTTTTTATTTATTCAATAATCAATTTTTATTATTCACATGTTTGAAATTACATCAAATTAATTTACAAATAATTTTACATGAAATTCTATTAGAATCCGGGCCAAAACCCAATAGAGAATACTTACAAAATTCAAAGGCCATATGACCTTTAATAATTCCTATAGTATTTTCTCTTGAGCAGTCTCCGGATCAGAATATGGAATTATGTAAATTAGTTTATAAATTCTTTCAACGTAATAAACATTCACGTTAAATAATAAAAAGAGATTATATAAAAAAAAGAAAGAGTCGCCAGCCGATTTAAGAAAATTGACAAACCATAAAATAATAAAAAATGACTCCGGTATACGAACTCGAATTCTAAGTTTGGGGGCAAGGTTACGAATTTGAGAATTAAAATAATTCTCAAATCCGCCTACTTGAAAACAGACTCTACTAAAATCAAACTTGAAATGAAATTGAGCGGGGAGAACTTCTAATAAATTTCACGAAGTTATTACACGAACATACAAATGAAATTAAAAAAAATGATGGTTTTACAAAATGAACGTACAAATAACACGTTTACATAAAAGAAACTACATTATTGAAACTTAAAGGATGAACAAACCTCACTTAAAACTTCGATATGATGAATGAAAGATCGAACTCCTTATGATAAACCCTTGATCGTGCTTTGATAATGGCTTGTTATGAAGGTTATTTGGTTGGAGATATTGTTTATGGTTGGTGTGATGATGATATGGATGATGCTTACTTATGATTGATGATTATGGATGATGAAAGGGAATTTTGTGATTATGCTATAATAAGAGTAGAGGAATGGGGAGGATAATGGTGTTGGACGGTGACTATGGAGAGAGTAGAAGGTGATAAGATGGGAATTGTTGATGATGATAGTTGATGAAATGAGTGTGGATGAGAGGGGGTATTTATAGTTGGAGGGTGAGGTGGTGAGGATGGAACGTGAGGGACATGATCCCATGGATCATGCCCTCCATGCAAATAGTAAGCCCCGGCGGCCTTGCACCGGTCAAAGGTCAAAAAGTCAATCGGCGGTGATCATGGGATTGCATGGAAAAGGAGGGAAAAAATTGGCGCGGATGCTGATTTGAAGAGGAAGGCCGCCGGGCCGTTGATTTCCTCTCACATGGATTGCCATGCTGGCAATTGCATTCCTGATCCAGGGAATTGAGGAAGGCCGTCAGGCCTTCCTGTTTTTCATGGGCTGGGTCCTGCAGGTATTGAACTGCGCTGAAGGCTTTGTGGAACAGAGGAAGGCCGCCTAGCCTTCCTTTTTCAGTGGGGTTTTTTGTTCGCTGTTGGGCTTATTTTAAAAATGGGCAAGGCCCACCGGCCTTATTTTCTTTGATTTAAGCCCACTTATTTCGGGCCCGATTTTCACGAGTGAAATTTATTGGTACACAATTCAGTTTCTAGAGAGAACCCCCACTTTAATTGAGTCCGAATAGGACGATGGTCAAAGTAGCTTGTGGTGCTTATTGCTTGAAGTCTGACTAGGAGATGGATGCTATCGATGCTCTTTTATGTGGCGACCGAAAAGTGGATGCTGACGGTGCTCTTTTATGTGGCAACCAGAAGATAGATGCTGTCGGTGCTCTTTTATATGGCGACTGGAAGGTGGATGCTGTCGGTGCTCTTTTATATGGCGACCGCAAGGTGGATGCTTTCGGTGCTCTTTTATGTGGCAATCGGAAGGTGGATGTTGTCCGTGCTCTTTTATGTGGCGGTCGGAAGGTGGATGAAGGTCAGCGCTCTTTTAACGGCTGATGGAAGATGGTGTCTCGATTTTCCCGGTGTTGGTGATGGCTCCCTACACAAACACCAAAGCAGAATGTCAGATCATTTTGAACAATGGCTGGAGATGTAGAGAATTACATGTCTGCAGCTGATCCGGACTCCCCTTCTCCTTTGTTTATGTCGATGTCCCAATCTTTCCCGATGTTGATGATGGTGCCCAACGGATTTTCCCGCAGCGGATTGGATTTTCTCGATGTTGAAGATGCCCAAAGGATATTCCTGAGGTAGATCGAATTTTCCCAATGTTGATGATGCCCAACGGATTTTCCCGAGGCGGATCAGATTTTCCCATTTTCGATGGTGCCCAACAGATTTTCCCGAGGCGGATGGTGCTCAACGGATTTTCTCGTGGTGAAGCAGTAGACGATGCCCAACAGATTTTCCTGAGCGGATCAGATTTTTCTCAATGTAGATGGTGCCCAACGAATTTTCTCGAGGCGGATGATAGTGTCGATGACGTCTATGGTAACATTTGTTGCTTGAGCAGACTAGAAGATTGCCATGGGGATGAGCTTTAGACGATAGTCCGCTTGAACTTGAAAGAACTCATCCAGAGTGTGATTAGAACTTCCTTTAATCTTGTTCTTGATGATTCGAAGTGCACATCAATTGCCATATTAAGACATGACCCCTTATGCGATGAAATTTCCTGAACATGGCGTCACTCCACCCATGCCCTTTGTCTACTGACTCCTTCCTAGGTGCTGGCATTTGGATTTTGTTCGTTTTCTGCAATCGATCCAATGCCTTGGCATATATCATGTAAATTGGAGTATAGGTCTCATACTTCAAATGTGATGGTATTCGGATAGCACCACGATTCACATTTTGAATGACATTTACCTTAGTCACCTTGGAAGAGTTTATGGTTCTCTTGCTTGCACTAGCGCTCTTCCATCCTTGGGAGGCAGTGTTCCTCTCCCTACAGGCTTCCAACTTAGGGAACAACATCTTCAGATAATCAAAGCTTTTTACCACATGAAATTAAGTTGTTGTGCTAGACTTGGTTTCAAACCACGAACAAAGGTGTTAAGCTGCATCTCAATAGGAATGATGCTAGTTACTTGAGGTAGCTTGGCGTGCCATCTCTCATAGACTTGGTTTCCAACCATGAACAATAGTTCATCATCCCCTTGGGGAATCGCCATAATATCAGATAGAGTCACCTTGTCTTTTTTAATCTTGCTTTAATGATCGGTAAAGGTTTTTCGTAAGGCTATCGAATATCCTCGTACCTCCAAAGGCAAGGTATAGTAATAATCTAGAGCCTCATCATTTACCGACAATGGGAAGGCCTGTTTGCAATGCTCAATACCTATGCCCCTGAGTGGCATTACCCGGTTGAACTCCCACACATGATGGGTTGTATTCTCAAACACACTGAACTGCTTTAGCGGTATGTCTATCTTTCCAGAAACATTGGTCTTGACCTCAGCAGGTGGTTTGAATTTGATGAACTGATTAGTGAATGCGGGCATCTGACTCACCGCATTCATGAATCCGTCGAGCTGCGCTTTCATCTCCTTGATGACAGGGTCATCCTACAACTTCACTTCTGTTTTGATCGGAGCAAAGTGAGGGGTAGCTACTAGTGGTTGTAGCTTTGGTATCGGGTCGTCTGTCACGTGGACGACCACCCACACACTAAGACCATCCCCCAAATTGCCTTTTCCTTTGTTCGCGGTAGAAATTTGGTGTGGAAAAACATTCTTAGGGTTTTCCTCTTCATCATCATCGCCCAACCCTACATGCACACTAATACATACGTTGCAAAGCTTCTAAAACCCCATTTAAGGTTTCTTGTTGTTGCTAAATTCTATTATTATGTTGTTCAATGAGTGCCCACTACCCAGCGGTGTGCTACTCGACTTTCTTTTCTTGCTGTAAGGTGGCAAAGGTGATTGGCCCTTTCACCTTGTTGAACTTTTCCTCCAGGTAATTAGCTAACGCGGCGTTGATCTGGTCGTTGTTGTTGTCTTCACCCCCTAACATGTTGAATTGTAGACGACGAGAAGCTTTGGGTTTAAGTGTAAGTGGGACGTAATTCGAGTTGCAGATTAAACGGCCTAACGGTCCTGGGATCTAAGTTAAATGTTAGTCTACAATTATTACTGAAGGAAAGCAAACATACAACTCAGAGATGGACCTTGACATAAATAAAATCGTGAAATAAACAAACTTTATCCCTTTTACAATTTCAAATCAACTTGATTTTTTCAAGTTTTACCCTCTTTTTAAGTTTAAGTCACCAATGGAGTCGCCAATCTGTAGGACCCCAGAAAAAATGCCCCTTTTTCTGTGAAGCGCTACTTAAACTAGGGGTGTTCATAAATAACCGCCCCGAAAAACCCGATCCGGAAACCCGCTAGACATTTTCGGGTACTCGAATTACCCGAAATTAAATTTAACATTTAGTTCCAGATTTAATTTTTTTCTAATTTCCAGTCCACTGCCCAGGCCTAAATTTTAATCTGGAAAAAACCCTAATTGATGTTAATGTTGACGCTTAGTGCTCCAATTTCAAATCCTCCAAAAACTCAAAACGTATGGAAACTCAGTGCCAGTGGTCCTTCTGGCCCAGTTTCAGAACATTTTTGAAAAATTTTTTACTACTGGAGTGTTAATTAATAATTTTAAATTTAAAATAAAAATTGGAAACTCATATGATTTTAATTAATTGGGTTTTTTGGTTAACCGGTATCCGCTTCGAAACTTTTGGGTACCCGGAAGTTTCGGTTACGGTTCGAGGGTTTGGACGCCCCGAATTTTCGGATACCCGGAAAAATTAACCAATCGGTTCGGGTACCCGCCCCGTGAACACCCCTAACTTAAACGATCGGGAGCCAACTAAGGTTGCTCAATCCTTAAATAAGGATATTTTTATTTTATGAAATTCTTTTTCGGGGGTAACTTTTCATTTATTCAATAATCAATTTTTATTATTCACATGTTTGAAATTACATCAGATTAATTTACAAATAATTTTACTCCGATTCAAATCCGGGCCAAAACCCAATAAAGATTACATAGAAAATTCAAAGGCCATGTGAGCTTTAATAATTCGTATAGTATTTTCTCTTGAGCGGACTCTGGATCGGAATATGGAATTATGTAAATTATTTTATAAATTCTTTCGACGTATTAAACATTCACCTTAAATAATAAAAAGAGATTATATAAAATAAAGAAAGAGTCGCCAGCTGATTTAAGGAAACCGACAAACCATAAAATAATAAAAAATGACTCCGGTCTACGAACCTGAATTCTACGTTCGGGGGTAAGGTTACGAATTTGAAAATTAAAATAATTCTCGAATCCGCCTGTTAGAAAACAGACTCTACTAAAATCAAACTTGAATTGAAATTGAGCGAGGAGAACTTCTAATAAATTTCACGAAGTTGTTATTCGAACATACAAATGAAATAAAAAAATGATGGTTTTACAAAATGAACGTACAAATAACACGTTTACATAAAAAAAACTACATTATTGAAACTTAAAGGACGAGCGAACCTCACTTTTTTTTTTAACCCGGGTAAACAAATTACATAAGGAACTTAGGAGACCCTTCTATCAAGGCATCTCCCCAAGTTATCTGCATGAATAATAAAAGAAAAATCTGTCGCAGGGCTACTTATCCAAAGGCCAACAGATTGTAACGAGTGACCGAAGTTAGCCATCCAATCTGCCGCTGAGTTTGTTTCACGATAGATGTGGCGAATGGTAGAATCTTCCAACTGCCTGATTAAGTGTTTGATATCTCTAACAATCATATCAATATGCCAAGGTGTGTGGATGATCCCTTGGATAGCCTGGATGAGAATAAGACTATCACCTTCAATCTGAATTCTTGAAAAACCTTCTAAAATAGCTTGTTGAAGACCAAAACGGAGAGCAAAGGCTTCTGTCAGCAGAATGGAGTGTGAATTAACTGGCATAGCCCCAACTTTTCGAATATGGCCATGGTGATCACGAATGACGAATCCTACTGCTGAGCCTTGATGGTTTAGGGAGCCATCAAAGTTTAACTTCACCCAACTGACGTGTGGCTGCTCCCACCCTTCTCGAACAAAAATTTGGCGGCGCTGCACCTAAGACCGAGAATGTTGATGCTGATTAAGATGTTGATCCTGGTAAGAGAATCTGCTTCTTGCTCGCCATTCTGCAAACTTCTCTTGGCTCGGATGATGACCCTTGTAGCGTTGAAGACGGAGTTGTTGAAGACGCAATCATTACGCTCCTTCCATATGCTCTAAATGAGGTAGAAAGCTCTCAAAACTTCGTTGGAGGGGAGGGAATTTTTGAGAGTTTGTAGCATACTGCTACCGTTGGTGTCTGTTGGCCAATTGACAGGAGATGAAAGCCATCTATGAGATTTGGCAATATCCCATACTTTTTTTGCGAACCTCACTTAAAATAGACTAGAAGATCGAACTCATTATGATATGAACCCTTGACCCTGCTTTGATAATGGCTTGGAATAAAGGTTATTTGGTTGGAGATGTGGTTTATGGTTGTTGTGATGATGATATGGATGATGATTGTGGATGATGAAAGGGAATTTTGTGAGTATGCTATAATAAGAGTAGAGGAATGGGAGGATAATGGTGTAGGATGGTGATTATGGAGAGAGTAGAAGGTGATAAGATTGGAATTGTTGATGATGATAGTTGATGAAATGAGTCTGGATGAGAGGGGGTATTTATAGTTGGAGGGTGAGGTGGTGAGGATGGAAGGTGAGGGAAATGATCCCATAGATCATTCCCTCCATGCAAATAGCAAGCCCTGGCGGCCTTGCACCGGTCAAAGGTCAAAAAGTCAATCGGCGCTGATCATGGGATTGCATGGAAAAGGAGGGAAAAAATTGGTGTGAATGCTGATTTGAAGAGGAAGGCCGCCGGGTCGTTGATTTCCTCTCACACGGATTGCCATGCTGGCAATTTCATTTCCAGTCCAGGGAATTGAGGAAGGTCGCCGGGCCTTCCTATTTTTCCTGGGCTGGGTCCTGCGTGTATTTAACTGCGCCGAAGGCTTTGTGGAACAGAGGAAGGCCGCCTAGCCTTCCTTTTTCTGTGGGCTTTTTTATTTGCTGTTGGGCTTATTTTAAAAACGGGCAAGGCCCACCGACCTTACCATATATAATTTATATATACTTAATAAAAAAACATTTCCCCTTTTTCTTCCCAGTCCAATATGTGAATCGAAGGTCTTCAAACAAAGAAAGAGACTTTGGATAGGACGATATGGAACGCTAGGGTCTGTACCCTACTTTTTCCATACCATAAAAAGTAAATTTCATTGCCTCTTGGCAATCTCTGAGAAAGCGAAAAAATCACAGAGATACTTACGATTACGCGAACTCACCTATAAAGGTACCATCTTGTAAGTCTCATACAAGAGGGCAGAAGGTTACAAAATATACAAAAAATTCTCAGTCGTCAGTTCCTCTTATTTCTGGCCCGATTTTCACAAGTGAAATTTATCGGTACAAAATTCAGTATCTACAGCGACTGTCTGGGAGTGTTATCATATGCTCGAAGTAATACAACATCCTCAACCAATTGATTTCTTTGCAGTCCTAACTTGGCAATGGTACGCCAAGGGTAAACATTTATAGTGGAACCATTATCTACCAGAATCAAAGGAATTACTTTGTGGGAATTAAGAGTAGTTAAGTATAATGCTTTGTTTTGGTTTACCCCATATGAGGGTAAGTCATCATTATAAAAAGTAATGGTTCCTTGACTAGCTATAACATGAGAAACTAAGGCTTCAAGCGTTGTAGTGGTCGGGATGATTGCGCTCTGGAGAGCCTCCAGTAGAAGCTCTCGGTGAGGTATCGAAGTGCACATCAATTGCCAGATTGAGACATTCGCCAAAGTTTTCTTCATTTGAGTGAGGAAAGGATCCTCAAGAGGGACATGCGTTTTCGTTCTTATGGCATTTGGTGTCGGTGCAGGTACTACGAGATCACTCCTCGGTTGGTCATGCCTCCCAGACCTTGTCCGAAATGCGGCGCTGGGTGGAGTTTCTTTCTCCTCGCTGGACCAAAAATCATGCATCACCATCTGAGTCTTCCTCATAGATATTGGAGCGTGGCGTGATGGGAAAGATTGATGGACTAGCTTGAGAGATTTGATTCACAATCGAATAAGAGCTTGATCACCCAAAGGATTTGGATATGACCTTGGATAAAGGAAACTCCACCACCAAAGGCCTAGCATCCCACCATGACCATCATAAAGGATGAGTCCACCAAATGATCAATAAAGAGATGACTTGCAAACACCACTATTAATCAATGGATAAAGTAAAGCAAGATTTTAGAAGGAAGGGAGAAACCCTAAGCAATGCATAAGCATATTCATCAATCAATCAAAAAGTCTCTGGAGAAGTATAATAACAAGCTATTTATACTAAACCCAAAATTAAGCCAAAACAGCGTAAAAAAGGTGTCTTCGTAACGCCGGCTCGTCGGCGAAAGAGGCGGCTCGGGCGGCGGGCCTTCACTGTCGTCGATCGTCGGCAGTCGCGTGGCGGAGGAAGGCTCGAGCGAGCAGGAGGAAGGCTCGGCGGCGAGTCTTCGATGCGTGGTTGTCGCGCGATGACAGACAGAAACGCCGCCGCGAGCAGCCCCCGACGCCCGATTCACGCTCGGCAGAAGCATTGCTCGGGTGAGCTAGGAGGTGGCTCGGTCGAGCAAGCTCTCTGATGGCCACGGTTGTGTCCTGGTGTTTATTAATCCCGGGGGTTTTAAACACTCGCACCCCGATACCTTCTATGCTCTAGTCTCGAGACGGCCCTGTCCAGTCCTGAGGCCTCCGGGGTCGGTGTTGTGAGTGGGCCCTTCCCTAAGGAGCCCCGGGGCCCATCCATCGGATGGCCGAGACTAGCCTCCCAGCTCCTGAAGTGACCGGAAATTGCAACTCGAGGCTCGAGTTGGACGAAGCGGTTCGCTTGGCGGCGGTCACCAGAGAGGAGAAAGGAACCCGGACCTCTTCAGATATCCTCCTCTTCGTTAACCCATATGTCGTTGACAGTAAATTCTGTCAATTTTTCGATGGGGTATATAGGTGCTCCCTCATCTACATTGCTTTCAAAGGATCAAGAGTGCCCTCTCCCACATAGATAGCATGATTCGGGACAAGATTGCTTTTGTTGTTTGATGTTTGTGCTGCCTTTGGTGGTAACGGTAACTCAAGGGAACGAATCATCTTCTCAATAAGGTTCTTGAGCGTCCAACATCGCTCAGTGTCATGGCCCCTCATACGATGGAATTCGCAGAACATGGCGTCATTCCACCGATGCCCTTTCTCTACTGACTCTTTCCTAGGTGTTGGCATTTGGATTTTGTTCGGTTTCAGCAATCAATCCAATGCCTCGGCATAACTCATGTAAATTGGAGTATAGGTCTCATACTTCAAAGGTGATGGTCTCGGGATAGGACCACGGTTCACATTTTGATCGACATTTACCTTAGTCACCTTGGAAGAGTTAATGGTTCTCTTGCTTACACTAGCGCTCTTCCTTCCTTGGGAGGCAGCGTTCCTCTCCCTATGGGCCTCCAACTTAATTAGGGCTCAACTTCTTCAGATAATTAAAGCTTTCTACCACATGAAAGTCTAATTGTTGTGCTAAACTTGGTTTCAAACCACGAACAAAGGTGTTAAGCAGCATCTTAGTACGAATGATGCTAGTCACTTAAGATAGCTTGCGTACAATATCTCATAGACTTAATTGGTTTCAAACCATGAACAACGGTTCATCATCCCCTTGGGGAATCACCATAACATCAGACAGAATCACCTTGTCTTTTTTAATCTTGCTGTAATGATCGGTAAAGGATTTTCGTAAGGTTGTCCATTCTCCTCGTACCTCTAAAGGCAAGGTATAGTACCAATCTAGAGCCTCATCATTTAGCAACGATGGGAAGGTTTGTTTGTAATGCTTAATACCTTTTCCCCTGAGTGGTATTACCCGATTGAACTCCTACACATGATGGGTTGGATTCTCATACTGACTAAACTTCTTTAGCGATATGTCCATCGATCTTTCCAAAAACATTGGTGTTGACCTCAGCAGGTGGTTCGAATTTGATGAATTGATTAGCGAATACGGGCATCTGGCTCACCGCATTCTTGAATCCGTCGAGCTGCGCTTTCATCTCTTGGATGACAGGGTCATCCTACAGCTTCACTTCAGTTTTAATCGGAGCAAAGTGAGGGGTTGCTACTGGTGGTGGTAGCTTTGGTGTTGGGTCATCTGCACGTGGACGACCACCCCGCACTAAGACCATCCCCCAACTTGCCTTTTCTTTTGTTCGCGGTAGAAAGCCGGTGTGGAACAACATTCTTAGGGTTTTCCTCTTCATCATCATCGCCCAACTGTACATGCACACTAATACGTTGTAGAGCTTGTAAAACCCCATTTAAGGTTTCTTGTTGTCGCTAAATTCTATTATTATGTTATTTAATGAGTGCCCACTACCTAGCGTTGTGCTCCTCGACTTTCTTTTCTTGCTGTAAGGTGGCAATGGCGATTGACCCTTTCACCTTGTTGAACTTTTCCTCCAGATACTTAGCTAACGCGGCGTTGATCTGGTCGTTGATGTTGTCTTCACCC
Source organism: Portulaca oleracea (assembly GCA_029582165.1). Classification (NCBI taxonomy): domain Eukaryota; kingdom Viridiplantae; phylum Streptophyta; class Magnoliopsida; order Caryophyllales; family Portulacaceae; genus Portulaca; species Portulaca oleracea. Next base: position 15,680,028 of record CM055872.1, read on the forward strand.
CCTGACATGTTGAACTGTAGACGGCGAGAAGCTTTGGGTTTAAGTGTCAGTGGGACGTAATTTGGGTTGCAGATTAAACGGCCTGACGGTTCTAGCTGGGATCCATGCTAAATTTTTGTCTATAATTATTACTAAAGGAAAGCAAACATACAACTCAAAGATTGACCTTGACATAAATAACCCAACCTGGTGTATGTGTGACCTAATCGACCTATATGAAACCACCTTGGATGCATGACCTATATGCTGACTCAAGGAAAAGACTCACCCGAGACACGGGTTTGCATGATCTAACTCTATATGATCTTAGGACAATAGAACACATAAAGGGCCAGATAAAGTCAAACACAACAAATGAACGTAAGTCCGAAAGCACAAGGGAGTGTTTCTCAGTTTGGATGAGCTCAAACCACAAGCCAATCGTTTTATGGACAATCCGTCACTTGGACTAAAAAACTAGGATTGACTCAAGCTATGATGGCTATTATATGAACTAGAATAATGTTCAGAACGACTGACAGTCTATGCTTTCTACATTTTTTTTATTTATTTACTCAAGGAAAATACATATTGAAAAGGACTGAATAAAGTCAACAATAGGCGAGTTATAATTGATTTATAAACTTAATTGCCAAATCCAGCATGGTTGGGCCTGGCAGTAGGACGACCATGAGTGTGATGGATTCAACAATTAATTCGATAAATTAATTTACTCAAGGCCAGTGAATATTATGCAGTGTAAGACATTACCCACTAACTTTGTTTGATTTTATTAGTCAGATTTTGGCCCTTCATTAAATGAGTATCGTAAAGGGCCACATAGAACCATCAAAAGCGAGTTGAGTTTACTTTATGGACTAAGATAATGAACCTTCAGACATAAATGGGCCCAACCACTGGGCTAACCATAATATTTGAGGTTAATTAGTCTAGTTTGTTAACATATCTCTTCTTAGCCCAACGGTTTTTACATAGACTAAAATAATATCTCTAAACTAGGGTCGACTCTTTACAACTTAAAAAACACATATTCACATAGGATACTACAGGAAAAGAGTCACCTAAACCAAGACTTTATGTACAAAAGGGGTTATTGGCTGGATAAAGGCTTATAGGCTCATGTCTCGCCCCGATGCATTCTCGTTGTATAAATTCAACTCAAATGTGTGGGGTATTGCTCTTGGAGGCTCAAGTGGAGACCTCATAGAGTGATGCATGAGCGGATATGGTGACTAAGGCCCAAATCGGTGTAAATGCACCATTCTAAATATAGGCGGTCCAACATCCCTGGGTTATCTTTTGTGGTTAAAAAAAAAACCCTAAATCGCCGCTTTCAGTGCACACACGCCAAAATACATGGCAAAGGAGTAGCCCGGTATATGCAATGCATTATGCCTAAAAAGAATGAGTTAATGATGTTATGTTAAAATTTGTTTTCCTTTCATAAGTTTTAAAGCACACCAAACTCTTTTCAAGTTTTACGCACTTTTAGAAAACTCCCAGTGAAGTTGCCAAAAATCCAGTGGACACTTTTTTCTCGCCATTTACTTTTAAAACTCTTTAAGGATTATTCTCCTTTTCATAAATAATAGCTGTAAAATCGCCTTCCCTTTACTTGGTGCATCTCATGAATAATTAAACTAAACTGTAGGAGTGAACATCCACTTTTCCAACTCTTTAGGATTATTCGAATTTGTTCACAAGATGTTAGGCTCGGAGGAAAGCAATTTAGGCAACCATTATTTAGAAATATACAAAATCACCCTAAAGTTGCATCAGTACATTGTAAAACCATTTTAGACACAGTTTAGGCAATCACGATATGCTTTGATTTGAAAAGGAGTCGTCAACCGACTTTTTTTAAGGAAAAAAGCCAAGACAAAACCGAAAAGAAAACAAAGAAAGACTCTGCCTACGAAATCAAGAAGTCGATTCGGTGGTAAGTCTACGAACTCGAAAGGTAAAAGGAAAGACTCTACTAAAAGTTTAAAAATATGCTTTTAATAAAGTTTGGAAGGAAGATAGATAAACTTTACATGATTATTTCATTAAACATGCAAAAGAATGAAAAGAATTACAACAGATACACAATTTACATACTGAAAGAACAACTCATAAGTACCTACATGATGTTTTTTAGGAGAATCCTTTCTTAGCCTTTCTTGAAATGCTTAAGCATCACACTTGAAGACACTTGATTTGAAGCCTTGAATACTCCTGTTGAAGATGCCAAATAAAACCAAAGTTTAAGATAGAAAAGATGATGAAAAGGGATGAAAAAATGGTAGAAAAAAGGCTCTTTTTGTGGGGTTTTTAAAGTGGTGTTTTGTCGTGTTTATGTAGGGATAATGGAGGGATAATATAAGGATGGTTGTTTGAGATATAAGAGAGTAGAGAAATGGAGATAGTGATGGTAAGAATCTTGGAGAGATTGGATATGAAGGATAGTAGAATAGAGAATAAAGAGAGAATAAAATGAGTGAAAGAATGAAGAGTGTAGAGAGAGTATGGGAGAGAATGATGCTGGGACTGAGTTGGTGTCTTTGGCTTCGATCAAGGAAGGTATTTATAGACTAAGGATGCTTGATCATGCATGAATTCAGCCATATAGGAGTCATCGATTAAAGGTCGATCGGACTAAAGGGGGTGGGGGAATGAATCATGAACCTTGTGGTCAGCAATGGTGTAAAGACGTACCTGCGTGTTTAATGATTAAAGGTCGATCGTCCGTAAGACAGGGGGAGAATGTATCTGTCTTTGTCCATGCATCCTTGGACGGTGTGGGTGTGAAATATGCATGTGTGAAAATGGCTTGTTCACACTTGGACAGTGCATGCTTATTGAGCTCCAATTAGTGACTTTGTGAGGGTTTGATCTTGAGACTCATTGTAGCTTCTTCGTATGTGTCTTTTACGTGGCCCATGCATGGCATGCATGGCTAGGTTTAACATCTTTTCTTACGTAAAAGTTGTGCATGCTTTAGGCTAGATCTTTCACATGTGACGATACATGTGTTCTCACGGGAACTTGTGTATGTAGAGTGCATGCAAGCAAGTGTCTTGGCTTGGCTTCTTCTCTTTATGGCTTATCTTATACTGTAACTAAATGTGCTCGAATACCCGATTCATGTCTACAACTTCTCCCACTAAATGAATTGAAATGAATTTTAACCTGTTTGAAAATTAGGGGTAGACATTATTAAGTCTTGATCATGTTTAGATAAATGTGAGTGAGAGCATAGGTAAGTGTAGAAGATTGCAATCAAGTGTAATTGAACATAATATTTGGGCTTGTTCATAATGTTAAATGCTGAATTATAGAAAAACACAACAATATAATTTGAATTTAGTTGAATAAAGAGGGTAATAAGTAATAACTCATCCTTACATAATGCATTATTGAATTGTAAAATGATAAATATCTTGATGTTAATTATCTTGTATCCCACCTAAATCACTCATAAAGTTAAATGGAAGTATATTTAAACCATTATAAAGGTATGTTTCATTATTTGGAGGGTTATTACAACCTATAAATAATATAAAAATATTTATTTATTTATATTTTTTCATTAATATGAAACTATGCATAAAATACGCATTTTCTACTATGATTGATAAAATGAGGCTATTATTTACATTTTTTGACATAACTAATAAGTATTGTAGTCTTGTAGTTGATAAATAACATAATTATTAGAGAAAGTATTATTAAAAGTTAACAAAATGTGAAATATGGAAAATTCGAGATGATTATTAACCATTTTAAATACAAATGCGTATCATTGTCCTATCGAATTTCACTCTCCGCAATTCTCATGGAGAACAACACCTCAAACAAATATTGAAAAGAGGAGGCCCAATATGATTAAGTCACAATTTTTGAAAAATGAAGGCCCAAATATAAGTGTAGCACACATACTAGCTAGCATTGTGTAGATCTAGGGGCCAAATTGGGCCTAATACTTGTAGATTTTGTAGTCCATGTATCAGTATCTTGTATAGCTTTTAAACCACTTGAGTTCAACAAGATTAATTGTATTGTTGTTTCTTGGATAACTTAAAGACTACTAATTCCATTTCATATTATTTGTCCTCTTTAAAAGTTGTGAAGTCAAATCATCATATATATATATATATATATATATATATATATATATATATATATATATTTCTGGGTACAAAGGGTGAGGTTCGTAATATGTGAGTTTTGATGAGGGTATTTTGGGAAGACTATAATTAGTTATTTTACTTTTTTTTTAAAAAAAATCTTCATATTAAATGATAGGATGAGTTACTAATAGCATAGGATCATAATACGTCAATTTCGATGAAGGCATTTTTGGAAAGCTATAATTAGTTATTTTACTTCTTTATAAAAAATTTCTTATGTATTAAATAGTAGGATAAGTTACTAATATTACTATTAAAAAGAAGTGCTAATTATTATATAAATATAAAAATATAAATATAAATGAACTAAAAAATTATATTTCATATATAAAATCATTTATTAATATGAGAAAAATTAGTAATATGATAAATCTTTAGTAATTTGACCTTTGTTTCACGTAAAAAGAAAAATTACATGTACACACCTAAATTTAAAAACACTTTTTTCTTTCTAATGAAACATTTGAAGTACTCTTTCCATTTTTTTAGTTGTTTTCTTAGGCCCATTTTTTTTAGTTGTTGTCCATGCTTTTTGAGGTCAATTTTAATAATTTGTCACAAACTTTTATTAAAATATAAATATTATACTTTCTAAATAGTAATTTTTATTATAAATCTAAGGACATCAATTTTGTACGATGAATTATTCCACAAATTAAAATATTAATGGTCTAAATATTTATACGGAACTATAGATGGCTGATATAAAAAATAGAGGAATTAGCTAATAAATTAATAAATATATTTTCAAAATTCTAAATAATAAATTATTATCTTTTCTTTTTCCCCCTTTCCCCTCTGTGTTTCTTTTCTTTCCAAATAATTGTGATTTTTTTCATTAAAATTAAAAAAGGGATATTAGAGGTAGTTGATGAGCTCCAATTTGTCATTAAATTGCACCTTAATGTACGGTTATAACCTTATGAGCAATTGTAAATGCTTAATTATTCATGTTTAATGACAATAATACCAATTGATAGTTTATTGCTTTGTAACTTATACATCTCCCTTCAATAACCTTTGCTTTATTATTATAATATATATTGTCTTCTATTAGGTCAATATTTATATATCCTTCCATTCAATAATAATTTCTCTTATTCATTATCTAACATAAGCTCAGTATGCATTTTCACCTTCAACTTCAAAATAGTTATAAAGATGTATTATTCTTATGAAAAAAATCAAGGCATATAGTCTTGCAATTTTTCATACAATATTTCTTGAGAATTGGGTTTCCATTGATTCATAGTTTGCACACACATCTTCAAAAGAGTACAAATGGATTGTTAAACCTTACCGTAAAGGTATATCAAAAGAGTCTTGCTAAAGCAAAGCAAGATAGATTTATATTTCAATGGAAGATTATATATTTCAGGTATGTACGTATGATATTTTTAAAGTATTCCTCTTTTTATACATAATTATCTCTAAGTTGTTTTTATATTGAGTTGCTAATTAACATTTTTTGTAAAATAAAATAAAAGGTTGATATAGTTTATATATATCGATCATACATAATAACCTTAGTAAAGAAGAAGTGATTTAGGTCGGCATCAGACAAATAAAGAAAGATGTTGGGCAAAACTTTCCGAGGTAAAGGACAAGATAGTAATGCATTTGCTATGCTTAAAGTATTTTCAAATATTTATCAATATCTCTTTTATATATAGATGAACTATGAATATATAAATAGAAAACATTGTTGCAGTATTTAGTTTACTTATATACTTCAGACTTCAGAGCATAAATAGTGAAAGAATTATTTTATGAGTTTTTTATAAGAAAAGATTCAAATGATTCATTCCTTATATATATACTTTGTATGTGGATTTTTGAAAATAAATGGCCAAAACAAATAAACAATACATTATTTCAAGAAAAATATTCTGAATGGATTTATCTAACATTATCCATATATTTTACAACTATGAAATTACATTTATAATAAAATTTTAGAATGTCAATATAATATTAATCGTGAGTGTATGTTGTTGTTGTTGTTCTATATCTGGTTATATTTCAGAGACTATTTTTATTTTCTTTTTCTTCTTTGTTACTATATTGTTTTTAGTATGTAGGACGTGGATATGAATTATGAATCTGTTTTTTTTCTATATATAGTGTTCTTTTATTTTATTTCATCATGTATGTTTGTTGTTTTGTTGTTAAGTATATAGTTTGTTAATTGTAAATATTGATTTGATTTAAAACCTAAATTAACATACAATAATATTAAATTTAAAAATTAAATATAAATTACAGTGCCTATGATAAAAGCTATAAAATCTTATGGATATTTGGATTATAAATTAACAAACAAATTAAATGCATCATTTTTAGGAAAAAGAAATTGTAAAATACATATTTGAGAAAATTGAGATTGATTCAAATATAAATCAACAAAATTTATTTATTTTATTAATTTCAAATTTTCTTTTCTGTGGTGGAATTTAAAATTGTAGTGTTGATGTTTATATTCATGAAGACAAACATGGGTGCCATGCTATTGAATATAATGTATTTCTATAGAGTTATTGTTTTCAATTTTATATATAATTTTTTATAAAGGAAATAGATATATATATGTATATATATATATATATATATATATATATATATATATATATATATACAACACACATTATAATGTACAAATTTTGGATTTATATACTATTTTGGAAAAAAATCACAATAATTTAAATTATTAATTATGTTTATGAGATCACTGTGCCATTTTAGAGTGACTACGTTTTATTCACATCAATAGGAATCCAAAATGTAATTGGTAATTAAATATTAACATATAAAACACATTAAACGATTTGTTTATACATAACTTAGGAATCCATTTAATTTGCACATGTTTTGGTATCTCAAGTTTTCTAAATGCATATATATATATATATATATATATATATATATATATATATATATAATTTTAAAAATATTTTTTAAGTTAATAATATTTACAAGTTATTAATATATATTGTTTTATCATATTTGAATTGTAATTGCATTAGATTGATTGATTAACAATATTTAATTGGAAGATTTTAGTAGTAGAAAAAAGTATAACGAGTATATTTACATATTATAAACTCAACATTTAAATATATTTTGGTGAAAAATTAGAAAATTATACATGCATTCATTTTATTATATGATACAATGAAGGTTTTTAACTATATGTGTTGTCTTACTTTGTCTCAACAGTAAGTGCTTTTTGATTTTGTCCCGTGCAACGCACGGGTTTGAAGACTAGTTAAAATAATTTTGATCCTAAATTTCTCAATATATACAATGGTTTGTTAAATAAAATAACTACCATTAGATTTATAACGAAAAATACTATTCTAAAAGTATAATATTTCAATTGTTAATAAGATATTATATAAAAAATTATCAATAAAAAAAGTGACACTAGAGACCGTCACAATCAACAAAATATAAATAATATGAAACTGAGGGAGTACAACTATCATATATATCATCATATATATAAAACTGGGTACAAAGGGTAATGGTGGAATTTGTGTGATTTTATAAGGGTATTTTTGGAAAACATTAATTGGTTACTTGTATATACTAATTGATGTGGCAAGTTACTACTAACTTTCTAACAATGAAAAAATACCACTACTTAAAAATATAATATTATAAACATACTGAAATGAAAATTTAAAGAAAAGTTATTTTATATATATTAATTTACAATGAGAGTTACTACAAGTTAACAACTAATAAATAATATTACCTAACTATTATAAAAATATCATAATATTAAAAAAAAACTACTTCCATATAAAATAGAGTATATTTATAAGAGAATATTTATTAAAGTAATCTTCCTTTTAACAAAAAGGGAAATTGCATAAAATGAAATATATAGCAGTAAAATGATAAATTAATATAGATAAGGTGTTGATTGACCTTAATTTAATAAAAAATGTGTTAATATAAAAAATATGTTAATATAAAAGGACCACTTATGCTATTTAAAAAAATATTTAGACTTTGCACAGAGTAATAGGAGAGAAAATTAATTTCATATGTTAGGGTGATAAATATGTGGCTTTTAAAGTGATATTATCTTTGAAAAGACATTATATTCATTTACATTTTTTTGGAGGGAGATATAGCATTTGACTCATGTTTGTAGCAACGTTTGCCATGCATTGGCTTTCAATCAACTTTGACTTTCATAAAATGTCTTTCAAATTTTTGTTTAAGATACAACATATAACCTAATTTCTGTTCCAAGCAAATTATTGTTTTTTCTGTTCTCCTTTTCAATTACAAAGATATTAATATCAAGTTTAAATTTTATAAAATAATTATTAATTATTAATAGTAAATGTTGTAAGTTACAAAATAAGTTAATATATTTTAAGTTACAAATAGAGTTAATGTATTCAAATTAAATTTTGTAACCTATGGATATTATATCTTCATGGATGTCCATTGATATCTCTAACGATTTGTGTATAAATCCCCTAAAAAAATGGTGTATAAATGGTTGGATCAATTGTTTGTGACAACCTACTCATTTAGCATAAAAAAATATTGTTTGTCCTTCAATACAATTATCATATCGAATCTAAGGTTTTTTTTTTTCAAACTTGAGTATTAGTTTTGCTGTTGTTAGATTAATAAGATTGATAATTATACATTTCATTTTACTATTTTGCAGTAATTGTCACAATGTATGAAGAAGGCAAATCTATTTTGAAGGTTGAAAAGTGTTTGGCTCATGAGCTTCTACTTTCAATTTGGGTGTCTTCACTTGCTTTAAAGAGTGAGTTTGTATTTTCATTTCGATCATTTTAAGATTTATCAACTTTGTTCCACTAACTATTATGTAGATTTGTTTTATATCATGAAGTTATGTATTACTTCGAACTAAAAAAAAAGTTATGTTTTAATTGCCACTACATATGTAAATATGTTAAAATTTTGTTTGTGTTTTCACTTAAACTACATGCATTGTTGTTTAGATGCTTGGATTATTGCGTTTTTACATTTAGTTAATGTAATGAAACTGCATGTTAACATTGATTGAAAAGAATTGATACATATGAAATATTATGAACTGAATTTTAGGTGTCATATATTAATAATTGATTGACACGTTAGAATTTGTCACATTTTCAGTTTTACAAAATCATATGCATATATATTGTCATAGTAATATAATATAGCTATTAATTTATGTATGTATTTAAATGTCAATTAAAGATTGAACATAATGGTCAATTTTATTAAGAAGCAAAATGATAAGTAACATTGTAACGTTTGGTTCTAATGGATTTTAATTTATTTGTCTTAACAAATTCAAAATAACATTGTAATACATTTATATTTTTATTTTAGTTACAATTTAATTTAGTTTAGCTACTTTAGTTTAATATAAACATCTTATCATCTTAGTAAGCATTTTCATACTTATATAAATAGAGGTGTTTATAATTTTAAAAAATATTTATTTATTTATTTAATCTTCTGCTTCATTTTAATTACCACCATTTTCTATCATCATTTGACAACTTTTAACCTTAAGTGTTCAACTTCATCCTCCATATGTATCGTAATATATGTAAGATAGTCAAACTTGCTTTATTAACGATCACAATTAATATGTTTGAGTTGATGATTAAAATGCTTGGTACAATTTTCTAACAATAGAATCACAATAATTGACATCCTTTCATATATTAACTCAATTTTATATTTCTTCGCTTTCGTCTATGTGGGATATGTTGGTAAAGTAATATCTAATATAGCTCCTATATTTCATCTATTAAATAGCCTATCATTTTTTTAATTAAATTTTAAAGTTATAACCAATTATTGTTATATATATTCCCTAGATTTCATCTATTAAATAGCATATCATTTTTTTATTAAATTTTAAAATTATAACCCATGAATTATTTTCTATTTATACATACTCTATCTATTTAATTATTTAGTTTTGTGTAGACAATTGTTCATTAAGCAGTTTAAGTTGTTATTTTTGTTACTCAATAATTTTCCTAAAATTTCTATCTTTTTTCCTATCTACCAATGATCACTTGGTCTACTTAAAGTAATTTCTAAACTTTTTTCAAACAAAATTTTTCTAAACTATTAATTTAATTGTTGGCTAATAAGACTATCAAAGAGTTTCTAATTAAAAAAAAATCAAAGAGTTCAATGTCATAATTTTTTTTTTTTAGAGGTACAATGTCATAAGTTGTCATTAACGTACTGTATATTCTACTTCAATTCATATATATGCATTATGAACAATTTATATGAATAATCATACCATCAATCTATGAATTGTTAATGTTTACTTCTTAAAAAAAGAGAGGAACTATTGCTTTAGAATTTTTAAATAATGTAATTCCTAACTTCTTAGCTAATGAGGCTAATAAAACTGCATTAATTTGTAATAACATAAGTATACATTCATTTGAGAGGGATTTATGTATTAAAATTAAAGAACAATTGTAAAATTAGTTATGAGTTTAAATGAAGTTGACAAAAATATTCAAATTTCCATTAAATAAAGAAAGAACATATTTTTAAAAACGTACAAGCTATAACAAATTTATCATACAAATAATTTTAACAAAAAAAAATGGATCTAATAGTGTCCCGTGCAACGCACGGGTCAGAAGACTAGTAAAATAAAAAAGTTTGGATGTTTACAGTTGAGAATGAAGCAGATTCCCATGAACATCTCTGCAAGGCAAGCCATGAAAACTGAAACTTACGTTGTCGTTAGTTTAATTTCCTTATTTTTATTTTTATGGCTTTAACTTATTCTTCAAGATACTTTCAGCATTTCAAGACCTATCGGTTTATGGTTTAGCATATTGTATTATTCTAAGGAAACTAGACAGCAAAAAGTGATCACATAATAACCCTATCTACCAAATTAATCCTTACCTGAAAAATGAAGAGGAGACTTTATGAAACTGGCACGAAATATGGGTTTGGAAAGTACGTTGCTACTCTTATGTGTTGGAAAAAGGATTAATCAAGACTACGGAACGCACACAAATCTGAGCCGTGGACGGGCCACTGCCTTGAAAGCGATTACGGCTCGACCTCGGTGCCAATCGATTATGCCGGTCGCTCCCCAAGGTTAACTCAGACAACCCTTAGACTCGTGCACTCGAGGGTAAGGGCTTGGAGTATGGTAATCTGAATGCCCAGAAAGAAAAGAGGAAGAAGAAGATGAGAAGGTTATTGGATATATTTTTCCAGTAAGCAAAAGCCTCAATTTATAGATAAAAGGAGACTGTTTGAATGGCAAAACTGAAAGACAAAGCAGTAAAGGAGAAGAGAGAATCATGGAGATTAAATGGAGATTAAATGGAGATATGAAGAGACAGAAGACCAGGAATTAAATTTGGAAGAAAATAATTCCGGTCAAAGATTCCAAACGGCAAAAGAAAAAATATCCGCAAAAAGATAGGCCCGGGCTCAAAACCATCCAACCCGCGCCCCAGCCGGGCGGACCGGACGACGGCGGCGCGCGCGTGTGGATGCCCAATTCTAGCCCTCCACCATAAAACCACTCACAAGCTAATACAACACTAGCAAGAGTGGTGGGATATATAAACCACTCCAAAACCACCTTATTCCTCCTATGTGGGACAAAGGGAGTATGAAAAAGAAGAAAAAACTCCCTCCTTGTTGCCATTACAAGACTTCAAAAACCAACATTATGAACTAATAAATTAAAATGAGACTTGGAACTTAATTGTGACCTTAGTATTGTTAAGATGATGAAAAAAAATAATAATTTTGTTCTCAGCCAATCACGATATGAATTAAATATGAACTTATATGAACTACGTAACTTGCATCTAATAATAATTGTACAGAAAATACCTGGTTGATCATTGGATTCTTTTCATAATTTTTTTTTTTTGAAACGTGTAAAGGAAAAATAAGGAGTATTATATATACTTTTTCTTAGTTTAGCCAAATTATCCTCAGTTTTATATCCTTCCATATTCCAATTGATATATATCTGGCACTAAATTAGAGTGCACTTGCAGGGAAACAAATTAAAGAAACAGGTACCGATAATTATTGCATCAAGATGAAACCAAACATGCAATCAAGTTATATCTAATACCTAGGCATTGCTTTCAGGGTGTCAATCTGCTGATTCTTCTTTGTCAATAAACAGCAAGCACTAGGAAGTGTTAGATAGGCTTGAATATATAGTAAAGGTACCAATCTAGGTCTAAATGCCAACCCTTCAAAATTCTAATTTTAGGGTACGAGACTGAATTGAGTGATCGAGGATGTATAAGATATTTTATTAAGTTTTAAATTATTTTATCCTAACTTAATATCATTTCATTATATATGTTTTAGCTCATCCAACCCTATGTACACATAATAGTTGTATTTACAATAATTCTTAGGGAAATTCATTTAAATAATCTCAATTTTGACCCATAGTAGACTAAATAATCTAAACTTTCGATTTGTTTCTAAATAATCTGAACTTTGACCCCCTTGGATTGTATTAGCATGCCACCGAGTTAAGTTGAACTTAACTTGGTGGCGGGATGACAATAGTAATTAAGTTGACATGACATCGCTAAAAAGTCCAGCCACATGCCTCCGCCACCGAGTTAAGTTGAACGTAACTCGGTGGCGTGCTACTAAAATCCAGGACCCAAAGTTTATATTATTTATAACCAAATCTAAAGTTATTTAATCTACTATGTCTCAAAGTTTAGATTATTTGAATCCAATTTCCCTTATTCTTATATAAGTTTTTAGTGAATTTGTTATTTTTGGTTTTCAATCATTTTATTCAATACAGTGAATTTTATGTATTCTATAAAATCTTCTGTCACCGTGTAAGCATCAAAAGGATACATGAATAAATTGAAAGAGGAAGAGACGGAAAGCGTTGGCTTTTCATTCTCATAATCACATAAAATAAATAGGATCAAAGGGAATCAAACAGTGACCCTATGTTAAAGCATCTACAGCGACGAGTTTGATAGTGACATGTAGTTGATGCGGTGTGGGTAAGGACGAGAAAGACAGTGCAGCGATGATAACGAGTGTCGGTGATGAGAAGAACTCGGGCTCGTGCTCAGCGCGCGAGGAGGAAGACGAGATTCCCGACAGTTTTTCCCTTTTGTTTTACTTTGGTTGTAGTGCATTTAAATTATTAAATGTGGGGCCTATACATTTTTTTTAAATTATTTTAACCAAGTTCATTTAGTATGGAGACTCTAATTATAACTTTTTTTGTGGATCATACTGTTTCCATCTCATCCAATAAGTATAACTCATGCTTACCATTACAGGTGCTATTACGGGATTAAATTACAACTTTTGATCAGAATATTGGACTAAAATTAAATAGTAACTAAATGGTCCTAGGACGTTGGGAGGGGGGGAATACAACACCAAATTAAGAAGGGTATAATTCAACCAAACCTTAGCTTTGAAGTTGGGTTCCAAATTTCCATTGAATTACTATGTTCAATTGGAATAGTTTTAACACTCACATCTACCAAAGTACGGATAGATTAAACACTAATCCATTTTAAAATTGACTCGAACAAAACTCATTCAACAACAACAACAACAAACTTTTAGAGGCAACATTGTTACGCGAGATCTAAGAAGTCCAGATACAGACAATGTTTCCCCCATGAGTACTATTGTCTATGAAGAGGCTGATTCTTATGGATTCAAGAAAAACCTTTGGGAAACAAAACAACTTTGGAAAAAAAAAAAGAACAATTGAAACACTAGGGTAACCCACTAAAACCAATTGAACAAAGCTAAAATTAACTCCAAAACAAGTTTAGATAACAGCCAAAATCCATTATAATTAATATGACTTCTAAACCGTGCAAGTACCACACAAATCTCAAATTGGAGCTATTTGTTAGAAAATTGTTATTGCGAATCCTTTTGTGGTGGGAATGGATCACTTTTTCCAAGTCAAAATTCATCTCTTGTACCCCAATATGTGTATATGTAGTGTTTTTCTTTGTTCATATTTCGCACAGATCAAACGTATGGTTAAACTGATAAGCACATATGCTGTTGATAAAAATTGAACAAATAGCTGTCCCTGACACTGAAACATGTTTGCTTATATGCCTTAAATTGGCTAATGGCATTAGACACATTGGTCGTCTCGTATATATAAATAAAAACCCATCACTGAACCACTTCTCAATAGCTGATAAACATAGTATATAATAATATCAGCAATGTCAATAAACTATATATTTGACTTTAGGTCACACATCTCAGGACTTAATCCGATCTGCTCTTCAACGAATAAGAGATATATTTGCTTTTCTTAATGCTCAGATCGTGCAGACACATACACATGTTTAACCAGACTCGCATATCATTAAGTAGTATATTATTGACATCTAATCAACAAAGGCTACTTGTTTTGTATACTAACTGCAAGTTGCATGGGAACGATATTATAGAACCACAATTTGGATAATATTGTGGCCCACTGGCCCTTCTTTAATTTGATGCGCGTTGAGATTCAGGGGTACCACTCTCGCAAGCTGACATTATCAACTAAAAATGCATGTGCTACAAAGTATGTCGGGTTATTTGCATTTTGGAATATGAAGTATAAGGCTATTTATTGTCTAGGTCTTTGGTTTTTATTGTTTATTTTTGGAACCCTATAGTTTATGAGGTAAACAAAAAAAGATTTTAAAATTTGTGGGTTGAAAAAAGGTATATGGACTGTTTTTCTTTTTCTTCCCATGTTAGAATTGATCTCTCGACTGACCCCAAACTTCAAAACTCAGGTTACAACGGATAATGTAGCTATAATACACTTCTATTACTCACGTCGGAACTACTTAGACCCTTGGTACTTTGAGGTTTAAGTAGCTCTAGTGGCGAATTTGTCCATGCACACCCTTAATCAAAGAAAAATTTGTGATTGTCTAATATTATTTAGAAGAAATTTTCTTAATTGAAGCAGTTGGACACCGTAAAAATTTTTTCCAAAAAACATAATAGGGGTGTCCAATTTAGCAGCAACTCAAAAACTCTAAAATATTACTCCATATCTCCCAAATAAATTGTTCAAGTTGACTAATTAGGTCAAAGTTTTTAAATTTTGATCGTAAATTTATCAAATTATATGTTATTTATTTTGTTAAGCTTGTGAATATATCATTTAATATTTATTTATATATTTATAGTTATTTATAGTTATTTATTTATATTTTATTATTTTAATTTTCAAAAGCGCTGATATAATAACAATTATATTGGACCCCCTAAGTTGAATGTTTGGATCCGCCACTGAGTATCTCCAATATGAATAAGAGATGTGTATTATAGCTTCAATATTAGTTTTAACCTTAATTAATCATGAAGTTTGCGCAATAGGAGAAAAATTCAAACATGGAAAGGAAAAAAAAGAACGGGACATGGACCTTTTTTTTCATTCCACAAACTTTAAGGTCCTTTTTTATTCAGCCCACAAATTTTAGGATCCGAAAAATTAACGTTGAAAACCAAGAGTGCAGAAAATAAATTACCATATACTTCGGCGTCCCAAATTCAAAAGAGTTTTTGGATGATAATATACTTACCTTTGGGGGTGTTGGATTGTAATATACCAACCTTTACTATTGGACAACAATATTCTTGACCTTTATACATAGGTGACATTATTATACCAATAGTAACTAAGGGGGTGGTAAACCGATCTCCATGCTAACGTGGTTGGCGGAGGAAAAATTTGTCCTAAACCAATAACCCCGTTAACCCCTCCGTTTTTCTAGCCCACATTACAATAGATTGGTTGGTTTTATGCCATGTTAGTATGAAGACCAATTCACCACCTCATAATCACTATATTAGGGTCGTTTTTGTTTAACGTGTCTTAGTGTGAAGACGGAGGGGTTAATGGGGTTACCGGGCAATGGTCGATTTTTTTCCCTCCGCCTGTCATGTCAAAGCAGAGACTAGTTAACCAGTCACCATCCCTTAGTTACTGTTGGTAAAATAATATCACATAACTATAAAGGTCAGGAATACTATTGTCTAATAGTGAAGGTCGGTATATTACAATCTAATACCCCCAAAGATCGCGCGGTATATTATCATCCAACATCCCAATTCAAAATACCCAAAGTATTGTCACCTCTTTGATAGCTAAGGATACAACTGTCAGGATTTGTAGGTGGGATCATACACACACAAACAATAGTAGCATAATCGGCAACAAGAATGAAACGAGATACAAGAAGTTTATACGGTTTCCAGTGTGAGTATGTTGAGCTATTTCAAAAGTATAAGTGAATAGAGAATTTAAGAACTGAAATAAAAGGGGCTTTTTTTGGATGTATGCCACTAAAATTTGTGACATCAATTATTTTTCCCCCATTTTTAGAATTTAATATATGTTTATATTACTCCATCAAAACATTCTCCATTATTTGAAGTCCTACCCATTGTATCATTCATTTTTATACCCTTACTCTATTAAAAACGCGAAGGGGAGCTTTGGCGCAACAGTTGAGTTGTTGCCTTGTGATCGTGAGGTCACGGGTTCGAGTTTTGGAAATAGCCTTTTGCAGAAATGCAAGGTAAGGTCACGGGTTCGAGTTTTGGACCTCCACTTGCGGGGACGCTTTGTGCACCGAACTGCCACTCTAGTAAAAACGTGTTCTTTCATACACCTTACTTCAACAAAAGGTAGCAAACTATTTGGAAAATAATTCTTAATTATGTTTAAGTTTTCCGAAAGACAATTTTAGTTTTAAAAATGAACACTTTTATCATAATATCATCTTTTATTAAAGGGTTTTTGGCTCAAAATAATCCGAAGTCGGAGGTTATTGGCTGAAAATAATCCAAACTCACTTTTTGGCTTAAAATAATCCAAACTTTTAACCTATTTACTCGGACTAAACCGAAATCGATTTCCGACGTCAGAATGCTGACCGGTCAGCTTATGTAGACCCCAGTCAGCATAAATTCAAAACCAAAATCAATTAAAGAAACACGTGCTCCGGCTACCCTGTCAAAATTCTGACGCTGGAAATCGATTTCGGTTTAGTCCGAGTAAATAGGTTAAATGTTTGGATTATTTTCAGCCAAAAAGCGAGTTTGGATTATTTTCAGCCAATGACCTCCGACTTCGGATTATTTTGAGCCAAAAACCTTTTATTAAATTAGTAACAATTACAATAACGATATCAATAATAATTATTTTAAATTAAAAATTAAACATAATTTGTTAAATTACAATAAAAATTGAGATTGAGATCCCCCTACTTTGATTCAAGATGTAATAGCCCCAAATTTCAATCATAATCGTTTTACAAATCTTAATTATTTTTAAAGTAGCCCCTAATTTCATTTATTTTTAAAATATATCTAATTATCTTTAAGTTTTTCTTTAGTGATTACTTTTAAAGTATACTAGGCTTCAACCCGTACGATGCACGGAGCGAACTCAATTAGTTACTTTTGAAATTTTATAAAAGTCATGGATAAGTAACTGTCTATACAAATAAACTAAACGAAATATTAATGAAATTGTTATATGAAAAACATCATGATAAATTGTTCCGACAAAACATGTAATTCAGTAATAGAAAATTTCAGAATGTATATATATATTTTTTGAGAAGCAGTTTAATCTTTAACTTCTTTTTGGGATTTATTTCAGAGTGTATTTAAAAAAAAAATTATTTTTTGGTTCTATTTATCTTCTTTTTGTGATTATTTGCATTGGTCGGTTTTGGGATTAATTTCAGAATATATTTTTCTTTAGGGTATGGAGCAGTTGTAAGGATGATGTTGGTTGTGAATGTATTGTATTTATATATTCTAAAATCCCAAAGACAATCTTTAATTTCTTTTTGGGTTTAATTTCAGAATGTATATACATATATATTTTTGAGAATCAGTTTAATCTTTAACTTGTTTTTGGGATTTATTTCAGTATGTATTTTTTTTAAAAAAAAAAAATAAGTCTTTGGTTCTATTTAACTTCTTAGGATTATTTGCTTGGGTCGGTTTTGGTTATTGATGTTAAATCTTTACAGGTTTAGTTTTTTCTTATCTTTATCTCAGTAATTAATCGTAATTAACATAGGCATTTAAAAGTATATAAAATACACAGAATTTGATACCTTTTTAAGGAAAAAATGTTAGACAAACTTGGTCTGTTTTTAGTTTTAAAATCAGTTTTTTAATTATTTTGTTAGATTTTAATTTGAATTAGTTTGCAAATTCTAATAAAAAAAATCAGTTTTTACTTATTCAACGTTATCCATCAATGAATCTTTAAGAGTATATTTTGCTTTTGGGATTAATTTTAGAATATATATTTTTTGGGTTATGGAACTGTTGTAATGATGATGATCGTGGTAAATGTATTGTATTAATAAATTCAAAAATCTCAAAAAAAAAATCTTTAACTTCTTTTTGGAATTAATTTCAGAATGTATATATACATTTTTTGAAAATCAGTTTAATCTTTAACTTTTTTTTTGGGATTTATTTCAGAATGAATTTTTTTAAAATCAGTTTTTGCTTCTATTTAACTTCTATTTGGGATTAGTTGTATTGGTCGGTTTTGGTTATTGATGTTAAATATATAAAGGTTTAATTTTTTTTTTCTTGCCTTTATCTCAGTAACTGTGAACAACAAAGACATCTTATCTAAAAGCTAAAATTTGATTAATATCCCTAAACCATAAAAACCCCACAGGTTTTATTTGTGATTATATAGTTGTTAGTTGTGCATTAACAAGTGTATAAAGTACACATTGTCTTTATCTCAGTAATTGTAATTAACATAGACTTCTTATCTAAAAGCTAAAATTTAATTAATATCCCTAAACCATAAAAACCCCACGGGTTTTATTTGTGATTATATAGTTTAACCTAAGGATTTAAAAGTGTATAAAGTACACAGAATTGGATACTTTTTTAAGGAAAAAATATTAGACATAAAATTGAAGGCTTTGTTTTTGCATATATATATATATATATATATATAGATATATATATATATATATATATATTTTGTTTATCAAAAGTCATTGTTAAGATTTGTAATTAATTGTGTTCGTTGATGTTCGCAAACTTGGTCTATTTTTAGTTTTAAAATCACTTTTTTAATTATTTTGTTAGAAGTTTAATGAGAAATAGTTTGTAACTTTTAATTAGAAAATCAGTTTTTTACTTATTCAAAATTTGCTTGCTAGAAATTGTGAACTCTATATAATATCCATAAACCCTAAAAATCAGTTTTATCTTTATCTTCTTTTTGGGATTTATTTCAGAATGCATTTTTTTAAAAATAAGTTTTAGGTTTTATTTAACTTCTTTATTTGCATTGGTCGGTTTTTGTTATTGATGTTAAGTAGTCTTAATCTCAGTAATTGTAATTAACATAGGCATCTTATATAAAAGCTAAAAGTTTATTAATATCGCTAAAACCTAAAAATCGACCTGGTTTTTTAATATGGTAACCATTTGTTACTGGTATTTTCATGTATTTTCATGCCTTTGGATCCAATGGTTTCTGTTTTTGGAGGCTATAAAGTTGGTGGACGCGATAGAGGTTAGGCAGTTTGGTTTGTGTATGTAATTTTAATGATGTAACAATTGCAATGTATGTATTTTCTTTTGTAATTCTACTGTAATATGCGGAGTGGACTTGTGAATAATAGTGTGGTGGGTAAGGGGGCTACAGATTGGGGGAAGGACTACATCATAAACGTTTCTCAATTGTGAAGGTAAATATGTCTATCTAATTTACTTGGGAAGGTACAATGCAATGAAATAAATAACGGGACAATGTAATGAAATACTCCCTCCGTCCTATATTAATTGACATATTTTGAAAATCTTCACATACCAATGTTTAACTAAACAAACTACTCATATAATTAAATAACATTATTTTCTAAGGTATTTTTTCGGATACCAACGCGTACGTAGTGTGAGAATGTGAGTATGAGTAGTTTTTATTAATTGAAAAAATAAAAAGTTAACATGATTATTAGAGTAAAAATAATTAAATTAGGTATTGGGAAATGGAAAGTGACAATTATTTTGGGACAAAAAAAGTTAGTTTAGGTGTCAATTAATATGGGAGGGAGTAACAAAGAAGAACAAAAAGTGGAGATTAAAAATAAAGTGAAATACTCAAAGGAGAAAGCGAGTATAGTGAATACGATTAAACAAAGATATATGTGACTTACTTTAATGACGATAACTTGACTGTATGAAGTCAATTGAATCTGCAGAATTCAAAGTAGTTTTTGAATATGTCAATTACAATGAATGCAATCAATGTAGAACCCAATAGGTTTGAATATCTATATAAAATTGACTTAAAACTTACCTTAAAGAGAGTATGAGAAGTGTATGTAATAATCAATTGAGACGAATTTGGTATAGATCAATCGCGATTCTGTCTTGCTTGTGAAAGTATTGTATTTATATGTTTTGAAAAAAGTAATGAACATGATTGACCTAGCCGTAGTTGCGCAAGATTTTTTAGTGATTAGTTGATATATGGAACAGTTGTAAACGTGATCAAAGTCCAAAGCTGTATGAGATTCGTAATAGTTTTTCTTTAATTCTAAAATAAAATTGAATCTAAAACAGTTGTGGAACAACCGTAATTGGTGTCATAGTCCAATGCAGCTTAGGTTTATAATAGAATCCAGATGAAAGAAAAATAAAAAATTATTAAAAATGGGGTCTTTTTTTCTTAATTGTGATTGACTGAAACTCCTTGAAACGTTCTCGTTGCAGTATTTGCTGGACCCCACACAGATTGTCATTATAAGTATGTAGATACGGAACAGTTGTAAATGTGATCAAAGTCCGAAGCTGTATGAGATTCATAGTAGTTTTTTTTTTTTAATTCTAAAATAAAATTGAATCCAAAACACTTGTGGAACAGCTATAATTGATGTCAGAGTCCAATGCAGCTTAGGTCTATAATAAAATCCGGATGAAAGAAAAATAAAAAATTATTAAAAATGGGGTCGTTTTTTTCTTAATTGTGATTGACTGAAACTCCTTGAAACGCTCTCGTTGCAGTATTTGCTGGGCCCCACATAGATTGTCATTATAAGTATATAGATTTTCATCTCAATTATTTTTAATACTGAGAAGCTCAAAATCTTTTTGAGATCTAAAATTAAATTGATGAACAATTTAAATGGGTTAGCAATTGTTTGATTGATGAGGACTATAGATTTTATGAGAATACAAAAAACAAGGGTAGTTGCATGAGACAGGTATGTGCTCCAGGAGATGACATGGCAGCCATGTCAGATTTTTTTTTTTTTTTAAAAAAAAATCAGTAACTACTTGTCGGTTACTAGCATCACTTAAACTGAATTGTTCACCGAAGATAACATCATTGTTCACCATATGATGTTCACTAAATTGAGTTGGATTGTTCACTCACTTGAACTGCATTGTTCATTTGTTTCAACTGCGTTGTTCATTTATTTCAACTATATGGTCTACTGAACTTGTTCCGCATAGTTTACTCTAAGAAAAATTCATAGTGTTCATCATAGCTTGTTTGCTCACTTGAAAGATTAAGATCGTTTACTCATGAAATCAATTTATAATATATAATCTTCTTATGTGACAAAATTTCTATCATTAGAACTTATCGAATAACATGTACTTGAACTTGTGAATGGCTAAACAATGAAATAATAAATGATAATATGGTGAACAATGGAAATATTTTCTATGAACAACCACTAGTTGCATGATGAACAATTGTAACATATTTAGTGAACAATCTCAACATATCTAGTGACAATTTCGATATACAGGGTGAACAATCTCAACATATGTAGTGAACTATCCTATTTGGTTATGAGTGAACAAAGACTATTTTATGGATGAACAATGTCATATGTCACGTAGGATCCGGAGTACATGCTCCAGGAGCATATAATACATATTGATGTAGTTTAGTTTCTAACCATCCCAAGCTTTTTGACTTCTCAATTTCTTAGTCTTTCCCTTTTTTAGTATAAAAAAATGTTTCTCGCCTAGGTTAATTTCTTTTACTATCCTTTACATGCATCCGGAGTATGTGCTCTGGATATTCGGGAATGAACAATTATAAAAATAAGAATGAACAATTACCTGGAAGTGAACAATTATAATAATAAAAGTGAACAATCATAATAATAAGAGTGCACAACCTAATATTTATGGGTGAACAATCGCAATATCTGGAACACATGCTCCAGGTTCACCAAATATTTCCAAAGGGTCTTTTGAAAAGGTTTCTTTTTGGATTCGTCATAACCAGTCTTTTATGAACTTTTGTTCATGAGAGTAAGACTACCTACATTTGGATCCCCCATACCATGTACAAATATCCACTTGTACTTTTTCTATAATCAATGCATCTAACCCAATCACTATCTGCGTACCTCGTGATTTTGGGGTCTTCCTCTATTTTGTATAGAGCACTATAACTCTTCATTCATTTAATGTATGTCAAAATTCTTTTAGCTTCTATCGAATGAGCCTTACTTGGCTTGCTCATGAATCGGGAGATGATGCTAACCGCATGAACAATGTCTTGTCGAGTGTTTGTTAGATACATTAATGAGTTAACTAGACTTGTATAGAGTGATCCATGCATCCACTTTTTCCGTGCCATAAGTTTTGGAGTGTTTTTCTTAGTAGCCATGGAGGTTGATATTGGATTGCAATGTAACATATTGAACCTTTTAAGGAAGATCTTCTATATATATATCTTGAGAGATGAAGATCTCACCTAGGCTTTGCTTCACTTTCATCTTGAGAAAGTACTTTATGAGGTCCAAATCCGTCATCTCAAATTAAGCCATCATATCCTTTTTGAAATATTGGGTCATCCTTTGATTTGTGCCTATGTATATATAAAATCTTGGGTCATCCTTTGATTTGTGCCTATGTATATATAAAATCTTGGGTCATCCTTTGACCCATCCACATAGAGGCACAGAATTAGAAGATTATCAACATAGCGTTGCTCTACATATACCTCTTCTTCAAGCTCGCCATTTAAAAATTTTGACTTGACATCTAGCTAAAATACCAGTAGTTTTAGTTGTGCTGCAATGGCAAACACTGTCCTTATTGTATCCGTGTGAACTACTCGAGCAAATATTTTGTTGAAGTTGGTTCTTGGTAGTTGTGAGTACCATTTGGCAACAAATAGAGCCTAGTATTTATGGATTGAGCTATCCTCATTATATTTGATGTTGTTGAACCACTTGACCCCAACGACATCTTTGTCTTGAGACTTCTCCACTAGTTGCCATGCGTCATTTTCTCGATCGTTTTAATTTCCTCTTTCATATCCTCGATCCATTTTTCATCTACGGACTGTTTAGGCGGGTTTTTTGCATTTTGGACCCCGAATTTTAGGGGTATTTATATTTTGAACCTTTGGTTTTCAACTTTAACTTTTTGGACACTAAAGTTTGTAGGCAAAAAAAAAGGACCTTAAAGTTTGTGAGGTGAAAAAAAAGCCCATTTCCCGTTTTTCTTTTTCTTTCCATGTAAGAATTTCTCTCCCGATTGACATCAAACTTCAAGACTAAGGTTAAAATCGATATTAAAGTTATAATAAAACTCTTTTATTCATGTTGGAGTTACTTCAAACCATGTACTCATGGGTCTAAGTAGCCCCGACATGAATAAGAGAGGTGTATTATAGCTTCAATATTAGTTTTAACCATAGTCCAAGTTTGACGTCAATCGGGAGATAAATTCATACATGGGAAGAAAATAAAGAATGAGACAGGGGCCTTTTTCTTCATCCTACAAACTTTAAGGCCCTTTTTTATTCAGCCTACAAACGTTAGGGTCTAAAAGGTTAATGTTGAAAACCAATGGTTCAAAATATAAATACCCCTAAAGTTCAGGGTCCAAAATGCAAAAAAACCCTGTTTAGGCTCAGTTTTGGGCCTAAATGTTTCCCTTTTTCCCTTAGGTTTTGACTCAATCCCGCATGTGTTTGTTATTATTCTCATCCTTTTTTATTTCTTTTGTAGTTTCATCATCTTCAGGATGCTTATGGAGCAAAAGCGTGTAAAACGAGGCAAATTCAGGCCAAAATGTACAAAAACCATAATATCCCGAGGAAACCCGACATTGGAGAAGAAGAACCGAGCCTAAATCTCGATACCATAGAAAAAACAAGAAGGAAACCTTCAGCAGGGGAGTCAAAGCCGTGACACTTGACCTCACGGCTGTGGGTCCGTTGTTACTTAGGTGTCAAAAGAAGACGGAATGAGGCAATGGACAGAAAAGGGGTCATGACTATGACCATCACTCTCACGGTCGTGACACCCCAAATCTTGGGTTTTAGAAGACACTACCTCATGGTCGTGACCCTAAAGTGGAGGTGAAGACAGCAAGGCCCTTGCGGCCGTGACTCTAACTTGTCACGCCAGTGAGGGGGGGGGGGATACAGTTTCTAGAAGACCAGGCCTCACGGCAGTGACATGAAAGAGGCGCCTCCTCTAGGAGGTACGTGACAGCCGTGAACACCACTGGTCACGCTCGTGAAGAATGCACAAATCAGCGAAGAAATCCAGACTTCTCCAGGGGTCACAGCTGTTCGATCTCATTTCGAGCCAAATTGATACGGTTAATAAATGGGTTTTTGCTTGTTTTAGACCCCGAATTATGAGTAAGTTATGATGATTTTGTGTTTTGTAGGTTAAATCAAAGAAAACCGAAAAAGCGAATCAAACAGCTGAAAAATCTAACGCCCAGGGCGTAGCACCCGCTACGACAGCCGTTGTACCTACTACGAGCTGAACGGAGAAACCTGAATTTTCTTCCAAAGCGTAGCACCCGCTAGGAAAGTTGTAGCGCCCGCTACAAACTGAACAAAAGGTGGTAGCACCCGCTACGAGGAGAACAGACAGGCCTAACACCCGCTACGACAGCTGTAGCACCCGCTACAAGCTGGGCAATTCAACAAGTAATTTTTCCGCCGAAAGCTACGACAAGCGCAGCGCCCGCTACGACCTAGGATTTCTGAAAATTACAAGCGGCGGCCGAGTTAGGGTTTTCATATTATTTTTTATTATCATTCTTTTTCCCTTCTTATGTTTTACTATATATTAAGACTTTTTAGTGAAGACGAGGATTAAGGTTCCCTGAATTGTCCCTTCTATTGAGGATTCGGGTAGTCTTAGTAATCTAAATCACACTTTTTCTTGTTTGTTCGGGAGATGATTCGTGATTCAAGATTCAAGATTCAAGATTCAAGATTAGAGTAAAGAACAATGCCAAAATATTACTCTGAGGTACCCTAACTTTTGGTGAAATGTTTTTCCGGTACCCCAACTTTTCAAAACTCATTTTGGGGTACCCTTAATTTTAGGATTAGTAATTATTAGGTGCTTTTCCGGTCATCAATTTTATTAAGTGATCGAAATGCCCTTGTTCTTCCATTCTTGAAGAAATACCCTTGAAGAAGAATAATAAGGGCATTTCCGTCATTTAATAAAATTAATGGCCGGAAAAACACAGAATAATTGTTAACCTAAAAAGTAAGGGTACCTCAAAATTAGTTTTGAAAAGTTGGGGTACCGAAAAATAGTTTCCTCAAATATTAGGATACCTCTGAGTAATTTTTTGGAACAATGCATTCCGTGTTCATGTTTTCAGTCTTAAATTCAGTAATTGATTCAGTTTTTATATTCATCGTTATTAATTGCTTTCTTGAATATGCATTCACTTTCTTGTTCAGTTTCTAGTTCTAGTTCGATTAGGATAAGTTTTAATTCTCAATATATGTTTTCCTTAACAATTATCGCTTTCAATTCCTATTTAGTTTAATTTAATTATTATTTACTGCTTTTTGCAATTGAAACCCTACCAAATCAATTCCCTATTAACTTAACACACCATCCTTGAGGAAACGACAACCCTACTCTTAAAACCCAAATACCATAACCGAACAACGGCTGTTACGACATGTGTCACGCCCATGATCCCCCTTGTCTGCTAACTTAGTTTCATGGCAAGATGACTGTGTTTTGCCCTCCTTTCCCATAAGTATATATTGTAATCTTTAAGACTTTTTGAAGGAAGCTTTTTAGGGGTATTTATATTATGAACCCTTGGTTTTCAACATTAACTTTTTAGACCCTAAAGTTTGTAGACTGAATAAAAACGGACCTTAAAGTTTGTGGGCTGAAGAAAAAGGCCCCTGTCTCATTCTTTATTTTCCTCCCATGTTTGAATTTATCTCCCGATTAACGTCAAATTTCAGGACTATGGTTAAAACTAATATTGAAGCTATAATACACGTCTCTAATTCATGTCGGGGCTACTTAGACCCCTGAGTACATGGTTTTAAGTAACTCCAACATGAATAAAAGAGGTTTATTATAACTTTAATATCGGTTTTAACCTTAGTCTTGAAGTTTGATACCAATTGGGAGAGAAATTCAAACATGGAAAGAAAAAGAAAAACGGGAAACAAGCTTTTTTTTCACCTCACAAACTTTAGGGTCCTTTGTTTTCAGCCTACAAACTTTAGGGTTCAAAAAGTTAAAGTTGAAAACCAAGGGTTCAGAATGTGAATACCCCTAAAACTCGGGGTCCAAAATGCAAAAAACCCCTTTCTAGATACCTTTGACGCTTTGAATCAATACCAAAAATTCAGCAAGTTTTCTTCCTTTCTCTTTAATCCAGTCTTTGATTGGTTTTCTTATTCCTTTGATTATCTTGTTCATGCTTTTAATTAGTTTAATTAGTGTTATTCGTTCTCTTCCTTGTTTTACTAGTATATTGTTAGACATTGTTTTGATAGTTGAATTAGTAATAGTTATGATTATGTTTGGCTAGTTCCCTTAAGGTTAGGGGGTAACTCGGGCCCTAATGGAGGATTATACATAGATTAATGGGATTAGGGTAATTAATGAGGTAATTAGGTGTTTCAGCCTAGTTTTCCACTCGATAGTTAAAGGATAATAGGTGCCGGGAGGTTATGGATCCTTTCAAACATCGAATTGGGAACCTAGGGTGGAGTGATTGATTCCTAAGTCCTAACTCTGGCGAGAGGGAATTTGGAACTGATCCGTTAGAATTGCGTTCAAATACTATCTAGGTCTGTCATACACGGGAGTGATGATAGACTTTGAGAAGTATGCATCAATTTATCACTCTGACGAGGGAATCGATGCTAGCTCAAGCATAGGAAGCGAATATTGATTTACCACTCTAGCGAGAGAAATCGATATTAACTTGGTATGGATGCAATTCTCACTCCTGATGACCGAGTACCGGTCATCACTAACACCATGGAATCTGTGTTTACTTCTTCGTTAGGAGGCTTGGTGCTACCCCCAAGCCCTTACCTTTTTGTTATGATTTTCCTTAATTGACCTTAGTTTGGTAGTTCACCCCTCAACAAGAATATCGACCCTCAAACCTAGTTGGTGAGTGGTCGTTCGTTAGGTTCGGAAGTCTCAACTCCCTATGGATACGACAAATATACCCAGCTGTACTGCAGCTCGAACAGGGATGCTTCTTGAAATGTTGCTAGCTTACTAGCAAAGAATGATGTAATTACTTGGCCACACTCATAATCTTGTAGATAAGCAAAAGGGCGTCTTTTTCATTGAGTCGTCCTAGTAGGTTGTAGAGAATCGCTTGACTCCATAATAGGGGGGTAGTGTGCTTATTCCATGATGAGATGAGGTTGAACATGGACTGTTGCAAAGGGTCTTCCTTCTTTGATTTCTTGAATATGAAGGTCTTCATGTGTTGGCTCTTGGGATGTATCTTCAAGCCATCTCCACTTGGATGTTTCATAAAGTATAACATCCCTTGACATAATCACATTCTTAGTTTTCAAGATTATCGAGGAAATATCTCATCGACTCTGTACTATAGCCAATAATGACGCACTTCTCTCATTTGTCATCCAACTTCTCTCAATTTTCTTTAGGAATATGTGGATATATTATGCAGTTGAATACTTTGAAATGATTATGTTGGGAATGTCCCAACAGTTTTCAATTTCATCCGAGTACTCTAGCCTATTTAATTCGGTGATTAATGACCTTGCTAGAAATGAGTTTGCATTTGGACCCCAAAGTATATGAGTACTTATTTTCTAGTCCCACGGTTTTCATTGTTTATTT
This sequence comes from Portulaca oleracea, assembly GCA_029582165.1. Classification (NCBI taxonomy): domain Eukaryota; kingdom Viridiplantae; phylum Streptophyta; class Magnoliopsida; order Caryophyllales; family Portulacaceae; genus Portulaca; species Portulaca oleracea. Next base: position 15,708,403 of record CM055872.1, read on the forward strand.
TTTGGACCCTAAAGTTTATGGGTTAAATAAAAATGAACCTTAATGTTTGTAGGTTGAAAAAAAGGCCATTGACTGTTTTTAATTTTCTTCTCATGTTTGAATTTATCTCCCGATTAGTGCCAAACTTCAGGAGTAAGGTCAAAATTGATATTGAAGCTATAATACACCTCTCTTATTCATGTCGGAACTAATTAGACCCTAAAGTATCCAGGGCCTAAGTAGTTCCGACATGAATAAGAGAGGTGTATTGCCACTTTAATATTAGTTTAAACCTTAGTCTTGAAGTTTAGCGTTAATCGGGAGATAAATTCAAACATAGGAAGAAACAGAAAAATAGTACACGGGCCTTCTTTTCAACCTACAAAATTTAATGTCTTTTTTTATTCAACTCATAAACTTTAGGGTCCAAAAAATAAACAATGAAAACCGTGGGATCAAAAAATAAATACCCCTATACTTCGGGGTCTAAAATACAAATAACCCGGTAGAAATCCACTTAATCAGTGGTCGAATGGTTCGATCAAAGCCAGATTAGTTGGTTCCACAAGGTCCCAGTAGTCAGTGACTTGAAGACAAAGATGGGGGTAATATGGGATTCAACTGGAGGAAGTGTGGAAGGTGGGTTCGGGGAAAACTGGGCACCACGGTTCGAGGTGGTCTTGCCACGATCTGTGATAGAGCTAGGGGCAGCAGATTTAGTTCTGTTCCCCACCATGGTCCATGGTAGGGTACCACGGTCCGTGGTGAACATCAGGGACGCGTTCCACATAGGAAGATTAACTCTTCCCCTCATTTTCTCTCGCTTTTTTATATCAAGCCCTTGGGATGCCAAAGAGTCTCTTTTCATCCCATGAGGCCCATTTAGAGGGTAAACTCTTTTTTGGAGATTTTTGGGAACCAGGAAAACTTTTTTTATGAGAAAGCTTTCGATTTAGAACTACGAGGGTGATTCCTTGAGGTTCTAGAGTTGGAAAGATCAACTTTATTTGATACAGTCCATATACTCACCTCATCTAAATTGGATCAAGGTCAGGAGATTAGCAACCGATGTCACAAATGTTGCCTGAACTACTGTGGAGATCTCCTAATTTGGAGACTTCCCACTCGCAGTCGAAATTGATGCATTCAAGAGTCCAAGAGGCGGGTTCAAGAGTGGAAGGTCGGCTGAGGCTTGCTTGTTCGAGAGACTGCAAGGTAAATAGCTTAGCCTCTACTATACCTTTCTTTCGTATTGTTATTCTGTTGTGTTAGGGTAGATTAGGTGAAGGCCAAAAGGTTAAGACTTCTTTCGCCGCTACTCTTGGTGGCCCTAATTAGATTGGGCCCACCACCCTTCGGGCATAAATAGGATTTAGGACCATGACCCCTCATAACCCAACAGATCCACCCTTGGCTTCCTGTTGAACCATGTTTCATATGGTGTTTTGCTAGGAACGACCTTTGTGGGAAACTAGTTGAGAATAAAGAAAATTGTGTTTACTACTTCCACAAAAAATTACTCAGAGGTACCCTAATATTTGGAGAAACTATTTTTCGGTACCCCAACTTTTCAAAACTAATTTTGAGGTACCCTTACTTTTTGGGTTAGTAATTATTTGGTGCTTTTCTGGCTATTAATTTTATTAAATGACCGAAATACCCTCATTCTTCTTCTTCAAGGATATTTCTTCAATTAGGGAAGAACAAGGGCATTTTGGTCACTTAATAAAATTAATTGTCGAAAAGGCACCAAATAATTACTAACCCAAAAAATAAGGGTACGTCAAACTTAGTTTTGAAAAGTTGGGGTACCAGAAAAACATTTCACCTAAAGTTAGGGTACCTTACAGTAATTTTTTGCTACTTCCACGTTAAAGTTATTTGAAACATTTTTATTGTACAACATGTCGCAGGCCATCACGACTATTGTATACACCTTAATTTTTGTTATATATATCTTAATTTTTATTCGAAACATTTTTATTTGCAATATATCTTAATTTTTGTATATATCTTAATTTTTGTATACATAATTCAAGCTTTTGCAGCTTTTGTATATATCTTAATCTTTGAAGGCTCCTTAGCACCTTTTGAATCGTGTCACTATCTTTGGTGGAAGGCTCCTTAGTACATTTTGCAGCACACTTCAATCGTGTCACTAGCATACCAAAATCTCGCGTCTACAGATAGCCCCCACTTTGATCAAGTTATGAAAAAATAATGATCAAAGTAGTCTTAATCTGCATATATGACTCTCGAATATCTTTTTGAGCTTGGACGATGGTTGGAAGTGGTGTACTGCGCCAAACTTTATTTTACTGAAAATTTTGCGCATCATATTCGCCTGATGTTGAGGGAAAGGTGGTCTTCGACAGTGTCGTCATATTGTAATCACATGAAAACCTACGAGTTCTGCGTCGTTGTAATATAATTGCCCAATAGCCGGCATGCTGATTTTCGGTCTTTCCCGATGTTGATGTTGATCTTCTAGTCTTTCTCAATTTTGATGTTGATCTTCTAGCCGTTCCCGATGTAAATCTTCTAGTCTTTCTTGGTGTCGATGTTAGTCTTCCAGTTTTTCCGAGTGTCGATGTTGATCTTCTAGTCTTTCCTAATGTCGATGTTGATCTTCTATTTTCTCTCAGGGTCAATATTGATCTTCTAGTCTTTCTAGGTGTCAATGTTGGTTTTCTAGTATTTCCTGGTGTCAATGATGCCCAACAGATTTTCTCAAAGCAGATGCTCCCAACACATTTTTTCGAAGCAGATGACACCCAACAAATTTTCCTGAGGTGGATGACGTCCAACAGATTTTCCAAGGTTGATCGAATTCTCCCGATATTGATGAAGTGATGAGAGCTTGTCGGAGTTTCTTGACATCGGCAATGCCCTACGGATTTTCCTGAAGCTAATGACACCAACGAATATTCCCGGGGCAAATCGCATTCTCTAGATATTAATGAAATGATGAGAAGCTAGTCGGATTTTCCTGACGTCATCGATGCCCAACAGGTTTTGCCAAAGCAGATAATGCGCAATGAACTTTCCCGAAGCAGATGATGGTCAACCAATTTTCAATAAGTAGACTACGCCTAATAGATTTTCCCGAGGTGGATTAGATTCTCCCAATATTGATGAAGTGATAAGAGATTTAATAACACCTTATTATTGCTTATCACTTTGGCTGACTAAGATGATTGCCACAAGGATAAGCTTGTTTGATTGTCTGCTTGATAATTATAGAACTCATTTAGAGTGTGATTGAAGATAACTCAAATCCCGCTCTTAGTGATTTTTGACTATGTTATAACCTCCTGATAAGACGTCATCCATTCCTTCATTAGCCTCAAGGTGTACATTCTTGAGTGATGATGTGTTAGTTCTCTTCTATTCCCTATTTTGTTGGCAAACATGCATTTAATTGGTCTACTACACCCTAGACTCATAGGCATAAACGTTGTTATTTTTTTCCTTTTCCTCTTTTTTTAAGATACATGTATTTATGTATTTATGCACTTTTCATGACTATATGGTGAAGGTATAGGTTGAATTCTCTATTCAATTTTTTTTTTATTTTTATTTTTTTAATCTCTCTCTTTATCTCTCTAACCTTAGATTCAAGAAAGTACGGGATGGGGACGGGATGATGAAAATGGAAGGATCAAGAAATATGAATGTGTCAGACTTGGTTTTCATGGTTGGTGGATGGATAAACGAGCTTTTCAACTCAAGTTAAAAGTGCAAGGAAGGGACTCTCAAAAGGATGCATCTTATTGAATTAAAAAAAAAAACGAGTACATTAAGGACTAACTCAAAGCTACCCCTAACTGACTCTGCAATGTAACACTTCAAAACCAAAATCCTAACTAATCTTAAAGCCCCTTTGATGTGGTACCCTTTTCACTTGCATTTGGAGGACCTTTGCTTTAGTTTGCCTTCTGTACTGCTTCAGGCACGGGCAGTTTACCTGACTGGATCACACTATCAATTTTGTTTTTCAAGGTCCAACAGTTCTCGATGTCATGTACCCTACACCTGTGATAATTACACAATGCATTGTCATCCCAACTTAGATACTAGTTTCTAGCTCTTAGTTCAGTAAAGGTAACTCAATCAAGTTCTTCTTTCGGAAACAGGTCAGGGCATGGGAAAAAGTTGGGTCAAGCGACATCTACAACTCATACTTTGGTTGAATCTTTGAATGAATTGCATTAACCTCAATGCTCTTAGGATGGTGGTTAGATGAACTAGTAGCCCTTTTATTGGGACTTAAATTCTTTCACCCATGAGTGGTAACCTTCTTGTTGTTCATTGCCTCTAACTAGACACAAATGTCCTTTAAGTGATCAATGTCCTTCATTACATGGTACCCCATGTGATGGGCCATTTTGATTTTTAGTCCATTCTTGAAAGTTGTTAGCTGCATCATTAGAGGGATAGTTTCATTTATTTGAGATAACTTCGTGTGCCGTCTCTCAAAGTAATCGAGGAAGGGTTCATCCTCTCTTTTCCTTAATGTCGTTAGGTTATCAACCTTGACGCTTTTCCTATTGTTGGGATTCACCAATGAGTAAAATGTCCATAATCGGAAAAACAGAGGGAAAGGACATGGTATATATGTCAAGTGGGCTACTTCTCTTAACACCAATCAGTTTTAAGATGGAACCTAATTTAACTTGTATACTATAGGCCTTCGTTGAAGTGGGCTCCCGCCTTGGATCTCCTCAGTAAGTTCTATTAGAGCTGATGGTTCATTCGGTTGGGTGCAACGTGCGAGAAGGTGGTCCCGTAAAAATCACCATGGACAGGAGCATGGACCATGGCGCGTGCACAGCTGGGTCTCCTTAAGGTGCAGAGTGGTGGCGTGAGAATCAGGTGGAGTAAGGTGCGTGAAGAATCTCAGCTGACTATGAGGACCTCAAAGAAAATATCAGTGAGGACCTCAGACGGCAACAAGAGTGTTTTGTTTGAAAGATCAACCAAGCTAATTCAGGGAAGTATCACACAATATCTCAATGTGTCATCCTTCCTCTATTTCTGAAGATATGATTATAACAGTTGTTAACCTTCCTTTCTCAGGTACCAAACGCAAGGAAGATACAATAAGGCAAGGAAGTCTCGTGAAGATCAATTCAGAAATGGAAACAAATCCTCATCCAGCCGTTGCCATCAATGAAGATACTTACCAAAACATAATCACCACAAGCTGGAAAGGATCAAGAGCAAACGAAGGAAACTAAAGGAAATACTTTTACAGTCAAATATAAATAAGAGAACTTGTTCTCTTTACTTGGTGTGATTTCCAAGCAAGAAAATCAATTGTATGAGTTTTGTGATAGAAAACTCTGAGTGTAGGAACTGTGATAATTCTGAGTGTGATCACAATTGAATTGTGGTGAGTTTTGTAACAAGAGATTTAGCTGGTGAGGACCTCACAAGGTCGTAAACACATTTTAGTTCAATGATCCTCTGTCAAGTGAGGTCATTGTGGGAAATCGCCTCTTCTGTGAGGCCTCAAGATCAGAAGACAGCTGACCAGTCTTCTGCCTTTGTAAGCTGTGCTGAGGACCTCACATTCCTCCTCTCAGCCGAGTTGTAACCGCCTTATTAAGCACTTTTGTTCAATAATAAAGAAGTTATTTTCAGTATCTAAAAGTGCTATTTAACTTGGTTGTGTTGTTTAAAGTGCAGAAATTTTTCATAACCCTAATCACCCCCCCTCTAGGGTTATTTCAATTGGTATCAGAGCAGGTCCACAGATCTGAAGAGTCTAACAACTCGTCGAAAAGATCATGGCCGACCTCAACACAACCGAAGCTCCTCAAGGTCGCTCATGGACAAGGGCACCTCTTCTCATTGAAGAGAACTATAGAATGTGGAAAAGACAAATGGAGATCTTCATCAGGGACCAAGATGAGGACCTCTGGATCATTGTCACTGAAGGCAACTTCTCCACCCCCACAAAGAAGAATGCTGCAAACCAAGATGTCCCGAAAGAAAGATCTGAGATGACAGCCGATGAGCTCACCTCATTGGGAAAAAATATTCGGGCTTTAAATTTGTTGTATTGCAGTTTAAATCCAAATGATTTTGAACGTGTCTCTAACTGTGAAAATGCTAAACAGGTATGGGAATATTTGGTCACCTCATATGAAGGCACAAGTCAAGTTAAAGACATTAAATTGGACATTCTTGTCCAGAAATATGAGGCCTTCAAAATGGAAGAAGAAGAATCCATTGAAGATATGTACAAGAGATTTAGTAGCATTGCTAACCACCTCAAGTCACTTGGAAAGAATTACTCCAATGAGGAACAAGTCAGAAAGATCCTTAGATGTTTGCCAAGGAAAAAGTGGGGACCAAAAGTCACAGCAATTGAAGAAGCACAGAACCTGAAAGTCCTCAAGCTAGAAGAACTCATTGGGAAACTATTGGCCCATGAGATTCAATTGAGTGACCTCACAGAGCCTAAAGGAGTTGCCCTCAAAGCAGTCAAGGATTCTGATGAGGAATCAGATGAGGATGAAGAAGAAACAATGGCTATGCTGGCAAGAGGCTTCATAAAACTATACATGAAAAATCCCACCTTTAGAGGCTACCTCAAGGATGGACAATACAGAAAACCAAAAGGTAAGACCTCTATGAAAGATGGATCTGACCCCTTCGCTTGTTACAGTTGTGGCAGCACACAGCACTTGATCAAAGACTGCCCTCATGCGAGAAAGTATAGAGATAAAAGAAACATGAGGCCCAGACCACAACAACATAAAGCAATGCTTGCAACGTGGAGTGACAGCGACTTAAGTGAGGATAACAACGATGTTGATGAGGTTGGAAATGTCTGCCTAATGACTCAAATGAATGAGGAACCGGAAACATCCTCACACCAAGAAGAGGTAAATATTGATGACCTCCTCAATCTCTCACCTTTACATCTCACTCATAAATGCTTACATCTGTTTAAATATTCCAAATCATTGATGGAAAGAGTCAAGTATCTTACCCAGCATGTTCAAAGTCTCAGTGAGGCCAATAATAACCTGAATTCTCAAAATGACCTCCTCTTCCATGAAAGTAACAGATTATCTCTTGAGGTCAAAGACTGCTATAAGACCATCACTCAATTATCAAATGAGGTAGTCACCGCTTCTCATCCCTACAACAATAAATTGGCCTTTACATCTCCTCCCTTCCAACCTCGAACCAATTACTCTATAAACCATCCTCCAAAGGACCTCTCCTCCCTACTCCTAAACTGACCCCTCACAGAAAGCAACATCACAAAGACTGCCCTAAAGCTCACCCTCAAATGACCTCAAAGCTACCTCCAAAAACTCTCGAGACAAATCCCCAAATTCACCTAAGGCCTCTAAGTTCTTTCAAGTTGGTGAAATTTGGATACCCAGACCTAATGATGCAATCTGTCTGTCAAAATCCAAGAAAGGTATAATGTCCTCTGATGCAGGTATGCCTAAAAACTCACAGCGACCTATGGTATTTGGACAGCGGTTGTTCCCGTCACATGACCGGAGATCCAACCAAGTTTTGCGAACTGAAAACCAGCAAAACCGGGAAAGTTACATTTGGAGACAAAAGCCAAGGAAAGATCCTCGGCATTGGGAAGGTCGGTAAGGACCTCAACAACTCCTTGCATGATGTATATCTAGTAGAGGGTCTAGAGTATAATCTGCTTAGTATATCTGTGTTCTGTGATAAAGGTAATAGAGTCAGCTTTGATAGAAATAAATGTGTAGTGTCTACAGAGTCACATCAAGTCATATTGTATGGTCATCGTCTGAACAATGTGTATGTTATAGATCTAAGTGAATCCTTTGAGGACCTCTCCTGCCTTAAGCCTGGCACTAAGGAAACATGGTTGTGGCATCGACACCTAGGTCATGTTAGCATGAAAACAGTACAAAAATTGCATAAGTCAAACCTTGTCCGAGGTCTCCCGCCTCATAAGTATGAGAAAGATCGGGTTTGTGATGCATGCGTCAAAGGCAAACAAACAAGAGCATCTTTTAAACCCATCAAGTCTGTGACCACCTCAAAATGTCTTGACCTCCTCCATATGGACCTCAGTGGTCCTATTCCCTATAAAAGTCTTGGTGGAAGTTCATATATTCTTGTTATTATAGATGATTTTTCAAGATTTACCTGGGTGTTCTTTTTGAAAAGCAAAACAGAAGCTTTCAAGCATTTCTCAAAACTCTACAAGCAACTCAAGGTCCTCACATGAAACTCTGTCAAAGCAATAAGGACAGATCATTGCAGGGAGTTCGATAACAAAGATATGTTTGGAGCATTTTGTGCCGAAATGGGCATCACTCACAACTTTTCCGCCCCAAGAACCCCTCAACAAAATGGAGTTGTTGAAAGGAAAAATCGCACATTGGAGGATATGACAAGAACAATTAAATGCGGCAACAATCTTCCAAAATTCCTCTGGGCAGAGATCATCAATGCATCAAACTATATTCTAAATCGGTGCACTATTCGATCCATTCTAAAAAAGACCCCTTATGAACTATTCAAAGAGAAGAAGCCAAGTATCAGCCATCTCAAGGTCCTCGGCTGCAAATGCTTTGTTCACATTAATGGAAAGAAACAAACAAGTAAGTTTGATGCTCGAAGCGAGGAAGGAATTTTTGTTGGGTATTCAGCTACCAGCAAAGCATACAGAATCTATTTCAAACACTCAAAATCTGTAAAAGAAAGCATCCATGTTGTCTTTGATGAGGCTACCTCACTAAGTCAAGCTGTTGTGCGCCCTCCTGTGAATGATAGTGACGATGAGACGCCTCCTGAGCTCCCTACTGCTGATGCTGCATCGCCACCTCCTGAGGATGCATCGCCACCTCCTGAGAATGCATCGCCTCCTCATGAGGCAACATCACCATCTTCTGAGGCTACATCACCACCTCCTGAAGATGCACCCTCACCTCGTGCCCCATCACCTCAGGAGCCACCACCTCAAGCTCCACTAGCACCTGAGATCTCTTACAAGTTTAAAGCAGCTCATCCAGCTGATAATCTCCTCTCCGACATCACCACAGGTATCCGTACAAGATCCTCATTAAGAAACTTCTGTGCCTTTAACGCCTTTGTCTCGCAGATTGAGCCCAAACATCACAATGAGGACTTGATGGATCCCAGCTGGATTAATGCCATGCAAGAAGAACTAAACCAGTTTGAACGAAGTAAAGTTTGGTCCCTAGTTCCCAGGCCTCATCATCATCCAGTCATAGGTGTCAAATGGGTCTTCCTCAACAAATTGGATGAAACAGGCTCTATCACAAGAAACAAGGCAAGGTTGGTTGCTAAAGGATACAATCAAGAAGAAGGCATCGACTATGATGAGACCTTTGCTCCAGTCGCTCGCCTGGAGGCCATCAGGATTCTCCTCGCCTTTGCATCATCCAAAAACATCAAGCTTTATCAAATGGATGTTAAAAGTACCTTCCTCAATGGTGACATCATTGAAGAAGTCTATGTTGAGCAACCACCAGGTTTTGAAGACATCCACCATCATGATCATGTCTTTCGTCTGCATAAGGCCCTCTATGGCCTGAAACAAGCTCTGAGAGCTTGGTATGACCGCCTCAGCAAGTTCCTTCTTCAGAATAACTTCAAACGAGGCAAAGTATACAAAACTCTCTTCATCAAAGAAAAGAATGGAGATTTCATCATTGCACAAATCTATGTTGATGACATCATCTTTGGTGCCTCACATGATTCTCTTGTTAACGAATTCTCTCATCTCATGAGTGCTGAATTTGAAATGAGTCTTGTTGGAGAATTAACATTCTTCCTTGGCCTCCAAATCAAGCAATTACAAGACGGCATCTTTCTGAATCAAAGCAAGTACATCTCGGAATTGCTCAAGAAGTATCAGCTTGATAACCTCAAGCATTCATCAACTCCAATGTCCTCCACTCTCAAACTTGATTCAGACCTCACAGGTAAACCAATCTCCGACAAACTATATAGAGGTATGATTGGATCCCTCCTCTATCTTACTGCTAGCCGTCCTGATATTATGTTTAGCGTTTGTTTAAGTGCGCGCTTTCAAAGCGCTCCAAAAGAATCTCACCTCTCTGCTGTCAAAAGAATTTTACGGTATCTTGCAGGAACAAAAAACTTAGGTCTTTGGTACCCCCGACAGCCTGACCTCCATCTCTGTGGGTACACCGATGCAGACTTTGCCGGATACAAAGTTGACAGAAAAAGTACCACAGGGGGATGCCAACTACTTGGAGCCTCTCTAGTCTCTTGGCAATCCAAAAAACAAACCTTAGTGGCTCTCTCCACTGCTGAGGCCGAATATGTGGCTGCTGGATCATGTTGTGCTCAAATTCTATGGATCACTCATCAACTGGAGGACCTCGGTCTCCACTTCACCAATGTGCCTATCAAATGTGACAACATGAGCGCCATCCAGATCACCAAAAATCCGGTGCAACATTTACGGACCAAACACATTGAGATCCGTCATCACTTTATCCGTGACCATGTTGAAAAAGGTCACACCAGCCTTGAATTTGTTCCCACTCAACCTCAATTGGCTGACATCTTCACCAAGCCTCTCCCTGAAGAACAATTCTCCTACATTCACCGTGAACTTGGGTTGCTTCACCTCAATCCTTAAATCATCATGGCATATGTTGAGGGGGAGTCACCACCCTGAGGAACTCTACTCCCCAAGCATCTGTTGACGGGGAGTCAATCGTCCTCCCAGGTATGTTCCTTTTATCCTTCTCGACTGACTGATGTCCTCATCAGCTCGATCCAATCCTCAACGTTATTATATATCAAATCTGGCCTTATCAACTGTCTGATCACATTTACCATATGTAGCTCAGTAGTTGATCTCTTTTATTCTCCTTCTAAAATAAAAAAAACTACTTTTCAGTTTCCAAAACTGCTCATGCAAAAAATGGATTTCAAATCTTTTCCCTCTCTCTCATTCTTCTCTTACGCATTTCAAATCCTTTTTGAAATTGTTTTACCTTCCCAAGGTCTTCTCTCTCCTTTATTAACCGTCCCATCTAATCAATTCCCTCCCATCCACTTCACCCCTCTCCTCTTTCTTCCTATACTATTTATTTTACTGCCTTCCCCTCTTCACTTTTTACATTTACCCCTTTGCTCCCAAGTCTTCATCTTTCCAGAACCCTCTTCACACTCAACCATGACGAAACGCTCATCAAAACCCGCTGCCCCATCCAGTGTTGCGAAGCGCCTCCGCTCCAGCAAACCACCCGCTTCCCCAGACTCGGATTCCACCAACTCCTCCACCGATGAACTCGCTGTCATCCCTCGGCCCTCTTCAGTCACAGCCAATTCTATGGAAACCCTCCGAAAAAGGTTGGATTCCATGAAACAACGCCCACTTCTCCACTATGACAGAGTGGATCTCGACAACCTCCAAGGTACAAAGTTCCCTTTTCTCTCCACTTTGTCATCACTTGGCTGTGACATCCTCTTTCATGCTGATGATTTTTGCTACCCAAATCTAGTCTTTGAGTTTTATGCCAACCTCAAGAACATTTCCCCCAAATCCTCCAAATCGATTTACAAAACCTCTGTGTCTGGAAGGGAAATTCACTTATCCCCCCTCAACATCGAGCGTATCCTACGCATCTCCACTGACCTATCTAAACCTGCCCTCACTACCATCAAAGACGCTCGTCTTGAACTCCTCAAAGATTTTGGCAAACCATCCACCACCAAATATCCTCAATACACCAACCTCTCCTCTGAAGCCTGTTGCCTTTATTTCATTCTGGTTCGCACCATTCTCCCTAGAGGCACCTCCAAGGAAACTATCAATGAGCCATGCGCTGCCTTCCTACTGAACATCCTCCATGACCATCACCTTGATATGGGAGAAATCATTCTCCAACATATTGTCAAGGCAGGGTCTAGTTCATCCGGCCCTCTTCCCTACTCAAACCTTCTCAACCATGTTTTCAGGAAGTTCCATGTTCCTCTCCCTGATGAGGACAAAACCCCTATCACTCTTTCCACCATCAACACTTCTGTTCTTGAATCCCTTGGGTATTGTCCGCACTCCACCGGTCACTGGATGCACTTCGATGACCTCCAGCCTCTTCCAGCCTCATCCTCTGCTCCATCTACAACCGAGGCCTCCGTCCCTGTGCAAACTCAGCAGGACATCTTCCATGCAGAGGTTCAAAGCCTGAAAGCTGAAGTGGCCTCTATCCAAGACCTCCACCGTGCTCTTCAAGTCAGCCTTGATACCAGCACCACTGTCTACTCCACCTTGCAGTCCCTGGTCCAGCAAGCAGAGACTCTCTTGGGACCTCGCTCATCAACCCCCATCCCTGCTATCGAGGCGGCTGCTGATGTCCCCTCCGTCGAGCCCTCTCCCCAAGAGTGATCCCCCCTTCCCTATTTTAAGCCTTTAATTTGCTGTCTTTTCAAACTATGAACTCTGGTTTGTAAACTTTTGGCCACACATTTTTTCTACTCTCCTGTTTCCTTCTTGTCTGAAAGACAAAAAGGGGGAGATGATATCTTGGTCTGCATTTACAACTACTGAACTGTAGCTATCATGATATGGTTATTATTTTGCTACTATACTATAAGCATGTACTATGTGCAAACCTCTCTGCCCTTTCTGCTTTTGGTACCTGTATACACCCCTCTTGGAAATTTTGTCTTTCAAACAAAAAGGGGAAGATTGAAGAATCTCAACTGACTATGAGGACCTCAAAGCAAATATCAGTGAGGACCTCAGACGGCAACAAGAGTGTTTTTTTTTGAAAGATCAACCAAGCTAATTCAGGGAAGTATCACACAATATCTCAATGTGTCATCCTTCCTCTATTTTTGAAGATATGATTATAACAACTGTTAACCTTCCTTTCTCAGGTACCAAACGCAAGGAAGATACAATAAGGCAAGGAAGTCTTGTGAAGATCAATTCAGAAATGGAAACAAATCCTCATCCAGCCGTTGCCATCAATGAAGATACTTACCAAATTAGAATCACCACAAGCTGGAAAGGATCAAGAGAAAACGAAGGAAACTAAAGGAAATACTTAAACAGTCAAATATAAATAAGAGAACTTGTTCTCTTTACTTGGTGTGATTTCCAAGCTAGAAAATCAGTTGTAGGAGTTTTGTGATAGAAAACTGTGATAGAAAATCAGTTTTGTGAGTGTAGGAACTGTGATAATTCTGAGTGTGATCACAATTGAATTGTGGTGAGTTTTGTAACCAGAGATTTAGCTAGTGAGGACCTCACAAGGTCGTAAACACATTTTAGTTCAGTGATCCTCTGTCAAGTGAGGTCACTGTGGGAGATCGCCTCTTCTGTAAGGCCTCAAGATCATAAGACAGCTGACCAGTCTTCTGCCTTTGTAAGCTGTGCTGAGGACCTCACATTACTCCTCTCAGCCGAGTTGTAACCGCCTCGTTAAGCACTTTTGTTCAATAATAAAGAAGTTATTTTCAGTATCTAAAAGTGCTATTTAACTTGGTTGTGTTGTTTAAAGTGCAGGAATTTTTCATAACCCTAATCACCCCCCCTCTAGGGTTATTTCAGTGCGGTTCTACGGAGTAAGGTGAGGCTGGGACTCTTGAGGCAGAGTTGTGGCATGAGACTCATGTGGAGTAGGGTACGACTCTGTAGAGTAAGGTACGACTATGATGGACTCATGATGGTGACTCGAAACCTTGGCAAAAAAAAAGAGGCTTCCAATCAAGGGGGTGCTTGTTGGGATTCACTCATGAGTAAAATGTCCAACATCGGAAAAACAAAGGGAAATGACATGGTATATATACAAGTCAAATGGGCAACTCCTCTTAACACCAATCGGTTTTAAGATGGAACCTCACTTAACTTGCTCATGGGCCTTGGTTGAAGTGGGCTCCCGCCTTGGATCTCCCCAACACCTTTGAATACGATTGTAGCAATTAATAAATTCCTTTACCAAGTCGTTCCGATCAACTTTGACTTAGCCATGAGTAAAATGTCCCACATCGGAGAAAAAAGGGAAACGACAAGGTATATTAGTCAAGTGGGAAACTTCTCTTAACATGAATTGGTTTAAGATAGAACCTCACTTAACTTGTTTCATGGGCCTTGGTTGAAGTGTTGTCCCGCCTTGGATCTCCCCAACACCTTTGAAAACGATTGTAGTGATTAATAAATTCCTTTCCTAATTCATTCTGATCAAATTTGACTCAGTCATGAGTAAAATGTCCCACATCGAAAAAAAGGGAAACGACAAGGTATATTAGTCAAGTGGGCAACTTCTCTTAACATGAATTGGTTTAAGATAGAACCTCACTTAACTTGTTTCATGGGCCTTGGTTGAAGTGGGATCCTGCCTTGGATCTCCCCAATACCTTTGAATACGGTTGTAGTGATTAATGAATTCCTTAAACAAGTCATTCCAATCAACTTTGACTTATGAAAGTAAGGCGTGATACTAATCTTTAGGTTCTCCGTCTAGTTTTGATAGAAAGAGAGTAGCATAGAGGCCTGTGTTAATCTTGTTTAATGGTGCTAACCTCATGAATTCTTCTATGTAATGAGTGGGGTTCTCAGAGGGCTTAAACTTGATATTTGGTTCCTCAAACTTGTCCGTCACATTCATTATGGAGTGCATTGGTAGAGCAACCTTTGTGTGTTACCCAACTAATGTTGGTGCAACACTAATCATCTTAGAAATACTTTCCACGTTCTCTTGATGTACCATTATAGTAGGGTCTGTTGGATTTTAAGTTATCTATTTCCTACACATATGGTATTAATTGGAAGAATAAATTCATAACTATTATGAATACAATTAACACCCAAGAAACACAATTGTTAGAATTATACCTGATTGCTAATCCAACTAATGAAGATGTAGGCCTTTGAGATTCCAAAGAGAAATCCTTTACTGAAGGTCCACGCAGCACTCCGAAAACTCGATTGCCAGATCAGAGTCATTGAGATAGTTCTCAACAACTGGTGTGTGTGACTAAGAGTCCTTGTTGCTTTTCTACCAAGTTGACGATGAACCTTTGTTGACTTAAGGAGAATTTAAGAAAGGGTTTCTTAATTCTCCCTGTTGAAAGTCACAAAAGCTCTAAATAATAATGACGCTCTAGGGTCCCCTTTTATAGTCCCTCTGACTGTACTAAGGGAATAAACTGGCGATGTGGGACCATCTTAATTGTCGTTGTATCCGAGTAGGTCATGGTTAACATGAAAGGTTTAGGGTTTAGTGATTATACAACTCCAGTGAGTTGGTGGTTGATTAGGCGTCGATGGCCTAGACACGGTGATGGCGACAGGGGAGGTGGCAATGCTAGGCTCGAGAAGCAAGACAATAGCTCCGTTTCTTCACATCTAGGTGCGCTGGGTGGTGTTCTGGTGGTGCTCTCGGTAATCCGGTGGTGAAAGAGGTGTGCGTTGGGCTTGGGGCGGCGCGACGGTGGTGGTGGTTCGTGTTGGTGGCGCACTATAACAGAAGGGGGGGGGGAGGGAGAGACATGCAAATATAACGAAAGGGAGAATCTAGTGGTGGTGGTTTGCGGTGGCCATCCGCTTTGCAGTTGTCATTGCGTTGACGACAGAACAATGGCGGCGATGGCGAGATCAGGTGATCAGATGGTGGTGCGTGGTAGCTGCGTGAGTAGTGCGAGAGGGAGGGCTCGGGGTTTGTGGTGGTCAATGGTGATGGGCGTGGGGGGTTTGGGTCGACTATGTATTGCGGAAGGAAAAAAAAGATAAGAGAGAGAAAAAAAAAGGAGAAAGAGATAGATTAGATTAGATTATGGTTTAGAAAAATTAGGGTTTTAGTTAATAAAAGGGGTGTTTATACCCATAAAAATATTTTCAAAGGTTAACTAAAAATAATTAAAACTTAGCTAAAATGAGAAAATAATTTAGTAGTAAATTTGAGTTATCAAATACTCAAAATATTTACACGTTATCTCATAAAAATTCCAACAGAAATTATCAAGGTAGATATTAATTAGTCACGTAAAATTACCATAATACCCTTGTTAGTTACTCAACGGTCCTATGAGCTCAAGTATTAACAGATAAAATTCACATAAATTTCTAGAATCAAAATAAAATTTAACGATTTAACGGTAAACATAATCAGAATTTTCGGGATTTTACACTAAGCCTGTTAGGTACTCTGGGCAAACCTTCTCCTGAGATATCAGCCTTGTGCAACAAAGTTATGCTTGCCTTCCTTATCCTTTTGGCCTTTCTTGATTTAGCAAACCCTTTCAGACGCCTTCCCTTTACGACCTTAGGAACAATCCTTAACTTTTCTGAAGAGGCTATCAAGTCCCTCGCAGCTGCTAGGAGCATCTCATACAAGTCCAACAATCGCTTCTTATGCCCTTGCCTGACATAGCACATCCTAAAGGATTGGAGTCTATCATGCATAGAGCACAAGATCGATGATTCAGCAGCTAAATCATGGACAAAAAGGAAAGCCCAACCAACTCAACTCAAGTTGTCAACGTGAATAATCATCTTCAACACATGAGGCCCTACATGCTCGCCAACGTTCAAGATAGATTTGAGGATCTAGCAAATCAAATCGTTCTACTCAATATCAATTCGTTTCAAAAACGGGTTTTCCAATTGAGTGCTAGCGACGTGGATATCGTCATCGGCATTACATTTCCATTGGGCCTTCTGAACGGCTGAGGCATTATCAGCAGGCAAATCGCCATTTTCCTTCTAAAGAAAGTAATCTTTCTCTTTGGCTTTGAGAAATGTTCACAAATGTCGGTGCCAATTTAGATAATTGAGACCGAAAGTCATCTCCTTCTCAAAGAGATAACGGAGGTGAAATTAAGGACGAGAGGT
Organism: Portulaca oleracea; assembly: GCA_029582165.1. NCBI lineage: Eukaryota > Viridiplantae > Streptophyta > Magnoliopsida > Caryophyllales > Portulacaceae > Portulaca > Portulaca oleracea. Next base: position 15,725,240 of record CM055872.1, read on the forward strand.
TATCAAACTTTGCGATATCTACAATTTTCAAGAGGATTCATTTTAGTTTTATTTCATCAAAAAAGAAATTGAACTTCTTAGTTTAAAACTGAAATTCCATGTTAACTCTTCATTCAGTGTTTTAATTTATATTCCCATTGATGTTCCTATTTTCCTTATGAAAGCCAGATAGCTTTCGGGGAATAGATATGATCTTTTCATCCACTTAATGTCGAAAATTGATACCAATCATCCAATTTTGATTTCGCGGAATAATTTAATTATTCTCGAAATCTTTGGGTCCGCAACCATTTTCCCATAAATATGAGCCTACCCCCTTCATTTTCCAAACCCCAAATTTTTTTGGCGTATTAACACTAGCAATATTCTCTTTTCTCCCTCCTTCTAAAAGAACCCTTCTCTTTCATGCTAACTAATTAAAAAAGGTCAAATTAATTTCTTGTCCATTATTTCTTTCATCACTTTTCTTTTTTATGTCATCAAGTAATTGAAATAAGAAAAAAGATTGTCTAATGTGCAAGTTTTTATTTATAACTGCATTATATAACTTTTTATTTTTTTTTGAAATTCTTTTATATACCTCCCTTTAATTCTTTCTCTTTAATTCTGTTTTAGTAGAGTCTCTTTAGCGAACAGGTGAGTCTAGGAGTTTTCTAACTCTTAGACTCGTAGCCTTACCCTCGAAATCAGTCTTTGGATTTGTAGGTCGAATCACTTTCAAAGTTTGTCGTTTTCTCTTAAAAAGTAACTTGCGACTTAAATTCTTGATTTGCCTAATTTCTTTCTTTGGAATAGGAAATAATTTGCGTGCATAATTACTTATGTGAGTCAGTGATAATGTGCAAAAAACCAAAGAAGATTGAGGCAGTTAATCCGGAAGGTGAGGTGGCCTTACTGGCTGAGCTGACTCTCTTCTAACTCTGTGTGACTGACGAGCCACTGGCCTGGCATACCAATGGCCAGCTAGCCTTGGGTGCCAGTACAATGGACTGTTTGGTCCATCGTGATTGTCTATTCGAATCATTCGGATTCGCGAATTAGATTTACAAATTTAAGATTAATAAGAATGGTTGGTAATTTTATTGATATCCTTATTTAAGAATCAAGGCACTTCATTCCACTCCAATTTGAGTAGCACTACGAAATCAATTTCCTAAACGAGAATTTTTTGGGGTCTACACTTGTCCCCTTCCCCTTAGCGGGCCCTGCATCGTAAGGAGTCAACTTCTTGGTTTGGTTCAGCTTCATGTTCTCCAAGTTGGGCCATTTCATCCTCTTCACCCCAAGCAACTCCTAATCTTTCGTTAATATTGGTGATGTTTTGCAAGACACCGCTCATCACCTATTGATGTTCCTCGAGCCTCTTCTTGATGATTTATTTTCTTGTTCAAAGAGGTGTAAGAAGACAACCCCATGCATTCTGTTGATCATCTCCAAGTAGCGACTCGAGTAGGTCATGGCTGTCTCGCGAGCTTTGGTTCAGGCCAGTGGTTGCACGTAGCCCGATAGGGAATGAGCCTTACTATATGATCTCTGACTCGAGCTCGGTTATGGTCCCCTATCCTACCCGTATGGAAATTTGGAATTCAGGAACTGACCTTCACACTTGACCTACCCGAAGCATACATACCCTATGAGACCTATATGAACTTCCTAATGTAACCTTGATTCATATCTGTGACGCGGATCCGACTCACCACTGCTTGGGTTTTCCTGTTCTAACTCTATATGACACTAAGATCAGACTCAATGCATATACAAAGGGAACACACCCATCGGGTCACCACGAGTATGAGCCACGTTGGGCTTTTGGGCTTTTCGGGCACGAATACATGCAAAAATCAAATGAATATCAAATACTATAAAGGGTCACAAAGAGACAAAACTTTAGATCAACGTGTGGAGAAGGCTCTGAAAGACTACCTGGCAAGTTAGTCTGGGTAAAGTATAGGCTTGGTTAGTGAACCAACCGGTAAGTTACTTAACAACACTATACGGCTGGTCGGGTTTCATGGCCTAATCCTCTCATATCTCTTTTGTTTGTCTACTATTTGGACTAGAATAGTATATGGGGAATCATAAGGTCAATTCTAATACGTACAAAATATATCCTAAACTATGGTTCTAGGGTTAACCAGAGCTTTTGTGTTGGTTGTCTAAGGGGTTTGCTAACCTCATGTTCATCACTGGGTGCACGACCCAAGTAATGAATGTCTTGCACCCGAGAAGGGTAAAAAGAATTTTTCCTATGCGCCATCCCTTGAGCGCTCCCTTACTAGAAGGTAAAAGAGTAGGCCGACTATGCCATTTATGCCTAAAAATAATAAAAAAAGATGAAATTTCAATTTTACTCTTCTACCAAAACAAAAAAGAATCCAATTCTCTTCAAATTTTACCCTTTTTTTTATAAATAAAAGTTTCAATCCCCAGTTGAGTCGCTAATCTATAGACGCCGAAAAAATCCTCGTTCATGAAATTGTTTTTGTTATGCTACTTTTAATTGGGAGTTCAATGAGGTTGCTTAACACTTAATCAAAATCCAATTAATCATTAAAAAGAATTTTGACAAATCTTAAGAATTATTCTAATCTTGGATTAATGGCTGAAATTTATAATTAATTACAAACATTAGAATTTACAAAATTATAAACAAAATAAAATCGAACCTAACAAACTAGTCAATGGACTAGATAACTAACAGGTCGGTTAGTCTATCCAGCCCAGTAACTGGATGGTCTACATCCCAAACAGGACTGCTTAGCCGAGTAATCTAATCGGTTGGTTAGATTACCAGGCAATGTTCACTGTTTGTATTTCCAATATTGTAATAATTTTGCAAACATAAAATCTTTATAACCTAATTTTAAATTTCCATAAATTTATCCGAGAAAGAATAAAAAAGAAGAGTTGTTAGTTAGTTTTAAAGATAAATTAATAAACTAAAAAAAAATAACTCTAGCGAACGAATCAGAAATCGGATTCAGGGGTAAATTAAGAATTTGAAATTAAATAACTTTTAATTTGTCCATCTATAAAATGGTCTCTACTAAAATCAGGTTTTAGTTAGAAAAGTAGAAGAAGAAGAATTTAAACTATTATGCATGCAAAATAAATATAAAGACAAGAATAGAAAAAATATATATATTACACAAGTGGAAGCATCAAATTATGAGCTACATCATGAACAAAAATGCAAAATAATAAGAATAGAATTATATCTAACCTCAAATCCACAAATATGCAATTAGAGCATAGAGATTCACTACTAGAAAGCACATAAAATACAGACCTTTTTTTTTTATCAACCCTTATTGAAAACGTCGATTGGATTTTAAGCACTAGGCCAACATTTAGACGCTTTTTTTTGTCCACGATGCTCAAACAAGGAGGACGCCCAAACAAATGGTCGAGATTTGATATAATGCAGCCATCCCATGAAATCTCGTTGACTTGCTATTCTAGAAATGCAAAATAAACTTATTATACTAAACCCAAGGACAAAATCCTGTACCTACAACCTTGTAGGTTGATGGTTGATTTTGTGAGATGTAGATTGGATAAAAGGACTTAAGGTTATGGAGGTTTTGATACAACTTTTAAGTTTTATGGGTGTTTGAAAGGAAAAACGTTTGGTTAAATGGAGGAAAGATTATATAAGGAAAGCCCTTGATTGTTGATACATACAATTGAGAACCTACCTTATATTTGCTGAAAGGAGCTCGTAGAAGCAATTATCTATTCTTAACCTCTATACTAATTTGTCTTATTCGTTTAGTTTCTAGATTTTTCGTAATATCTTGTTATATCTAGAACATATTATAATATCTTCACAAATCTTCTAAAATATTCTTGAAGATTATTCTAGCACTTAATTTCAAATTTTTCTAGAATAATTTATATTTTAACAACCATTTACAATTATTCCCCGATTTTAGTATGAGTACGCAACAACAATCATTGAGAACAAAGAACGGTCTATCAACCACAACAAGTATTTTAAAATGGAGATCATACATATCTTGAACTTTTTGTTACTTTTATAACTGATATACTACTTGAACCGTACCGGGTTCGCGTTCGAGCTTCCGTAGTCACGCTTGTGGAAAAGGACACGAAAGAGAAAATCCCGACCCGGCATTCCCGTACTAAACCCGTTCACCGGTTCATTTTCTAGAATCGATATACATTCTCTAAGGGTGGGGTGGTGAGTATCGAGCTAGCGTGGTTAAGACGAGACGTCCGTCGTGAGAACATGGAGAGGCTCGTGTTTCATTCTACTGGCCCCGGAGACCTCGGGAATGTACCAAGAAGTCCCGAGACGAGGAGCTGCATTTTGTTGGGGCCCAAGTGTAGTCCTGAGTCAAGCACGCACAAGGATAGGAGGAGCACAGCAAGGCAGCCTGGGAAGCCGACCGTAGTGCCCGCTACACACATGGTAGGGCTCGCTACCGTAGACGTATGGGGCGTAATGTCCGCTACCATAGAGGTAGCGCCCGTAACGCAGCGTTGAGCAAGGCCTGGCAGGGCAACGACGATAGGTGCTGTCAGCGTCTGGACAAGCGCTGCCAGCGCCCATTCTAAAGGGTCTTACATTTTCACGCAGCAATGACACACTGCCAGCGCCATGAAAACGCCGCCAGCACCCCTCTTCCACATAATCGTCGCGCCCGCGACAACACCGGTGCTGCCCGCAACGCTCCCCTGCTCAGACGCTGGAAGCTGCGTCGTTTGACCTGTAGCGCCTGCGACTTAGGCTTGGCGCCCGGCCGCCCACGACCTGCTACTTCTAGCGCGTGATTTTTGTGTTAAAACACTGCGTTTTATGTTATTCCTCTCTCTAGTATAAATACCCCCTTTAACTTGATTTTTCTGAAGTTTTTGTTGAATATGTTTGTAATGTTTATGCATTTTAGGGTTTCCCCTATTTCCTCTCAAATCTTGTTTACTTATTCCAATTGATTTGGTGGTGTTTTCAAGTCATTCCTTTAGTGATTATTGGTTGTTTATCCTAGATAATGATGGTGGGGTTTTAGGCCTTAGGTTGTGGTTTTCCTTACCACAAGGTCATATCCAACTCTTGTGTGTTCAAGCATTTGGTTGATTGTTGATTCTTCATCATCCACTCAAGCTAATCTCATTCCCTTCCACGCGATAGAACGCTCTATTTGGTATTAGAGCTCAAGGTTTGTTCTAGCTTGATTTTTATTCATTGTTCTTGCAAGTACAGTTCTTTATTGTTGGATTTTGTGGATTGTATGCAAATATTGGTGTTCCCCATTCCCTTTGCTATCCAAGAGTATTGGAATACATTGTATTGTGTTTGTATTTGGTGTTTTTGAAGCTTTTTGGAGCTTTGAGGTGAAGTTGGAAATAAGTGCCCGGAAGGTGTTCGATGAAATGTCAATGTGAGAAAAACACAAAGAACCTTTAGCCAAACACTAGCCAACTACAAGAAAACCCCCTAACTCCACAAAAAGAACCCAAACACAATCTGTCCTTCACCCTTCCTTCGATATGGATAGTAAAAATAGCTCCAATCGAGAGAAATCAAGCCGGAGCCGAAGTTCTCGAGCTCAAGCTATCGAGAACCGATTCTCCGGCTACGAGAATCGATTCCCCACCATCGAGCGGACTCTTGAGAATCTTGCGGTTCAAGTGAACAACATTGCTTTGAACCTTCAAGGTCGAACCCGAGACAAGCGTCGGAAGCCCGCCTTAAAGTGTATCAAATGTAAGCGTGTGGCATACGATTCCTTGCATTGTCTAAAAATGGTTATGGTTAGAGCTTGGATTGAGGAATCTTTTGGTGTGGAAGAGCAAACAAGTGACATGATGGAAGAAGTTGTCGAGCAAAACCTCACTTCCACACTTGGAAAATTTGAGAAGGTTGAGAAAAAGGAAAGTGCAATGAACAGGGTTAATGATCTTGTGACTGGTGAAGGGGAGACTCTTGAGTTTCTTAGTGTACATGGTGAGATTGATGAAGTTCCAAGCCAAGAAGAGGATGCGAGCGTCGAACTTGTCCTTCCTCCCTCTTATCCTTGCTAAAGAGGCCTAAGAAGAAGCTCCTTTAGTTTTATCATTGCCACCAACCAAAGAATTAAACATCTATGGAGATGACTCCCTTTCCTTCCACCCATGGGCACTCAAATTCTTCTCCATGGGAAGAACAAGGTAACCAAAGACTCTCTTATGAAATTCATTGAATCATGCTTGAAATATGGACATTGTAGTGGAGTTTTTGGGTGAGTCCTACATGATCTTTGGGAGACATTGGTTGTTTGATGTTGCTTGTTGGCATGATGATTATTTGGTGTCGAAGTTTGAAAACTCTTTATGCTTGAAGTAAACTGCTAAGAATCTTGGTTTCATTTGATTACAAGTGACAAATTTGGGCATGATAATACCTTGATTCTAGTTCAACAAATGTTTGTGGGCTCGTCATTTGTGTCGTCCTTCATTGAATATTGTTTGAATGTTGGTCGTTGTGACATGAGCTCTTTGAATGGGTCATACATGTTATTTGGTCGTCATTTGTTGTTCGAGGATTCTATTTGGATATTGATTGGGTGTTATTGGAAGCTTGGTCTGTAATGTTTTTGGGAGTGTATGTTGAATGAAGAACATTGGCTTGACTGCGATTACTTGAATCCCTTACCCCACATCAAATTAAACCATGGGTGGGAAGTGAGTTGAGGAACCTACTAATGAGCGAAACACGGGATGAGTGTGCTCGCGGTGAGGACAAGCGATCATTAGCTCTGTCTTTACCACGCAACATGCTTACTGAGGTTGAGCATTCTCTAACTTCAAAAAACTTTCCTAATTCCGTCTATTGTCCTTCACCCCCAAACCTCTTCAAGAATTCCAATTTCTTCAAGGAAGGTGGAATTCATAGCATCATCATGATCGGTTGTTGGAGGGTTCATGTAATGAGTGGCCAACCCATGGGACATGCCTTCGTTTTAACTCCCAAGATTTGAGGGCAACTCTTTTTCAAGAGGGGGAGTGTGAATCGTATTATGTTCGTGTCCGAGCTTCCATAGCCGGGCTTGTGGAAAAGGACACGAAAGAGAAAATCCTGACCCGACATTCCCGCAATAAACCCGCTCACACGTTCATTTTCAAGAACCGATATATATTCTCAAAGGGTGGGGTGGTGAGTATCGAGCTAGCGTGGTTAATGCGAGCCGTCCGTTGTGGGAACATGAAGAGGCTCGCGTTTAGTTCCACTAGCCCCGGAGGCCTCGGGATCGTATCGGGATGTCCCGAGACGAGGAGCTACATTTTATTGGGGCCTGGGTGTGGTCCTGAATCAAGCACGCACAAGGGAAAGAGGAGCAGAGCAAGGCAGCTTGGGAAGCTGATCGTAGCGCCCGCTACACGCATGGTATCGCCTGCTACCGTAGGTGCAAGGGGCGTAACGCCCGCCACCACGGAGGTAGCGCCCACGACGCCGGACGCCGCCCGCATCTGGACAGCGCGCGGCGCCCATTCCAGAGGGTCCAACATTTTCACACCGCAACAACACACTGCTAACGCTATAAAAACGCTGTCCACGCCCCTTTTCCACATAGCATTCGCGCCCGCGACAACATCGGTGCCGCCCGCGACGCTCCCTTGCTTAGACGCTGGAAGCTGCGTCGTTTGACCTGTAGCGCCTGCGACCTGTTGTTTCCTGCACGTGATTTTTGTGTTAAAGCACTACGTTTTATGTTATTCCCCTCTCTAGTATAAATACCCCCTTTAGCTTGTTTTTTCTGAAGTTTTTTCTAAATATGTTTGTAATTCTTATGCATTTTAGGGTTTCCCTTATTTCTTCTCCAATCTTGTTTACTTTATCAAATTGATTTGGTGGTATTTTCAAGTCATTCCTTTACTGATTATTGGTTGCTTATCCTAGATAATCATGGTGGTGATCCGGGAAAGACTAAGGAAGCAAGAGTAAATACTCAAGGATCAACAATCAACCTAGGGTTTAAGAAAACCCCAATTAGAACTCATAAAACTATCACTAATTTTTAGGGTTTTTGGGAGATTAATGATAAAAATCAACACCACAACAAGAATAAAATAACCCTACAGGGGGGGTGAATAGGGTTGTATAAAATTTCTACACTTAATCAACACAAAATAGTTAATAGCACTTTTATAAACTTAATAATACTTCGTAATTGATTGAATTAAAGTGCTAAAGAGAATGAGGATGCAACTCGGCACTATTGAGAACTTGTGACGTCCTCAATAGGCTTACAGAAGCAGAAGACTTCCTCAAATGACTTATGCACTTGAGGCGTCACAGAAGAGGCGATTATAACTGAAGATCACACTCAAAGTGAGAAACCTATCTCACTTTAAAAACATGACCTAGAGGTCCTCACCAGAGACACTTTGCGGTTACAAACTCACCACGATTCTTTGTGGCTACAAACTCAGAATATTTTCACTCAAATATTCCTACAACTCAGAATTTTCTAACCAAAATTCCTACACTGATTTTCTTGCTTGGAAATCTTGGTTTTTCTTGGAAGAGGTTGATAGTATATATATGCTTGAGAGCTCTAGAAAGCAACGACTACTTTCCTTCAGCAAGGATTGTTTCCTTTCTTGGATTGGTCTTCAATCTTCCATATATTTTGCAATTACCATGATTTCCTTCCTTTCCTTTTAGTATGTGAAAAAGAAATATGAACTTGTTATAATATCAACTCAGAAACGGAAGGAAAGAATAAGATTGGGATTTGGGAGATACTTCAATTCCCTTAATTAATTTTGACGATCTTTCAAACAAAATATATATGCTAGAACTGGAGGTCCTCGCTGTTGGATATTGTGAGGTCCTCAGGAGGTATTGAGATTCTTCAATCTCCCCCTTTTTGTTTGAAAGACAAAATTCCAGGGTAGCTCTATACATGTATTCTCAGTGTGCCATAAGTACTAAGAGCAAGAGTAATAGAAGCAACAGTACATGCATATGATTGTAAAATAGTAGTAACAACAGTTCAGCAGTTTACAGGCCAACTTCTCCCCCGTTTTGTCTTTCAGACAAGAAAAGGAAACAGGAGAGTACAAGCACTAAATTGTGTGGCCAAAATAAAGAGAGGAAGAGAGAGGGAGAAGGAGGGATATGAGGAAAAGAAATAATGAGGACATCTTGACCGAGCCCTGATTAAATTTTGAGGTACCCGAGAGGATATACTGATGAGGACATTAGAGGTCCAGGCATGTAGTGAGTTGACGAACCTGGGAAGAGGAGAGAGACCACATGTTGGGAGGATGGATGATAGGACTCCCCCTCAATTTAACAGCTTGTGTATAGGTTGAGGTCCTCAAGATAGAAGGCTTCCCCTCGAATGGTGCGGGTGGCATTGTTTCGCGACCTTCCCAATGTCTAGGATCTTGTCTTGGATTTTGTCTCCAAAGGTCACTCCTCCATTCTTGTTGATTTTCAGTTTGTAGAACTTGGCTGGATCTCTGGTAATGTGTCTGAGGCATACTTGCAATAGAGGACACTATACCTTTCTTGGTCTCTGACCAAGGATGAGATCGTTGCAGTGAGGTCTTTGGGACACAATTTTAGTAATGCACAGAGGTCTAGTTCCTTTAGACAGTGGAGTTGGTAAGGTCCTTGTTTTATTTGCTGTTGGAGGTCCTCTATGATAGTTTTCTCTGAGGGGTAGAATATTTGGGGTAGGATGTAAGGGTCCTTTGTTGGTATGGATGAGAGCACTTTTGGACCGATAGTTTTTGAGAGGTGGTGTATTAGGTGTGGGAAGGATGGGTTCCTTCTGGTAGGGATGAGATTTTGTGACTGCCTCATTTGATAATTGAGTGATGTCCTTATAGCAGTCTTTGACCACTATGGATAGTCTAACATTTTCAGTTGGAATATTTAGGGTAGTCTTTGACCTCTATGATAGTTTTCTCTGAGGGGTGGAATATTTGGGGTAGGAAGTAATGGTCCTTTGTTGGTATGGATGAGAGGACTTTTGGACCGATAGTTTTTGAGAGGTGGTGTATTAGGTGTGGGAAGGATGGGTTCCTTCTGGTAGGGATGAGATTTTGTGACTGCCTCATTTGATAATTGAGTGATGTCCTTATAGCAGTCTTTGACCTCTATGGATAGTCTAACATTTTCAGTTCGTAAGAGGTCGTTTCTGGTGTTCAAGCTCTCTATGGTTTCGTTCAGATGATTGACATGTTTCGTGAGATGCTTGGCTCTTTCTATTAAGGATCTAGAATATTTGAAGAGATGAAATAATTTGTGAGCAAGGTGCGAAGAGGGAAGAGTGAGGAGCTCATCAATGTTTACCTCGTCATGAGATGAGGTTGGATCTTAATCCTCACTTGTGTTTGCCATCAGACATACATTTGTTATTTCTTCTACCTCACTGTGGCCTTCACTGGAATCACTATAACTCCATGTTTCCATCATTGCCTTATGGTTGTGCCGTTGAGGCCGACTGTTTCTCTTGTCTTTGTTTCTTCTGGCGTGAGGGAAGTCCTTCATAAAGTGTTTTGAGCTGCCACAAACAAAACAAGTAAATGGGTCAACATCTTTTCTTAATGAGGTCTCACCTTTTGAGGTTGCTTTTCTGTTTTGTCCACCCTTGATGTATCCTCGAAAGGTTGGATTTTTCTTATATAATCTTCTGAACCCTCTAGCCATCATTGTCATTGTATCTTCGTCCTCATCATCATCTGACTCACTTTCAGATTTACATACTGCCTTGAGGGCAATTCCCTTGGGTTCTGAGAGGTCATTCAATTGGATCTCATAGGCCAATAGTTTCCCAATGAGTTCCTCCAATTCGAGAGCCTTGAGATCTTGAGCTTCTTCAATGGCCGTGACATTTAGACCCCATTTTCTTCTAGGCAGGCATTGGAGGATCTTTCTAACTTGTTCCTCATTTGGGTAGGTTTTTCCCAGAGATATGAGGTGGTTGGTGATGCTGCTGAATCTTTTAAACATCTCTTCAATGTTCTCATTTTCCTTCATTTTGAAGGCCTCATACTTTTGGAAAAGGATATCTACTTTGGTATCCTTGACTTGACTTGCGCCTTCATATGAGGTTATCAAGTAATCCCAAACCTGTTTCGCAGTTTCACAATTAGATACGCGTTCAAAATCATTCAAGTTTAAACTGCAATAAATCAAGTTTAGGGCATGAGTATTTTATCTCAATGGCTCCAACTCTTTATTGGTCATTTCAGATCTTTTCTTTGGGACATCTTGACCAGCACTGTTCTTTTTCTTAGGAGTGACATAATCTCCCTCACTAACCACAGTCCAGAGGTCCTCATCTTGGTCCTTGAGGAAGACCTCCAGTTGTCTTTTCCACAACCTGTAGTTTTCTCCAGTAAGTAGTGGAGCCATTGTCCATGAGTGTCCTTGAGGAGCTTCATTTGTGTTGATAGCCGCCATGATCTTTTCCACGAGTGGTTAAACTCTTTAATTTGTGGACCCGCTCTAATACCAATTGAAATGACCCTAGAGGGGGGTGAATAGGGTTGTATAAAATTTCTACTCTTAATCAACACAAAATAGTTAATAGCACTTTTATAAACTGAATAATACTTTGTAATTGGTTGAATTAAAGTGCTAAAGGGAATGAGGATACCACTCGGCACTTTTGAGAACTTGGGAGGTCTTCAACTGGCTTACAGAAGCAGAAGACTTCCTCAGATGACTTCTGTACTTGAGGCCTCACAGAAGATACGATTACAACTGAAGATCACACTCAAAGTGAGAAACCTATCTCACTTTAAAAACACGACCTAGAGGTCCTCACTAGAGACACTTTCTGATTGCAAACTCACCACGATTCTTTGTGGCTACAAACTCAAAATATTTTCACTCAAATATTCCTACAACTCAGAATTTTCTAACCAAAATTTCTACACTGATTTTCTTGCTTGGAACTCTTGGTTTTTCTTGGAAGAGGTTGATAGTCTATATATACTTGAGAGCTCTAGATTGCAATGACTACTTTCCTTCAGCAAGGATTGTTTCCTTTCTTGGATTGGTCTTCAATCTTCCATATATTTTGCAATCACAATGATTTCCTTCCTTTCCTTTTAGTATCTGAAAAAGGAATATGAACTTGATATAATATCAACTCAGAAACGGAAGGAAAGAATAAGATTGGGATTTGGGAGATACTTCCCTGAATTAATTTTGATGATCTTTCAAATAAAATATATATGTTGGAACTGTAGGTCCTCGTTGTTGGATATTGTGGGGTCCTCAGAAGGTCTTGAGATTCTTCAAAGAATAATAAAGAGATATGACTAATTAAAGAGTAATCTCACCAATTAGCCTAAGAACCTCAAGAAGGTTGCAAGGATTCACAACCAGCTCCCACACTTGAACCTCCAAGAATTTCCACTCAAGAATTGGAAGTAAACACAACAACCAAATTGAATCAAAGGAAATTAATTAATTAATTCACCAAGGATTAATCTTAATTACAAGAGTTTCCAATACCCTAAAACTCACAAAGTGCTCTTCAAGAGACTAAGCCTAAAATTTTATGTTAAAAAACTAGATCTAAAATGGAGGAGAATACAAATATGTAGGAAAAGGGGGAGAAAGTCGCGGAGACACGGTGGAAAAAGGTTGAGACGCCACCAGCGTATCAACCAGAAAGGCGGGGCGGAAAAACCAGGGAAGATAGTGTCAGCGCTTGGCTGGGCGCTGCCAGCGCCTGTTGGCTTCTATCGGTTTCTGCTGACTTCCAACGCGCATAACTTTTTTGTTTTAACTCTGATTTGGTTATATCATATATTGATGGAAAGCACTCTGTTTGTACTAAAAGCACACCAAATTTCAAATTAATCGGAGTTGTATTGAAGGAGCTATGTTCGAAGGAGTGAACATATGTATTTTTCTTGTACCCAACTTTGCCCATTTTCTTCCGCTTTCCTTTTTTCCTTCTCCGGTTTTTCTTAGTTCCGTTTGAACCCCTTCGATCCCGGTTTCTCCCGTGCTCCTCCTTGATGTTCCATAGGCCCGAGTTCGATCCTTGGGAAATTACCAAAATGCCCCTTGGCTTCTCTTGACTTCTTCCTAAACTTCCGCTCCCGAAACTGACGTTGTTGACCCGAAAAGTGACCCAAATCGGCTTGGGGAAAAATTGAGTTCGAACCCTCTATTGCTATTATTTCCGAAGTGAGGTACCCCTAGGAAATATGGATTAGACTCCCCTTGTTGGAGTAGAGTTGTCCTCAGCTCTTGTGGGTTCAAATCCAATCGATCGCTCATGTAAAATAAAATCAATAAAACCCGCTGGCTGGAACAAAGTGCTACTCATCAACCCGTTCTTCGTAAAGGTGTAGCAATTTCGGAAGGAAAAAGGGACCAACTCACCATCAAGAGGGACCTTCACATGCCTAGTGCTCATCATTTTGTTGAAGGCCACAAGGTAGTCGTCACAATAGATGTCAAGGTCAAGGCCGGTAGAAGATGCCTCTTCCTTGGTCGATCTCGATTAAGGAAGCAATCTAGGGTGTTGGGTTATGGACTTGCCGACATGCATTACGTCTCCAAGTTGTGGTTCGGGCATGATCGGACATGGCTCAACGCTTGTAATCATGGCATGGAGATCGGTAGGAGGCCTTTTGGGAGAAGGTGGGGGAATAGGGAGGGGGTAAGAAATTTTTGAGGAGTTATGGATCTCTCAACCTCACTAGGATTACCTTTTCGCAAAAGTAAAGCCAAATGTGGCTTCCTTTCGCTCAAAGCACTCTCATCCCGTGTTTCACTCATGTGGAGGAGGTCTCTCTTCTCACTTCCCATCCCGGTTTGGTGTGTGAGGAGTTGGGTAGGTGAGAGGGGGCTAAGCGCGATCCTTTTTTCTCCCATCAAGATTGAGTAAGTGTTCTTAAAATCCATCATGGATAGCACGCTTATCATATTTCCAAGGCCTACCAAGGAGCAAATGACAAACATCCATAGGAACAACATCGCACAAAACACTATCCTTGTGAGGACCAATGGAGAAAAATACGATGGTTTGTTGATTTACTTGAAGATCGCCACCATCTTTAAGCCCTTGTAAGCTATACGGCTGAGGATGAGCCACAACCGGTAATTGGAGCTTTTTCAACCATGTAGGTCGAGGCCAAGTTGGAGAAGCTCCCACCATTGATGATGACCTTGAACAACCCTCCACTGATGGTGAACCTAGTTTGAAAGATTGACTCCCGTTGAGAGCATCCCGGGAATCCTTAGTCATAATAAAGGATCGCCTAGGAGTGAAGCTTTCCTCTTGTCGCACGTGAACCTCAACATTATCCCTTGGAGTCTCCGATGTAGCTACCTGTAACATGGTTTGTAGACCTCGGTTTTTATCGTTCTTTCTCAGGGAGCTAGAGGCCTTAGCTATAACTAATTGACTCTAGGTAAGGTTTATGATCACGAGATAAAAAGAGGTTTAGGGTGAAAACAGAACAAACACAACTATGGTTTAGTCAAATGGGAAACAATGGGTGTCGGGAGATTTCGGGACACAAACGGCAATTAGGACGAAGGTTTCGCAATGAGAAGGCAATAAGATAGTAGAATCAAAGACAATCCCGTTAAGATAAACCCACCGGATTTCCCGTTTCTAATCCGGATTAACTTCCTACGAGCCCACCACAGACCCGGAGGGTTAAAGAAACGGGATTCTCTAGTTAGCTTCTATTCGCTTTCGTGAATAGAATACTAACTATCCCAATTCCAACCTTCCAACTCAAGTGTTGGATGTATTCGGGGTCTTTCGTACCCCAAATACATCCTACTTAAGGGAAGAACAGGAGTGGGAAGTTGATTTCACTACAAATTACCCCTAAAATTGCTAACCCAATCCAAATACACCATTCACATCCTTAGTTTCTCCCTAACCCATTAAGGTTCTACCCGCTAATCATCTTATCTAACATGCTAACAACAATAATAACTTCATTCATACTTAGAAAGATATTCAAATCAACAATAACAAAAATCAGCAATCACCAAGTAATTCTAATAACAAAAACAAAGATTAAAGATTAAATAATAAACTAAAGCGAGTAAGAGTTAAAAAATGTTCATTAAATTGATGCCAAAGGAAGATGCTCCCGAATAATAAGAATCCAATGCTCCAATGATAAGATAAGTCTTCAAAACTTCAATAGAAATCCAATAAAATCCAGTGCAAGAACAATAATCCAAGTAAAACACTCACTAATCACTAAGGAATCACTCTAATTGAAAGCTCAAATGTGACAGAATATGGTAGAATGTATGATAAAGTATGTGATAAGATATGATAATCTGCTAAAAGACCTAATAGCAATATATACAAGCAAAGTTAGTTACTCAAAACTCGTCACTTCACTCAGCAGAAAAAAACGCATCTGCGGGCGACCGTGGGCACTGTCTATGAGACCGTGGCCACTGTCTTGCGTAGCGAAATGCAGGTTTCCCTTCTCTTCGCAACACCGTGGGCACGATATCTCTGGACTGTGGGTACGGTCTGGTGATTTAGGTCAGGCAAGATTTTGCTCCTTCACACCGTCGTGGGTACGGTCTCCTAATACCGTGGGCATGGTCCTGCTCGGCTTCCTCACCCCTTGGACAAGCCTTTAACCCACCGTTGCTGCGGTCATCATGACCGTGGCCACGATCCAGCTCGGTTCCTTCACCCTTTGGATAGGTTTTGAACCTACCGTGGCTGCGGTCATCATGACCGTGGCCACGGTCCAGCCCGGTTCCAAAGATCTTGTGGGCGTAGCGCCCGCTGCAAAAGTGGTGACGGGGGCTTCGCCTTGGAGCGTTCAACAGCCAATGGGCGATGGGAGGGTAATGCCCGCTACCATGGGCGTGGCGGGGGCTACGCTTCGGTGAACTTCAGCAAATTCACTTCCTTTTGAGCCACTTGACATGTCCGGCCTTTCCGCATTCCTTCGCCTTTGACTCGACCAAGACTCGGGAAATCTCGAGAAATCTCGGGATTGCCAAAATAGTTGCAAAATGGCCCTTTTTACCATGTTTTGATTAAAAACTCTGAAATCTACAAAATAACCAAAAACGCATTAAACGTTTTTGAATCAAACTACTAAACAAGTCAAAATCCTAAGGATTTAGGTGGTATTTAGACACAAAATTGGGTCTAAACACCCCCCCCACTTAAAATTTTGCTCGTCCCAAGCAAAACAAGACAAAAACTAACTAAACTAACACAAACTCCTATGTCGTGGGAGAGAAACGAGTGCATTTAGCGTATGCACCAAGCCCTTTGAACCCCCCGGCAGCCCGGGTGGACGAGATGGATTCGTTTGGGTTTGTAGCGGTTGTGCCAACAAAAGCCAAAGAAAAAGGAGAGTGGGAAAGTGAAAACAAAACTGAAGAAAACAAAAGGAAAGAGAAAGAAAGGCTTCGATTCAAAAGATCTTGCAACCTAAATTAAGAAAACATTTTTAAGCCTCAAAAAGCAACCGTTAGGAGCATCTCATAAACACCAATCTCAAATAAAAGTCAATCTTAAAGATTTTTAACCCCCTGCACCTTATGCCAAGCAAAACCCCATGTGCAAATGTGCAAGCGGGTTCTAACCGAAACCAAAAGACTCCAAAGACTCATTTCCGAACTCAAAAACAACAAAACAACCAAGAGAAGCGTTGCCCTTCCTCGCATTTGGTCGCCCTTGGCTTGGTGAGGGCCGTAGGTGATGCAAGGAGAGGCCCCACCATTTTAGAAGCAAAAACTTTCTTTTCTTTTTCGTTGGTTTTACCAACGAAATTGCTTTTTCTTTTTCTCTTTTTTTTTTCTTTTTAAAGTCGGTATTAGCCTTACTTTCACTCCCTTTTTTCTCCTTTTTCACACGAAAATTTTTCAAATTTTAGGCAAAAACTAAGAAAACAAAAACCAAAACAACTAGGTGATCTACCCTTGAAACAGAATATCTCCCTCCCCCCTCCCCACACTTAAAACGCCACAATGTCCTTATTGTGGGAAGGTGTCACATGAAAAGGGTAGAGAACCTACAAAAAACAAACAAACAAAAACAACTAGCAGGTAAAAAGTGGTGGCGACCCGAGCCCACACGGCTCCAACAGCAAAATATTCCCAACATAGACACTCAAAGGGGCTCGCCACCCAAAAGAAAATCAAGCATGCGACGGATCATGATGATAATTCACATAAGAAAGAGTAAGGTGGAAAGATAGTACTCGAGCTCTTCATAAGTGTTGAAACTTTGATCCGGAGTCGTCGTTCGAGTGAATCAAAATGATATTAGAGCAAAAGACGACTTTACAAATGATAAAATCCGCATGCAAGATCGAGAACAAAAACAAAGAAAAAACTAACTAGACTTCGAAACAAAAACTACAAAGAAGAAAATAGAACTATAAACAAAATGTACATTGCCAATTACTTACCTTATCCCCGAATCTCACTCATTGAGGCGGGAAATAAGGGTGAAACTCAATACAAACTGAGTAAAACAATCGATTCATTTCATTAACTTTGGACAAAGCTTGCTTACATACCCAGCCACAGACCAAAATACATTCAAAGCATGACAAAATAAACCATCCCTAGCTCAAAATATCAATCATCATACTAGCCAAAACATCCCCAACTACACTCAAAAGACAAACAACACAAACCAAGTCCAAGCATCCTAGAAACAACCCCAAAACATGCCAAAAGAACCCGAGACGCCAACATATCAAAACTACAAGACCTTCGCATCCAAACCCTGATGAAGCATCCCCCCGCACTTATACTTCACACAATAAAGTATGTAAAAACAATGATAAAGGTCGGGTGGGGGCGGGAATGCTTACAAACAGTCTCAAGCGGATCCTCCCGGAGGAGGACGAGGTTGGAGTTGCGATTGGATGCTAACAAGCATCTCTTGTTGGGTCTCAATCAGCCCTTGCAAATTCTTGATCAGGGTTTGTTGGTTTTGAATAAGCTCTCGCTGCTCTTGAAATTCATCGTGAAGCTCCTGGAGTTGATCACTGATACGCTCCAAGGCGGCATCCCTTGCTTGGCTCGGTCCAGCTTCTTCCTCTTGCTCTTCTTCATCCTCTTCTTCAACTTCCTCGGCTTCTTTATCACCTTCCTCCCCGGGCTCCCCAGGACCACCCACCACATAGCTGCTCCCAAATATTTGGCCACACGACCAATTACGTTGATCGGTGACATCTAACCGCTTCTCGACATGATTGTCGCTCAAGTGAACCACGACGCTATGGGAATCGTTCCCGTGGCGGTAAAGTGTTCGTGTTTTGTTCTCCAAGAATTCCATTTTCCGTAGGCGAACACCATCGATTGGGGTCAGCGAAGTACCGTGGAGTCCACTTAGCAAGATAGGACTCGAACCCTTGCTTCTTGAGAAAATGGCAGATGATATGTCCCATGCCAAGGGTCATGTTTCGGGTTTCAAGACTTATCTCCCGAAGGCAATGAAGAATGCACGAGCCGGTGTTTACCCGGCGACCATTGATTGCATTGTGGAGGATGAAGAGGTCATCCTTGCGTATGCTTGACCGCCAAGTGTCGCGGCCAAAGACGGTGCTTGAAATGATCCGGTGAAAGATGCGAACACTCCGATTGCAAAAGTCTTTGGCCTTTGAATTGCTTGGACAGTGGACTTGTAGTTTACGAGTCCGAACCTTGGGATACCGTCTCCTCCAACAGGTGAGGGCTCTCATAGCTTCTTGCTCGTCAAAGTTTACACATTCCCCGTAGAAGAGACCATCATCAGGAAGGCCGAGAGCATTGCAAAGGTCTTGAACCGTACACTCTACCTCCTTCTTGGCCACGATGTAAGAGAAAGTGGCATTAGATGTGTCATCTTCCCGAACCACTAGAGAACTCAAAAACTCGAGCACCGGTTGGTAAATGATAGGCTCGTTGAATGTGGCAAAAATTTTCCAACCCATGACTTTGATGAAAAAACCCATGCTGGATTTACAATATACGTCCCGTGCCGTTTCCTCGTGATACAAGTCCGGAGCAAATATTTTTCGCTTTTTCAACCTTTCGTACCTCGCCTTATGTATATCATCCCTAAAGTTGACTTTCACTTTCGGATCACATTGGATCAAGGAGGCGGGTTGACCCTTGTAACGGGTCTTATCAGGCTCTACTGAAGTGGATGGGAGAAGGGTTGATTCTGGCTCAGATCGGGCACGCTTGGCTCGTCCCATTGAAGTAAACTAAGAGCAATACGACCACAACAATAGGCACAACAACAGCAATGTCCCAAAATCCCCCAAGAACAACAATATTCCAACCATGAACTTCACCATCTACACTCCAATCAATAGTTTAACACCCAAATTGGCACCCCCAAACTCAACCAAGAGCATTAAACAAGGACCCAAGAAGCAATTAACGAACTTGTGCACAAAATACCCAAAATTAGCAGGAAAAACAAAATTTGATGCACCAATTAGTAAGAAGTACCTGAGTTGAAGACTTGGAAGTGTTTTCTTGTAGCTTTCGAGCCCCAACAAGAACAAAAACCCAAAAGTTGTGCTTGAAGAACCCCGAAAATGGCGAGAAAGAGCAGAAATGGCGCAGCTAGGGCATGAACTTGCGAGAAATTGGAGAGTGGGAAAGGAATTCGTTAAGGAATCGAGCAATTTGGGCAAGGGATTTAGGGTTTGAGGTTGGAGAGAGGGTTTCGAGTGAGGTAGAAGGGAAAAGAGTGAGTGAAAAATGAGGGAGGCTAGGGTATAAACCCCGACATATTGCTGCAGTTCAACAAATCGTGGCTACGGTCTCCTGGACTGTGGGTACGGTCTAACTCAGGTAAAAACTGGGGCAAAAATGTTGTCTTCAGACCGTGGCCACGGTGAAGATCACCGTGGGTACGGTCTCCTTCGGTCAGAATTCTGGGACCAAGATGATGTTTTGAGACCGTGGGTGCGGTGAAACCAAACGTGGCTACGGTCTCACTCGGCCAAAAAATCAGGGAAAACTTTGCATAGCTGGACCATGGCCATGGTGAAGACCACCGTGGGTACGGTCTCCTTCGGTCACTCCCCTACACCTACAAGACTTAAAAGCTTGGAAAAATTGTTAAGTTCTAAAATTCTACCCTCTCATTATCCACCCTCTTTTCTTGCTCATTCAACAACTTTCAAGTACACCTTCCAACACTCAAAACCACCTTGAATCACTTCCTTTATAGAACCTCTTTTCACTCTCGATTTTTTTTCTTTTCAACTTTTTCAATTTTTTTTTCTTTCTTTTTCCTTCTTTTTCTCAAACTTTAACAAAACAAAAAAAAGAAAATGCTAAGACAAAAGAAATAAAAATGAAGAAAATGAAAGAAAACACTAAAAGTAGGGAGAGTAGCTTGTACCTCTCCCGGGTGCTTGTTTTAGGTCCTAGCTTGACCTATTCCGATGCTCCCAACCTTTAAAGTTGGCAAGGTGCACCACAACGGTCCCCGCGTACTCCTTGCCCATGAAGTATGGCTTAATCTTTGATGAGTTCACCTTGAAACAATCCCCCTGTGCATTCTTGAGTTCAACCACCCCGGCGGGAAGAATCCTCACTATTTCAAAGGGCCCGGACCACCTTGATCTCAGCTTCCCGGAGAATAGTTTGAGCCTCGAGTTGAAGATAAGGACTCTATCACCCACCACAAACTCGCGACGGTTCAACCTCTTATCATGCCATGCTTTTGTTCGCTCTTTGTAGATCCTATTATTTTCATAGGCATGACGTCGCAGCTCCTCAAGCTCTTCCAATTGAAGTAAACGACTTGCTCCGGCTGCCTTGAGATCAAAATTCAATTTCTTGATCGCCCATATCGTTTTGTGCTCAAGTTCTACGGGAAAATGACATGTTTTCTCGTAAACAAGACAATACGGAGTAGTCCCAATCGGTGTTTTGAAGGCGATATGATATGCCCACAAGACTTCATCTAATTTCTCCGCCCAATCCTTCCGTGAAGAGCTGATCGTCTTCTCCAAAATCTCCTTGATAACACGATTTGAGATCTCTACTTGACCTTACGTTTGAGGATGATAGGGGAGTCCCTTCTTGTGATTGATACCATACTTTGCTAGGAGGGACTCAAACTTCTTCTCGATGAAGTGGGATCCGTTGTCACTAATGATAACCCTTGGAATGCCAAATCTTGGGAATAAAATCTTCTTCAAGAATCTTGACACGGACTTGCCATCGCACTTCACGCATGGGATAGCTTCAACCCATTTCGAAACATAGTCTACCGCCACTAGGATGTATTGAAAACCTCGTGATGACGGAAAGGGACCCATGAAATCCAACCCCCATACATCGAAAACCTCTACCTCAAGGATGAAGTTCAATGGTGCTTCATTCTTCCGGAAATATTTCCGGACCTTTGGCATTTGTCGCATTGCTTGACATGGAGATGGGCATCACGAAAGAGAGTCGGCCACCAATAGCCGGCTTGTAAAGCTCTCGCAGCCGTCTTTTGAGAGCCACCATGACCTCCAACCAGGAATTCATGGCAACGTGTCAAAACAGATTTCACCTCGCTCTCGGGTAGACATCGTCTATACATCCCGTCGTTGCACAACCGGAATAGGAATGGATCGTCCCAAAAGAAATGTTTCATGTCGTGAAAGAACTTCTTCTTTTGATGAGGGGTCAGATTTGGAGGAATCACCTCGCTAGACAAGTAGTTTACGATGTCGGCATACCACGGGTGAGAATGCTTGATAGCCATGAGTCGCTCATCCGGGAAAGAATCCACGATCGGTTGGGTATCCTCCAAATCGACGAGAATCCTTGATAGGTGATCGGGTACTACATTCTTCATGTCGGCCCTGTAGCGAATTTCCAAATCGAACTCTTGCATAAGGAAGACCCACCGTATAAGCCTCAACTCCGTTTCTTTCTTCACCATCTAATATTTAATCGCGGCATGATCCGTCTGAACCACCACCTTGGAGAACATAAGGTATTGCCGGAATTTGTTGAGAGCAAAGAGGATTGCCAATAGCTCCTTCTCCGTGGTCGTGTAATTCTTCTGTGCACTATCAAGCGCATGGCTTGCATAGTAGATGACTCTTGGCTTCTTATCTATTGTTTGAGCCAAACACGCTCCCACAGCGAAATCACTTGCATCAGCCATGATTTCGAAGGGTAGTGTCCAATCTGGAGGTTGAACTACCGGAGCGGAAATCAAGGCTTGCTTTAACCTATAAAATGACCCAAAGTACTCATCAGTAAAAGAGAATGGGGCATCCTTGCACAAGAGATCAGTTAAAGGTCGAGCGATTTTGGAAAAATCCTTGACGAACCAGCGGTAAAAGCCGGCGTGGCCAAGGAAGCTACGCACCCCCTTAACAAAAACTGGGGTGGGTAGGCGCTCTATAACCTCAACTTTAGCCTTGTCCTCTTCGATGCTCTTAGAAGAAATTAAATGACCCAACACAATACCTTCTTCCACCATGAAGTGGCATTTCTCCCAATTCAACACTAAGTCAACCTCGTCACAACGGGTTAGAACTTTCTCCAAATTCAGCAAACAATCATCAAAGGCATTACCATAGACAGAAAAATCGTCCATAAAGACTTCCATGCATTTTTCAATAAAATCACTAAACATAGCCATCATGCAACGTTGAAATGTCCCTGGTGCATTACATAACCCAAAAGGCATGTGACGATAAGCAAAAGTACCATACAGGCAAGTGAAAGTAGTTTTCTCTTGAATCGCGGGGTGGATTGGAATTTGAAAGAAACCCGAGTACCCATCTAAAAAGCAAAAATACGAGTGACCCGCCAACCTTTCCAACATCTGGTCAATAAAGGGAAGGGGGAAATGGTCTTTCTTTGTTACTTTGTTTAGTTGGCGGCAATCAATATACATCCGCCAACCAGCGACGGTCCGGGTACTAACTAGTTCTTTCTTTTCATTTTCAATCACAGCCATTCCACCCTTCTTGGGTACACACTGAACTGGCTTACCCATTCGCTATTTCCGATGGGGAAGATGATCCCAGCAGCTAGTAACTTTACTACTTCCTTTTTAACCACCTCTTGCATATTGGGATTTAATCGACGCTAGGGTTGCCTAGTAGGGTTTGCATCCTCTAACAAGTCAATCGAATGCATGCATATAGAAGGGGACAAACCTTTCAAATCCTCTATCTTATAACCTAAAGCACCCCTATGGTTTCTAAGCAAATCAAGCAACTTGGATAAATCAGAATCATGCAATTTCACATTCACAATGACAGGACAAGATTTCTCATCATCCAAGAAAGCATATTGGAGGGTAGGGGGTAAAGGTTTAAGCTCTAAAGGAGAAGAGGATTTAATTTGAGAAGAAGACATACCCTTGTAGATCGCATCTTGAATCTCCATGCACTCCATATAAGGCTCGTCAATAATAATCTCCTCATGCATGGGTAATGAATCAAGAAGGTTGGTGAAGAAGGTAATATCGGTGCCATCGATCTCAAATTGGAAAGATTCCAATAGGCAAGCTCCCAAGGGATCGTCACAAGTAGACTTAAGTAGTTGAGAGTCCTCAATATACTCATCAACAAGAAACTTCATCATATCAATAGCATAGCATGAGTCCCCATTCGACGACATGCTTCCATTCTTCACATCAACGACATTCAACGACATGCTTCCATTCTTCACATCAATTATCGCTCCCGCCGTGGCAAGGAACGGCCTTCCCAAAATGATAGGGATTCTCACAAAGAGCTACTCAGTCCGGAATAAAAATGATGCAATAATAGCCAATCCTCAAGATTGTGGTGTGGACACCTCCGTTGGAGACCCTTGAATCTCCCCCATGCTTCGAATAACGACTCATTGGACTCTTGCTTGAAGCTCATGATGGCTTGCCTCAACCGATACGTCTCATCATTGGGGAAAAACCTTTGAAGAAAGTCGCGGCTAAGGGCATCCCATGTAGAATAGGTTCCGGGCGGACACGTGTTGAGCCACAATAGTGCTTTCCCCTTCAAAGTGAGAGGGAAAAACTTCAGCTTCATGTACTCGGCGGAGACTCCATTCATTTTTACGAAATCGATGCGTTGCTCGAACTTGTTGATGTGGTCAATAGGATTTTCATGCTCTCCCCCATGGTACGGAGTGTTCTCGAATATCTCCAACAAATATGGCTTGAACTCGAACGATGCGTTCGGTGGCAATGCAGGTAATATAATGGGATCGCCTCCCGTACCCGACGATGGTAAGGAATATGATGCTAAGGTACGGGGTGGATCTGGCTCTCCGTCAGACATTGGAATTTCGATCATCTCTCGCTCCCTTTGTTGTCTTCTTCGTCTCGACCCAGCGTTAGCTTGGCGAATTATGCTCTCCGGGTTCAGATTCGATGGAGTTATAGGAGTTTGGCCTCGTCGAGATCGAGTCCGCATGCACAAAAGGAACAAATAGAAAAATCAAATTTCCAATATCCAAGGATAACAAAATCTCTAGCAAGTGAAATGATCTTAAATAACCTAAAGACAAAGAGCTAAGCTAGGTGCGCTTGCTCCCCGGCAACGGCGCCATTTTTTGTAACGTGGTTTGTAGACCTCGGTTTTTATCGTTCTTTCTCAGGAAGCTAGAGGCCTTGGCTATAACTAGTTGACTCTAGGTAAGGTTTATGATCACGAGATAATAAGAGGTTTAGGGTGAAAACAGAACAAACACAACTATGGTTCAGTCAAATGGGAAACAATGGGTGTCGAGAGATTTCGGGACACAAATGGCAATAAGGACGAGGGTTTCGCAACTAGAAGGCAATAAGATAGTAGAATCAAGTGATAATCCCGTTAAAATAAACCCAACAGATTTCCCTTTTCAAGGATAATCCGGATTAACTTCCTACGAGCCCACCACGGGCCCGGAGGGTTAAAGAAACGGGATTCTCTAGTTAGCTTCTATTCGCTTTCGTGAATAGACTACTAACTATCCCAATTCCAGCCTTCCAACTCAAGTGTTGGATGTATTCGGGGTCTTTCGTACCCCAAATACATCCTACTTAAGGGAAGAATAGGAGTGGAAAGTTGATTCCACTACAAATTACCCATAAAATTGCTAACCCAATCCAAATACACCACTCACATCCTTAGTTTCTCTCTAACCCATTAGGGTTCTAGCCTCTAATCATCTTATCTAACATGCTAACAACAATAATAACTTCATTCATACTTAGAAAGATATTCAAATCAACAATAACAACAATCAACAATCACCAAGTAATTCTAATAACAAAAACAAAGATTAAAGATTAAATAATAAACTAAAGCGAGTAAGAGTTAAAAAATGTTCATTAAATTGATGCCAAAGGAAGATGCTCCCGAATAATAAGAATCCAATGCTCCAATGATAAGATAAGTCTTCAAAACTTCAATAGAAATCCAATAAAATCCAGTGCAAGAACAATAATCCAAGTAAAACACTCACTAATCACTAAGGAATCACTCTAATTGAAAGCTTAAATGTGATAGAATATGGTAGAAAGTATGATAAAGTATGTGATAAGATATGATAATCTGCTAAAAGACCTAATAGCAATATATACAAGCAAAGTTAGTTACTGAAAACTCATCACTTCACTCAACAGAAAAAACGCATCTGCAGGGGACCGTGAGCACGGTCTATGAGACCGTGGCCACGGTCCTGAGTAGCGAAATGCAGGTTTCTCTTCTCTTCGCAACACCGTGGACACGGTGTCTTTGGACCGTGGGTACGGTCTGGCGATTTAGGTCAGGCAAGATTTCGCTCCTTCGCACCGTCGTGGGTACGGTCTCCCAGGACCGTGGGCACAGTCCTGCTCGGCCTCCTCACCCCTTGGACAAGCCTTTAACCCACCATGGCTACGGTCATCATGACCGTGGCCACGGTCCAGCTCGGTTCCTTCACCCTTTAGATAGGTTTTGAACCCACCGTGGCTGCGGTCATCATGACCGTGGCCACGATCCAGCCCGGTTTCAAAGATCTTTTGGGCGTAGCGCCCGCTACAAAAGTGGTGACGGGGGCTAAGCCTTGGAGCGTTCAACAGCCAAGGGACAATGGGAGGGTAGCACCCGCTACCATGGGCGTGGTGGGAGCTACGCTTCGGTGCACTTCAGCAAATTCACTTCCTTTTGAGCCTCTTGACATGTCCGACCTTTCCGCATTCCTTCGTTTTTGACTCGACCAGGACTCGGGAAATCTCTGGATTCCCAAAATAGTTGCAAAATGGCCCTTTTTACCATTTTTTGAGTAAAAACTCCGAAACCTACAAAATAACCAAAAACGCATTAAAAGTTATTGAATCAAATTACGAAAAAGTCAAAAGCCTAAGGATTTATGCGGTATTTAGACACAAAATTGGGTCTAAACACTACCTCATTTGTTTTGGAGCATTCAACCATCTTCCAAGGGCATTGAGTTTGGTAATGACCATACTCTCTACATTTGAAGCACTTTCTACCCTTGAGCTTCCTAAGATAATCTACATCTACTTGAGCTCCAAAAGATGGTTTGAATGGCTTAGAAGATCAACTTCCTTTGGACGGAACCTCATACCGAGAGTGAGCACCACCCTTGCTAGAAGACTATGATTGAGCCTTCTTCTCTATCGTCCAATCATGAGGATCACCAACTCTAGGCCCATGAGTAGTAGTACCACGACGGTGTTCAACATAGGACCTTCGATATTCACCATAAGATCTCCCATAATCATCACGAACCTTTCTTGAGGAACCAATTTGCAATTTTACCACGACATTGCTCAAATCGCTCACTTGACGTTGTATCACTTCCTGACTATCTATGATATGTTGAAGAGCCATATGAAGATTGGTTTTGGAAGGGGAGTTGGGTTGAGGGAGGAATTTTCGATCGCCCATTTGATTAGACGATGAGGCCATTTGAGGAGTTGAGGGGATTGATGGGCTAAGGAAAATACATTCGGATGAGGCTTTGGGGTTCTTTTGTAGCTAAGAAATTTTTTTTGGAGTTTTTGCGAGGCTTTTTTTTTGTGGGGGAAAATGGGGTGAATCCGGCAATGGTAAATGATGATCGAGCAATAATGGGGGATAATTGACAAGGCAAGATTATACACCAAGTGATCACCTCACACAATCAGAACAATAGCCAACACAAGGTTATCCAACAAAATCAACCAAGTCAACAGTTAATACCCAATTCAACCATTGACATCCATAGATGAAGCATGAACAACCACCAAAATTTCAAATTACACAACACTTCAACTACCTATTCAAATGTTATCCAAATCAACTCCAAAGCAAGTCTCAATCAACAACAATAACACCTATTTACTCCCAACAAATCACTACCAACAACAAGAGGAATGTATAGCATCCACTCAAGCACCGAAATTCACAATAAAATCAACCCAAAAAAGCCAAAATCAAGAAGAATCCCAAAACAGAGAAAAAAATTCTGGGCATGAACAACCTCACAAATCTACCCAATTCTTAACAAATACTTGGACCCAAATGATAAAAATTACATCCCAACACTCCTAACACATCAATGGACCAATACCATTCATCGAGCATCAATTTTGCATCCAAAATCAACAAGAACAAACCCAAACTTCAAAATTTTAAACCCAAAAAAACTGGAAATTTTTTTTTACCCAAATATGAGTTCTAATCCTAAGCTCTGATACCAAATGATCCAGGAAAGACTAGGGAAGCAAGATTAAATACCCAAGGATCAACAATCAACCTAGGGTTTAAGAAAACCCCAATTAGAACTCATAAAACTACCACTAATTTTTAGGGCTTTTGGGAGATTAATGATAAAAATCAACACAACAACAATAATAATAAAGAGATATGACTAATTAAAGAGTAATCTCACCAATTAGCCTAAGAACCTCAAGAATGTTGCAAGGATTCACCACTAGGACCCACACTTGAACCTCCAAGAATTTTCACTCAAGAATTGGAAGAAAACACACCAACCCACTTGAATCAAAGGAAATTAACTAATTAATCCACCAAGGATTAATCTAAATTACAAGGGTTTCCAATACCCTAAAACTCACAAAGTGTTCTTCAAGAGACTAAACCTAAAATTTCATGTTAAAAAACTAGATCTAAAATGGAGGAGAATACAAATATATAGGAAAAGGGGGAGAAAGTCGCGGAGACATGCTTGAAAAAGGTTGAGACGCTGGAAGCGCTCAGAGACGCCACCAGCGTCTCAACCAGTAAGGCGGGGCGGAAAAACCAGGGAAGACATCGCCATTGGCTGGCCACGTTTGACCCAACGCGCATAACTTCTTCGTTTTAATATCGATTTGGTCATATAATATATCGATGGAAAATTCTCGATGTGTACTATAAGCACACCAAATTTCAGATCAATCGGAGTTGTAGTGAAGGAGCTATGATCGAAAGAGTGAAGATATGTATTTTTCTTGAACCCAATTTTGCCCATTTTCTTCCGCTTTCCTGTTTTCCTTCTCCGGTTTTTCTTTGTTCCGTTTGAACTCCTTCGATCCCGGTTTCTCCCGTGCTCTTCCTTAATGTTCCATAGGCCTGAATTCGACCCTTGTGAAATCACCAAAATGCCCCTTGGCTTCTCTTGACTTCTTCCTAGCCTTCCTTGGCTCCCGACGGACGTTGTTGACCCGAAATGTGACCTAAATCGGATTAGGGAAAAATTGAGTTCGAACCCTCCGTTGTTATTATTTCCAAAGTGAGGTACCCCTAAGAAATATGGATCATGTGGGGTGTTAGGCCTTGGGTTGTGGTTTTCCTTGCCACAAGGTCATATCCAACTCCTGTGTGTGTTCAAGCATTTGGTTGGTTGTTGATTCTTCATCATCTACTCAAGCTAATCTCATTCCCCTCCACGCGACGGAACGCTCCACTACTTTTTGTGAAGTGGACAATTTCAAGTATACTTTGTTATTTTAATTATTTATATAATACTTTGTTATTTACTGTTATTCCCGATTCTACGATTCATTGTTTGAAAAAAATTGTGTTTGGTAAAATTAGTTATTTCTAAAGAAAATATGTATACCCGTTATCACCAATTTTAGATACAACCTCTGTCCCAAAATATTTCTCCATTTGGCTAATTTTTAACTATAATCATTTGCATATTACAATAAGTTACAATATCAAGTTACTGCTATTAGAAAGATATTTTATTCAAAATTACGATGATATTATTTTTAGGATTATTGGATGATAATACACTGAACTTTAGGGGTATTGGACAATAATGCACTAAACTTTTTTCTCGGACTCTAACACACTGAACTTTGAGGGTATTGGACAATAACGCACTCAGACCAAACTTTTTTTGACGCGGTGGTTGTCCTACTTTGAGGTGTTGTTTTTCTAATTTTTTTTTCAGAAAAAACTTTTGTCGTGTAAGAAAGTACACATAAGCAGGATGACTAATATATTTTTTTGAAAAAAAAATAGAAAAATGATACCTCAAAGTAGGACAGCCACCGCGTCAACCGCCAGCTGAATTAGTCTGAGTGCATTATTGTCCAATACCTTAAAGTTCAGTGTATTAGAGTCTAAGAAAAAAGTTTAATGTATTATTGTCCAATATCCCTAAAGTTAACTGTATTATCATCCCATAATCCTTATTTTTATATTGTACCTAATTAGAATTTGTGAGTAATCAACTGTCAACCTTTAGTCAAATAGACAAATATTTTATCGCGGATGTAGTAATATGTATTAATTGCTTTTATTATGATGGTAAGTGTAATTTTTGGTTTTGAGTTATGGTAATTTCTGCAATTAGTCAATCCAATAAACTCCTTATTTAAACCTATTAAAAAAATAAGTTTATTGGACACAAACCCACCAAGTAAATAGATTATTTACCACATACTTATTTAGCTTATTTGAAATTAAATCTTCTAATAGGCGATATTCTCATTAACTCATCAAATACACCGTTTACCAAACATGTACCCTATAAATATATGCAATGCTTAGTCTAACAGGCTATTAACTCATTTAAGTAGTTAATCATTATGATTGTTGATCTTCTATTCAATCAATGCCCAAGCCTTGTAGTCAAATTGGTTTTATTGAACTTTCTGCTTGAGACACGCTTAATAGGAATGGCTGCTTTTATCATTGAAAAGTTCATCAAGGACAAAAACATGTACTATCTGCATTGCTCTTATCATTGAAAAGTTCATCAAGGACAAAAACATGTACTATCTGACATCGAAATTTCCAAAAATTGATATTATATCTTGTTTGATTTTGTCATTTTAAACGTCAATTTGACTTAACCACATCAAAAACTTAAGGAGCTGCTATCCCTCACCGAGTTCACTATGTAGATTGTATACTAGATTATGGCCCGTCCTACGGACGAGTTATGGTCCTGTTCTTTTGTAATGTGTGATAAATTCGTCTTATTTATCACATTCTTAGTTACATTATTTCACCTTTTTTCATATTATTAGTTGTTTCTTATCTATTTTACATAATATATATTTAAAAATTCATATATTTAATAAATAATGTCACTGATATAATTTGTCTTACCCACAATATCTTAGTAAAAATTATAAACTATATATTTTAAAATTCATATACTTAAATAATGTGACTTAAATTCTCAATTATTATCTTATCCACCCACTCGATTCCACATTTCTCCCACTCGCAAACTATATACAATTTTTTTTTATATATTTGGTGTACTAATGCACATAAAATATATTATATTAAATATATTTTAGTTTACCTTAGATTTTGATAAGTATGCAAAGTTACAAACAACATTATAAGTATTTATAATTTTATATATAATACTATGTTCATTTTCAAAAAACAATGCACATTAATTTAGATTGCATACTCTTACAAAAGTATAATGATTTAAAAATGATCATATGTTAAGACACTTAGCATTTTCTATTGTCAAATAATATCCAACCCGCATTTAATTCAATCCGAAAATATATCTTACTCGTATTGATCCGAACTCGAAATATACTTAACCCATATTTATTTGAACCCGAAATACACCTAATTTGTATTTACCCGAACCCGAAATATACTGGGTCCGTATTTACCTTATTAAGATATACTATTCACCTTATTAAGATATACAACCAACACGTATTTCACCCACTTCCCGAATTGATTGGTCTGGATATAAAGTTTTATTTGATGTTAAACTCCTTAGTTACTGTAGCACGGGTTAAACATTACAGTGTTATCATACATATTTGGTGTAATAATGCACATAAAATATAATTTTATGTGTAATACTATGTTCCTTTTTCAAATAGAATGCACACCAATTTAGTTTGTATACTTAGAAAAATTATGACGCTTTAAAAATGGTCATATGTTAAAACTTTTAGCGTTTTCTATTGCCAAATTATATACAACCCGTATTTACCCGATTCCAAAATATACATGACCTGTATTGACCTGAACCGAAGATACATGAAAACTCATATTTTCTTGAACCCGAAATATATATAACTCGTATTTACACGAACCCGAAATATGTCGGACTCATATTTACCTTATCTAAATATACACCTAATACGTATTTAACCCACTTATTATAAATATATTTGAGTGCAAAAAAGTAATTCGAGTGTCAAACATTTTTCGTTCCCTCCACCCTCATAAGATTCTTTATACTCACTCCGCTCCATATTAATTGACATATTTCAAAATTTTTCACATATCAAGGTTAAACTAAAAAAACTACCTGCATAAAAAAACATTATTTTTCAAAGTGTTTTTTTGGATACCAAGGTGTAGGTAGTGAGAGAATGTGAGTATGAGTAATTTTTATTGATTGAAAAAGTAAAAAGTTAACATAATTATTAAAGTCAAAATTAAATTTGGTATTGAGAAATATAAAGTGACAATTATTTTAGAACAAAAAAAGTAAGTTTACGTGTCAATTAATATGGAACGGAGGGAGTATTATGTAAGGAGGGCAAAAAAGTAATTTGAGTGTCAAACATTTTTGGTTCCCCCCCCCCCCATAAGCCTTTTTATATTATGTAAGGAAGAGGGCAAAAAAGTAAATTCCAATCAAATAATTTTTGGTCCCCAACCTCATGCCTCTTTATATATAGAGTAGATAGAGATTATTTAGACATACACTCGACATGTATTTAACCAGCTTATTATAAATTCGAGTGTGAACACAAACTATAACGTAAGTTGCTATACAAACGGCTCTTTCAAACATTTTTTCATCCCCCACCCCCATTAAACCTCTTTTTATTATTCCCTTTGTTCCATATTAATGTCGTATTTGAAAATCATACAATTAAATTTCAAAAACTTTTACCATAAATTTATGAATATATACAATGAGTTGCTATATAAAATTACCGCCATTATATTCGTACTGAAAAATATTATCATAAAAGTATAATATTGCAGTTACTAATAATATATTGTGTAAAAAATTATCAATCAAAAAGTGACATAAAAAATTGTAAAAGACAAAATTATGACAATTAATGTGAAAGGGAGGGAATATAATAGAGGGAAAGAAAAATAAAAAGAGAGGATAGGCAAACACATGGCTTCACACATAGAAATGAATTGCATGAACCCAGATAAATGAATAAGCATGAACCCAGATTTTTTCAAACATTTTTCGTCCCCCACCCCCTATTAAGCCTCTTTTTATTATAGAGAGATAATGGTCCTTTCCACCTAGCTGATCATATCGACATTGCAAACTTCCTCTCAAGTACTATCTGTCTTCTTAGAATTGGGAAAAGGTAACCCGACATGATTAGCAACATAAACCTAACACGATATTAAACGTGTTTAGTAGAAATTTTCAATCCATTTAATTAAATGGATTGACAGGGTGAACCAATTTAATTAAATGGGTTAGGTTCAGGTCAGGATTTTCCACACGAAAGAACATCTACTTAACCCGTTAAGTTAGGCATATGTTAAATGCGTCAAGTAATTTGCTCGATAATTGTTATCCAATTATACCATTTATCAATAAACTTAGGTGAAAGTTACAGTTACTACTCTTTGAAATAGACGTAAGACTTGTAATTTTAACTTATATTTATATTTGACTATGAATTAAAAGACATCTCCTTATATAACTCGAATTATATTACTATGCAAATTGTTGAGTATGATATGTTATTATTTCAATCTCACACTGAATTGTTTTGTATAAATGAGTTAATGCTTGCATGGGTGAATTGGTAACTTTTATCGTAACACATTTACTTAAATGGAGAAATAGGTCAAAATAAGGGCAACCCGTTTAAAATTTAAACGTTAAACGGTTTCAATTTCCAACTCGTTTAATAAATGAGTTAGGTTTAGGTTCGGAGGATTTTGAACCCGTTTAAGTTTGACACGAGCACGAACCTGACTCGACCTATTAGCCAGCTCCAGTCTTCTATAGTGGCGGATATGTAGCATAAGTATGGCTGTATGGGTGTCCACGGACACCCTTAGCCAAAGAAAAATTTGTGATTCTGTAATATTATTTGAAAGAAATCTTCTTAATTGAAGCAATAAGTGGACACTGTAAAAAAAACGTTTCCATAAACATAAAAAGGGTGTCCAATTTAACAACAAGCCAAAAAGGCAAAAACCCTAAAATATTACTCCATTTGTCCTAAATAAATTGTCTACGTTGACTAATTAGGTAAAAAAATTTAAATTTTGATCCTTAATGTATCAAATTATATGTTGAATTATTACAAAACTACCACTATTACATTTGTGATGAAAAATATTTTTACCTGAGTACAAAATCATTAGTCTTGCTAAGATAAAACCCGAAAAATTAACGGTCAAAGTCTTGCATCGAAGACCGTGAAAAAAATAAACTAGAAAAATTAATTGTGACGGAGGGAGTACCAAATTATTTTTTTTATAAACAAAAATTGTAAGTCAATGAATTGAGTAATTGGGTATCAATATAAGTTTAGGGTATAATTATCTAGTTAATGTTAAATTTCAATTTATTTGGTGGGCATATTTATATGATGATGTGAAATTTTTTTAAGTTTGTAAATATATCATTTAATATTTATTTTTATTTTTATTTTTTTTATTTTAATTTTATTATTTTATTTTTCAAAAGCATTTATGTAATAACAAATATATTGGACACCCCTAAATTAATGATCTGGATCAGCCACTGGTCTTCTAATTCATTCCAAAAAAGATGGTACAATATCAATGTGGAAATGGTTAGCACACTTTATGTTATATATTAACATTAAAGTCTTATATAGAAAAATTTCTTGAGCTATTCATACGTATTAAATTGTGAATTCCAAATGTAAAATCCCGTATACCGATATGAACTCTAGAAGCTAGACCTACTTCCTAAATTTCAAGCCATTATTATTGATAATTTTGTGGATATATATATAGATATACTGTTTTTTATTCGTCTGAACTACATGATCCAAGTACATAAACTAATACTGCAACTTGCTCCAGAATACTGTAAGGTTTACAAAACCATAAACAATATCCTTACCAGGTCTAGGATTGCCAACTGTTACCACACGATAGTCAACGAAAAATAGGTATCTGAGATTATTGAACCAACAATTTGCTATAGAGTATCCCACGAGGTCAATGGCTGGGACAGAAAAGTATATAATTGTTTATTAACCACGATGGAAAGCTGAAATTTGTTCAGTAGTGTCTAAAAAACTAGCAAGTAGACAAAAAGAATACTCCCCCACCCACAAACACCCAACAAAGTTGACCTATTATTCTTTCATAATCTCTTACTTGGAAGACTTGGAACTTGTCATTTTTTTAACTAGGTTTGTCTGTCTTGTTGACATTTTTCTCAGCTTGCCTTGTGGAGAGGTGAAAACTTGAATGTATGCTTCATTTAAAGCCAAGTCCATCTTTGCTGCATCCTATGAAATACCCTCACAGCTTTTTCTTGTCAAACCTAACACAAAAGGTTTAGAATCGGATATAACTCAAAGGAAATGGATGCTAAACAAGAAACCTGTAGCTTCAATAATGGAGCTCAACAAGACAAGGATGTTGAGAACGTTGGCCATGGTATCGGCTGTAAAGAAAAGATGAAGGTAAAAAATTTCTCTTCCTGTTTTATGCACATCTTCAGTCAGAAATGTTGTTCTAACTTCAAATGGTACCTACATCTAAGGTCTTGTTTGCCAAACACCCATTAGTTGTTTGAATTACCTCATAGTTGCTAGCTATTTGCATTAGCTATATATAGCTTTTGAGATTAACTTTGCCCAAAAATATTTGGCAAAATTAGCTCATTGTAAAAATATAGGTTGTTTGCATTTTGTACCCTAAAGTATAAGGTAATTAATTTTCTAAACCCTTTGTTTTTAGCATTAATTATTTGGACCTTAAAGTTTGTAGGTTGAATAAAAAAAAAATTTAAAGTTTGTGAGATGAAAAGGTCACTCTATTTTTTTTCTTTTTCTTCTCATGTTTGAATTTCTCTTCCGATTGGCGCCAAACTTTAGGACTAAGGTTAAAATTGATATTGAAACTATAATAGACCTCTCTAGTTTATTCATGTCGAAACTACTTAGACCCTGAGTACTTACGGGTTTAAGTAGTTCCGATATGAATAAGAAAGGTGTATTAGAGCTTCACTATCGGTTTTAACCTTAGTCCTAAAGTTTGACGTCAATCGGGAGAGAAATTAAAACATGGGAAGAAAAAAGAACGGGACACGGGCCATTTTTATCAGTGCATAAACTTTAAGGGTTTTTTTTTTTTTATTCAACCAACAAACTTTAGGGTCCAAAAAATTAACATTGAAAACCAATGGTTCAAAAAATTAATTACCCTATACTTTAGGGTCTAAAATGCAAACAACCCATATTGAGGCTTCAGATTAGCAACTATAGTATCATTGAAAAAGTAAATGCAGAGGGTTATTTACATTTTGAACAACATTTATTTTCTAAAGTCTTGGTTTCGATGTTTATTTTTTTTACATGAAGGTTTGTGGGATTAATAAAAAAAAAAATTTAATCCGAATTCAAACTCTTTTATTCTATTTGAAATTTTTGCATTTTGGACTCCAAACCTTAAGGGTATTTATTTTTTGAACCCTTGGTTTTCAACATTAATTTTTTAGCCCCTAACGTTTGTAGGCTGAATAGAAAATGACCTTAAAGTTAGTGGGCTGAAGAAACAAACCCCTGTCTCGTTCTTTGTTTTCATCTTATGTTTGAATTTATCTTCCGATTGACGTCGAACTTCAGGACTATGGTTAAAACTAATATTGAAGTTATAATATACTTCTCTTATTCATGTCGGGGCTACTTAGACCCCTGAGTATAGGGGTTTAAGTAACTCCAACATGAATAAGATAGGTTTATTATAACTTTAATATCATTTTTAACCTTAGTCTTGAAGTTTGACGCCAATCAGCAGAGAAATTCAAACCTAGAAAGGAAAAGAAAAACGGGAAACGAGCTTTTTCTTCAGCCTAGAAACTTTAGGTTCCTGTTTTTTCAACCTACAAATTTTAAGGTCCAAATAATTAATGTTGAAAACCA
Source organism: Portulaca oleracea (assembly GCA_029582165.1). Taxonomy (NCBI): domain Eukaryota; kingdom Viridiplantae; phylum Streptophyta; class Magnoliopsida; order Caryophyllales; family Portulacaceae; genus Portulaca; species Portulaca oleracea. Next base: position 15,761,755 of record CM055872.1, read on the forward strand.
ATGGTTCAGAAAATAAATACCCCTAAAATTCGGGGTCCAAAATGCAAAAAACCCGTTGTCTTTGTCTATTATTTCCTATTCACTGACAATCTTCCTCATGCAATGATTATGGTTTTGGACATACACTTTGTAATGAGCCTCTTACCTATCATTTCCTTTGTAATTAATCCGTATTTGACCATTAAATTTGAAGTTTTGGTCTACTCCCGAGGAACCATAGGGGTCTAAGTAGATTCGACATGAATAAGATAGGTAGATTATAGCTGCAATATCAATCTTAAGCTCAGTGATGAAGTCCGACACCAATCGAGAGAAAAAGTCAAATATGGAAAGAAAAATATGAACAAGACACGAGTTTTTTTTTTATTCAACTCACAAACCTTCGGGACCAGACAATAAACATTGAAAATCAAGGACCCAACAAATAAATATCAATATTTTACCAAATCCAAAATACAAAAACCCTAATCGAGGAGCTAGATTTGATTTCTCACATCTTGGCGCTCATTTCATTTTTACATTACATTTAAGAAACGAATAATGTTGCACAAGTTGGTTCCTAAGCAGCTCAATATACAAAACAGCTAGTCCTTAGTTTTCCAAATGATTTATGTCCATGTATCTAGCACTAGCAACTCCCATTTTGTATCCTGCATCCCTTTGATACAGTGCCTTGCGTGATTCATTCGAAAACCTCAAATAATCTAAAATGGAGTTTCATTAATTTTTATTTTTTTATCTGCAGCAAATCATTCCACCGTACAAATTTCAACAAAAAAAAGTTATCAAATATGTATCAAGAGAATTATACTATAGTTTGGTTTAAATAGAATCAACTTTTTCTATCTAGGCCAACATGGTTTTCTCACAAACTATCTCAATTATTTAGGAGGATAAACTTGAATCCACAAAAGAAGAAAATGAAAGGCTAAGGAAGACTTTGGAAAAAGTCAAGAATGATTACAATTCCCTACAACGACGCTTCTTTGACATTTTCCAAGATGAACCTCTCCTCAAGTCACCAGAAAAGTCTCCTAGTAGTGAAACCCTAAAGGAAGAAGAAGGGCATGAAGTTTCACTTTCCCTTGGATTACAAACTCCAACAAAACCTAGCAAAGATGATAACAACACTGGTGGGTCTAGCAGAGACAAGGTGGATGAAGAGTTATCTCTCGGGCTGGACTTGAAATTCCCACCTGAAATTGATCTAACTGAGACGGGATCAGAAAAATGTAATGGAGTTGAACAAATGAAAGAAGATGAATTGGGGGAGACTTGGCCACCAAGTAAAGTTTTGAAGACAATAAAGAATAGCCAAAAGGAACTAGAAGAAGTTTCAGAACAAAACAATTCAAAAAGGGCAAGAGTCTGTGTTCGAGCAAGATGTGATACACCAACAGTAAGTGAATATATCATTTTAATTTCGATTGCACAAACATGCAGTATTTAATTAGAATACTGTTTCTTCATGATGCAGTCGACAATAAGATTTATATTGCAACATTAATTGATGTTGGATGACAAATGCAGATGCATGATGGTTGCCAGTGGAGGAAATACGGGCAAAAAATAGCCAAGGGAAATCCATGCCCTCGAGCATACTATTGCTGCACTGTCGCACCATCATGTCCAGTCAGAAAACAGGTGAGAAAATATACGTTGGCTTCTTTAATCTTAATATTTCAAAATTATGTTTATACATGTAATACATATCTGTGTTGCTAACCATGAGAACAAACGTAATTTCAGGTGCAAAGATGTTCAGACGACATGTCTATTTTGATAACAACCTACGAAGGGACACACAACCACCCGCTTCCTGTGGCAGCGACAGCCATGGCTTCGACAACGTCAGCTGCAGCATCCATCCTCTTGTCTGGCTCATCAACCTCAGAAGGCCTAACTAGTTCCTCCTCTGCTCCTCTATCTTCAACTACTACTCTCAACGGATTGAATTTCACTCTTTACAACAACAACAATTCACGAACAGGGCAATTCAATCTCACCAACTCTTCATCGCCTGCACCGCCAACAATTACCTTAGATCTCACAACTCCTCATCATTCCTCTCATTTCAACAGGAGATTCTCAAATGGGTTTCCTTCCTCATCAAAATATTACTCCTCCAAAAGTCTGGATTTCTCCAACTCTGAAGCAAATGCATTTCCAACTGCTTGGAGCAATACATACCCTAATTACAATACTCAAAGCCCAATTGGATCCTTTAGTTTTGGACAGCCATATGCACAACAAATTAGCTACCTTAATTACTTGGAAAGGACAAGTCAAGCTACAACCGCTCCTTGTTCTTCTTCTTTTGATCCCCAACAACTGTTGACAGAAACACTGACCAAGGTTCTTAGCTCGGACCCGAGTTTCCAGTCAGTAGTAGCAGCTGCAATCTCATCAATGGCTGGTGGAAATAGTACCACCCTCAATGCTATGAATCAGGTCAATGCGAGTAGTCTTGCTCCAAACTTGAAATGGGGTGATCCAATTCAAGGGATTTCCATCAACCCGGTGAATGGGAATGGCAAGCAATATACACCAACTTACTCAAATAAGCTGCCATCATCATCATCATCAGCTTCAACTAGTTCTGTAGCAGCTGGAAGTTTCTTGCATCTGCAACCTCAGTTTCCAATTTCTAGGTCGAAGAGCTCTTCAACACCGGATCTTAGAGACTATAAGTAACTAATTTGATTTATAACCAACAATACTTATTGTAACAACATGTATGACATTCATAAATATATCAGGGTGACATTCATAAATATATCAGGGAAAGACATAGATTTTATTTATTTTTCCTCCAACGAGCCTATCTAAACATTAGTGTGTTGCGCATTTAGAAAGAATAAAATCAATAATAGTATCTCATAACTGAACAGAGCCCTGTTTGGATTATGAAACTTAATTACACATTCATAGCAAATATTACTAGGACGGGATCTGGGATATCAAAAGCCTTCATTACCGACAAAGCACTTCAAATTTTTGAAAACCGAATAAGATTAGGGAGAAAGAAAGGATTGTCCAAGTGTTTCATGACCATTGTCCCAGAACTATAGAGCATTTTGATCCTTGTAAATCAATGTTTAAAACTTAGGAAAATTGGATTCTGAAACTAATCTCTACTTTCACTGATTATATAACAATAATCCCAAGTTTTTATTTTGGATTCTGGTAGTCCCAAAAAAAATAGATTTTTGTGCGACACCACCGAGAATACACCATAAATATCATAAATTTTGAGTTACATCTATTCAAAACTTAGTATAATACTTTGGGTTACTTGTATTTTGGACCCCGAAGTATAAGTGTATTTATTTTTTGGTCCCACGGTTTTCATTGTTTATTTTTTGGACCCTAAAGTTTATGAGTTGAATAAAAGAGGACCTTAAATTTTGTAGGTTGAAAAAAAGGCCCGTGTACGATTTTTTTTTCTTCGTATGTTTAAATTTATCTCTCGATTAATGCCAAAACTTCCGGACTAAGGTTAAAACTAATATTAAAGTTGTAATACACATCTCATATTCATGTCGGAACTACTTAGACCCTAGATACTTTAGGGTTTAATTAGTTCCGACATGAATAAGAAAGGTGTATTATAGCTTCAATATCCGTTTGACCTTACTCCTGAAGTTTGGTGCTAATCGGCAGATAAATTCAAACACGAGAAGAAAGAAAAACAGCACATGAGCTTTTTTGTCAATCTACAAACTTTAAGGTCCATTTTTATTTAATCCATAAATTTTAGGGTCCAAAATGAATTTACAGTATTTATCCCAATTTTTTTCATTTTTTTACGATTTTTTTACTTTTATTCCTTTAAAAAATGATAATAATTGGTTGGATTATCAAAAATAATTTAAAAATTCTATTTTTATTTTTTTGGAGCCAACATAATTCAATTCATTGATCGTTTCTCAGCGAGCACAAGAGGTTTGATGTCTGGAGGACAAGCCCCAATCCAAACATACTCCGGTTCTTTGTTGACTCTAGCCATCTCGTGAGCAGCACAATTTCCTTCCCTTTTGACATGAGACCATGCATAAGAGGCCAAATCTTTGCAATAATGGAGGATATCTCCTACAACTAGATCGAGGTCGCTTAGTCCTACCGTAGGGTTGTTTATTTTTTTTTATACTAGTTGCAAACAATCAGTTTCAAAAGTCAATCTCCAACAGCCAAAAGCGCCTCGCTAGTTTTACTCCTTCCGCTACATTTAATACCCAATTAGATGTAGTTATTCTCACCGCGGCCACTAGGACTTCCCCCAGCTCTTTTCTGATGACCACTCCCATTCCCACCTTCCCTTCCTTTCCATAGGTGGCATCCGAGTTCACCTTCAGGTACCCTTGGCAAGGAGGCTTCCACATATTGTTTGAGCGTTCGCTGACTTCGTGGTACTATTTTTGGCAGCATGATGCTTCTCAGAATGTTGTCACTGTCATTTCTGGTCACTAACTTAGTTGGCCCTCGAGTGTTTTTCTGACGTTAATTACCTCTTCGTTTCTTTTATGCCAAACCATCCACAACTAGAAGAGGGCTTGTTGGAGCTCTTCTTGTGATAGGGTCGACCACCATAGCTTCATGGTGTCGATGCCAGTGGACATAAACCTCGTAAGACCCCAACACTACAACAGAGAAGGCCTGCGGCAACCGTCCATATCGGTCGCTGCAGGCTTCTATCAGTCGCTGGAGAGAGCGGGCGACCGATATCAGCAACCGATAGTTATCGGTCGCTGCATATCAATCGTTTGTCAACCCCGGCGACCGATACGTATCGGTCGCTATCTTTGCCATGGATAACTGAATCAACGACCAATAGGTCGCTAATCAGCGACCGATACGTATCGGTCGTTGGCTATATTTTTTTTAAAAAAAAAGTTCATGATTGAGGTCGCGGCTATTATTATATTACTATATATATCAAAATTATATTATAATAAACCCATTTTTTGCAAATTGGATGCCGATAATCCCTATACTTTCATTTGTATCCTGGTGGTCTAAAAAAAAATAAAATTGGATTGTAGTGGGACATCATCGAGAATATACCCTTAATATCATAGATTTTGTGTTACATTTGATTCAAAACTTTGTATAACACTTTACAATAATTTTTAATGAATTTACGGATTTTGTCACTATTTTTTACGATTTTTTTTACTTTTATTCCTTTTAAAAAATTATAATAATTACTCGGAGACTCAAAAAAATAATTTAAAAAATGTTTTAGAAACTACAATTCATTACCTTTCTAGGGGCAGGAACGAAAAACATAAAAACAATATGGGGTATGAATGAAAAAATTAAAAAGAATGTGGAGGTGGATTTGGTACTACTACAATACAATTTTTTTTTTTTGGACCACCAGAATACAAATGAAAGTAGGGATTATCGCCATCCAATTTGCAAAATATGGAATTATTATAATCCAATTTTCCCATATATATATATATATATATATATATATATATATATATATATATATATATATATATATATATATATATATATATATATATATATATAGGGATATTGGATTCTAATAATCCCTACTATCATTTTGGATTCTGGTGGTCCAAAAAAAAAATAAAATTGTATTGTAATGGGACAAAATCGAGTGTATACGCTAAATATCATAGATTTTGGGTTGCATTTGATTCAAAACTTTGTATAACACTTTACCATGATTTTTAATGAATTTACAACATTTCTCCCAATTTTTTTCAATTTTTTTCAATTTTTTATGATTTTTTCAATTTTATTCCTTTTAAAAAATCATAATAATTGCTCGGAATCTCAAAAAAATAATTTAAAAAATGTTTTAATAACTACACTTCGTTACCTATCTAGGGGTAGAAACCAAAAAAACAAAAACAATATGGGGTAGGCATGGAAAAAATAAAAAGAATGAGGTGATGCATTTGGTACCACTACAATACAATTTTAATTATTTTTTGGACCACCAGAATCCAAAATGATAGTAGGGATTATTGCCATACAATTTGTGATAGTAGGGATTATTAGAATCCAATTTCCCTATATTTATATATATATATATATTCAGCTTCATATTCAATTATTCATCCACCTGTCAGTTCCATACATAGCATAATTATACGTATCTAGTATTAAACATTCATACATATATATTGGTTTCCTACACATATTAAATATAAATACATATACTAACTAAATATTCATAACTTCAAACATTAGTACATATATTAAATATTCATATAGATATAATAACTAAACCTTCATAAGTCTAAATATTTAGAAGGTTCATGGTTGGGGAGGGGGTTGAGGGGATCTTAATAAGTTTAAATATTGAGATGGGGAACAAGAACTACCGGCCTGTTGTTGTTGCAAAACCTGTGTCAGTTTGCTTTGCATTTGGGAGAGGGCGGCTGAGTTCGCAGCAACTTGATCCCTAAGAATAGCATTCATAAAAGGGGTTGCACCGGCATGACTAGACGAACTACCCTAGGCGGGGGGTGGAGTTTGGTAGAACATTGAAGTTGCCCTACCAAGACCATAAACAGGTTGGTCGTTAGGTTTGTACGCCCCAGCCAACTTGAGGTACAACTCCCTGGCTTCCTGGGAGTTTTCCTGAATGCCACGCTCAACAGATTGTTGGCGAAATTTTCTTGTAGGCAAACAAATTGTAAAGTATCATATAGTTTAGAGTTTGCACCAAATCATATTTATATATACGTATGTGAAGAAATGAGTATTTGAGCACTAGTAAATGATATAGACTTGAGGCAAACCCTAATCCGACAGAGCCTCCCCTAAAATTGAAATATTTCCCACCATATAACCTTACAATTTGAACACTAGAATGCAATGGCTAGTTGTGACATAAATTAACCGATACAAGAGACATAAATCAATATCAAAGAAGACCCAATATCATCATTAATCAAATCAAATCAAATCAGATCAAACCCATAAACCCTAAAAATCCTCACCCAAACATAATCACAAACTCATTTACTAATATAACTACCAAAATCATTCAATCTCAACCAGTTCTAAGCTACTAAAAATGTTAACTTACTTACTACTTAATCTAAACATTAAGTTAGTCACACGCTGGAATGCACAACACAATCCCAAACAAAAAATAACATCAACAGCCACTCGTCGGAGTTCAAACACAACTAGAAGCACTATATATGTGGAATGGCCACACGTCGGAGTTCAAAAAATTCAAGAACACAAATTAATTTTCAACGGCCACACGCCAGATGCACAAACACAATCCCAAACACAAAATATCGTCAACGACCATACACCGGACATCAAACACAACCACAAGCACTATATATGTTCAACAGCCACTCGCCGGAGTTCAAACACATTCCCAAACACAAAGAAAATTTCTACGTCCACATGCCGGATGCACAACTACAATCCCAAACACAAAATATGGTCAACGGCCACACGCCGGAGTTCAAACACAACCACAAGCACTATATTTGTTCAACGGCCACACGCTAGAGTTCAAATACATGCACAAATACAAATAAATGTTCAACGGCCACACCCCGGACTTCAAACACAGTCCAAACACAAAATATGATCAACGGCCACACGCCGGAGTTCAAACACAACTACAAGCACTATATATGTTCAACGGCCACATGCCGGAGTTCAAATACATGCACAAACACAAATAAATGTTCAACGACCAATAGCCGGACTTCAAACACAATCCCAAACACAAAATATGATCAATGGCCCCATGCCGGAGTTCAAACACAATCACAAACACAAATAAAAGTTCAACGCTACACGTCAGATGCACAAACACAATCCCAAGCACATAAACAAACACAATTGCACACAATTTTTGACGAATATGTGTAAATGAAACTTACATCGAGTGTGGCGCACGGTGTGGAACTTCACACCGGATTCCGTTCAGGATATCGCCCACAGTGGATATGGGCGTGGACATCGGACAGGTTCAGGAAGACCCCCTCAGCAGCTTAAAAGTGAGAACGGTAATTACAAACAATTATTTGAAGAGCTCATACTAGTTAATGTATACATATAATTTTATTAATTGTGCCAGTATAGGGTTCACCTTCTTCTTCATATATGTCGATGCCGAGACCGAGCCGACATGCACCCTGCAATTGGCTGCCTTTTCCGAATTCTAGTTTGCTTTGGCCACCGTGGATCATCGAATAAACTCCTCAGATTGGGATTCCTCCAACATTGCATCACGGTCGGCCTCACTCATATATGGAACAGGGTCCGTCCTCTTTTTCGTCCTGATCTTATACCAACAATCAGCGGTTTGATCGCACAACTTCGTGTGCCACCCACTTAACACCTCTCGTGTGAGATCTTCATCCCACACATAATATCGCTGTATAAAATGAATTGATTACTGATTAGTTAAACAAGTATTACGTATAAGAAAATCATATTCCAATTTGCATAATTACTTACACAGAATTCCCCCCACAATGTTGTTTCTCACTTTTATCCCACTTCGATGCAGGCTTCCCATTCGCGTGGCTACGACTTTGTTGTCCAACAAACCGTGCCAAACACGTGTCTACGAACCTATTCATTCGTTACGGAAAAAACAAATTAAGTTAATAAAACCAATTCTAGATGAATGTACATAGATTTTTATGTGATCATCTTACCAATCCACCCCCCGTTCAAGTCGTATCCTGTTGGGGTATTGGCTAGGGTTGATCGGTGCAGCGGTCTGCCAAATAATGTGAGGTTGTCTCCCCCTAATATAATAATTAATACAAGGTAAAATTAAAACACAAGTTATTATCAATATTGTACATGAAAAAGAATAGCATGTGTAAGAGTAGAATACATTGGCTTCAACTAAATCAACTTGATGATTGATTTGATTTATCAAAAAACACTATACTAACTTGAATTTCAAGCACTAAACATCCATAATTCAACCAAATTTGTATCAAACAATAATATTCTAACTTTAATTTCAAGCCCTAACTTTACTAAAACTTGAATTTTATATACACTATATTAAAACTTGAATGTTTCAACTATACTAACTATTTAATGTATATAATTATTTAATGTTAATAACTATTTTAAGTTTCATTTAATTTCAAGTATACTAAAAGTTTATCAAAAGAGACATTGTTCATAACTATTTTAATTCAATGTTAACAACTATTTTAACAAAAAACACTATACTATCTTTAATTTCAAGCACTAAATATCCATAATTCACCCTAATTTGTATCAAACAACAATATTCTTGTTAGAATCCCACAAGGACGTTGATAGACTCAGGCTCAAGGACCTTGGCATTGAATCAGTTTTGAATGAAAGCCAAAACTCGAATAGCCAGAAAAGACATGATGCGCAACGAAAGAAATCTCAAAGCAGGCAGAAGGACATTCACCTAGGGGATCATAAGGACATTTGCTCGTAGCATCACAAGGACGTTCACCCCAGATGAGAAGCTTGGTCGTGAGAGATAAAAGGAGCAAAATATCAGGGAAGTTTATTGATTATATTCTGGAAAGATTTACATCTTTTTCTATAATTTTTATAACCAGATTAATTAATTGTATCCTCTTTATTTCAGGAAACAATTAATCAAGAACTTGGAAGAAATATCTGATTGAAGATTTCTAGAATCAAAGCAATAAAAGGAAACTACTGAATAAGGAAGTTATCACACGTCAAGGAGAGAAAGTATCCGGATGAAGTTGTCTTCAAACGACACTATACAACTGGAAGCTAAATAAATAGAAGACCTCAAGAATGAAAGATATTAACGATTCCACAGAAAAAATCGGGTTCTCAAAACAAGAAAGTGTTCTTCGTTTTGATTGAGTTTTCCTTTGAGTGAGAAAACTGTGTCTGAGTGAGATTGTGATTGAGTGTAATCAATTACTTAACGGATTTAGGTTTTTATTCAGACTCTTGTAATCGATTCCAGAAGGATTTGGGATTGATCAGTGATCACACCAACAGCTAAGTTTGGTGGGTGTTATTCAGAAAATAAGAAGCGCCCTCTACAAGGCGCTTGGTTCTATGTACAACCTAAGGACGTTTATCTTAGGTTATATTGCTTCATTCTGTTTCATTATAATAAAGGAAGTTATTCAGTTTATGCTTATTGTCCTTTATCATATTCCTGCATTATATTGAGTCTTAATCTAACTAGATTAAGAACCTAACGTCCTTTACGAGTGATTATTTGTGCATAAATTTTCATAACCCTATTCATCCCCTCCCCCCCCCCCCTCTAGGGTTCTTTCAATTGGTATCAGAGCTTGGTCCACTGAAGATTCAGAGACTAACCGCTCTGTGGTAAAGATCATGGCTGGGATCGAAGATGGTGATATAGGGCAAGGACGTTGCTTAAACAGTCCTCCTTTATTCAGAGGATCAAACTTTGCACACTGGAAGAAGCGTATGAGGACATTCATCATGGATAAACACTATGACCTTTGGGACATAATTGAGAATGGAGACTTTGTCCCAATGATCACTGATCGAGAAATCACGAAACCCAAAGATAGATCCAAGTATTCTGCTAAAGAAGCAGAAAAGGCGAATAAAAATGTTAAAGCATTACATATCCTTTACTGTGGACTTGATTTTAATGAGTTTGATTTTATCTCTGGTTGTGATACAGCTAAACAGGTGTGGGATACCTTAGTGACCACATATGAAGGAACGAGCCAAGTTCAAAGAATAAAGCGTGACAATTATGTCAAGCACTATGAATCCTTCTAAATGAAGAATGGAGAATCCATCAAGGACATGTACAAACGATTCACTGTCATAGTCAATAATCTCAAGTCCTTGGGGAAAACCTACTCCAATGAAGAAAAACTTCACAAGGTCCTCAAATGTCTTACAAGAAAGAAATGGGAATCAAAGGTCACTACAATAGAGGAAGTTCACAATGTGGAAACTCTCCAATTAGATGACCTCATTGGAAAGCTTCTTGCTCACGAAAAGCTTCTCCAAGAAGAGTAAAATGAAAAGAAGACGTAGCCCGTAAGGACATCTATGGTCCTAAAGACAATGATAAGAACCGGATCTTGGCGTTAATGTCCAAGGATCTCAAGAAATCATGCAAGAAAAGTCATACCTCTAGTGGACCTTCATCCAAACGAATCAACCAAAGAGGTAATGACTCATCAAATAATAGAACTAACACATTCTCTTGTTTTTTTTTTTTGGTGACCCATATCATTTGATCAAAGACTGCCCTACCACAGAAAGAACAAAGAAAAGAGAAATCACATGACCCTCATGTCCACTTGGAGTGATGATGAGGAGACTACTAGTCATTGCATCATGAGAAAAGACACCAGCGACACAGAAGAAGTTGGTGCAGCCAGTGATGACTACCAAGACAACAACGAGGATGAATCAAAGGAGGTAACATTTTATGATCTCCTCACTTATCCTAAAAAGTACTTAGGAAAATGCCTTTTAAAGTTTGCAGGACGGGAGACCAAGCATTTAAATGAGATTAGGTCACTAAAAGAAACCAACAAAGGCATGAAAGAGTCCAATGAAAAATTGGAGAAATTATGTGAAGGGGTTACCTCCAGGGTCGACATTCTCAAAGCTGAAATACTAGACCTCAAGGCCAACCTTGAGGATTGTCACAAGTCTTTGGCTAAGGCAACCAAGCAACAAGAAAACCTTTGAAAGTGGCATAAAAGTTCATCCCCTGTTAAGGAGCGAAACTGTCGTCAAGGACATTCTGTCTCGCAAGGACCAGCCATCGTAACTGTGCACCAAGGACGACACAAGGACCTTAATGAGCGATGCAAGGCCACAGATTTCAGGCGTGGCACCAAGAACGACACAACTATCTTGGGACAAGATATCAAGGTCATTCATCTCTTCCCAAAAGCAAATATGGTAAATCTCACTACTTCAACCATTATCATTCTAAAATTGTACAAGTTTGGGTTCCAAAAGGAACAACACCTCCTAACATGGTTGTTACTAGTAGTCAAGAACCTAAATTTAATGTCAATTATGGCTTGAGGAAGGGTGTTAGAAATTTTTGCAGGTATATTCAACATCCAGGAGAGTGAATGCTTAAGGGAGCTTTGAGCACTCAAGGACATTACTTACATCAACAATAAGAACTCCCCAAGGACCTTGTTAGATCTATGATCAAGGACCTTGACAAATGGATCTACTCAAATATCAGTGTTATTTTCATGGCACATATTGAGAGGGAGCACCCTCTCTTAGGACTAACAAGTTTATTAAGTCTTGCAGGTTATTGGAAATGGTTACAATATTAAGGGGGAGCTCTCTATAGACTTTTTGATAAAAGCCAAAAAGGGGGAGAAGTGCTACAAATGAGTTTTGCCTTTCATCAAAAAGGGGGAGATTGTTAGAATCCCTCAAGAACGTTGATAGACTTAGGCTCAAGGACCTTGGCATTGAATCAATTTTGAATGAAAGCCAAAATTCGAATAGCCATTAAAGATATGATGCGCAAGGAAAGAAATCTCAAAGCAGGCAGAAGGACATTAACCTAGGGGATCATAAGGACGTTTGCTCGTAGCATCACAAGGACGTTCACCCCAGATGAGAAGCTTTGTCGTGAAAGATAAAAGGAGCAAAATAACAGGGAAGTTTATGGATTATATTCTGGAAAGATTTACATCTTTTTCTATAATTTTTATAACCAGATTAATTAATTGTATCCTCTTTATTTCAGGAAACAATTAATCAAGAACTTGGAAGAAATATCTGATTGAAGATTTCCAGAATCAAAGCAATAAAAGGAAACTACTGAATAAGGAAGTTATCACACGACAAGGAGAGAAAGTATCCGGATGAAGCTGTCTTCAAATGACACTATACAACTGGAAGCTAAATAAATAGAAGACCTCAAGAATGAAAGATATTAACGATTCCACGGAAGAAATCGGGTTCTCGAAACAAGAAAGGTGTTCTTTGTTTTGATTGAGTTTTCCTTTAAGTGAGAAAACTGTGTCTGAGTGAGATTGTGATTGAGAGTAATCTATTACTTAACGGATTTAGGTTTTGATTCAGACTCTTGTAATCGATTCCAGAAGGATTTGGGATTGATCAGTGATCACACCAACAACTGAGTTTGGTGGGTGTTATTCAGAAAATAAGAAGCGCCCTCTACAAGGCGCTTGGTTCTATGTACAACCTAAGGACGTTTATCTAAGGTTATATTGCTTGATTCTGTTTCATTATAATAAAGGAAGTTATTCAGTTTATGCTTATTGTCCTTTATCATATTCCTGCATTATATTCAGTCTTAATCTAACTAGATTAAGAACCTAACGTCCTTTACGAGTGATTATTTGTGCAGAAATCTTCATAACCCTATTCACCCCCTCCCCTCTAGGGTTCTTTCAATTGGTATCAGAGCTTGGTCTACTGAAGATTCAAAGACTAACCGCTCTGTGGTAAAGATCATGGCTGGGATCGAAGATGGTGATATAGGGAAAGGACGTTGCTGAAATAGTCCTCCTTTATTCAGAGGATCAAACTTTGCACACTGGAAGAAGCGTATGAGGACATTCATCATGGATCAAGACTATGACCTTTGGGACAAAATTGAAAATAGAGACTTTGTCCCCATGATCACTGATCGAGAAATCACGAAACCCAAAGATAGATCCAAGTACTCTGCTAGAGAAGTAGAAAAGGCGAATGAAAACATTAAAGCATTACATATCCTTTACTGTGGACTTGATGTTAATGAGTTTGATTTTATCTCTGGTTGTGATACAGCTAAACAGGTGTGGGATACCTTAGTGACCACATATGAAGGAACGAGCCAAGTTCAAAGAATAAAGCGTGACAATTATGTAAAGCACTATGAATCCTTCAAAATGAAGAATGGAGAATCCGTCAAGGACATGTACAAATGATTCATTGTCATAGTCAATAATCTCAAGTCCTTGGGGAAAACCTACTCCAATAAAGAAAAACTTCACAAGGTCCTCAAATGTCTTACAAGAAAGAAATGGGAATCAAAGGTCACTACAATAGAGGAAGTTCACAATGTGGAAACTCCCCAATTAGATGACCTCATTAGAAAGCTTCTTGCTCACGAAATGCGTCTCCAAGAATAGTAAAATGAAAAGGAAGACGTAGCCCATAAGGACATCTATGGTCCTAAAGACAATGATAAGAACCGGATCATGGCGTTGATGGCCAAGGATCTCAAGAAATCATGCAAGAAAAGTCATACCTCTAGAGGACCTTCATCCAAACGAATCAACCAAAGAGGTAATGACTCATCAAATAATAGAACTAACACATTCTCTTTTTTTTTTTTTTTGGGTGACCCAGATCACTTGATCAAGGACTGCCCCTACCACAGAAAGAACAAAGAAAAGAGAAATCACATGACCCTCATGGCCACTTGGAGTGATGATGAGGAGACTACTAGTCATTGCATCATGTGAGAAGACACCAGCGACATAGAGGAAGTTGATGCAACCAGTGATGACTACCAAGACAGTAACGAGGATGAATCAAGGGAGGTAACATTTGATGATCTCCTCTTTTATCCTAAAAAGTACTTGGGAAAATGCCTTTTAAAAGTTTGCAGAACGGGAGACCAAGCATTTAAATGAGATTAGGTCACTAAAAGAAACCAACAAAGGCATGAAAGAGTCCAATGAAAAGTTGGAGAAATTATGTGAAGCACGTACCTCCAAGGTCGACATTCTCAAAGCTGAAATACTAGACCTCAAGGCCAACCTTGAGGATTGTCACAAGTCTTTGGCTAAGGCAACCAAGCAACAAGAAAACCTTTGAAAGTGGCATAAAAGTTCATCCCCTGTTAAGGAGCGAAACTGTCGTCAAGGACATTCTGTCTCGCAAGGACCAGCCATCAGAACCAGGCACCAAGGACGACACAAGGACCTTAATGAGCAGTACCAAGGCCACAGATTTCAGGCGTGGCACCAAGAACGACACAACTATCTTGGGACAAGATATCAAGGTCATTCATCTCTTCCCAAAAGCAAATATGGTAAATCTCACTACTTCAACCATTATCATTCTAAAATTGTACAAGTTTGGGTTCCAAAAGGAACAACACCTCCTAACATGGTTGTTACTAGTAGTCAAGAACCTAAATTTAATGTCAATTATGGCTTGAGGAAGGGTGTTAGAAATTTTTGCAGGTATATTCAACATCCAGGAGAGTGAATGCTTAAGGGAGCTTTGAGCACTCAAGGACATTACTTACATCAACAATAAGAACTCCCCAAGGACCTTGTTAGATCTATGATCAAGGACCTTGACAAATGGATCTACTCAAATATCAGTGTTATTTTCATGGCACATATTGAGAGGGAGCACCCTCTCTTAGGACTAACAAGTTTATTAAGTCTTGCAGGTTATTGGAAATGGTTACAATATTAAGGGGGAGCTCTCTATAGACTTTTTGATAAAAGCCAAAAAGGGGGAGAAGTGCTACAAATGAGTTTTGCCTTTCATCAAAAAGGGGGAGATTGTTAGAATCCCTCAAGAACGTTGATAGACTTAGGCTCAAGGACCTTGGCATTGAATCAATTTTGAATGAAAGCCAAAATTCGAATAGCCATTAAAGATATGATGCGCAAGGAAAGAAATCTCAAAGCAGGCAGAAGGACATTAACCTAGGGGATCATAAGGACGTTTGCTCGTAGCATCACAAGGACGTTCACCCTAGATGAGAAGCTTTGTCGTGAAAGATAAAAGGAGCAAAATAACAGGGAAGTTTATGGATTATATTCTAGAAAGATTTACATCTTTTTCTATCATATTTCTAACCAGATTAATTAATTGTATCCTATTTATTTTAGGAAACGATTAATCATGAACTTGGAAGAAATATCTGATTGGAGATTTCCAGAATCAAAGCAATAAAAGAAAACTGCTGAATAAGGAAGTTATCACACGTCAAGGAGAGAAAGTATCCGGATGAAGTTGTCTTCAAACGGCTCTATACAACTGGAAGCTAAATAAATAGAAGACCTCAAGAATGAAAGAGATTAACGATTCCACGGAAGAGATCGGGTGTTCAAAACAAGAAAGGTGTTCTTCGTTTTGATTGAGTTTTCCTTTGAGTGAGAAAACTGTGTCTAAGTGATATTGTGATTGAGTGTAATCAATTTCTTTACGGATTAGGTTTTGATTGAGACTCTTGTAATCGATTCCAGAAGGATTTGGGATTGATCAGTGATCACACCAACAGCTGAGTTTGGTTGGTGTTATTCAGAAAATAAGAAGCGCCCTCTGCAAGGCGCTTGGTTCTGTGTGTAACCTAAGGACGCTTATCTTAGGTTATATTTCTTCATTCTGTTTCATTATAATAAAGGAAGTTATTCAGTTTATGCTTCTTGTCCTTTATCATATTCCTGCGTTATATTGAGTCTTAATCTAACTAGATTAAGAACCTAACGTCCTTTACGAGTGATTATTTGTGCAGAAATTTTCATAACCTTATTCACCCCCCCTCTAGGGTTCTTTCAATTCTAACATTAATTTCAAGCCCTGACTTTGCTAATACTATAATAAACTATATACATCCATAATTCAACGTAAGTTTGTATCAAACAACAATATTCTAACTTTAATTTCAAACCCTAACTTTACTAATACTATAATAAACTCTAATCATCCATATAATTCAACTAAAAATTTTATCAAACACATTATTTTAAATTGAACTTCAAGCCCTAACTTGACTAACACTAAACACTATCATAAATTTGAATTTCAAACTATAACCACACAAAACTTACTACATTAATACATATATGAATTTTACAATTATACATCATCAATTTAAACAATTACACTACAATTTAAATTTTTACAACAAAAAAAAATTAGATGACACTCACATTGAAGAATTTGAGCTGTGTTGGCGTCGAAAACAAGGACAGAGATGATGGTCAACGTCGCCGACGACGGAGGTGGCGGCCGGAGATGGTGGAGGTAATACCCGGAGGTGGTGGCGGTGACAAGAGTGAGAGAGGGAGGTGGGAGCTTTTCTCGTTTGATCGAGTGAGAAGAGAAAGGGAAGGCAGGCAGAACATCGAGAATAATCTTTCTGCCATTAAAAGGGGTTAGAAACCGATATGCAGCGACCGATAGCGTATCGGTCGCTAACTGGCGACCGATAATATCTAATTAGCGACCGATAAAATTAGCAACAGATACCGTATCGGTCGTTGAGTATCGGTCTCCCGTGTTAATACTAGCGATTGACAGGTATTGGTCGCTAACGTCGATCGCCATAGACGTTTCATGTTGTAGTGCAAGCTTTTGATCCCATCCTTACCCAGTACTTCTCTGCCACTTCACACTCAAACGAGGTATGAGTTGGAGACTCTGCATACTTTTTGTGTCGGGGTGTGATATGTCCCAACGTGTAGGTGGGTCAGCTTCACTTTTGTCGGCAAAGAGTTCGTCCAGAACCGCCATAGGAAGTCCTTTACTTTTGGCGTAACAGATGCTTTCCAAATTTTGGTGTAGAATTCATCAAAATCCTCCATGTTAACCGTTGTTCCCAGCCAAAATGCAAAAGACACTGAGAAGTTGTCGTCATTGGAGTTGCACCAAGCCCGAGTATCCGTTGGTTTCGGCTCGCTCAATGGGATTGACAAAATTAGGTTTCTTTCTCGCTCATTGAACATGTCATGGGGCTTTTGTATGTCCCAATTGTACCCCGAGTCATCCAATAAGTGGCATACCATCATATTTTCGTCATTCTCCCCCGGGGTGTTGTGACCATCTTGCTTTCCTCATCTATAAGCCACGGTTCGCCTCATGATAAGTGCTAATTGTGACTATATTTTTAGGGGATTTCAATAGTGGTTTAGGGATGATTTTAATTGTGAATCTTGATTTATATCCCAATTTCCCTATTACGCTTGGTGGTGTTTTTTTTATGCAAATTTGTAGGTTTGAGGCCAAAACACTAGTAAGTTCTCAACTTTCGGTAGGATCGAATACACCACGGGCATCCTCCACGGGTGTACGAACCGTGGCAAGAGTTTCACGAGAAACGGAGCAGGGAACACCCGGCTAGTGGCTACCATGGTCAGACCGTGGTGTAGACCACAGACTGTGGTGCCCCATTTCACGGACATTGGCAAACAAAGGCAGAACCACGCGACCAGCAGCCACCACGGAAGGACCGTGGCCATCTCCACGGACCGTGGTAGCTTGGCCATGGACTTTGGTAATTTGTATATACATATATACTTAAGTTACAAACATTTTTACGGCAATAGACAAATAGGGGAAGGAGAATCGAATCTAGGACCTAACATAATTAGGACATCAATCTTAGTCTTAACTATTAAGCTAGGACCTCATGATTTCTTTACTATATTATTATATACATTTCAGTTACCTTTTTTATAATTAAAAATCTATTTTTAATTACTATCTCATGGTATTGCACAAGTTTAAGATTATTATAGTTTAGTGGTAATCACACTTCCTATCATAATTTCGTTTAACAAAAGAGATCGATGGAAGAAAAGGCCCAAAATGGCAATACATATATATATATATATATATTATTATTATTATTACTAGCAAACATCCACGCATTATTGTGCCATCACATGATAAGTAAATTATATGTTATGGAGAACATCCACAAGAGTATAATTACCACAGGAAGGGTGGATCTGAATTTAAGGTGACTGGTTTAAGGAGGGCCTTGGCACACAAAAGGCAAAAAGAGTTTTACCAGCAGTGGTAGTTGGAGAAAAGGATCCAAAACCCGACTTATACCCATGTCCAAAATAAATACAGCCATCACTGACAGACACCCCTCCAAAAATAGTTGCTCCAGTTTGAAAAGACCACAAGATTTGGCCAGTGGAGGCATCCATGGCATATATGGGTCATGTCCCATTGGTTGAACCAGCAAACAGAACCCCATTTGCGACTGTGACAGGTCCATTACTAGAAGCATTGCTGGGGTTTCCTGTTGACCACAAGATGTTGCCTGTTGATGCCTCCATTGCAACCCATCCACCCGCAGTCGTAGTTTTGTTGGATGGTTTAAGGACAAATGTCTTGGCATCGGAGTTGGCTATATTGGTGTACACTCTATTTCCATCTGTAGCTGATCCCCATGTCCCTCCTCCTGTTAGACCTCCTGGACCAGCCTCTTGTTTCAATTTGTATTTCAAAGCTCAAAGCTACACCAAAGAAGCAACTAAACCTAACAATAATAAAATCATGGAATGTACAATATATAGGACTAAACTCCCTATGAACCTCAAAAATTCATCAAAAATTTCCGTAAACAATTCTTTTTGTCCAATTGCCATCCTAGGCAATTCCGTACTTTTTTTTTACACTGAAAATAATACGAAGAAAAAAAATCATTTAAAAAACAAATGTGGAATAATGAACGGTACACTACATAGACGAGTTGAGGATTGACAATATTCTATGGAGAGGATTGAAAGATGAACTTAAATTATGTTCGTTTTCTAGTGTTGTGCATTAGAGTGATCTTTATATAAGAAGAAACTTTGAGCATTGGGACAACTGTGTATTCACTTAGATGTATCTAACAGCAATAGTTTACAGTTACTTACAACCATTAAAGAACAAGTAATACACGACAAGGGATGTAGAGAGAGGTCAGAGGTTTTAGAGAGAGAGAGCTCCCCCCTCCCTCTCCCCCCTCCCCCTCTTTCAATCTGAAACTTGTAGATCTGCTTTCTTCATCCCTCTCCTTAGCCCCCTCTAATGGATCCTCTTGAGCCTAAACCCCCAGATCCTCCCTTGTTAGTCTCTTCTAAGTTCAAGTCTCCTTTGTTGTTCATCAATTTGGCCCCCTTCTCTCTCAATCGAGATCTGTTGGACTCATCTGGGTCTTGGTCGTGTCATCGTTCAATCGAAGGTTCCTACGATGTACATCACGGCTCTCGTGACCCCAGTCTATCTTCTTCACAAGTCCAAAGCCCGAGATTAAGCCTCTTTCTGTGGCTATCTCTTCAGTCTACTACGAGTCAATTCGTTGAATTCTTTCTTCGATTCTTGAAGAAATCAAGAAATAGTCACCAGTTTCTTCTAAATTCCCGGAGTGCCCTTGTTAGATTTTGGGTTTCCTCAAGTGTTCTTGCAAAGACAAGTGAAGATGTCAACCTTCTGGATTCTCTGGTCAGTACACGAACTATTGCCACAACCGAGACCAACTTTGTGACTCATAGAGGACATCGGCGAACCTCAGTTTTGTGGAGAAATTTTTTCAGAAAAGGCTTTGTTTCTTGGATTTTCCACCAAAATTGGCCAGATTTGCTCTTATTGAATCATGTTAGAGGCCAATATTCGATGGTGACAGTTTCATGGAGTCAAGTTGTAGATTGCTCAACTGATCTGACGTCGATGCAAGTCGTCTCCTCTACTCGTTCTCCCTTGAAAACAGGTGTTGTTGTTCCTATCTCAACTTTGTTGTGTCTGTTATGCTCGTTGGCTTTGACTAAGTATCTTGACACTCGGTTCCAGTCCTTTTGCTGTTTTTCAGTGCTTCTTTTTGGCATATTGGTGTTGGTCTGGTTATCTGCTGTCAATTCTTTAAGTTATTGTGACAATCCCAGTAGGTTGGTTTTTAACCAAGTTATCGAACCTAATGGTGCCATCCTTTGGGTTCTGCTGCTAGTGTTTTCTGTTAATTTTATTGTTTGCTGGAGTCTTTCTTGTTTGTTTTTTGTGGCTCGGTGGGTTGGGTTTGTTGCAGGTGCTCTCGCAATTCTCTTACATAAGGCTATCAGGAACTAGTCTGTTGTCAAGCCTTTGAAGAACCAACAACTTTTGAATTATCTCTCATGGTCACCAGATTCACTTACAGTTGGAGCAAGTGGTCTTGTATTTGGAATTTGTCACTTTCTTTTTGTGAAGCTTGATTTTAATTCTTGGAAAAGCTTGTACTTTTCTTTATTCACTTGTTTGTTTGTTTGCTTTGGAAATAAATTGATTATATTCGTGGCGAGAGAGCTTACTATGATTATAGTAACCTCCAAGGCTATTATTAAGACCTTCCTGAAAAGGAATTATGGAACGGGGTTAGATCTGTCTAAGTCAAGAGATCTAATATTCCCAAAGTTAAGAATTTTATTTCAGAAAAACCTTACAACCATTTGGTTTGTTTCACAAAAAAGATGGATGATAAAAGTATACGAAGATAATAGCCACCCAAAAGATTTGGGTTTTGCCATTACTTGCTTCTTGATTTATTTAAGCAAGCATAAAAGTGTGCTTTTTAGCTTGGGGTTACTTATATGGACAACAAGATTATGCTTAAAATATAATCTTAGCTTGGTTACAATTGTTCATTCACTCCCTCAAAGGTTTCTTTGGAATATGAACAACAATCTAAGTATAGATTGTTTTTGGCGAATAAAAGTTGTCTCCATAATCTTATTAGCCTTGAATTTGTCGTCAAATTTTTTGAAAGCAAGGGATGACCCCATTAGCAAACCCTTTAAATCACCAGCAATTTATTAATGAAAGTCCTTTATTGGAATGTGCAAGGTATTAAAAATGATGCTAAGATAGCGGAAATAAATTTTTTAGCCTCCAGTATTAGACCTGACATTGTGTTTTTGAGTGAAACTATGGTCAACGAAAAGAATACAAGTAAGATTATTAAGAGATTAAGATTTGATAAAGTTGAATTTAGCCCATGTAACAATCATTCAGGAGGCCTATGGGCTTTATGGAACACTTCTTTTGTGGAGGTTCATCTTCTCCAAAAAACTCAAAGAGAAATTCACTTGTATGTAAAGGAAAAAAGTACGGGTAAAGAATCTGTTTTATCAGGAATTTATGCTCCTGCCCAGTTACGAGAAAAAGATTCTTTTTGGAATAACCTTAAGCTACAAAATCAAGTGTTCCATCTACCTTGGTGCATCATAGGGGATTGTAATGATATACTTTCCCCTGAAGATAAATCGGGAGGACCAATTCCTCATGATAACAGATTTACAAGACTACAAAAGTTTTGTCAAGTAATAAATACGAAGGAAATTCGACCAAATGGCCGCCTTTTCACTTAGAGAAAAACTATACATGGCCATAAAATTTTTGAAAGATTAGATAGACCTTTAATTCGCCATGATTGGAGTGCTCTTTACCCTTCAGCCTCCCTTACTCATGGGCCTTTCTCTTTCTCAGATCACTGCTACTTGCTTCTAGAGTCCGATCCCAGTAGAGACATTGGTAAAAATCGCTCATTTAGATTTAGCCAACACTGGACCAAGTTTGACAAAGTTGAAAACTTAGTTAAACAAGGTTGGAAGTGTAATGTTAGAGGTTTTGCCATGTTCCAAGCTACTCGCAAGCTTAAACAAATTAAGAACTCGTTAAGGGTCTGGAACAGACAAAACACTAGAAACTTTAAAGAAAGATTGGAAACCAACTTATCCAAAATCCAAGCTATAGAGGAAAGACTCCTACAAGACCCATTCAGTATTCGTTTTAACGATTGGCATAACAGACTTATAAGACAAAGAGAAAAAATGCTACTTTTTACCCAAAAGTGTTGGGGAAAATTCAGCTGCAAGCGTCGGTTGACAGAAGGGGATCGTAGTTCATCGTTCTTTCATAGATCAGTCACTTTTAGAAAAAAGAAATCTTTAATATCTGGTATTAAGGATCCATCTGGTGTTTGGATCCAAGATGAGCACGAAATTCAAGATCGCTTCGTAGAGGAATTTTCCTCAAGATTCAAAGCTTCTAATACTATCACAAATATCGACCTCCCGATCTTACCTAAGATCACAGCAGAACAAAGCAAACAACTTTCAGCCATTGTTACAGATGAAGAGATTAAAAATGCAATTGATCAAATGGACCCTGCTAAAGCTCCGGGACCGAATGGTTTTGGTGCAGTCTTCTTTCAAAAATATTGGCATATTATTGGCATTGATATTTCAATAGCCATAAAGGACTTTTTCCGCACTGGAAAATTGCTCAAAGAGGTTAATCATACCTTTATTGCTCTTATCCCAAAAGTGGAAGATCCCACTCTTCCCAACCAATTTAGACCAATAAGTCTTTGTAATACTCTTTATAAGATAATAGCAAAATTTATGGTCAATCGGCTTAGACCGGTATTGGATAGTATCATAAGTCCTTTTCAAAGTGCGTTTGTTCCAAATAGACAAATTCATGACAATGTGCTTCTGGCTCATGAAATAATGCACAAATTCAAACAATCTACAGCTGCTAAGCCATGGATTGCTTTAAAATTAGATATGGAAAAAGCCTATGACCGAGTTGATTGGAACTTCTTAAAAAAAAAAAAACCCTTGTTCAAATGGGTTTCCCTCGAATATGGACAAATTGGGTAATGGAGTGCATCTCTTCTGTATCCTACTCAGTGTTAGTTAATGATCAACCGTGTGGGTTAATCAAACCAACTAGAGGGCTTAGACAAGGGGATCCACTTTCCCCTTACTTATTTCTTTTATGTATGGAAGTCCTAACCCAATCCCTGGTTCAGCAAAGTCAGGATAAAAAAAAGGGATTGGGAATTAAGATATGTGCGTCAGGAATGAACATTCCGTGTTTGCTTTTTGCTAATGACAGTCTTCTTTTTTGTAAAGGGACTGAATCAGCCTGTAAAAACCTTAAGACCATTTTGGACATTTTTTGTGAACAGTCTGGACAATTGATCAATTTTCACAAGTCCACGATGATTTTTTCTTAAAAAGCTTCGATTAGATACACTGATCGTGCAAAGGGGATCTTTAATATCCCCACCAAAGAATCTCTAGGTAAATACCTTAGTTGTCCGTCCATTAGCGGTACTAAGAAAATAGAACTGTTCTCACCGATTTTAGAAAAGGCTTCAAAGAAACTCTCTAACTGGAAAGCTAACTCCGTGTCAAAAGCTGGTGGAACAATTCTTATTCAAGCAAACTTGGAATCACTCCCAGCACATACCATGCAGTGTTTTCTTATGCCAAAATCTACTTGTGATCGTGTTGATCGAATAAACAGAAACTTTTTCTGGAAGAATTCCTCTGAAAAAGGAATGCCCATGATTGCATGGGAAAAAGTCTGTAGACCAAAGGATAAAGGGGGGGTTTGGCCTCCGCAAGACTCATGCGGTAAACTTAGCTTTCCAATGCAAGTTAGTTTGGAAACTAATTCATGATAGCAACAACCTCTGGGTTTCCCAAATGACTGCCAAGTACAACTACTCTGGAGAATGGTTTGTGAAAAGCCCGAAGCCCACAGACTCTTGGGTTTGGAAAAATCTTTGTAAAGCTTACAAGTTTTGCAAAAAAGGCTTCCGATGGAAAATTGGGAATGGTGCCAAAGTGAACTTCTGGAATGATAATTGGTGCGATCAAGTACCGTTATCTTCTTTAGTTAATCAGTCTTCTTCACTTGAAGATAGTGACGTAAGTGTTCAAGAATTCATTTGTAATAATGAGTGGGATCAACACAAACTAAGACAAGTGCTTCCAGAATCACTTGTCCAATTGGTTCTTAAGACCCATATTCCTAGTTTTGCGGAACATGATGAAGTTTGTTGGGGCCTATCTGGCAATGGAGAATTTTCAACCAAGTCTGCAACATGGCTTTGCCATGAGTTAGATTCCGGACCTAAATGGGAAGGGTCTTGGATTTGGAAGCTCGATATCCAACCAAAGCTAAAAATTTTCCTCTGGCTAATTTTTCATAATGGTCTCCCATTTAGAGGGAATTTAATGCTCAGGGGTATCAACCTAGACCCCTCTTGCTCTATTTGTCTCCAAGAGTTGGAGACTGATTGTCACTTATTATTTCAATGCCACTTCACAAAAAAAGTGTGGGATATTGCTAAATCTCATAGATGGCTATCATCTTCTGTCAATTGCCCAACAGACACCAACGGTAGCAGTATGCTACAAACTCTCAAAAATTCCCTCCCCTCCAACGAAGCTTTGAGAGCTTTCTACCTCATTTAGAGCATCTGAAAGGAGCGTAACGATTGCGTCTTCAACAACTCCGTCTTCAACGCCACAAGGGTCATCATCCGAGCCAAGAGAAGTTTTGCAGAATGGCGAGCAAGAAGCAGATTCTCTTACCAGGATCAACATCTTAATCAGCATCAACATTCTCGGTCTAAGGTGCAACGCCGTCAAAATTTTGTTCGAGAAGGGTGGAAACAACCACGCTTCGGTTGGGTGAAGTTGAACTTTGATGGCTCCCTAAACCATCAAGGCTCAGCAGTAGGATTCGTCATTCGTGATCACCATGGCCGTATTCGAAAAGTTGGTGCTATGCCAGTTAATTCACACTCCATTCTGTTGACAGAAGCCTTGGCTCTCCGTTTTGGTATTCAACAAGCTATTTTGGAAGGTTTTTTAAGAATTCAGATTGAAGGTGATAGTCTTATTCTCATTCAAGCTATCCAAGGGACCATCCACACTCCTTGGCATATTGATATGATTGTCAGAGATATCAAACACTTAATCAGACAGTTGGAAGATTCTACTATTCACCACATCTATCGAGAAACAAATTCAGCGGCAGATTGGATGGCTAACCTGGGTCATTCGTTACAATCGGCCGGCCTTTGGACATGTAGCCCTGCGGTGGATTTTTCTTTTATTTTTCAGGCAGATAACTTGGGGAGATGCCTTGATAGAAGGGTCCCCTAAGTTCTTGATGTAACTTGTTTACCCGAGTTTAAAAAAAAATTAAAAAAAAAAAAAACTTACAACCATTAACGGACATGCATGTCTTCACTAGCATTGACTTACAATTAATTAGTAAATACAATTAACTTGTCCAGTGTAATTACCTATACTTGGTTGCGTTGCACTAATCTACACTTACATATAGTTAGTTGTTAAAGCCCAAGAATTATCCAAAATATAAATTATGAACTATAAATTGCAATTTTTTGAATGATCTAAAGTATACGTACACGCCCTGAACTAGTACCACGTTTTAAAAGTGTAATTGATATTTATAGGAATGTAGAGAAAAATTGTATACATGACTAAGGCCCCGTTCTTTTATACGGTAGGTTGTGGTATGGTGCGGTGCGGTGTGGAGGAAATGTGGTGAACTGTGGTGGATTATGGTGGGTTGGGCAAAATCGTGGTGGGTTGTGGTGGAATATGGAAAAATTAACTTTTAATAAAAAGATAAATTAAATTAGAAAAAGTAGATTGTAGTGGGTTGCATGTGGCAGATTGTGGTGGATTATGATAGGTTGTGGTGGAATATGAAAAGTTGTGATGCGGTGTGACACAACATACTACCAACCGCATTAAAAACAGGGCCTAATTGTGCCACTCAACTTTTATATTTTGTCAAAATTGTCATCCTAACCTTTTTTTAGTCAAAATTGGTATTCAATTTCTTAAATGAATTAAATTTGTCACGACACGCTATTATTGTGGGTGTAAGGAAAGTGTGTAACTTACGATTGACGATTACATAGCGTGTTATTGAAAGAATATATTACTTCTCTCGAGCATTGAATTCTCTTTCTTCTTCCCTACAATTACTTAGTCCCTTACTTGTGCTCTTTAATCTCTTCTTAATTTTTGTGTACAAGTTATTTACACTTTCTCCAACAGGCCCACACATTTTACGATTACATTTGCTTGAAATCACCTGTCGAACTAAACCCCTAACTCAAGTTTGGGGTTTTTATAGGTTAAATTTGACAATGAAATTTAAGGATCCTCAAGAAAGTTGAAAGAACAAACTAAAGAGGAAAATAAAAAGAAGGGGACATGCCTGACTAGTTTTTGCATCAAAGGCTATCAATGTTATTTGCATTTTCGGGAAATAAAATAAAGATAAATTTAAAACCCTAACTACAATATTCGGTCGGCGTGACAATTTTATTCAATTAAAAAAGTTATGTGGCAATTGTAACCGGTTTAAAAAGCTGAGTGACAATTTTGACTAAAAGAAAGTTATGATGGCAAGTTTGACCAACAATAAGTGTTCGGTGGCACAATTAGGCATCGCTTGGGAGGAGGGTAGGGGGGGGAGGGGGGATTAGGAGGGGTTAAGGAAGGTACTTACTCCTCCTTATCCTGCTTGGGAAGAGAGTGAGAGAGGGTAATGAAGAGTAAAAGAGAGTGAGGTCTACACCCCTTTACCTCTCTTAACCCTTATTCTTTTAACACCCCAATTTGGGGTGTAAAGAGATGTTTAATTAAAATATAACATACATACAATAAAAATCGACCATATTACCCTTAACTCTAATTGAATCATAACACACACATTCATCTCTCTCCGACTCTCTCTCGCACACACACACATAGACATACATCACTCTCTCTCTTATCTCTCTTTCTCTCTCTTACACACACACACATCTCTCTCTCTCTCTCTCTCTCTCTCTCTCTCTCTCTCTCTCTCTCTCTCTCTCTCTCTCTATCTCTCTCACACATGCACACACATCTCTCTCTCACTCACTCTCTCTCCCCCCTTTCTCTCGCATCTCTCTCCTCCCCTCTCTCTCTCTCTCTCTCTCACTCGCATATCTCTATCTCTCTCTCTCTCTAACTAGCATCTCTCTCTCTCTCTCTCTCTCACTCATCTCTCTCTCTCTCTCTCTCTCTCTCTCTCTCTCTCTCTCGTAGAGAGAGAGAGAGAGAGAGAGAGAGAGAGAGAGAGGAGAGTAGAAAGAGAATGAGTATTAGAGCAAATGTATGAGTATTATATTGAATTACATATAATATGAAAGGGCAAATATGTCAATTAATATTTTACTCTTATGAACTCTCCAAATTGTTCTCCCAAGCAGGGCTAAGTAGTTTACCTTTATGAACTTTCTCATACCCTCAACCTCCTTTACTCCTATGAACCCTTACTCTTCATTTTAACTCTCCTCCCAAGCAGATTGTTAGTGGCACACAGAAGTAAAGTTAGGTAATCGACACGTTTTTTATAGACATGTGTAAAGTTGATGAAGTAAAGGTTGGATAAGTTTTGGTAGAAATATCTAAAATGGAATAAAATCAGGTAAAGTTGGACAGGGAATAGAATACAAGTAATTTATCAAAGTCAAGGATATGACCATACCAAAGTATTACCAACTATTTAATTATTTTAATTGAGGTGTGATGAATGAACCATGCCATGTAACTTTGTCAATTGGGCGGGGAAGAGAGTATGAGTAAAGTTGGGTGAAGAAAGGTCGGATAATTAAGTTTGGGTAGAAGCATCTTTCATAATATTTTCAGCACCATTATAGTGCAATGTTTAGAATTGTGCTACGATATTTATCCTTATAAATTAATGTTATTTTCATCCACAATACTCTCTTTTTTTTACTAGAATATATATATATTGCAAGTGAATCTTATTTGTTTCTATCAACTACTGTATATATTATTCGGATTTGTCGAATCCTCCAAAATGCCAATTACTAAATATGTGAACAAGCTACATATTTCAAATAGAAATAACCTGCCAAATATATGAATAAACAAGTAGTTATAGGAATAGGTAGGCACATACCGTAGTCCAAACAAGGTCACCATTTTCTCTGTTCAAAGCCCAAGCAAAGCCACTCTTCTGAACCGCAACAGCTACATCCTTGAGAGTCCCATTAACCTCAATAGTCAGCAACATTGGCGCCTCCCCAAAATCAGCATCTGGGTTAGGTCCAGGTGGACAATTTGGGGTTGAAAGATTATTACAAGCGAAGAACCAAATATCGTACCCTCCAAGTTGGTGA
Organism: Portulaca oleracea; assembly: GCA_029582165.1. NCBI lineage: Eukaryota > Viridiplantae > Streptophyta > Magnoliopsida > Caryophyllales > Portulacaceae > Portulaca > Portulaca oleracea. Next base: position 15,790,496 of record CM055872.1, read on the forward strand.
TACCACTTAATTTTTCCAGTGTCCAAATCCAAAGCTAAAAATGATTCGGAGTGGTTATCTGGTTCAACGCACTCGTCCGTGTGGGTAGGCACAGTTTGATTGTTTTCCTTTTCCTGGCATTGGAGCACATGTTGAGGGGCGGAATACAAATTTCCTGTGGCTATGAAGATGAGGTTTCTGGAAACATCTATCGGGGGACTGCTACCCCAAATAGCTGCTCCTGCATACTCCCCACGTTGCCCCTTATTGTCCGGCAACATGTAGGTTCGCCATATGATGTTGCCCGTTTTCGCATCCAATTTTAAGAAACTCCCCCGGAATGTGCAGCATTCATCAATTGTCGTCTCTTCTTCCATTGATGATGTCCCGATGTAGAAGGCCCTGCATTGATTGCAAAACAAAACATACATGCACTAACTTATTCTTCTCTTTTCTTATTTGTTCTATATATATGTCGATATAATAATATTGATAAATTTATTGATTAGAGGACCAATGTAGTATTCTAAAAAGTTGGTATTATAACTGTTTAGTTTGTGGCTTTGAAATTGGGTGAATAGAGAAGAATGGTAGTGAAGTATTGTCCGGACCCTCTTCTTCCTCTTGGTATAGTTCCCTCATTTGTCTCCTCTCTTGCTCGACAAGATTTAAACAAATCAAGTAAAATTAGTAAAATTGAAACCTGACCTTTTGTAGTAGGTCCCAGACATAGTAATAACAGTAGCATTGTGGTCATCCAAGGTAGTGGTCCAAGCCAAAGAGCCATCTTTCATCCTTAGACCAAGCGCAACACCAGGCCCATAAACAGGGACGAGGAGCAAGCCCAAGTTGGGAGCAATTGTTGGACTTGCCCTTGACACGGTCACATTAACATTTGCAATGATTCCTGGAGAGACAATTCCAGTAAGGTTTTGAAGGAACTGCTTCCACACAAGTGAACCATCTGATGCGTTAACTGCATACACATAGCCATCCCAACTAGGGAAGTACACAATTCCCTCATAAATTGTTGGTGTTGCTGTTATGTCTCTCTCAGCCTCAAACTTCCACTTGAGACGTAGACTTTTTACTGTTTTTGGGCTTATGATAACCTCTTCAAACCCGTATCTCCTATTTAGCAGGTCTCCTCCATGGTTTACCCAATTCGCTTCCTACAAAAAAATTATTTCCCACTATTAGTTATGTACTAGGCCTTAAATTAGTGCGTTGCATGAGGTAAAATTCAACAACACTTATTGTCGGTACAAAATTAGACAATATATATTGTTAATAACCTAGTTCATATTATATAATAGAATGAATGTAAACACATGCATAATATTAAATGTTTTATTGTGAATCAATATGTTAGAGGAGTTTTCATTTGAATAGTTAATGGGAAATCATATACAATGAAATTTGTGGAATAAAAAATCGCATAAAAAACTTGATGCATTACAGGAAAGTTTAGCGGGAAGACAAAATCTCAACTTATCAAATCATAAAATACACTTAAGAATAGTAAGGTACATATCATTTCAAATAAAGGACTAAAATAAACAAAACACGAGTTTAGGGAATAGGGGTTATTATTTCACAAAAAAATTGCAAAGACCCACAATAAATAAAGGAATGAGAAATATTTAGTTGGGGGAGGGGGTTATAAGGTAAAATTATAGGATATTAACCAACAAAATAACACAATTAAAACCTTATTATCCTCACCCATTTCCTAAAGGATTTGTTGCTTGCAAAACTAACCAAAATCAAATAATTCGAGACAGGGGAGAGTTAGTACCTCATTCTCTTTCTCACCCTCGATCTCAACACACAGTCTCTCTATCCCTCATTTGCTCTCTTTCTCTCACCTAGATCGGAAAACATTCTCCTCAAAAGTTCTTATTAAGAATTAGAAGATCAAAGAACAAGGTGTAGAAGGAAGGAAAGAAGAAAATTAAAAGGGAGTTTTGGCATCATTTTTTGAAGGCTACCTTCTCACATCATACTTGGCAACCTCAAGGTCATCATCCAACTTAGAATCTAATGTTTTTCATGTTGAGGTAAAAGATCCTAAGAAACAAGGGTTTTTTGCATTTTGGACCCCGAATTTTAGGGGTATTTACATTCTAAACCCTTGGTTTTCAACATTAACATTTTGGACCCTAAAGTTTGTAGGCTGAATAAAAGAAGGACCTTAAAGTTTGTGGACTGAAGAAAAAGGTGTCTGTCTCATTTTTTATTTTCCTCCCATGTTTGAATTTATCTCCCGATTGACGTCAAACTTTAGGACTATGGTTAAAACTAATATTGAAGCTATAATACACCTCTCTTATTCGTGTCGAGGCTACTTAGACCCCTGAGTACATGGTTTTAAGTAACTCCAACATGAACAAAAGAGGTTTATTATAACTTTAATATCGGTTTTAACCTTAGTTTTGAAGTTTGATGCCAATCGGGAGAGAAATTCAAACATGGAAAGAAAAAGAAAAACGGGAAACGAGCTTTTTTTCACCTCACAAACTTTAGGGTCCTTTTTTTCAGCCTACAAACTTTAAGGTCGAAAATGTTAAAGTTGAAAACTAAGGGTTCAGAATGTAAATACCCCTAAAATTCGGGGTCCAAAATGCAAAAAACCCAAGAAACAATCACTTTAAAAATTGAAATAGAGTTTTTTTTATAAAAAAAAATAATCACTCATTTAGAACTTCTTTTATACTTCTTTTATTTCTGAATAGCAACTCATGTTTTAGGAGTCAAGATAGTGTTAAAATTTAAGAAAAGTGTTCAAAGAAACCTTTCTAAAAATCAGACCAAAAAGGAAGCTTAACTTTGCTTAAACAAACGGTCTTAGGGGCATTTTAAGCTCAATTTCAGTCCTTGTTACAGACCATTTTAGGAAAAAAATTTAGACCAAAAAGGTAGTTCAAACAGTCTAGATCGAAAATAACCCAAAAATCTATTTCTTCGAAAACATAAAGAGCTGAGAGAAATAGAGCAAAAAAAAAAAGACTTTAGCCAGATATACTTCTATCTAGATATGAGTTTGATATTTTTTCATTTTTCTTTATTAATCGAGAACATTAAAAACTCAAATACAAATATGTTGATAAACTAGACTCATAAAGGGAACTTTTTCAATTTATATGTATCTCGTGAAAAGCTTTTGTATTGAGTGAGAAATGCATTTTCAAATTCAAGGCAAAAATATGTTTTTCTACTACGCAGAAAAAAAAAATTGAAAAAGAGAAAAAATCGTTTTAATCTATGTTTTACAAAAGATAACATGAGAGGTTAATTTAAGAGAAGAACTAAGATAAAGTTCGACTAAAAATAGGGTTCAATTAGGAGTTATGAAGAGGAACTACTTTAAGCATGCTTATCATTAAAACCTTAATATTAACCACCATTATGCAACATGATAAAGGTTACAAAATAATAATGAGAACAAGGAAGAATTATTAAGTAGGATTATGACCCTAATGTAAGGATAAATTGATTTAATTTTCAAGAGCAATTTGATTAAGGATTTAACGTACGTAGAGTGAAAATTCATGCCCATCTCTTTGAGACTCACACCCCCTAAAAGAGGGACTCAAGGGGCTGAATATGCCTCATAATATTCAAGTTCATGATGCATTAATGTTTAAGTTAATAATGTTTAATGTTCAAGTTCATGGTACTTAATGTTTGAATTTCATGACAATCTTGCATGGTTAATATGTTGCATCATTTACACCATTGTTCATATATCATAGCATGTGCATCAAGTAGTGTCATGGGGTACATGATTGAAGAAGTCCCATGGGTATCAAGATTCAATGTTATAAGGAGCCTCAATCAAGTCAAGAAATCCTATGGGCCTCGAGATATATAAAAGCACTTGGCAAAGTCGTCAAGTACATCAAATCATACTCATACATAAAGTCATGGTGCATTCATGGTTAATATGAATTCTTCATACTCTGCGCTTTGGCTAATCCATCGTATGTCCTTCCTATAGGTACTAACTTACCCAATAAGGCTCAATGATGGAATGGACTTCAAAAGAGAAGGGGGCTTAGATGACTAGGTATGATGTGCATGGGAATCATGGGCCAACAAGAAGTTAAGATAAGAACCTTATGTAATATGGAAATATGTAATTTCTCTTAACCCATTTAGTACTTTGAATGGTGTATAATCACGTACTACTCTAATTTGACAATGATTTAATATGTAATAGATGTAGGGAGAATAATGAAAAGGAACCACCACTTAACACAACCTAAGATACTATGGCTAACCAAAGGGTTATGTCGTAAGCTATGAGTGCACTCCCCCTTGGGAATCAAGTACCAGTGTGGATTACCCCCTTACTCTCATGGTGAGTAAAATCACATTTAGCATAGCAAACCCACTAACACTCCCTTGAGGATTGGACCATGACTGGACTATGAACATCATGCATATGTATTGCACTTCATGGACCATGTTTTGAATCATGGACATTATTGGACCTCATGGATCAACTATGAACCTATTTACTAATTCATGATTAGATTGGGTATTACAAGTTCTACTCTAGTTAGTTCTCATTCCATGTTGATGATGGAGGCGCTACCCCTTCGGTGTGTCTCCAACAAATTGTCTAGATTGGATCCTCCAAAGTTTAGATAGTTTGATCCTCATTCAAACTATCCAATTTCTATTCACATCTCATGGCAGATCGACATGATTATTAATAGGAACATCAAAAATATTCTCAACCAGTTTGATGAATTTAATTTATATCTATCGGGAAGCCAACTTCGCAATGGATTGTATTGTCAATATTCAAGACCATAATTTAAATAACGTTATCACATGGGACTATAGTCTGTCTCTATTTTTTTTTTTGTTTTCCTCCATTTATATACACATAACTTGAGGAGATAACTTGACGGAAAGATCTTCTAAAATTTACCATATCCATCTTTACCGGATTCTAAAAACATGCGGAAAAAGTTTGTTTGACTTCTAGCCATGAGAAGGGCTAAATAAATCCTTGCACCCATTGGGATTTGGGCCATTTGACCCCTCATTTTCCATTTACAAATTATCCGGCCAGTTTTTAAAGTGTTTTTCCAAACTATGCAAATAAAGCCCAAGTACTTTACGTGTAAGAGTTGTCAAATTGCATTGTTGTTGCTGAGTCTTCCGGAAAAAGCTTGCACTTTATTTAAAAGAGTATATTTATTCAAGTTGACCTCCAAAAAGTATTTTTATTTAAGTTGATCTCAAAAAAGTATATTTATTCAAGCTAGAGTTAGCAAATAGTTTGACTGTGGACAATATAATACAGTACTACCTCCAAAATGTCTGTCAGTTGATAAAATTTTGACCGTTGATTATTTACAAATTATAATGAGTTGGTAAATCATTCGGGAAGTATTTGGGTCCTTTGGAATACTGTCAATGTGGATGTCCACATCTTACAAAAAGACTCTCGTGCTATTCATCTTTATGTCAAAGATAAAAAGTCCAACATTGAGTCTATAATTTCCGGAATTTATGCCCCCGCTCAAGAGAAGGATAAATCAGTTTTTTGGGAAAATTTAAAACTCCTAAATCTTGTTTTTCACCTACCTTGGTGTATTGTTGGAGACTGTAACGAACTTCTCCACCCTTCTGACAAAAAAGGAGGGGCAATTGTCCCTCACTCAAGATTCCCGCATTTGTCTAATTTTTTATATGCTATTAACGTTCAGACATTACTCCAGTTGGGAGAGTTTTTACTTGGAAGAAGCGAGTTCATGGTCATTTGGTTTATGAAAGGCTTGATAGACCAATTGTAAGGCATGATTGGGCTATTCTTTATCCCAAAACGACTGTAAAACATGGTCTGTTCTCCTGTTCTGATCATAGTTATATCTTTATGGATACTAATCCTGATTTGAGGGATAATAAGAACTGACAATTCCGCTTCACTCAGAATTGGCCCAATTATGTTGAAGTGAATAACATTGTTAAGGATGGTTGGAAAGGTAACTTTTAATGGTATCCTATGTTTAGAATTACTAGACGTCTCAAGCAAATAAAATTGGAGCTTAAAACTTGGAGTAGATCTTTCTTTCGGAATTTCAATGAAAAATTGGAGCTAAATGCTTCTAAGCTCCAAATGGTAGAGGAAAAACTGATAAATGATCCTAATAGTATTCGTCTTAATCAATGGCATAATAGACTAATTACCCAGAGGGAAAAAATGTTGTTATTCAATCAAAAGTATTGGGCGAAATTCTCAAGGAAAAAATGGTTAACTGAAGGAGAAAGAAATTCTTCCTTCTTTCATAAGGCAGTTACTTTTCGTAAACGAAAATCTACAATCTTAAGACTTAAAGATTCATCAGGGATATGGATAGAAAATGAACAGGATATTCAGGAGCAATTTATTCACGAATTTGAAACTAGATTTACTTCTAGTAAAAGCAAACCCTGTTGGAAAGGTGTTAATCTCCCTAAATTGACTAAAGGAACAGGCGAATTTGCTCATAGTTAATGTTACCAAGGAAGAAATGAAAGAAGCGCTATTTCAAATGGACCCAGCTAAAGCTCTAGGCCCGGATGGTTTTGGAGCCGTGTTCTTCCAAAATTATTGGGACCTCGTTGCTGAAAAGCTGGTTACGGCCATCCAAGATTTTTTCTGGAATGATAAACTCCTGAAAGAAGTAAATCACACCTTTGTAGCCCTTATTCCAAAGGTAGAAGACCCAAATTTGCCTAATCAGTTTAGACCAATAAGTCTTTGTAATACTCTTTACAAAATTATAGCTAAGGTCATAGTAAACAGACTGAGACCTCTTCTGGATTCCTTAATTAGTCCAACTCAAAGTGCTTTTGTTCCAAATAGACACATTCATGATAATGTCCTTTTGGCGCATGAAATTATGCATAAATTCGACAAGTCTAATAACAAGACCTCGTGGATAGCACTAAAACTCGATATGGAAAAAGCTTATGATAGAGTTGAATGGAATTTTCTAACAGATGTTCTCAAATTAATGGGTTTTCCAGTCAAGTGGATTAACTGGGTTTATGAATGTATCTCTACGGTCTCTTATTCAGTTTTGGTCAATGACCAGCCATGTGGCTTGATAAAACCCTCCAGAGGGCTTAGACAAGGAGACCCGTTGTCCCCATATCTGTTCCTCCTTTGTATGGAAGTGCTTTCCATACGACTACATGACCTTAGCAAGATTAAAAGGAATGGAATAGGAATTAAAATTTGTAAAGAGGCCACCACCATTCCGAGTCTATTTTTTGCTGATGATAGTCTTTTATTTAGTTAGGGCAAAGAAAGTGCGTGCAAATTTCTCAAAAGAACTCTTGACAATTTCTATAAATCTTCAGGCCAACTTATTAACTTTCATAAGTCAGTGATGATCTTTTCTGCCAAGACAACTAGTAGAAAAAAAAAATATTGCTCAAGGAATCTTCAACATTCCTATCAGACAATCATTAGGCAAATATTTAGGTTGTCCTTCAGTTAGTGGACAAAAGAAAGTTGAATTGTTTTCACCAATTATAGAGAATGCAAACAGAAAACTTTCTAATTGGAAAGCAAACACTTTGTCAAAAGCTGGAAGAACAATTCTCATTCAGACTAATGTAGAATCTTTACCTGCACACACTATGCAATGTTTCCTAATGCCACTAAAAACGGCGGAACAGTTGGATGGCATAAATAGAAACTTCTTCTGGAAGAATTCTGGTAAAGGGATGCCAATGATAGCTTCGGAAAAAATTTGTAAGCCAAAAGATCAGGGAGGCTTTGGCCTTAGGAAAACTCATGCAGCTAACCTAGCTTTTCAATGTAAGTTAATTTGGAATATTTTGCATGATGATAGTAGCTTGTGGGTACAGCAAATGAGACTTAAATACACTAAAGATATAAACCCTTTTAGTAATAAACCTAAGTCTTCGGACTCTTGGTTTTGGAAGAATTTACATAAAGCTTTTAAGTTTTATAAATTAGCCATTCGATGGAAACTCGGGAATGGAACCAGGATCAAATTCTGGACTAACAATTGGTGTCATCAAGAACCCTTAATTGACATTTGTAAGTTGAATAGTGAAGATATTGATGATGCTCTTCTTGTTAGTGACTTCATTTTGGATAAGGAATGGGATGTCCCTAAAGTTAGGGATGTCCTAGATTCTGAAATTGCTAATCTTGTTTTCTCTACCCCTATCCCCTCTTTTTACCAAGAGGATGAATTGTGTTGGGGTCTTACAAGTGATGGTAACAAATGGGAGGGCAGGTGGATTTGGAAACTGGATGTCCAACCTAAGCTCAAAACGTTTCTTTGGCAAACTTTCCATGGTGGCCTTCCTCTTAAAGGTAACTTAGCCCGATGAGGTGTCAATATGGACCCCACTTGTGTCATGTGTTTGGAGCACATTGAAACTGATCAACATTTGATCCATCAATGCAACTTTACTAGAAAGTGTGGGAAACTGCAAAGGATCACAATTGGTTAAACTCCTCAATCGAATGGCCACTTGATTCTAGTGGCAAGGATATCCTTTTAAATCTCCACGCAACTCTCTCCCATAGTGAGCTCAAAAGAGCAACCTACCTTCTCTGGAGTATTTGGAAGGAACGAAATGATTGCACCTACAACAATTCCATCTTCAACAAAATTAGACTAATTATTCGAGCAAAGAAGAATTATGCGGAGTGGCAAGCCAGAAGATCCTTCAACGCATCTCTTTCTTATTCTCAGTTGCAGCGTACTACTACCTCTGGAACCCAAAATACGATAAATGTTGGTTGGGATCGTCCTAACCCTGGGTGGGTTAAGCTCAACTGTGATGGTTCAGTTAATCAGCATGGGGCAGCAGCTGGGTTCGTCATTCGAGCCTTTCATGGTAGTCTCCTACGGGCGGGGGCCTTCAAACTCCATTCGGAGCCTATTCTACTTACGGAAGCCCTAGCTCTCAAAGTAGGTCTACGACAAGCACTACAAGCAGGGTTCAAGAAGGTCCAGGTTGAAAGCGACAACTTGATTCTTATTCAGGCAATTAAAAGTGTGTTTAAAGTGCCGTGACAAATTGATATGACTATTAAAGATATCAAGATGTACTTATAAATGTTTGAAGGTGTTTCGGTTAAACATATTTTTAGGGAAGCCAATGTGGCAGCAGACTGGTTAGCTAACAAGGGGCACTCCACTCAAAACCTAGATGTTTGGAGTATTAGCCCGTCGTCTGAGTTTTCTTATATTTTGGTTCATGATAATTTAGGAAGACGCCTTGCGAGAAGGGTCTCCTAGATTCCTATGTAATCTTCTTTACCTGGATTCAAAAAAAAAATAATGAGTTACGATATAAAATTACCGTTAATATAATTTTACTAAGGTATCTTTCCAATGACGATAGTTTCAAATCGTAATTGGTTGTAATTTGTGAATTATCAATTATCAAAATTTAGTCAAATGATAAACATTTTACGTCCTCTCACGCGAATGCGTCTAAAGCGTGGACGCTGCGAATGCCCCATTCACTTTTCGCAAATGAATATGCAGGTGTTGAAATTCGTACCTGAGACCTATTACTCAGGTCTGGCTCTGATACCATGAGGAATCATCTCAACCAAAAGCTTAAGCTGATAGTTGTAGGCCCAATGATAGTTTTATACTCTAACAACTCTGTTCTTTCGAGTGGTAGGATCATATCAAGTTAGATTTGGTAAGGTAAAGTGTTAGGATTAGCAAAGCTTGTATTGGTTTCTTTATTTCTTTATCTTGTTTCTTGGTTTGTTAGGTATGGGAAGTTAGCTATATATAGCCTTCCTTCCCTTCATTTGTAGTTGAGTTGAGATTCATCAATAATATCATTTCTCAAATCTCTCTCCTTCTTCTCTCTTTTAGTTTCACCAAATTGGGTGAAATTTAACATGTTATCAGAGCGGGTTTAATTCCCCTGATTCACTTCTTCTTCCTCCATTTCACCTTCCTCTTATTCCCCAATCTCTTTCTCTGTAATTAATGCTCGAATATCTCAAGTCTATTTTTCAACTTCCCAATCTCCTCAAATCCGACGAAGCCAATCCCAGAAACGCCTCAAATCGGACGATGCTCCTCGAATCCCTCCAACAGCTTCGCCGATTCCGTCAAAAACCCTAACCCTAAATTCACGACCCTCGACCGACGTCGACCCTTCTCTTGCCTCCACCAGCCTCGTCGTCATCGGCGGCTTTTCCTCAAGAAGTTGATCGACGCCATTAAAGATCTCGTCACCGGGGCTCGTCCTCCTGCGGCTCGAAATCCACCACTTCCACAATCAAGAAACGAACTCTGCTCTGCTGCTGCATGCTCGCCGGGTCAAGAAGGGTCCGACTCCGACGACGTCTGTGCACATCGTCGGCGACCGATCAATCTAACTTCGTTACGCACATAAAGAGGAGAGAGAAAATCTAGAGAGAGAAAGTGCGAGCGAAGGGTTTAAGCTCAGCCATGGTGGACCACCACGAAGGATCCAAGATTGAGTCAATGATCGATAAGATCGTCGACAAAATTCATCCTCATGATTCCTCCTCTTCATTCGATTCCGAAGATGAGAAATCTTCCTCAATTTCTTCGTTGAAGGCCAAGGTTCATCGCATCTTCGGCAGAAAGAAGCCTGTTCATAAGGTCTTCGGTGGTGGTAAACCTGCGGACATTCTTCTGTGGAGGGACAAGAAAATTTCTGGAGCAATTCATGGATCGGTGACAGTTGTGTGCGCACTGTTCGAGATATTTGAGTACCACTTTCCCACTCTTCTCTGCCATGTCTTGATACTCACTATTGTTGTCCTCTTCTTATGTACAAACGCGTCCACTTTCATCAATAAGGATCCACCTGCCATTCCTAAAGTACACATTCCTAAAGTACACATTCCAGAGGCCCCAGTTATGGACATTGCTGCAACTTTGAGGATTGAGATCAATCGGAGCCTTACAGCTCTTCGTGAGATTGCCCTAGGAAGAGATCTCAAGAAGTTTCTGGCTGTAACTGCTGGTTCTGTGCCGTTTGACGAACTATACTGTTTCGATGGTTAAGGGGGAGCTTGGGTTGTTCTTGTTCAAGAATCCTGATTCAGGCTAAAATGGGACGTGTGGTGCCGTCGATGGATGCAGTGGTGAAGGTGTTTTGCACTCATACGGAGCCCAATTTCTCGCTGCCATGGCAGAGGAAGAGGCAGTATAGTTCGTCAAGCAGTGGGTTTATTTTGGCAGTCCAGCTTTCAACGACAAAGGCAATTGTGTGGGTATTGACAGGTTTCAGTCTTATGGGGTTAATAGCAACATTCTGCTGGAAGGGCACTGGCATTTTCTGCTCTTTCCGATACATTCTTCAGCACCAGTTCTTGTATTCAACATCTGCAACAGCAAGAATTAGCTCAATTTCCAGTTCTGAATCTCTTCATTCTCTCGTCCGATCAACCAGGAAAGTCTCTAATGACCAATGTATTCGCCGGAGACAATTTCAATACCTGGAAAAGTTCGGCAATCTATCTTTGTTTCTTTCTTTCGTCATTCGGCTCCACCAAGTTCTTCCGTGTCTACGTCCAATTCACCCGCTATTAGGAGTTGTGGTGATGGCGAGGAAGCTATTGGAGTTCGAGTTCAAGATTTCAAGGTTGCACTGCCCTTCGTTGATTCCATTGGCAGTGATAGCTACCTTGTCGTTCAGCTTTGGTAGGAATTGTTGTCAAATTGGAGTTTTGCCACCCTTCAATTTGAGAGGGATGTTAGGATTAGCAAAGTTTGTATTGGTTTCTTTGTTTCTTTATCTTGTTTCTTGGTTTGTTAGGTATGGGAAGTTAGCTATATATAGCCTTCCTTCCCTTCATTTGTAGTTGAGTTGAGATTCATCAATAATATCATTTCTCAAATCTCTCTCCTTCTTCTCTCTTTTAGTTTCACCAAATTGGGTGAAATTTAACATAAAGAAAGAAAATGATAAATTTTTGACTTTGTTTTGAATGTTTTTTTAGGGAATCAGTTAAGGTAAGATAAGATAGAATTAGATAAAGGTAAACTTAACCTAACTTACTACTATAAAGAACATAGCCAAGTTTACATTATGTTGCCTGTTATAAACATTAAATAAATATTACTTGTGGAGAATACAACATACAACACCTTGAGTTTTTAAGTAATAATTTTTTTTTACATGAGGGAATAGATGGTGAGTAAGGTAGATAAGAAAGGTGGGAAAGTTGATATAAAGTGGGAAAAAGTGACATAGGGTATGGAAAAATATGTCACATTAGTCACATCATTTAATATATGATACATTCATACATATATATATATATATATTTATATATATATATATATATATATATATATATATTGAATTATGTGGTTGGAAATATAAAAATCTATGTATATACTTTTTAATGTTTATATGTTAATGACCAATATGAAGAAATAATAAAACAAATTTTTATTATACAAATTAAGGATAAAGTTTGAAATTATACTTTCAAATAAAAATATATTAAAGCTTAATATTCAATTATATATCATGATGTTCCATATAACAATAACATAGATTTTTTTATGGGATTTTTACACTTTAACATCTCTTAAATTTTACTTTAATATATATTTTTTTATATTGAAAGTACTGATATATTTGATTAGTAAATTGGGTTATTTGCTTTGTGGTGTTGGGTTTAAGATTTATGTACAATGAGCGACTTTCTTTACAGCTTGGTGTTGCCATCAATCAAACTCACATTTGACCAAAAACATTTACAATTTGGTGTTTTTAGTAAAGTCCAACCTATATGCATATGTGTAATGATGGGAAATGAATATTTCACAATTCAATTTGCGCTTGCAATTACCTTATTCGTTCAACTTATTAACCTACTATATTTTAGGTTAATCACATCATTGATCTGGATTAACTACAATGAACTTCACGTACTCCTAACGCATAGTTCTAACATAAGGTTTGTATACTGAAATTGATAGTTAATAAAGTAAAAACTACATAAGTTATGCTTTAGGGTTATGAAGATAAACCATATGGGTAATGATGCTAACATAAAACACTTAACATGGACACTATGGACGGTTAACCCAAAACAAGTTCATGTTAACCTACTGTATTTTGGGTTAATCACCTCATTGGTATGGGTTAACCTACAATGTATAGGTAACCCATAATAAGTTTATGTTAACCAAGTTATGTCTGGGATAACCACTTGTCCACCTCATTGTTTTGGGTTAATCTACATTGAAGCTCACAGACTACTTATGCTAAATACATCAGACATGTCACATCACACATGTCACATCAACTACAAGCCTACTTGTTTTTACAAAATTTTAATCAACAATAAATTCTTGGTCGAACCAAGTTGAATGATGGAAACACCTAGTTGTAAAAAAAACATCGGGTTTTTTGCTTTTTGGACCCCAAACTTTGGGGGTATTTATTTTCTGGACCTCCATATTTCAAAGTTTATATTTTGGACCCTATACTTTGTGGACCCAAAAAAAGTTGCCCAAAGTTATGTTTGACTCCGGTGATGACCTAATTGTTGCCTAATCTTCCAGATATGACCTTTTATCATTTTTTCCTTCTTTTGACTGTTGTTTTGAAATTGACCAAACTTTGACAGCTAAGGGTGTCTAAAATTTATGGGTAAAAAACAGTAGGGTAAAAGTTTAATTTTGGTAACTTTTGGTAACTTTTTTGGCAAATTTATGCTCATATGGGAGTTGAAAATTGTGCAAGAAGAGGAAGAAGAAGTTGCGGCTGGAAAATTTTCGAAAGAAAAAAAAAATCGATAATGGCTTTGAAATATGGGGGTCCATATTGTTGCCGAAGACAAAGTATAGAGTCCATATTGTTGCCGGAGACAAAGTATAGGGTCCAAAGTATAAACTTTGAAATATGGGGGTCCAGAAAATAAATACCCCCAAAGTTCGGGGTCCAAAAAGTAAAAAAAAAAACCCAAAAAAAATCTCATTTTAAGCTCGATCTTAAACCCAACACTAGAGAGCAATTAACCCTAGTAAATATGGTAGAAGAAAAACTAACTAAAGAATATTATTTATAAAAAAAAACTAAAGAATATTGTTTTAATTGTATGTTAATATTTGTAACTTATTTGTATGATTTTATTTTTTGAATTTTAAGTTCACATTTATTACATTAAATTAAGAGTTGGTAGCCAAGTGGTAATTACCCTTCAAATATTGGTGGAAGCAAAATGTTTTCCATTTTTGTCAAAAACAATTATTCATAAATTTGGAGTTTGGTTTGGAAAACCAAAGCCTCTCAAAATCCTTCGTTTAATTTTGGGTTTTCATTCCAACAAAATTATAAGATGGCATGCACCCCCAAGGGCAGCATCAAACTCAACTTCGATGGTTCGCGAATTCAAAACTCGGCGGCAGGAGGTTTTCTTCTACGTGATTGGAGGGGAGTATTGATTAAGGCGAGCGCGAGAAACTATGGAGAAACTATTGTGGCGGAGGCAAGAGCACTACGTGATGGATTAATGGAAGCAACAAAAATGGGTCATTCACACATACTCATTGAAGGAGATAATCTAGTAGTAATCCAAGCCATCCAAGGTGATTTTGCCATACCCTGGCAGATTAGAAACCTGGTGGAAGATATTCATAATCTACTTTCAAAGTTCCTCTGGAGTAATATTTCCCATATTTTTAGAGAAGCAAATGGTGCAGCTGACTGGCTTTCGAAACAAGGACATCAAGTGCCAATAGCTGAATTATGGGAGCAAGTATAAAATAGGGAGTTTAATAATATTTTGTACAAGTATAGGGTGGAAAGATTTCTTGTGAGAAGAAATCTTTAACTACCTCTTTCACTTACCTTCTTAAAAAAAAAAATAATTAGGTTTTCATTAGGTGATCTTGTATATATATAGGTTTGTACAATAGTTTAAAACAACAAATATAATAATGTCTTGTTAAAAGGAAAGAAAAAGATTAATGTGTTTGTCCAAGACTTTACTATTCCCTTCATTCCATATTAATTGTCTAGTAATATTATTAATTTTTCAATATATATTACCTCTCATTTATTCTATCACGTTCTCTCTTTCACCTCTTATTGACGATGACGACGATAATAATAATAATAATAATAATAATAATAATAATAATAATAATAATAATGAATTAAATTTCTAAAATAATAATCATAAGATGAAGCTAATTAGCTCATCTAAAATATAATTTTGTTTTGTAATTTATCTTCTGTATGTGGACATATGCTTTTCTATGCAACAAGTAGAGTACTGTGTTTAGTGTCTCTTGTATCTTTTGATGATGCTATGAGTATTGATGATTTCGCTGACGTATTTTACACATTGTTCTTTAGATTGTATTATGCAAAACTCTTGATGTACGCATAGATATAAACTTTATAGTGTATTGTAGAAGTTACAGTGATAATTTTATCTTTTGAGTTTGTTATTTATTTTCTATACCATTAAAGAAACCGATACACTACCGTAAGTAAAACAAATCTTACTTGTATATATGTCAAGTTTTATCTTGATGATTATCATTTTTGTTTAATATAAATTGTAAAATATATATATTTTAAATTTTAGTTTATTTTGAAAAAAATTAAAATAAATATTTTTCAAAATATGTTTGTTTACTAGGCAAAAACTTAGAGTTAAGGTATTTAAATTTTAAAAAATTTTATATATTTTTTTAAATTAAGAAAATATAATTTATAATGTTGTACTAAATAAAAAAAATGAGTAACGAAGATAAAAGTTGACACACATATGGATAAACATTGTTTTCATTATGGTGGTTGTCATAGTTAACAACCACTATAAGTTTTTACTTAAAGAAACAACATAATTATTAAGATGCGGAATTAAAATAACAATATTTTTTTAGGATTATTGGAATTAAATAATCTAATTTTTGGAACAATTTGCATATGATGAACTAATCTTTGAATTTGGATTCAATGAACAATACTTAATATCCTATTCGATTGAATGAACTTGTACCGATTTCAACTCGTCAGAAAAGTGACTGTAGATGACAATCAAATTGTTTTTTCTTTACATTTCACCTTTTAAATAGTTTACGTAAGCAATCACCTTTGTCAAGTCATTTTTTCGATGAGTTGAAATCGATAAAAGTTCATTTATTCTAATTGGATGTTAAGGATAGTTCGTCGAGCACAAATTTCAAATGTTAGTTCATTGTATCCAACTTCCCTAAAAACTGGATTATTTAATTCCAAAAACCTTTTTTTTAAGGAAAGAAATATCAATGACTCATCAATGTCATTAGATTAATTTTCAATGAGTAATATCAATGTTTGAACAGAAGGGGAAAAACATTGGAAAAAGATTTTCGCTGCCAAATAATGCTTACTAGATGACTTACGATTGAAAATAATTTGATCATATCTTTTAGCCACTTGTAGTTGAAACTTTTGTCACATGTTCCCAAACTAATCGAACATCAAATTCTAAACAATGCTTACTAGATGACTTACGATTGAAAATAATTTGATCGGATCTTTTAGCCACTTGTAGTTGAAACTTTTGGTACATGTTCCCAAACTAATCGAACATCAAATTCTAAATGTGGAAAAATGATATGACATTAATACCACATGTTTAGCAATGAAAAAATGATGTCGATTCATCAGTACTAAGAATGTGATATCGTTGTCACATTAACTTTTTGACGTTGGAATTTGATTCTAGCTTAATTTGGAAAACGTGATAAAAGTTTAGCTAACGGATACCCAAAGAATTAGTTTGGATTATCTTCAATCACAAGCATTGTAATACAGATTATTCGGCACCTAAACCCAAAAAATTAAAAAAAAAAAAAAGAGAAGGAAACGCAAAACTTACTTGATTAGAAGTTGCTATGGCAAAAACAGAGAATAATCCAACAAAAAAGACGACGAAGTTGATTAAGGCTCCTCCCATTTTCTTGATAAATAAGCTTCTTAAGACGTGATAGGAAATGTTCAATCAACTATGCGCTATATATGTATATATGTGCCTATTTTTTAAGAGAATGGGCATAAGTGTATGTGTCATTAAAAGTTGATAAATGTAATTGCTCGGTCCCAAATCCAAACGAAAACCGTTGACTTTGATTTCTCTCATTTTTAATTCATTTATTTTTTAAATTTCCCATGTGT
The DNA here is from genome assembly GCA_029582165.1 of Portulaca oleracea. Classification (NCBI taxonomy): domain Eukaryota; kingdom Viridiplantae; phylum Streptophyta; class Magnoliopsida; order Caryophyllales; family Portulacaceae; genus Portulaca; species Portulaca oleracea. The sequence goes on from CM055872.1 coordinate 15,807,659, forward strand.
CTAAAGGGGTATCTTGCGTAAGGGCTCAATTTATAATATATGGGATCATAATCTATATATATATGTATCTTTTGCTTGCTGTGGTGGGTTGCTTCTGTTTCTTTGTAATTTAGAAATGTTTAATTATTTATTATCTCTGTTTCATATTATTTATTTTATAATCTTATTTGAAAATTATATATGAAAATTATATAGTCAAATTTGAAATGATTTATTAAAAATTTTCTAATATATAAAATTATTTGTTAAATAATGAAATTACAATCATTAAATATATAATAAAAATAATATTTCAAAAATATAATATTATAATTATTAATAAAATATTATATACTGTAAAAAATTATTAATCAAAATACAATGTTGAAGACCATGATAACGAAGAAAGGGAAAAAATATAATGTGGCGGGGAGCAGTTTAGTTTAGCCATATTGCTTGGTTAACTAGCGTGGAGTCCAAATTTGATTGGTGTTTGTGATTGGTAAATTTGAAAGCTCAAAAAATTAAATGAGCACGTGCGTTGGAGGTAAGAGGTTTAGGGAGAGAAACAAGAAATTAACTGCAGTTGGGCTGAAAGCCTGAAACCCGTGGTACGTTCCACGTTCTGTGGCAGAGTGGATTTCAGGACAAAGTTTATTTTGGTGTCAGATACATGACCAAATATTTATATAATATCAATTTTATGTGACTAAATTATATTTACCCTATTTAAGATTTGTCGTAATAACTTTTATATAATTCATATTTGTAAAATAATTTTTACCTTACCTCATAATAGCGCTAAGTGATTTATATCTTACCTGAAGTTTGACGTACTAGTTATTACAAACCCCACTTTTGTTAAACAATTTTTACCTTACCTCACATTTTTACCCTACTTGAGGTTTGTTATAAATGTTTATTGCAACACTACAACATAACAAGGATGTCACCACTTAACAGAGCGATCTATGTCATATTGGACGTTCTTAGGATATTAGTTTCTTATATTAATTTTTGTTTCTTGTAATTTTTTTCTTGTTTTATTTTTCTTTTATTTTTTCCCGGTTTCTTATCTTTTGTCAGGCTATAAATAGCTCGTCTCTTCTTTTCCTTTCAATAAGAGAAATCAGAGGTTTCATTTCTTCTCTCTTCGTTCTTCTTTCAGCTCTTCCCTCTTGTATTCTCAAGCCCAGAAACTTCAATTTGAAGGTTAACATGGTATCAGAGCGGATCTGATCCGCATCTCACCCCTGCACCTCGCTTTTCTCTGTATCCCTTTCCTTCGTCTCTGCCCTTCGCTCACCTTCTTCTCTTCGACAATGGCGGAATAAAAAACGTAGATCGTCATTGACTCTTAAGATCCACTATTTATTCACCCTTCCGATCATCCGGGACAGTCCCTGGTTTTTGAGGTTTTTGCCGAAGACGAATTTGAGAACTGGAAAAGGCCTGCGATGATCGCCCTTTCGGCCAAGAACAAGTTGGTCTTCGTGGATGGGTCGTACACACAGCCTGGGAAGGATTCTCCTCTTCTTCCCTTTTGGAAAAGATGTCAAGATATGGTCATATCTTGGTTACTCAATTTCCTGAGTAAAGATATAAGGGAGAGCGTTCTTTTCTCAGAAACCCCTAGCCTTATTTGGAAGGAACTCACCGAAAGGTATGGGCAATCCAACAAAGCAAAGCAATTTCAACTACAACAATATGTTGGTGCCTTGGCTCAAGAAGGGCTCAAAATTGCAGCATACTTCAACAAATGCAAGAAAGTGTGGGATGAAGTCCTTCAAGTGGGAGGTTTGTCGCGATGTACTTGTGGAAAATGCACCTGTGATGTTAATATAAACACAGCCTTGCACAAGTACGCAGAAGATCAGAGAGTCATTCAATTCTTGATGGGATTAAACGAGAGCTATACAGGACTGCGAGGAAACATCTTGATTATGAGTCCTTTTCCCAATATATCTCAAGTCTATGCTATAGCTTTGCAAGAAGAAAAACAACGCCAGGTTAGACATATTTCCAATTTTTCCTCAGAGAGTGCTTCTTTTCAATTTGTGACTTCACCCGCTCCAAGTTATAAAAGGAAATCTGAATCAAAGAAGGAGACCATCATTTGTGCCTATTGCAAAAAACCTAGTCACCCGGTTGAAAAATGTTACAAGCTTCATGGATACCCAAATAAGGGTGACAAAGGAAACTTTCGGAGATCGAGATTTTCTTTCTTTTTCGTGGCCAGCTCTTCAGAAGTAAAAGAAGAAATGAGCAAAGTGAGCGCTTTGCGAATGCAGCTCATGAAGAGGAGATCAATTCTGAAGTTCAGTCCCTAATTCTTGAGAGGCCTGGCTTTACCTTACCTGGACTCGATCATGGTCAGACCAAGCAGATGCTTCACTTCTTGAAAGAGCTCCAAAACGGAACAGGGAAAGAAACTGCCTCTCCACACGATGAATTAACCTCTGCTTACATGGCTGGTATCGCTTCTTCGCCTTCTGCTAATGCATGCTTTATTTCAATTGTTGCTAATACAACTTGGGTTATCGATTCTGGAGCCTCAGACCACATGATACATGACAAAGATAAATTGTGCAATTTAAGGTTCTTGGATAAACCCATTACGATTATTCTCCCCAATAAAGAGAAAATTAAAGTTACACAGTATGGAGATTTTAAGCTAAGCACTGACATAATTCTCTACCGTGTGCTGTTTGTTCCAAATTTCAATTTCAATCTGATTTCTGTGAAAAGACTTAGTCAACAGCTAGGCTGTAGTGTTGTTTTTACTCCTCAAATTTGTACGTTGCAGGGTCCTTCTCTGAGGAGGCCTCTGGTTTTTGGTAAATCCTCAAATGGCCTATACATTCTTGATGGACAGCTAGCAGAGAAATTGAAAGAAGATGTAAGGGACAATATTGCTTTTAATAAAGAACTAGGCACTGTGTGTGACAATGATGCTTGTACTGGTTTTCTTGTTAGAAATTCTTTTGGGCAAACTTGTAAATCCTGTGATCTATGGCATAGTAGATTGGGACATCTTTCTTTAAAGAAATTAAGGCAATTACATTTCTCCAGTTGTACTAAGAGTAGTAGTTGTGATGATGTTGTTAATAATTGTGATATTGGCCCTAAGGCTAAGCAACAAAAGCTTCCATTTACCCGCAGCAGAATAGCTACCAATCGACCTTTTGAGCTAATACGTATAGATGTGTGGGGACCATATTCAACCAAAACATATAGTGGCCATAGGTATTTTCTTACCTTAGTTGATGACTTTACTAGAAGTACATGGACACACCTCATGGTTACAAAAAATGAAGCCATATCCTTGATTAGAGCTTTTGTTCTTATGGTTAAGACACAATTTAATGCAACTGTTAAAACTATTTGTATTGACAATGCTCTTGAGTTGGGTTTAAGCCATGCAACTAAAGAGTTTTTTATGGACCATGGGATTTTGGAGAGGGGAACGATGCGGGAGCCTAGGGTCTAAACAAACATATGGGTGATGGAAATCCACCCATAGAACTCATAAGCACCTTGAACCAATTTTTTTAGGGATTTTGGATTAATGGAGATGAACATAAAATTAAAGGATATGGACAATTCTAAAGAGAGAAATCTCACCAAATTGAACTTAGATGTTCAAACACTTGCACAAGGATCTCCCACAAGCAAAGAGTATTGAATCACCCAAGAAATCTCACAAAGAGTGTAGGATAACCACCCACTCACAAAGAAGAGAATTCACCAAGCAATTTCCACCCACAGGATTAGCTTCATTGGTCAGGGTTTGAAAACCCACAATTACAACACTCTCCAATTGAGAGGATTTTTCTTGAGTCTAGCTCCTAAACATTTATCATCAAAAACTGCTTGGAAAAGAGTGCTAAACATAGTATTTATACTAAACAAAAATTAGGTTCAAAACAAAATAAAAATAACGACACAGCACGCGCGTAGCAGAGGGTTGACTCGGGCGAGTCACTGTTCAAGCTGCAATATAGTGCGGGTTTTGATTGTCGTATCCACAGGGAGTTGGGGTACCAAACCTAAGAGTCACTCGAACTCTCACCTACTAGGTTTAGATTTCAGATTCATTTTGAGAGGTTTTAGAAACTAAAAGAAGACACTAAAAACCACAAAAAGAAGGAAAGGCTCAAGGGTCGGTCTTTCACCGCCTATCGATCACTCTAACCACGAGGAAGTCTCAGTCAGGACACTAAGCCAAGATAGAAGCTAGGTTATTGCAAGAAATAGAGCCACTCCGGGGCCTCTCCCGAGGTATACCCGAATTTAACCCTAAAGGTCCGTCCACTAAATGAATGAGTACTCACCTAAAAGGTTTGAAATGGAAATCATCGTACCCAAACTCCTCCACTAAATGAATGAGGATTCGTTCGGATATCCATCCAATTACCCTAAAGATCGCGTTTAAGTAGGTTTAGCGGGTTTCCACTACTTACTAAACCCCACAATCAACAGAGTTTTTGGATGAAAACCTCATAAAACATGGCCTAATACCCTAACTAAGTCAAACCTTAAAAAAGAGATCTCATTAGGGATTAGAAACTTCCCCTAAGCCAAGGAAATTAGCTACTTCTCATTTTATTTAACGAACTAAAACTAATAAAACTAAGGTAGAACCCTAATAACACTAGAAACCCTACACAAAACCCTATTAACATTTAAGTTCTAAAGCACCCTAATCAAAGACCCAATTAAACCCTAGAAACCCTAATTCGAAACTGACCCTAATGACTCAATTAAACTTAAGAAAAGACACTAACCTAAGACTAATCTACACAACTAATTCATTCTATTCACCATTTTATAAAGAAAAAGACCTAAATCTAGCCTAAAGCTTCACCTAAAACTCGACTAACTACTGCAAAGCCAAGGCAAAACTACAATCTCTACTGCTACTGATCCGAAAGTAGGAAGAAAAAGAAAACAGAGAAAGGAAGAAACAGGGGAAACGAAAGACAAGAAAGATATGGCAACATTAATTAATGAAACAGAGCAATAATCGGTGAAAACATGCAAAACAATTCCAGAAATTCACAACTTACATCAATATCAAACAGAATAAATCATCCAACATCAAATCCCAAACACAAAATAGTAAATTCGAAACGTAGATTAATTAAAAGAACAAACAAAACAGAATTAAACTTACATCTAATTTGCACGAATTAAAACCCTAATTCTAAAACTAACCCTAGATGGAGGCCTCAGGGCGTCACTTTCCCCTCAACCGACCATGCCTTCAAAATCGGCTTCTCCTCTTCTTTTATACTCGAATCTAAGCCCCAACTTTAAATCTCGACCCTTGTTTCTCCTCTAAATCGGACGGTTGAGCTTCGATCCTCTGCAACGTAGTTTGAAGATGGTGGATGCTTGGGTAGTGCGTGCCGCTTGTACTTCCTCTGCCCAATTCTTCAACCAAATCTACTAAGAGAAATAGAAAGAGAGTGAGTGAGAAAGAGATGGAAAATATCGCGAGAAATCGAAATTATAGAAGAGAAGAAGAAGAAATGAGATGAAGAGAAGTTGAGAAGAGAGAAGAAGATGGAGGTGAGAATGGTGAGGTGGTTTGGTGGTGGAGTGTGTTTCGGTGAGTGTAGCAGAAAGAAGCAGAGGGAGGGAGTGAGAGACTGGAAAGGGACGAAGGAAAGAGGACAAAAGAAAGGGGAAAATGAAATAAGGAATTAGGAAATTAGGGTTGGTATAATGGGTGTTTTGGTGGGAATAACAAAAAGGGTGAATGGAGTGAGTTTTGTGGGTAAATGGGGCGTGTAAATGGGTAAAAAGGGGCTGGGTTTGTGGGTTTCTGGCTGGACAAATTTGAGGGCAACAAATGTGGGCCGATTAAGATAGAAAGGAAGGGGAAAATGGGCTGATGAAGGGTTTGGGTAGGTAGGTCGGTGGGTTGGGCTGGGTAGTTGGGCAAATTAGGTGGGTTGGGTAGAATTAGGATGAGGTTTTTATTATCAATTTCGTATTTTTATAATTTTCTTTCAAATTAGCAACAATAATAACAAAAAAGATAAAAAGACATAAAATCTAATAAATAAGTAAAAAGAGTGAAAATATAATAATAAACCTAATTTAATTATTAGGAACAAACAAAAAGTCATAGAATAAAGGGGTAAAATCATGCAAAAATACGGAATAAACAGTCACAAATCGACTAGGGCGCGACTGCTCACTGGTCCAGCAAATCCAACGCACCATCATCAATGCTCAGAACAATGACTCGGGCGAGTCACAGGATGACTCAGGCGAGTTAGTCTTTTAGGCAGCTTTTCCCTGCCGACATCAAACGCGCATAACTTCTTCATCCGGACTCCGTTTTAGGCCCGTAAGATATTGTTAGAAAGCACTTAGTGTATAATTTAAGCTCCCAAAATTTGAGACCAATCAGAGTTGTATTGAAGGAGTTATGACCCAAAGCGTGAAGGCGCGTCCATTCCGACAACCCACGCTAACCCGTTTGCGCTTATTCTTGCCGAAGGACTCCAAACCCTTTTAAAGGCCCGAAGTAGGTCTCGATGTGGACCCGTAGCTCTACTCCCATGGTCTGGGGTCCCATTTGAAGTGGATGCCACACCCGATTCCGATCAAACCACGCCTCCAAGATCTCGGGTCCACCTTGGAATGCATTCCACACCCGACCTTGGAGTTGATTTCTTCGTGTTCTTGGGTGGGGGTGAGGTTAGACTTGGAAACCATGGATCTCGAGGCTCGGGCCCCATCCCGATACGCTCCATACTCCCCTTCTTAAAAAAGAGTCGCCCTCAACTTTTGGGAGTTAAAACCGAGACACCTCCTTCAATTGGCTTCGTGAAACTACGAACATCCCGAATGCAACGAGCAATCACACTAGACACCCAACTAGCTTCAAACCCCACAATATACCCATCGTTCAAATGAAAGAAAGAGGTTGGGGGCTTAATTTGTGGAGGTAAGGGTTCAAGGGATGACAGAAGAAAATTTTGTGGTGCTTGAGAATTCACACTCTCACTATGGTCGCATTTTCGCAAAAGTAAAGCCCGATGCGACTTTCCTTTGCGCAAAGCACTCTCATCCCATGTTTCACTCTTTTGGAGGTCTCTCTTCTAACTTCCCACCCCGGTTTGTGGTGTATCGGTTTCGAAAGGAGGTAAAGGAAGGAGTTTGAGTTTCTTTTCTCCCATACGAATCGTGTAAGTGTTCTTCCGACCATCGTAGATAGCATGTCGATCAAATTGCCAAGGTCTACCAAGTAGTAAATGGCAAGCATCCATGGGGACAACATCACAAAGAACACTATCCTCATAAGAACCAGCGGAGAAAGAGACCAAAACTTGTTGGGTTACCTCGAAGTCGCTGCCATCTTTCAGCCCTTGTAAGCTATACGGTTGAGGATGAACCGAGACTAGCAATTGGAGTTTCTCAACCATGTAGGTAGAGGCCAAGTTGGTGCAACTTCCACCGTCGATGATGACGTTGGCTGCCTTCTCGTCGATGGTGAACCGAGTATGGAAGATATTCTCCCATTGAGAGTTATCCCGGGAATCCTTGGTCAAGATAAAGGATCTCCTAGGAGTCGAACTCTCCCCTTCTTGCGCGTGAACCTCAACACTAGTCTTTGGAGCCTCTGGTGTGGCTACCTCACTTGCTTTGGAACTTTCAACCATCTTCGTGGGGCATTGGGCTTGGTAGTGACCATAAACTCGATACGTGAATCATTTTCTACCCTTGAGCTTCCGAAGATATTCCGCACTTTCCTTATGAGCTCGGGAAGATGGTTTGGATAGCTTTGAAGTTCGACTTCCCCTGGATGAAGCCTTACTCCAAGAGTGAGCACTTCCCTTCCTAGAAGGCCATGAAGTATCCTTCTCCTCCATTCTTCTTCCTCGAGAACCACCATGTCGATAATCATCAAAATACCTCGAATAACCACTATGGTGAGTTCTAGGAGACTGAGTTGAAATGTCACGATCCCTTTTCAATGACTTTAGTTGTGGATGGGTCGTAGCGCGCAGTAAGTCACTCAATCGACGTTGCACTTTTAGAGCCTTTTCTTCGATAAGTTGAAGAGTCTCCTCGTAAGTTGGTTTAGGTTTGGGTTTAGGGGAAAAAGGGATATCATATTTGTCCGAAGCATAGTACTTGGAGGCCATTTGTGGAGCTTGGTTTTCTTGTGCGGTGTATAATTTGAGCGGATAGAGGCTTGGGTTCTTTGTAACTAGGAAATTTTGATCGGGTTTTGTGAGGCTAATTTTGTGGGGGAAAATGGGGTGAAACCGGTAAGGGGAATGCACCAAGAAGAACAAACCCGGATGGCCACACAACCATCACCAACAAAACAACAACCAACACAACAAATCCTCACAATCATTTCATTGAACACCTTCCGTGCACAATTTCCAACTTCACCACAAAGCTTCAATAATACTTCCAACCATTCAATAACAATCAAGAACAACAATCACACCCAACAATAATGGATGAACACAGGGAATGGGGGTACCCAAATTGCTTAACAATATCAACAACACCAAGAACACCAAAAATCACCACCAAATATCGACAAAAACGATTCCGGGCACAAACAATAAATATCCAACAAACTATGAGTTCTATGCCTAACTCTGATACCAAATGGAGAGGGGGACGATGCGGGACCCTAGGGTCTAAACAAACATGTGGATGATGGAAATCCACCCATAGAACTCATAAACACCTTGAACCAATTTTTTTTAGGGATTTCGGATTAAGGGAGATAAACATGAAATTAAAGGATATGGACAATTCTCAAGAGAGAAATCTCACCAAATTGAACTTAGATGTTCAAACACTTGTACAAGGATCTCCCACAAGCAAAGAGTATTGAATCACCCAAGAAATCTCACAAAGAGTGTAGGATAACCACCCACTCACAAAGAAGAGAATTCACCAAGCAATTTTCACCCAAAGGATTAGCTTCATTGGTTAGGGTTTGAAAACCCACGATTACAACATTCTCCTATTGAGAGGATTTTTCTTGAGTCTAGCTCCTAAAAATTCATCATCAAAAACTGCCTGGAATAGAGTGCTAAATATAGTATTTATACTAAACAGAAATTAGGTTCAAAACAGAACAAAAATAACGACACAGCACACGCGTCGTAGAGGGTTGACTCGGGCGAGTCACAGATCGACTCGGGCGAGTCACAGATCGACTCGGGCGCGACTGCTCACTAGTCCAACAAATCCAACGCACCATCATCAATGCTCAGAACAATGACTCGGGCGAGTCACAGGATGACTCGGGCGAGTAAGTCTTTTGGGCAGCTTTTCCCTGCCGACTTCAAACGCGCATAACTTCTTCATCGAAACTCCGTTTTAGGCCCGTAAGATAGCGTTGGAAAGCACTCAGTGTGTACTTTAAGCTCCCAAAATTTGAGACCCATCAGAGTTGTATTGAAGGAGTTATGAACCAAAGCGTGAAGGCGCGTCCATTCCGACAACCCACGCTAACCCGTTTGCGCTTATTCTTGCCGAAGGACTCCGAACCCTTTTAAAGGCGCGAAGTAGGTCCCGATATGGACCCGTAGCTCCACTCTCATGGTCCGGGGTCCCATTTGAAGTGGATGCCACACCCGATGCCGATCAAACCACGCCTCGAAGATCCCGGGTCCACCTTGAGATGCATTCCATACCCGACCTTGGAGTTGATTTCTTGGTGTTCTTTGGTGGGGGTGAGGTTAGACTTAGAAACCATGGATCCCGAGGCTCAGGCCCCAACCCGATATGCTCCAGATTTTACATCAAATCAATTGTGTTCAAACTCCACAACAAAATGGGGTAGTTGAACGTAAACACAAACACTAACTTGAGGTTAGTCGTTCACTTCGTTTTCAGTCCTAATTACCTGTAAACTTTTGGGGAGATTGTCTCATGACAGCAACTTACCTTATCAATAGAATGCCTAGTGCAGTCCTTAATAACAAAACCCCTTTTGAGTTATTATATGGAAAGTTACCGAACTTAAATAATTTGAAAGTCTTTGATTGTTTGTGCTATGTATCCACTCTAAGGCAAGGAAGGTCTAAACTTAATCCTAGAGCTGTCCAATGTATTTTTCTTGGCTATCCCATGGGTAAAAAGGCTTATAAATTCATGACCTTAGAAAGCAAAGAATTTATTGTATCTAGAAATATTAAGTTTCATGAGGATATTTTCCCTTATGCCTCTAGAGATGAACAAGGTCAGATTTTCCCTAATTTAGGAGAAAGAGTGTCTGCACAAGTATTGTTTTTTGGGACATAACCATGACCCGGTCTGGTAGAAGTATAAAACCAGAAAGTCATGCTGATAATAATCAACAACAAGTCCTTGTTTCAAAACCACCAATTAGAAGATCTACTAGAACCCACAACAAATCTGCACATCTGAATGATTATGTTCTTTTAGTTGGAAATGATGAAACTAATACTTGTTTGGCAACAGCAACAAATCTGACACTTCAACCGCCCACCTATGACTTTCATGCCCTACATGTTAACAGTCAGTCCCTGCTAAATAATTTAAATTACACAGAACCTACCTCCTATATTCAAGCATCTAATCATCCAGGATGGCAACAAGCCATGGAAAATGAATTTCAGGCCCTCATTACTAACAACACCTGGCAAATTGTGTCTTTACCTCCTGGAAAGAAACTAATAGGATGTAGATGGGTCTATTAGGTTAAGCATAGAGCAGATGGGACAATAGAAAGGCTAATGGCAAGACTTGTGGTTCAAGGGTTTACGCAAAAAGAAGGGGTAGATTTCAATGAAACTTTTTCTCCTGTTATTAAAATGACAACAGTTAGGACTCTTATGGGAATTGCTGTCAAGAAAGGATGGTTTATGAGTCAACTTGATGTTAATAATGCATTTTTGCATGGACATTTAAATGAAGAAATATATATGAAATTACCCCCTGGTTTATCTAGTAATCTTCCAAATGCTGTGTGTAAGTTAACTAAATCCTTTATGGTCTTAAGCAAGCTTCAAGGCAATGGTATGCCAAGCTAGCTGAGACTTTACATAAAAGGGGGTATTGCCATTCAGAAAACAATAATTCTCTTTTTTAGAAAAAGGATGGTTCTTTGGTTACCTTTCTTGCAGTATATGTGGATGGTATTTTATTAACTGGAAACGATGTTGATGAAATGAAAAGAATCAAGGGTTATCTTGATGATACTTTCACGATTAAAGACTTGGGTTATGTCAGTTTCTTTCTGGGAATAGAAATTCTTAGATCTGCCAAAGGTCTTGTTCTTACCCAACAGAAGTTTACAAAAGGGCTCATCGAAGAATTTGGGTGTGATTTTGCTACTGCAGTAGCCACACCTCTGGATCTCAACAGCAAGTTAACACCTGATTCAGGAGAATCTTTTAGCAATCCAACCTTGTACAGACACCTGATTGGTAAGTTGAATTTCCTAACAAACACTAGGCCCGATATAAGCTTCGCAGTTCAACACCTCAGCCAATTTATGCAAGCTCCAAGGGTACCTCACTATCAGGCAGCCATACATGTCATTAGATATTTAAAGGGAAGTCTTTCATTTGGGATTTTGTTAAATAATGATCCAACATATGATTTAAAGGCATGCTATGATTCTGATTGGACCTCATGCATTCACACTCGCAGGTCAGTCAGTGGCTTTGTAATTTTTCCGGGAAAATCTTTGATATCTTGGAAATCAAAAAAGCAGCAGTCCATTATTTTGTCCTCTGTGATTGTGAAGCACAATAAAGGTTTGCTTATTGGAATGCTATCATGGTTAACTGGAGGTCACTGCCTACAAGCTTCCCAATTGGAGACTTATCATATAATAATGTCATAAATGGACTGACAATGGATTCATCTCCATCGAGCAGTCAATATTGTTCTAGCACTAAGGTGTGTAACAAATTTATTGGACCCCCTCCCCCCGCTAGATTATTGGGTTTTGGAATCTCTAATATGATGATTGACATTCATCTGCATACATGTTGATGAGTTACGTACTACTGCTTTGCTAGTGTAGTTGGTAGTCTTTTGTTGAGTTTAAGCTAGTAAATTGCTTTACGACCAACAAGTTTGGAACATAATTTCTTGGCGGGGTGTGTTTCTTTTGATAACATGTGTGATGTGAATAGGGCTGACAATAAGTTGAGCTGAGTCGAGCCCGAGCTTGGCATGCTCGAGGCTTGGCTCGGCTCGCGAGCTTAGCGAGCCTGAAAAGTTAGGCTCATGGTTTGGCTCGCCAAGGCTTACGAGGTCACGAGCTTTAACGAGCCAATACTTGTTCATTTTTATTCATTTTGTTGACCTACAAAGTGATAATAAAGAGTAACTCTTAAAATAAATAATAGTAAAAAAAAAGGACTTATAATAAAGTCAAATAATGATATAAGATTGAAAATTAATTAATTCAAAATAACAATTATAGGATATAAAATAAAGTAATCTTTTAGCGATAATGAAAATAATTTATGATTGTGGATTTATAACACATGAAAAAAAAAGATGTATCAAAAGCACAAGTTTCAATTCATGTGAATAAGGTAATTGTATTTTGGAATTTGTATTATCAAACACAAGATATTTTATTCAATTTTCCATTTTCACGAGCGTTACGAGTTTCACGAGCCGAGCTTCCTTGGGCTCGGCTTGTCTTGTTTATGTGACGAGCCCGAGCCCTGAGCTGCTTCGAACTTATTGCGAGCTGAGTTTATCGAGTTTCCCGCCGAGCTGGCTCGCAAGGACTCACGAGCAAGCTTGGCTGATTGCCAGGCTTGCCAGCCCTACGTGTGAATAATGGAATTACTGGTTGAATAATTTATGTCGGATTGTCGGGGTAAGAAATGTATTATAAAATAAGGTCTGCTATACTTTGAGGATATGCGCTCTTGTAGAGTCCCCTATGACATTAGTTTTTCATTTGAAAGTTTTCATAGTTGATTAATTTATGGATGCAATCAAAATGAGTAGCATAACTCGAGAGCAAAGAAATTGAATTTACGATACAAGAGGTTTAGAGTAGTTCATGATTATAGAAAGTAAAATAACGTAGCATAGGCTAATCGCTTCTAGACACTCACGAGTTGAATGATTCATCATATGGTGCTTGGAAAGCTCGTAGGCCTTATTAACTTTTGTTAGGTTTTTAGGTGTTTGAAGGTAAAAATATTTTGTGGAAATGGAGGAAGGATTGTATAAGGGAGAAGCTTTTTCTTATTGATGGAGGGAGAATTGCTTACAACTTTTTTGTTGTTGATTGATTACAAATGAAAGCCTCACCACCTATATTTATACTTGTAGAAAGGAGGTCGTGGTAGGAGAAATCTAGAAAAGAAAAATAAAGAAAGGAAAAATCTAGAGCATGCTTATCAAATTATCTAGGATTTTCTAGGGACTTTTCTAAGGCATCTTTTCAAGATTTTTCTAGATTAATCTTGATTTTTAACACTTCCCCTTAATCTAGAAAAATCTCGAACTCCGATCTGCTCTCGGAAGTAATTGAACTTCTCACTTGGAAGTGCTTTTGTGAATATGTCCGCCAGTTGCTCTTCCGTTCTACAAAACTCTAGCTTGATTTCACCTTTGTCCACGAGTTCGCGAATGAAGTGATGTCTAATCTCAATGTGCTTCGTGCGACTATGGAAAACTGGATTCTTCGTCATTGCTATTGTTGACATGTTGTCACAGAGAAGTCGTGTTGGTTCTCCATTGCCTTGTAGTAGATCTTGTAGTATTCTTCTCAACCATACTGCTTCACATGCTGCACTTGTAGCTGCAATATACTCTGCTTCTGCGGTTGATAATGCTACAGTTGGCTGCTTCTTTGATGTCCAGGAGATAGCCTTGGAGCCAAGTTGGAATAAGTATCCACTTGTGCTTTTTCTATCGTCGATGCATCCAGCCCAGTCACTATCTGTGTACCCAGTGAGTTTGGGGTCTTCCTCTGTTTTGTACAGAAGACCATAACCCTTAGTTCCTTTGATGTATCTCAAAATTCTTTTAGCTGCTATGATGTGAGCTTTACTTGGCTCACTCATGAATCGGGAGACGATGCTCACCGCATGAACAATGTCTGGTCGAGTGTTTGTTAGATATATTAATGAGCCAACCAGACTTCTATAGAGTGATCCATCCACCCTTTCCTTGCCATCATTTTTGGAGAGTTTCTCATTTGTGGCCATAAGTGTTGATATTGGCTTGCAATCCACCATATTAAACTTTTTAAGAAGATCTTCAATATATTTCTCTTGAGAGATGAAGATCTCACCTAGGCTTTGCTTTACTTGCATCCCGAGAAAGTACTTCATGATGCCCAAATCCGTCATCTCGAATTCAGCCATCATATCCTTTTTGAAATCTTGAATCATCCTTTGATTTGTGCCCGTGTATATAAGATCATCAACATAGAGACACAAAATTAGAAGATCTTTACCTTGGGTCTTGACATATAGAGATGGCTTACTTGGACTCTTTTTGAATCCGCTATGAAGGAGATACCCATTGATTTTACTATTCCAAGCTCGTGGTGCTTGTTTGAGATCGTATAGCGCTTTCTTGAGTCGATATACTTTGTTTTCTTCTCCTTCAATCACGTACCCTTGGGGTTGCTCCACATATACCTCTTCTTCAAGCTCGCCATTTAGAAATGCTGACTTGACATCAAGCTGAAATACTTGTAGTTTTAGTTGTGCTGCAATGGCAAGCACATTTCTTATTGTCTCCATGCGTACTACTGGAGCAAATGTTTCGTTGAAGTCAATTCCTGGTTGCTGTGAGTACCCCTTAGCAACCAATCGAGCCTTGTACTTATGGATTGAGCCATCCTTATTGTATTTGATCTTGTAGACCCACTTGAGCCCAATGACTTCTTTATCTTGAGGCTTCTCCACTAGCTGCAATGTGTCATTTTTCTTGATCATTTTGATTTCCTGGTCCATAGCCTCGATCCATTTCTCATCTTGTGATGCTTCTTGAAATGTTGCTGGCTCGCTGGCGAAGAATGCTGTAATTGCTTGGCCACACTCGTAATCTTGTAGATAAGCAGGTGGACGTCTTTCTCGTTGGGACCTCCGAGTTGGCTGTGGAGAGTCGTTTGACTCCATAGTAGGAGGTGGTGCGCTAGCTCCATGAGGAGACGGAGTTGAAGATGGGCTGTTGTCACTGGGTCTTCCTTCTCTGATTTCTTGAATGTGATGGTCTTCATGTGCTGACTCTTGATATGTGTCTTCCGGCCATCTCCATTGGGATGCTTCATCAAATATGACATCTCTTGAAATAATCACCTTCTTTGTTTCTGGATTATAGAGGCAGTATCCCTTCGACTCTGCGCTATAGCCAATGAAGATGCACTTCTCTCCTTTGCCATCCAACTTTTCTCGATTCTCTTTTGGAATATGTGAATATGCTATGCAACCGAATACTTTGAGATGATCTACCTTTGGCTTCCTCCTAAACCATGCTTCATATGGTGTTCTGTTTGGAACTGCCTTTGTGGGAGACCGGTTGAGAATGTAGATGGCTGTGTTTACTGCTTCTGCCCAAAAGTTCTTTGGAACATTTTTGCTTTGCAACATGCTGCGGGCCATCTCAACTATTGTTCTGTTCTTCCTCTCTGCAACCCCATTTTGTTGTGGAGTGCGTCTTACTGTGAGCTCCCTTTTGATGCCATGTTTTCGATAGTAATCATCGAACTCATTCTGACGGAATTCTCTCCCACGATCTGTCCTCAATGTTTTGATATTGTGCCCACTTTGCTTTTCCGTGAGGGCCTTGAATTGTTGGAAATATGAGAATGCTTCTGACTTTTGTTCGAGGAAGTACACCCACATCATGCGAGTGTAGTCATCCACGAACAATAAGAAGTATCTTTTGCCACCCATGCTAGGGTTACGTGCTGGACCCCAAATATCGGCATGGACCAGCTGTAGGGGGGCTTTAGCTTTCCACGTGGTTTTAGTGAATGGTAATCTATGCATTTTTCCCATTATGCAGCCCTCACATACATTCTTTTTGTCTTCTATTGTGGGCAAACTAATAACCATGTTCTTTCGCTTCAAGACTTTAAGACCGTCAAGGTTTAGATGGCCATACCTTTGATGCCATAAGGTTGTGGCATCCTTGATGGAGCTGAGGGCCACCTTTTCTTTCGTTGGCATTGATAAAGGGAAAATCCTGTTTTGCTCCGTTGCGATAGATGCTATCACTTGGCGCATCTTTTTGTCAATTATGATGCATCTACCGTCATCAAAGTTCACCTGATAGCCTTTTTGAAGGAGTTGACCCACACTTAGGAGATTATGAGCTAGCGCAGGTATGTATAGGACGTCTTGAATATACTTGGTCGAGCCGTTTTTTGCCTTTACTGCGATGTTCCCTTGCCGGCGGCTTCACGTGTTCTCCCGTCACCAAGCGTGATGTTGGATTTTATGTCTTCATTCAGCTCCACGAAGGAATCTCGATTTCCCGTCATATGGTTGGAACAACCGCTATCCACGTACCATGAGTCTTGTGCTTCTTGCGTGGCGTTCAGACATGAGTAGAATACGTTTTCACTGGGGTCGCCTTTCTCCGTGAAGTTGGCCTCATCCCGTTGTCGGTTCCTACAATCTCGTACATGATGTATGTGCCATGTACATTTCTTGCATTTGAACCGACAATACGTTGTATCGTGGTTAGACATCTTGCATATCTTGCAGTATGGCCCTGGTTTTCGATCTCCATGACTTCCTTGATTCTTGTAATTTTCTCTCCCCCTGCCACGGTTATTGGATGATGTCTTCCTACCATGGCTATTCTCCTTTTTATTCTCATGGTTGGAGAATTTTAATTTGACTTGAAAAGCCTGCTCTAGTGGCTGGTGTGTGAATCTACGCATTCTCTCCTCATGTACTTGGAGAGACCCTGCTAACTCGGTGAGGGTGAGTGCAGATAGATCTTTGGGTTCTTCTATTGCAGCCACTATATGATCAAACTTTGGTGGAAGGCTCCTTAGCACCTTTTGTATCACCTTCTTATCTTCGATCATGTTGCCATATATTCTAATTTTATTTACTATGCTGGTGACACGATCGAAGTATGCTTGAATTGTTTCATCCTCCTTCATCAATAAGGTATCGAAATCCTTTCACAAAGTTTGAAGTTTAATGGATATTACCTTGTCAGTGCCATGGTATGCTTCCTTCAATATTGTCCATGCCTCCTTGGCCGTTGTAGCAGCCATAATCCGAGGGAAGATTGTTGGAGTGATTGCTTGATAGATGTGATGAAGGGCCGTAATATCCCTCTTGTAATTCTCTTGATATTGTGCCTCCTTACTTTCATCCCATGATGATTTTTCTTCTTCATCTAGCTTTTCTTCTCCATCCTTCTTCTTTTCTTTTGCATCCTTATCCTCCTTCTTAGCTGGTTTATCATATCTCTTTTCTACCACATCCCATAAACCTTGCGCCATGAAGAATGTTTGCATTTGAATACTCCACATTTGATAATTATCCCCATCAAATATGAGTGGCCTCAAATTTGGGAGATAGTTGAAAGTTGTGGTTGGGGTTTGAAGAGAGGCCATGTTTAATTTTTGTGGAGTTGGATTTTATGGATGAGTTATTTGAGAGTTGGGATATGGCTTGAAGGTTGATGAATATTTTTTGAAAGATGTAGGTTTGATAGGAGGACTTGGGTTAATGTGGCTCTGATACCACTGTTAGGTTTTTGGGTGTTTGAAGGTAAAAGTATTTTGTGGAAATGGAGGAAGGATTGTATAAGGGATAAGCTTTTTCTTATTGATGGAGGGAGAATTGCTTACAACTTTTTTGTTGTTGATTGATTACAAATGAAAGCCTCACCACCTATATTTATACTTGTAGAAAGGAGGTGGTGGTAGGAGAAATCTATAAAAGAAAAATCTAGAAAAGAAAAATCTAGAGCATGCTTATCAAATTATCTAGGATTTTCTAGGGACTTTTCTAAGACATCTTTTCAAGATTTTTCTAGATTAATCTTGATTTTTAACAACTTTTAACTTTATGTTGTCCATGTTCAGTTTATTACAATTCTACATTTCCATACACTTGTGCCTAAAAATTAATCATAGTTATAATATCAACGATCTCATTTTCTGAATGTAGCAATGGTTGGTCTTTGTTATCTTCTTGAAAGTCGATAAGTAAATAGTTTTATCTATACCCTTTCGACAATCTCATTCAAATGAAGCTGGTTTGGAATCCTGTGATACATTGTGCAGGATCATTAAGGCCCTGTTCGGCAAAATTAGTGTTTTAGATAGCAGATAGCGGTTTATATAGCGGATAGCGGTTTAAGCAGCGGATAACGGTTTAAGTAGTGGATAGCGGATGACTGTTTAAATGATAATTGCCTTCGATAAATTTAGCGGTTGAATTAACAGATTAATGTGAATTCACATAAAAGGATATCCATAATTTCCAAAGATAAAATTTTCAAAGGGTATTTTTTTACCGAAAAATATGAAAAGCTACTCCAAACGTAAACGTTAACTTTAATTATTAGCGTTTAACAAAACGCTCCTTAAAACGCTAAACACTAGTCAAAACGCTAGTTTACCGAACACTAATATTTATGCAGTTAGAGTTTTGAGTTGGTCAAAACGCTAAACGTTATCCCTAACACTATTGTCGAACATAGCCTAAATGATACTTTATGTTTTTCATCCCAACTTGGTCATTGGAAGCTTGTCGTTTGCATAGCTGCAGTATTGAGTTTTCTATGTGTTCAATTCCCTGAACCACCGAACAAAATTTAGATATTTTTTTTAATACATATATACAGTAGTAGAGAGGGTCTCCTAAATTCCTTTATAATGTTTTTACTCGAATTAAAAAAAATAAAAAAAAAATACAGTAGTGGATGTTTCCTGGAATACTTCACATTTGAAAGTTAAGATGTAGTTTTCAATTTGCATTCTTATGAGATCATTCTATGTTGCTTTTTGGAATGGAAAGGTTGAATATACTGACCAATTCCATTACAATCATACACTAATAATTTCATTTGACATAACAAGAAAAATGTGTTTGGTCAACAAATTTAGAGTAATTTGAGCAACAAAATTAAAATTTATTATTGCATTAATTTAAAATATGGCAACCAAATACTTTTGTGTTTAAATACATTATATATTGCAACAAAATCTTTTTTTCGTTGCAGTTAATATAGATTGGGTGATAATTTAAAGACAAATGGTTGCCAAAATTTACTACGGCAACAAAAAAATTAGTTGCCCACCAAAACTACCTTACGCTACCATTTTTACTACTTTGTAGTCCAAACTTTGTGTCTCGAGAATAAATGCAACTAAATTGTGACAAATTTTTTTGTAGCCTTATGTTAAAGGGCGACAAATATTGGATTAGGACAGCAAATTTTTTTGTTGCCCAAAGTAACTTTTATTGTCGTGGAACTGGACACAAAGATTACGGTTAGGACCTTAATGTTGAAGTCCAAAGTGAACAATGAAGGGATGTGCATGCTATGTAATTTGAAGAAGAAGGGATGGACAACTTGACCCTAGAATTTGCCTACAAATTAAAGAAATATTGGGTGTTGTAGATGGATATAGATGAGGACTGGAGCAGAACCTGAAGGACCAAGGAAAAGTAGAGACGAGGATATATTATGAGGTTGCTGTTGAACTTGAAACCAATTCAATCAAACAATCAAGGAGTGGATGTTGTATATTTACTTGGTAGTGCTTTTCTCAACTGGATTTGTTATTTTGAATTGTTATGCCAATGATCAATCACGACATTGTAAAATTCGGTTTCAGATAATTCTTGTGTGAAATTTTTCATTTGAGAATATTTGGATATAATTTGAAAGGGAAATTAAATTCTAATAATCCCTACTTTTACGAATTGTATAGCAATAATCTCTACTTTCATTTTGTATTCTAGTGGCCCAAAAAAAATTAAAATTGTATTCTGGTGGGATGCCGCCGAGTCAAATGGTGGTGACTCGGTGGTTTGCTGACGTGTACCGGCGATAACGTGTTTAACTAAGAAATTATTATTTTAGTTGTATTATAATGGTCCCATTTAAATTGTTATTGTATTCTAATAGTCTCATTGACATATTTATTGTATTTTGGTGGTCCTATTTCATTGTCGATTATATTCTGGTGGTCCGAATTCTTGCTCAAGCACACTCTTGCCGGTACACGTCAGCAAACCACCGAGTCACTACCATTTGACTCGGCGGTGTCCCACCAGAATACAATTTTAATTTTTTTTGGACCACCAGAATACAAAATAAAAGTAGGGATTATTGCTATACAATTCGTAAAAATAGGGATTAATAAAATCCAATTTCCCTAATTTGAAATAGGTTAAATGATTCAATTGGAGTAGGAAAACCCAAGTGCTTTGGGCAACACAAATGTTTATTGCCAATTTTAAATTCATAGTCTTTGGCAATAAAAAGAAAAATATTGACTGTCCAAATTTACTAAGGCAAAAAAAAAATAAAATTGTAACCCCTAAAAGTAATCTTGGCTACAAATTTTGTTAATTTGTAACGAGGATTTTGATTTGAGGATTAGGCAACTAAATTGTGACAAATGCTTTTTTATTACTCCAAGTTAAAGGACAACAAAAATAAGCCTTTGGCAACAAAAGAATGTGTTGCCCAAAATGATTTTTCTTCTTATGAGAAGATCTTGGAGACAAGTTTCTCTATTAGTATTATTTATTCATATTGCACATCTATGCATATGTATATATACCTTTTATCAACTTGAATATATATATATATATATATATATATATATATATATATATATATATATATATATATATATATGCCTTTCAATTAAACAAAAAAAAAAAATCAAAGGTGCTTAGTACTTAAATGTGATAATCAGTGTTGAATTACGCATAATTTGCATGTTGGAAATTGCATGCATTATTATTACTCCCTCCGTTCTTTTTTATCTGTCATTTACGGTTTTTTGTGCCAATTTTTAATCAATAATTTCTAATATTAAACTTTTATAGAAAAATATAATATTATACTTTTTTAATAGTATTTTTTATTACGAATCTAATGATATCAATTTTGTATGATGAATCATTATACAAATTAAGATATTAACGGTCAAAGTTTTTGCCACAATTCCCTAGGCGACAGATAAAACAAAACGGAGGTAGTATTTTTTTAGGGTTTCTGGCTCAAAATAATGTAAAGTCAGAGATGAGTGGCTGAAAATAATCCAAACTAACTTTTTGGCTGAAAATAATCCAAACTTTTGACCAATTTACTCTGACTAAACCAGAATTGAATTCCGACATCGCAAAACTGACTTGACTTCCTCAAAAGTTTCAAAGATGCAGTGGGTTAATATTATTTGGGAAATTGGAATCTAATAAACCAACCTTTGAGGGTCCTTTGAAATAACGAACCAACCTTGAAAATTAATTTACAACGAACCAGTCTTGTCATGTTGTTTTTTCCAGTGAACCGCCACCGAGTCTGACTCGTCGGAGATGTGACGTGGCGGCAGTATTTGCTTATGTGGAGGGTGTTTTGACCAAAAAAAAAAAAGAAAAAAAAATTGGACATTTTTTTTTTGCTGAATTGGCTTAAATAATTCAACCTTTCCTTTTTTTAAAATATCAACCTCAACCCCCCTCCCCCTTTCTCTCCCTCTCTCTCTCTTTCTCTCAGTCAGATTAACGATGGCCATGGTAGCCTCTTTCCCCAGCATGTTCCGATTGGTTTCCACCACCACCACCATCAGAGCTGCAATTGGCATTTCTAGGGTTCCGTCCATTTCAGAAATAGAGGGAGGAGAACATCCCTAGTTGTCGGAGTTACCAGGCTGCCTGAGGATGACGGCCGGTTGCAGGACCATAGCCGTCGGTTTCTGGGTTTGTTCGCCGTCCCACAGCCATCGGAAGATGACGATTTGCGGGAGCACGACCCTAGTTCCTGGGTTTTGCTCTTGATAAGTTATTGATGAAGAGCTTAGTAAACTTGATTTCTGGGATTTTGAATTATTTGTGTTGATTTAATTAGGAAATTGATATACAGTGGCTTCAAGTTTGATAAGTTTGTTGATTGAATTAGGAAGTTGATTGAATTAGCACAGTAAATAATTTCCCACTAAGAATTATTTGTGTTGATCGAATTAGGAAATTGATATACAGTGGCTTCCAGTTTTTTGTTCATGAATTATGAATTTCAAAAGGTTTCAAGCTTCAAGCTTTCCAATTTGCTGATGTGTGGGTTTGTTTCCATCATCAATTAACGATGGCCATGGCAGCTTCAAGCTTTGAAAAGGTTTCAACCTCCCTAAACCCGTTAAACTCAACCCCATCTGCCGCAAACCCCTCCGCTTCTCCTCAGCTTCAAGCTTTCAAAGGGTCTTGCTCGATCTCAGGGATAAGAGGGAGGAAGAGAGAGAAAGGAAGAAAGAAAGAGAGAGAGAGAGAAATTGGGAGGGTGGTGAGGTGGATATTTTAAAAAAGAAAAAGCTGAATTATTTAAGTCAATTCAGCAAAAAAATTGTCCAATTTTTTTTCTTTTTTTTTTGGTCAAAACACCCTCCACATAAGCAAATACCACCGCCACGTCACATCTCCGACGAGTCAGATCCGGTGGCGGTTCACTGGAAAAAACAACATAACAAGGTTGGTTCGTTATTTCAAAGGACCCTCAAAGTTTGGTTAATTAGATTCCAATTTTCCATATTATTTTTAGTCGAGTCCGAACTTTTTAAGTGCGCCAAGTCCTGTTTTACAACGTCGGAATTCAATTATGGTTTAGTCAGAGTTAATAGGTTAAGAGTTTAGATTATTTTAAGCCAAAAAGTTAGTTTGGATTATTTTCAGCCACTCACCTCTGACTTGGGATTATTTTGAGCCAAAAACCCATTTTTTTAATCAACATGCAAAATAGTGAGGAGAACCATAATGTTTGTTAGTACAGTAATTGCATTGTCAATGTCTCAATGACTTATACATGAAAGCCTGACAATGACACCTTGCTTACTGATGTTTAAACTTATTCCACCTCTTTAATGTGTGGTGAAGGTTAAGCTAAGTGTCACACTATGACTCATACTCATACATATCCTCGATCTTTGCTAGGATGCTAGAATATATACTTAACATGTATCTTAGATATTTTAAACGGGAAGGTCTGTGGTAGTCAACTTTTTTTTAACTACCGTAGTTAAATTAAATACAAGCCGTTGATTATGGATAGGGCAATCTTAGTCATTGATTTAAATAAATAATTTCATTATTATTATTATTATGATATATTAATTTTGGTAATGTAATCGTAAATTAATATTTTATATTCCTAAATGGGTTCTTAAGAATCTTTTGATTTTTTTCCAAATAAAAAGTGATTCCATATTTCCTGTGCTAAATAATAAGCGAAATTTATTACCTCCTCCCGCGGGATCACACATCTTTTCCCTACTCCCACTATACATCAGCATGACATCAGCATTTTACTTTTTTTTTCTCGTTTTGCGTCTGTATCTATAATATTTGTTTGCAATTGAGAGCATGATGATAGATATAGCACAGCGGTCACATTGTATTATGAGTATGGTGTAGAGGTTGAGTGTTCAATTCTCTACAGTCTCAATTAATGTTTATCTTATTTCATTCCAATTTTTTTTATACGCAATTTATTTATGTTTGTACATTTTCATGAATGCTCGTTATAAAATTTATAAATACTTACAAAATAAATTAAATTAAAAGGTACTTTTTAAAAATAAAATACGTTTGCACACCAAATATCGTATTATTACACACTAAATATAAAATATTTACAGATCAAATATTTTATTATATACACTAACTAAAATACTGATAAACATCAAATATTATGTCATTACACATGTGTATGTATATATTTGACGTAAAAAAATACTTACAAAATAAATTAAATTAAAAGGTACTTTTTAAAAAATATAATATGTTTACACACCAAATATCATATTATTACACACTAAATATAATATATTTACACATCAAATATTTTATTATATACACTAACTAAAATACTGATAGACATCGAATATTACGTCATTACACATGTGTATGTATATATTTGACATGCACTAGTTTCAAATTTGTGGTACAGGTATGTAGTTTTTGGTGTCAAATTATATGATAACTTTTTAAATTAAAAGACAAATCATATAGTTGTGCGAAAAAATAAAATAAGTTTGCATATCAAGTATAAAAAATATAGAGTATCGTACTATATATTACATACTAAATATAATACGTTTGCACACTAAATATCGTACTATTGCACACTAACTATAATAGTTATTGTCATAAAGTTTTTTGCGCAAAATTTATTATTTTATTTTATTGCACACTAAATATAATTAATATGTTTGCACACTAATTATCGTACAATTACACACTAACTATGATACATTTGCATACCAATATTGAACTATTACACACTAAATATTATACGTTTGCACACCAAATATCGTACTATTGCACACTAACTATAATATTTATTATATAAAGTTTGTTGTGCAAAATTTATATATTATTTTATTGCACACTAAATATAATATGTTTGCACACTAATTATCGTACAATTACACACTAGCTATGATACATTTACACACCAAATATTGAACTATTACACACTAAATATAATATTTCAAATATCGTATTATTGCACACTAAATAGTAGTTACTATTAAAAAAGGATTCGCGAAAAAAAAAGAAACACAGACACGAGTAAACAATTTTTTTCTTAAATTTAAAATGCATGTAAAGAAAAATATTTTGCACGGAAGTAAGAAATAAGTGTAAGAAGGAAAAGAAATAATAATTGAAAGAATGAAGAAAATAACAAAATTGAACTAAGGAAGGCTCAAACCATGGACATCCAATGTAGAAGGGCCACCAGTGTGCCACTAGACTAATGTTGCTGCAATGAGTTAATTTCACGCTAATAGGTAAGCATATAATAGACAATAGCGGGATGAGGGGCACAAACTGTACTCCCGAATCATTAGATATTAATCTTTGAGAAGAAACGTATATACATGGTTAGGGCATGGCTTAATGGTTGCATTATAGAGGTTTTGTAGTTGAGTTGTGGGTTCGACTTCTTTCAAATACCTTTAGCTCTTTACACTTTTTTTTCACTCTTCAGTGTGATTTAATTTTTCAAATGTTCCTACTTTTAGGAGAAACAAGTAACATTTCAATATCATTTTATAATAATAAGGGCAAAATAAATTCTTCTAAATTTTATAATTATTTTCGAAATTTTACTTGTCATTATAAACTAATGTAAATAATTTCTGATTAATTATCCATTTTTCACTCTTTTAATGGAATATAAACATCTGTATAATGGTTCATTTAATTTATAATAAAGTTCATTCATTATAAAAATAAATTAAATTATTATTTGTATTATATTCATTAAATAAAATAATTAGTAGTTTGTTTTTACATTAAATGTGAAAGGTAACTTTAATATATACTAGCTCCCTCCATCCTATAAAGATAGTCTTCCAAGTAAATGAAAATCTTTTAGAAAATATCGTATAAGGAATTGTTTTACGTTGATTTTAGTGCGAAGAGAAAATTATTTGATATTAAAAACTAGTAGCAATGTCGTGCAAGTCATCGATGAAGAGTATTTGATATTAAAAACTACAATCACATGTCATTTAAGTAAGAGCCCTAGCCTCGATGTCATTATTTACCTTCATAAATGTAGCTTTATAGAAATTCATTACATTAACCAGCACATGAATACTGCTACTACCCCAGCTCAGCCTGATCACAATCACTCAAAACTACCAATCACTGAAATTGGGAAAAACATGAAGGACTATTCGAGACTTCCGATTTAGAGGACAAAGGGAAAATCGGGAACAGAGAGGTCAGGATTTTGACAAGATTTTTCAATTTCTCCACCTTTTAGTGGGAAATTATTAAAATTTTGAATTTAATAAGACCCAAAATAAAGTCTTGCAATTTTTATACTTATTTTATAAAATTTAATTAATAACTTACTATAGTTTCTAATTAATATTAACTTTTTCGCTCATTGTATGTGGAATATAAATTGTCTACATAATAATTCAATTAATTTATGATAAAGCACAATAATCACATAAATATATATTTTTTTTTCATATAAATAGAATGCTTTTACATATATAAAATGTGTGGTAAATTGTCCATTAAATATTTATCAAACTCTTTTGATCTATATCCATTACAAAACTTTCTCAATAAAAGTTGAAAATCATATGTTTTCATATATTTCCTAGTAATATATAGTTATAGTACTTGAGTTTTGCTACAAAATTTTTTGTTTGATTGACTTTACAACTTTTTTGAACATGTGTCCAATCTTTTACTGCTCCTTCGCTGAATGATATTTGTTGTAATCTCAAATGCTATCATATTTTGTATTATACTAATGGATTTCTTATAACGACATAAGTGATACTCGCTTATAGATATACTACTTGTTTTTCCCATCATACTCAAATTATTAATTATAAATCGATTTTAAGTATTTCATATTTTGCACTTACAATGACAAATGTAAATGTTAACGCATAGGTATAAGAATCTATATATAATCACATGATAAGCAAATACATACAAAAATACTTTTAAGTTTAATACAACAATAATAAAAACATGTATTGTCGATTTGAAATTTTTTTAGTGTTCCTTATAAGTTAATACACATATATAAGTTAACAAACAAAAACTTTAAGTTAAATAGCTCCAAAAATTTATATGGAAAAATACACATAATTTACATACAACTCGCATCTATTGAGTTCTCCAAATTATAACAGTTGTCATGCATAGGTATAATAGTATATGATATCACATGAATACGTATATTCAAAGTGTCAAAAAAATTATCAAC
This sequence comes from Portulaca oleracea, assembly GCA_029582165.1. NCBI lineage: Eukaryota > Viridiplantae > Streptophyta > Magnoliopsida > Caryophyllales > Portulacaceae > Portulaca > Portulaca oleracea. The sequence continues at coordinate 15,834,593 of CM055872.1, forward strand.
ACCATCCTAATTTTATTTTTAATAATAATAATAATAATAATAATAATAATAATAATAATATAGTAATCTGTAAAAATTTAAAATGTTCGCAAGAATTAATCTATAACCAAAATTTTAAAAATTTTAAACTTCTCAAATGTATATGAAATAAGTACAAGCTACACTAGACATTATTTATTTTTGTATGTAAGAGGTTCCTACTTTATTTTTGTATTTTGGCTAGTGATCCTAAAATAGGTAAAAATTACATTCCAGTGGTACCAATTCTACCTCCACGTTTCTTTTTCTTTTTTTTTTTTCATTCCCGCCCCATATTATTTTTATTTTTTTTCATTTTTCCCCAGAAAGCTTATAAAGTGTAGTTATTAAAATAATTTTAAATTTTTTTTTGAGAATATGAGCAATTATTATGGGTTTTTTAAGAAATAAAAGTGAAAAATTCGTAAAAGATCGAAAATATTTTGGGACAAAAATTGTAAATTCATTAAAAAAATGCGGAGAAGTGTTGTGCTAATCATATGTCTACAAATATAAAACTAATATGATGTTTTTGATTAAAAACAAATCAGTATAATATTCGTGGTAAAAAACAATTTAATATTTTTTTGGCAAAAGACAATTAACATGTTTTAAATTGTACTAAGGGAGTTGAACCTATGACCTTGGTTCCACCAAGGAATCACTACCCAGTTGTGTTAACCAAATGAGCCATACTAAATTATCTTTAGTGTTCTACATTTACATTTAATTATACTTCATATGAAAACATCTTACGCGGTTCATCTTTCGTCGGCGCGAAATTAATCCATCAGCCATCACACCCCATGGCCCTTTGTCTGTAGCAGGCGCCCATGGTGAGGGGTATTAAAAGGTGAAGAAAAGATAAACTTACCATACATAAACATAAAATATAAAATATTTCTTTAATGAAAAAAGAATTATTTATTTTATATTTAATATGGATATAGAAAGAATATTTGAAAGAAGATTTTATTCTATTGAAAAAGTTAAAATATGTTAATGGCCTAGATTAATTTCCAATATGTATGTGTAAAAATGAGACAGGAGGCAGGGCCAGGAGGTGCAGCAGGAGGAGGGACATGGGGATCAGCCACAGATGGGAAGAGAGTATACACTAACATAGTAAACACAGATGGCAAGACTTTTGTTCTTAAACCATTCAACAAAACCACAACTACGGGGGGATGGGTAGCCATGGAAGCAGCAACTGGAAACATCCTATGGTCAACCGGAAACCCCAGCAGCGACGTCTTGTTGAGCAGTAGCGGCCCAGTCACCGTGGCTAATGGGGTTGTCTTTGCCGGATCAACTAATGGGACAGGACTCATATATGCCATCAATATATGCAATCAATGGACAAATTTTGTGGTCCTATAACACTGGTGCAACCATCTATGGAGGAGTGTCCGTAAGCCATGGATGTATCTACTTTGGACATGGATTCAAATCTACATTTGGCTTCTTTATTCCTACTTTCAACCCTGGGAGAACACTTTTTGCTTTCTGCATTCCAACAGCTTGATACCATTTTATTTCTTACATTAACTCCCAACTTATTGGTCCTTCATTCCTACTTATCTATCACCTTTCAATGTCAGGTAATGCATAAGTGTTGAGGCATACCGCACTCAAGAGAGTAGGAGAGCTTGGAAAAGTGTTTATGAGTGTTAAAGAGATCACACAAAAAATTGAGTGAGCGTGTATGTTTAAACCTTGTATAGTTGCATTGCCTTATTGTCGGGTAATGAAAAGTGTAATTTCTAATACGCCACTTGATCCCTACTTCTCTATAAAACTACATTAAACTCCTTTAGCTTAAAAATAGAATAAATGTTTTTGATCAAAAGTAGAATGGAAACAAGGTCTGTAATTTAGCCCTATTAGCTTTCAAAATAACTACATCCGTATATAATTACATTATAGTAGGGGTAGAATGTCACATAAATGAGTTGCTATATAAAATTATTATCATTAGATTCGTAACGAAAAATATTATCATAAAAGTATTATATTGCAATTGTTAATAACATATTATATAAAAAATTATCAAGTAAAGAATAATATTGGAGACCGTGAAAGTAAAAAATATGACAATTAATATGGAACGAAGGGAGTATAACATGAGAATTGATGAAAAAGCGAGATAATAAGCACATACCGTACTCCAAACAATATTGCCGTTATCTCTATCCAAAGCCCAAGCAAAGCCACTCTTCTGTGTGGCAACGGCAAGGTCCCTTTTAGTCCCATTAATTTTAGTAGTAACCAACATGGGGGCCTCGCCAAAATCAGCATCTGGACTAGGTCCAGGAGGGCAACTTGGGTTAGAAGGATCAATAGAGCAAGCAAATAACCAAATATCGTACCCTCCAAGCTGGCGAAACCATTTAATATTTCCAGTCTCCAAATCCAACGCTAAAATGGAATTTGAATGGTGTGAAGATACTGAAACATTGAAAGAAAGCAAGGGCTGAGTTTTCGTTTTTGTGTTGCCACGTCATCGGTTGGGTTGGTTGGTTTATTTGTTTTCTTGTGTTTAGAAAGTTATATATATATCCCTTGTATTCTCTTCTGCCGTGTGTGTGTACATATCAAAATAAATCAATACAATTCTCCCCTTTTCTCTGCCCGTTTTTTCCTCATGGTATCAGAGCAGTTGGTTTGATTTTTTTTTTCTCCTTTCTTTTTGTGTGTGTTCCATCTTGGTTTGATTTTTTCCCAGATTGTGTTGCTCTCCTGCAGTCTTGCTGCCTTGCCAATTTGGTTTCCGAATCGGTCCCGATGTCGGTCGACAATTCAGATTCGTCATCTGAAGGTCCCGAAAATCCAAATCCTCCACTGAATCACAATAGCTATGATGATCCCCTCTACCTTTCACCCTCCGATCATCCCGGCATGCAGTTAACATTGAAGCAGTTTGACGGCAACAATTATGTCGTCTGGAGTAGAACAGCTCGAAGAGCTTTGAGCACCAAAGCCAAATTAGGGTTCATAGACGGTTCTTGTGCCAAGCCTGATGAAACCGCTCCTGAGTTCATGCGTTGGATCCGATGTGACAATATGGTAACTTGTTGGATCCTCAATTCACTCATTCCAGAGATTACCGAGGCGTTTACGTATGTTGAAACCTCGCAAGAACTCTGGAATGAGATTACTGAGCGCTATGGTCAGACTAATGGCCCGCTCATTTACCAGTTGAAGAGGGAGATTAATCTGTTGGTGCAAGAAAATAACACGATTGCTGCATATTTCAACAAGATGAAGCGTATTTGGGACGAGCTACAATCTGTGGAACGTCTACCTCAATGTTCGTGTGGGGCGATGAAATCTTGCGAGTGTAATTTGATTAAGAAGATTCAGGAGTTGGAATCCCGCAATCAATTGATGCAATTTCTGATGGGGCTCAACTCCAGTTACGACAGCACCCGTGGACAACTCTTGTCCATGGATCCTCTTCCCTCAGTTAGTCGAGCATACTATCTTCTTCAACAAATTGAGAAACAAAGGCAAGTCAATGATCTTTTCAATAATAAGAGTGATTCAGAAGCATTTGCAGTTTCAAAGACTCCCGACAAGAATTCCAGTCAAATGGGCAAGAAAGATGTCAAGAAAAACAAGAATGACAAATTTTGTGATCACTGTAAAATGAAAGGTCACACCATTGATCAATGCTTTAAAATACATGGTTATCCTGATTGGTTCAAAGGGGAAAGGAACAAGCCGGGCAAGACTGCCGCACAAGTCACACAAGAACATCAGTCTTCTAATGTTGTGGCCGAGAGTCCTCTAACTGCAACAGAAAACAACAGAATTGATCCTATTTTGTTTAATACAGTGTGTCAAGAAGTGATGAAGGCTCTTAAAAGCAAGAATTCGACTTCAGCAGCTTCCGAGGCTACTAGTACTGTGAACTTTGCGGGTAAGGTTCCTAACACTGCTGCCATGACCAATGTTGTTTGCTTCCAAACTGCCTCCTTAGTCACTCATTGGATAGTGGATACTGGAGCCTCCGATCATATGTCTTCTTGCCTATCCTTGTTTATAAACAAAAGAATTTTATCACATCCTATACACGTTGGTTTACCGGATGAACGTGTAAAGGAAGTCAAACTTATTGGGGATATAAAATTGTCCCCACGCATCGTTTTGAAAGATGTCTTGTTCGTACCAGACTTCAAACGCAACCTACTGTCCGTGGGAAAGCTCCTTGATACTTGTAATGTATTTGCTTATATCACTAAAACAAGTTGCCTATTTCAGGACCTTACTACTAACAGTTCAGTTGCTATTGCTCAAAGAAGGGATGGCCTATACAGATTTGATGGGAAATTTGCTGCCACTGAAAATGTCAAAAGTACAAGAAATGAGTGTGAAGATGTGAACAAGGAAATTGCACCAAGTATTGCTATGAAACCTGACTGTTGTAATTTTAATACTCAGGATGTTGCGCATTTGATGCACGCCCGTTTAGGTCGTTGTTCTGTATCAAAGATGAAGCATATTAATGATTGTCATGGTTGTCCAAGCAGTTTGCCTTGTGAGACCTGTTTGCTATCCAAATTTCACAGATTCCCCTTTCCCAGGAGTACATCTATTGCTCTAAGACCTTTTGAGTTGGTCCATATGGATTTATGGGGTCCGTATAAGGTGCCGGATATTACTGGGGCTCATTATTTTCTTACTGTCCTCGATGATTTCAGCAGAAGTACTTGGACTTTCCTTTTACAGAACAAGCTACAGGTTGTTGTCCATATTAGGTATTTTTTAGCCTATGCGAAAAATCAGTTTGGTCATGATGTCAAATCGATCAGAAGTGACAATGGGTCGGAGTTCATACAGGATCAGTGTCATCAATTGTTTGGAGAGTTAGGTATAATCCATCAAAGAAGTGTTCCTCGCACTCAACAAAATGGGAGAGTTGAGAGGAAACACAGGCACCTAATCGAGACTGCTAGGGCGCTCAGGTTGCACGCCGGCTTACCAATTAAATTTTGGGGGGCATGTGTATTAGCAACCACTCATATTATCAACAAACTACCGATTGTCGTCCTTGATTGGGCCACTCCTTATGAGAAGTTGTGTGGAAAACCTCCTGATTACTCCGAATTAAGGGTGATTGGAAGTTTGTGTTATAGTTTTGACACAACTTCTAGAGATAAGTTTGAGGCAAAAGGAAGAAAGTGTATTCTGATAGGTTATCCACCTCATCAAAAGGCCTACAGGCTCTATGATTTGAACACTCACACAACCTTTGTAAGTCGAGATGTTCGATTTTTTGAAGATGTGCTGGCCTTTAAGGGCTTGTCAACACAAATCCCACCTTCTTCCACCACTGTCTTCCCTTCTCATCCGACTCTCCTACCCGAGGACGATGATTCTTCACCTTTCTCTACTCTTCTCCACACACCTTCAGTTCCTTCTCAACCCAATATTTTTGACAATACTCCCGTGAGTCGGCCTCTATCTACAACTTCCTCGCCTATCCCTATAAGAAAGTCTTCCAGGGTCTCCAAACCTCCTACTTGGCTAAAGGATTATGCCAACTTAGCTGTGCGATATCCCTTATTCGCTAAAGATGATTTTTGTCATCTAGCTCCTGAATATAGGGTATCTCTTTGTAATGTTCTTTCAGTTCATGAGCCCTCTTACTATGAGCAGGCTCAAGGGGACCCTCGTTGGGAGGAAGCAATGCAAAAGGAGTTGGCAGCCTTGGATATGAATCAAACATGGGAGGTCACCGATCTTCCACTAGGAAAAAGGGCTATTGGCTCGAAATGGCATTACAAAGTTAAATTCAAGCCGGATGGAACCGTGGACAAGTATAAGGCAAGATTTGTTGTGAGAGGTTTTAGTCAGATTAAAGGGAAAGACTATAAGCATACGTTTTCTCCCGTCTCAAAATTACCTACTGTGCGCGTGTTGATCGCCTTAGCCACAATGTTCAAGTGGCCCTTACATCAGTTGGATGTAAACAATGATTTCCTCCACGGCTATCTAGATGAAGAGGTTTATATTATCCCGCCAAAAGGAGCGAATATACCTCCAGGAAAAGTATGCAAACTTAGACGGTCCTTATATGGTCTTAAACAGGCCTCCAGGCAGTGGAATTTGGAGCTCACCAAGTTCTTGAAGGGCATGGGTTTTGATTAGTCTAAACATGACTATTCTCTCTTCGTCAGGAGTCAAGGAGACAAGTTTATTGCTGCTCTCGTCTACGTTGATGATATGCTGATAACTGGTAATGATGAACCCGGAATCACTACTATAAAGGAAGAGTTGGACAAAGCCTTCACCATAAAAGACCTTGGTCATGCGAGGTATTTCTTGGGAATCGAGATAGCCAGGTCCTCCACGGGAACCCTGGTGAATCAACGAAGATATATTGTTAACCTATTGACAGATACAGGGCTGTCAGCATGTAAGCCTGCCAAATCTCCGTTTCCTACAGGACAAAAGTTGTCCATTGATGAAAGCGAACTTATTCATGAACCTGAGAAATATAGAAGACTGGTGGGTAAACTCTTGTACTTGAACCTGACTAGGCCCGATTTGTCATACGCTATACAACAATTGAGTCAGTTTCTCAGTGCTCCAAGAAAACCACATTGGGATGCTGCTCTATATGTTGTTCGATATCTCAAAGGCACTATTAATAAAGGTTTGTTTTACTCTGGTCATTCAGAGCCCACTCTTAAGGGGTTCTCTGATGCCGATTGGGGGGGTTGTTCTTTCAGCAGAAGGTCCCTTAGCGGATATTGTGCTTTTATTGGTGATTGCCTTGTTTCATGGAAGACAAAGAAACAACGCACTGTTTCCAAGTCCTCTGCTGAGTCCGAATACAGGAGTATGTCCGTCGCCACCGGTGAGCATTTTTGGTTAGCTGGATTACTTCGGGATTTTAAAATCTCAATCCAGTACCCTGTTACATTGGTTTGTGATAACCGGGCTGCTCAACATATTGCGGAAAACCCGGTTTTTCATGAACGAACCAAGCACCTGGCAATTGATTGTCACTTTGTTCGTGATCATGTTCAATCAGGTTTCCTTCAAACTTCTCATATCCAATCTCAACACCAACCTGCAGATATCCTCACAAAGGCATTAAGCATATCGCAACATCAGTATCTTTGTGGCAAGCTTGGCCTCGTTAATACTCCCGAGTCCAGCTTGAAGGGGGGATGTGAAGATACTGAAACATCGAAAGAAAGCAAGGGCTGAGTTTTCGTTTTTGTGTTGCCACGTCATCGGTTGGGTTGGTTGTTTTATTTGTTTTCTTGTGTTTAGAAAGTTATATATATATCCCTTGTATTCTCTTCTGCCGTGTGTGTGTGTATACATATCAAAATAAATCAATACAATTTTCCCCTTTTCTCTGCTCGTTTTTCCTCAAATGGTTGTCCGGTTCAATACAGTCGTCTGGGTTAACCGGGACGGTCTGGTTGTTTAGTCTCCTCTGGCAGTCGAGGACTGCCTGAGGGGCGGAGTATAGATTTCCAGTGGCTATGTAGATGGAGTTTCTGATCGAATACGTCTATGGACGGGCTACTACCCCACACTGCCGCCCCTGCGTACTCCCCACGCTGCCCCTTGTTGTCCGGTAACATGTACCTTCGCCATTCAATTCTCCCTGTTTTTGCTTCTACTTTCACAAAGCTCCCACGGAAAGTACAACACTGCTTAATGTTGGATCCTTCTTCTTGTGATGATACCCCCACATAGAACGCCTTGTGCAAACAAATTGACTTGACTCTCAGTGATTACCATTAAAAAAATGTTTTTCTGGATGCTAATATATTAAACTTTTGGGGTATTGGACAATAATGCATTGAACTTTGACATTGGATAAAAATGCATTCAACTTTGAGTGGAGTTGGACAATAATGTACCCGAAACGACTTCGATTGTGGGTGATTAGGTGACCATCTTACAGGACGGACCCAGAAGATAAATTGGCTAAATAATATCTAAATTTATGACATGTCAGCTAATCTACACAAGCAAAGGTGATTTTATACAACTACAATAACAATCTCACAGCGAAAACATGTTTAAGCAAATGCGATTTTATATATTTTTTTTACTCTTTTCAAAGTTGATTTCCTTTGCTTATGTGTGGATTAGCTGACAAGTCATAAATTTAAATATTTTTGGGTCAGTTCTTCTCCTCCACCTGCTAAGTAAAATTGTCATCGAGTCAGCCACTGCAGGAATTGTTCTATTTGCATTATTGTTCAACACACCCTAAATACAGTGTATTATTGTCCAAAATTAAAGTTCAGTGTATTATTATCTAACACCCTAACAGTTTAGTATATTAACATCCAAAAACCCTAAAAAAAACTATTGGGCTCATCCCCATACCAAGGTGATGGGTGGCAAGTGTGTGTAAGAGATAAAGAAAAGCTAACCTGTTATAGTAGGTCCCAGACATGGTAATTATGCTGGCATTATGACGGTCGATGCTAGTCATCCAAACCAGTGAACCATTGAGGATTGTTAAAGCGAGCAAGACTGCAGGACCATAAACACCGAGAATGAGCAAGCCCAAGTCCTTGGCAATAGTTGGAGTTGCTCTGGTCACTGTGGCATTCACATTGGCGATCCTGCCAGTGGGGGCGATACCAGTGAGGTTCTCAAGGAATTGCTTCCACACAAGGGACCCATCGCAGGCCTTCACTGCGTAAATGTAGCCATCCCAACTGGGGAAGTACACAACCCCCTTGTATATAGCTGGGGTTGCTGTTATGTCACCCTCACCCTCACCCTCACCCTCAAATTTCCACTTGAAACTAAGGTTTTTCACTGTTTTAGGGCTTATTCTCACCTCTTTCGACCCATATCTTCTGTTACGTAGGTCTCCTCCGTGGTTTATCCAATTTCCTTCCTCTACATTGCTGCTATCTATTAGTACTATTACTTAGTACATGTTATATAACAATTAATAATATATACCTCCCCTAATATTTTGTGAAATGAAGATTTTACGCACCATGTTTGAGAAATGTTAATTACCCACCTCAACCTTTATTCTTTAAATAAATATCTACTTTTTCTAGCTTGTCAACATTTTGGACATATTTGCCCCTGATGATTTATATTATTTGACAAAAATGCCCTTAATAATTAATCTGCAAGGACGGAACTACCCTTGTAAAAAATTAAACATTGTTATGTTGCTTTGATTGGCGCCTATTGCTATTCTTGCTTGTTGCTAATTAAACACCTTTTAGCACTGCCGAAAAAACGAACAAATGAACAAATAGAATTTTGGGGGGGGGGGGGTTATCGGTAGAAATAAGGGGAAAAGGTTGGGGTTGGGTTGGGTGTAACAAAATGGGGGAACTTTTTAATAGAGGGTAAAATGGCACTTTTATCAATTATATTGATTATGTAAATCTGAAAAAGTAGATAAAATTGATATCAACAATGGTTAGCTATTATATTTATCACATTTATTATTTGTTAGGTTGGGTAATTAAGATTTCTAAAACATAGAGGATAAAATCCTCATTTTGCAAAATATTAGGGGAGGTATATGCTATTAATTCTGTTATATAATATAATATGTTCACACCTCAGAAGCATGATTATGCATGCCATGCAGAAATCTCTTTCAAAAATTCATATAGTAATAAAAATATTTGCCACATCTCATATACACAAATAACTATATAATTTTTTTAAAATCTTTCTTAATAGTATATCAAAAAACAAATTAATTTACTTTAAAAATGGTTAATAAAATATTATTGTTGTAGGTAACAATGATGGCACCAAAGAAGTAGTAGTCAATTGATAATGGCCATTGTCCTTTACATTAACCAATTTTCAAGTCGTGGTGGAACAAAATAAATATTATAATAATATAAAATGAATGTCGAGTTTGAAGAAAATGAATATTAGGGCATCTCACTCGTCTCATGGGAACTCATCAAGACTTAACCATAGAGATGATAGTTGCTAGAGATAACTGAGTCAGCTTGATGCTAGCAAAATCATTTAAGTCTAACAACTTCCAATTAATTTTTACTAAATTAACAGTGCTATAATAAATATAGGTTTAACGTTGGATAATCTAATCCAAGTTGTTTTCACCGATTTATTCTCTATTAAACCAAAATTAATTCACCAGAGTTCAACCCTCAGAACAGACACAAGCACGTGGACCATGAATTCGTACAAAAAAAATTAAAAAAATTGATGATTGCCATACTACAAACAAATCGATCTCTAAAAGTAGCACCAACAGTGTGAAAAAAATAGTTTAGCTCAAGAAACCCATTCATTAATAGAATCATTAAATTTCAATCAACACATGATAAGAAGTAAGCAAACAACAAATTCTAGAAAAAGAAAAATGAAATCATATAAACAAACCGAAAAATAACAAGAACACAAGAACTTACTGGGGACAATGATACACATCTTGTGTCGATAAGGTTAATAACTATCTGAAATATCTATGTTTCACATTTTTTTAACTTTTAATAATATTTTCTCTAAATAATTATATATATTTATCAACTATAAAAGTATAATACTGGGTTTTTTACTTTTTGGACCCTGTATTTTGGGGGTATTTACAATCTGGACCCCCATGTTTCAAAGTTTACAATTTGGACCCTATACAATATGAACCCAAAAAATTTAGCCCAAAGTTAAGTTTTACTCCGATGAAGACCAAAATCTTGCATAAACTGACCGATTTACCCTTATTTCATTTATTCATTTATTTTGAATTTCCTCTGAAATTGACTTTACTGAAAACTTCAATTTCACAACCCATACGCATATCCCACTCTTAGTGACTATTCAACTTCAAACTCCCAGAAAACCGAATAAATGAAAGGTAAATTTGAAAGTTCAGAAATAATTAAGGGCCAACTTTGGAAGGAAAAATCAGTCAAACTACAATAAGGGCCTCTTTTGGCCGGACCCCTATAATTATGTCCAAATTGTTGCCGGAAACAAAGTATAGGGTCCAAATTGTAAACTTTGAAACATGGGGGTCCAGATTGTAAATACCCCCAAAATACAGGGTCCAAAAAGCAAAAAACCCGTATAATACTTATTGTCTAGGTCGGAAAATAGAAATAATAGTCTAATTTTATCAATCATAATAGAAAATGCACATTTTAAGCATAATTTTATATTTATGAAAGAAATATGAATAAATAAGTATTTTTATATTATTTATAAGTTATAATAACTCTCAAACTAATCAAACATACTTTTATAATGATTTAAATATACTTACATTTAACTTTATAAGTGATCATTTAGGTGAAATGCAAGATGGATATTAACCATCTTGCATCAAGATATTTATCATTTTCCTTTAGTGCTTTGAGTTTTGTTAGGTTTTTGGGTGTTTGAAGGTAAAAGTATTTTGTGGAAATGGAGGAAGGATTGTATAAAGGAGAAGCTTTTTCTTATTGATGGAGGGAGAATTGCTTACAACTCTTTGTTGTTGATTGATTACAAATGAAAGCCCCACCACCTATATTTATACTTGAAGAAAGGAGGTGGTGGTAGGAGAAATCTAGAAAAGAAAAATCTAGAAAGGAAAAATCTAGAGCATGCTCATCAAATTATCTAGGATTTTCTAGGGACTTTTCTAAGGTATCTTTTCAAGATTTTTCAAGATTAATCTTGATTTTTAACACTCCCCCTTAATCTAGAAAAATCTCGAACTCCGACCGCTTCCTAAGTAATTGAACTTCTCACTTGGAAGTGCTTTTGTGAATATGTCCGCCAGTTGTTCTTCCGTTCTACAAAACTCAAGCTTGATTTCACCTTTGTCCACGAGTTCGCGAATGAAGTGATGTCTAATCTCAATGTGCTTCGTGCGACTGTGGAAAACTGGATTCTTCGTCATTGCTATTGTTGACATGTTGTCACAGAGAAGTGGTGTTGGTTCTCCATCGCCTTGTAGTAGATCTTGTAGTATTCTTCTCAACCATACTGCTTCACATGCTGCACTTGTAGCTGCAATATACTCTGCTTCTGCAGTTGATAATGCAATAGTTGGCTGCTTCTTTGATGTCCATGAGATAGCCTTGGAGCCAAGTTGGAACAAGTATCCACTTGTGCTTTTTCTATCGTCGATGCATCCAGCCCAGTCACTATCTGTGTACCCAGTGAGTTTGGGGTCTTCCTCTGTTTTGTACAGAAGACCATAACTTTTCGTTCCTTTGATGTATCTCAAAATTCTTTTAGCTGCTATGAAGTGAGCTTTACTTGGCTCACTCATGAATCGGGAGACGATGCTCACCGCATGAACAATGTCTGGTCGAGTGTTTATTAGATATATTAATGAGCCAACCAGACTTCTATAGAGTGATCCATCCACCCTTTCCTTGCCATCATTTTTGGAGAGTTTCTCATTTGTGGGCATAAGTGTTGATATTGGCTTGCAATCCTCCATATTAAACTTTTTAAGAAGATCTTCAATATATTTCTCCTGAGAGATGAAGATCTCACCTAGGCTTTGCTTTACTTGCATCCCGAGAAAGTACTTCATGAGGCCCAAATCCGTCATCTCGAATTCAGCCATCATATCCTTCTTGAAATCTTGAATCATCCTTTGATTTGTGCCCGTGTATATAAGATCATCAACATAGAGACACAAAATTAGAAGATCTTTACCTTGGGTCTTGACATATAGAGATGGCTCACTTGGACTCTTTTTGAATCCGCTATGAAGGAGATACCCATCGATTTTACTATTCCAAGCTCGTGGTGCTTGTTTGAGACCGTAGAGCGCTTTCTTGAGTCGATATACTTTGTTTTCTTCTCCTTCAATCACGTACCCTTGGGGTTGCTCCACATACACCTCTTCTTCAAGCTCGCCATTTAGAAATGCTGACTTGACATCAAGCTGAAATACTTGTAGTTTTAGTTGTCTTTGCGATTCTGGCAGATTCTTATTGTCTCCATGCGTACTACTGGAGCAAATGTTTCGTTGAAGTCGATTCCTGGTTGCTGTGAGTACCCCTTAGCAACCAATCGAGCCTTGTACTTATGGATTGAGCCATCCTCATTGTATTTGATCTTGTAGACCCACTTGAGCCCAATGACTTCTTTATCTTGAGGCTTCTCCACTTGCTGCCATGTGTCATTTTTCTCGATCATTTTGATTTCCTGGTCCATAGCCTCGATCCATTTCTCATCTTGTGATGCTTCTTGAAACGTTGCTGGCTCGCTGGCGAAGAATGCTGTAATTGCTTGGCTACACTCGTAATCTTATAGATAAGCAGGTGGACGTCTTTCTTGTTGGGACCTCTGAGTTGGCTGTGGAGAGTCATTTGACTCCATAGTAGGAGGTGGTGCGCTAGCACCATGAGGAGATGGAGTTGAAGATTGCCTGTTGTCACTGGGTCTTCCTTCTCTGATTTCTTGAATGTGATGGTCTTCATGTGCTGATTCTTGATATGTGTCTTCTGGCCATCTCCATTGGGATGCTTCATCAAATATGACATCTCTTGAAATAATCACCTTCTTTGTTTCTGGATTATAGAGGCGGTATCCCTTCGACTCTGCGCTATAGCCAATGAAGATGCACTTCTCTCCTTTGCCATCCAACTTTCTCGATTCTCTTTTGGAATATGTGAATATGCTATGCAACTGTTCGGTCTCGTTTCGAGCCGAATTCTTCTCTTTAATAGGGCGTTTTTTTATGTTCTAACCCCGTGTGTTATTCGAGTTATGAGATTTTTGTAGTTTTGTAGGAAAATAAGAAAGTGATCGAAAAAGGCGACAAAACGGAGCAAAAACTTGCCAAATCAAGGGGTGAGACAGAAGGTCTGCTCGACCGAGCATAATGGTGGCTCGCCCGAGCAACGCTCCTGGAGAGCAGCAAAAATGTTCGATTAAATTTGAGCCAAAAGGAGGTGAGACAGAAGGTCTGCTCGACCGAGCAACATATTGGCTCGGTCGAGCCATGCTTCTGTGCATCAACTAGGAAAAGGTCGGGAAATGACGCTAAGGCAGTGAAGGGACAGAGCCACCGCCCGAGCAAGGGCCCCGCCTGGCCGAAATGAGCTCGAGCCGCCAAGGAGAAGGCCGCAAGAACGAGGACACGCGACGAATGCACGCCCGCCGCCCGAGCAGGATTCTGGCTTGCCCGAGCCAATTCCAATTTATGCGTACAATCAGGAAACGAAGTGCTGCGTTTTGTGAAACAAACTTAGGGTATTATAAGAGTACTAGCTGCGACTCTTTTAGGGAGGTAATTAGCTGAAGCTTTTAGTTTGTACTTAGGGGTTTTTAATGCTTTCTTAATTAAACTCTACTTTCTCTCTCTAAGTTTTCTCTCTTGTCTTGTTCTTCAAGTTTTTGGGATTCTTGAATGTAATCAATTTTCTTCAAGTAATTTTCAGCCTTCCTTAATCTTTATCATCTTATGCTTAGTTTTCATTTAATTTTGCCTTTGAAAGTTCATAGTGTTAGCCACAAAAACATCCAATCCAACTTTTAGTGAAAAGGGGGATTAAGGGTCACAAATTCCACTCTCAAGTGGGGATTTGGGGATTCTTAGTAATCCAATTCACGATTTCTTGTTTGTTCGGGAGAAATCCAAGTAGATTGAAGATTAGTGAAAGTTTGGATCATCAAAGGTATAATCTCTTGTTCCTAATTTCATTAATTAGTCTTAGTTTTATTGTTTTCTTAATTTCATGCTTTTAGTTGCTTTCATCTTTTATTGCTTTCTTAATTATTATCATGTTTAGGTTAGTTTATTGCTTTATTTACATAATCTATTGCTTTCCGCATTGAGAAAAATCCTTGTACACAAACCGATTATCTAAATCAAACCTAACACCCATCCCTGTGGACCGACAACCCTAACTTAAAAACCACAAAAATTACAACCGAACAATGGCGCAGTTGCCGGGGATGGCGTTATTTGGGAGTTTAGAATTGGTTTGTTTGTGAATAGTGTGAATAGTTTAATTGCTTTGCTTGTTTAGTATCAAGTTTATAAATCACTAAAAATTAAAAAAAATAGAAAAACCAACTAAAAAGGAGAAAGTGAGTCATTCGATAGGATGGGTTCGAAAACCGGAAACTAGTAGACTGGTTAGGGTAGAGAAACCTTTAGTCGACCCGCCTAACATAGGTGAGGAAGGACCGAGGGTTACCTTGAGCGACCAGCTCTATCCATCTTATGACCCGCCTCCATCGTGCTTTGTGTTACCGACCCTACCTCGTGGAGTTACGTTTGATCCTGCATAGATCATACTCGTAACCTACCTCTTTTCTTTGGGACGGGTTGGCACTTATCCGACAGAGTATAAGGAGTACCTTAGTATGGTCACACCACCTGGTACCTTTAGATTATGTTCTGTTGAAATATTTTCCCTTCGCTCTGCGAGATTCGCAAAGAGGTGGATGTATAGTATCAAACCAGGTCCATAAACTCATGGGATAGTTTCTTGAAGGTATTTATGAAGAGGTATTTCCCAAATTCCATGGTCATTCAAATGAGAAATTCCATCTTGAAGTTTAGACAGATAAGGGGAGCCTTCTTGGAAAGCTTTTGAGAGGTTCAAGAATCTTTTGTCTCAATTTCCCACCATGGGTTTGACTAGTGAGACTGCCAAATAGTGTATGAGGGGTAGATCAGAAACCCGAGTGACCTTAGAGTCTATGTGTCAAGGGGATTTATGGACAAATCATGGAGGAAGCTTGGGATTTTTGGAGAGTTTGTCGAAAGAGTAATGCAATGGGAAACACTAGGGATGAGTCCTTAGGAGCACGGTTGTCAATGCACGGGAGGGGTTCATGCGGTGAGTGAGTCTGAGTGCGAGACTAGGTTTGCTTCTTTAGAGAATATGATAAAACCTTAGCTCAACAAAGAACTAGCGTCTAAGACCCAACCGTGCATAAGTGAATTTCAGAGAGCAACCCATGTCTCCGAACTCTCAATCTTCTTTGATTTGTGCTTGGTGCCAAGGACCTGACCATGTATATGCTAATTGTCCTTTGTATTTGCAACATGTGTCAACTAACGTGGAAAATGTTAATGCTATGTTTAACCAGTACCGGCCCTACCAATTTCCTGGGGTGCCAAAACACCCTTTCTTGTCTTACGGGCCGGATAATCAAAACGTTTTGAGGCCACCGATGCACCAAGGAGGAAGTTTCCAAGGAAACCCACCTCCCCCTCACCAACATCAAACCCAACCAAGACCACCGCCTCAGGTTGCTTATCAAGCACCTCGAGGACAGACCATCCATCCCCAGATAGCCCATACCCGACCTCCACCAGGATACCAAGGTGAGGATAGAGGGGATAGGAAGTACAAAGAGTTAGAATCTGGTTTGAGTAGGGTTGAGGATACGATGAGTGACATGGCGAAAATGGTGAAACAATTGAATGAGAGTGTAGCTCAACTCATGATGTCTAATAGGGATAAGGGAACTTTTCCTGGACAACCGGAGGCGAACCCTAAGGGGAAAGCTTCTAGTTCATCCTCTTGTGACCCAAACCATGTTCGGGGGCTTAATGCGGTGATTACTCTTAGATCAGGAAGGGAAGTGGACAATCAGATTCAAGAATTACCTTCAGATTCGCCTAGGACACAACATGTGAGTGTTGGACCTTGTGATGAGCTAGTTGAGGATGAGCCGTGCGAGGAAGAGAGGTTGACCAACTTAGGTGACAACCCGAGTCCTAAGACCTCACCTAGAGTGCTTCCTAGTTCCAGTCCTGTTCAACCGGTGGCATATAAGCCTTCCCCACCTTTTCCTCAAAGGTTGAGGGGAACTAAGGATCAGAAATTTCTTGAAAAGATTAGGGAGACTTTTTCTCAAGTCAAGGTCAACATTCCCTTGTTGGATGCTATTCAGCAATGTCCTTCCTACGCTAGGTTCCTCAAAGAATTATGTATAACGAAGAGAGCAACTCAGGTTCCTAAGAAGGCCTTTTTGGCCTCTAATGTGAGCTCCATCTTGTCTAGTCAGGTTCCAGTGAAATATAAGGACCCAGGATGCCCAACTATTTCCATTACCATAGGAGACAGTCAGATTGAGAGAGCCCTCCTTGACTTAGGGGCAAGTGTCAACTTGCTACCTTTACATATTTATGAGACCCTGGGGTTGAGGGAATTGAAACCTACAAGAATGGTTCTCCAATTAGCTGATCGGTCTACGAGAGTGCCTAGGGGGGTAGTTGAGGATGTGTTGATCCAAGTCGGAACCTTTATCTTCCCTGTAGACTTTGTTGTGTTAGAGACAGCTAGGGTTCAGAGTCCTCGTGACGAGATTCCGGTCATTTTAGGTAGACCCTTTTTAGCTACATCTAATGCTTGGATTAATTGTAAAGATGGGAGAATGAAACTGACTTTTGGGAATTTGACTATGGAATTGAATATTTTTGACCTACAAAAGTCACCATTAGGACATGATGAGCAAGAGTGTAATGCTGTGAATTGGGTTAGTGACCTTGAGAGTGATAACCCTGCTGATCTGGATGTTGCCCCTTGTGTGAGTGATCTTGTTGAGTTAGGATTCGACCCCGACTGTGTAACCTCACTATGTGATTCTGATGTGTTTGACGGTGAATTGCTTTATGAATCTCTGTTTGCCTCTCAACATGTGCCTGATATAATAGAACCTGAGCCACCATCTTCTAGAACCCTTGAACTTAAACCCCTTCCTTCCGAGTTAAAGTATGTTTTCCTTGGCCCTAGTGAGACTTACCCGGTTATCATAGCTTCGAACCTAGGAGAGGACCAAGAAAACAAACTAGTCGAGGTTCTTAGGATAAATAGAGGGGCTTTGGGATGGACGCTTGAGACATCGGGGATTAGTCCATCTATTGTGCAACACAGGATATTTTTGGAAGATGATAGTGTAGCCCAGAGGGACCCTTTAAGGAGACTCAATCCCCAAATGAAGGAGGTGGTTAAGAAGGAGATTCTGAAATGGTTAGATAATGACATCATTTACCCGATTTCTGACAGTAAGTGGGTTAGTTCTATACATGTAGTCCCTAAAAAGGCCGGGTTGACAGTGGTGGAGAATGAGAGGGGCGAATTAGTGTCGACCCGCATTCCATCGGGATGGAGAGTATGCATAGATTACAGGAAACTCAATAAGGCTACGAGAAAAGACCATTTTCCATTACCTTTCATGGATCAAATGTTAGAAAAGCTGGCGGGGCACGACTTCTTTTGTTTTCTAGATGGTTATTCGGGGTATACTCAGATTTCTATAGCCCCGTGTGATCAGGAGAAAACAACTTTTACTTGCCCATTTGGTACATTTGCTTTCCGTAGAATGCCCTTCGGACTTTGCAACGCCCCCGCTACTTTTCAGCGGTGTATGGTGTCTATATTCTCGGACCGTGTTGATGACTGTGTTGAAATTTTCATGGATGATTTCTCAGTATTTGGCACCACCTTTGATGATTGCTTGTCCAATTTGAGTAGAGTCTTGAGTCGGTGCCAAGAAAAACACTTGACTTTAAACTGGGAGAAGTGCCAATTTATGGTACGAAAGGGCATAGTTTTGGGCCACGTGATTTCAAAAGATGGAATCGAAGTGGATAAAGCAAAAATTGATCTAGTTAGGAACTTGACCCCCCCCACCTGTGTGAAGGAGGTTAGATCCTTTTTAGGACATGCTGGGTTTTATCGTCGATTCATTCGTGATTTTAGCAAGATTGCCAAACCCCTTTCTGCTTTATTGGCCAAGGAGGTGGCTTTTGACTTTTCTGATGAGTGTTTGAAGGCTTTTAATGCACTTAAAGATGCCTTGATATCACCTCCTATTCTCAAACCTCCCACATGGGGGGAACCGTTTGAGTTGATGTGTGATTCTTCTGACTTTGCTATAGGTGTGGTTTTAGGACAACGAATTGACAAAAAACCTGTCGTGATTCACTATGCAAGTCATACTTTAAATGAAGCACAACTGAATTACACTGTTACTGAGAAAGAGTTTCTAGCTGTGGTTTATGCATTTGAGAAATTTCGGGCGTATTTGTTGGGGTCTAAAGTGATTGTTTTTACTGACCATTCGGCGATTCGCTATTTGATGGAGAAAAAAGAGTCTAAGCCTAGGTTGGTTAGGTGGGTGTTGTTACTCCAAGAGTTTGATTGTGAAATCCATGATAGGAAAGGATCTGATAACCTGGTAGAGGACCACCTTTCTAGGATAACACCTGAACATGTGATAGAGTCTCCTATAGATGCTTGTTTTCCTGATGAACGCATTCTTAGCATAGGAGTAGAACCGTGGTTTGCTGACATTGTTAATTTTAAAGTCACGGGAGAAATGCCCAATGATTGGAATAAGCATGATAGAGATAGGTTCCTTCACATTGTCAAAAATTTCATATGGGATGAACCCTATCTGTTTAAGTATTGTCCTGATCAAATTCTTAGAAGGTGTGTTCCAGATGAGTCTATCATGGATGTCCTTTCGTTTTGCCACGACCAACCGTATGGGGGGCATTTTAGTGGGAAAAAGACAGCATATAAGGTTTTACAAAGTGGATTCTATTGGCCTACCATCTTTAGAGATGCCCATACTTATGCCCAGAGCTGTCTTAGATGTCAGAGTTTGAGTAAAATCTCTAGAAGAAACATGATGCCCTTACAACCCGAGATCTTTGTGGATGTATTCGATGTTTGGGGCATTGATTTTATGGGACCATTTCCTACCTCTTTTGGGAATGAGTATATTCTTCTAGCAGTGGACTACGTGTCAAAATGGGTTGAAGCAATTCCGTCGAAAAGAAATGACGCTAAGGTTGTGACTAGATTCCTTCGAGAAAACATTTTCTCTAGGTTTGGGGTGCCTAAAGCCATCATTAGCGACCAGGGGACTCACTTTAATAATCGTTCTTTCGCGGCTTTGCTTAGGAAATACTCTGTTGAGCATAGAATGACTACCGCCTATCACCCTCAATCAAATGGCCAAGCTGAGGTTTCCAATAGGCAAATTAAACAAATTCTTGAAAAGACAGTGTCAAAGAATAGGAAAGATTGGTCCACTAAATTGACCGATGCTTTATGGGCCTATAGGACAGCTTACAAGACTCCCATAGGAATGTCACCGTATAGAGCAGTCTTTGGGAAACCTTGTCATTTGCCTGTAGAGCTCGAACATAGGGCGTGGTGGGCTTTGAAAGCCTTGAACCTTGACCTGTCAGCGGCTGGGGACATTAGAAAGTTGACCTTGTGTTAGCTAGAGGAGTTAAGGAGGGAAGCTTACGAAAACGAAAGATTAAGTAAGGAGCGATCGAAGGTCCTACATGATAAGGTGATCCTTAGAAAAACCTTCGTTCCGGGGCAGAAAGTCCTCCTTTATGACTCACGTTTGCATTTGTTTGCGGGTAAATTGAAGTCTAGATGGACCGGTCCATTCATTGTGTCCGCTGTGTTTCCCTCGGGAGTTGTTGAAATCAAGGACCCCACTAATGCATCAATGTGGAAAGTTAACGGTCACAGGTTGAAACCCTTTTTGGAGCTTCCAGAGAAAGTGGATGTGGAGTGTGTAACATTCCATGTTCCATATGTTGATTGAAGAACATTGAGGTAACATCCTTGTATATATTGTAAATTAGTGTATTTTGTTGTTTCTTTGTTTAATTCTCTTAACTATGCACTAACGAGAAGGAAGGATCATTTATTGCTCACATATATTCACCATTTCATGGCTTGCATACTCAATCTCCATTTACAAGTCATGTGATGATTATTTGAGATCTAATCAGGTATTATCCTTCTTTTCCTTTGGAGTTAGTTGGTGAGAAAATTCTTTTTCCTTCTTTTTGTTAGATTTTAGATTTTTATTCTTTTAGGGCGTTTGTCTTCCCTTATTTCTTGCCACAATGAGGACATAGTGTGGTCCTTTTTGTGTGGGAGTGGGGAGGCATGCATACCGGCTTTCTTTTCTTTTTCTGTCAAATCTTTGAAAAACCAAAAGATTTTGTTTTGTTTAGGTTAATTTTTAGATTATTGATTATGAAATGTCCTGGGTGGTTTTTGAGAGATTGAGGTTTTGAACATATTTTTAGTAGAAGTGAGAAGGTCTATTTCCTTGAAAATTCTAACTCCTTGTGTTGTTGGCCAGAACCCTTGCTCGGGCGAGCAAAACTTTGGCTCGGGCGAGCAGCCTTACTGAGGAGTTTTCACGAGTAAAGGAAGAAGAGAAGGAAATATTTCCAGAACCCTTGCTCGGGCGAGAAAAATTTTTGCTCGGTCGAGCTTGACCACTGTGCCTAAAGTGAGAGTGACTCCTGCGTCCAGGATGGCGGCCAACAGAACCCTTGCTCGGGCGAGCAACATTGTTGCTCGGGCGAGCATGTCCACTGAAGCACCAAAAGGAAAAAGTCTGACAGACACGCCCACCGTCGGAGGAGCCGGCGGCGAGTCCGCTTTCGGTCGGCGATCGTTCGGACAGATCTGTGTTCGCATCCAGAATCCCTGCTCGGGCGAGCAGATTATTCAGCTCGGGCGAGCCGGCGACAGATCTGTTTTCTGTCGGGAGTTTTATTTCGATTCTCTCTCCTTTTCTTCATACTTTCTCACCTATTTTCTCTCTCATCTCTCTCTCTCACTTCCCCCAACCCCTAGCATCAAGCCCTAATCCCTAATCGTTGCTAATTTCTTCAAATTCTCCAGATTGGGTCGGGGTTTTGTGCCCTAATTCAGTTCTTCTTTCTTTCAACAAATCTTTGTTCTTTGGGCGAGTTGTTGCGTCTTTATGCTGCGTGGGTTATTCTTTGTGCGTGCTATACCGTAGTGCGTGGGGGTGATTTGTCTTCCGGGCTACTTTGTGCGTCTTCTTTGTCGCGGATGGAGGCCGTGTGCAAGGGTTGTACTGAGGTTTGGGGGAAAGAAAGGTTTTGCCAAGGTCGGGAGGTCTCAAGGTCCCGAGTTGCTGTTTGTGTACTTGCTCTTTGCCCGATTCGTGTTGCCACTTGGTGTTTGGTGCCTATTTGGGAGGTAACATTCACAATTAGTGTTTTCAAATTTGATTTCAAAGTTAAATTGGGTGCTACTTGTGATTGTTCCTCAGATTTAGGGCTTGCGTGTTGTGTGTATTGATTGCTATTTGGGGATTCTTGAGTTGCTAGTGTGTCTTGAAGTTCATAATGGTTCGATCTAAGAGAGCCCGTACCGATGAGGAAGGTACACCTTCACCACCGCCCGAGTCTTCATCGGCGGCGGTGGATAAAGATCGTTACAAGGCCCAACCGCCCACGCTTCTTCAGGCTAACCCGGAATTGCGAATTCGGTTCCGGGATGAGCATCATCGCGAGAGATATGAGCTTTATCAACACCGAAAACTTTGTGCTCCGGACGTTTATGATGAAGCCACAGTGAAGAGGGTATATTGTGGCCCTAGTTTTGATTATATTATAAGGGTCTTGGGTTGGGAGTCCTTCATTAAGATTGACGAGTCTCTTTACGATCAACCAATTCTTGAGTTCCTCAGTTCCTTCCAAGTTGAGGATGTTGATACACGCCACGCTAAGTTCCGTTATCGGGTGGATAACAAGGAGAAAACGTGCACGGCGCAAGAGTTTGGGTTACCGACAGATGGGTTGTATTATGAGGAGAGTGTGCATTTTGATGAACAAGCTGTTATGAAGAGTCTTACTTGTTGGCGTCGGAAACATCAAACGGCGAATGCTCTTGAGGATTGTTCATTCTTGACCAGAAATTCTAAGTCTCGTGATTTTTGTAACTTAGCGATCCGAATCTTTCATCGCATAGTTTCAAATTCGGTCTTCGGAAGAGACGATGGGAGGGCAAATGTGCGGAGGGATGATTTGTTTATCATCTTTAACACCCTCCAAGGGAAGCGGGTGAACACGGGGTCGTGCATTTTGCATTGCTTCAAAGACATTACCTCTATACACCAAACCTCTACAATTGGAATGGGGCATATCATTTGCCACTTTTTGATGAAGAAAGGTTTTCGAGGATATATCCACAAGTTCACCCCGAGGTATTTTCCCGACCCCATCGATGGTATTAGATTGCAACACATGGGTATCTTTGAGCGTCACAACACAAAGCATATATACAAGCACGGCTCGGATAAGTATGCAACTTCCATTCATTTGGACCACGCGCGAGCTGCACGTTGGTTGGATGTGACCAATCAACATAACTGGTCATGTGGCGAAGATCCAAGGAGCAACCGTCGAGTTGGGGGGCCCGATGACCCATTTGTGAGCGGAAATGTGGAAGAAGAGGAGCAGCCGGCAACCCAAGGTGAGGCTAGTGGTAGTAATTCCCAAGAGATTACGATGGGGCACTTGGCAAGTTGGTTAGACCAACTGAGTGTCGACCTCCGTGAACAGCGAACTTTGCTACAAAGTACGCACAACTTGACGGAAAGTCAATAGGAACTCCTTCGTGCGCGAATGACCTTGAGCAGCACGAAGGATACTTTCAGCTATGACGAGTACTTCCATCAATGTAATCAATATTGGAGAGATTGGGGATATTATCACTATGCTATCGCCGACCATGCACCGGCACCGCCCGACTATGTCAACCAGTATTACCCGACTTACTTCCCCTACTATCCGTACCCTCCTCCGGGAGGTGATGAGCAGTGATTGTGAGCATTCCGCACTCCCCTCTGTTATTTTGCATTAGTTGTGTGCTTTCATTTTGAGATATACATGCGCGAGGGGTTGTGTAATGTTTCTGGGCAGTGGCACGACATTTCACCCTTGATTCCCGCCTCATATAGTGAGATTCGGGGTTGAGGTTAGTCAATGATCATGTACATTTGTGAATATTTGAAGTTTCTTTTTCTGACGTTGCGTTCGTGGATCGTGTGCTTGGATGTGCTTAACTTGGCGATCTTCAGGTATCATCTTTTAACCATCCTTCTCATTGTGAATATAATGTTGATCCATGATGCATGCTTGATTTTCTTTTTGGGTGGCGAACCCCTTGAGTGTGAATGTTGGGATATCATTATTGTTGGAGCCGTGTGGGCTCGGGTCGCCATCATTTATTGTTTATTATGTGTTTTTTGTGTGTTTTTAGGTTTTCTACCTTATTTGTGACACCCTTCTTCACACAATGGGGACATTGTGAAGTTTTGTGTGGGAGTGGGGGGTGATACTTCCATTTGTCATGGGTAGATCACCTAGTTTTGAGTCTTTGTTTTTGTTTTTCGTAGTTTGTGTCGAAAAATTTGAAAAAAAAAATAAAAAAAAATATTGTGATAAGGAGAAAAAAGGGAGTGAAAAACCTTAAAAGTTTTCGTTTTCGTTTTTTGTTTTTGCTTTGTTTCTTGGATTTCGTTGTTGAAATCAAGAAGCCGTTCTTAATCTTCTTTGAAAGAAACCGGTTTGAGCATTTTCGACCATAACTTGGACAATTGCCATGACTTATCTCTATTAGACCTCTACATGGAATGGGAAAGCGGAATCCTCAATTCTCACACGCTTTGACTGTGAAATCTTACCTAAGTTAGACGGTTTTAGTTGTTCAATTGCTCAAGCTCTTAATTAATGCATTAAATAATTACTGTCGGGCCTACCGTCATGGGTTGGTTTGGGTGGATCGGCACCCTATGCCCCTTAAGTGCAACGACTCACGTATGGAGAAACCCAGCAGGGAGGGTAACCCTTTGCGAAGGCCGGTGCTTAAATCCCGCAAAACCCGACACAAACGTTCTAAAAGACACAAAGCGGATTGAGTGAAAATAAAAGAGCAGTTTTGAAAAAAAAAAGAAAAAAAAAAGAAGTTGAGCAAAATAATGGTAAGAAAGAGAAAAGTAAAAAGAAAGAAAAAAGAGCAAAGTAGGAAAAAGAAAGAAAAGAGAGGTTGAAAGAAGAACCAAGAGTGAATTAGGCTAGATAATTTCGAGCTTGAGCATGAGAACAACTCTGATTGTCTGGTTTAGGATAGGAAAGACCGACTAGAGCTTACTTGCACACATGCACGAGGTATTTTGCTCATCAGGAAGTGTTTTGGTTCAAAATTTCTAAGATTGGCAGTTGCTTGGGTTAGACGTTATGAGATGCTCATAACGGTTCCTTTTGGAGGATTAATACCGTTTTCTTAATTGAAACAGCTTGATTCATTGAAACCAGCAGTTCTCTTTTTCTTTTCTTTTAAACTTGTTTTGTTTTTCACTTTCTCTCTCTCCTTTTTCTATGGCTTTTGTGGGTATAATTGCTATAAACCCTCACGAGATCTACCTCGTCCACCCGGGCTGCCGGGGGGTTTAAAGGGCTTGATGCATATGCTAAATGCATCCGCGATTCCTGCGAAAGTGAGTTAGGTTTTTTTTTTTTTAGTTTCTCTTTCTAGTTCTTTTCTTTGTTTTTAGTTTGCTCGGGGCCAGCAAACCCTTGTGTGGGAGTGGTGTTCGGTCTCGTTTCGAGCCGAATTCTTCTCTTTAATAGGGCGTTTTTGTATGTTCTAACCCCGTGTGTTATTCGAGTTATGAGATTTTTGTAGTTTTGTAGGAAAATAAGAAAGTGATCAAAAAAGGCGACAAAACGGAGCAAAAACTTGCCAAATCAAGGGTGAAGGTCCGCTCGGCCGAAGCGGAATGGTGGCTCGCCGAGCGGCGCTCTGGAAAGCGGCAAAATGTTCGATTAAATTTGAGCCAAAGGAGGTGAGGCGGAAGGTCCGCTCGACCGAGCAACATATTGGCTCGGTCGAGCCATGCTTACGTGCATCAACTAGGAAAAGGTCGGAAATGACGCTAAAGCGGTAGGTGACAGAGCCGGCTCGCCGGCGAGCCTGCTTCCGAAATGCCAAGGAGAAGCTGCCAAAGAACGAGGGACACGCGACGATGCACGCCGGAGGATTCCGCTCGCCCGAGCCAATTCCAATTCTGCGTAACTGAAAGCGAAGTCGCGCGTTTTGTGAAACAAACTTAGGGTATTATAAGAGTATTAGCTGCGACTCTTTTAGGGAGGTAATTAGCTGAAGCTTTTAGTTTGTACTTAGGGGTTTTTAATGCTTTCTTAATTAAACTCTACTTTCTCTCTCTAAGTTTTCTCTCTTGTCTTGTTCTTCAAGTTTTGGGATTCTTGAATGTAATCAATTTTCTTCAAGTAATTTTCACCTTCCTTAATCTTTATCATCTTATGCTTATTTTTCATTTAATTTTGCCTTTGAAAGTTCATAGTTAGCCAAAAACATCCAATCCAACTTTTAGTGAAAAGGGGGATTAAGGGTCACAAATTCCACTCTCAAGTGGGGATTTGGGGATTCTTAGTAATCCAAATCACGATTTCTTGTTTGTTCGGGAGAAATCCAAGTAGATTGAAGATTAGTGAAAGTTTGGATCATCAAAGGTATAATCTCTTGTTCCTAATTTCATTAATTAGTCTTAGTTTTATTGTTTTCTTAATTTCATGCTTTTAGTTGCTTTCATCTTTTATTGCTTTCTTAATTATTATCATGTTTAGGTTAGTTTATTGCTTTATTTACATAATCTATTGCTTTCCGCATTGAGAAAAATCCTTGTACACAAACCGATTATCTAAATCAAACCTAACACCCATCCCTATGGACCGACAACCCTAACTTAAAAACCACAAAAATTACAACCGAACAGCAACCGAATACTTTGAGATGATCCACCTTTGGCTTCCTCCTAAACCATGCTTCATATGGTGTTCTGTTTGGAACTGCCTTTGTGGGAGACCGGTTGAGAATGTAGACGGCTGTGTTTACTGTTTCTGCCTAAAAGTTCTTTGGAACATTTTTGCTTTGCAACATGCTGCGGGCCATCTCAACTATTGTTCTGTTCTGTCTCTCTGCAACCCCATTTTGTTGTGGAGTGCGTCTTACTGTGAGCTCCCTTTTGATGCCATGTTTTCGACAGTAATCATCGAACTCATTCTGATGGAATTCTCTCCCACAGTCTGTCCTCAATGTTTTGATATTGTGCCCACTTTGCTTTTCCGTGAGGGCCTTGAATTGTTGGAAATATGAGAATGCTTCTGACTTTTGTTCGAAGAAGTACACCCACATCATGCGAGTGTAGTCATCCACGAACAATAAGAAGTATCTTTTGCCACCCATGCTAGGATTATGTGCTGGACCCCAAATATCGGCATGGACCAGCTGTAGGGGGGCTTTAGCTTTCCACGTGGTTTTAGTGAATGGTAATCTATGCATTTTTCCCATTATGCAGCCCTCACATATATTCCTTTTGTCTTCTATTGTGGGCAAACCAATAACCATGTTCTTTCGCTTCAAGACTTTAAGACCGTCAAGGTTTAGATGGCCATACCTTTGATGCCATAAGGTTGTGGCATCCGTGATGGAGCTGAGGGCCACCTTTTCTTTCATTGGCATTGATAAAGGGAAAATCCTGTTGGGCTCCATTGCGATAGATGCTATCACTTGGCGCATCTTTTTGTCAATTATGATGCATCTACCGTCATCAAAGTTCACCTAATAGCCTTTTTGAAGGAGTTGGCCCACACTTAAGAGATTATGAGCTAGCCCAGGTACGTATAGGACGTCTTGAATATATTTGGTCGAGCCGTTTTTTGCCTTTACTGCGATTGTTCCCTTGCCGGCGGCTTCACGTGTTCTCCCGTCACCAAGCGTGATGTTGGATTTTATGTCTTCATTCAGCTCCACGAAGGAATCTTGATTTCCCGTCATATGGTTAGAACAACCGCTATCCACGTACCATGAGTCTTGTGCTCTTGCGTGGCGTTCACACATGAGTAGAATACGTTTTCACTTGGGTCGCCTTTCTCCGTGAAGTTGGCCTCATCCCGTTGTCGGTTCCTACAATCTCGTACATGATGTATGTGCTATATACATTTCTAGCATTTTAACCGACAATCCGTTGTATCGTGGTTAGACATCTTGTATATCTTGCAGTATGGCCCTGGTTTGCGATCTCCATGGCTTCCTTGATTGTTGTAATTTCCTCTCCCCCCGCCACGGTTATTGGATGGTGTCTTCCTACCATGGCTATTCTCCCTTTTATTCTCATGGTTGGAGAATTTTAATTTGGCTTGAAAAGCCTGCTCTAGTGGCTAGTGTGTGAATCTACGCATTCTCTCCTCATGTGCTTGGAGGACCCTGCTAACTCGATGAGGGTAAGCGTAGATAAATCTTTAGATTCTTCTATTGCAGCCACTATATGATCAAACTTTGGTGGAAGGCTCCTTAGCACCTTTTGTATCACCTTCTTATCTTCGATCATGTCGCCATATATTCTAATTTTATTTACTATGCTGGTGACAAGATCGAAGTATACTTGAATTGTTTCATCCTCCTTCATCAATAAGGTATCGAAATCCTTCCACAAAGTTTGAAGTTTAATGGATATTACCTTGTCAGTGCCATGGTATGCTTCCTTCAATATTGTCCAAGCCTCCTTGGCCGTTGTAGCAGCCATAATCCGAGGGAAGATTGTTGGAGTGATTGCTTGATAGATGTGATGAAGGGCCGTAATATCCCTCTTGTAATTCTCTTGATATTGTGCCTCCTTACTTTCATCCCATGATGATTTTTCTTCTTCATCTAGCTTTTCTTCTCCATCCTTCTTCTTTTCTTTTGCATCCTTATCCTCCTTCTTAGGTGATTTATCATATCCCTTTTCTATCACATCCCATAAATCTTGCGCCATGAAGAATGTTTTCATTTGAATATTCCACATTTGATAATTCTCCCCATCAAATATGGGTGGCTTCAAATTTGGGAGATAGTTGAAAGTTGTGGTTGGGGTTTGAAGAGAGGCCATGTTTAATTTTTGTGGAGTTGGATTTGATGGATGAGTTATTTGAGAGTTGGGATATGGCTTGAAGGTTGATGAATATTTTTTTGAAAGATGTAGGTTTGGTAGGAGGACTTGGGTTAATGTGGCTCTGATACCACTGTTAGGTTTTTGGGTGTTTGAAGGTAAAAGTATTTTGTGGAAATGGAGGAAGGATTGTATAAAGGAGAAGCTTTTTCTTATTGATGGAGGGAGAATTGCTTACAACTCTTTGTTGTTGATTGATTACAAATGAAAGCCGCACCACCTATATTTATACTTGTAGAAAGGAGGTGGTGGTAGGAGAAATCTAGAAAAGAAAAATCTAGAAAGGAAAAATCTAAAGCATGCTCATCAAATTATCCAAGATTTTCTAGGGACTTTTCTAAGGCATCTTTTCAAGATTTTTCGAGATTAATCTTGATTTTTAACAAGTTTGTTTGTTGTTCCTTTTACTTTATGTTGGTTCATTGTTGGTTTATTTTGTTGAACTCTACTGATGATTTGTAATTAGCTTTGTTTTGTTGGGTTAATTGTGTAGAGCCCAAGTTAGTATTTTGGTGGGATAAATTTTGGAAAGTCAAAATTATTTTTGGTGAGGAAGTTTCATATAATATTGAAGATTCTTCCTAAATTGTGGTCATTAAGGAAATATATTATTTATGTTAGAAAAAATTATATTGTTGTCAAATTGTGATGGAGCAATCAAAGGGACATTGATTGATCACATGACAATATAATATTACTTTGGAGTATAGTATCAAATTAGTGGGAAAGACAATGTCTTAGAAAATGTTAATATTATAATCAACTCTAGTGTTATATTGTACTCTTGACTATAAAATAGTCTTGGATTTAAAATTTATGTGTATGCATGCAATTAAAAGTGCTTCATCTTACCACTAGAGATTACCTTGTAATTACTATGTCCCTGAGGGAATTGTGCAAGACTCATCTGAGAGTGTTGAGTTCTCAAGTTGTAATTCTAGGTTGTGGGAGATTGTGAAGATTTGTAAACTTTTGAAACACTATTGTAATCATCTAGTAGTGTATCGCTCGTCATTTTTTTCTCAATTTGGGGATTTCACTTTAAACGCTTGTATTAAATCTTTATTTATATATGAATCTTATTTATTGTACGTTTGTTTGCTAACAACCATGGGTGGATCTCACACATGGCTATGAGTGGCCATGACCACTAGTAACATAAAAAAAATCAATAATTTAGTATAATTTATAATTAAAATTATGGATTTTTTGTGAATCAAATGTACATAATAGTGTTGGTCACCCCTAATCCAAAAAATCTAGATCCGCCACTAGTAACAACTCCCTGAAAATCTTGACATATTATGGCTTCAATAATTGATAAGACTATATAGTTAGTTCAGTTAGTTACTTCTGTTATCAAGATTCTATGTCTTGATTCTTGTAATTAGGAGTAGTATAAATATAGGTTGTAAATCTCTCTTATTTATTCATTCAGTTTACAATCAATATCAGCTGCTCTCTCTCTCAATGTTGTTTCCCTCTCTGTGTGTTCTCTGCATCTGATTCCCAGCTTGATAACATGGTATCAGAGCTTCCACATTTCTGATCCTGTGAGATTTTCTATTTCTCTTGAAGTTTTTTTCTTCTTCTTTTCTCTTGATAATGGCTGGTAATGTTGACAACACAGCCTTATACGCTGGGAATGTGAATGATCCTTCACATATTTTGTTTTTGCATCCTTCCGATAATCCTAACAATGTTCTTGTTAGTGAATTATTAAATGGAGAGAACTATGGGCATTGGAAAAAGGCTGTTGAAATTGCTTTGATCGCCAAGAACAAATTAGGGTTTGTGATGGGAGAATGTACCAGGCCGACTAACGCTCAGCTTGTTCCACAATGGCAACGTTGCGACAAAATGGTGCAATCGTGGCTCATAAATGCAGTAATTCCTGACATTGCTCAAAGCGTCTTGTTCTCTAGTGGCGCAAGAGAAGTCTGGATTCAATTGGAGCAACGATTTGGAGAAGCCGACGGTACAAAAGTCTTTCGTGTTCAGCGAGATTTGGTAAACATTTCTCAAGGCCATTTGTATGTGACTGAGTATTTCACAAAGATTAAGAAAATGTGGGATGATTACAATAGTTTGATTACTATTCCTAATTGTGCCTGTGGGATAGTTTGTGAAAGTTTTCTGGCAGCTCAAAAGTTGATTAAAGATCAACAACTAATGCAGTTCTTGGTGGGATTGGATGAAAGTCATAGGATAACTCGAGGGAATATTCTCATGCTTAGACCTCTTCCTAATATTGATCAAGTTTATCAGATTGTTTTGCATGAAGAAAAGCAAAGAACGTTGTGTGGAGTTACACAACTTAGTTCTAATTCAGCAGCATTTCATACATATTCTGATTCTGGTCCTTCAGCTTTGGCTTTCCAGCAGCAGCAGCAAAGGACTTCATACCAGAAATCTAGTTCTGGATCTCTTAATTCTGGCAATGGCTCATATAAGTCTAACATTTCATCCTATGGGTCTAATTCTTCTGGTTCTCAACATGGTTTTAATCAATCTCAGAATTCTTTTAATCAGAATTCTAGGGGTTCTTCCAGATCTTCAGGCACTCAAGATCGCAGGTCAAATTTATTTTGTGATTTTTGCAAGAATCCTGGCCACACTATTGAAAGGTGTTATAGGCTTCATGGCTATCCTCCTGGTCATAAGAGTTTCAAAGGAAGAAGGGTTGCTACTGTTGCTCAAGTTGATCAAGAAAGTCCTCCACAAGATTCTTCATCAGCCCCTTTAACAACTCTGACTATGGAAGAATACAATCAATTAATGCAATTAGTTCACAAGCAGTATGCTGAACCAGATACAAGTTCTTTTGAGCAAGGAGCATCAAGTTTCTTTGCAGGTACTAGTTTTCAGAATAATTACAGTTTTATGAGCAAAGATGATTCCAGTTCTTGGATAATTGATAGTGGAGCAAGTAATCATGTTACTCCTAATCTTGCTTTGCTTCATAAAGTTCAATCTTTGTCTAACCCTTCTTTTATTATCATGCCTAATGGAAAGAAAGCTTCCATTACTCATTTTGGTTCCATTTTGTTGCAATCTGGTATTGAACTTCATAATGTTCTTTATGCTCCTGAATTCCAGTTTAATCTTCTATCTGTGCAAAAGTTGTCTTCTCAGCTTAATGTGCATATTATTTTTACTCCTACTAACTGTTTTATTCAGGGCCTTACATCTCAGAAAATTCTCCTTGGTAGACAAGAGCATGGTCTTTACTTCTTACATAGCAGACACCTACCTATTGCAAAGAAGCAAGAAGAACACATTGCTTGCTTCAATACATCAGAGTTGTGGCATTTCAGGATGGGACATCTTCCTTTTGATCAGATCAAGTCTACTGGAGTTGTGTCTTCCTGTTCTGATGTCAAACACAGGGTTTGTCAAATTTGTCCTATGGCAAAACTTCAGCGCAAATCTTTTTCTTTGAGCACTTCTAAAGCTAGTTCTTGTTTTGAGCTATTGCATGCTGATATTTGGGGACCTTGTTCATCTAAAACTCATGATGGATTTCAGTATTTTCTTTCAATTGTGGATGATCACTCTCGTTGTACTTGGGTACACTTAATGGCAAATAAAAGCAGTGCTTGTTCTATACTCAAAGCTTTCATAACTTTTGTTGAAAAACAATATAATTCTTCTGTCAAGATTATTCATTCTGACAATGGTCTTGAATTTCAAGACTCCACAGCTTTGCAGTTTTACAAAGACAAAGGCATTCTACATCAGACTTCATGTGTCGGCACTGCTCAGCAGAATGGAGTAGTTGAGAGAAAGCATCAATATTTACTTCAAGTACTTCGAGCTCTATTATATCAATCCAAGCTTCCTAACCAGTTTTGGGGAGAAGCTTTGTTAACAGCTGTTTATCTAATCAATCGGATGCCATCAGCTGTTCTGGGTAACAAAAGTCCATTTGAGATTCTGTTTAACACAAAACCATCGTATGATCATTTAAGAGCTTTTGGGTGTTTAGCATATGTTTCTACATTAAAAAGGAACAGAAATAAATTGCAACCAAGGGCTAATCCTTGTATTTTTCTTGGATATCTTTTTGGAAAGAAGGCATACAAACTTTATGATCTTACTACAAAGAAGCTTTTGTTTTCCAGAGATATTCGTTTTTATGAGCATATTTTTCCATTTCATAATGTTTCTACATTCAATGACTCTCCTTTGTCACACATCGAAGTTCCTTACAGAAACAACTCATTTTCACCCAGAAAATGAGGCCAGTACTTCTCTTGATCTTGAGAGTTCCAGTGTTCCTAGATATGGTTCTAACAGCACAACATCTGGTGTGCCATCTCCTTCTGACAATACATCTGGCCAACCTTATGTATTTCTTGACAACAACATCATTCCAGCTCCTATTGCAGTCATTGACAACACCACATCTTCTGACAGTTTATCTCAACCAATACAAACAAGAAGATCCTCAAGAAATTCTGTGAAACCTTCTTATCTTAAAGACTTTGTTTGTGCTTTTTCTAATGTCGATTCTTCTACTAATTTTTATGCTTTTCAGGCCTCCCTGGACAAATATACTGAGCCTAAATCATATGAAGAAGCAGCCCAACATCCAGAATGGATCCAAGCAATGGATAAAGAGATCAATGCCCTCATTAAGAATAACACGTGGGAATTAGTTGATCTACCCCCCAAGAAGAAAGCCATTAGCAGCAAATGGGTTTATAAAGTCAAGCTGAAATTAGATGGCACTTTGGAAAGATTCAAAGCTCGCCTTGTTATCAGAGGGTTCACTCAACAGTATGGGATTGATTATCAAGAAGTCTTCTCTCCAGTTGTAAAAATGCCTACAATCAGAATTGTTATAGCTTTAGCAGCTTCAAGAAATTGGCCACTCCTACAACTTGATGTGAACAATGTGTTTTTACATGGAGATTTGGACGAAGAAGTTTACATGCTGATGCCAAAAGGAATCCCAAATCTATCCAACAAAGTTTGCAAATTAAAGAAATCTTTGTATGGATTGAAGCAAGCCAGTCGACAATGGTTTGCCAAACTGAGTCATACTCTACTTTCTCTTGGTTATCAGCAGTCTAAAAACGATTATTCTCTCTTTATTAATAAATCATCTACTGACATCACTATCATTGCTGTATATGTTGATGATATATTATTGACAGGTTCTAACCAAGAAGAAATTAACAATGTCAAGAGACATCTTGACAATCTTTTTGGTATCAAAGATTTGGGTAAATTGAATTATTTTCTTGGCTTAGAAGTCTCACACACTTCTGATGATGTCTTATTATCACAACATAAATTCACTAAGGAGCTATTACAAGGAAGTGGTTCTTTACATCCAGCCATTACTGTTACTCCTCTACCTTTAAATTGCAAATTGCAACCAGAAGATGGAGAACTCTTGTCTGATCCTCTCGTTTACAGAACATTGGTTGGCAAAATCAACTTCCTCACACATACACGACCTGATCTAGGCTATGCAGCTCAAACACTGAGCCAATTCATGCAGAAGCCTAGATCATCTCATATGAAAGCCTTACAACATACATTAAGGTATATAAGAGATACAGCAGATCATGGGATTTTACTCAAAGGTACGGATCATCTAAGCATCAACGCATACTCTGATTCAGATTGGGGGGCTTGTCCTTTCACAAGGAGGTCAGTAACAGGATACATGATCTTGCTTGGCCAATCTCCAGTCAGTTGGAAGAGTAAGAAACAAAGCACTGTATCCAGATCTTCATCAGAAGCTGAGTATCGTGCTCTTGCTCAAACTTCTTCTGAGATAACTTGGGTTGTCAGGTTGCTAGAAGAGCTTGGCGTTCAATCACTCAAACCTGTATCTCTTTTCTGTGACAACCAGTCTGCCATGTACATTGCCAAGAATCCAGTGTTTCATGAGCGCTCCAAACACATCGAAATAGACTGTCATTTCACAAGGGAGAAAGTGTTAGAAGGGCTTTTACAGTTATCCTACATGCCTACTGCAGAACAACTTGCTGATGTTCTCACCAAAATCTTACCATCTACGCAGCAAAGTTTCCTTTTATCCAAGCTTGGAATGATTCAAAAATCCTCCCAAGCTTGAGGGGGGGTGATAAGACTATATTGTTAGTTCACTTAGTTACTTCTGTTATCAAGATTCTAAGTCTTGATTCTTGTAATTAGGAGTAGTATAAATATAGGTTGTAAATCTCTCTTATTCATTCATTCAGTTTACAATCAATATCAGCTGCTCTCTCTCTCTCAATGTTGTTTCCCTCTCTGTGTGTTCTTTGCATCTGATTCCAAGCTTGATAACAATAATCAAAAGGCAAAAAAAAAAAAAACCAAGAACTTAAGAGGAATAATAATAATATTCAACAAATCATTATGTTTTACCAATATTTGAAGGTAGTAATATATAACATAGGCAGTAGGAATAACGTTTGTTTCTTTGTGTTTTTTTTTTTGTTTTTTTTTTTTATAGGAAAAATGTTTGTTGTTATTGAGTAAACAAATGGGGGAGCATGAAATACACTTTTTGAAATTTTCAAGATGAAAAGCGTTGGAAAAGGGTAATCTAGGAATAAGCTAGTCATTCTAGGCAAACAAAAATTCCGTAAATGTGACGAAATTATAAAGTACAAATTTGCCTGAAGATTGGATAAACTTATTAAACCTTCGAACTCCAAATTCCACATTCGTTTGATTCCACATGCTTTGAATCTTGGAGTTTCGAAAATGGTGATGATAAGTTATAGTAAACCATCCAGGTTATTGTCTCTTTGGTTGAACCGTTGAAGTTATAATCAATTTTTTCTAATCCTTCAAACAAATACATAGCTCTTACCATGGTAAACAAGAAGATCAATCACTTTGAGAAAAACAAAATGAAAGAAATGAAGCATCATATGACTTGAATTTTCATTGAGGACATCAATGTTTTAATGTAAATATAAAAAAAAAAAACATTCAAAAAAGGAATAACAAAGCAATACTTACTTGACTGGAAGTTGCTACAGCAAGGACCCAGAAATATGCAGCTAAGAGGACGCAACAGTTGCTCAAGACTCTTCCCATTGCCTTCATAAAGAAGCTTTTCAACAAATGAAATGAAAATGTTTCAATCAACTCTTAATATATTGCTCCTTGTGTATACTTTTTATTTTTCTTTTCAATGGAAACTCCTCTCCATACTCAATTAGTTATAAATTTCACTATTATTAAGTTAATAAATAGTTTTCTGTATTCCGAACCAAATTAGTTGACTTTGAGCCGCCCATGGTTTAATCCTATACATTTTTAATTGAGCATGTTATATGGATGATGGCTCCTGAGGGGAGATTTGTTTGACTAAAGCTGGCTAATTTTTTTTGTCTAGGAATTAGTTTTGAGGTTTTTCAACTGTTTGGTTTAACTAAAATGGTAAACTTTGGATCGATTTAAAAAAAAAATGCGTATTGTTATAATTGTTTGTCTTAATTTCAATATTGATATATTTGACTGAATATGACCCTGTTCTTTTATACGGCTGACTACAGTATGACATGGTGCGATACTGCGATGTGGAGGAATTGTGGTGGAGTTTGGTGGGTTTGGAAAAGTTGCGGTGGATTGTGGTGGGTTGTGGTAAGTTGCGATGGGTTTTGTTTTTAATAATTGTAAATTGTATTGGTAAATGTGAAAAAGTTGATTGTGGTGAGTTAATTGTAATAAAATTGTGATGGATTAGTATATTGTGGAAAGTTGTCGCAACTCGCAAGATGCGGTGTGTTGTGACACCGCATTCAGCTAGCTGTATAAAAGAATAAGGTCACATTCACTTTTTCTTAGTCAATGAGACCCGAAAAATACTTTTTATACGTCTATTATCTAAAACCATTTTCGAACTGAATTTATTTGTGTTCAAATTGCCGAACTTGGTCAAACCCGAAAAAATTAAATAAATTATAGTAATGACTTTCGCTTCGAATGTTTAGTAGTGATTGGTCTCATCGACCAAAATTTTACCCAAAATTGAGCCATGGATCATGATTAAAAGAAAATGTTAAATAATTGGCATGGGCCTTCTTAAACTACTCCGTTCTATCATATTTGTCATTTTCACTTTTTAAAATATTCAAATACATGTTCTTCTATAAAGATTGTTTACTTTTAATTTTATGAAAATTTATAAAATAAACCAACTTTTTTATGGAAAGTTATATATATATATATATATATATATATATATATATATATATATATATATATATATATATATATATATATATATATATACAAGAAACTTTATCACGATTGTATATATATAATGACAATAAATTTTAGGGATATTGGATGACAATATACTGACTTTTGGGGGTATTGGATTGTAATATACCGATCTTTACTATTGGACAACAATATCCTTGACCTCTATACTTAGGTGAGATTATTATACCAATAGTAACTAAGGAGGTGGTGACTGGTTAATTGGTCTCGATTATAATGTGACAGGCGGAGGAAAAATAATCAGTTATTGCCCAATAACCCCATTAACCACTCCGTATTTCTCACTAACCCACGTTTAAAAAAAAATCGGCCCTAACACAGTGACTAATGGGGTGGTGAACTGGTCTTCATACTAACATGAAACACAACTAACCAATGTCTTGTAATGTGGGTTAGTTAGAAAAACTAAGGGGTTAATGAACTTATTTGTTTGGGACAGTTTTTTTTCCCTTCGCCAACCATGTTAGCGCGCATGAAGACCGATTCACACTTCCTTAATTATTGTTGGAATAATAACGTCATTCATGTATAAAGATCAAGGATATTATCGTCCAATAATAAGGGTTGATATATTACAATTCAACGCCCCTAAAAATTGGTATATTATCATCTAAAAACCCTAAATATTATTAAATAGGTGACTATTTCAGATATACTATATGAGTCAAGTCTCCTCTTCTGCTGCATTGCGTGTATCTAAATCCTTCTTGTTCATTGTTATATTTGTCTTCGAGTATTACTTAAATCTGAATCCATATTGCGGTTGACTTATAATTTATTTTAATTTTTATGATTGCTTTTGTTTATAACCTTATGACTTTTGTGAATTGTGCCAGTCATGTAGACATGTATGTTGTGTTTCTTTTTTTTTTCACAAGGAATTCAAACACTACTCTACAATTTGAACTACAACACAATTAAAGAGGTCAAACATAAATAAGACTCAGCTAATAAATAAAAGAAATTGGAAAAAAAATTTATATTTTAATGATACTGAAAACAAATAATATGAACTCATAATTTTGTTATGGGTAATGAAGTTTGACTCCTACAAAAAATTTTGGTGTCCACCGTCAAATTAAATTCATCGGAAAAATGACTTAGCAATGTCAATAATGTACGTGGAGCACAGTTTTGCTTTTTTTCTTGAGCTACAAAAATATTCAAAAAATTACTCAGAGGTACCCAACATTTGGGGAAACTATTTTTCGGTACCCCAACTTTTCAGAACTCATTTTGAGGTCCCCGTAGTTTTTGGTTTTGTAATTATTTGGTGTTTCTTCGGCCATCAATTTTATTAAGTGACCGAAATACTTTTATTCTTCTTATTCACACGTATTTCACCAAAAACTAGGCATATCTGAGGAAGGGTTGGTACCCCAATAAAAATCCCGAGAAGACCCGACCTAAGGCGAAGAAAACTTGAATTTTAATCCCAGGAGAACCAAGAAGACAAAAGCCACCAGCAGGGGTACACGGCCGTGACACGGGACCTCACAGTTGTGACCCCCCTTCACACCTTGGCTGCAAAAAGAGAGGATATATAAAGCATTCGGGACAGAACAGGGGTCACGACCGTGACACCATTCCTCACGGCCATGACACCCCAATTTCAAGGTTCGTATAGAAGCAGCCTCACAGTTGTTACCATGGTCTCACTATTGTGACCACCATGAGAGGTACAGGAAGAAGGCAACTCACGGTCGTGACGACCCAGTGACACGCCTGTGAGGACGTCGGAAGTCTCCAGCAGATTTATGCCTCACGACCGTGACACACATTGTCACAGCCCGTGACGTACACTCAAAGGGACCCCGAGACCAGAAGACCCCTCATGGCCCTGACCGCCTGGTGCCAAGGCCGTGACCCCCTAATGTCACGCCCGTGAGGGAAGCGAAGAAGGACAATTCTTCATAAATCTCTAGGCGTCACGGCTGTGACGCCCTAGGCTGCCGACTTATTTTCAAGGCAAAACGCCCTCTTTTCCTCCAAGTATATTATGTAAACTTTGAGAGTTTTAGAGGACAGCTTCATAAATTATCAGGTTGTTGTCTTTAATTTTAGGTTTTAGCTTTTAGATTAGAGTTTAGTCAGGATTTAATTAGGTTTTAATTCCGTGCAATTACATTAAGGTTTTTCTTTGTAATTGAATCTTCCATTATTGTTCTTTCTATCTTTGAAGTTTTCAATAAATACCAAATTTCAGTAAGTTCTTCTTCCCATTTACTTCCAACATTCAATTAGTATATTTACATGTTTGATTATCTTGTTTATGCTTTTGATTAATGATTGTTCTGCAATTTTTCCCTTCTCTTGCTAGAATCCCATTGAACTCTAATTTCATTGATGAAATAGTTTTAGTCTTGATTATGTGTTGCTAGTTTTCTTAGGATTAGGGGATAATTAGTGCTCCTAATAGAGGATTAGGCCTCGATTCGTAGGATTAAGGTAAATAGTGAGGTGATTAGGTGTTCAAAAAATTACTCGGAGATACCCCAATATTTGAAGAAACTATTTTTCGGTACCCCAACTTTTCAAAACTAATTTTGAGGTACCCTTATTTTTTGAGTTAGTAATTATTTGGTGTCGACCATTAATTTTATTAAGTGACCGAAATATCCTCATTCTTCTTCAAGGGTATTTCTTCAAGAAGGGAAGAACAAGGGCATTTTGGTCACTTAATAAAATTAATGGCCGGAAAAGCACCAAATAATTACTAACCCAAAACGTAAGGGTACCTCAAAATTAGTTTTGAAAAGTTGGGGTATCAGTAAAACATTTCACCAAAAGTTAGAGTACCTCAGAGTAATTTTTTGTTAGGTGTTCCACCCTAGATTTTCATTCGATAATTTGGGGATTTTGGTGTCGCGAGGTTAAGAAACCTTCCAAACATTGAATTGGGACTCTAGGGCGAAGTGATTGGTTCTTAATCCTAACTCTGGCGAGAGGGATTTTGGAACCAATCAGTTAGGATTGTGTTCGAATACTATCCGGGTTCGTCACACACGGGAGTGATGACGAACCTTGGGAAGTAAGCTTCAATTTACAACTCGGGAGAGGGAAATTGATGCTAGCTACCCTTGAAATCCCCACACCTAATTACCGAGTACCGATCATTCCTAAAACTATGAAATCCATGCTTAGGTTAGGTTGAGCGATCTCGGATGATTGAGTAGATTGTTTAGCATGTCGTATCATGCCTCTTCATTATATGTCGATACTCTTGGTGCCGGGAGGTTATAGAGTATCTCTCATCATAAAATTGGAGGGTTATGGATGGATTATTTGGATACCAATTTACACTAGCGTGAGATTAGTATCTAATTAGGAGAATTACACCATCATGCTACCTAGAAACCATCCATGTGGGAGTAGTGGTGGAATCTAGATAGTAAGCGTCAAATCCTGACTCTGGCGAGGGATTTGATGCTAATCCATTCGCCTAATTCCCGTGTTGAATAGCTTGCATATGAATCATTCTAGAACCTCTTCACTTATCCGTTTCTCTCATTAGGAGGCCTAGTAGTACCTCCAAGCTCTTTTCCCTTTTAATTGTGTTATTTTCTTTTGCTTTTAGTCCATGTCTCTACCAAACAACTAACCCTTCGAACATCAAGCTTAAAGGTGAGACCGCGTTAGATTCTTAGGTTTGGAAGCCCCAACTCCCTATGGATTCGACAATTACACCCGCACTATGCTGTAATTGAACATAATGGTGTCATTGCCGGGGAGTTGTGCCTTCCGACCTTTGAGTTTTTCTTGAGCGTTCCCTTTTCGTTTCAAATATCCAAAAAGTAAAAATAACTTTTAAAAAATAAAAAACCTAAAAAACAAAGAAAAAGTAATAGCATGTTTTAACTTTCCTCAAGATAAGCAAGAAATGTTTTGTGACTACCGTGATAGATTGAATGACCACCTTGCTTATTGGGCTCCCCATGGTTATAATTTTTCTGATTGGGAAGTTTTTATGTATTATTAATGAGGGTGTGAATTCTGAAATTTGTAATTTGCTGAATATTTATGGTTTTAATGTTGCAAATGATTATAAGGTTTGGGATTTGCTTAATTGGCTGACTGAGGACACTTGTAGTTTTATGGAGAGTTTTCATGCTTTGGGTTATTATTTTGATAATCCATGTGTTCATCATGCTAGATCTCGCTATGAAAATCCTTCTGCGAATATATGTCCCCCATCCCTTTTTGTTGCTTTGCATACTAAATCTCCATTTGTGGATCAACCAAGGGAAACATCCTATGAAGATCCATATGTGAGTACTCTTTCCTCTCCTCTCTATACTTGCATGCATTTCTCTTCCCCATGTGCCCAATCTGATATATTTGCTCATGCTACCTTCTCTTCTACTTCTATTGCTCACTCGACCTTTATTGAAAATGATTTGAATTATGTGTAACAAGAAGATGACGAGTTTAATACAAAAATTTAAAAGATGGAAAAGGGGCTTCATGAGATAATTTCTTCAGTTCGTCAAACACAATCGGTTTTGATTGAAAGTAGCCATGAGTTAGGACCATTCTCTCCCGAGGAATGTGCTTTGAATAGAATAGAGCCTTCTTCCCTCTTTTTCCCTAATATTCATGTTAATCCTCCTTTGTGTGATTGGGAAAATGATAATGACGACTCTTAGTTCCTTCTTTGACTTGTGTGCCACCATCTCATGATATGGAAATTTATTCTCATGATGCATATGTGTGTGATTCTGAATCGTTTTCCATGGATTATGAACCAAAGTACTGCACTTTGCCCATGGATATTTAGGATTATGCATCTTTGTCATTAGCAATCCCGTCCCCTTCTTCATGTGTAGATACACTTGCTGAGTTTTTTTATTATTGATAATGATGGTAATTCATGTAGTGTTGAGAATGTTTCCATGAGGAATAATCTCACTCTTCCTTTGCACACATTAGATGATAGTGATGAGTTATATGATGATTTCGGGTTGGGACATGTTTTTGATGAGATTGGGGAGGAAGTTGAGAACTCTTCTGTGAGCATTGATTATGTCGATGATGTGTTACCCTCTCCCGATCACGCAATCCCCTTGCATTCACTGATGATCGCCCCCTCACCCAACCACATATGCATTGAGTCCTTAGGTTCCCTTAGGGGGTACAATCCCCTCCTTGACCTTTATCAAGCTTACCTAGAGGACTCACCTAGAAAAATCTAGATCATTCACTTCTATCCTTCATGTGATTTTTCTAAGGCATTTGATAAGATGAAGAGAGCACTTACTTATATTGATTCTTTGTTTTGTGTTTTCTCTTACATCCATGAATATGAAATGCATTCGAGGATACATGACCTTCTACTGTGGGCATTGACTAGCCCCGAGATTGATGGTATGAATCTTAAACAAGAAGGACTGGCTGATGCTCCTGTTGTGGTCGAGGTTCACCTAATCACATCCCTTGTTTTTATTGAAAACCAATCTGTAACTTCGTTCCACCCTCCTTTGTTCTTGAAAATATTTCTTTTTGTTTACTTGTATAATTGATTCTTGCATGCTTGTTTTCCTCTTTCGGCGGTGCCCCCCATTATGTGTACATGTTGGATTCTTGGAAGTTGGAGCCGAAGGTGCTCGGGTCACCACCCTTTTATGTTTTTATTTGTTTTTTTTTTTGTGCTTGTTTTTCTCCTGTTTGAGACTCCTACCCTCACAATGAGGACATTATGAGATTGAAGTGTGGGGGGAGTATTCTTATTTAGTGTTGTAGTTAGTTTTTGTTTTTGTTGTTTTTGTGCTTAGATAAAAGTGAAAATCCCTAAAAAGTTTTCGTTTTTCTTCTTTTAGGAGCAGTTTGTGTTTTTCTTTGTGCTTTATCCGTTTAGATAATTGAGTACTTCGTATACGTATACGTATGGAGCAACCCAAGTTAGGAGGGTTACCTTTTTTCGGAGGGTCGTGCAAATTCCCGAAGAACCCAATATAAAAATAGGAACAAAAAAAAAGAAGAAAAAAATGAGGAAGAAAAGTATAAGCCTGCTTGTTGGTTCACCAACGTGGTTTGACATTGGTGGTTAGTGGCGCCTTGCCCCTTAAGTACTTTGTTTATGTAGGGAGAAAACCATGTTGGGAGACTAAACCCCTCATTGGCCACATTTTATCACGAAACATGCCAACTAAAAACAAATAGAGGGAATAAGCAAATAAAGTGCGTAACCCTCTCCTATGTAACATGCGACCCTCACCAAGCCAAGGGCGACACCAAATAGGTTGGGGGTGACGTT
The DNA here is from genome assembly GCA_029582165.1 of Portulaca oleracea. Taxonomy (NCBI): domain Eukaryota; kingdom Viridiplantae; phylum Streptophyta; class Magnoliopsida; order Caryophyllales; family Portulacaceae; genus Portulaca; species Portulaca oleracea. The sequence continues at coordinate 15,877,905 of CM055872.1, forward strand.
TATGGAGTTATGAATAAGTGAAATCGAACATGGATGTGTGGATAGCCAAGACTTGACTGCCTTTGCTGGGTTTTGACTGAGAATAGGCTAGAGAACACTTGCACCGTGCACAAGGGACCAATTAGGCAAGGTTGAAATGGAAAATCTGCAAGATTAGTCCCACCTGAGTTAGTGTCTTGGCATGTACATACTAATTGCTTTTGGTTGATTAGCGATCATGTTTGATTAGCTTTTGCATAACGACAATCATGAACTCTCCTTTCTTTTTGTAAAGTTTTGGTTTTCACTTTCCTTTTCCCTTTTCCTTTTCTTTTCTTACGAATTTTGTGGGTAAAGCATCTAAAAACCCTAGTGAGACCAGCCTCGTCCACTCGGGCTACTAGGGGGTTTAAAGGGCTTGATGTTTACGCTACATGCATCCGTGATTCATAGGAAAGTGAGTTAGGTGTTTTTCTTATTCTGTTTCATTTTTGTTTTATTTTTGCATGGGACGAGCAAAAGGCTAACTGTAGGGGCGAGGGTTGTTTAAGCTCAGTTTTAAGCTTAAATGTGTCCTTTTCCCTTGGCATTTTCCTTAGGTTTCGAGTGTAAATATTAGTGTTTTGATGATATTTTCCTTCATTGGATATTAATGTGCTTGTGGAGGAAAAGTGCGTAAAACGAGGCCGAAAATGGGCATATCCGAGGAAGGGTTGGGACCCCAATGAAAATTCCGAGAAGACCCGACCCGAGGCGAAGAAAACCCGAACTTTAATCCCTGGAGAACCAAGAAGACAAAAGCCACCAGCAGGGGTGTCACGGTCGTGACCCCCCTTCACACCTTGGTTGCAAAAAGAGAGGATAAAGCATTTGGAATAGAACAGGGGTCACAGCCGTGACACAATTCTTTACGGTCGTGATGCGCTAACTTCAAGATTCATGTAGAAGAAACCTTACGATTGTGACCATAGGTCTCACGGCCGTGACCACCATGAGAAGTGCAGGCAAAAGGCACCTCACGACCGTGACGAGCCAGTGTCATTCCCGTGAGGACATCGAAAGTCTCCAACAGATTTAAGCCTCACGGTCGTGTCACACATTGTCACAGCCCGTGACACTTAGAGGGACCCCTAAACTAGGAGACCCCTCACGGTTGTGACCCCTTGTGTCACGCCCGTGAGGGGTGCTAAGCAGGACAGTTCTTCTGAAATCTCCAGGTGTCACGTCCTTGACACCTGGTCCTCACTCCTAGGACACCCCAGGCTGCTGACTTATTTTCAGGGCAAAGCGCCCTTTCCCCCTAAGTATATAATGTAAACTTTGAGATTTTCAGAGGAGAGCTTTATACATTATCTCTCAAAACTCTCCTCATTGGGGAGGTGGCCGAAGTTCGGGAGATGGAGGTTATTCTTCGGGGAACAATCCTACTAAAAAATTCCTTATGGACACCATTCTTGAAATACGTCAGAAAATGGCCCTAGATAAGACGACGAAGCATTTGAAAGCAGTCCAAGAAATTCAAGTCCTTGCATCAACTCCTGTTGCTAATACCATTATATGTGAGTTTGCTTTGGTCCTCATCTTCCTCAATAAAGTGTGAAGTATCAACAATCGGAGCAAGTAAATGCGATCCATCCTTCCTATACTGACCAAGCTTCCTTTCATCCTAAAGGAAACCACACTTATTACCAAACTACTCAACATTACCCTTCTAATTCTCAAAACCGTGGTCATCACTAATATAGCCAAGGAAAGTTCTCCTATCACAATGAGAGCTAACAATTCCAACAACCCATCCCACAACCACAAACTTCCCAACCATCCCAAGAGTCTACTATTGAGACTATGTTGAAGCAAATTATGGCTAATCACGAAAATGATCGAGCTCACCTCAAAAGCCTTGAGATCCAATTGATCCAAGTTGGCCAGCAAAAGCCTCTTCTTCAAACTCTCCCTAGCCAACTTAGCCCATTCCAAAGGTACATGTGAATGCTATCACTTTGCGAAGTGGGATAGAGTTCGAGGAACCAAAGATGGTAGAGGGGAGTGTGATAGAGGAGATGGGAAGGGATGTTATGGATGTGACCGACGAGGAGGACATGGTGGTTGAACAAGCTAGTGATCAGAAGGAGAAGGATGATGTAGTGATTGAGAAGGCTAAATATGAGAAAAAGGAAGAGTTGGGGGTGAGAGAGGCAAACCCAAGGAGAGAGTTGAGAAAGGAAAAGAGATTTTGAAGGAGGATGACCATGAGTAAACCATAGAGTAAATAAAACCATATCGATCACTGATTCCTCTTCCTAGGAGATTGATTCAGCATAAGATTGATGTAAAATTTTTTAGATTCATTAATATTTTGAAGAAGCTTCGAGTGAATATTCCCTTCTTGGATGTTATATCGGAGGTGCCATCTTTCAAGAAGCACCTAAAGGACCTCCTCACGAATAAGAGAAAGATAAAGGAGGAATCGACTATTCATCTCACAATAGAGGGTAGCGCTATAATAGGGAAAGAGACCCCCAAGAAACTCGTCGATCCCGACAGTTTCTCTATTCCGTGTGTCGTTGGGGATATGAAGATCCACGAGGCACTTTGCGATCTCGGGACAAGTGTGAGAGTTATGCCACACCCGATTTCCTAGCAGGATTCCCATTTGATTTCCTCCGGCTTCTTACCCCTTAACTGCGAAACCCATTTCCTTTGATCCCGTTGATTTCCTAAAACCCCTGAAGCCCATCTTTGTCATCTGATTGAACTCTTATCTGTTGCTTGTTTATAAGGTACTAAGTTAGCGACCTTACCTTCTTCTGTTAAACTTAGTGATCTCGTCCTTCCTCTTGATCAAGACCTTTAGTTAGGCTCCCAGCTCCCTGAGAAGAACGATATATATGCACACACATATATTAAAAAACCGGGTATATAAACCTGTTATACAATGAGCAGATAATCTAGTAATATTTCACAACTAAATATATGCAATGGTTAAATCAATCAATTAGGATCAATCAATTATGGTTTTCAAAATCATCACAAAATATTTCAAGATTAATCGTATATGAAAGAACCCTAGAGGGTTGGTGAATAGGGTTATGAGATTTTTCTGGGCACTTGCACGAAGGACGTTAGGGTTTCTCAACCTTTGGTTAAAAGACAACAAGCCATGTAATGAAAATGAATCTTTCTTTATTGAAATAACATGAAGGACATTACTCTATTAAGAATATAAAAGAAGTAACCTTGTTGCACAACAGACAAAGGTCCTTGTTGCAACTACAAGCAGGGGAATACATTACTGAAGGGCACTTTAATGTTTCTCAAATTTACATACCAGCACAGCAGGGTGCTTATACTCACATAGCCTAATTTCCTTAATGTTCAGCTACAAACACTTGCCAGCTTCCTTAGGCTACAACACACTCAAAACTTGTCTCATTAAGATTGTACTCAGAAATCTTTGCTGATTTCTTACTCTTCAACTTCTTCCTCGGAATCAAAGTCTTGAGCAAGGATGAGCAACCCCTTACATATCATGTATAAAACTAGCCATTGGAGCTTCCACCAATAATTGCTTCCAATTCCATTAAGCACTATTTTCATAAAATTGAATCCCACATAATCAATTAGCCGTTGCTTCCTTTTCTTGCAATCAGTCCATTGCTCCTATTTAATTAAGATATCCAATCTTTGCATGGAGCATTTCCATAAATAATAGATGGCAAACCTCCACAACCATCCTTTATATCTTCTCATATTTTATTCCCTAAGAAACTAGACAATGAAAATCTAATTAGGAAATATTATCCACATAATAATAGTATTACTTTAAAGGATATAAAATATTATTATTTAGGAGAATCCATAATAATATTATTAGGAACCAAATAATATTATATGATTTGTATATATGGAGAAGATGTAGGCGAATGTGAATTTTGGCTTTCATTGAAAAGTATTTTAGATGCCAAGGTCCTTAAGCCTGGTTCTAACAATCTTCCCATTTTTCATGAAAGGAAAAATTCATTTTCAGCATAATATTTCTCCCCCTTTTTTACTTTTATCAAAAAGTCCATAGGAAACTCCCCCTTAGTAACCATCTATAGTAATCTACAATAACTTAATGAACTTGTTAGTACTATGACAGGGTGATCCCCCTACAAGCCTTGAGTAAATACAATCAATAAATGTTTTAAAGATGACATACCTCAATAGTTGTGCACGATGAAGGATATAAGAACTATGTTCGAATTCTTATCGTGTCAATGTCCTCACTATTAACTGTATCGACGTCCTTGATGACTGGACGTCCTTGACCCATACTATGTCAAGGCTTATAAAGCTTAACAGTCTCTTCAGTCAAGGTCCTTAGTTGAGCACAATTACCTTGAGCATCCAAACACTTACAATTTTCTTATTCCTTTGATTGGATGCCAAGAACCTACAAAAACTTCAAACAACCTTTCTCAAGCCAAGTTTTGGGTCCTTGACAACTTGTAGCAATCATGTTAAGAGGCCTTGTTCCTTTTGGAACCTAAACTTGTATAATTTTAGAACAATAGTGATTGGAGTAATGAGATTTACCATATTAGCTCCCATTTTTGGGATGAGAGGATTGACTTTGGTATCTTGTGACAAGGTAGTTGTATCGTCGATGGAGTCATGAGCAGAATTTGTGACATTGGTCATTTCCTATCAAGGTTACTATGACATCCTTGGTGCCTGGTTCTGACAGGTTGCCTTTGAGGGACAAAATGTCCTCGATGAAAATTTTGTTCCTTAGTAGGGCTTGATTTGTCATGTCTCTTTTCTAGAACATTGGCTTTGAAGGCCTTTTGCTCATTCTTGGTACAATATCCAAACCCTTCTTTAAAGGGAACACAACAATATCCATGCGATTCATCGTGGTTTTCTCGTTGCTTGGTTAACTTAATAAAAAACGAGTAACAATCAACATGTTTGGCCTTGATTTCGAATTTTCCAGCCTCAAGAATGTCATCTTAGAGGTACGGTCATCGTAGGACTTTTCCAATACAACTTTGGACTCTTTTAACCCCTTGAAGTACTTAGTCTCATGTTTAACAAGCTTTAAAAAGTAATTCGCCAAGTACTCTTTAGGCCATGTAAGGAGATCATCAAGTGTTATCTCCGCTGATTCATCTTCATCATTGTCTTGGTAGACATCATTGGTTGTACCAACTTCCTCGGTATCACTGGTTTCTTTTCCCATACGACAAGTATTGGCCTTTTTTACTTTTTTTTTACTTTCGCTGCTACTATCGTCAATCCAAGTAGCCATTAAGGCCATGTAACTCCTCTTGTCTTTCTTCTTTTTGTTGTTAGGGAAAGTCCTTGATCAAGTGATCTAGGTCACTACACACAAAAGGAAAGAATGAGTTAGTTTCATTATTTAAGGAATCCTTACCTTTTTGGTTGACCCGTTTGGAAGATGATCCTTTAGAGGTATGACTTTTCCTGCATAGTTTCTTGAGTTCCTTGGCCATCAAAGCCAAGATCTGGTTCTTATCATCCTCATTTGTCTTGTGGTTAGGACCATGATGTCCTTACGGGCTACTTCTTCCTTTTCATCTTGTTCTTCTTGAAGATGTATTTCGTGAGCAAGAAGCTTTCCAATGAGCTCATCTAATTGGGGAGTTTTCAACTCTTAAGCTTCCTCGGTTGCGGTGACTTTCGGTTCCCATTTCTTTCATGGAAGACATTTGAGGACCTTGTGAACTTTTTCTTCATCAAAAGATTTCCTCAAGGACTTGAGATTGTTGACTATGATAGTGAACTTTGCACATGTTCCTAATGGATTCTCCAGTCTTCATTTTGTAGGATTCATAATGCTTGACATAATTGTCAATCCTTATTTCTCAGACTTGGCTCGTTTCTTCATATGAGGTCACTAAGGTATCCCACACCTGCTTGGCTGTATCATAAGCAGAGACATATCAAACTCATTAGAATCAAGTCCGCAATAGAGAGAGTGTAAGGCTTTAACATTTTTATATGCCTTTTCGGCTTCCTTGCCAGTATATTTAGATCTAGGTTTGGGTTTAGTGATTTCTCCCTCTGTGATCTTGGGGATAAAGTCTCAATTCTTAGTTCTTTCCCATAGATCATAGTCTTGATCCATGACGAATGCTTGCATACGCTTCTTCTACTGGACAAAGTTTGATCTTCAAAATAATGGGGGTTTACTCAAGCAACATCCTCGTCCTATATCACCATCTTTGGTCCCTACCATGATCTTTTCCACAGAGCAGTTAGTCTCTTCTTGAGTGGACCTGATCTAATACCAATTGAAAGAACCCTAGAGGGGGGGGCTGAGGGTGAATAGGGTTATGAGATTTTTCTGAACACTTGCACAAAGAACGTTAGGGTTTCTCAACCTTTGGTTAAGAAAAAACATGCAATGTAATGAAAATCAACCTTTCTTTATTGAAATATCATGAAGGACATTACGCACACTATTAAGAACATAAAAGAAGTAACCTTGTTGCACAACGCATAGAGGTCCTTGCTGCAACTACAAGCATGGGATGTCTTACTAAAGAACACTTTAATGTTTCTCAAATTAACACACTAGCACAGCAGAGTGCTTACACTCTTTTAGAATCCCTCGAGGACCTTGACAGACCCAGGATCAAGGACCTTGACAGACTTAGGCTCAAGGACCTTGGCAACTGGATCGGTTTTGAATGAAAGTCAAAATTCGTATATTATTGACATATAATTTGGATACCTTTGAAGTAATACTTTCCTGATTGATTTGACATATTTTCTGCTTATAATCTACATATAAGAAGGAAAGAAGATATTGATTGCTACAAAAAGGAAACTTCAAGAGAAGGAAGGAAAATCCAAAGCAAGAAAGGAAGGAAGATCATGAAGATTTATTTCAAATGGTCAACAAAGCTGCAAGTGTAAATATATTGGATTGAAGAATGAAGAAAGCATTGATTGTAAGTAAGAAATCGAAGAGTAGGAAATCCGTAAAGATTTCTGAGTTTTGTGTGTAGTCTGAGAGATGAGTTTTGAGTGTGTTGTAGCACAAGGAAGTTGGCGAGTTATTAGTAGCAGAACCTAAATGGAATTAGGTTTTGTTAGTGAAAGCACCATGTTGTGCTGATGCGTTTATTTGTCAAATAACCTTGAAAGTGTCCTTCAGTAAGGCACTCCTCTAGCAATTGCAACAAGGACCTTTGTTCCTTGGGCAACCTAGTTATTCTTATTCTGTACTGTATTCAGTGTTGATTAAATAAAGGAAGTGCACTATATATATCTTGTTACTTCTTATATATGTGAAGTTAACTTCTTAATCTGATCGAGAAAGATTAAGAAATCTAACGTCCTTTATCTTAAGTTTGTAGAAGTTTTATAACCCAATTCACCCCCCTCTAGGGTTCTTTCAATTGGTATCAGAGCACGTCCACTCAAGAAGAGACTAACCGTTCTGTGGAAAAGATCATGGTTGGGATCAAAGATGGTGATATAGGACAAAGACGTTGCTTGAGCACACCTAAATAAAAGAACCAAGAAAGATATAATAAAGGAAAGGGAAATCAAGATGGCTTGCCGCTTGATCCTTCAATTCTTAATGCTTGGGGTTCCCAACCATGACATCAAAGTCGAGCATCCTAACTATCCCATCATGCAGTTTAAGCATGTTGAGTCTTCCATTGATATCATTTTCGGCATCATTCCAACTGGGGACTCGCTCGTCACTCAATATCCGCATTATGGCAGCTTAAGCGGGTCAAGCATTCCCTTGATATCATTTTTTGCGGCATTACAACTGGGGGCTCACTCGTCACTCGACTTCCACAACATCCAGCTCCATGAATGTTTCAACGATAACAACGCACAAGATGGCTCATGTGTCAAGTATATTAGACCACTTGGCTTCTCATATGTGATCGTCTCCATGCTTCCTATTGCCTTGTCCTGAAACTCGCCTCAAAATTGACTTGATACTTAGGATTTCTTTACTTTCATTATGGGAAGAAAAAGTGGGGACTCTCAACATGGTAGCATTGCACAACATGTATTATAATGTGAATATGTGTATATAGCATTCTCTCATTAGGGTCACTAAGTGGTATGCATTAGGCTACATTAAGAAGTCAAACAATTGAAACTCAGAGTCGTGCATGAGTACATAACTGGATCATAGGTCTCGAGTCTATGCATTACATGTAGAATAGAAGACCAACTGCATGCATGTCATCATCGTGGTCGTCGCCGGGGGGCTGACAATTACCCACTCATCAACCTTCATTGACATAAAGAATTAGCTTATGAGAATTGAAGGTTTGGAAGACCCACAAAAACAAGGTTGTCGCCCGCAGATAGACACTGGGGCTATGTGAGATGAAGCCCAAATATTATCCAAGGATTAAGCTCGAAATCCCTACGAGAAAAATTAGAATGATGAGCACCTAAAAACACTTTGGGTCTCTAATATTCTTATTACACTCCCATGCATTGAAGAATAACCATGATGTTAGCATCAAATGCTTGATTGGACAAGAGCATGCTTTCGGATTACTGCCCTAGATTGTACACCGGGGGCCTAAACGAGATCAAACTTTGATACTCTTACGAGAAATATTAGAAAACCAAGCACCTCAATACCGAGGTTCCTTAAAACTCTAATCATACTCTAACTAATTCCGACAATCTACATCGGATCAAGTGAGACCATATTGCATCCACATCATCAGCCAAACCAGAATGGTGCATGCACGGTCAGACAAGAATGACAAATCATCATTATCAGTCAAACAAGAATGACAGGAAAATCATCATCAACACCGGGAAAGACTGGAAAATCATCATCGACACCGGGAAAGACTGGAAAATCATCATCGACACCGGGAAAGAATGGACAATCATCATCGACACCGGAAAGACTGGACAATCATCATCAACGCCGGGAAAGACTGAAAAATCACCACCGACACCGGGAACGACTGAAAAATCACCACCGACACTGGGAAAGACTGGAAAATCATCACCGACACTGGGAAAGACTGGAAAATCATCATGGACACCGGGAAAGACTGGAAAATCATCACCGACACCGGGAAAGACTGGAAAATCATCACCGACATCGGGAAAGAGTGGAAAATCATCACCGACACCAGGAAAGACTAGAAAATCATCATCGACACCAGGAAAGACTGGACAATCATCTCGACACCGGGAAAGACTGGAAAATCGTCATCGACACTGGGAAAGACTAGGAAATCATCACCGACACCAGGAAAGACTGGAAAATCATCATCGACACCAGGAAAGACTGGACAATCATCTCGACACCGGGAAAGACTGGAAAATCGTCATCGACACTCGGAAAGACTAGGAAATCAACATCAATGTAGTATGATGTTAGTTCAGCCGGTCATCGGGGATTTATAATACGATGACAGAAGCTTGAAAGTACATTTAGGCGCAGGACAGTTGCTTCCAAGCGTCGACAATCAACAAAGACATAGGTTATCGTTTCCGAATGTCAATCAGCTACAAGTCATACATGCGGCACAGGACGTTTGCTTCCAAGCGTCAACAATCAACAGTTGCTTTCAGCCTCGAGACTTCGCTCCCGGGGCATATCCATTTTAGCGCCATCAAACTACTTTGATCAGCGTCCTACTCGGACTCGATCAAAGTGGGGGCTAACTGTAGACGCTGAATTTTGTCGTAGTTTAGCTTTGTAATTTTGTAATTTATTTTGAGCGTTTTTTATTTTTTAGGATTAAATTCCAAGTATTCTTGAAATGCATAAATGATGAAAAACCCACAAAAAAACCCAAATAAATTTTCATCTACAAAAAAGTCTTTCACATTAGCCAATTTCAATTTTTTGCCTGTCCACGTTCAAAGATTCCAAAAGCTGAACCCTTTGTTCATGTACCTGAGCCTTTTCTTTAAATTACCGACTTTCCACTGACCTCTATGAGTTTCCTAATTTTGGGAGCTAAAAGTGCTCATTACAAGCTTTCGAACGACACTTGAATCAAGTTAATCGGAGGTCGGATGAGAAAGTTATGGTCGTTTGATGTTAGGCAGCTCAAAATGACCCAACACGCTAGTCTGCAGTGGCCCGCTACCTTTCATTCCATCATAATGGGCCTCCTGCTGATCAGAATGGCCCAACTACCCCTCTTTATTTCATAACCCTAGTTTCCTCACTCCATTTCCCCTATAAATACAGTCTCACTCCCATCATTTTTCTTTACACCAATTGGAAGTTTTTTTCCCGGGTCCTACACACTGGAAGAAGTATATGAACACATTCATCATGCATCAAGGCTATGATCTTTGGGATAGAATTGAGAATGGAGACTTTGTCCACGTGATCACAGAGGGAGAAATCACGAAACCCAAAATTAGATCCATAATATTGCCAAAGAAGCAGAAAAGGCAAATAAAAATATTAAAGCCTTAGGGACCATATATGAAGGGACGAGCCAAGTTCAAGAAATAAGGCTTGACAATTATGTCAAGCATTACAAATCCTTCGGAATGGAGAATCCATCAAGGACATGTACAAACGATTCGCTATCATAATCAATAATCTCAAGTCCTTGGGGGAAAACCTAATCCAATGAAAAAAAGGTTCGCAAGGTCCTCAAATGTCTTCCAAGAAAGAAATGGGGACAGAAAGTCTCCGCAATTGAGGAAGCTCAAGATTTGAAAACTCTCCAATTAGATGACCTCATTGGAAAAATTCTTGCTCACGAAATACATCTTCAAGAAGAGCAAGATGAAAAGGAATAAGTATCCCGTAAAGACATCTATGGTCCTAACGACAAGTCAAATGAGGATGATAATAACCAGGTCTTGGCTTTCATGGCATAGGAACTCAAGAAGTCGTGCAAGAAAAGTCATTACTCATTCTCTTGTTCCTACAATAGAAACTAACTCATTCTCTTGTTTTGTGTGTGGTGACTCAAATCACTTGATCAAGGATTGTCCCTACAACAGAAAGAGCAGAGAAAAGAGGAGTCGCATGACCCTAATAACTACTTGGAATGACGATAGTAGCAGCGAAAGTAAAAATGTAGAAATGGCCAATAGTTTCCATTTGGGAAAAGAAACCAGTGATATCTAGGAAGTTTGAACAACGAATGATGACTACCAAGACAATGATCAAAATGAATCAGCAAAGGTAACACTTGATGTTCTCCTCACCTGGCTTAAAGAGTTCTTTGCAAATTGCTTTCTATAGCTCATTAAACATGATACTAAGTACTTGAATAAAATTAAAACTCTAAAAAAGGCCATCAAGGGGCTAAAAGAGTCCAAAGTTGAATTGGAAAAGTCTTGCGATAACCTTACCTCTAGGATTAACATTCTCGAGGCCGAAAGTTACTTGCAACAAGAAAACCTTGACAAATCGATCTCGTAGATCTCGATGTGTCCCCTTTAAAGTAGGGTTTGGATATTGGAAAAATGCTTACAAAGCCAATGCTCAAGAAAAGAGGCATGATGAATCAGTCCCTACCAAGGAACGAAATCGTTGTCAAGGACATTCTATCCCTCAAAGGCAACCTGTTAGAACCAAGCATCAAGGACGTCATAGTAACCTCAATAGAAAGGACCGAGGCCACAGATTCTACTCATGGCATCAAGAACGACACAACTACCTTGGGACAAGATACCAAGGTCATTCAACTCATCCCAAAAGCAAGAGCCAATCTGGTAAATCTCACTACTCTAACCATTATCGTTCTAAAATTGTACAAGTTTGGGTTCCAAAAGGAACAAGACCTCCTAACATCGTTGTTACTAGTAGTCAGGAACCTAAATTTGATGTCAATTATGGCTTGAGGAAGGGTGTCTGAAATTTTTATAGGTATACTCAGCATCCAAGAGCTTGGATGCTGAAGGAAACTTGGAGCAATCAAGGACATTATTTACATCAGCAATAAGTGTTGGGAATGTCCCGACAATGTTCGATATACATGGAGATTAAACCAAAGTAATATAGTAATTATATTTCTTGCTAGAGACCTCTATAATTGGTAATTAAATATGTTTAATTACAACTATATTATTTGGTCCTACTGGGTCACACAAGTCAGTGCCCTGGAACAATGTATGTAACCTAAATAATATTGTATTATGTTTAGAAGTGTTGGGAACTGATTTCAATGAGAAATTAGCCCAACACGGACCGTATTGGGACACCACGATCCGTGGTGTCCATGGACCGAATTAATGGACTTTCTGGAGACCAACACTGACCGTGTTGATGCAACACAGACCGTGTTGGGCCTGAGAAATCCGTCGTTGCGTTAAGTCGGCCCTTTAGGATTTTGAACCCTTTCCTTAGATTTTCTAAACACTATATAAAGAGGTCTCTGGGAGAGATTATTCCACACCAACTACCTGAGACTCTTAGAGAGATACCAGGGTGATTTCCTGAGTTCCTCTCTCTTTTAGTTTGCAGTTATTGTTTCAGGAACATTCTCTGTTTCCCGAGACATTCACGTATACCAAATACATACATCTTAGATTGAGATTCGTCTTGATCGGGTCGATCTAGCAATTGGGTTCTTGGAGTGCTGCGTGTACTTTTCAGTAGAGGATTTTCAGCGTTGGAATCTGGAAGGTCAACCAACCTCTTCATCAGCAGGAATTAGTGATCAGGTATAATTACTAAAGCTTCTGCAATTGTTATGATTAATTTTTTTATAATAGTTATGAATATTCCGCCAATTAATCTGTATCTGTTTAGGAAATAGATAACCTAAAACCTAACAGTGGTATCAAAGCAATCAATTCCATGCTAAAGTATTGTACTTGTATTCATAAGCAAATTGTCAATAGTTGAATTATATTATGAATATGCTAGAGTAGATTTATGCCTAAAATTTTGAGTCTTTATGAAAGTTTTAATCTTTTATGTTCATGATAGTAAATCTGAAATTTTATTGTAAAATTTCATGTTTTGTTATTATTTATTTCTTATTGTCTTTAATAAATCGATTTTATGTTTGTTTAATTTTTGTTATTATTTATTTCTTATTGCCTTTAATAAATCGATTTTATGTTTGTTTAATAGTTAAATATAGCATGAAGTTGATTTATTTTTGAATTTTTTAGAAAAATCTTGTTTAATATTGTTAAACAGTAGACAATACATGAAATAGGTCAAAATTCGCAAAATAGGGTTTTGTAGAATTATTTTCTCATTTAGTTTATTTACGGTAAATATGAAAAATAAAAAAATATATCAAACGAATTTGAAAATTTCTGAAATTTTTACTGGAGGTGTCCGGAAGTGTTCTGGACTTTCCAAAACTTTTGTAGAGTTTTTCCAATTAAAATGGATTTTTAATTGGGTTTTCAGATCTGAAGTGAATTAAAAATCGTTTAATTCTCTGAATTTATAAATTTGTAGAAATTTGAAAAGCTTCTATAATTTTTACAGTAGGTTACTGGGTAATCATACTTTTAGGGAAAAAAAATTTCGTTAATTTATCCGGTCAAATTATATTTTTTATTTTAGATATTCAGATTTGAGAGAAATAAATTTGTTGCTGCTCTGAATTTTGTATATTTATAAAAATTTTCAAATTTTCTGAAACTTTTACAGTAGGTTACTGGGTACCCAGTCTGTTATGGATAAAATTTTCGTGAAATTTCGAAATCGTAAACTAATTTTCCTTTAATTTTCAGATTAACAGAAAAGTTAAATTGTTTACTTCTCTGATTTTTATTCTAATTTTCGAAATTTGATAAAAATCTGAAATGTTTACAGTAGCATGTTGGATGAATATACTATATGGGAAAATTATAAAATTTGATTTTTAAACTTATCAGTCTATTATTATTTATTTTCCTGTTAAACGGAGAATTAAAAGGTTTAATTCCCTAAAATTTTACAATCTTTGGAAAATTGTTAAAATTCTGGAAAATATTCATATTGGGTTATTAGATAACACTGTGATATGAAATCATTAAATTCGATAATTTATAATAATTTTATTTAAATTTTTTCATTCACGAAATTAACCGAAACTGGGAAGCAACACGGACCGTGTTGATCCAACACGGACTATGTTGCCAGCAATTTTGGTGAATTCGTGTGTTTTAGGGTTTGTAATTAATTTTCGAAATTAATTATTAAATCCTATTACTACTAAATCAGTTGATGGGTATAAAATCTATTAGTTTGTAAAGTTTAGGAAACTTACAATATCTTTAAAAGATATAGTATCTTTTAGACTTCTTGATTTTAGGAAACTCAAGTATTTTGTATGTATAGGTATAAAATTCTAAATCTGTTTAGGTAACCAAGATAAAATTTGGAATTTTATTTATTTTATTAAGGGTTTTTAGCTGGGAAAAATTCATATTGAGGGCCTTGTGATTGAGAATAATCCAAAGTGACTTTTTGGCTGGTGGCAGCCTATACTTATTCATTATTTTCTCGTAGCATCTCAGATGGAAATTCTGACTCCGGAATGCTGACGTGACAATCGGAGCACGTGCCCTTTTAATTAAAATCATGCCACGTCAATTTTCTTAAAAAATTCTATTTTATCGTTTAACTTACATTATTCACTTTGCACTTACATTATGGGGGAAAAATATTAGCAATGAATTAAAAACATGTCACGTCAATTTTTTAATAGAATTTTAAAAAATTGACGTGGCATGCTTTTGATTAAAAGGCACGTGCTCCGGTTGCCACATCAGCATTCCGGTGCCGGAATTTCAATCTGGGATACTACGAGAAAATAATGAATAAGTATAGATTGTCACCAGCCAAAAAGTCTCTTTAGATAATTTTCAATCACAAGGCCCTCAGTATGGATTTTTCCCAGCCAAAAACCCTTTTATTAATCATGCAAACCTTTTAGGAAATCTTATTTAGTATTTATTTCCTTATGTGTTATATTGCAACTATATATGCCTTTATAATTTGTTATTTAAGCATGTGTTATATTTGATATAATTATTGCAATATTACATGTTTGCATGTGCTTCTAATATGACCATAGATAGTCGGTTTTACCGGTCTGCGTACCGGGTTGGGTGAAATATGGTCTGCGTACCGTCTTTGAATTAATTTTAAATTTAAATTTCAATTAAGTTTATTTAATTCATGTAAGGCCTCAATTGTGAGGTCCAATTTATAAATTTGTTGTAATTGGAGGCAGCATGTTGAGTGGGAGCCCAACAGCAATGGAGGTGATGATTCGAGTGGCAGCCCATCCAAGGAAGTTGCAAAACCCAAGAAAATTTTCTTGAAGACTGTCAAGACTTAGTTAAATTAGTTGATTAAGTCTAGGTGGTCATACTAGGGGTTTTATTTATGCTTTAAAATTCGTTATTGCATGTTTTATTATGCCTTTTATACTTTTCGAAAGAGTTCACCTAGAATTGCATACTTAGGATAATAAAACCTACTCTCAAAATTGAATTATTGCTCAACCTATCAAAACACCACTTAGATGGGTAAATAAAGAAAGCCAAAGCGAATTATTTGTCCATCATTAATAAGTAGGGTGAGAGCTAGGTCAATTCAAATTGGCTATCAAAATAGTTTTGGGCCAAGAGCAGAGGAAGAGAAATATTGTATTCGATACAAATTTGTTGGCAAGAGTCATTTTGAATGATCGATCATAAGATGATCCACCATAGATAACATGGGATCGAGTTTTGTTGGGCCAAAGTCCACTTGAGCCCATGAGTCTTCTGGGTCTTGGTTAAAATTAAAACACTAAGTGAGAGTTAATAAAGTGTTTTAGTTTGAAGTTCAAATTAGTTTAATTTCTTTTGATGAATAATAACTAAAATGAACCAATTTTATCTCGTAGATCTATTTATGTCTTTTTCACTCAAACATCCACCACTAATAAAATATTGTTTTCTCCTTTAGAAAGAGAAAAAAAAATTACACCAATTCCTTAATTGGCATTGTCATTGCAAGATTGTCTTGAAGGCGAATAAAAGGAACATGTCTTTGATTTAACATTGAGCTATGCGTCAATATTAAGAGGTCAATCAAGCCAAATGTATACATGTAATGTCATAGTATTCATGCGACTTTAACTTCAAAATGTTTGATGATTAGAGGAAGAATTTCAATATTACCAACTCAAAACCAAGTTCATCGAACTAGTTAGAGTTGATAATTATAAAACCAATAACCAGATAGTCTCAGTTAAGCTAGATAAAGGCCAATTGATGGCACTCATGTTTTTAAAATAATTTGATTATTTTAAAACATGAGAAACCTCAAATTTCCCCTTTTAACCAAAAGGTTGGCGACCAAAGATAGTCTTTTAATGAAAGGGAAAATAAAATTTAAGAAATCTATCAAAGACAACAAGTCAGAGGAAAGGTAAGGACAAATAGTTGTACATACCCAACCAATGACAGCAACTGGTTAACAACCAGATCATGTATGACACTAGGAGCGTGAATAACTATAAGGAAGACTTGAGATATGATTTCAATTCTAGGCAAATGTGTATATGATACACACTAACCTTATTAAACCCACTTTGAGTATAAGATATCGGCCGTGAAACTCGCATTTATGCAAATGTGCAGGATCTACAGCAAAGTAGATGTGCTTTAAAGGATGAGAGTCAGCCTACAAATAGGAACATACAATTGGTTGTAGTTCCTTATGAAGAGTTGGTTGTTTATCCATTTTCTCAAGACTTATGAGAGAAATTTATAGGTGATTCTATGTTCTCATTATAAGTATTTCTTACTCTCAATTAGAGAGAGAGAGACAGAGAGAGAGGATCTCGAATAAGCACACCCAACACATCGAAACCAAAAGGTTTAAAAGGAATAACTCATGTTCAAACATAAAACTTGTGACTATCTATTAAGTCATGCAAATCAAAACGCATTCAGAAGCGTCATATTGATAGACTTTTGAATGATAAGACTTTGAAACATGTGATGTTTGCAAAGCATGACTGTACCTTTTACTAGAAAGGGTGAACGTGCCCACAAACACTCATGCATATGGATGTATGTAGTCCAATTGAGCACAAGTACAAGGGATGAATTACTTCAAATCTTCAAAGATGAATAAAATAACACATGGTGATTCATGTCTATGAGATTCATCTGAAGCTGGAATGTTAAAATAGTTTAAACATTTCCAAAATGAAGTAGTCTTGGCGAAACAATGAGAGCACCTAGATACGATCGAAAGGATGCTAATGGTTGAGCCAAGAGTTTTAACAAATGACTCAAATGAAACATAATTCTGGCACTATAAGCTTAAGTCATATTAATCAGAAATGCATTTAGAAAACTGCATAATGCAGGATTTTGGAAAACATAAACTTTGAAAAGTTCAATGTTTGTAAAGCATGCCTGATGGGTAAGATGACTAAAATCACCTCTTATTGGAATTGGTGAACAAGCTAATAACTTATTAGGATGCAAACATATTGATGTATGTGGGCCTATGAGCACTAGTGCTAGATGAAGGTTTGTTGTACTTTTCATCACTTTCAGTGACGGTTTTTAGTAGATATAGGTATATCTACTTAATACGCCACAAGTCCAAATCCTTTGAAATGTTCAAAGATTTTCATAGTGAAGTACAAAACCAACTTGGCAAGAAAACCAAAACCCTTCAATAAGGTTGAGGAGGTGAGTATTTGAGCCATGATTTCGCAGACCATTCCAGAGAATGAGGAATTGTTTCATAACTCTCTCCTCTAGGAATACGACATCTCAATGATGTATATAAAAGAAAAATCACACCTTATTAGATATGGTGCGATCATTGATGGTTGAGTCAACATTGTCGATTACCTTTTGGGGATACACGCAGTTAACCGTAGCTTTAATTACTGAATAAAGATTATCTGAAGCACTAGAGAAGACACCATATATGATATGGAGAAGAAAGGTTCTTGAACCTTTTTTTGAAAGAAAGGAGTATCACTTCTACAAACTGTTGTAGAGGAAAGTGTTTGTGTCTCAAAATGCTTTCTTCTTAGAGAATATGTTATTCTCTAAAACAAAGAGTGGGAGAGTTTCTTGAACTTACCGAAGTTTGAGAGACACAAAACACTATAATCATCACCTGAAACTCCGCTACCTGATCCTAGTTCAAATTTTCCTATTGGTCGGGAAATTAAGAACAAGGTTGAAGTATTTGAAGTTCCTCAAAACAATGAGGAGGAGGTGTCATGAACATTACTCCAAGTAAGGTCAGGTAAACAACTCTGTCATCCACAGAGATATCGATCTTCTATGGATGAGCGTGAGATGTTACTTTTAGACAGTAATGACTCTACCTACAACAAAGAAGCTTTAGCAAGTCAAGATTCCATAAGATCTAAGATGGACTCCATGTATAAAACCAAGTTTAGAACTCGCTTGATTTCTCTAAAGGTGTGAGCCATCAGGCATAGGAGGGTTTTTAAGGCAAAACATGGGTTCATTAAGATAGACATCAAGACTGACTTCAAAATTAGATTTTGAAGAAAGATGTGTACGTGACACAACTGAGTGGTCTTTTGTTGGAATACTTGTAAACTTCAAGAGACCATCTGTGCTCTTAAGGAAGCTTCTAGGAGTTGCAATCATTGACCTTCATGACCAGGATATCAAAAAGGTTTGACATACTGGAAAGTGCCAAAGATAATAATGTGTTTACAAGAAGTTCAGTGGGGGCAATGCGTTTTCTGATATTGTATGTGATTGACATACTGCCTACTGAGAAGAATATTCCAATGTTGCTTCTACTTAGGGTTGACTTGGAAACAATTTTCAAAGTGAAGGATTGGTGGGGCTAAGAATTTTCTTGGAGACAAGATCTATAATGATAGGTTAAAGATTTTGATTGTTTGAATCAAAGTTAACTAGGTGTTGAATAGTTCAACTCACTTCGAGAATGGATTAATTTCCATAAATCATGGCATATCCTTACGAAATTTGATTGTCTCAAAACAATCAGAAGTTCTAAGAAGGATGAGACATATAACTCATGCTTCAGGCGTGAGATTAATGTATGCCATGAGATGTTCAAAGTCCAACATAACATATACATAGTATATGTATAAGCAAAACTAAGGATATGTCCTAAGTCTAAAGTGGTTGATAAAAGCTAAGTGTGAAGAGTTGCATTGATGCTACACTCATGCAGGGAAATATGATTATCTGAAAGGTCAGAGAAAATTATACGATCTTTTTTTAGTGGTATTGAGGTTAACTGGAAGAAGTTCCTAACATGACATGCGGTTAATTCTACAAATAAGACAAGTATGGCACGACTTTAGAAGTTGTGGCAGAAACTGTTAGGATTGCGAAATTCGTTTTTAGAACTGGGTGATGTTTCTAGCCTTGCGAGAGAAATGGAGCCTTGTTGATACGAGCCATCACTCAAGCAAAGGAACTGAAGCTCACCATGAATCCAAACATGTGTTCCAGAAATATCTTCCTGTATGAAAGGTCATTAATAAGATGGTATATGTACGAGGTTCATTGCAAGTATTATGTACTAAACCTCTGTTATAGTTATAGCATGATAGTCATGTATGGGCAATAGGTATTAAACACATTCTGGAATATTAACAAATCAAATTTACATGAATTGTTCATGAAGAATAAGATTCATCATTAAGAATAAGATTCCAAAATTTACATCAATTGTGGCTTAGAATTATGTAAATGTCCAAAAATTTTAGCGCATTCAAAATGGGAAATTGGATGAGGTCCGATTTCTGAAACCCCATTAGTGAACTTGATAACACTAGTCTTGGTCGACAGTCGACCTAATTTCTAATTGTATTTTCACGTAGGAACAGTGATAATATCAACACAATTAGCATGTAGGATTGAGGTGATGATCAAGTTTCGTTATCATAGTGATGTGATGACATCATAAATCAATCACTTGGGTATTGTTGAGAACAACTATCGAACTGACCCGCAGTGGGAGCCCTTAAACGTTCGGGTCTTACATAAGGATGACTTTAGCTTACCTTATCGGAACTAGAGACAGTAAGTGACAATGGAATTAAAGGAATCGAATACTTGTTGGACAAGTGGGAGATTGTTGGGAATGTCCCGACAATGCTCGATATCCACGGAGATTAAACCAAAGCAATATGGTAATTATATGTCTTGCTAGAGACCTCTATAATTGGTAATTAAATATGTTTAATTACAACTATATTATTTGGTCCTACTGGGTCACACAAGTTAGTGCCTCGGAACAATGTATGTAACCTAAATAATATTGTATTACGTTTAGAAGTGTTGGGAACTGATTTCTATGAGAAATCAGCCCAACACGGACCGAATTGGGTTCAACACGGACCGTGTTGACCCAACACGGTCCGTGTTCGGACACCACGATCCGTGGTGTCCATGGGCCGAATTAATGGACTTTCTGGAGACCAACACGGACCGCATTGATGCAACAAGGACCGTGTTGGGCCTGAGAAATCCACCATTGCGTTAAGTCGGCCCTTTAGGGTTTTGAACCATTTCCTTAGGTTTTCTAAACACTATATAAAGAGGTCTCTGGGAGAGATTATTCCACACTAACTGCCTGAGACTCTTAGAGAGATACCAGGGTGATTTCCTGAATTCCTCTCTCTTTTAGTTTGCAGTTATTGTTTCAGGAAACATTCTCTATTTCCTGAGACATTCACATATACCAAATACATACATCTTAGATTGAGATTCGTCTCCATCGGGTCGATCTAGAAATCGGGTTCCCAGAGTGCTGCGTGGACTTTTTAGTAGAGGATTTCAGCGTTGGAATCTGGAAGGTCAACTTCTTCATCAGCAGGAATTAGCGATCAGGTATAATTACTAAAGCCTCTACAATTGTTATGATTAATTATTTTATAATAGTTATGAATATTCTGCCAATTAATCTGTATCTGTTTAGGAAATAGATAACCTAAAACCTAACCATAAGAACCCCTCGAGGACCTTGGCAGACCATGCTCAAGGACCTTGGCAAACCTAGGATCAATGACCTTGATAACTAGATCTATTCAAATGGCAGTGTTATTAATTATTTTTTTTGGCACGAATTAAGGGGGAGTACCCTCTCTTAGGACTAACAAATTCATTGAGTTCTTGCATATCATTGGAGATGGTTACAATATTAAGGGGGAGCTCTCTATAGATTTTTTGATAAAAGTCAAAAACAGCAAGAAGTGCTGCAAATGAATTTTTCCTTTCATCAAAAAGGGGGAGATAAGTGTTGCAAATGAATTTTGCATTTCATAAAAAAGGGAGAGATTGTCATAACCTCTCGAGCACCTCAACAGACCCAGGCTCAAGAACCTTGACGGGCCAAGGCCCAAGGACCTTGGCGACTGGATCGGTTTTGAATGAAAGTCAAAATACATATATTATTGGCATATAATATGGATATCTTAGAAGTTATACTTTCCTGATTGCTTTGACAAATTTGTTGCATATAAGTTGCATATAAGAAGCAAAGAAGATTGTGATTGCTACAAAAAGGAAACTTCAAGAGAAGGAAGGAAAATCCAAAGCAAGAAACGAAGGAAGATCATGAAGATTTATTTCAAACGGTTGACAAAGTTGTAAGTATAAATACATTGGATTCTAGAATGAAGAGAGCATTAATTCCAAGGAAGAAATCGAAGAGTAGGAAATCCGTAAGGATTTCTGAGTGTAGTCTTGGAGAGATGAGTTTTTGAGTGTGTTGTAGCCTAAGGAAGTTGATGAGTTATTGGTAGAAGAACCTAAAGGGAATTAGGTTTTATGAGTGAAAGCACCTTGTTGTGTTGGTGCGTTGATTTGTCAAATAACCTTAAAAGTGTCCTTCAGAAGTGACTCCTCTAGCAGTTGCAACAAGGACCTTTGTTCCTTGGGCAACCTGGTTATTTTTATTCTATACTGCATTAAGTCTTGATTAAATAATGGAAGTTCATCATATACATCTTACTACTTCTTATATATGTGAAGTTAACTTCTTAATCTGAGAAAGATTAAGAAACCAAACATCCTTTATCTTAAGTTTACAAAAGTTTTATAACCCTAGTCCCCCTCCCCCCTCTAGGGTTCTTTCACACTCACAGAGCCTAATTTCCTTAAGGTTCTGCTACAAACACTTGCGAACTCCCTTAGGCTATAACACACTTAAAACTCGTCTCACTGAGACTACACTCAGAAATCCTTTTTGATTTCCTACACTTCGATTTCTTCCTTGAAATTGATGGCTTGAGCAAGGATGAGCAACCATTTATATATCATGTATAAAATTGTCCGTTGGAGCTTCCAACAATAATTGCTTCCAATTCCATTGATCACTATTTCCATAAAATGGAATCACACGTAATCACATAGTTGTTGTTTAATTCCTTTTCTTGCAATGATTTCCATTGCTCTATTTGTTGAACACATCCAATCTTTGCATGAAACATTTCCATAAATAATTGATGGCAAATCTCCACTACCATCCTTCGCATCTTCTCATACTTTATTCCCTAAGAAAGTAGACAAAGAAAATCTAATTAGGAAATATTATCCACATGATAATAGTATTATTTTGAAAGATTAATATTATTATTTAGGAGAATTCCATAATAATATTATTAGATTTGGATATATCAAGGAGTAGATGTAGGCCAACGTGAATTTTTGCTTTCATTCCAAACTACTTCAGATGCCAAGGTCCTTAGAGCCTGGTTTTGACAATAATATTATCCAAGGTAGTATCAAAGCAAATAAATATTAACCGAAATAATTATTTAACAAAATAATACGTGTTAATAACATTTTCCTGTAGCAAATCAAGAGTAAATAGATAAATACATCAGACTCTGATAAGCTTAAGGTAATAACAAGTCAGCTAGTAACACCAAGATTCGAGACGTTGTTCTTGACAGAACTGATGGTATTGACAAAGCTTGTTTTTAAATTCAGGGGCGGAGCCAGAGTATTTTATCAGCGTGGGCCATATATGTAATTCTTATAATTAGTTTTTAAATTTAATTATTGAGAAACAATGCTTGATAAGTCAAAGAATTAACTAAAAATAAAGTATAATCATCAATGAAACATGAAAACAAATAAGTTAATCTTATTGAAAACAATTTATCGTACAATTGATATTTTTTCTAAGAAAATATTTATGTAGAAACTGTGATGCCCTCAACACCACTGCCGCTAAGGACCTTAGTCATGCCCAGAGAGTTTTATTTGAAAGAGCAAAATTTAGGAAAGTATCCCGAAAATCTCTTAAATAATTCCAGCATATATTCAAGATTATATAGACTTATTTTTTGTGTATACTTTGCAGAATAAATTTTGGTAGATAAGGATGGAGCTTCCAAAAAGAGTGAAGATAGAAGATCAACAAAAACTTGGAAAGAATCAACAACACCGTTGGAAGAGAAGATATAGTCGTTGCTAATGAATTTCCAAGACCTATAAAAAGGCACAAGCTTCCTCAAAGAAGTAGTCAATTCCAAGCAAGTAATGGAGTGTAGGAAATTTGGTGAGATTTCTGAGTGTAGCCAATGAGTCTTTGATGAGTTATGTAGCCAGTAAGGTAATTCTGGTGAGGTAACCAAGCACCTAGCTTGCTGAGTTATATAGCTAATTATGTTGGTGAGGTGTTGTGTAGCAAAAGTCTTGCACACTAAGGCTTTGCGAGTTTGATATCCATTGTAATCCGTCATGTTCTTCTCTACCTTATCTGTGGCGCCCCTCCTCTCTGACTCATCTATTAGGCCCCTCATCACAAGCCTCGTCTGTGAGGCCCCTCTTCTCTGCCTCATCTGTGATACCTCTCTTCTCTGCCTCATCTGTGAGGCCCCCCTCATCACAAGCCTCGTATGTGAGGCCCCTCAACAAAAACTGAATCAAGTAAGTAGTCATCTCAGTTTCTGTTCATGTAAGTAGTCATCAAGGACCTCACTGTCTTGAACCTGCTAAGTTCTCTAACCTTCTCTATTTCTATTGTACCTCAACGTTTATCTAATGAAGAAGTATTATTTAGTTTATAAAAGTGCTATTAACGTCTTTATGTTTATAAGTGAAGAACTCTGTATTAAACCTATTCAACCTCCCCCCTCCCCTCAAGGGTCCCAACAATTTATGATTCAACTAAATTGCTTTACAATAATATATATGGAAAATAGAAAAATCTTTCTAAAAATTAAGTTTAAACGAGAATAATTATTGTGAAAAAATAGTAGATACATGCATGACAAAAATTGAAGTAATAATGAATGAATGAAAAGGAAATGTAGAAGGAACTTTTGAGAACTAAAATAAAAACAAAAAACGCATTAAGAGATCTTGAGTTGGCATGTTGCAATCCGTTTAAGTGAAGATTTAGTGGCTGACAAGATTCGAACACGTAACAATAGACAATTACAAAATTTTACTGAACAAATACTAATATGACAATAGAGCTATCTTACTCTAGTGATAAAACTAATAATAGACATTATATTTGATTACTTGGGCCTTGGCCCCCTACCCCCAAGGATCCACCCATGTTTTTAATAACAATATTCAGGAGTAACCAAATATTAAGCAACATATATTAACAAAGATGAAGAATGATACTTTAGAACATATGCATCGAACCAAGTACATATAATGAACTTTTTTCACTTTTATCATAACTGACACTTCAGTAAATAATCATAATGTTGAATCAACCAAAGTTTTTGATAATTTTTTTTTTTATGGAAGAAGGAAGAACTAACTTAAAATAAAAATAAAATAGCTGTTACAAAAGGAAGGAGGCACAAAAAACTCAGACCTCCAAACCGGCCCATCCAAGGCCACCCCCTAATCAAACAGCCCAACCAACAAGTTCCTAGAAACCTATCCATATACACAGACCAATACATACGAATATTTGAAGCCAAAAGCATTGCCAAAAGCCCAAAAAGCATATCCTGATCACTGCTGCTACACTTAGTGTAAACAATCATCCAAAGTCCATTGAAACAAAAGTGGGCAAGGTTATCCCAAAGAGTTTTTGATAGAGTTGATATATTCAAAATTGTGAGTTATTCGACTGGGTTTCTTATTTTCTTCCATGTGTATAAAATATTCAAATTAAATTTTAAACTATCAACAAGAAAATATGTAAAACTAAATACTAACATAGCTCCATATCAAATTATCAAAAAATATTCTATTGATATGTAAGTTTGACAAATAGTACTACGCCACCGACATTCTATCCATGGCAAAATTCTTATCCAATAAGAGCTAGTGACAATTGTTGTCTGTTGATAATATAAAATTTAGGTTTCTTAGAAGTTACACAATTTTTAAATGCGTATATATAAATTGTCATCCACGTACACTACGATTTTATTATTATATATATACGACTTGAGCATATTTATACAACGTATTTTATGTTTGTTATTTACCATGCAATATGTTGTAGCGTGTATGTTTATTTTGTACGCTTGATGTACATATTACATGTCTCTTTAAAGTATATGTGCAAATTACCAAAAAGCTTTTGCAATAATATTTTTTTCAGGGATGACAGTGGAGCGGGGAATCCCCGTATCCACCAAGGCCCGCGTCCTGCTCTCGGGAAAAATCCTCGGCCTCAATGGAGACGGGGATGGGGCGAAGCATTAAATCCCTGTGCGGGGATGGGACGGAGATGGGGATAAAAATAATTTCTCGTCCCCGCCCCCGCCCCCATTTCCCCGCTCAAGAAAATTATCCACCACATATTTCAATTTTCATCCTCAAAATCTTTTAAAATACATAAATACCCTTTCTATATTAAATCTATATATATGTATAATTTCGAGCAATTTGTAATTTTAGTTAATAAAAAACTCAAAGCATATATAAATAATTTATTCTCTCTATCTTAATTCCTCATTCTCACTCTACAATTGTCTTGGTTTGGGTCTTAATTTCATCCATGCTAGGTTTGGATACCCGTTGGGAATGGGGGTGGGGGAAGATTTTTCCCCGCAATGGGTAATGAGGCAGGGATGGGGGTGGGGTGCCCATGCGATGATGGGGACGGGAAATATACCCCCCACACCTGCCTCGCCCCATTGCGATCCCTAATTTACTTCTATAATAATCTTAACCTTTAAATAAGAAAATATAATTTATGAAACTTTACCGTAGTTATAAAATTACTTAATTGTGTCGATAGGTAGAAACTAGTCTCTCCATCCCAAGAATTTGTTGAAATAACCCTAGAGAGGGGTGAGTAGGGTTGTATAAATATTTCTGCACTTATAAACACAAGGACGTTAATAGCAACATATTAGACCGAGTAATACTTCTTTCTTGAATAAATCTTGAGGTACAAAGAGAATCGAGGAGATCATAGAATTAGGCAGTTTCAGAACTGTGAGATCCTCGGAACTGCTTACAAGGTCAGAAGCTTGAATGTCGCTTCTGTATGCAGACCTCACTAAGGAGAGTTATGAAAATACATTCACTAAAGATAGAACCAGTCTCTCTTTAGCTACACAAACGTGAGGGCCTCACCAGAATCACTCTTCTGGTTATAATACTCACCACTAACACACTAGTGGCTACAACTCAGAATTTTCTTCACTAAAATTCTTACACTTCCTTGGAATCGATTATTTTTTTGGAGAGGACAGTTTACGGCTCTTTATAGGCGGCTTCTTCATCCTCAATGGATTTCTCAATTGTTTTCCTTGCTTGTTGACTCTTGTCTTTACTTAATTGCTTTCCTTGCTTGTTGATACTTTCCTATCTTGCATTGATTCTCAATATTCACTTCTTTGGAAGATTATGGACTAGTCTTTCGATTTATTATCTTAAAAAACAAGTTTATAAATAAGTATGGAATATCTCAAGGAATATTAAGATATGGCAATATATGTTCTCGGATAATTCCCTTTAATTTTGTTATTTCAAACGAAATCTGCTGGTGATGCTTGAGGTCCTTAGCGTTGATGCTTGAGGTCCTCAAAGGAAGGGTCGTGGAGGCATCAGGTGTGTCAACTGTTTCTTCAATCTCCCCCTTTTTGTTTGAAAGACAAAATTTGCAATACATGGCATATATCCAGATAGCAACATATATATATAGGCCAAGCAATAAGCAGGCAATAGAGCAGTTCATAGATCACAGCAAGTGTGAGGAAAATACTTAAGTGTTGGGTGCACGCCATGGAAGAATTTCTCCCCCTTTTTGTCTATTAGACAAAGAGGAAACAGGAGAGTACAAGCACTAAGAAGTTTGGAAAAATAAAGAGAGGGAAGAGAAAGAGAAGGGGAGAAGAGATCAGAAAAAAAGGCAAAAAACTGAGTTACCTATGGGAGAGGTAGTCAGACGTCTTGACCGGACCCAGTTTAAATTGTGAGGTGCCTAAGAGGATATGCTGATGAAGACATCATGACGTCCAGACCGGCAGTGAGTTGACGTACCTTGGAGGAGGAGAGGGGCCGCATGTAGGGAGGAGGGATGATAGGACTCCCCCTCAGTTTGACAGCTTGTGAAAAGGTTGAGGTCCTCATGATAGATGGATCTCGCTCACATGGTGGGAGTGGCGTTGTTTTGCGACCTTCCCAATGTCTAAGATCTTATCTTCGCTTTTGTCTCCAATGGTCACTCTTCCAGTCTTGTTGACTTTCAATTTGCAGAACTTAGTTGGATCTCTGGTAATGTGTCTGAGGCATATCTGCAGTACAGGACATTATACCTTTCTTGGTCTCTGACTAGGGATGAGATTGTTGTAATTAGGTCTTTAGGACCTAAATTTTAGTAATGCGCAGAGGTTTAGTTCCTCTAGACAGGGAGTTGGTGAGGTCATTTTTTATTTGCTGTTGGAGGACCTCTATGACATTGTTCTCTGAGAGGCGGAATATTTGGTGTAGGAAGGAGAGATCATTTGTTGGTATGAAAGGGAGGACTTTTGGACCAATAGTTTTTTTAGAGGTGGTGTATTAGGTGTTGGAAAGATGGTTTCCTTTCGGATCGGGGAAAGGTGAGGAGCTTATTTAATGTTACCTTGTCATGAGATGAGACTGGATCTTGATCCTCACTTGCGTTTGCCATTAGACAGACATTTGCTATTTCTTCTTCCTCACTGTGGCCTTCACTAGAGTCACCATCACTCCATGATGCCATCATTGCCTTACTTGTCGTTTACACCGGTTGTTTCTCTTGTCTTTGTTTCTTCTAGCGTGAGGGCACTCCTCCACAAGGTGTTTTGAGCTGCCACAACTAAAACATGTAAATGGTTCATAATCTTCTCTTAATGAGGACTTACCTTTTGAGCTTGATCTTTTGTTTTGGGCAACTTTGATGTATCCTCGGAAGGTTGGATTTCTCTTGTAGAGCCTTTTGAACCCTTTAGCCAGCATTTCCATTGTGTCCTCTTCATCCTCAGTTTCACTTTCTTGTTCTCGTGTTGCTTTTAAAGCAATTCCTTTTTAATATGAGGAATCTTGTAGTTGGATCTCGTGGGCCAACAACTTTCCAACAAGTTCCTCCAATATGAGGGTCTTGAGGTTTTGTGCTTCTTCAATGGCAGTGACTTTGGGACCCCAATTCCTTCTTGGCAAGCATTTGAGGACCTTTCTAACTTGTTCCTCATTTGAGTAAGTATTTCCCAGTGATATGAGGTGGTTGGTGATGCTGCTAAATCTTTTGAACATCTCTTCAACAGTCTCGTTTTCTTCCATTCTGAAGGCCTCATGCTTCTGGACAAGGATATCCACTTTGGTGTCCTTGACTTGATTTGTTCCTTCATATGAGGTTATCAAGTAATCTCATACCTGTTTCGCAGTTTCATAGTTAGATACACGTTCAAAATCATTCAAATTTAAACTCTAATAAATCAAGTTTAGGGCACGCGCGCATGTTCTTTCTCAATGGCTCCAGCCCTTCATTGGTCATTTCAGAACTTTTCTTTAGGACATCTTGATTTGCACTATTCTTCTTGGTCTTTGAGGAAGACTTCCATTTTCCTTTGCACATCCTGTAGTTTTGTCCAGTGAGTAGTGGTGCTATTGTCCATGAGCGTCCTTGAGGGGTCTCAGTTGCAATGATTCCGGCCATGATCTTTTCCACAGAGTTGTTAAGCTCTTGAAATAGTGGACCTGCTCTAATACAAATTGAAATAACCCTAGAGGGGGGTGAATAGGGTTTTATAAATATTTCTACTCTTATAAACACAAGGACGATAATATATCACTACAAGAATGACTCACTTGCGCCAGAGAATTATTCGTGGCTAAAGTAAAAATATCCCATGGCGAAGAAAATATTGTGCGTGGCCTGTGGTAGCGAATGGCCTCGTGGCTAATAAAATGGCCACAGAAATATCCATGGCATGGCGAGCTACTATAGTACTTGCCACAAAACATTTAGTGGCTAAGTATTGTCCAACTTGAGTTATTTATTCCGATTTGCCACAATATCCTTTCGTGGCTAACAAGTATATTAGCCATAAATAACATAGTTGCCACTAAATTATATTAGCCACGCCATCATCCGTGGCTAGATTTTATAAAATAAATAATTATTATTTATTATTATTTTTACTAATAGTCGCCTATATATGACTATGTGTGTAGCCAATTGTAACATGCCCCGGCCCCTCCGGGCCGCGGACATTACCAATAACTGCTTCAAGGATTGCTAGCTGGTCCCACGAATCACCGCGAGTCTTTCGAGCATGCTTAATTTGTCGTTGCTCACACGCTGCCTGGGAAAACTTCCCAATAGGTCACCCATCCTGAGACTACTCCCACCCAAGCACGCTTAACTAAGGAGTTCCCAACGGATGAGCTACCATAAAAGAAGGTGCATCTTGGTGATATAAGTATCATTTCAATCTTTTTAAGCCAACACTTAACCATATACCCGGGGTGTTACACCTATACTGTTCATAGTATGCATAATCTCTAGCTACGACTTTTCTAGTGACTTAGTGGCACCATTGTAAATCACTAGCAAGAAAAAAGTTTATTTCATCTAATAAAAATATCTAGTATTCACTGTCATTACTAATAACTAATATACTCAACAAGTTTGGCCACCAAATATATTTTGTAGGAGCATATGAAGTTGAACCTTGGAGCCATCAAAATGATTTTTTTAGTGGCAAATATAAACAATTGACTACCAAATATTTTTTTCATGGCCAAATCCACAAACTAGCCCAGGTATATTTTTATCATGACCATATTTTCAAACTAGCCATGACTATTGGCGACAATATATTTTTATAATGGCCAAATTTTCAAACTAGCCATGACTATTGGCGCCAAAATGTTTTTATCATGGCCAAATTCACAAACTAGCCACGATATATTTTTATCTTGGCCAAATTTTCAAACTAGCCATGACTATTGGCCACAAGGTATTTTTATCATGGTCAAATTCACAAACTAGCCACGACTATTGGCCACAATATATTTTTATAATGGTCAAATTCACAAACTAGCCACGACTACTGGCCACAAAATGTTTTTGTCATGACCAAATTTACAAACTAGCCACGATTAACTTTTATTCCATGGTTAACGAGGGACGATTTTCATAATTGGCCACTAAAGAATCAAAAAATTACTTAGGGGTACGTACCCTAACTTTTGGTGAAATGTTTTTCTCGTACCCCAACTTTTAAAAACTAATTTTGGGGTACCCTAACTTTTAGAATTAGAAATAATTAGGTGAATTTCCGGCCAATGATTTGAATTCACAGGTGAGTTTTAGGCGGGAAATTGATTAAGTGTTTTTGTGGATGAAAATGTCCTTTGTTTTCGTGGACGAAAATGATTTGAATCAATCGGAGTTTCGCCGGAAATTCATCTAGTAATTTCTAATCCTAAAAGTAAGGGTACCCAAAATTAGTTTTGAATAGTTAGGGTACCAAAAAATTGTTTCTTCAAAAGTTAGGGTACCTCTAAGTAATTTTTTGCTAAAGAATTACTTTCATGGCAAACATACTTTGGATATATGAATTATAAACATTGATATAAAATATGTCCACCAAATCTTGCTTCCCGTGGTCAGTTTGGTGGCGCAAGTGAGTCATTCTTGTAGTGGTAACAATAGATTAGATTGAATAATACTTCTTTATTGAATAAAGGTTAAGGTACAAAGAGAATAGAGGAGATCACAGAACTCAACAGTTTCAGGACTGTGAGGTCCTCAGAACTGCTTACAAGATCATAAGCTTCAATGCCGCTTCTGTAGGCGGGCCTCACTAAGGAGGGTCACGAAGATACACTCAGTAAAGATAGAACCACTTTCTCTTTAGCTACACAAACGTGAGGGCCTCACCAGAATCACTCTTCTTGTTAGAAAACTCACCACTAACACACTAATGGCTACAACTCAGAATTTTCTTCATTAAAATTCTTACACTTCCTTGGAATCGATTATTTTTTTTGGAGAGGACATTTTAGGGCTCTTTATAGGCGGCTCCTTCATCCTCAAGGGATTTCTCAATTGCTTTCCTTGTTTGTTGATTCTTGCCTTTCTTAATTGCTTTCGTTGTTTGTTGATACTTTCCAATCTTACCTTAATTCTCAATCTTCACTTCTTTGGAAGCTTATGGACTTGCCTTTCGATTCATTATCTATAAAAGCAAGTATATAAATCAATATGAAATATCTTAGGGAATATATAGATATGGTAATATATATTCTCGGATACTTTCCTTTAGTTTTGTTCTTTCAAACGATATCTGCTGGTGATGCTTGAGGTCCTCAGTGGTAATGCTTGAGGTCCTCAAAGGAAGGGTCGTGGAGGGCATTAGGTGTGTCAACTGTTTCTTCATTTCTCATTGACTTTGCACGGTCTCCAATGTATAACTTTTGACTGTACATTTTTTTTTCATTGTATCTTTATTATTATATTCATGTATAAGAATTTTCTATCATAAATCTAATGATGGTAGTCTTATATGCTAAATCATTATATAATCTAACAAATTAACAGTCCAAATTTAAAAAGTTTAATCATATAGTCAAACAAGCTAAGGACACAGAGGAAGTATAAACAATAATATAATGGTGAATGGATTTAAATTTTTTGGGTTACAAACTAAATGTTTTTTTTTTTTTTTTTGAGAAAAGGTTACAAACTAAATGTTACATGCATGCATGTTGTTATATTTTAAGATGAGAGGTGAGAGAGTATTAAGAGAAAGTAGTTGGAGAAACAAGTGGAAATGCATCCCATGCAAGGTGTTTGTAACTGTTTTTGTAAGTGTGTGTGTTGTTAGGTCGAAAGAAGACGGCATGGGTAACATCGGTGTCCTAACTCTAGATCTCAAGTACCAAGCTATTACTCTAGCTTCTAAGCATGGCATGTGTTTTGACTTAGATGTCGCCCAAAAAGAAATTTTAGGAAAAAGATTCAAAAAGACAAATTTCGATTCATTAAATAATTAAGTCCATCAATTGCCCTGAAATCTTGGAAATGAAAAGGGATCATCTCCGACCCACCCCTTGTTGTTGTTTGCTAAAAAAGCGACTACCTTTTTCCCTCCATCATCTCATGTTATGTTCCTTTAATTTTCTTACATTCTCATTTCTCATACTTTGCATGCCATGTCCTCTTTTCTAAAACTTGTTGTAGTTTTAGGCCTTGTTCTTTTACACGGCTGGCTGTGGTGTGGTACGATGCGTTGTGGAGGAAATGCGGTGGATTGTGGTGGAATATAGAAAGTTTAACTTTTAATAAAAAGATAAATTAAATTAGAATAAGTAGATTTTAGTCGATTGTGGTAGATTGTGTTGTATTGTGGTGGAATATGAAACAGCCTACCACCGCATAAAAGAACAGGGCACAGTTGCTTATTCATTAGATTTGGAGACTATCTCTCTAACTTGCCTCCCCACCCTCTCTTAATTTCTTCAACCTTCTTAAGAGATCATTTATATTTCTCGCACTTTATTTGTATATAATTTATGAATATAATTTTCAAAATTGTAAAAAGAATATTAGATGGTTCGACAAAACTATATATGGCTAAAAATTAATTAAATTGCATTTTAAATGAGAAAAAGAAATTTATTTAAATATAAATTGCATAAAAAGTATATTAAAATTATGTAACAACTTACTGTTTTCTATACTTTGATGTTCACATGATAAGAGATGTTACATCTCACTGATTCATAAATGCATTAGGCTTAAAATTTGTCTACTTATACTCTCTTTATCTTATTCTTTTCTATCTTTGATGTTTTGTGCTTAGAATGAAATTGTTACATTTTTATTTTTTTTATATAGTGTATACATATGGTGATTGAAAGTTGAAGTTGTTTGGAAGTAAT
Organism: Portulaca oleracea; assembly: GCA_029582165.1. Taxonomy (NCBI): domain Eukaryota; kingdom Viridiplantae; phylum Streptophyta; class Magnoliopsida; order Caryophyllales; family Portulacaceae; genus Portulaca; species Portulaca oleracea. The sequence goes on from CM055872.1 coordinate 15,911,157, forward strand.
TTCATGACCAGGTCAATAATTAATTTATATATATATATATATATAACTTTAGACGATGATATGCGTCTAGCAGCAGGATGGTTAATAACCATCTAGTATGATTTGACACATCCATATAACCATGCTAAATTTTTTGTAAAAAACATATTTGTCACATCGCTATTGTGCGTAGGTAAATAAAGAAGTACATAGGGACATTCAATTAATTAAACAAAATTGTAGGGACCATCTCATAAATGTGAAAGAAAAACAATAAAATTTGAAAAAATTGAATTAATAAAATTAACAAATAAATAGAAAAAAATAATAAATGATATTTTTACAAATATTTAATAGAAAATTAAAAATGATAAATATTCCTTAAAAATGAAATTTATTAAAAATGTAGAATTTTTTTAGTAATGTTATATTTTAGAAATAAATCGTGATTTTGAAAATAATTTTAAAAGTATAAATAAAATATGATTTTTTTATTTATAATTTTTCAATTAAAATTTTGAAAAAATCTCATTTATTTTATTGTTTTCTATTTTTTTCTAATTTTATAAATTTAGATTTTTTAAATATTAAATTTTTTTATTTTACAATTATGAGAAGGTCGATATAAATTTGTTTAATTAATTGAAGGGCCCTATTTATTTCTTTATTTACTTAATCACAATAGTGATGTGGTAAATGTTTTTTTTAAAAAAATTTAACATGATTATATGGATATGTCTTGGCATGAAAGATGGTTATTAACCATCTTGCAACAAGATACATATGATTTTCATATGATTTTATGTAAAATAAATTAAAAAAGATTCTATTAAAGATGAAATCGTAGGAATATGATTGATGTTAGATATAAAATATTATCACCCACTTTATAAGAGAAATTTCCAGGAAAATTCTAGAGATAGATAATTATATATTGTTAAGAGAAAAATCTAGATATTTGTTTAGATTATTCTAGGTAGCATGATATCTAAGCTATTTACTCGATATTATTCTAGGTCCTAGGAATATATAGGATATGACGGTGTGTCAATACTTCAATAAAGTTAAATCTTTATGTGTTGATATTGCAAAAGTAAACCCCGAAAGTGCAATAAGTGACTCAAGGATGAGGTGAATAATTATTCATGGCTTAAGCCCCAAGTATACCGGCCTTGTGGGGGTAGGTAGAGGTTGGGCTACATAACCCTCACTAACAAAATTAGAGAGCCTCTTAGTGAATTACGAAGACCTAGACAAACAGATGTCTATGGTCTCGATAAAGGAGGAAGACCAAGCTCTCTTTACAAGAAGGAGAGCACCTAAGAGCCAAGGTGGGGTCACATGGAGATACAATGGTAATGGAAAGCAATTAGAAAGAATAGAGGTGGCAATAATAACAACATGGACATCGTCAATATCAAGGGGGAGTACATACATCAACCATGTTATGATACAATATTATGATGATGATGATAAAGTATCTACGTCGACACAATCCAAGCTACAAATGTGACAAGAAATGTCACTTTGCTTGAGATTGTAGATCACATCCATTAGAAGCTAACATATATAGCAACGTTCAAAGATTATGATAGTGAAGAATAATAGGGCCTTCAAGCATCATTGGCGATGGAAGATTCTATGAAAGCATTTAAGGCTTATGAGACTATTCAAGCATCCCAAGTAGAATTATCTATGTCATGTGTGGATGAGTTGAAAGAAGGAAACATTCCCTCCATGATGAGTGACATACACACCAATCACCAAGCAGCGGTTCTTCTTGAATCCAATGAGATCGAGAAAAGCATGGAGCAAGGATTTAAACAACCCTAACATATAGGATTGCAGCGGCCAGTGAGAGTTAAGTCAAGATAAAGCACCACGAGATGAAAGTAGAGAAGGAGAAGAAGATGAAGATGATAAATTTGTTGTCGACAGAAGTTGTTGAATGGCGACAACTAGGAAAGACGAAAAGAACGCATAAGCAAAATCCTAAGAATGCAGATATAGTTGTAGCGGAAGAGTCAAACATGAAGAATAAAGCGCATGGAGGATGAAAATCACTTCAGACACAGGAAATTGTTAAGAGGAGACATCAAAGTGTGAACAAAAGACCTAGAAAAAGTTATATACGCAAAGACACTAAATTGTGCAGAACTCAAACATATTCGGGCAAACCTCACGAAGATGACATAGAAGGAAAGTGGGTGCTGTAGGGGAATGTTAAATATAAAATATTATCACCCACTTTATAAGAGAAATATCTAGGAATATTCTAGAGAAAGATAATTATATAATATTGAGAGAAAAATCTAAATATTTGTCTAGATTATTCTAGGTAGCATGATAACTAAGATGTAATGTAGGCAAACATTAACTTGCATTTTTGCAAGTGTTTTCCTTCTAGGTCTCGAACTCGCGACCTCACGATCACAAGACAACAACTCAATTGTTGCGCCAAGGTTGACTTCATGATCATAAAAGTAATATCTATCCTAGATATTCTAAGTCTTAGAAATATTTAGGATAGGGAAATAATTGAAAAAAAAATAATCCAAACTTTGGGGGTACTGATTTGAAAAAAATAATCCGAACTTACAATTTTGTAAGGGATGACCTAGACTTTAAATCTTATTGTTTTTAGCATCCACCACCTAGTTTAACTCCTCTGAAAAGTAACGTTATTGTGGCAATATTACACGCGGAGCATACTTTTAACTTGTTTTTTAGCTTCCAAAAGTTCCACGTATAATATCATCATTGCTATGTCACTTTTCGGACAAGTTTAACTAGGTGGTGGATGCTAAAAATAATAAAGGTTAAAGTCCAGGTCATATACAACAAAGTTACAAGTTTGGATTATTTTTTTTCCAATACCCCCAAGTTAATTTGGATTATTTTTTTCCAATTTTCCTTTAGGACATTACTCTTATGTTCTACAAATATCCTAGTGAAATAACCCCAGAGGGGGGGTGAATAGGGTTGTATAAGACTTTCTGTACTTAATCAACACAAAGACGTTATTAGCACTTTTATAAACTGAATAATACTTGTTTATTAAAGGAATTAAAGTGCTAGAAAAAGAAGGAGGTTACAACTCGACACTATTGAGGATTGTGAGGTCTTCAACAGAGCTTACAAAGGCAGAAGACTTCGGAGGTGACTTCTGTAGCTGAGGCCTCACAGAAGAGCGATCACAGAGAAAGGACACACCTAAAATGAGAACCCTATCTCACTTTAGAAAAATTGCCTTAGAGGCCCTCACCAGAATTCACTCACTGGCTATAACCTCACCACTTTTCCAATGGCTACAACTCAGAATATTTTCACACAATATATTTCTACAACTCAGAATTTTCAAGCTAAAATTCCTACACAATTTCTTCCTTGGAAATCCTTGTTTCTTTTTTGAAGAGGTTTGTAAATATATATACTTGAGGGCTTCATCCAGTAACGTCTTCTTTCCTTTAGAGAGGATTGTTTCCTTTCTTGAATTTATCTTCAATCTTCCATATGATCTTGCAATTTCAGCGATTTCCTTTCTTTGCTTTAGTATTTGGAAAAAGGAGATATTAATTGTTATTATATCAACTCAGAAAAGGTAGGAAAGATTAAGATTATGATTTAAAAGATACTTCCCTGATTTAATTTTGATCATTCTTTCAAACAAAATATGCGTGCTGGCATGGAGGCCATTGTTGTCGAATGTGATGAGGTCCTCGGAGAGGGATGGAATTCTTCACCTAGGAAGTACCTAGGATATGTATTTGTATGAGATGTATGATTGTGACATTTGGCATACTCGATCTCCACCACACTTTAAGAAGGTGGAGTTAGTATAAATAAGCGTGATGTGTCATAGTAAGGGATATGGGTGGTAAGGTATAAGAAGTGAGGCATACCACACTCAAGAGAGTTCGAGAGGTTTCTAAGAGAGTTTGAGATCATATCTCCCATAAAATTGAGTGAGGGTGTGTCTAAAAGTATTGTGTGATTGTCTTTTCATATTATTCAGTAATAAAAAGAGTATAAGTTCTAGTACATCACTTGCTCCTGGCTTCTCTACATATTGCTCTGAAAAATATGTAACACCTTATTGTTTTGAGATACATATACAACTTAAGACATGCATGATCGTATGTTATTAAAAAAAAATGTTGTTAATAATAAAACTATAAAAGCGGGATAGAGTGAAAAATACGTAGCAACATACTGTTTAGGATTGTACAATGATCACATGGGAGGGTTTACACTTCCCAATTGATTCACAACACATTAAGGCCCACAATGTTAGGTAATTAACAAACATACGAAATTAATCCCACTTGAACGTAAACCCCAGCTTGGGAACACACTCTAGAAACAAAATTAATGGCTTGCTCTCTTAGCCTTCTACCTTCCTCTTCTTCCCCTCCTTTCTCTCCCCAAAAATACACTCAGTTTAATTTTTTCCAACGCACATGTCTTCTTCACTACCAACATCGCTGTCTAATGTAATTGTACAATTTCAATTCTCTCCCTTGGTGGTCCATCAACCTCTTTCCCACCTCCCTTTTTTTTTTTTTTTTTTATCTCTATGTTTCACCATATAGTTTATCTTAGCTAGCTTACCTTGTTCATCTTCCTCCCCTCTTTATATCTTACTTCATCTATCTCTTCTGGTCCTTTTTTTCGTAAACCTATCACAAATTAAACCTCCCAAAGTAATGGTACAACTCTGACCCAATTAGGGAGTTTCAGGTCGACTGTTATTAATATTTTACTTGAATTAATTTCTAGTATGTACTTCACTTAGCTTGTCATATACGTACAACAAGAGCTACCTTTGGTTGCCTAGCTATATAGCTACTTTTGCTGCTTCTTCTTCTTCTTCTTCTTTGCATATTAAAGTAGAGGGGTTTTGAGGTGGCTAGGTGGAATTAGCAGCGTAGAGAGAGAGAGAGAGAGAGAGAGAGAGAGAATGTCTAGCAGTAGTAGAAGGTCAAGGCAGCAATCGTCAGGAAGCTCAAGAATCTCGGATGACCAAATCATTCAGCTTGTCTCTAAGCTTCAACAGCTCGTTCCTGAGCTCCGTCAACGTCGCTCCGACAAGGTACATGTATCCACCTTATCCTTCTCTATTGTCATTCATGTATTGCAACTTAGATTCAGCTTCAACTTTAGCAAACTCTAAATTAAAGCCCTTTTTTGGGTTTATTATATTACTCACCCCCTAGGCTTGAAATTACTAACAAATACTACCAATTATTATAAGTACCATATAATCAACGTACCACACAATAACTAACATAATGATTTTGAAAACAAAGCTTTGGAAAGTGCACTTACATGCCCCTTTCCTTGCGTATTATTTATTGTTTTATTGACTATATTTTTTGATTTATAATTTCTAATACAACGTTTTATTAACAATTGCAATATTATACTTTTAGAATTTTGTTTTTTGTTACGAATATAATATAATGTTAGTAGTTTTATATAACAAGTCAATAATATAATGACTATATTGAGAAATTTTTGAAAAAAAAATCATTGAGTTTAGCGACAATTTCAATGACAATGAAGACAAATAACATGGAACAGAGGGAGTACATAAGATCTAAGTATATACAGAGCTATTTTGCATTCATTCTGAAATGGACAAGTCGACTAGCTAGTTACTGAAGCCAAACTAATAAGAAAGTAGGAACTAAATGGTCTACCATGAAGCGGTTGTATTCTTCAAAGGGTTAAGGGGTAAAGAAGTTAAAGAAAACAAAAATATTTAGATAAGATAACTTTTAAGCCAACTAATATATATATATATATATATATGTTTGATAGCAAATCACAAGTAGTCTTTGATTACCCTTTTTTTGGGGTTGGAAGAGGTGGTTTAAGGGAATTATGAGTTGTGGCCATCGCAAACCGTATTGTGGTCCAAATATTAGAGTTACTGCTACATAAAAGGTTTTGTGGAGTCTTCATCTGTAATAGTGTTATTTATGTAGTTAAGGAAAACACATGCATGATAATGGCAAGCGCCGACATCAGTTAGCATCACAAATCAAAAATGATGTAACTGCAGCACACATAACTTAATTCAATACTACCTCCGTCCTTTAATGAGTGTCAAATTTTTTAACTACCTTGTCTCTTTTTATTTATCAAATTTAGATTTTTAATAATTAAGATACCTATATTACCCTTAATTAATAAATTAAATTTTTATTTTACCTTTTAAATTTTCCTTTATTCATCTTTTCCCTTAATGAGGGGTACACTTGTCCATACATAATTTTTTCACTTTATTTCCAAGATGCATTAGTTTTGTAAAATTAGTTTATTTGACATTAAAAAAGGGATGGAGGGAGTATTTTTAATCTAGTAATTAATCGACTTATATTGTTAGGTTTACCCAGTGGTTACACTATCACCTCTAGCTACCACCATTATCGCCTAAATTTCTTTGGCCAGACATTTAATTTACAACCCAAGTCAAATTGTTATATTGCCTCTGTCCTAAAATGTTTGTCCGTTTACTAAATTTTGACCATTGATTATTCACAAATTATAATGAGTTACAATATAAAATTATCTTCATTGTAATCTTTAGCAAATTATCTTTCTAACGGTAGTGATTTTATATTTTAATTCATTTTAATTTATGAGTAATTAACAATCAAAATTTAGTCAACGGACAAACATTTTAGGACGGAGCTAGTATATGATTATATAAGTGCTGAGAGATATAAACAAAATTCCGTACATTAACCAAACAGTTGGATATGTAATTACATCAATGGCCGGATCTGTTAGTCCCGGATTGTTCATGAACACCCTAAATCCAAAAAATAAAAAGTTCTATTTATTAGCATTAATTTTAATATAATTAACTACTCCCTCTGTTTTTTTTATCTGTCATTTATGGTTTTCAGTGTCAATTTATAAATTTTTTTATAAAAAAATATAATATTGTACTTTTTTTAAATAGTATTTTTCATTATGAATCTGATGACATCAATTCTATATAATAAATCATCATAGAAATTAAAATATTAACGGATTTCCTAGGTGACAGATAAATAAAAATGGAGGTAGTATCGTATTGATTTTTTAATGCATATAACTACAAATATTAGTATATGTGGATATCCCTAATCTAAATATCTAGATCTGTCATTGAATCACATTAAAGTTATGTGTTAGAAAAATGTAAATTATACCATGCATCATAAAGTAGTCACCTAGGTCCTCCACATATCATTTAAATAGATCAATTTTTTAGGTGACGAATGTTTAATTTGTAATAAATTTAAAATTTTAAAATAATAATGAATTTTTTAATAATATTGATAAATTTACTATGATTTTCATAATAAATATTAATTAATTTGTTTCTAAAATTTAACACTTTTGAGAAATTAGGTAGATACTTTAAGATGTACCATATATCAATTAGTTTTACATTATGTTTGCTTAGACATCAATAACATATATGACTGCGACCAAATATCAATTTGTTAGATATAAACAATGTGGCAATTTGATGAAATTGTTCATAAAATAAATCTTATACTTACTGACTCACTGTCTTGCAGTTTAAAAAATATATATATCAAACTAAGATTATTTTAAATCCTATGTGGTTTCATATTATTTACCATTATGATTTACCATGTGCAGTGAAATTATATAACCTTGATTGTCAATATTTTCTTATAATATAATGATCATGAAATTACTATTGAAAAATTTATATTTAAAAATACTTTCATAAAAATATAATGTTATAATTTTTTTTTTGATAAATATTGTATTAGGTGAAAAGATTTAATATTAACATAATGCATTAACATGTCAATACCACCTAAGATGTTTTGAAACAAAGTACTCTTTCTTCCGGTTTTCTTTTAATTGATTTTGTGAAGGAGTTTGTTAATACCAATAATCCAAAAAAAAAAGCGTGTGGTAGTTAATTACTCCATATTAATTGACACTTAAATTACTTTTTTTAAATAATTGTCACTTTCCATTTTTAAATACCTAATCAATTATGTAAACATTAATAATTATTTAATTTTTACTTTTTCAAACAATAAAAACTACTCATACTCGCAATCTCTCACTACCTACACTTTGATATCTCAAAAAAACACCTTGTAAAATAATGTTATTTAATTATGCAGGTAATTTTTTTAGTTAAACATTGGTATGTGAAAATTTTTTAAATATGTCAATTAATATGAAATGGAGGGAGTAAAAAATATTTAAATATATAATTAAAATTAATTATTGATATTTTATTCAGTGAATATTATTGGTATGATAAAAAAACTATAATTGAAATTAAAAAATAACAGATAAAATGAAATGTAAAAATTTACCAATTAAAAAATCAGATCAAAAATGGAGCGAGTAGTGGAGTACTTTAAAATAGAAAATTTTCTATTAATTATACCAACGTCAACAGTAAACGAAGACATACATTGTCCTCAATAGCAGCACCATTTTCATGCATTGGTAATCATTTCCGAGGGGGATGGAGACCAAAAAGTTTGACCACCTATAGGTGATGTAAACCCTACATACTGGTACTTTTATTATTTTCAATACAATTATTTTTATCGACCATAATAACCATTTTGATTCAAATGGTTCTTAACCATCTTTTAAATTGACCATATTTCATATTTTTGTAACTTTTATTAACAGTTTCTTTAATAATTATATATATTTATCAATTATAATATTATAATACTTATTAGCTAGGTCAAAAAATATAATAATACCCTAATTTTTATCAATCATAGTAGAAACTGCACATTTTATACATAGTTTTATATTTATGAAATAAATATAAATAAATAATTATTTTTAAATTATTTATAAATTGTAGTAACCCTGAAAATAATGAAACATACCTTTAAAATGATTTAAATACACTTAACTTTTATTTTATTAATGATTTAAAAAAAATGGAAGATGGTTAACAACCATCTTGCGTCAAGATGTTTATCATTTTCGTATTTTTATACCAACATTAACTGTAGTATTTATTCTCATGTTTTTTTGTTAGGCCATGTTTTTTGGATTCGATAAAATGAGATTTGGATGGATTGGTTGAATTTGATAAGTTATGATATTTTTTGGGGAATTGTGTTTTTAAATAGGATGTTTTTTTGGAGAATTGTGTAAGGTTTGGATGGATTGGATTAGATTAGATTGAATTGGATTGAAAAGAGTTATCAATCCAAAGAACAGAGCCTTATTCAATAATCAATTTTTTATTTTTTACAATTTTGTGATTTTACAATTTCAATAAAATATTAATGATAACTTTTTAAAATTTACCTCTTACTTTTATACTAGTAATTTTCAATATAATTATATAATTAAAATAGAAATTTAACTCTTACTTTTACTATTTCCAGAACAATTATCATTTTCAATATTATTTTCTTAAAATCTTTCCAAAACTCCAAAGTTCAAAGTGACAATTATTAAGGAATAGAGGGATTGTAGTCAAACAAAAAAGGATTCTTATTTATTATATGAAAAAAAATAATATACTTTTTAAAATAGTATTTTTTTTTAAAACTATGAATCTAATGACATCAATTTTGTTGGGATTCGCCCATGAGTAAAAATGTATCACATCGAAAAAGTAAAGAGAAAGGACATGGTATATAATTCAAGTGGGCTACTCCTCTTAACACCAAATGGTTTTAAGATGGAACCCCATTTAACTTGTGTACCATGGGGTCTTGGTTGAAGTGTGCTCCCACCTATGATCTCCCCAATAAGTGCTAGCAGAGCCGATGGTTCGTTCGACTGGGCGCAAGGTGCGAGAAGATCACCATGGACAGGAGCAGGGAACATGGCGCGTGCGCGACTGGGTCTCTCCTGAATGCGCAGAACGGTGGCATGAGACTCAAGTAGAGTAGAGTGCGGCTCTGTAGAGTAAGGTGCGGTTGGGAGTCTTGAGGCAGAGTGGTGGCATTAGACATAAGAGGAGTAGGGTGCGACACTGTAGAGTAGGGTGCGGCTATGGTGGGCTCCTGATGGTGACTTGAAACCTTAGCAAAAAGAGGCTTTCGATCAAGGGGGAGAGACTCATGTGTGAAAGGGGAGATTGTTGGGATTCACCCATGAGTAAAAATGTCCCATATCGGAAAAGTAAAGAGAAAGGACATGGTATATAAGTCAAGTGGGTTACTCTTCTTAACACCAAATGGTTTTAAGATGGAACCTCACTAAACATGTGTACCACGGGTCGGTTGAAGTAGGCTCCCGCCTTGGATCCCCCCAACAAATTATATATGATAAATCGTTATATAAATTAATATATTTACAATTAAAGGGTTTTGCACGGAAATCTGAGCGAGAGATAAAAAAGAAATAGAGATAATTTTTTTTATACGATCGATAACACTACGTACCTCTCTGTTTTATAACATTTGTTGCTTACTTGACTATTACAGTCTCTAACGACATTGCTTAATTGATAACTTCTTATATAATATTTAACTAAAAATTAAAATATTATATTTTAGGATAATAATTTTCGTTATGAATCTAATGGTATTAACTTTATATAACAAGTCACTATATATATTAAAAAAGTTGTGATCAAAATTTTTAAAATTTGATAACATAATTTCTAAAGGTGACAAATAATGTGGAACAGAGGACTTACTTATCTCCCCCCCAACCCCCGACGTACATCCTGCATTCGACGGGTTAGTGAGACGGGTAACACCAGCTTTTATATTAAGCCTTGTTCGTTAGAAGGTAGGTAGGGTGTAGGAAAAGTAAAGTAGGCAAAATAATTTAGGATTAGATAAGTAAATTTTTTTTAAAAAAAAAAACTTAATGTGCATGTGAAAATAATTCGGCCTTGAACTACTGACAAATACAACCCTCATAGGTTGGATTGTTATGAATCAAATGTAAAGTTTAATATATTATGATAAACAACTCCCAAAGTTGGGAATTTCATAACCTAGTAATCCTGAGGGGTAGTTTGGTATGAGGGAATTAAGGGTTGAGAATGGGAATAGAACAACTGGAAATACAATTCTCATGTTTAGTTTACGGTAATTCAAAAAAGGGTTAATGGGAATGGGAATATGATACCCCCACTCCCAGTAATAATCTATTACCAGGAGGAGGGTTGTAATTGATATTGACAATTCATTAATCATTATTAAGTATCAATATTGTCCTTATGTTTATTTGTTACTACCAATACTACCCATCCTATTTTAAAAATATTACTCACTAAGAGATTGAGACTTATACTAATTATTCATTTTTATGGAGCATCTAGTATTTTAGATACATTAAATAACTGATACTTATTTATTAGAATGTTGATTTATTGATTCATTTATATTTGGAGCTTTTATATACATGTTTTTCATTTATATTTGGTGCTAAATCAACTTTACTTGAATGTTTTTGTGAACTTTAGTTGTTTTCAAATTTTTTGCTTATGGTAGTTGATTTTCTAGCATGAAATATGAGTTAACCATGTTTTTCTACCCAAAAACATTCATAAATTAATCAAAAAGTTATTTTAGTAAATGTGCATTTATTCTCAGTCATGTTCCCACTTAGTAAATGTTAGACTTGGCAAGCCTATAAGCTTGTGTATGTGTATTTTAATATTATAATTCACATGACATGACATTTTTTAATTAACTTATATATTTAAATATTTAATCGAAGAGGCTAACTAAATAAGTAGTTAGAAACATTAAAAAAAAAAAACCTAGGGAGGGCTACCTATCACGTAATATTGTATTGGGTTATTAGCATTGCATGATACTGTAACCAAATTGAAAGAACCCTAGAGGGGGGTGAATAGAGTTATGAAAATTTCTGCACAAAATATGAACTTGATAAAGGACGTTAGGATCTTAATCCTTTTAGATTAAGATTCAATAAATGATAAAGGCAGATTAAGCTTTAAAATAAAGGACAATAAGAATAAACTAAATAACCTCTTTTATTTTACTGAACCAGAACACAGAATAACCCAAGGTGAATGACCTTAGGTTTTGCAGCAGAACCTAGCGCCTTGCTGTGGACGCTTCAAAGTTTCTGGAAAAACACTTCACCAAACACAGTTTTGGTGAAAACTCATGTAATGCCCCGGAAATTCAATTATAGAAAAGTCAAAGTCAAACTAACGTTAACAGACAAAACTTAGCAGAAGACTTCAAATTTAGTTTGGGCGTCACTGCCGTATCCCCGAAGGAACACAAGGCGAGAAAGGAAAACACAACTGTCTGCTAACGGTAACTACTAACAACTCAAAACAAAACTTTAAGACGTCATAACGAAACAAAATAAAAAGGTTCAAGGACTTCTAGACCCGTCGTCCTCACTTCTAATTCCCGTCCCCAGCATTTAGATCTTCACCTGAAAACAAAACATTTCAAAAATGAGGGGGAAATCTCAATAATGTCTACCCCTAACGTTTAAAACAGTTTAAATTCATTTCAATTCATTTTGGGGAGAGGGATCGAATCAAACGTTTTACAAACCTTTAATCCCATACTGTTTCCTCAACCCAACCAATTCATATTTATCATGCGGGCGGGATACCACATCCCTTAGAGTAACAAATATCATACCGGATCCCAGATCCTCTGCCTACCACAGGCTACGACCAGGGTCCCAGACCCTTTGCCTACCACAGGCTACGACCAGAATATCAAGAGTTCACATTTCCGCCTACCATAGGCTACGACCAGGGTCCCATACCCTTTGCCTACCACAGGCTACGACCAGAATATCAAGAGTTCACATTTCCGCCTACCACAGGCTACGACCAGGGTCCCAGACCCTTTGCCTACCACAGGCTACGACCAGAATCAAGAGTTCACATTTCCGCCTACCACGAGCTCGACCGAGTCCACGACCCTTTGCCTACCACAGCTACGACGTGGTCCGGACCCTTTGCCTACCACAGGCTACGACCAGAATCAAGAGTTCACATTTCCGCCTACCACAGGCTACGACCAGGGTCCCTGACCCTTTGCCTACCACAGGCTACGACCAAGGTCCCGGACCCTTTTGCCTACCACAGGCTACGACCAAAATCAAGAGTTCACATTTTCGCCTACCACAGGCTACGACCAGGGTCCTTGACCCTTTGCCTACCACAGGCTACGACCAATTAAACCCGCTTAATGTTTCACTTGAATTATTAGTATCTTAAGCAATCTCATCTCACAGCTCTCAAGTCAAACCCAACCCAGGTTTATCCAAAACAGATGGTCACATTTCAACATAAAGTCCCCTTTCGGGATGCAATTCTCAAAACAGATTAGAAAACGTTAAAACACATTTAAAGAGCATCCCAGTGGGGATTAGAGCATAGACATTACCTGATATACTTCACAACACAGCAAAAGAAGAACACACTTGAGCTCACTAACGTCTCGCACTATATCTGCAGAGAGGGTAGGAGGCGCGGTGGGAGGGGTGGGCGGCTGGTAGGTGGGCTGACGTCGGCGGTCTTGGGCGGCGGCAATGATAGCGTCGAAGCGACGGTGGTCGGTGCGATGGCGTCGGGCTCGGCCGACTAGCAACCAACGTCGGTCGTGCACTCCTCTTACGGCGTCGCGGCGATGGCCAGGCGGGGCGGCGGTTGTGGACGGCGGCAGCGAGAGGCGGCGGCGGTGTTTGTTACGGTGGCGAGCAACGTCGACGCCGAGGAAGGGAGAAAGAGAAAGAAAAGCAGAGGAGAGAGAGGAAAGGTCGCGGTGGTTTGCGGTGGTGGCCGTGGTGTGGTGGTGGCGGTCGCGGTGGGCTGTGCCGGTGGTGGTTCTTTGGCGAGAGAGAGAGAGAGGAGAGGGGAAGGCTAGGATTTGGTATTAGGGAGAGATTAGGGTTTAGGGTTTGAGAGGGGGTTTTTATACTAATACCCAATTTAGGCCCACTAATCTAATCTAATCCTAATCCAACCCATTTAAAACAATTAAAACCTGATTTTTCTAAAAACCCAATCACTCTAATAAAAGTAACAATAATATTAATACTAATAATCATATAATCACATAGCAAATAATATTCACGTAATTAATCACATAATAATATTAACCAGCGGAAATTACTATTCTACCCTTGTTAGCCCCTCAACGGTCCTACGAGCTCAAGCGTTAGCATAAATAAACACAAACGAATAATAATAAAACACGAAGTCAAACATAATATACTAACGACGTCACGGTCAACATCTTTGGATTTTTCGGGGTTTTACATCATTACCTTCTTAAAAGAAGTTTCGTCCTCGAAACTTAAACTTAACCCTAACGGTCCGGTAAGGAAACTATTTCATTCCTCCTAAAACTCGAGGTTTTACATCATTACCTACTTAAAAGAAGTTTCGTCTTCGAAACTTAAACTTAACACCAACGGCCTGCCAAACGGAACTAACGGCGGCCTTAACCAAAAACTCGGGGTTTTACAACTCAACTTGATCCTAAGTCCTTCAAGGACTCGATTACAAGAGCCTATCAAAGTTCTCTGAATTTGGTTGGATCTCCAGTCATGTGTCTCGAGCATCCGCTGTCCAAATACCAGAGGTCGTTGTGAGCCCTGAGACATACCTGCACTGAAGGACACTATACCTTTCTTTGGGCCAGGTTTTTTAAGAGAAGGTTCTTTGTTTTGAGGGTTAGGTTGCTTGTGTTGGCCCTGAGACATACCTGCACTGAATGAGAGGACAAGGATTTTGGCTTGGCTTCAGGTTTGTCTGTAGAGGTCGAATGAACTTGGTTTATTTCTTGATTGAGAGTGGAATTCAGCTCTTTTCGGTTTTAGATCATTTCATCTCTCATACTGACATTATCTGTGGTGAGGTTTTGGATTAACTCATGTTGAGTTGCTACAGTTTTGGAATTTGTTTCTACAGTTCTAGTGAGATAGTGGATTTTGTCAGTGAGGGTCACAATGTAATCAAGTAGATTAAGCAATCTTGGTTTTATGTTATTCTCATGACATTTAAGAAAGAGGTTAGTGAATACCTCATCATCATCATTTGCTTCTGCTTTGGTAAGGTCCTTTGCCATGGGGCAGAGATTTGCAATTTCATCAGACTCACTTTCATTTTCACTGCAATCACTATCACTCCACGTGGCAACCATAGCTTTTCTGTTGAATCTCTTTCCTCTAGAGTCACTTTGTTCTTTGACTTTCTTCACGTGAGGACATTCTCTCACCAATTGATCTGTTGCACCACAAGCAAAACATTTATTCTCATGTCATATTTAGTTTGAGTTTTACCTTTGGGTGAAGATCTTTTGGAGGATGATTCCCTTAGGTAGCCCCGGAATATAGGATTCCTTTTATATAGGCGTTTGAATCCTTTGGCCAGCATAGCCATAGTTTCTTCATCATCATCCTCTATTTCTTCTTTTGGTTCCTTGGTACTCTTGAGGGCAATGTCCTTTGTTTGGCTGCCTTCAGACAATCGTATCTCGTGTGCAAGGAGCTTGCCAATCAATTCTTCAAGCTTCGAAGTCTCTAGATCTTGGGCTTCTTTAATAGCAGTTACTTTTGGTCCCCATTTGTGTCTGGTAGACACTGAAGGACCTTGTTCTCTTGTTCTTCATTTGTATAAGTTTTCCCAAGAGACTTGAGATGGTTGATTATTTTACTTAATCTTTTGAACATTGACTCAATGGATTCACTCTCTTCCATCTTGAAGCCTTCATACTTTTGAACCAGTATATTGATCTTGGTCTTTTTCACTTGGTTCGTTCCTTCATAGGTTGTGACCAAGTAGTCCCATATCTGTTTAGCTGTATCAATATTAGACACTCTTTCAAATTCGTTAGAGTTAAGACTGCATATTAAAAGATAATGTGCATGAGCATTTTTCTTTGCTTTCTCCTTTAAATCAGCTGTATACTCAGATCTTGGGTTGTCGCTTTTCGTTCCATCCTCGGCAGTGTTTTAAGGGGTAGGATAATTTCCTTCGTTAACGATGTCCCAAATGTCCTCATCTTGATTTCTCAAGAAGATCTCCATTTGGCGTTTCCAAACTCTGTAGTTGTCACCTGTCAGCAAAGGTGATCTGTTCCATGAACGTCCTTGACTTAAGTCACTCATGTTGTGATCTCCCATGATCTTTTCCACAGAGCGGTTAGTCTTTGAATTTTCAGTGGACCAAGTTCTGATACCAATTGAAAGAACTCTAGAGGGGGGGGTGAATAGAGTTATGAAATTTTCTGCACAAAATATGAACTTGATAAAGGACGTTAGGATCTTAGTCCTTTTAGATTAAGATTCAATAAATGATAAAGACAGATTAAGCTTTAAAATAAAGGACAATAAGAATAGACTAAATAGCCTCCTTTATTTTACTGAACCAGAACACAGAATAACCCAAGGTGAATGACCTTAGGTTTTGCAGCAGAACCTAGCGCCTTGCTGTGGATGCTTCAAAGTTTCTGGGAAAACACTTCACCAAACACAGTTTTGGTGAAAACTCAACTCGATTTTAAGTCCTTGAAGGATTCAATTACAAGAGCCTATCACAATTGTAAATCCGTTAAGAATTTGAAAGCGCTCCAACACAAATCTCTCACAAACACGTTTCTCTCTACTCGAAGAAAGAAAACAACCAAAACAAGAACACAATCTCTCTGTTTTGAACTCCCGATTTCTTCCTTGGAATCGTTCCTTCTTCTCGAACTCAAATCTTCAATTTATAGAGTTTGTTCGTTCTTGATGGACGAAGCCGTTGAGATTTGATCTTGGTCGGATCCCTTCCTTCTTTGCGATTTCCAGTCTCCTTCCATAATTGCTTCAATCTTCTTTCCTTTCCGCAAGATTTCCGGAGTTTGTCTTCATATTTCCTTTCCATTCTCTTGATTGATTGTTTCCTACAATTCCCATAGTTGCAATCAATTTAGTCTGGTTAGAAAAAGGATAAAGAATTCAGATAAACATATTTCCAAAAAACTTCCCTGTTCTTGCTTCTTTTTGTCTTTCACTTCAAAACACAATCTCTCTGCTAAACGACCTTGAGATGCTCGATGGTGAACGTCCTTCAGATATGTTGGTAAAAGGTCCTTCTGTCTGTGGCATGGAGGGTTCTACACAAATCAAAGCATTTAGGGCCCCTTTGGAGAGATTTTAGGAATGGAATGGGTATGGAATTAGAACCTTGGGGGAATGGGTATGGAATTAGATACCAGAACTCAAGTTGTTTGGAGAAAAACTGGAACGAAATCAAATTCCATTTCCATTGTTTGGTGCGCAATTATGGAATAGAATCAAATCTATCTTTATTTTTAATTATTTATTTATATTATAGATTATATTTTATGATAAATTATTATTTTAATTTATAAATAACTTTTTCTACTTTTAATAATTAACCATTCTAATATATATTTTTTTAACTTTCTATAATGAGTTTATTATTTTTTATTTACATTCCCCATACTTATAAAAAATAAATAAATAATTCTTTTCATTTTCCCTAAATTCCACTGACCTCTCATTTACTCCACCCATATGAAAACATCATCTTCAACCTTCTAACCACCGCCATGAGCCATCACCATTACCACCTCTTCCACCATCAATCTCATCGGCAAGATGGACCTGTATGTTGTCGTTTACCTCTCCAACAACCCCCAACCCCAACGCTAAGCAGAAGATGAAGGTCCATCAGGACGGTGGGACCAATTCAAGCCTTCCTGGAATCACACCATCCGATTCACCGTCGACGAGGTTACCGCTAGTTCTCCGGGGAAGTACTTTACTTACAATATCAAGCATGAATAAACGTTTGATGCCAACAAGGAGCTAGTTGAGGGAGGTTCTTGTCTCGATTAAGGAATTGTTCGATGGGGTTCATGGAAGAGAATCTTGGGTTGTTCAGAATTTGACCATCACCATTGGAGATGAAGTTTCTCTCTCTACCCCTCTCTCTCTAGAGTTGGATAGTCTGAGATGATGAAACCATGATAGCTTGTGAATAATGGTGCTGAATTTATTTATTTTTAATAGAAACATCTATCCCTATCCCTGAGGGAGAGAAATCCATTCCTCTCATAATTGGGAGGTATCTAATTCCCCCTATTTGGGAGGAATAAGAAACCCTCTGGAATGGGATTTCCATTCCATAATATGTTCACTAAACACCAAAAACTGGAATTAAAACCCATTCCACTCAAATTCCATTCCGTTTCGTCTCTCCAAACAGGCCCTTAGCATCATTCTATCTTGAAAATATACTGAACTTTGGACGCTAATATACTGAACTTTAGGGTATTGGACAATAATTCACTGAAAATTGACTTTGGACAATAATGCACTGTACTTTAGAGGGTGTTCGACAATAATGCGCCCGAGGAGATTTTGATGGTGGTTGACTCGGTGGTGATTCTACGTGGCAGGCCGACCACATAGGATCGCCACCGAGTTACCCACCGCCAGAATTGTTCCGGGTGCATTATTGTTCAACACCCCCCAAAGTTCAGTGTATTACTGTCCAATACCTCAAAAGTTAAGTATATTAACATTCAAAACCCTTAAACTTCTTTTGCAAATTATTGAGTGCATGATTATTATTTGCCACAAGAACCAAGCCACAAGCCAGGCCAAGCCAAAGTTGAATATAATCAAGCTTGGCAAGCCATAAGCCAAGCGCAAGCCCAACCAAAAAAATAACTAGCTAGCCAAATCTCATGCTTTATAAAATCAGGTTTGACTTGGCTCACCCCCCCCTAAACACAGACACACACACAAACAACAAACTATGAGAATATAAAAAAACATTAATTTGATCAATCATAGATCTTCGATCCAATGCCTAATATTAAAACTATGTGGACATGTACATAGACATTGTGAACATATACATAAGCAGTATGACCATGATATGTACAACATATATGTGTGTGTGTGGGTGTGTATGTGTATGTGCGTGCGCGCTTGAGTGAGTGTGTGTATTGGTATTGTCATTGTTAAACAACAATATTGAAAGCAAAACTCAGCATTTTTAAATAATAATTAAATGAATTGGACAAAATATATTCAAATTTGTGCATTCATTACTCGTATTAAATTAAGTTTTTCTACTAAACTTTTTACATGTTTAAATATATGTAAGATATAGAAATCGATAAAGATTATTGAGTTTTCCTTAGTATAGCAGTAGAGAAGTAGGGAGCACATTTGACTTAATTGGTTCTTGAGGATGATGGAGCTAACATCTATAACATGTATCGCAATTCATATAAAGGCTATGTTCGTCAACAACATTTAGGGTGGTTTATCGCGTTTTGACTAGTCAAACCAATATTTATCAAATTTTTAGTGCTAGCTAAAATAGCATTTGGAATTAGCAGATAGAGTTTTGTACGACATTTGGAAAAAAAAAAAGAAATGTTACATCTAGTAACATCTAGGATCGAATTTAGCATTTGAAATGACAATTTCCAAGACTACCCTCAAATGTTACAAAAAAAATTACATGAAATGCCATTATTATAAAAATGCATTGCCTTTCCCCGCCTCGGCATAACTCTTCGCTTCCAGGCCTTTCTGAAATTTATTTCATTGTACTCCTTCAGTTCCCTATTTCTGAAGCAACGAGAGACGCTCTTCCTCATTCATCTCCTTTTCCTTCATTTCAAATTTTTTCAAAATTTTTAGTTCTTTCTGACTATTTTTGGTCCCTCGCCATTTTCATCATACCAGATCTAAACATATATTGTCAAAATTTTCAAATACGCCTTGAATCTTGGATTTTTGTCTGACTTTAGAATTTATGTTTATAATTCTTATTTTGGATTGAGGCTTTTTTTTGTGTTTAATTAGGGTGTGGTGAGCTCAAGTTCTTCATTCTTAATGATGTGTAGTTGAGTTCGGGTTATTTGTTGAACCTAGCTTTTTTTTGTTGTACTTAATTGGGGCTGCTTTTGTGCTAAACGATTAACCAATTTGGAAGAGCTTATTGGAGTTTTACTCCTCCAAACCAAGCAGTTATTAGGATTTTCAAGGCGTTCTTAGCAGATAACCAATAATAAGCTTGAAAAATAAATAAAAGGTTCACACACGGAATTAATGTGGAAAACCCAAAATCAAGAAAAACCACGAACGATGCACTATCAGAGGATTACAACAATTTATCAAAGATTCTAAAGACCTTGACAATCTATCATAACCTCCCCAGAGTTACAACTTGAGAACTCAACTCCCACATATGAGTATCACACAACTCCCTCAAGGACATAGAGATTACATGTCAATCTCTTATTGTCAAATGAAACACTCTCAGTTGCAATACAAATAAGCCTAACACATTGGTCCTATTTATTGTAACGCCCCGGCCCCTCCCGGGCCGTGGACATTACCGATAACTGCTTTAAGGATCGCTGACTGGTCTCACAAATCACCACGAGTCTTTCCAGCGTGCTTCGTCCTCGCTCACACGCTGCCTGAGAAAAACTTCCCAGGAGGTCACCCATCCTTTGACTACTCCCAGCCAAGCACGCTTAACTGAGGAGTTCCCAACGGATGAGCTACCATAAAAGAAGGTGCACCTTGGTGATATAAGTAGTCATTTCAATCCTTTTAAGCTGCACTTTAACCACATACCCGGTGTGTTACAATCACCCCCACTTAAGTGCACAACGTCCTCGTTGTGCCACAATCTATTCCAGAATCTTTGCCCCACTAGGTGACTGCCCATGGATCTCCCGTCCACTGGCGCAGCTCACGGTCGCGGGTCGGCTCTGATACCATCTGTAACGCCCCGGCCCCTCCCGGGCTGCGGACATTACCGATAACGGCTTTAAGGATCGCTGACTGGCCCCACAAATCACCACGAGTGTTTCCAGCGTGCTTCGTCCTCGCTCACACGCTGCCTGAGAAAAACTTCCCAGGAGGTCACCCATCCTTTGACTACTCCCAGCCAAGCACGCTTAACTGAGGAGTTCCCAACGGATGAGCTACCACAAAAGAAGGTGCACCTTGGTGATATAAGTACTCTTTTCAATCCTTTTAAGCCACATTTTAACCACATACCCGGGGTGTTACATTTATAGTACAAGGCTATACAATAAACTGAAGTTATTATGAAGAACTTGGGGGTCAAGGCAACTTCAAGAGGCAACAAGCAATTAACCAAGGGCAAAACAGTAAATTTTAACCACAATTCTTCGCCTTGCTCCCCAAGCAACCCAAAATTGATCATCACACATATCAAGCTATCAATCTCCCACTTGAGACCAATTGCATTCATAGCCTTCATCGATTATCATCATCACCACTGCAACACCTCCTAGAACAATCTAGTGCATCCAGATCGGTCTTGTTTAACAAAGATTAACATAGGTCCCAATCGACTCTCCATCAACTTTTCTTTTTTTTTGGCAACAGGCTCCCACTTGAGCTTATCACGCCCCTGCAACTTCGACATATGCATCCTTGTCAACAATTTACAGGAATTTTGGATTGAAATTTCACATCGTGTTGACAACATTAATGTCGAATTCTCGACCAAGTTAGATGCATTCTTCGGCTGACCATCTGTTCTCATAGCCTCGGCCGAAGACCTCGTTTCTGGTACCCTTCTCTTATCAGTGAAGTTAACACGCCTTTAACGAGTATGAACTTATCAATGGTAATATATAACTTCCCCTCCTTACCATTTGCAATTATTGGAGATCCTTTCGTTACCCTTTAATGACCAGCCCCAAATCTCGTCGGAATGTCTTCATCTAGTTGACCCACAAATACAAGGTTTTTTGTCACACTCGGGATAAACCAAACATTCCACAACCTCCAAGTCCCACCTTTAAAAGTTTTAACATTTACATCACCTCTTCCTAGCACCTTTAGGTTGTGACTGTTTCAAAGTCTAACCCTCTGAAACCTTCCACTCATAAAATTACTATATGACTCCCTCCTCGACGAAGAGTGAAACGATGCACCCGAATCTATCACCCAACCCCTTTTTGATTCCTCAACACTAATAGTTCGAAAAACACCCAAATCCTCGACATAATTTACTAAGTCATTGCCATTATAAGAACTATTCCTGGGTTTAGGACAAACCCTTTAAAAATGATCTATATCACCACAGTTCCAACATAACACGTGCTTTTTGTTTCGAATTCTTGATTTAGACTGATCCTGATCCAAGCTCCCACTTTTCCTTCTATCTTTGACAGCCAAAGTATTTCCCAAAGACTCAGACACATCAGAATCGTTTCTACGAATGCTTTCATTCAAGATATAGTCTCTAATTTCCCCTAACTTCAGTTGCTCGTCTTTCCTAACAAAGATGTTTTAGAAGTTACAAAATTATCCCAAGAAGGTATGGTAGCCAACAATATATTAACATTTATCTCATCGTCAAAACTAAATATCACATATGCCATCTTCGATAGTATCATATTCAACTCATTCATATTGTCATTCATATCACCAAACTCATGCATCTTAAACTTAAACAAGCGATGCAACACATATACCTTGTTTATCGTCGTAGGTTTCTCATATGTGTTCTTCAAGGTCTCAAGCAGGTCTTTCAACGTGTTTTTATCTTTGTCATTGAAAGTTATGCTCCGAGCTAATGTCAACACCACCGTACTTAAAGCCTAACCATCAAGCTCTTCCTAATTCTCCAATTTCATCTTTTCTTGCTTTTCACCTATTACAAGATGAAGCTTTTGCTGGCGGAGCACATCCTCAGAGTGCATTCTCCGCCACGCATAGTCTTTCCCATTGAACTCTGGAATGTTGATAATTATGCCCATCATTACTTCTCAGTCTGCAAATCAACAATGCTCCAACCAAAGATCTATTACAGTTGTTTGAATTCTCAAGGTGTTGCTCATAGACAAACAATAATAAGGGGAAATAAATAAAACGTTCACACAAGAAATTAACATGGAAAAACCCTAAACCAGGAAAAAAATCACGAATGATGCACTATTAGAGTATTACAACAGTTTATTAGAGATTTCCATACCTTCATAATCTCTCACAACCTCTCTTAAACTTACAACCTAAGAACTCAATACTCATAGATGAGCCTCACACAACTCTCTTACGGACACAAAGACTACATGTCAATCTCTTGTGATCAGATGAAACACTCTTAATTGTGATACAAATAAGCGTAACACCTAGGTCCTATTTATAGTACAAGACTAGACAATAAACTAGGGTTATTATGAACTTGGCAGTCAAAGCAACTTCAAGAGGCGGGAAACAAGTAACCAAGAGAAAGATAGTAAATTCCAGCCATAAATCTTCGCATTGCTCCCTAAGCAACCCAAAACTAGTCTCCTCACATATCAACCCAACAGCAGCAGGAGAAGATCTTCAAGCTCTTTATTCTTGTTGATGTGTATCTTCTCGATTTATATCTCACCTTCTATAATAAAATAACACTGAATTAGAGTCAAATGATGTCTTCAAGCTCTTCATTCTTGCTTATGGTTAAGCCAAATGTTTTAAAGGAGTGCAACAACAAGAACAATAATAATAAATGTCATTTTTGGTAATTCGACATTTATTAGTTAATCCAACGTCTAGTTTTAGTAAACATATTCTTTATAAATAACTACTTAAACAACTATGATCTATCCGCTAAACCGCAATAGCTATTTGCCACCTCAATCTCTATCCACTACTCCAACCGCTATATATCCACTACTGAATCCGTTATTTTAATTTACCGAATAGGGCCAAAGTTGAAATTTCTAACACAGAGTTCAGACGTACTTAACTGTCAATTCAAAAGTCTACCATTAATTCCCTCAAAAGAGTCTATCACTAAACTTTTTTTTTAAATAATCATACTTCCATTAAATTTTCCTTGATATCCGTAAATTTGTACTATTTCCTTCGTCACTATTTATTTATCCACTTAATTACCTAGGTGTTTGGTGTTTTATTGTTTTCTTTTTTCTGTTGTTTGTGCTTTTGTTGTTGTGTTGTCTGGGTTTGCAAAAAAATAAAAAATAAAAATATTATTTATCCACTTACTTAATTTTTTTGTCCGGAGCTAGTTACCACTTTATATTTTCATTACAACTTTTGCTAAATCAACATCAATATTCTTCCTTGGTAATAATAAAATTTTACCTATTTAAGTAATTGTATAGTACGATATTAGTTATCTTGATATTTCCCCGATCAACAACGTACCAAAATTGACAAATAAATACAGATGGAAAGAGTAATAAACATGATCGATAGTCAATATATAGACAAGGTGGAGACATACTTAAGACATGTTCTTTTGCAAGTGAAACAAGAAGTTACTTACCTTACCTATCTATACTTACCTTACTACTAACTTATACTTATCTTACTTACGTACACTACCTAAAATAACTTACATATTATAGATTTGAAATTTAATATATTTAATATGTGATGTGAATGATGTAATTTACCTTACTTATACTAACTTATTAAAAATGTAAAATATATATTTAAAAGTTTATATATATAAGCCAAATGACTAACCTTACTTACAATACTTGAGGGTACCGGGTTCTATGGTTAAGAATACAATTGTTGCTTCTATATATATATACAAGGTTGTTAAAATCGGGATCCTAACACGAATCCATGGGGTATTTAGGGTCAGAATTAACCCATGTAGGATCGTGGATCGTGTATAGATAGTAGAATCGTATTGAGGATTTTTTATCATAAAATCGTAAGATTGTAGATCAGGATCTAGATTTCAATAACTATGTATATATACGCACATATTAATCATGATTTTTAATTATGTTATTAGTTAAGTTAGTTACAAATATACATGTCATTAACTTGTTATTTTAGGTCAACTATGTTATCCAGCAGGTTAAGTGGTAATTTCGTCATAATGATAAGATTTTAAAGGCAGTTCTATAACATTTTTTTAAAGAGACAATTTTACGATTTTTACATAGTTTAGTGACATTTTTATCCGAGAAATCACACTCTTGCTCTCATTTACACAATTTTGCACGCTTCATTATCTTCACTTATATATTTATTATTAGATAGGTCAGGTCAAGTCGTGTTCGTGTTCGTGTCAAACTTAAATGGGTTCAAAATCTTCCGACCTGAACCTAACCCATTTATTTTGACTTGTTTACCCATTTAAGTAAACGTGTTAGAATAAAGTTACCAATTTAACCATTAACTCACTTATGCAAAACAATTCATTGTGGGATCTAAATAATGACATATCATACCCAATAATTTCCATGGTAATATAATTCGAATTATATATAAGGAGATGTCTTTTAATTCATAGTCAAATATAAATATAAGTTAAAATTACAAGTTTTACGTATATTTCAAAGAATATTAATTGTAATTTTCACCTAAATTTATTGATAAACGGTATAAATTGTATAATTGGGTAATAATTATGGAGCAAATGACTTGATCCATGTGACATGCCTAATTAAACGGGTTAATTAGGTCTTTTTTCGTTCGAAAATCCTGACCTGAACCTAACCCATTTAATTAAACGAGTTTACCGTGTCAACCCATTTAATTAAACAGGTTGAAAATTTATACCTAAACCCGTTTAGTATCGTGTTAGGTTCAGGTCGGTAATCTTGTCGGGTCAGTTTTTCCCAACTCTATTTATTATATGATCTAAGTTACTTGGTAAGCTCGGAGGGAAGTAATTAAGGGGTTACGTGCCTTATGAAAAAATAATTTCCTTGAAAGTTCAAAGGTGTTAAAAGCAACTGGACTTTCTCCAATGCCAAGCCTCTAACGGTTCAGGAGGGGACCCTTTCTTTGCCGGTTACCGTACTCAAAAGTTATAGTTATAAATTATAATAGGCTGACAACTATGGGACATTTAGAAAATGACATATCTTGTACATTAATATAAAGGACAATTTTGAATAAATGAAAATGGAAGAGTAGCGGTGACACCACATTCGGGTTAGTTTTACTCGTTATTTATTTTTTACTTCAATAGTCTTGTTGTTTGAGGATGAATACATTGAATAGTGTCGATTAATTAAACTTTCATTATTTTATTCTTTTGATAGTCTGAGAAGAAATTATTGATTGATATATGTGCTATCTTTTAAAAAATAGTGATTGTAATAATTTTGTAAAACCTGACCTATAATGAAAGTATGTAATATGATGTCTTAGTCTAAGAGACAATATATTTGTCGTAAAAGGATGTGACAACCTATATGACATGTGTTGTACAAAGAAAATACAATGTAGAGAATGACAAGAGAAGAAATAAATTATTTTTGTGAAGTATTTTTGCAAATCTTTATAATCTATAATTATATAATAGTAAAGATTCTGAAACCAAAAAACTAAGCAATGAGTGTGATTTCAGAGAAATCAACAATCAAACAAAATACAACAATTATTTTTATTTCTTGCTTTCTTTTTAAATTTTCTCCTATTAAATACTTAGTTTTTATTTATCCTTCCTAAGCTTTTTTCAATTTTTCTTTTTTAGCAGATAATATTAGCTAATCATTGTTCTTTTTTTCTTTTATTGATAATGATCCCAATGAATTTAGCAGATGTTCCAAATTCAGTAAAATTCTAATATCTGGTAGTTATAAAAAGGAAGTTTGCATTTATGCTATTAAACACAACATAAATTATAATGTTGAACTAATTTTGTTAAATTTTTTCATGGAATAAATTCATATGAATTTTTTTTTTTAAAAAAAATGCGTGTGAGACTAATTTAGGCTAAATCTACAACTATGGTTTGCTTAAAAATAAAAAACCCTTTCACAAAATCCACTTTAGAAACTAATTTGGACACAAACAAAAAGCCTTTGAGAAACACGGAAATTCCTATATATAAAAAAAGGACACAAAAAGTTGAAATATATAAGTGGATTGCAAACAGGGGACGAAGAGGGAGGGGAGAAATTCGGTCCAAATCGACTGATCTTACTCCGATCCCTGAAACCCTACTTTCTCAATGCTAGCCACTTGTTTTGTTGACCATATTAATGAAAATGGCCTACCATTTCTACACCAAAACTTTCTTTTCCTTTTAGATTTGGCAATCTAACCTAATCATATCTACCTAAGGGCACAATTGACAAGACATACCAATACATTGTATTTATATATATGTCCATAACCTACATATATATTGCTATGTTGCTATAGCAATTTTGTGTATGGTTAATTATTACTCCATGGTATAATCAAAATAACAGGTACTGAATATCTGGTGTGATGTACAAAAAGACTTGTTAGTTATTATATTGTTATTATTGAAAATTACATATATTAAATTTAATAAAAATTTAATTATATATATATATATATATAGGAAAATTGGATTATAATAATCCCTAATTTTGGAAATTGGATGGCAATAATCCCTATTTTAAATTTGTATTCTGGTGCTCAAAAAAAATAAAATAAAATTGTATTGTAGTAGTACCAAATCCATCACTACATTCATTTTATTTTTTTTCATGCCTAGCCCATATTGTTTTTGTTTTTTTTCGTTCCTGCCCCCAGATAGGTAATGGAGTGTCATTACTGAAACATTTTTTTAATTTTTTTTGAGATTTCGGCAATTATTATGTTTTTTTAAAAAGAATAATATTGATAAAATCATAAAAAAATTGAAAAAAAATTGAAAAAAATTGGGAGAAATGCTGTAAATTCATTAAAAATCGTGGTTAAGTGTTATACAAAGTTTTGAATAAAATGCAACACAAAATATATGTTATTTAGGGTATACTCTCGATTATGTCCCACTACAATACAATTTTATTTTTTTTAGACCACCAGAATACAAATTGAAAGTAGAGATTGTTGTCATCCAATTTTCCTATACATATATATGATGTCTTTGAAAATCTTTATTAAATAATTTGTTTCTAAAAATTTTAATATGCTTGAAATCTTCACTCTTTCATTAATCAGAGATACAACTTAATAAAAAAAAAAATCATAATTTTGCATGTTAAATGCTTAAGTTAGGCATAATTTTTGGATTTTTTGCCCACAATGACATTATGATTATAATAAATGGTGTAGGTTAGAGATTAACTTAGGCGTAAGAAAACCTCTCTAAATTTATCATTAGGTATGGATTCTCCCTAGGTACTTGTATTTTAATATTTGTAGACATCCTTAATATTATCTCATTTGGTGAAAATAAAGTATCATTAAACTAAATATATGGTAATGATCACAATCTAAAACAATTAAAAAGTGTTAGTAATCATTTTTTTCTTGAATCTTGATTCATTGAAGCAGTGTCAATTTCTATTTTAACAATAATATTGTTGTATAATGTCAATAATATCTTTATTTAATTAGAAGTATGTATGTATGTATGTATATATGTATGTCTATGTGTATGTGCGTGTGGCATGCATGTATGCATGTATGTATGTATGCATGTATGTACATACGTACGTATGTCTGTGTTTGTGTGTGTCTACACACACCAGGGTAAGAAGAAGAAGTTTGCAGAGTGTTTTAAAATACCACTAAACTTGTCAAATATTTCGAAAGTGTGACGGAAAAGTTTTGGGTTATACTGCTGCCATTTACGTTGAAAATTTATTCAATTATACCTTTTTAACATGCTATTGTAGTTTTATCCCTCCCACTCCCACTCCCACTCCCCCTCCTTCTCCTTTGTCCCTCCTCCCATGACTTCTCTCTCAATCAGTTAAGCAACTACTCACTCTTTATTAATCGATTGTCCTCTCTCTTCCCAACCATCGCCACAAAAATGCACCGACCAGTCATTAACGTCTCAATGACCTACCTGCGACACATCGATACCTAACACGGCCACTAAGCGTCTTCCCAACCTCCCTCATAATGGCAACCCCTTATATTGGTGTTGATCCAGTTCTCTCTACGCCCATAACCGCTGTTGTTGTGGAGTGTCATGCCACCAGAAGGACATCACCATGGTCACCTTGGTTACACAACCTCCCAATTTCACCGATCACTTCACCCTCTATAACCAAAATTGTCTCACTCTGGTTCTTCAATTTCGGAGAGAGAATTTGGAATCCAATTGGAAAATAGCTAGAGAGCTGGAAAATCACTCGAATGAGGATGACGATGAAAGGGAAAAGAAAGCTTTTTTTGTTCCCTTAAAATGTTGTTTGGCTTCTCTTTTATAGCTAGGTTGAGTAATGAAGATGGAGATTAAGTGAGGATGAGAGTAGAATGTTGAAGATGGGGAAGAAGACTAGGACAAGGATGGGATAAAAAAAAATAAAAAACAGAAAGAATTCATCCGTCATCTCAATGATATTTTTGCTTGTTTCTTTATGTGGTAGTGGTTTAACACAAAAGTTTACGGTGACACTTTTGATAAGTGAGACAAGTTTAGTAGCAATTTAATTGAAGCACTCCCAGTTTGTAAGTAAAACTTTCATTACAACTTTATTTAATTACCCAATATTCAGTATTTTAAAGTTGAAGATTCTTTTTGTTGAAATAACATCGTTAGATTATATTAAAAAATAATATGATTTAAATTTTACAATCTACTGGAAAGTATTATTTATATGATCTAATTTTTCATGACTGGTTCTGAAATTAGTAACTTGATCACATAAATTGTAAATGGCAAATATTCAAATTTGATTCAAAAATAAGATCAACAGTTTCATGATCGCCTAAAAACAAAGACAGTTTCGTGACCGAATTGTTCAGATTCTCAGGCTCGTAATTCATTGTTTATTGAAATTGGTTATTCTATTTCGGCTGTTATAGGTATCAGCTTCAAAGGTGTTACAAGAGACATGCAATTACATAAGGAATTTACAAAGAGAAATGGACGACCTTAGTGATCGCCTGTCGCAGCTTTTAGCCACATTAGATGCTGACAGTGAAGAGGCAAGAATCATTAGGAGTTTACTAAATTAATCACCAAGATGTACTTCTTAATTATCTTGAGCATAACTGACATAATTAATCCAGATATATAAGATTATGTTTGTGCACTACATTAAGCTAAGTTAAGAATGCACTATGATGGAATCAGGAGTAATTACATCTATCAAGCGAGCTCAATCGTAATGCTTATGTCAAATTATATACTATATTATTGTTCTCGATCTGTAACTATGCTCCATAAAAATAATAGTTAAGGATTTGCTTGCACTCATGTAAAGCACCTTTATATGAATTTTAAACAAGTAGAGATTTTTTTTTTGGAAAGATATTCATATGAATAAAGGTATTCCCTTAATTGTTTAGGACAAAGTTTGTAGACCCAAAATTCTAGGGGGTTTCGGTGCTCGAAAGATCGAATCTATTAATAATGTTTTTCTTTGCAAAATCTTGGGAAAATTATGTTTCATTAGAGCTTATTGGTTGATCAAATGAGGGTCTTTATATCAGGGATAAAGATATCTTCTCTCTGGCTCCTAAATCTTTTGATTCCTGGATTGGAAGTCCATTTGAAAATCAAGCCTCTCTGACCTAAAGGTGTTCGTTGGAAGGTGGGAAATGGGCACGAAATCAATTTTTGAAAAGATAATTGGTGTTTTTGAACCACTCTCCTTTATTAAAATAATATTGGTGATATCTTGGAAGTTAATGAACACTTAAATATTTTGGATGTAACTAATCATGATAAGACTCAGCATCTGGATCGTATTACTTCCCTGGTTAATTAGAAATATGTGACTCTAATTAAGCAAATTATGATTCGAATCATGGTGAATTTTCTTCAAAATCTGCCAATTGGGTTGCCCATGGGAATGTAGACTTTGGGAAACCATGAGAATTTTGATGGATTTGAAATCTTGACATTCGACCCAACCTAAAAACATTTCTATGGAAACTTTGCCATAATGCGTGTTCTTCCAATAAGAGCAAATCTAACTTATCGAGGGAGTAGCATCACTTCCTCCTGTCGTTTTTGCCAACATTCGGACGAATCAGAGACCCGTCTCTTTCTGCATTGTGACTATGCCACTAATGTATAGCAATTAGCTTTCAATCATAATGGGATCCAATTCTAGGACTGGAAAAATGAGAAGGAACCTCCTTAGGATTCGACAAAACAATCGCCAAAGGATTTACACTCCGTCGGTGCCTTTCCCACAAAGATTAGCTAAGGCTAATGACAAGCGATTTCGGAAATTTTTGGAGGTCCTTAAGAAGTTGCACATTAATATCCTTTGCACCGATGCCCTATCTCAAATGCCTTCTTTTGCTAAGTTTTTGAAAGATATTTTGACAAACAAAAGAAAGATAGAAGAAGATTTCCCCAAAAGTTGGGGAGCTTCTTTGTTCCTATTGACTTTGTTATTCTTGAGATGAAGGAAGACACCTGCACCCTCATTATTTTTGGTAGGCCTTTCATGGCTATTTCTGGCTATTGCATTGATGTGAAAAATGAGAGAATGTCCTTTTGCATACGAGATGAAAGAGTTGAGTTTAATTTGTTTGAAGCTACTAAATTCCCTTCCTTTGTAGATGATTGTTTTAGACTGGACATCATTAATTCCATTTCATGGGAAAATATGACTAACTTGTGCTCTAACGATCATGTTGAGTTTTTTCCCAACTAGGATGAATAGGGATTTAGCACAAAAAAAAACTCAAATTTACATTTTTCCTAATCCATAATGGTGAGCTTTGTCAAGAGGGTTTGATCATGTTCCAATTGCGTGGTAATGACTACCGATTGAACTTAAGCTCATTCAATAACATTTTCACCTACCCCCACCTAGGGATATATGTGAACGTCGTACATGCAAGGTACAACCCAGATCCATTTTGGTAGTTGTTAACCGGGATTACACATTATGGCTCCTATAAATCTAAGGCCATTGAGATTAAGAACCATGTCTTTAGAGTTGCTAAACGCACTTTTAGGATGAGAATCTTCACTAGGGAAGATAGTCTAAATGTTCCTAGGATGTGTGAGTTGTGTTTTTTGAGCAAAATGTATTATTCTAAGCCTATGGATCCCGATTCATTCCTCATTACTCATTTGCAAGAGGTAGCCAATAGGAAAACTGGAAAAATTGTCTATGGTGACATTATAGTAAGATTGTCAAATCATTAAGATGGTACCCAATGAGATGCGGTTGCATTAATTAGAAAATACCCTAATAGGCACGTGTTACCTAATATAGTCCAGACCACCTTACAACACCTGGCTAACCTTGCTTTTCAACCTGTGGGTGGACAAGTTCCGCCCGATGAGGACCAACCTGTCCCTTCCTCTTCCAGAACCCATTCCACCACATTTGACTTTAGTTCTGTCACAAGTGCTCTTCAAGATTTTCGCTCGCAACGAACAAACCACCTTCAGGGAGTATGTCAAAACGAAGTATGCTAAACTTTGTGGCATGATTTCATTGTAGAATTTGATTTGAGTCATACGGGTGGGTGCCTTTTCGCTACGCGGGATTGTATCCCTCACCTCCTCCTAAGGAGTGATCGTTCCCTTTCCCCATCCATCACATTGATTTTGCTTGTATTGAGGACAATGTTGTGTCCTATCATAGTGGGGTTGGTTTGAAATAGCGTGCATGAGTAATAATGGTGTTTGTAGATAATGATGTATACAGCTGCATTAGTGTATATATTTTGCATCCATATAGTCACATATAGTTGCACTTTGCTTTGGTTTTATGTCTTAGTTTCCTTATTTGTCTTTGTTTTTCTTTTTGTGATTTCTAGGTTTTGTATTTGCATATAGGTTGCATGTAAGACTAGTTTTATTGCTTTTTGAAGAAATGAAAATGAGAAAAATGGGAAAAATTAGAAAATTGAAAAAATTGAAAAAATTGAAAAATTTTCGAAAGCATTGTGATGGACTAAGGTTAGTGAATGAAATCCTTGGTGATGAATACTGGGCTAGGTAGGTTTCTCTTTTGATTTTGTTTTATCTTGTATGGCCTATTTATGATAAAAATATTTGAAAAGAGTTTATGAAAGCTTTTTGGTTTAGGATTGCACTTTGATAGTGAAGATTGATAACCCCTTTTGATCTTTGGTGTCAGTTTGGCATGTGAAACAGCTTTGAACTAGGATTGGTTGTTGAGCACTAACCCATGAAACCACTAAGCAGCCAAAATGACAGACCATCTATATTATTCTTATATTTCCATGTGTGACTATACCTTAGTTGCAAGCTCTAGAACTTGCTCTGCATCTCTTTGAAATTGCATCTTGCATTATGCATTGATAGCATAATTGAGACATTCATTTGTACATTTGTAGCTACATAGTCAAATATCCACCTGTATAAATGTGATTTTCCGCTTTTAGCCTTTTTGATCACTCCCCTTTTGATGAACCTATATTATAAGCCTTGGCCGAATACATATTTCCTACCCTTAAGCCATTGCTTGGAGGGTTTAGAGTGTGATGGGTTGGGTTTGATTGTGGTTTGGTTTGTTTTGGGATGTTGTGAATTGAAAATATCGAAGCGTTTCTCACTTGTGTAGCTTCATTTTGGGTTGGATGTTGGAAACTTTCCTAATGTTTTATACTTGAGTTTTTTTTGCCTTTCACGAAAAAAATCAATCAAACATTGAAAAATGAAAACAAAAGCTCAAAAAAAAAAAGAAATGTTTTGGCAATTGTGTTTTCTAGCTTTGAGGCAATTTCCAACAGTGTTACGAGTTTGGTTTGATTGTTCATGAGTAGTAAGGTTGAATGTATGAGTGAAATTTGGTGAGGTTTAGCTCTAAGCTTGACTTTTAGCTCCACTTTACCCAAAATATTTTCAACTCCTTACCCCTAACCTTAGCCCTGTTACAACCCTAAAAAGACCTCTTGATTGTCATTTGTACTTTACATACTATAGATGTTGATTTCGTCCCAGGTTGTAATGTAGTATTACGTAATTTTAATTCTATTTTCTCAGGCTCCTCGAAGTAAATAGCAATCAACCCAGCGCAAATCCAAGCCTATTAACTCGCCAAGTCTAAAAGAATTGTCGTGTCCAAACCAAAAAAGCCTAATCAACCGGTTAGGTTTTAAGTGATGAAACCCTAACTAGCTGAATTTTCATTTTATTCTGCAACCCTCGACTGGCAAGTGTCCGGTTCTACAAATTGTAGAAAGGGCCTAAGCAACAGCCGATAGTTTACCTAAACTGCACTTCCGGACTTGGTGCGTAACTAGCCAGTTACCAAATTCACTAAAAAAAATGAAAAAAAAAACCAACCCCTAATCGGCCAAATAGATAAAATGCTATTTTCCCTACTAGATCCGTTACCTATCGGTTACAAATGACCAAACATCACTATAAATAGAGTCTTTTACCCTCATCATTCCTCACCCAGAATTCCCAGTGTATTGACACTATGAAATTCTTCTAACTTTCTCCCCCCTTTTCTTTTACATGCTATTTGATTCGAGGTTAGTATTTTTATTTTCCTTTTTTTATTTTAATCATGTACCCCTTATTCTGTAATGCATATCTATATAAAATGTAACTCTCTTCATTCACGTTCCTTATTTTTTTTCATTTGTTATGTATGCATAATAATTAAATTGTTGAAATAGATTTATTCTACTTCTTCCTCCCCTTCTATAATTAACTTGATTTTACTAGAGACCATGGTTTTAACAAGCGCATTAGAGGAATTGTATGCCTCTGATCCGTAATCTTACCCCTGAATCTGATCCACGTTTGCATGCTATAGTTTTCATTTTAGTTTGTTAATTTTCCTTTAAAATTGACTGTCGACTCTTTAATTTGCTCAAATCGCTTAATCATATTCTTAAATTACACCTAATAATTTATTTAATAACTTATTTAAGTTAGAAAATGGAATTCAACCTTAATTATGTTACAATCGGAGGAAATCCAGATAAGATTTGAGTTCTATTCAAAGCAGGCAACCAGTTACATTTGTTGTGTTCAAGGTTGTAACCTGCCAGTTACAACTTTAAATTTCAGAATCTTAAATTCAGTTATGCCCATTCCTAACATGCTTATCACAGTTAATTCACTATTTCTATATTGGGTTAAATATTATTTTGAATTATTTGTACCAATTTTATAGTATGATTTGCAAGTTGAATGAATCCTAAGAATGACTAAATTATCTATATAAGAAGATTATAAGATTAAGCTAACCCATTCGACTCGCCCAATAGTGGTGTGAAGATCTTGACCCCACCCCTTAAGGGTCGCTGCCTATAGAGTTGGCGGCTCCACTGGGGAAGAAGAGTAAAGATTTCTTTTATCATTTTAGTTATTCTAGACATATTGCATTGTCAATCTACTTGTGGGCTAGTGAAAGCTCGAGGGCACTCAGATACGGCACAAGATTAGATTTTACCTTTTTAACCCTCGAATGTTGTTCAGTCGCAGCATGGTGCGGGTGTAATTGTCGTATCCACAAGGAGTTTGGGCTTCCGAACCTAAGAATCTATCGAGCTCTCACCACTAGGGTTAATATTCAAAATTTTCGGTTGTTCAGTAGACACATGGACTAAAAGACAAAAGAAAAACTACAATAAAAAGGGAAAAGAGCTCATGGATATTACCGCACCTCCTAATAAGAGAAAATGGAGGACGATTCATAGGTAAGTTATTCAACATGGGAATTAGGCAAATTAATTAGCATCAAACCCCTCTTGCTAGAGCTAGGATTTGATGCTTACCATCTAGATTTCACCACTATTCCCATAGGGATGGTCTCTAGATAGTATGATGGCCTAATTCTCCTAATCAGACACTAATCACACGCAAATGTATATTAGTGTCCGATTAATCCATCCATACCCTCCAATTCGATTATGATAGATACTCTATAACCTTTTGACACCAAGAGTATCGACATCTCATGAAGAGGTATGGTAACACGTGCTAACCAATCCATCGAAACATCTAAAACCACCCAACCTAACCTAAGCATGGATTTCATAGTTTTAGAAATAATCAGTATTTGGTTATCAAGTGTGAGGATTTCATAGATAAGCTAGCATCAATTTCCCTCTCTCGAGTGGTAAATTGATGCATATTTTCCAAAGCCCGTCATCACTCTCGCTTATAACGGACCCTGATAGTATTTGAATGCAATCCTGACTAATCAGATCCAAAATCCCTCTTTCTAGTGAATTAGGAATTAATTACTCCACCCTAGATTCCCAACTCAATGTTTGGGGAAGTATTCATAACCTCCCGGCACCAAAATTCTCCAACATTGAGTGGAAATCTAGGCAAGAACATTTAATTACCTCATATCACTCTACTCCCAATAATCCAAGCCTAATCCTCCATTAGGGGTCTTAGTTACACCTTAACCCTAGAGGAACTAGCAACACATAATTAAGGCTAACACTATATATTCCAACAATCAACTTAATGTTCGACATGATTCTAGCAAAACAATGGAGAATTTGCATAATACTAATTAAACTAATTGAAATCCTAAACAAGATAATCAAACAAGAAAATACACTAATTGAAAGCTGGAAGTAAAAGGGAAGAAGAACTTACTGAAATTCAATATTAATTGATACTTCAAAGGGAGATAGAACAATAATGGAAGATTCAATTACAAAGATAAACTCTAATCTAATTGCCAAGATAAACCCTAATTAAATTCTACCTAAAACTCTAACCTAAAAGCTAAAAACTAAAACTAAAGACTATAACCTAATAATAAATAGTTGCCTAGGAAAAACTCAGAGTTTACATTATATACTTAATAGGCCTCTCTGACTGATAAAGAGGTCGATCGATGTACTAGAGGAATTAAAAAAAGTTGAGGATTGGAGAGACATTGGTCTTTAAGTGGGAGATTGTTGTGGGTGTAGAGCCCAATTAATATTATGGTCAAAATTATATCGGGTTTGATCTTTTGAAGCAAAGTCAAAGATAATATTTTTACTAACAATGGATGGATGGACAAAATATACATATATTGTGTTCATACTTGTTAATTCTTGTAATGACCACCAAATCTCTATTTGGTCAAAAGATTGTCATAAGTTGCCAATTGATGGAATATAATAATTTGAAGATTGTATTCACTTTCCCATTACTAGTGATTCTCATGTGCGGTATAACACTAATTTCGGATGCTTGTGATGATATATATTCTCATGAAGGCTTAGGCAAATATTATACCAAACACACCATATTGAGAGATTAGCCATTCCCTATAGAGAAAGGGAGATCTTTTTTGTATCTTGTAATCCTCATTATTACTAGTGCATCGATTCCGTGGTTTTGTTCCCCTTTGGGTTTTTTTGCACGTTAAACTGGTGTCCTTTTTTGATCTATTTTCCGCTCTTATCTTTATTGTTTGTTGTTGTTTAAGTACTCTACGATCCTATCAAAAGATTCTTATGGAAAATCTATGCAAGTCAGGACATCCATCCACATATGAATCTCACCAATCAGCTGCAAGTTATTAATTTAACATGTAATAAATAAAGATAGTGAGAAGCAAGGATGGCATACCAAATAAATATAGCTAACTCACTTGGGTTTTCTTGTCCCTTGTTTGTATTGTTATTGGCATTCCAAAAAGACCCTTGGCATTCTTAAAGATATCTATTTGCAAGTGAATCTTCAACCTCTCTTCAGCATTGGGAATCATACGATGAAGATAATTATATGGTCCTATTTTAATATATGCATTAGCCTTAAAATATGGACTATAATGGAATTGGGGTTCAAGTAATAGGGTGCAACATGTAAGGGCCTTTGTAATTGAGCTTCCCAACCATCATCAATTATCTTCCACACAGGCTCGTGAGTTCATGAAAACATGACAGAATTCTACAAGTATAGACACTAAGCCAAACACAAACATATATAAAGAGTAAATTAAAATTCAATAAGCAAACGTAACTTAAAAGGGAATGTGAGACTTGAGAGTAAACTTATAGACGTCGCAAACTCTTAAAGTTCTCTTTAATTTGATCCTTTGCTCTATCCATAGCTTCATATAGAAGCCCCATGGGTGGTTTGTTTCTTAATCTACCATATGAAGAACTTTGACAAGAGGAAGTGCTCCGTTCAAACATGTAACTGTACAGTGGGTTTAGCACCTGGTTTTGTTGTTCTCTCTCAGGGAGTTGAGACTTCGAAACCTAAAAGTCCTAACCAAGCTCTTACCTACTAGGTCTCAAATTCATGATCATTTTAAGAGGTTTTGCAAGCAAATAGGAAACAGAAACAAAACCACAAAAAAGAAGAAAAAGGGTTTCGGGAGCTTTAAGCAACCAAAGGATTCATGGTTATTTGGGTTTCGTGGTTAGAGAGTAAAAAGATAGAAGGAACCAGTTGAGAACTTTGCTAGAATAAGCTCACCGATCTCCCTTTCTCAAGGGAAGCCCAGATTGACTACCCCGAGATCCACCATGGATCACGAGGGTTAAACATGCAAAGTTCTCTAGTTAACCCCATTCAATTCTCATTCTCATGGAATGGGATTAACTATCTCGTGCTTATCGTTCTTAGCAAGCGTTTAGTAAATTAAGAAGCTCTCGGTCCTTAATTCACCTTACTTGAAGGAAATAATAAGGTGGGAATCATGTTTCTTTGCTAATCACTCCCTAATTCGATCACTAACCCCTATAACTAATCTTCCATTAGAACCTTAATCACCGCCTTAACCCTAAAGAACCCAGCCACTAATCATATTAGGCAGTAAACTTAACCTAATAAAAGACCCTAAACTAACCCTAATGACTTAACCTAGACTTAATTAACCTTAATCTGACCCTAACAAACCCTAAGAATCCTAGAGACAGACCCATATCAAACCTAACCCTAGACTAACCAAAACCCTAATAAACTTAACATTAGACTACCCCATTGAAAACCCTAAAAACCCTACACATCTACTGACCCCAACAAAGTTGAAAATAAAAACCCTAATAACACATGATCCCAAATTCCCAATCAATAACATTTACCAAGCCCTAATGACACACATAACATGCCCAACCCAGGAAGAAAATAAAGCAAAGGAAAAGACCCATAATGTGCATGTAGACTATTGACCGAGGACAAAGCAAAACAAAAGAAGACCTAATACCTACTATTGACTGAATAAGGAAGAAGAAGAGAAAATTATGAAACACAAAAGTGAACCGAAAATAGAGGAATGAGACAGAAAATAAGACAGACGAACAGAAAAGACGAAGGAAAAGGGAAAGAAAACAGAGGAGCCAGACGACCGAGAAAATAGGGGAATATAAAGGACGAAAAACATAGCAAACCAATATTTCAATTCTAAATAGAGCAAAATTAAGCAACCCTACATTACATTCCTTATTCAACCATTCAAGACTAAACCTAAAAATCGACTAACAAGAACAACAAAAACAAAGATTCAAAACATGAATAAAAGCCTAAATCTAAACTCAACCTAAACACTAACCCTAAAGATGGAGGCCTTGGGGCGTCACCTTTCCCGAAACCAACCATGAGCTTCAAAATCAGCTTTCCTCAGCTTTTTATACACAGATTCTCCCTTGATCTTTAACCCTGGCCATCAATCTCCCTTGGATTGGACGAATGAGATGAATTTGAACGGTTAGACCTCGGTGGTATGTGTCGATGGCGGATGCTTCTCGAACCTTGTACCTTCTCTACAATTTCGGTTCATCTGGAAGAGAAAAGAAAGCAGGTGAGTGAGAGATGAAAGAATAATATTGTAAGAAATAGAAAGGGAAGAAAATCAGAAGATGAGATGAGAAAAGATGAGAGAAGAGAGAAGGAGATGGTAATAGAGGTGAGATTCGGTGGTTGAAGCGCAGAGAAGAGAAGAGGATAGAGAGGGAGAGGAGGAAAGAGTGAGAAATGGAGAAGGTAAAAATGAGATGAGAAATTGGGTTTTGGCTAGGGGAATTCGGCTAAGTGAAAAGGGTAAACGGGTAGGCGGGTTTGCGGGTATGGGTTTCGTGGTAGGCGGGTGTGGGTATTAGGGTTAATGGGCTGGTAGGAGTAAATGGGTAAGAGGGAAGAGATGGGTTGGACTGGAGAAGGAAAATGGGCCGAGTAGATAGGGAAGAAGAGGGGAAATTGGGTTGGGGTTTAGATAAATTTAAGATTAATTTTATTTTTCTTTTCATTTTTCACAGTTTTGTTTCATTTTGGTAATAATGATAAATAAAAAAATAAAATGAAGTAAAATTGAATAAACTTGTAAAAATAGTAAAAGCATAATAAAAATTCTAATATATTATCTATTATCTATTAAGTATATTAAAATAAAACAAAGAGAATGAGCTATTGCCATGTGTCATATATATAAAGATCTCCTTTTTTTTTTGGACATTGTTTAACGTCGCCCTCATTTTTACTAATGTTGCCCTTCAAATGACTATTTTACCCTATTTTTTCACTTCTCTCTCACTCCTCTCTCCTCTCTAATTTCTCTCTCTAATAATAATAATAATAATAATAATAATAATAATAATAATAATAATAATATATTTACAAATTTTTTTTAAAAAAAAACTCCGAAAATACGGTTGCGGCACGAAACGTGCGGCGGCACCGCGGTGGTGCCACACGTTTCGAGCTGCAACCGTATTTTCGGGTTTTTTTTTTAAATTTTTTAAATATTAAATTTTTTTTAAAAAAAATCCGAAAATACGGTTGCGGCAAAAAACGTGCGGCGGCACCGCGGTGGTGTCACACGTCGATCGCGGCACCGACTGTGGCTTTGCCGCGATCGATGTGCGACACCACCGCGGTGCCGCCGCACGTTTTGTGCCGCAACCGTATTTTCGGATTTTTTTAAAAAAATTTTGTAAATATATTATTATTATTATTATTATTATTATTAAATTGCAATATTATTATTAATAAATTAACGGTTTTTGAAATTCAACCTAAATTTAATAATAACATTGCAATTTAGGTTGAATTTCAAAAACCGTTAATTTATTAATAATAACATTGCAATTTCATATTAATAATGATAATAATAATAATAATAATATTAACAATAATAACAATAATAATAATAACAATTACAATTTTTTTTAAAAAAAATTGTAAATATTATTATTAATATTATTAATATTATTATTATTATTATTATTATTATTATTATTATTATTATTATTATAGGAGAGAGAAACTAGAGAGAAACTAGAGAGAAGTTAGAGAGTGAAGGGTCAAGGGCGATATTGGAAATTATTATGAAAAAGTGGGCGACATTAGTAAAAAGGGGGGCGACGAAAAGCAAACGGGTTTTTTTTTAGTTGAAAACTTTTCATTGACTCATAATGTATTCATTAAAAGTGTTCATATTAATAGCTTTTAGTTAATAAAATAAATTATAATTAAAAATAGCTATCAACTAATAAGTACACAAATGTATCTTCATGGAAAAAATGAACAGATGTTGTCATTTACAAGTTAACACTTTAGTGTTCTTATCTTTCTTTAATGATAACCTACTACCTTTTATTGATTTAATTTGTGGTATCAAAAAAATTATATAACTACTTGCATTGAATCAAATTAGCTAGCCAAAATAAAACTTACTATTATTTTTATTATATGTGTTTAAGACAAAATTATAACACATATTTCTAGATTCTTTTATCATAATAATAATAATGTTTAATTCACCAAATTGAAAAATAAATTATTGGATTTTTGGATGTCAATAATACTAACTTTGGCGGTATTGGACACTAATAATACAGATTATTTTCTTGGACACTGGCAGCACCAACTATCAACCTATTTTCCACCAATAGTACACCACCAATTTCGTATGGTTTTGACACATGAAAAAAATGATGTGGCTCCATAATGCGTGACGTGGAAGGCAGAGCTTGCGTAGAAAAATTTGACATGGATACTAATCTGCCTTCCACGTCACACATTATGGAGTCAGGTCATGTTTCTGATGAGTTAAAACTATAACAACTCAGTGGTGTACTGTTGGAGGAAAATAGGTTGATAGTTGGTACTGCCCATGTCCAAGAAAATAGTCTGTATTATTAGTGTCCAATACCCCCAAAGTTGGTATTATTGGTGTCCAATAATCCTAAATTATTTGATAAATATTATCATCTATATATATTAAAAATAAGTATTTCAATTTTAATTAGCTTAACACGCATGTTCTTATAAAAAAACATTTAACTCTTAAGTATCGATAGTTTAATAATTGACAATCTTCCCGTGCAATGCACGGGATGTATAATGCTAGTTTAATTATTAAAAACAAGCAAAAAAACCATAGAATAAAGGGGTAAAAGCATGCAAAATATGAAATAAATAGTAACAACATTTGGTCAAAAGCCATGAGTGTCAAGTACTATTCTTGCAATAGTTTTTCCATGCTTGATTTTCCCAAACTTACTCTCCCTCAACATGTTAGAGGAGAACATTGACAAAAAAGGGCCCTTTTGGTCATTTAGGCATTTAAATGTCAAGTAAGAAGTTGCAAAACGAGTAAACGCTTGCCTTATAAGTTCTCTACCTTTGGTGAATTCCCTCGTTTAAGTAAGAAGCATTGTCCTTGAGTAAATATAAGTGGTTACCCTTTTTACCTTTGCAATAGTATCACCTTAAACCTTATGGTTTTATCTAAATCTTCCAACATTAAATCCATACAATGAGCAGCACAAAGAGTCCAAAACAATTGTTTTCTCTTTTCCATTAATTTTTGGCGCTTTATAATTGGAAGCATTAACTGTCACGAGTTGAACAACTTGCTCTTCACCAACTTTCTCAACAATTGGATGCATTGTCTATCACAAGGATTTTTTTTTATAACCCGGACTAGCCATACTCAATATTGTGCATTTACACCAATTTGAGCTTTAGTCACCACATCCACTAATGCATCACTCTATGAGATCTCTAATCAAGCTTCTAAGAGCAACACCCCATGTTGGGAAAAACAAAGAGATGGAGATACACGGTCACATGGAAGATGGGGGATCACTTGGGTGGCTAGGAGTCGACGGATAAATCGGCTTCCCTTAAGACTTATTCACTAGACCGTGAGAAGACTCAAGGGTAAAACCTAACTTCTTGTAAGCAAAGTTCAAGATTTCTCATGAACTCTCAAGAATGTTGATGCAGTTCAACACCTTAGGAGTGTGTTGAAACTTTCTAGAAAAGAATAGAAGAAGATTGAGGGTGTGGATGCATGTGAAATTCATCAACCTTATATAGTGATCTTAGGAGCCAACAAGCTAGCAGTCAAACTTCCCAATATTCAAGAGCTTAATCCATGGGATATGGTTGACTCATAATGATGAGAAATCAAGATTGATTTCTCAGTCAAATCTCATCCCAAAATGTGCTCATAAGGATTTGACCACGAGGCATAAACCAAGGGATTTCAAAAATTCAATCCCGACTGTAATCAACACGACCCGTGTTAGATTAACACGGTCCGTGTTGAACTCAACACGACCCGTGTTGGATCAACACGGTTCGTGTTGATCCAGTGCACAGAATTTGTGCTCTCTGGACACCAACACGGGTCGTATCAGACTAGACACGATCCGTGTTGAGCCCCTTTTTCTTATTAAGCTCATTTCCGACTTCCAGGGCAATCCTATGCTTATATTTTATACTTTTATGCCTCTTAACTCTTGAAATACTCCAACAATCCCCCGCTATTTCAAGAGTACCACTTGAAATAACTTGGGATCCCTCACTTGGGTAAGGTTACCCCCGCCATACATGGCACCTTCTAGAAAGATTCAACACCCGAGAAATCAAGGAGTTGTTATGCATCATGAAAGTGTCTCACGACTTGAACATTCACTTAGTGTATGTAAATTCAATTAGTCTGGATGCATAAGTAGACAAGCTTTGAACTTCACATCCTTACTTGACTAATTGGATACATAACACACACACACAACCCAAAACGTTGCTTAAAAACAAAGACACTATTTCAAACCGGCCATGTGTCCCATACCCTCCGCGAGAACAATCAAGCCCAGCCCTAGGCTATCCGAAGCGGCCCACTTCACGTCCTCGCATAGGCAGACTTTTACGCCCCGTAATAGAGCTCCCCATCTCATCGATTCAAAGTCTGTTAATGAGTCATAGACTCAAACCTCTTGAACATTACGGTTCTTGAGCATCATCTTGTCCTTGGGATGATTTATCTTAAATATTTTGATGGTCCCATTATCATTCAACGTTGTCGACCATTGAACTCAAGACTTGACAAGAGGTGCCAAGCGCGAGTTGGAGCTCCATTGATGACAATCTATAAATGGGGTTTACTCCCATCCCCTTATCTAGGATCACTAGAGAACCTTGTGACCTTGAAAGAACTTGATCATGATACCTTTGAGTGCCCTCTATTAACTAAGATCACTAGATAAATACATATCTTTCCATGACTTAACTTATCATGATCATCTCTTAAACTTAATATTTCTTTCCTTCATCATAGTTGTGATTACACCATCACACTATAGAATTAGCTAAGAAATACTTTTCCCCTTGTCATAACACGACTAAACCATCGCATTATATGCTTTTGTAAACTTTAAATATTGAGTTCATATTTGAACTTACAAACCGAATGCTTAGTAGACGACAAACCTTTGAACTATACATTCTTTTGTAATGCCAAAATCTCATGAGCTCAAACCTTGAGACATTACTATAACCTTGTCCAGGATGTTGGACTACTTATATAGTTACCTTGAAAGAAATGCTTACAAGATCAAAATTTCTTTTGATTTTTCACATTATTTTCCTTATCACTATGTCTTCATCCAAGTACCTTGGATTATATAGCCACTACTTATACCTTATAGTAATCAAATTAAATATGATTTTCCATGTTGTTTGCTTAATTATATCCAAATAACTTTTGGATTTCATA
This sequence comes from Portulaca oleracea, assembly GCA_029582165.1. Taxonomy (NCBI): domain Eukaryota; kingdom Viridiplantae; phylum Streptophyta; class Magnoliopsida; order Caryophyllales; family Portulacaceae; genus Portulaca; species Portulaca oleracea. The sequence goes on from CM055872.1 coordinate 15,955,937, forward strand.
GTTAAATATTATTGCCTTATAACCTTGTAAATCAAACTAACATTTGATTTTCATGTTCTTTGAATAACTATATCCAAATAACTTTAAAATTTCATAGTTATAGTCTCTGTATAAATCAAAATTGAATTTGATTTTCTATGGAAGAGATCTCTTCTAAATTAAACTTGAAGAAACACTTAAGTTTCATGGAAATTAGATTCCATCTTACGTGTAACTTAAAACATTGCACTTTCAACCATTTGCTAAAAAGCTTGAATATCATAAACTTGAATACCATATGTAATGGAACTTATTACATATCTTAACATTGACTAGGCGAGAAAGAACCTTAATCGATCTTATATTATGGCCATTCTAATTAGGGTCATGTTTCCTTATACATGATTAGATCCACTTCTTACATATTAGACCGTGGAACTCATAACCATTCGTCCCGTATGCCAATCTTACTCATAATATTAATCCATAAACCACTTAAGGATGGATCAAACAAATGTACATGAGAGCCATATGCATTTCCCTTTGTAGCAAACTTGATTGAATCCTACATATCAAACATGTAAACTTGATTAATGGACTATTAACAAATGAAGCAATGATCATCCGATTTTTTAACACATGAAATTAGGCAAACAACATGCATCCAAAAGAAATGATCGTGCACATAGTCCAACATGCATACATTATGCAACTTATCTTATAGTAGATACATACTACTTACATTCATACATGATGAACACTTAGAATCTCATAAAATGGCGGTAAAGCCAAGTGCAAGTATTCAACTTAAACACATGAATACATTGAGTAATGATTATCCTTAGATCTTACATCATGCATCCAAAAGAATATAAGAAGATTGAGGGTGTGGATGAATGTGAAATTCATCAACCTTATATAGTGATCTTAGGAGCCAACAAGCTAGTCAAACTTGCCAATAATCAAGAGCTTAATCCATGGGATATGGTTGACTCATAATGATGAGAAATCAAGATTGATTTCTCAGTCAAATCTCATCCCAAAACGTGCTCAAAAGGATTTGACCACGAGGCATAAATCAAGGGATTTCAAAAATCAATCCGAACTGTGATCAACACGACTCGTGTTAGATCAACACGGTCCGTGTTGAACTCAACACGACCCGTGTTGATCTAGTGCACAGAATTTATGTTCTCTGGACACCAACACGGGTAGTGTCAGACTAGACACAATCCGTGTTGAGCCCCTTTTTCTTATTAAGCTCATTTCCGACCTCCTGGTCGATCCTACGCTTATATCTTATACTTTTATGCCTCTTAACTCTTGAAATACTCCAACACCCCACACATTTGAGTTGTACTCGTACAACTAAAATGCACCGGGGTGAGACATGAGTCGCTAAGCCTTTATCCAGCCAATAAACCCTTGTACATTGAGCATTAGTTTAGGAACCCTATCATGTTGTATGCTACGTGAATATGTGTTTATTTATGTTGTTAGAGTTGATCTTAATTTAGAGATATATCGTTTTAGTCCGCATAAAAATCATTGGGTTAGAAAAGAGATATGTTTATAAACTTGGATAATTAACCTCACATCTTATGGTTGGCCCGGTTGTTAGGCCAATCCATATTAAAAGGTTAATTATCTTTGGTTATCAAGAAATCTTAATTAACCTTCGATGATTTTATTCGACCCTTTACAATATTCTCCAAATGAAGGTTTGAAAAATTTACTAAATAATCAAATCTAAGTTAGTGGATATTGTCTTAGCCCGCATAATAGTCATTATACTAGAGTTAATTTATTTGTAAACTTAATCATTGAATCCAAAAATTCATGGTTAGCCCGTTGTTCAGACCCATCCATGATGATGGATTTTATATTGAATTTATATACCTATTTTAACTCACCTATTGTTGGATTTATTCGGTCTTTTACAGTATTTACTTTCCGTGATTAAAATAAATAGACTACGTTGTAGAAAGTGTTAGACTGTCACTTTGTCAAATATTATTTTAGTTAGTATAATAGCCAATTATGTAGCTTGAGTTAATATAAGTTTGTTAATTCAAGTGACGAATTCTCGTTAAAATGGACGACTTGTGGTTCAAGTCAATCCAAATTGAGAAACACTCACTAAGTTGTGTCTTTGTTTCGCTTCAAACACGATAAGCGACCAAAACCTATCTTGGATCCCAGGACTACATCCCCATTTGATCTGAAACATGAACTACATCCCATCACCACCTAAATTCAAGGTTTCCCGTCGTCTACAGTTCGATATGTTTGGAAGTAGCTGAGGTTGGATTTATACTATCCAGCACTTGAACATCATCATCATTATCATCATCATCGCACCTCACATGCATCCACCGTACCTTGACCAAAAACTATTTTTCATTAATATCCTGTATTGCTAGTTTCTATTAACATATACGTATATCATATTTACATGCATTTTTTATGGGTTTTTTGCATTTTGGACCCCGAATTTTAGGGATATTTACATTCTGAACCCTTGTTTTTCAACATTAATATTTTGGACCTTAAAGTTTGTAGGCTTAAAAAAAAGGACCCTAAAGTTTGTGAGGTGAAAAAAAAGCTTGTTTCCCGTTTTTCTTTTTCTTTCCATGTTTGAATTTCTCTCCCAATTGACATCAAACTTCAAGACTAAGGTTAAAACCGATATTAAAGTTATAATAAACCTCTTTTATTCATGTTGGAGTTACTTAAAACCATGTACTCAGGGGTCTAAGTAGCCTCGACACGAATAAGAGAGGTGTATTATAGCTTCAACATTAGTTTTAACCATAGTCCTAAAGTTTGACGTCAATCAGGAGATAAATTCAAACATGGGAGGAAAATAAAAAATGAGACAGGGGCCTTTTTCTTCAGTCCACAAACTTTAAGGTCCTTTTTAATTCAACCTACAAACTTTAGGGTCCAAAATGTTAATGTTGAAAACCAAGGGTTCATAATGTAAATACCCCTAAAATTCGGGGTCCAAAATGCAAAAAACCCCATTTTTTATGTCACCAATATTCACTCTCCCAAAACCTTCATCCGCATATGCTTCTCTAGCTTCCCTACGAGCTACTCTATCAAGCACACCAAGTCATTCTAAATCAATTGGTAAAGTAGGTGGTTCTTGCTCAGTGACCCACTCATCATCGGATGTAAATCATCTAAGCAAATAGGAGGCTTAGTGGAATTGGATCTCTTTGCATTTCTTTGCCTTAGCTTCAAATTATGCATAACAAAGATAAGATCGTTCGTCTTTTGTTGATGAAGATGGTTTCTACACTTTGAATGCACCTAGTAGGCAAAAAAAAACTAAAGTTAGTTCTTACAGAAAGGCGTAATCTTCCACATTAACAAAAATGAGAAAGATAATTCAATTTACCATCTCAAATGCACTCCAATTTCGTTTGCATCAAAATGAATACAAGTTTGGCTCAAGATTCTTATAGAGAAACTCTATAACTCAAGACATACATCCCTATATGAATCCCACCAATCATATGCAAGTTATAAATTTAACATGTAATAAGTAAAGATAGTGCCAAACAAGCATATATAAATTGTATACCACATAAATATAGCTAACTCACCTGAGCTTTTTATTTTTATTTTTATCATTTGTTTATATTCCTATTGGCATATGAAAAAGACCCTTTGCAATCTTATAGGCTTTCATTTCCAAGTGAATCTTCAACCTCTCTTCATCATCGGGAACCATGCGATGAAGACAATTATATAGTCCTATTTTAACATCTGCATTAGCCTTAAAATATGAATTACTCCCTCCATTCCAAATTAATTGTCATTTTAACTAATTTTTACCGTAAATTATTCACAAATTACAATGAGTTACAATATTGTAGAAACTCTCTCTACGCAAAGGACATTTGTGATAGCAGGGAAAAGGCCATTGGCCTTAACAAGCAGCAAGGACATTCGAGGAAGCCTATTAGCAAAAGTAAAGACATTCAAAGGAAGCACTAGGTTTTGAAGTGAAAGACAAAGAACATGGAAGTTTTTTCTAGAGATTGCAAATCTATTTTCTATCCCTTTTCTAAACCAGACTAATTATTTGTCATTGCCTGAATTGTAGGAAACAATCAATCAAAGAATTAAGGGAAAGAAGTGACTGCAAATTTCCGGAAGGCTCACAGAAAGGAAAGCAAATCAAGGCTAACTTGGAAGGAAGAACAAAGCACGAAGAAGGAAAGTATCCGAAGATTTTCCAACGGCATTGCACTGATTATGCGAACCCGACAGCTAAAAGAAGTGATGTATCCCAGACCCAAGGACCTTTAACTCAACAGGCTAGGAAACATCATAGGAACCCAAGGACCTCACGTATGACTCAATAACCCAACAAAGGAGGGAAAAACAACCACAAATGATGTAGTTATTTCCAGAATGACGAGGAAACCAAGCTTGAATAAACCATATAATAGCAAAGGACTCACGAAGGACATTCAGAATCAGATCAAAGGACCTTACGTTGGTTCAGAGAAGCAACGCCAAAGGAACAAAACAGCAACTACGAATGGAGAATGATGAGTTTAACTCAAAAGGCAATTAGAACCAGGTTCACACACACCATATAACATCAAGAAACTCACAAAGGTTTAGGAACTCACTCAAACAGATCTGAACTCAACACGAAGGAGTGGAAATGATGTATATAAGCTCACCAAGGCACTGATTCAAGCAAGCTTATAACACCACAAGAACACCAATATCTCGGGACAGCAAATAACCACAACAATATGATGCAATAAGCATCAAGGAGCGAAAAACAAATGAAAGAAAAGATAGAGACAAGTATTTTCTCACTTGTTACAGTACTTAAACACCTTCAAGTGATCATGAAAAGAATACCCGGGCAAGCTTGAAGGATCTCGTTTGGTTACAGAATTTAATCACCTTCCAAACAGATCACAACAAGTCCACACAACACCACTAGATTGCCACATCTAGATACTGGAGTGGAAGACGAGAGTTTGAGAAACTCATAAACGAAGAACCTCTCGGTTTCTTGGGGGTTTTGTATTTCATATAAGTTGTTGAGTTTCAAAATACAAAGGTTCATATATATAAGGCTCGGCTGGAAGCATGCAAGCAGCCAAGCACACAAGCACACAAGTAACTAAACCATCTAGAGTGAGGTTTCCTAATGGCGAAGAAACCTCCTAAACGTCCTTAATTAAGCTAAATACAACTTATTAAGACTAATACATATCTTCACTATTAAGTACTCGTCCAAATGGGTGGCAAGGAGGACCAATAGGAGCAACCCACGTGGCACTTCCCCATTGGAGCAATGTCCTTCACTTGGATCCCAATCCGTGCAAGATAAATGAAGAAACACAAGTGGTTTTGTTTTGAAGTCAGCTGGAACCTTCCTTGGACCTCTAATAATATTAGAAAACCGGACTCCATGTGAAAAGACCAAAATACCCTTGAAAGAACACCAAAATATCAAACAGACCCCAGATAAAGGTCCTTATCGCGCGCTCAGAAACAAACTGTTGTGTAGAACTCAAATGACCTTCAGACCATGCAATCTTGGGCATTATGAAAAGCTTGAAGAAAAGCTTGAACAACATACTTCAAAAGCTTCCTAGGGACAAATTGGAGAAGAAACCTTAATTCTGAGATAGTGAGACAAATGTCGAAGGTGACCCATATGATAAAGGACCTTGACCTGCCAAATGACCAACTCCTTTCTTGATTTCTTCCACGGCTAAGTAACAACCTTGGATGACCTGAACATGCTTGAACTGTCTCTCATCAAAAGGGTCTCAATGTTGAGATAATGAAGGAGTCATATAGGATGAATGACCTCCCTTTACGCCCTTGCCCTTCTGGTACTCCTGAATGACCTCCAAGCATGCTTGCACCATAGGAGTTGGTGAAGGCTGATTCCCATCAAGAAGATGATGTATTAATCAAAGAAGGCCAACGATTCCACGGAAGCAATCGGGTGTTCAAAATAGAGAAATTGTGTTCTTTGTTTTGTTGAGTTCTTTCTTCGAGTAGAAAGAAATTGGTTGAGTGAGAAGTTTGTTCGAGACGTTCTCAAATCCTTAACGACATTGGGTTTTGTTTATACTCTTGTAATCGATTCCTGGAAGGACTTATGATCGATCAGTGTTTACACCAAAGTTGTGTTTGGTGGGTGTTTTCCAGAAAACTTTGAAGCGTCCTCTACAAGGCGCTTGGCTATCTATAAAACCAAAGGACATTTACCTCAGGTTATTCTGTTCCATAAAATAAAGGAGGTTATTCTGTTTATATTTATTGTCATTTATTTTAAAGTCTATTCTTGCATTATCTTGAATCTTAATCTAAACAGATTAAGATCATAACGTCCTTTACTAGTGATTATTCGAGCAGAAATTGTCATAACCCTATTCACCCCCCTCTTGGGTTCTTTCAATTGGTATCAGAGCCAGGTTCACTGAAGATTCAGAGACTAACCGCTCTGTGGCAAAGATCATGGGAGATCATAACATGGGTGACTTAAGTCAAGGACGTTGCTGGAACAGATCACCTCTGCAGACAGGTTATAATTATAGAGTATGGAAACGACAAATGGAGATCTTCCTAAGAAATCAAGATGAGGATATTTAGGACATTGTCAACCAAGGAAATTATCCCACTCCTCAAATGACAACTGCAGAAGGAACACAAGTTGATAAAGAAAGATCAGAGTATACAAATGAGGAAAAAGAGAAAGCAAAGAAAAATACTCATGCTCATTATCTTTTAATATGCAGTCTTAACTCTAACGAATTTGAAAGAGTGTCTACTCTTGATACAGCTAAGCAGATATGGGATTACTTGGTCACTACCTATGAAGGAACAAATCAAGTCAAAAAGACCAAGATCAATATACTGGTTCAGAAGTATGAAAGTTTCAAGATGGATAAAAATGAATTCATTGAGTCGATGTTCAAAAGATTCAGTGCAATAATCAATCATCTAAAGTCTCTTGGAAAAATCTAGTCCAATGAAGAACAGGTGAACAAGGTACTTCAGTGTCTACCCAGACACAAATGGGAACCAAAGGTGACGGCTATAGAAGAAGCACAAGATCTAGAAACCTTGAAGCTTGAAGAGTTGATTGGCAAGCTCCTTGCACATGAGATATGATTATCTGAAGGTAGCCAAGCAAAGGAGATTTCTCTTAAAAGCACAAAATAACAGAGGAAGAATTAGAAGATGATGACGAAGAAACTATGGCCATGCTAGCCAAAGGCTTCAAAAGGTTATATAGAAGAAATCCAAGATTTCGAAGCTACATGAAAGAATCATCCTCCAAAAGGCCATCACCCAAAGGTAAAGCTCCTATTAATTATAAAAATGAAAATAGATGTTTTGCTTGTGGTGCAACAGATCATCTGGTAAGAGAATGTCCTCACGTAAACAAAGCCGAGGAGCAAAGTGATTCTAGAGGAAAGAGATTCAACAGGAAAGCTTTGGTTGCCACTTGGAGTGATAGCGACGGCAGTGAAAGTGAAAGTGACTCTGATAAAATTGCAAATTTATGTCTCATGGCAAAGGACCTTAATGAAGCAGAAACAAGTGATGATGATAGGTATTTACAAGCCTATTCCTTAAATGCAATGAAAAAACTCAAAAACAAAGATTGCTTATTCTGCTTGATTACATTGCAACCTTACTGACAAAGTTCGCTATCTCACTAGAATGGTTGAAACAAACACCAACACCATAGCAACTCAGCATGAGATAATCCAAAACCTCAGCACAGACAATGTCAGTTTGAGAAATGAAATGCATCAAAACCGAAAAGAGCTGAACCTCATTCTCAACCAAGAGATGAACAAAGTTCATTCCATCCTTCGCTTAGAGAACAAAACCTTCACAGATAAACCTGATTCACCAAGAATCAAACCAATGGCCTTTCATAAACCCACCAGTGCACCAAGAACTAAACCAAAGACCAAAACCAAGTGGGTACCAAAGAAATTCGATAGACAACCAATCACTAAAGACACATAACCTTCTCTCAAAAGGCCTAGTCCAAAGAAAGGTATAATGTCCTTCAGTGTAGGTATATCTCAGGGCTCACAACGACCTCTGGTATTTGGACAGCGGATGCTCAAGACACATGACTGGAGATCCAACCAAATTTAGGGAACTCAAGGACAACAAGAGTGGAAAGGTAACATTTGGAGACAAAAGCCAAGGAAGGATCCTTGGAGTCGGCAAGGTTGGTAAGGATTCAACCAATTATATAAATGATGTATATTTTGTAGAAGGTTTAGAATACAATCTTTTAAGCATTTCTCAGTTTTGTGATAGAGGTTACAAAGTATGGTCGAGTAAGAATTTATGTGTTGTAGAAAAAGAGTCACATTAGATAATTCTTAAGGGTCATCAGATGAACAATGTGTATGTTATTGACCTTGACCATGTGACCAATGACCTTACATGTCTTAGAGTTGCATCAGATGAGTCATGGCTATGGCATCTAATATTAGGGCATGTCAGCATGACAACCCTTCAGAAACTGAAACACCTAGGATTAGTTAGAGGACTACCATCACAAAACTTCATTCGTGATAAAGTATGTGAAGCATGCACCAAAGGAAAACATACCAAAACCTCCTTCAAACCCCTGACTCAAGTGACCACCTCTAGGTGTCTAGAACTATTGGATATGGACCTTTGTGGACCAATACCCTACAAGAGTCTAGGAGGACGTTCATACATACTAGTCATTGTTGATGATTTTTCAAGATTTATGTGGGTTCGTTTCTTGAAGGATAAGACAGACGCATTTCCTGAGTTTGAAAAGGTGTACAGACAACTCAAGGTCCTTATAGGCCTCAGCCTAGTTGCATTAAGGACAGATCATGGAAGAGAATTTGACAATCAAAACCAATTTGGAAAATTCTGTAATCAAGAAGGTGTCACACATAATTTCTCTACTCTGAGGACACCCCAACAAAATGGTGTAGTTGAAAGAAAGAACAGGACACTCGAGAATATAGCAAGAACAATCATCTGTGAGAATGATCTTCCCCTCTTCCTTTGAGCTGAGATCATAAATGCCTCAAATTATATTCTCAACACATGTACCATAAGGTCCTTCATGAAGAAACACCATATGAGCTATTCAAAGGCAAGACGCCTAATGTAGCTCACCTCAAGGCTATTGGATGCAAATGATTCGTACACCACAATGGCAAAAAGGCTCTGAGAAAGTTTGAACCGAGAAGTGAAGAAGGGATCCTAGTTGGATACTCCTTATCCAGTAAGGCGTATAGAGTCTATATAAAAGCATCCAAGAGGGTGGAAGAATCAATTCATGTCATCTTTGATGAATCTCGCACCACCACTACAAAATTGTCCTCCATTAAGTTCCAAATCCATCAAGAAGATGAAGATGAGGACACCCCCTGCATCTTTCAGCAAGGTCCTCCTCCACAAACAGAAGAACCACCTCCAGAAAATGAACCAGAAACATCTGCACAACCAGATTCAGAACAGGAGGTAGGATTCAATGAAGAAAAAGGACCTTCACAAGAAAAGAATCCTCCAAACGCTGTTGAAACAATACCAACAAACTCTAAGGATACCTCGAGGACCTACAGGTTCAAACATGCCCATCCAGCCGACAATCTTCTATCAGGTCTGGACACAGGTATTAGAACTCGTTCATCTCTTAGAAACTTTTGTGTCTTTCAAGCGTTTGTTTCACAAATTGAACCAAAGGGACCTGAAGAAGCCCTAAAGAACAGCAACTTGACCCATGCCATGCAAGAAGAGCTAAATCAGTTAGAAAGAAATGAAGTCTGGAATCTTGTCCCACGACCAAAGCACCATCCTGTCATTGGTGTGAAATGGGTGTTTCGCAACAAACTAGATGAACATGGGACTGTCACAAGAAACAAGGCCAGATTAGTCGCCAAAGGATACAACCAAGAAGAAGGCATTGACTATGAAGAAACCTTTGCCCCAGTTGCCAGACTAGGGGCCATTCGGATACTTCTAGCCTATGGTTCATCAGCCCACATGAAGTTGTATCAAATGGATGTCAAGAGTGCCTTCCTAAATGGACACCTATGAGAAGAAGTCTATGTTGAACAACCTCAAGGATTTGAACAAGAAAATACAGACACTCATGTCTACAAACTACATAAGGCCCTTTATGGGCTCAAGCAAGCTCCTAGAGCTTGGTATGAGAGACTAAGCTCATTTCTCCTAAAGAATGGATTCAAAAGAGGTCTCATAGAGAAAACACTGTTCATCAAAACCTCAGGTCAAGATTCAATTATAATTCAAGTTTATGTAGATGATAATATATTTGGTGCTACTAATGAAAACCTGGTAAAGGACTTGTTTGGCCTCATGAGCAAGGAGTTTGAGATGAGCATAATAGGAGAACTAAGCTTCTTTCTGGGCTTACAAATCAAACAAAATGATGATGGCATCTTTCTTAATCAAAATAAGTATGTCAAAGAACTCTTGAAGAAATATGGTCTTGAGAATGCGAAGCACTGTAGTACACTAATGTTGTAACGACCCACCCTAAACCCATATTAATTAAGGTCTTAATCACGGTGATTAACTAAATTACGCTGTTAAAAAAATTTTCTTTCTTTTACGTTAATATGGTTATTACTGTTATTATTATTATTTATTTTTATGCGCGACAGGTCTCGAGCAAGGCGATGGTTAAACGGGTTGATTTTATGTTATCGCGAATTTAAAGTTATAATTATTATTATTATGAGTTTATGAATATTTTTACGATAAGTTATATAATTTATTTTATGTTCTAAAATTTTTACGTTTAAAACCGAGGAAGGTTATATTATTCTCAATTCCGTTTCTTTTACGATTTATACAACTCGATCCACCTAAGTACATTTTATGGCCCAAATTATTTTATTAGTATGTTCTATCAATTTAGTTTACGTAATTTTAATCTTAGTCTTCCACCCAATTTTATTTAGTTGTATACTAAATTTATATTATCAAGTTTATGTTATAAATTTATTTGGGTTGTTTACCAATTATTTTACCTAACTAAATTACAACCCTAATTATCTAAGTTAATTACTATTAGAAGAGTTAATTATTTTAGGGGTGTATTTATATGTTAAGGGGGGGTTAAAGGGGGTTTAGTTTTCATTTCAAAAATCAGATTTTTACCAACTCCCTCACCCCTCTCCTCAGCCAGCCGTGCGCCACCCCCTGCCAGTAGGGTGTTTCATGAGACTGCCACCGTGATGACCACCCACGCCGACCACCACTCCTTCCTCCCTTCTCTTGTTCAATCTCTCACCTCAAAGTTCAAGTGGTATAATCTCAAACCCTAACCCAATTCTTTTGTTTATAATCTGAAATTCTACTTCCAATTTATGTTTTCTTGATGTTTTTCATCTCCTTTATGTTTATCAAGCATGAATTTTAGTTGTGGTTAAGTTAGGGTTTGAATTGGTGAAGGGATGCATGTTAATTTGGTGAAGAGTGGAAGTAATTCTTGTTAGTTCTTGATGAGTAAAGAAAGTTCTATCTTGCATGTGGATTTTAATGGCTAAATTGATGATTTAGGGGCTGTTTGGAAGTGAGTTATATGTTATTTAAGTTTCTACTCTTGGATGATATGAATTTGGGGTGGAATTGTTGATTTATGGACTAAATTAAGTGTTGGATGTTTTTGCTTGTGTAATCTATGGTTGCATGTGAGTTTTGTGAGCTTGGTTGAGTTTTCTTTGAGCTTTTAATTCTGGAAAAACTATGAGTAAGGGCTAATTTGAGGTTTGGGTATGAGTTGTTGTGTTAATCTTGTGGTTAAGGGTGTTGGGGTGTTACAAATGTCCTCTACACTCAAACTGGATAAGGATGAAAACAGTAAGGCCATTCCTGACAAACATTATCAAAGTATGATTGGATCTCTCCTTTATTTAACCGCAAGTCGCCCAAATATCATGTTTAGTGTCTACTTATGTGCTCGGTTTCAAAGTGCTCCTAAAGAAACTCACTTCATTGCTGTCAAAAGGATATTGAGATATCTTGCAGGTACCAAGGACCTTGGTCTATGGTATCCTAGAAACAACTCCCTTTACCTCGTTGGATATACAGATGCTGACTTTGCTGGATCTAGAACCGATCGGAAAAGCACCTTGGAGGGTGCCAAATGCTGGGATTGTCTCTAGTATCCTGGGAATCAAAGAAGCAAATGCAGTTACCCTATCCACAGCAGAAGCTGAATACATCGCAGTTGGCGCATGTTGCGCACTCACACTGTGGATCAAGCAACATATGAAGGACCTTGAAGTTGAACTCTGAACTATTCCAATCAAGTGTGATAACAAGAGTGCAATTCAAATCACAAAGAATCCGATCCAGCACTCCCGCAACAAGCACATTGACGTGCGACACCATTTTATAAGAGATCATGTAGACAAAGGACATATCACATTTCTTTGTTCCCACTTAGCAACAATTGGCAGATATCTTCACCAAAGCCCTTCCTACTGAACAATTCATCGCCAATAGAAGAGAGCTTGGAATGCTTCAACCTGATGACCAGTTAAGGGGGAGTTAGAATGCACTTCTTCAGGGGGAGCTAAGGACTTCCAACCCCAGGTATGAATTCTTTGATCCAATCTGCTCATAAGGTCCTTGACAAACTTGTCCTAGAACCACGTTGAGCAGCCTTATATTAAACCTTGGCAATCAAGTAACTCGGACAGATTTTTCAACAACTGCTCTGAGTTACTAAGTTTTTCAAAATATTTCAAAAGAAGATATTCTACTTCGTTTTTTCCCTTAATTAATACACTTCCTTTTACGAAACCCTCCCTTTTAACAAAAATCTTTTGAAAATGTTTTGTCTTCTCCCTCCATATCAACGTCAAATCATCAGTACTCTCAACCGTTCCCCATAAGTTCTCTCACTTCCTTTTTCGAGAACTCATCATCCCCTCTTCGCCTTAATTAACTCCCTCTTCCCAAAACCTGACTCTCCCTTTCTCCTCAAAACCGCCTACTTAAATCCTACCCCACCTTCTTCACCACCCATCACAATCACTGTCATCCCTTTCTTACCTTTCATCTTCATCCACTATGAAGAAACGCCCAGCCCAAAAAACCACTGTTCCTTCCTCACTTACTGGAGTTGCCAAATGACTCCGGTCCCGCAAAGCCTCTCCTAGTCCACACAATTCAACTCACTCCCACTCCTCTTCTTCTGAGGCCGTCCCCGTTCCTTCTTAACCCTCCTCCACACTGACTTTCTCTCTCGAACAAAAACTTGAAAATCTGGCAAATCGGGTGATTCTCTGTTGTGAGAATGTCGACCTCAACCCTCTCATACAACTCTTTCCGTCATTTGTTGTCCTCAAAGACCTCGGCTGCACTGCCTTCTTCAACTGCGAACTGGTAATCTATCCATCCCTTGTTCTCCAGTTTTATGCTAATCTTGTTCCAAATTCGAACCGATCTCTCCAAACCTCAGTCTCTGGTGTTAAAATCTTTCTCTCCCCAAACCAAATTGAACGCATTTTAGGCTTTCCTCTGATCCCACCAAACCTCCTTTGTCGCAGCCGTCTGACCCAAAGCAAGAGTTGCGTCGACTCTTTACTTGCCCTTTGAGACAAAAAATACCCAATACACAGGCTGCACTTCAGAAGCTAGGTTCCTCTATTACACTTTTGTTGGCACCATTCTTCCAAGAGGCACAAACAAAGAAACGATTAATGAAGCCTGCGCTTCTCTCTTTCTAAATGTCCTCACCCACCACCACCCTAAACTCGGGGAAATGATCATTCATCATATCATTCGAGCTGCCAGTTCATCCTCTGGGCCTTTACCATATGGTAATGTCCTTACAAAGGTATTCAAGCCTGTCGGGTCTCTCTCGAAGGCGCTGAACAATCCCCCCTCAATCTGCCTACTATTGGTCCCTCTATGCTCCTCAGTCTAGGATATCAACAATAGCCCAATGGCTCATGGCTCCATGCTGATGAGGTTAAGGCCGTTGAGGCGTCTAGCTCGGCTGCAGCAGCCAAGGATGTCCAGAACACCCTCCAAGCTCAGATCTCAAGCCTTCAGATGGAAGTACAGACTCTCTAGGAAGAAGTCAAGGCCCTCCATGCTGTGCGACCTGACTTACTTGATGCAACTGCCACCCTGAAGGACATTCTCATAGCCCATCAGCCATCTGTCCAAGCAACACCTGCTTTACCCCCTGCCCAAGAAGAATTTGACCCCACTGCCCCGCAATCCTAAGAAGTTCTTTTGTTTAAATTTCGAACTTTGTTTTCTGTTTTGCCAAACATTCCTCCCATTTCCTTTCTGGTGAAAGCCAAAAAGGGGGAGATGACTTTTGTAGTGCTCATGCTGATGTCTTGTGGTCCCTTACATTAATCTTGCTATCCTATGGTCTGTAACTAAAACACATTATCTCTGCTACGCATGACCATCAATTGATTGTATCTGCTTGATATACATTATGTTATCTAATTGTCCTATATAGTTTTGTCTTTCACTCAAAAAGGGGGAGATTGTAGAAACTCTTTCTGCGCAAAGGACATTTGTGATAGCAGGGAAAATGCCATTGGCCTTAACAAGCAGCAAGGACATTCGAGGGAGCCTCGTAGCAAAAGCAAAAACATTCAAAGGAAGCACTGGGTTTTGAAGAGAAAGACAAAGAACACGGAAGTTTTCTCTAGAGATTGCAAATCTATTTTCTATCCCTTTTCTAAACCAAACTAATTATTTGTGATTGCCTGAATTATAGGAAACAATCGATCAAAGAATTAAGGGAAAGAAGTGACTGCAAATTTCCGGAAGGCTCACAAAAAGGAAAGCAAATAAAGGCAAACTTGGAAGGAAGAACAAAGCACGAAGAAGGAAAGTATCCGGAGATTTTTCAACGGCACTGCACTGATTATACGAACCAGAAAGCTATAAGAAGATGATGTATTAATCAAAGATGGCCAACGATTCCATGAAAGCAATCGGGTGTTCAAAATAAAGAAATTGTGTTCTTTGTTTCATTGAGTTCTTTCTTCGAGTAGAAACAAATTGGTTGAGTGAGAAGTTTGTTCGAGTGTTCTCAAATCCTTAACGGAATTAGGTTTTGTTTATTCTCTTGTAATAGATTCCTAGAAGGAGTTAGGATTGATCAGTGTTTACTCCAAAGTTGTGTTTGGTGGGTGTTTTCTAGAAAACATTGAAGCGTCCTCTGCAAGGCGCTTGGCTATCTGTAAAAGACCTAAGGACATTTACCTTATGTTATTCTGTTCCGTTCTGTTCCATAAAATAAAGGAGGTTATTAAGTTTATGTTTATTTTCCTTTATTTTAAAGTCTATTCTTGCATTATCTTGAATCTTAATCTAAACAGATTAAGATCCTAACGTCCTTTACTAGTGATTATTTGTGTAGAAATTATCATAACCCTATTCACCTCCCCTAGGGTTCTTCAAATATAAAATTACCTCCATTTTGTTGGAAAAATATCTTTCTAATAACAGTATATTTCATATTGTAACTCATTATAATGTGTAAGTAATTAACAATCAAAATTTAATCAAAGTGACAATTAATTAGGAATAGAGGTAATATAATAGAATTAGGGGTTCAAGTAATAGGTTACAACATGTAAGGGCCTATGTAAGTGCACTTCCCAACGATCATCAATTATCTTCATACAAGCTCGTAGCTTCAAAAAAACATGACACAATTCGACAAGTATAGACACTAAGTTAAACACAAACATAAAGAGTAAATTAAAACAAAAACTTAAAACAGGATGTGAGACTTGAGAGTAAACTTAAATTAGTTGCACAATCTTAAAGTTTTCTTTAATTTGATCCTTTACTCTCTACATAACTTCATAACTAAACCCCATGGGTAGGGTTGTTTCTGAATCTATCATACGAAGAACTTTGACAAGTGGAAGTGCTCCCTTCAAACATGTAACAACATTTAGCTAAAAGCCACGAGTGTCGAATAATATCCTTGCAATAGCTTTTCCATCCTTGATGTTTCTAAAAATATTTTACTCTCTCTCCACTTGTTAGAGGAGAACATTGATAACAAAGGGCCCTTTTAGTCATATAGGCATCTTAATGTCAAGTAAGAAGTTGCAAAATGAATAACTGCTAGCCTTATAAGTTCTCTACTTTTCATCAATTCCCTCATCCAAGTAAGAACCATTGTCCTTGAGTAAACAAAAGTGATTACCCTTTTTGCCTTTGTAATAGAATCACCATAAACCTTAATCTTTTTGTCTAAATATTCCATCATCAAATCAATACAATGAGCAGCACAAGGAGTCTAAAACAATTGTTTTCTCTTTTCCATTAGTTTTTCTCTCACCACTTCATTGTTGGAAGCATTATCCATCATAACTTGAACAACATGATCTTCACCAACATTCTATACAATAGTATCAAGCATTTTAAACACCTTATCAACACTTTTTGAAATTTCTGATGTATCTATTGAAGATAACAAAAAAAAAAAAAGAATCAATTCTCCTTAGATTATTGACCATAAAGTTGCATATGGACCGCCTTTTCTATCTGACCAACCATCATACATTATAGTCTAACCAGTTTTCATCCATTCCACTTTAGACTCAAGCAATTCTAGAGTATTTAATGCTTCTTTTTTCACAAAAGCAATCCTAAGCTCATGATAAGATGGGCGTTTCAATCCAGGCCCATACCATGCTACTTTATCCAACATAATAGCAAACTCAGGGTTATTAACCACAATAAAAGGAATGTCACTAGTGTAAAAGAATCGAGCAATTTGTTGACAAACATCATCTCTTTCACCCATCTTAAAGCAAAATGATTAAGCGTCAATTGTTCACCTTTTTTCATATAAGAATCCATAGGACCTTTAGCCTTCATTTTTTTCGCCTTTGAACTTCTTCAATTGACTCATATTCTATGCCAAACATTTTCCTTTTTGTCAGTTGGGACTCTTATGTTTTGACTTCCAACAACTTAAATATTAGAAAACCATCATCGACATCGGGAAAGACTGGACCATCAACATCGACATTGGGAAAGACCAAAAATCAGCATCGGTCTTGGGAAAATCCAAAATACCACCTTGCTAACTATTGACGTTTGCAATACGGTGATGCAGATCTCGCAAGTTGTCAAGTGATCACAATATGACAACACGGTCCAAGACCACTCCGCCAACTATCGGGCATTTACAATTGATAATGCAATATGGCATATTCGCAGGTTGTTAGGCGATCACAATATGACGACACGGTCCAAGACCAGTACGCCTTGCCATTGGGCGAATACAATTCACAAAATTTTTAGAAAGTACAGTTAAGCACATGACCGCTTCCAAGCGTCGCCCTGGCTCAAGAAGATATTCGAGAGTCATATCCACAAATCAAGACTACTTTGACCATCGTTTTGCTCAAAACTCGATCAAGGTTGCATGAAGCCTCAAGCCCAAAAGCTATACCCTAAAAAAGCCTAAGGCAAATGAATAAAAAAAAAGAGAGAGATAAGCCCAAGCCCAAAGGCTTGAGGTGCGTCAGACCCAACCACCCTAACTGCGAGTTAGCTGATGGCAGGACCTATGTACCCGAGACCGGGATCTGAAAAGGGGCACGCATGTTTATGTTATTGAACCCGCCGATTAGCCATGCAAGCCATGCAGTCGCCTTCCCCTTTTTTCCTTTTTCCCATATTTGCGCCCAAAGGAAAATTATATTTCTGAATATGATTGCACTAATTCAATTGATAATATTATTATTTCTTTTTCCTTTTTTCTCACCAAATAAAACCCTCATATTTTATTTCTTTCTCAAAATTATTCTCATGTCCACTATAAATATAACCCTTCATTCACCACTTTTTATTCTCATGCTTGGTTGCAATTTATGAATTATATTTATGTGATTAAGTTAATGTGATTAAATTAGAGTTTGTTAGTTTACTTAATTGCTTGTTTTATCACTTAAGTGTATGTGTATGTCAGACGAGTTTTTAAATGATGCTATTATTACTTATTTTGAAGATGATGTGTTTGGAAAATTATCCAATGAGGCTGTCATGGATCATTTTCAGAAGATGCATGCTCGTCGATCGGAAATGTAGGCATGTATTAGTTATTTAATATCATTTCTAGCACTTACTTTGATGTTTATATATTAGGCTATCATGAATTGGTTATATTTTGATGTTTATTTTAGAGTTTATTTGTGTTCAATTTTTTTAAGGAACACCACCGACTCTGAATCCTGAATCCGCCCTGTCTAAAAGAGTTTTTACACCAATTAAAAATTGAAAAAAATAAAACCATCATTTTCCTTGGTAACTAATATATTCTAGAATGATATGTGCATGCAAATCACCTTTTGATTTATATATATACATATACATATACATATACAGACATATATATATATATATATATATATATATATATATATATATATATATATAGGCAAAAAAAATATTAAAAGTTCTATATATGGACCCTTCTTTAATGAATATTATAAAGTCTATAAGTTTTTTCTTTTTTGGTGGTAACGGAGGAGCAAGACCCTATTTATTCAACACAAAGAAACAACGTTACATAATGTAAATTCCACGGGCCTTCATGCGGTCCGCATCCGCATGTAACAAAAATTGAACCTCAGTAGGCAGTTCCTCTAAATATTCGACATTGGGATGATTTCTTTCTACAACTAATTTTGCGAGTTTATCAGCAACTTGATTTGCTTCCCAATAGGAAGTAACAACATCCACCTTCCACTCTGACATATTGAGCCACGTTTTGCATTGTGCTATTAAATTGTTGATACTCGCATTCGCATAGTGGCCATCCTCCGTGATCATATGGTGCACCGTTATAGAATCTACCTAGAGCTCAAGCCAATTTATACCCAGTCCCTTCGCCAACTTGAGGCCTTCAATAACAGCATGTAATTCCGCCAATAACGGAGGTTGGATGCCCAGAAATTTGATAAAGCCTGAAATCCAGTTACCGGCCGCATCTCGAATTACACCACCAGCACCTCCAAGTTTTGGATTTCCTCGAGTCGAACCGTCGGTACACAACTGGGAAACACCAAGACCCGGCCCAACCCAATGCAACATATGTTCGCTGGGTTCTCTGATGTAGTAACCTCGGGCTGTCCAACGCACATCTTCATTCATGAAGGCTTCTCGGACACGAGCAATTTCGTCCAAGAGCCATTTGCCTTGATCATAAGGAATTTCAGAAGGACAACCGAAGGAGCGCCGATTCCGCCAAAGCCAGATGTTCCAAAGGATGACAGCAAAAGCTTCAGGGCCTTAGTCTGAACGATTAGTCGGCAAAATACTACTCAGCAGCCAATCTTTGAAGGACTTGTTAACATCCTTCTCACCGTACCCCACCACTTCCATCTCCACCCAAACAGACTTCGCTCTCGGGCATTGACAAAACAGGTGATCGAGGTCTTCAATGGTGTCGCCGCATTCCGAGCAGTCACCTCTCCCCGTCATATTACGCTTTAACCTGTTCTCCTGTGTCAAGAGTTTGTTATGCCAAAGAAGCCACAAAAAAACTCTTACCTTCTGAGGGATGTGGAGTTTCCAGATCCGTTTCCATTCAGCCGCCCCTGTCTCCTCATCCTCCGGCGGGCCTTGAATAATCTCGAGAGCCAGCGACAGTTTGAAATCCCCAGTTGGCGAGTTTGCCCAGCTAATATTGTCAGCCACGCCTTCTTCAGCAAGCTCCAAGCGAGCGATTTTTTGGAGCACCGAATTTGGGAGCCTAGCCGCGAAGTCTGCTAGTTTCCAGCCTGTGTTGGTATCCCAGTAGTCCGCTACGGTCTTGTTGCTTTCGTTTTCGGTGATTGGAGCAATTGCAACATTAATGAGAGGCTGATTATCCGCCCACTTATCCAGCCAAAAGCGTGTCTTTCTGCCATCTCCCAAGGTCACCATGGTACCCTCAGCAAGGAAGTGTCGAGTATGGGCAATTCCATTCCAACTGTTCGAACATTTATGATGAGGAGCAATAGCACTAATTTCCAAATCAGAAATATTCTTGCAGTATTTTCCTTGAAGAATTTTTGCCCAGAGATCTCCTTTATTAGTTAAAAATCTCCAACCAAGATTAACCAAGTAAGCATCATTAAGATTTCTCATGGCAATCAAACCCAATCCGCCTCTTTCCTTGACGTGACAAGCTTCCAATTGGCCAAATGAGTTCTTCGACTACCATTTAGACTACCCCACAAAAATTTCCTAATTTTTCTTGTCTATCTTATCACAGACTGTTCTAGGGATTTTCGCCGTTTGCATCATATAAGCAGGGATCGCATTAATTATCGATTTAATCAAAGTTATTCGACCGGCAAAAGAAAGATACTTGGCTTTCCATCCTGCAAGTCTACTATCAGTTCTATCAAGAACACCTTGATAAGTGGTTCTAGTCACCCTTTTATGCAAAGTAGGGACCCCAAGATATTTTCCCAAATCATCAGTCGAACTAAAACCCAGGATGTTCCACACATGATCTTGAACTTCGCTAGGTGTATTAGGCGAGAAAAACACATTGGATTTTTGCAAACTAACTTTTTGACCAGAAATTTCACAGAAAAAGTCAAGGCTTTCTTTGATGACCCTCGCTTGCCCCCTACTGGTTGGGAACGCTTTCCAAGTTCCTTTCGCCACTTCGAGATTAATAATCTGTGCTAAAAGCTCCATGCAAGCCACAAAAAGATAAGGAGATAACGGGTCCCCTTGACGTATCCCTCTTGAAGGACGGAAACTATCAGTTGCCTCCCCATTCCAAAGGATACTCATTGTACATGTGCAGACACAATTCATAATTACTTCTACCATTATCCTTGGAAGACCCATATCAATAAGAGTATCTCTCAGAAAATTCCAATTCACCCTATCATAGGCCTTTTCAAGATCTAATTTGATCGCCATCCAACCCACCTTGCCCTTTTTAGCTCTCATAGAGTGGATAACTTCTTGCAACACGATAATATTATCACTGATTTGTCTTCCCAGAATCAAACTAGATTGGGTGGGAGAGATGACATCAGGAAGTACATACTTGAGCCAATTAACAATGCACTTCGTGATCACCTTGTAGATCACATTTCATAAGCCAATTGGCCTAAGCTGCTTCACTGCCTGAGGATGGGTTACTTTAGGGATAAGAGACAAGAAAGTATGATTGAGGGAATCTGGAAGTGCGTTTCCTTCTAGAACTTGAAGAACTAGATGGGTTGCTGAGCTTCCCATCTTTGCCCAGAACTTTTGAAAGAAGAGAGCATAGAAACCATCTGGTCCAGGCGCTTTATTAGGATGCATTGCAAAAAGGGCCTTTCGAACTTCGATACTAGAGTAACTACATTGCAATCCCACTTTTTTCTCCTCCAATAGAGCCAGAAACATCCCTTCAAGAGGCAACCTTCCAACTGAGGTAGATTCTTCTGTGTAGAGGTCTTCAAAAAACTTTTTGACATGGTCTTTGAGTTGAGCGTCCTCAGAAATCCACTCACCATGTTCATCTTGCAACATATCAATCCTGTTATGCCTTCTTCTAATGATGGTGCTAAGATTGAAGAATTTAGTCTTTCTATCTCCGTCCCTAATAGCATCCATTCTTGACTTTTGGAACCAGAAAGTGTCTATCTGATTGAAAACCTCATTAAGCTCCATTTTGAGGTTCATTTCTAAAGATTCAAGATGGTAATGGCCTCCTTGTTGCATTTTCCTCTGAATGCCATGAATTCTAGCCCATATTTGCTTTTTCCTTTTGAACAGGTTGCCGAAAAACTCTTTATTCCACTTGGCAAGATGATTAGAGGGCTCCTTTAGTGCTTCAACACAAGGTTGCTCCGAATTCCAGCTTAAATCAATAACATCAACAAAATTTCTGTGTTGGAGCCAAGCAGCTTGGAACTTGAAAGGTTTAGGACCTGCTTGGCTTAAAGCTCCACTAACACTCAAAAGAAGCGGAGCATGGTCTGAATAGTTAAACGGCAAATGCTGGATCTTCCCATCCGGAAAATTGTTCTGCCATAAGGAGTTACTTAGAGCACGATCAAGGCGCGCATAATTCCTTGTAGTAGTATTGTTTCCTCTATACCAAGTGAATTGAGGTCCAAGGAAACCTAGATCAATCAGCTCGTTCGCATTTATCCAATTAGAGAACGTACTGCATCTTCAAACCATATCAGAGTCTCCATGATTTCTTTCTTCCATGGACTTGGTTTCATTGAAATCACCCATGATGAGCCAAGGAGAGGTAATAGAAGATCCAAAAAACTCGAGGGCCCTCCACAAGCTTCCTCTCAGAAGTTCTTGGGGGCTTGCATACACCACAGTAAGGAACTAATCTTCACCATCTTTTTGATGCATGAGCGTTGTGATGAATTGGTTAGAAAATTCCAAAATGGAAATATAAACAACATCATCGTTCCAAAGGAGCCAAATGCCTCCTTGAAAACCACAAGCTTCCACTCGACACCACTTCTTGAACCCAATTTTCTGACACACTACATCAGCTCGGTCTCCGCTAATGTGAGTTTCCAAAAGAGCAACCAAATGAGGGTTATGGGTTTTTAAGTGGTCTTTACATGTAAGAAGAAAATCCCTGCTCCCCGCTCCTCGAACATTCCAAACTAGCACACGAAGGTCACGGATAGACCTTCTGCTCAGTAAATTATGAGTATGATTTGTAATAGACATATCCATAAAACAAAAGTAGACAAGGAAACCACAGGAGGTTTATTAGATATCCATGGCTCTTCAACCATTACTTTCACGGCTATGTTCAAGCCTGTCTTTGAAGCTGAATTCAGTCCCGGTCCTCATTGTGTAGACAGCTCCCTGTCACCCCGGTCCAATTTGCTAGCCTCTTTCTGTTCTGCCCCTGTCTCAAAGACTTTACCCGGGACTCCTATCTGATTTTTGTCTCCTAGTGTGCCCTCCTTATCCACATTAACAAAGGAGTGGCGATTTGTCTGTTGGAAGTGTTCTTGGGATAATCCAAAGTTAAAGGCAACATTAACTTCATTCCTTGGTTGCATGGGCACTCTAGAACCCACCTCAGGGGGTGTCTGTCCCTGTTTCTGAGAATCCACCTTTTGATTTCCTTTCTTCATATTATTTTTGTGCACAGGGGATGCGAAATTTGCCGGAATGTTCTCCTTTCCCACATCAGTAATGACGACATCATGTAAGACTTCCATCTTTTGGTTCTGGTTCGGAGAATATTCCTTTACCACCTCTTCTTCCAAAACTACATTTTCTTCCTCCACTGGGAGGTCATCAACCAATCCTTGATCGTCTCCATGCTCCTCCTCCATATCACACAGGATATCAAACCTCGATGCTGACTTCGGGCTAGCTGCAGTCTCCATAGACTGCTTTATAGTACTTCTCCCAGGTTCCTCTCTTACAGGAATTGTCGTATCCTTATCAGTCTCTTTAGAAACAGGATTTGGCCCTGGTTTTCTTTTATTGAACTTTTTCACTCTCATCCATCCCCCATATAATTTTGTTTCTTCAGGGGGGTTTTGCACAAGATCCTTCTGGGTTTGGCTTTTCAGATGATGGATTTTTCAACGGAAAATTATCCTCCTTGTGTCCTTGCTTACCACAATGGAAACATATCATCTTTAATCCCTCATATTGAATCCTATACGTTCTGCGCGCCATTGAGGCGGAACTTAGTGAAGAGAGGCTTGGTTAAATCAACCTCCACACAGAGTCTTGTGAATTTGCCCCTCTCGACATTGGCCATAGTATCATCTAATCTTACTACCTTTCCAATTTTCGCCCCTATCTTTTGAACTAAGAAATCCTTATGGAAGTATTCCACGCTAAGGTTTGGGATCCGGACCCAAACCGCTAAAGTGGTAATGTTATCTCCTTCAGTAGAGAAATTGGGGACCCACCTACGTATGACTAGGTAATTATCACGTATTATCCATGGTCCCCCCCCCCCACTAGGACATGCTCATAATCCTCCATACATGAAAAACGGGCCATATAATAATCATTCCCAATATCTATAAACGAAAAATCGCCTCTCAACGCCCATTTGGTTCGTAAAATGTTTTTTAGATAACCATACCCTATTCCCCTATCAAAAAATTTAACAATGAGAGCATTTTTCCAAGGTGCTCTCAGGGCCTTCTTTTCCTCAGCTGTTAACGTGATAATAGGGCATAGCGGATCATCTTTTCGGGCACCTCATCATCATCCGAGAGAATGTCCTCATTATTGCAGGTCCACGATTCATTATTTCTGGTAAAGTCTAGATGAGGATTATTGCGACGAAGAGCATTTGAATAAGAGAAAGTACCTTGGATTGGTTCTGTTGGATGCTGGACAACAATATCATCTGCCTTCATTGCAGTAACATTTCCTCCTTCCTCGCTATGCAGCGGATTCAAGTTCAATGGCTGATCTACAGATTCTCGCTGCACGCTTTCATCCTCCCCATCTCCTCGTCTCATCTTCTTGGAGTTCCGGTCATCCCCTACTCGCGTCGCGTCTCGCGCCTTGCATTGTGTGTCCTGGCGGCTTGGTGGTGGCCGTTAGAAATTGTTTGATACCCTACTTTCCATATATGTAGAGAGAAAAGTAGGAAAGAATCAAGTGAAAAATTAGGTTTTTACGATATTATATAAAGTCTATAAGTTACATAATATAATTGATGAAACATTAAACAAAAAAAAACGACTAAAGGGACCTCATATTTTGGTGCTATAATTTTAAAGGCCCTATATTATGAAAAATAATTGTGTGGTGACATTATTTTTAATGTAAATATTTAGAAGGGACATTCCGGCTAAAAATGGAACAAAGCGGTGGGTCTTTTGTTTAGACGTGTTTTAAATTGAAATCTATAGTTAACTCTAACATATACAAACAAGTCTCTTAGCATAATAAACACGTCTAACACATAAAACCCACTATTTTGTGCCATTTTTGGCCGGAATGTCTCTCCTAAATATTTATATAAAAAATATTGTCACCCCACAATTATTTTGCATAATATAGCGCCCTTAAAATTATTAGACAAAAATATGAGGACCCTTTAATCGTTTTTTATACATTAAACTATTATTTATTAAGATGATTAATAGGGAATACAAAGTGACCACTTGACAATACATATTACATAGGCTGAAAATAATTTACATTCATGTGCAATAGTTAGAATGACGTTTTGAGAAAATAATTTTTTTTGGTAGTGGAAAAATTAAATATTTCAAATGGATTAAAATGTCATAGAAAATAAAATTCAATTTCTCCCAACCTTTGTTAAGAAAATTAATATTTATACATATAATAGCAAAATTATAATCAATATGTAAGATATATATTAATTAAAATGATTATTCCTTTATAACTATAAATACAAATGGAGAAAAAAAAAGTTTATATATGTGTGTCATTTCTCTTGTCGACCAATTATTTTATATGAAATGTGAATTTTTATCATATTTATACTCATAGTATTGCTTTTTTGACGTTAATTGAGTTTTTAATTATTATGATTACATAGTAACGTATCATATCAATTAATGTGTATAAAACAATTTTTAAAAAAAATATAAAAAAAACCAATTATAACTTTACGAAAATACTCTCTTAAAAATTGACATATTACGATCTTTACCCTTTGTTTCTAGTTATATATATATATATATATATATATATATATATATATATATATATAACCAATTATAACTTTACGAAAATACTCTCTTAAAAATAGACATATTACGATCTTTACCCTTTGTTTCTAGTTATATATATATATATATATATATATATATATATATATATATATATATATATATATATATATATATATATATAATATATATATATATATATATATATATATATATATATATATATATATATATGTATGTACTAGTTAGAAAACCCGTGCGAGGCACGGGGCAATTGCTCTTGTCATTTTTAAGTACTTCTTTTTCATATTATTTGTCCTTCTTAGAAATTATACAGTCAAACTTATAAAATTTTAATTGTAAATTTTCAATTATATATGATGATAAATTAGTATCCTTTGATTAGTAACGAAAAATACTATTATAAAAGTATAATATTACAATTTTTGATAAAATATAATATAAAAAATTATCAATCAAAGAGTGACATTGAATACCGTAACAGTCAACAAAAGAAAAATAATATGGAAAATATAGAGTAAAATTTTAAGTTCAAGTGTATCAAAAAAAATTGTGACTGAAATTTTAAAAGTTTATAATCTTCAAAAAGAGTAAATTACATTTTACACACCCCACATTTGAAAAATAATTTTCACCTTATCTCACATATATAAACTCTAAGTGTTTTTTAACATATCTGAGGGTTGCCGTAATAAATATTATACACCCCAACTTTGTGAAATATTTTTACCCTACGTCACAATTGTTGTACGTGATTTTTAATTAACTTGTTATAGCAGTAAGTGCTACTGAAAATGTAGGTATTCGATTTCCGCCTTTACTACTGAAGATCTAGAATCCAAAACGACATTTGAAAGCCATGAAATGTCATTCTAGGAACAAAACAGGAAGCAATCTTTCTCATATCCAAACTCGCCCGAAATTTCTAGGTTTTGAACACGATTTTTTTCAACTAAACCCGAAATACATTGAAATCGAAAATTACCGGGTCCAACCCGACTCGCCCATTTGGCCCAGAAAAATCAACTTTTTAAGTTCAACTTTATTAAAATATGTGACTTTTCATTGAAATTTTTAACTATTAAACTATAAGCGCAACTCATTTATTTGTTATTTCTTTAATTTAAGTTAAAATAATTATAATAATCTATCGTTACTCGAAGATAATCATATTTTATTATGTATATTGTACAAAACAATCATAACCCGTTGGATTGACCCGAAACTGGAATACACCCGACCCATATTTACCTGAACTTGATATACGACCGAACTGAAATCCGCCTGCCCGAACGAATTGACAGGTCTAGAACAACTATTTAATAATAATACAAAGTGAAATTGGGCCTAACCTGATATCAATGGCTGAAAGCCCAACCTGATGAATCAGTCACCAGAGACTTTCACTTGCAAACGCATATTACACAAAACAAAATTGGGCCGGCCCAGTATTTAATCAAGCAGGCTGCCACACTCCCTGCAAAAGACACAACAATAGATTGTCATTGTTATAATATGTAAGTATTTGGGTGTCTGCTTGAGCTATACGAGATGAAATTCTCATATACAGTTCTTAGAGGGGGAATTTCCGCGGTTTACCTATCTCAATAAAGTCTATGATTGGTTCGAAGAACGTCTCGAGATTCAGGCGATTGCAGATGATATAACTAGTAAATATGTTCCTCCTCATGTCAACATATTTTATTGTCTAGGAGAGATTACGCTTACTTGTTTTTTAGTACAAGTAGCTACTGGGTTTGCTATGACTTTTTACTATCGTCCAGTAGTTACTGAGGTTTTTGTTTCTGTTCAATATATAATGGCTGAGGCTAACTTCGGTTGGTTAATACGATCAGTTCATCGATGGTCGGCGAGTATGATGGTTCTAATGATGATCCTGCATGTATTTCGTATGTATCTCACCGGTGGGTTTAAAAAACCTCGCGAATTGACTTGGGTTACAGGTGTGGTTATGGTTGTATTGACTGCGTCTTTTGGTGTAACTGGTTATTCCTTACCTTGGGACCAAATTGGTTATTGGGCAGTTAAAATTGTAACAGGTGTACCCGACGCTATTCCTGTAATAGGATCGCCTTTGGTAGAGGTATTACATGGAAGTGCTAGTGTGGGACAATCCACTTTGACTTTCTTGGAGTTTCTACATTATTCATATGATTCTTTATTTGAAAAATAGAAAAATAATCTAAGTACAATAACTGCGCCAAGTGCTATTTTTACTCAAGGGTTTGCTACTTCGGGTCTCTTAACGGAAATTATCAATCTGCAAAAATTTGTCCTACTTTATATGTAGGTCATCGACTCAGCGTTTGACATTTATTTACTATCAATATTACTAAAAATAAAAGAAAAAAGGATGAAGATTTTTCCAATAAAAGAATCAAATCATTTTATCGACATGAGTATCTTTTGATTAGTAACGAAAAATACTATTATAAAAGTATAATATTGCAATTGTTAATAAAATATAATATAAAAAATTATCAATCAAAGAGTGAAATTGAATACCGTAACAATCAACAAAAGAAAAATAATTTGGAACATATAGAGTAAAATTTTAAGTTCAAGTGTATTGAAAAAAAAATTGTGACTGAAATTTTTGATGTCTCGAGTATTATGTTATTTTCTAATTTTATGCCTTATTTCAATGTAAATAAAATTTTAAAAGTTTATAATCATTAAAAAGAGTAAATTACATTTTTACACACCCTACATTTGTAAAATAATTTTCACCTTATCTCACATATATAAACTCTTAAGTGTTTTCTAACCTATCTGAGAGATGCCGTAATAAATATTACATACCCCAACTTTGTGAAATATTTTTACCTTACCTCACAATAGTTGTAAGTGATTTTTAATTAACTTGTTATAGCAGTAAGTGTTACTGAAAATCTAGGTCTTCGATTTCCGCCTTTACTACTGAAGATCTAGAATCCAAGACGACATTTGAAAGCCATGAAATGTCATTCTAGGAACAAAACAGGAAGCAATCTTTCTCATATCCTAACTCGCCCGAAATTTCTAGGTTTTTAACACGATTCTTTCAACTAAACCCGAAATACAGTGAAATCGAAAATTACCGGGTCAAATCGGACCCGCCCGTTTGACCCGAAAAATTAACTTTGTAAGTTCAATTTTATTAAAATATGTGACTTTTCATTGAAGTATTAACTATTAAACTATAAACGCAACTCATTTATTTGTTATTTCTTTAATTTAAGTTAAAATAGTTATAATAATCTATCGTTACTCGAAGATAATCATATTTTATTATGTATATTGTACAAAACATAGTATTTAGAGACCATTTTTTTAAAAGGAAAAACAGAAAAAGGTCGTAATCATAACCCGTTGGATTGACCCGAAACTGGAATCCACCCGACCCATATTTACCTGAACTTGATATACTGGCCAATCAAATCGCGCTGATGTGGTCTAGAACAACTATTTAATAATAATACAAAGTGAAATTGGGCCCAACCTGATATCAATGGATGAAAGTCCAACCTGATGAATCAGTCACCAAAGGCTTGCACTTGCAAATGCATATTACACAAAACAAAATTGGGTCGGCCCAAGTATTTAATCAAGCAGGCTACCACACTCCCTGCAAAAGACACAACAATAAACTGTCATTTTTATACTATGTACTAGTGGGGGTGTCCGTGCCTCGCACGGGCGTCCAACCGTAAAGTTATTGATCAGTTATTGGACCTCATAGTGAAGGAATCAAACGCTTCTTCTATTCTTAGACAATATACATGTATAAATATGTATAAGAAAGCTACACTGATGACTACAAATAGTGTACAAGAAGTAGGTCAATTTGATTCTGTGTACCAAAACTTAAGTTCAACATATAGATGATTATCTGCTCTTGCGAAAATAGAATAAAGTGAAGATAGTCGACTCTTCTGCTAAAACATGTGTGGAAAGGGCATTCAGGTGACCAGTACCCAAAAATTTGGATTTTCATACTTTCAGGAGTTAATGATCATTTTTTAGTTTGTTATAGTAAGGACAAGAGACTTGGTCAAGGAAATACATAATTACGAATTACATGTTCATAAATTCTTGCTAGGAGCTACAGCTGGAGCTGGAGTCGAGTATACAAGGGCTAGGAATTGATAATTCAGACATTCAGACATCCCCCATATAACAGTAGCTCCATCCATAACACTATATGAGATTTTCTTGTTATACTGGTAGACAAAGGTCTTGGTAACTAGATGTGCATTGAATATTATTAAAATATGAGATTGTTTCGTAGTAGTCTTGTAAGTCTTGGCGGAATTATAAACATGAATGAATGTGAAGCAAATTGGCTAAATTTTTTCACTGAAAGAACACATAATGATAAACTATGGAGGAAAAGAATTATGTATGAGTGTAGTACTGTAAATATGCAATAAACGCTTCCAAGCAAGAAAATAATATTGATTACTAATTGAATGTTTTCGATGCCTTCCTCATCAGTGTCTATGATCTATTCTTTGTTTCTATTGTTCTTCCATGTCATACCACACCCATGTTCAATGAAACTTCAAATATGACAGAAGTTTAGTTTTGTACATTAGTCCCGTGTTACAAACTTTGTCATTCACTTGCGTTTTACCAAATGAATCCCCGTTCCCAAATATCTTGTGTATTGAGTCCAATGTTTTCCCACTAACGACTCCCTATCCACCCTTTGTACTGCGTAGCCTACTAACCTTGTCAATTTTCATTATCTCTCAAATGAAAAATCTAAGAATTGCACCCAAACTGGCTAACAATTTTGTTCCTTATAATACTTATAGTCATAATTCGACACAGAGAATTCAGGTCTAATGCTTTGACACCGAAAAATCAAAAGCAACTCTAATAGAAGATATTAAGGTTTTACCATTAGTTGCGATTAACATTGATGACGTTGCCATTACGATTGGCTCCGTTTAGCATGTTCACCTGCTTCCAACTTGCGTCCATATGTCTCTTTCTCCTTCCTAGCTTTCAAGTTCCAAAGTTTCATTGAAAAGAACAATAGATTTGGAGCACCAAATTCATGATCTCTATGATCCTTCAACTCAACAATAAAACAAATAAACTCTTGAAAGAGAGAAATCAAAGAGTTACCAATAAAATTGAATAAATTGAAGCTTGCAATTGAATGACTTGCACTACGATTGGAAAATGAAAGAAACCTAGAATGAAACTAAAAACCTAAAACTAATTCTTAAATCAGCCCAATCCCCTACTTCTTCTCCCTTCTTCGGCGCAATTGGCCAACCCAGCCCTCATTCCCTTCCTATCCTAGCTCAACTGCCCCCAGAACCCATCTAAACACCCAAGCCACCTTTTCCTAATTTCCTCCTACCCGTGACCCTCCTTACCCATTTCTCCCTTACTCCCTCAGCCCATATCAAATCCTAACCCAAATCCTCTCTCCTGCCCATCAAACCTAATTTCTAATAACTCACATTCATTACCCCCTTTTCTTTCTATTTCTCTTTCCCGTTTCATTTCCTTTTCATACTCCTTTCTAATTCTCCTTAATCTCCTCACTCTCTCTCTTCATTTTCCCCCTCAATTCTCACACATCCTTCGTCCCTCTCTCTCAATCCCCCTCTCTGTTTTCTTTGTCTTTTTTGCGCAAACACCCACCACTATAACCATCTCATCATCTTCTTTCATTGCCAATCGCTTTTCCAACAGGCATTTCCATGTACATAGAACACATTGTATGTATCCAATTGAAATTAAGTTTACCTTGCGTGGAGGGAAGTTGTGGTAGTGTCCGTTACGATATTGTCAATTGCAGCAGAAACCTTACATTGAGAGACACACTTAGAATCGATATAAACCCTAATTTAGAAACTGAGGAAAATCGAAAAAAATTGTCAATTTCTTCCGTCGGCAAACGCTACAAACGTAAAGAAAATAACAAGAACTATAAACCCAAATTCAGAAACTCAAAAAAATCAGTAACTTTTGCCGTTTTCTTCCGTCGATATACGTTTCAGACCTAAATAAATAACAGAATACACTGAAAATGAAATTGATATGAATGTCAAGCTTCATATTTAGCAGTACCTTAGTGTAATAACCCGCCCCAAAATCACGATTAATTAGTTCGTAATTACCATAATTACCTAAATTGCGTATAAATTTTTTTTGCTGTTACTTCTAATTATTTTATTGTATCGGTGTCAAGTCTCGTGCAGGAGATGGCAAGAGTTTCAAGTTACGGGTTTATAAACTTTTAGTTTACTCTATTTTACCGTTAAGTTAATCTGTAACGGGTTTTACCGTTTACGTTATTTTTTTTCTAACCGGAAAAGGGTTTAATTATTTTACTTCTTATTGTTTATATTTTATTATCAAAACCTTAATTTATTTTAGTTGGGTTATGTTATTTTATTTTATTACAAGTAATATTGATATTTCACTCATTTAATTTTTATAGTTCAAGTCCTATTTTATTTCAACCCAATTGCTACCAATTGAGTTTATTTTATACAAACTAATTACTTTGAATTTAGTACACTTGTAATTAGTTAATTTAATTTGTATTTTCAGATTTCACTTAAGTGTCATTAGGTGTTTTAAGCTAAATGGAGGGGATATATATTAGTATTAGTAGGGGTGGAAGACCCATTTTATTTCAAACCCATTTGAGACTTTCTCTCTCTACACTCCCACTCCTTTCTCCCTCCTCACTGCTGCTGCTGCCCCTGCCGTGCACCACCACCACGGCCAGCCACCATTCTCCGGCGCCGGACCACCGCCGTCGCCGCCCAGCCTCGCCGGCGACCACCTCCCCCTTCCTCCTCTTGTGTTTTTCATCCATTTTCACCTTGAAGGGTATTCTCTAAAACCCCCAATTCAAATTCTTTCACTTCCAATCTGAAATTCCATGTTATATATATGTTTCTTTCATGAATTCTATCTCTTTTACTCTCTTTATTCATGAATTCAAGTATATAATTGTTTGGGTTAAGTTAGGGTTTAAGTTTTAAGTACATGCATGTTGATTTCTAAGTGTTTAGTGAGATTTTGAGTTGAATTCATGGAGGATGATGAATTATTGTTGATGGATGTGGATTCTTGTGAGTTTCTAAATGTTTAAGGGCTGAGTTTATGTTGTAAGTTTGTAAATTAAGTGTTGTTATGGATAATTTGGGAGAATTTGTGAAGTTTTGATGTAAAAGTTCAAAGACATGCTTTATATGTTGAGTTGATGTTGAATCTATGGATGCATGTGGGTTTTTAGGCTTTTTATGAAGAGTTTCTCATGGTCTATATTCTGGAAATATAATGGACTAAAGTTAGATGAAGTTTGGTTAAGTTTTGATATGATTAAGAGTGGAAAAATCCAATTAAAATCGGAGTTTTTGAATGTTTAAGCTACTGTTTCAAATCTGGAAATTTACAGATTTATAAAAGTGAGATTTTTGCCCAAATTTATACTCCATTGGATAGCTTAAGGTGTTAGCAAACCATAGGCTTTGGAATTTCGATTTTCCGACATGTATAGCCCGAGTTACGACCAAAACCGTAACCTCACGTTTTTAAATACGAATTCTGAGTCAGTGTTTTGAGGGCTGTTTTTCGTCCTTTTGGAGACCTCTTTGGTTTTTATGGTAAACATGAAAGTTTTAGGCCATGTTGCAAGCTTTCCGGAAAGGTATGGTTCTTTGTCATCCGATATCGGGAGTGTGAGTTCTGACCCGAAACCGGGCTGTCCAGAATGGTTTTCTGCTCAAAATAACCTTTGTAAATTATTAGCTTTTGGGCCTCAAATCAACCCAACGAGGGTTCTAGGTATAAATGAGTCATGGATATATATTGTCATTATGGAGTTATGTGTTAAGGCTAAGTGTACCATTTTTAGAGTCCTAAGTAAGTCTTATGTGTACTCTTCAAGAGCTAGTATGTTAGTAAGTCCTTATTTCCTATATTTCTTTAAGTATCATATTCAATATCTTTGCTCTAGCTAAAAGCTCTTTCTAGCTTGATAACCCCCAATGTCTAATTCAATTCATTCCTCATTTCATTACCCATTTCATGATTCATAAATCCAAGCTTGCTTTTATTCACATTTGGGTATGTTATCTTGCTTCCTTTCGCCATTTTATTCGATATCATATTATCGAACCATATTTGAACTCATTATCTCGCATCCGAGCTTCCAATTTATAATCATCCTATTCATCATTGATTTAAGCTTAATCTCTTGTATTCAAGCCCTTTTATTTAAATCACCCTCTACGTCATATTTCTCATGTTTTTCCGACCCGAAAAGCTTAAAGTTTCACTTACTCAGCTTCTGTCGGGCCCATTTTGGGGCCCTTCCACTCATTTTTAGCTTCTGGTTCTGTTGACAAAGTTGTAGATTATGTTTTCCCTATTCCGGGATGTACTCTTTTACTCCGTTTGACTTTCCTAACTCAAGTTATGCTCTAAACACTATTTTACTACAACCTGAAATTTTATTCTTAAAAGTTACTTCATTTATATTGCTAAGTTTCCAAAACTTATGAATCTAATTTAGAACCTTATTCGGTTCTTCAATTCTACTTATTCTTATCTTAGTTGACAAGTTTCAAAAGCCGTCTCCAAGCCGAAATTGCTTAAAACCTTTAGCGTTCCAAGGTACGCAAATTGTCCAGCTTTTATGATCTAAGTCATATTCATGGTTCATTCGATTTACGCCATGTCAAGTTTTATGATTTACAATGTCTTTATGTTTAATAGTGGACCCGCATTCTATGCTTATATTTCTGATTATGTTTTAGCACTCTGATCGAGTGCCTTGACTGCTACAACCGATCGCTTAGCGATCAATCATTCCAAGTTTAGATCAACTTGGGCATACGCGTGTGTGAGGTGCTTGCACCGATCGTAAGGGTTCCACCTACTTTCTATCTTTATTGGTTTATGTTTATGATCATGTCACTCAAGTCCTATTTTAACCCCTTCCCCGTTTTCAAAATGAATTTAATTGCCGGCACCAAAACCGTTTTCGAACGGTTTACGTGCTGGAAGTTTACGTACTGAGTATTTCCCCACTCACTTTTGCGTTGTTTTAATGTTTTGTTTTAGGAGGGTCGAGCTCCCAAGGCAAGGATAAGTCAGTTCCAAAGTAGTTCAAGGCTCTCGAGGTAGTTCTCTATGGAATCCATCGGTTATCAAGGACAAGCAGGATCTTTTGGAAGTTGTTCTAGTTTAAGCTATGTTTAAGTTGTTGTACTTTATCCAAAGGTTGTATAAGTTTTTATGTGAAGGTTGTTAAGGTATCTTGTGGTTTTTGGAAGTTCTTGATGTTGTTGCCTTGTCTCTTTTGGGAGATGGCGGTAATGCCTCGACCTAAGGTGTTCCGCTGCGCTAATCGCGGGTTTAGGTTCTCTAAGTGGAGTTTAACCCTGTGATTAAGGTTGGGGCGTTACACTTAGACATTGAAGCGAGGAGAAGTGAAGGAACTGATGAATGAGGAAGAAAGAGAAATAGGGAACTACGCAAACATGAAAACAGGAGAGAGAAAGGGAAGGGTATTAAAACTGAAACATTGGACATGTGTTATATATGAAGCTGGAGCGATTATAGCTACGGTCCAACTAGAATCATGAAGCTGACCCATTTAGAAGTTAAAGCCCAAACAAGTAGCCAAGCAGGCTGCACAACAATAACACTCAAACTGCCCTTTTTATTATAGGTAAAGAAAGGATATATATATATATATATATATATATATATATATATATATATATGAAACGTATAATATGAGAATGACATTTTGGTGAGAAGGGATGAACATCAAGTATCACGGAGATGAACATCAAATATCACAGAGATGGACATCAAATTTGCATGGTGAAGATCAGGGAGACATCAACTATCCATGCAAACTTGATGTCCATCTCTGCGATATATGATGTCCATCTCTGCGATACTTGATGTCCATCCCTTCTCACTTTCTCATCAAAATGTCCTTCTCATATTATCTGTTTCCCTATATATATATATATCAGGTCCTTCTTGATCATTTGTACCCGGCCGTCAGCTCCTTCACAATGTTCTACTTTGCCAAGAGATTGTACGGGGTTACAACCGATCGACCATTACACCTAGATGTTTGATGAAAATAGATCTTCAAAAAGCCTTTGACTCGGTGCATTGGAGTTTCATTGAAGAAGCGCTTCACGCATACCGATTCCCTGGATGGCTCATTAACTGCATAATGGCTTGTGTCACGTCCCCCACCTTCTCCATTTGCTCAAATGGCATCTCTTCTCCCAAATTCAGTGGGAAACGAGGTCTAAGACAAGGAGACCCAATGTCCCCCCTCTTGTTTGTTTTGACAATGGAATAGCTGTCAAGATATATCCAGTACTTCGTCAACAAACAAGTGGGTTTTAAATATCATCCAAACTGCCGACGTCTAAAACTCACTCACCTTGTTTTTGCGGATGATCTGATCATGTTCTCCTCAGCTAATAGCATCTCTATTCGCACCCTTAAGAAGGCTTTTGACCACTTCTCAGTAGCCACAGGTCTTGTTGCTAATAATGGAAAATCTGAAGTGGTTACAAGGGGCATCCCCAATGATGCTGCAACTGCTCTCATTGCAGAAACAGGATTCCGAGAAGGTACACTTCCCTTCAAATACCTAGGAATCCCTATCTCCTCTAGCAATCTCACAAAAAATGATGCCAATGTTCTTGTGGAGAAGATTCTCTCGCGAATCAAAACAACGGAAAGTAGGCACATCTCTTATGCTGGAAGAGTCACACTAATTAACTCTGTCCTGATGGGGATTTATAGTTTCTGGGCAAGAATTATCGTCATTCCTAAGCACGCCATTGAAGAAATTACTCGCTTTTGTCGTAATTTTCTCTGGGGCTTCTCCTCTCATTATAGTAAAGCCCCTATGGTGGCCTGGGGGGTTGTTTGCAGACCAAAGCATTTGGGAGGTCTGGGTCTCCAAGACCTAACATCCTGGAACAATGCCAACATAGCCCCTCTGGTGTTGGCAATTCAGAGGAAAGAGGATAACTTATGGGTTAAATGGATTCATGCGAAATACATTAAAGGGTCAACCTGGTGGGACTATCCACCCCCTTATGATGTCTGCACTTACTTTAAGCACCTCTCCCTTGTTAAAGAATACTTCAAATGAGGTTGCGACTCTGGGTACAGATGGCACTGGAAAGGAGGGGGAGCTACAGCAAAGGGAGATTACAATGCAACCGATGGATACATTTGGAGCCTTGGAATCATGAATGAGGTTGGATGGGCCTCGATTATTTGGAATCCACTATCAATCCCACGCCAGTCTTTCATCACTTGGGTCATTTTACACGGAAAACTTCTTGTAAGAGCTAGAACAATGCGTTGGCAAACTGGTGGCAACTCTCTCGACCCCTACTGTGAATTGGAGATTGAAACTATCGACCACCTTTTCCTTGGTTGTGCTTTTGGGTAGGAGGTAAGGCAAGCTATGAGATATTGGGGGCTTAGTCATCTGTCAACCACCCAAGAATGGAAACACCACCTATGGACTGCCCGAAAAACCAGCAAAGAAGTTCAACTGAATTGTGCTCTCCTCACAGCGTATGTCTACCACATATGGACTGAACGAAACAACCGTGTCCACAGAAATCAAAGTGTTACTCGTCAGATGATGGTAACAAAAGTAAAAAATGATGTAATGAACAAGGTCCTTATGACAGCAAAATCTAGGAATAATTGCAAAAGTCTGGTTGATATAGTACTTAGTATGTGAGTTGAGGGACCCTACCCTCTACCCCTTGTTTGCTACATTGGTTTTGTTAATATAATCTGTTTTCTTGTGCATATATATATATATATAT
Organism: Portulaca oleracea; assembly: GCA_029582165.1. NCBI lineage: Eukaryota > Viridiplantae > Streptophyta > Magnoliopsida > Caryophyllales > Portulacaceae > Portulaca > Portulaca oleracea. Next base: position 15,993,522 of record CM055872.1, read on the forward strand.
ATATATATATATATATATATATATCATAAAAACATCGTCCCATTAAAAAATATGAGTATAATTGTTGTTAATTTGGTGTTGAGTTATTGAAAAATGACACCCTTAATAATTGACCTGTTACGAGTGAAATGTTAAGTTTATAATATTTTATGTTAACAATTGACAAAGTTGAATATTTCAAACCTCAGCGGCGGATCCAAACATTCAGTCTAGGGGTGTCTTATATACTTGTTATTACGTAAACGCTTTTAAAAAAAATAAAATAATTAAATATAAATAAATAACAATAAAAATAAAAATAAATATTAAGTATTAAATGACATATTCACCTATTTAACAAAGTTTCACATCATCGTATATAAATATGTCAACCAAATAAATTGAAATTTCAAATTAACTAAATATTTACATCTTAAACTTATACTCATATCTAATTACCCAATTCATTGGCTTACACTTTTTGTTTATAAGAAAAATAATTTGATATTCCCTTCGTCCCAATTAATTTATACGTCCAGTTTACTTTTTCACGGACTTCGATGCAACATTTTTTACCATTATTTTTTTATTATCTTAGCAAGACTAATAGTATTATATTTAGGTAAAAATATTTTTCCTTATAAATCTAATAGTGGTAGTCTTGTATAACAACTCAACATACAATTTTATAAATTAAAGATTAAAATTAAAAATTTTGACATAATTAGTCAACTTGGACAAATTATTTGGGACAAAGGGGGTATTATTTTAGGGGCTTTGGATTGCTGTTAAATTGGACACCCTTATTATATTTTTTGAGATTTTTTTTTTACAGTGTCCACTAGCTAGCTCCAATTAAGCAAATTTCCTTCCGAATAATATTAAAAATTCACAAATTTTTCTTCTACCAACGGTGTCCATGAGCACCCCTACCAATGCTACAACTCCGCCAATGCAAACCCTAATAGTCCTATTAAAAAATACATAAAAGGTAAGGTAATTTCCAGGTTTTGGGAATTACGGTACTTATGGTAATTCCCACAATATTCACCATACATTTGTCAAGATTTAATCTGATACATCGGTTTTATTTATTATATTAAATATTAAATTTTAATTGTTGAAATTGTGGAAATTTTATATAATTAATTAAAAATTATTTTTTTACGATGTGTTTGTTAATTGGATAAGAAGTAGGAAGTTTAGGGTTTGGATGTCCGTCGACCTCCATCTTTTCCGGCGAAAAGTGGCTGGAATCATAACCTCCGTAAGATGAATTCCGATGCAGGCCCACAAAGCGCCCAGTCCCTCGCCGTCGTCGGTCGCGTGGCTGCCCTCACAGCCGTCCAAAAAACCTGTTTTCAGGGCTGATTTCATTAACATTGTTAAGCTTCTCCAATCGATCGAGAATACAACCTTCTGCCTTGCCCCAATGAATTCCGGTGCCACGCGCAGCACAACCGCCAATAAGACGTTCTCAACACCGATAAACGTTTCCGATTCACCACCGAACTCGATCGGAGGAGGAGGTCAACAGCCTTAATGAAGTTCGCCCTAAATACATCTTGCAACGGTTACGATTCCGGCGACCTTTTGCCGGAAAAAATGGAGTCAATGGGCTGCTGTCATTTGTGGGAAAACCTTCTCGCTTCCTATCTACTAACTAACAAACACACCCTAAAAAATAATTTTTAATTAATTATACTTAACGTCCACAATTTTAAATTTTAAATTTTAAAATTTAATATTTTTAAAAAATAAATAAAATCGACGCATCAAATTAAATCTTCCTAGATGTATGGTTAATATTGTTGGAATTACCATAAGTACCATAATTCCAAAAACGTGATAATCGCTATACATGCTTCCTTAAAAATATCATCATATAAAAAGTTCGAATATTGTTTCACATTAGAACTTGGGCAAATAAATTTCACGTAAAATACGATAAGCCAACATTAATATTTAAGATTAATGTTTAACTAACACAAGTCTGCTGAGTACGTGACTAGTGAGTGACTAATAGCGTAGCCTAATTCCACTAGAAGCATCTTTTACGGTTGACTTCAAGCCAGTGTGCCACCCCTATACCTCATTGGATCCCGGTACCCTTTGACAAACAGATTCAGGTACGCAGAGAATCCTCCTCTTTCCCCCAAAGCACTTTTGCGTATTCCATATATGTACCTTCTCGGCTTCTCCCTTGTTTATTAGATCTCCTGAATTTTGAAGTTGTGTTGTGTGAATTTGTTGTTACTTGTTAGTGTTGGTCTCTGCCTTTATTAATTGCGGAATCTTGCGGCTTCTGTGGTTTTTGAAAATGGTAAGGCTCAGTCGGATTTGGTTATCACAGATTGGGGCTCAGCTCGCTACAACGCCGACCTTATGACCTATACCTACTTGTGAAGGATCATTTTGGTGTTTAGGCGTTAATTTTTAGATTAGAGTGCTCATGGAGGGGTTTAGTAAAGAAGCTAGGGTCTTCAACATTCCTTGGTTGTTAAATTGCAATATTTGCATTATTCTGGAATTTCATTAATGCTTTGTGCTATTCTGATTTCTGATCTGCTCTGATCCTTGAAAGTTTAGCTAATTAGAGAACAACTTTGAAATGTAGATTTTCTATGCTCATTCTGTGGTTTTTGGAATTCCGCTATTATGCTAAAGAAATTGGTTGGGCTAAAGATGGCAATGGGTGTGATTCATGGATGTGTCAGTAGCCTGTGATATCCATCCATAATCTGCTGATGTATCAAGAGTAGTATCTAGATCATGTTAATGCTATTTTTCATGCCAACAAGTGTCTGATGTGATTTACATGGTTATTGTTGGTAGGTTTAGCAGAAGATTTTCAACTATGTTAAGTGAAAAAGTAGGATATGGAATACTTTATGGGGTTTTTGGCTCAAAATAATCCGAAGTCGGAGGTCATTGGCTGAAAATAATCCAAACTCACTTTTTGGCTGAAAATAATCCAAACTTTAAACCTATTTACTCGGACTAAACCGACATCGATTTCTGGCGTCGGAATACTGACTGGTTAGCTTATGTAGACCCCGCTCAACATAAATTTAAAACCAAAATCAAATAAAGAAACACATGCTCGGGCTTCTTCCCAGTCAGAATTCCGACGTCGGAAATCGACTTCGGTTTAGTCCGAGTAAATAGGTTAAAAGTTTGGATTATTTTCAGCCAAAAAGTGAGTTTGGATTATTTTCAGCCAATGACCTCCGACTTCGGATTATTTTGAGCCAAAAACCCTACTTTATGCCTGCATCTAGTTGCACAAAATAATGAGAAAAAATGTATGGGGCCTGCAATTCTTGCTAAATGGTTGCCAAGTTTAAAGTATTTGTGCCTTACACTAATAATTATATCTTTCTGCTAATTTATTTGCTTATTTCCATTCTTAAGTTATGTATTATAGTTATGTTATTGGGTATCTAATCTTGCAATCTTGAACAAATAAATGGTTGCTATGTTTTATTTCTTTCAATCAAGTTAGGAGTTATTTAATGTACGCACATTAAATTTATGAGTGTATGAGTATGACTCATAGTTTTACTTTTATGAGAATCTGCAAAAAGTTTTCTCTGTGTGCTAATCTCCTCTTTAACGTGGAAGCAATCGGTCACCCCTTTATGTTCATCGAAGTTATGAAATATAGAAGGGTTCAAAAAATAATAAAGTTATCAACTGTGGAATAAACTATTCATTGATTTCATTTATGACAAATATTGTAGACTTATGTAGATGATGACAAGCTGGATCTTTGTGGTGCTCCCGACCAGCGAAACAAGGCACGACCTTTAGGTTTATCCCCGGGAACGCTCTTCCGACACTCAAGTTGGCATAGTGCTTAAGGAAGATTATCAAGTAATCGATGAGAGAGTGGGAGTTTCAAGGTATCGATAGGGATGTGAGATTCTTTTCCCAAGAGAGGAAAGAGGGAGGTGTATTGGGAGTAGTCATTGAATTCCCCCAAGAGTGATTGAATGCCTTTTCCATATGTTGTCAAATCATGAATAGTGTAGGGTATATATATAATAAATAAATGAAGTGGTTAGGGGATAGGACTACCTAACTATAGTATTCGGGAAAAAAGATTGGACTCTTCCTTATCACATAGTTTCTATAGCTTGTTACCTAAATTGGACTTGTTTTGGGGATTTGGCCCAATTTGTATTTGTCCAATCAATCTTGTGAGTTAGCAAGTAATCTGACTTGCAATCTGATGTGACAGAAATAACATTTTTACCACATCATTAAGCCCCTCACATTCTTTCGGTACGTTTCACGAGGGGGACAGATAAGATGTGAAAAAGTGAAGAACGTTTCTATATATAAACAAAGCGGAAGGGAAGTTCATTGTCATTTCAATTTCACTGAGAGGCAATCGATCCTCATTGCTCCATGCCTATTCCATTCGATTATGGGAACTTGTGTCCCTAATTGATCTTCCCATGGTAGAGGCAATGGTTGATGATTTGGGTTCTGCCGAGATAGTTGAGGAAGTGTTCTATTAATTTGAACCTCAAAGACGCACTAGACTTTGGCTCTTCCATGAGGAGGTAGCAAACATCTTAGCCAAAGAGATCGAGGGTGTTGTTCGGTGACGATTCAAGTATTGGTTGGATGATCATTCCGATGTGTTCATGCATCTTCAGGCCAGCCACGTGATAGGAGCAGGGATTTCACTTTACACCTTAAGGCTTTCCCATGTGAGTTCCCCTGGGTTATTACTATCAGACTTTCAATGATTGTACCCTCGTTTCAATGAAACTAGGGTAGAAGCTTAAGCCTAGGAAAATGAAGACAACGGGTTTGTTCCATAATCAGTCTATCACGTGGTGCTCATGGATGCCCTTAGTTGTGGCATTGTGGGGTAGTTTATGGCGGCACACCTGCACGATTAATTAACATTCGTGGATTGTTCTGAAAGATTGGCTTAACACGAAGTGTGATTTAATTGTTCTTTGCAATGAGAGCAACCCTTAAGGGTTTCAACTATGATTCATGGGCCCTTCCATCCTACAGGTTGTTCTCCGAAGGGCAAGAGGTTTAATTGAAGGTTGATCATAGGAGGTTGCTTTCACCCCACCCTTGTGTAATTATCTTCTCGTTGCTGCTATAATAGATTGATTGCGAAAATGCGAACCTTGTAATAGTGACTTGTAGTACTTTCATGAAGAGAGTTGGTTCCTTGATACTCTTGTTCAATTTGGCTCTTCTTAACCATGGACTTTTCTTCAAGCGCCAAACCCATTAGTCTCCGCCTATGAACATGATCAACCTTTTCTCTTTAGTGATCGGATGAGCGTGTGGAGCCTTATAACCCACTAATCTTGCAGTCTTGAAGTTGTTGAGGGATTTCCTTTATAAAGGACGAGAACATTCTTTGCTCTTTTGGTACTTCTAACTTGCCGTTTCCTTGATATTTTTGCAGCGAAGTATTCCTGAATTGCTCAATGAGTTTACCCTTCAATTGTCTGCTTTTAAGCTCCAAACTCGACCGTAACCTTTTTGAGAGGGAACTTTGAGCTCAAAAGACCCCTTCTTTGTCCTTATCGTTGTCTAATTCGCAAGATTGAAGGTTTATAGACAGATATTTGTATCGAAAGGCCTTATTGTGTGTCAGGAGCTGGTGTTGGTTTCTTTTACTATGTTAGCTTACTGGTGTAAGGGTCCCATTAAGTATCAAGTGGTTGGAGGAACCTCCAATTTTTCATAGCCCCTTCATCTTGTAGTTCCTGAAAATCTCTATAGGGTCTGCCTTCGTACAAGAAGTCTATTTTTTATGAGGTGACGTTGAAGAGTGGTATCCTTTGATCGTCTCCCTCATGTTTCACATGGGTGTGATGGGGGACGTGCCGAGTATTGGTTTTCTCATTATCAAAAATACAGACTATCTCAATTCTTTAGTTGCTCATTGCAGGTGGGTACTCATGAAAAGATGGATTAATGCCAATCAGGGAGTCATAATCTCTCAATAGCATCCCTGGAATGGTTGGCCTACAACCATGCCTTCCAGAAACTCATGCGTATCATCCCAAATAAAACAAGCTTGACTTTTCCTTTGTTTTTCTTTTTATTGTATTTTGCCCCATTCATTTCAATGATATGGAGGTATATGGACTTTGCACACACATTCAACTTGTTTGCTTTATGAAGGGAGCAAATGAAATCTGGAGTCCATTATAATAGCCCTAAGGGGAGTAAGATTCTACAACATTTTTCTTTACCCTTGGTGAGTATCCCTTTAGGTTTGTTGAAAAGAAAAGGATAAGAAGATCCTCCTCGACCATCCATGCTAACTATGCCTCAATTTGTCTTCAGTTTGACAAATGTAGGTAGAGGAGGCTGGGAATCCGTTCTTGGTTCAGGAGGTCTTTTACACTGGGTTATTGATGATGCTCATCGCCATGGATTAATTCATCCTACTATAGCTAAGGCTTTGCATACTGATATTATGTCAAGGTAAGTGGTCCAACTTAGAGTTTTAGTTAGATGATCATTACGTAAAGGTAGCTCGCTGATTTATACCCATCATGCCTTATTGTCAAACTTGGGAATTCAAGGTCCTTGATGAGTGCAATGACGCTCCATGGGAAAATCCAAGGTCCTCAGTCTTGTCTTTGAAGTGTGATGACGATGTTAATTTTGTTTGTGAGAGCTTGGTGTATGTATTCTCTTCACTTTGGACGTCAAGGAAGTTTACTACTAAGCTTTCCTAAAATGCCAAAGGTTGATCCAACTGGAGGTCATTAACATTCAACGTGGCTAATGCAATCTAAATATACGTATAAGGACCTTCATCTTGAATCTGCGGGGAATTTTGGCACTTTAGCATGGGCAAATCAGTCTTTTCACATGGTTTGCAATTTTTCCTTCTTGAACGTCCAAGTCATGAACCAGCTGATGAAGTTTAATATTAGATGATGTTCTTGCACGTGGCAGCCAAGAAGAGGAGCTAAGTGTTACATGAAGGTCCACTGGAGAAGTGCCATGTGTAGCGTTTCTATTTGGCCTCCTTGCCACCCTTTTGGACGATTACTTATTGCTGAAGTGTTGTATTAGTTTCATTATGTTGTATTTAGTTTACATAAGCTAGATTAGATCTTTCTTATGATTAGGAAAGCTCAAAATAGAGGATTAAGGGAGCTGCTTGCTGGCGAAGGTCTTTCACTTCAGCCATATAAATAGCTTGTAATAGCATTCAACCAACATATATGACGTTTATGAAAATAGAAGAGCTTCGTGCTTTCTTTGTTTGTGAGTATCTAAAACTCTCAAATTCTATTTCAGTATCTAGATTGACAAACTAGTGGTGATAGGTAGGACTCGATTTTGTTCCTTAGAAGGTGTATATGTAACTAAGGAATAGATTGAGGTTGCCCTTGTGTTTGGAATCGTGGTGTGTCTGTGTCGATCTCCATTCACTTGTTTGAAACGTGGTGTATTTGTATCGTTCTCAATCTCTAGTTATATCCTTTTATTTTCAGTAAGTTTTCATTTCTTGTTGTTTCTTTCGATCCTTGTTGTTTCTTTCGACCTTAAGAAACACCTTTATTAAGTTGACCGGGACTGAAGGACCTTCGGTGTATGCCCAGATCAGCGCACTCTGATTTGGTTTGATTTGGGATACATCACTCGCATGCAAGGTGAGGGTGCAGTGATGTGTTCTCGCCTGGCGTGTGACATATCTTGCGTTGGATATTTTGGTGCCAAGGGTGAGTTGTTGAAGCCTAAGCCTTTGCCCACTGATTACTTGAAATTGTGGCCTGATTTACGTAAGTTTGGATTTGGGACTTTGCTCGAGAAACAGCGGAGCCATCATCGTTGAACGATCGAAGTACTTGACATCCCCGATATTGTCGAAGAGCTCGAGTCTGTCCGATGTACCTTAAGTTTATGGTGGAGCACGAGTCACCTAATGCTTAAGGCTAAGTAGTGTGTAAAAGCACGACCTATGTACTCATTTGGGGATTGCATAGTGTGTAAGAGCATGACCTACCCTAGGTAAACTGGATAATGTGCAAGCACAACTACTGATTGCCCAATATTGGCTGGAGAATTTTGAGCATGACCCATAGACCTCAAGGGTATAGTATGAGATTATGCTAAAGAAGGATCCTTCGTTGCTGTTGGGGGAGTTTTAGCACGACCTAGAGCCTTTGATAATGGGCAGTGTGCAAGTTGGTAGAGGAAATTTGGGTTGCCTTTTCAAAAATTTTTGTTTGAATGAGTTTCGGATGGTTTGTCGAGGTTGTTATTTGCCAATAGAATAGGCATGAAATTTTTTGAGGGATGGTCATACTAGAAAATTTTGTGTTTGACTTGGTACATTTTCTAAAGCAAGCTAGCCACCCAAATCGAATATTTAACCTTCAATTTAAGTAATTAAGTTCGTTAGTTGATTAATGTTCATGCATGTGACCCCTGACTGGAAAGCAGCCCCTCGCGCAAGAAACGTATGTCATGACCGTGACAGGGTCAAATTTTAAGGTTTTAACGTGTCTTTTCCCCTCCCCTATAAATAAAACCTTATGTTATTTTTGTGAGCAGCTTATGAACAATTGAACATTAATAAAATGAAAACTTATGGGTGTTTGAAAACCCTTCCCAAATCTTCAATCTTGCTTTACCTGTTGTAATGGTGGTTTCATTGGAGTGATCTCTTCACAGTTACCTAAATCGGTAACATGCCCTCGGATCCCCGTTCGAGGAACGTCGATCACAATCGGAGATCGATAGCACCCTAGAACAGTAGGGATCGCGACCTAGAATGTTAGATTTGGTTGACCCAATTCTCAATAACACTGGAAGTTGCGAATCTGTCAGTCGGTTTTCTCCATCCACTAGTCGGCAGTTTCTGGCCGTCGACAATTGACTTTGAAGATAACAAACGAAAAGTCGAAAACCCTAGATCTAAAAGTAGGATAACCAATTGATGAGTACTCGAGTTAGAACTTGAGGGCTTTGGACAACAAGAAATTGCGACTCCACCACTGGGGTTATCTCCGGCCATTGGTCGCCGGATTCGGGTCGCCATAGAGTGAGAGGTTGCGGTTGAGAGATGTTTAGGGTTGTGTCACTGTGGCTGCGGGGAAATTTAGGGTTAGGGTTTATGTTCTATAAGATACCAATGTTTTGATTGCTGTAGCCGAAAGGCTATTTACGAACATAAGTAAAAGAGCCCACTGGGCCCAGCCAACCAGCACCACTCTTGCTGGGTTAAAAACGTTGACTATTATTAGTTAGCAATAAAATACTACCATTTCAAAACTAATTTAAGATTAATATATAATCTAAAAAACAGTACTGTAATAAAATCCCAACTTATAATTAGAGGATGGTTTTTTTTGTCGACCCAAAAAGTATCTAGTGGCGAATTACGATCCCAATTACCGTTCCTATTGAACCTACACCCATCGATCCAGATTTTTATAAATTTACGATTTCGATCCCGTGTTGGATCCTCGACCCATACCATTCGCTGACCCTGGTAACTATGGGTCTTTTTAGAGGTTGGGTGGTGTTTCCTTTATCTCAACTTTGGTGGGATCTTCTTGGCTATTCAAAGGAGTTGTTGGTGGAATTCTCCTTTATGCAACCTCTTTGAGAGTCTAGATCAACGTTGATCATATGTTTTTCTACTTTATTGATTTTGCAATCAATCTCCCAAAATTCCTTAAAAATTGTGTTGTTGGATGAGTTCTATGGTTAGGTATTACCATATCCAAGGTTATTGGATCTTAGAACATAGTTAATACTTTGCTAATCTTTTACGGATCATTTAGCGATAAGAAAACCAAACTCAGCTTGTCCTCGATTACACCCATGTAAAACATGAGGGAGACGATAAAAGGATCCCCACTTTTTAATGCCACCTCGTCAAAAAATAGACTTGTATGAATAACATAGCTTACAGTGATCTTCAGGAAGACTATGAGGAAAGGGGGTTATGAAAGTTAGAAGCACCTCTAATCGCATGATGAGTGGGACCCTGAGTTCAATAAGCGAACCTTGTAGAAAAGAGCAATGCCCAAACATAACACGCAATAAGGCGTCCCCAAACAAATATCCATCAATGAAGCCCAAATTGGGAGGTTTGCGAATTAGGCAAAGGTACAGTAGAACCCTCTACAGACATAAAATGGGTCATTCGAGCTCAAAGTCTCCCTCTCAAAAAGGTTGCTACCGAACATGGGGCTTTGAAGAGGCTAATCCAAGTGAAAAATTATTAAGCAATTCAAGAGTAGTTCGCTGTAAAAATATCAAGGAAACAAGCAAGAAGTATCAAAAGAGCAAATAACTTTCCTTTTTTGCTATAAATGAAATCCCTTAGCAACTTCAAGACTGCAAGATTAGTGGGTTATTGTGTAACAGTGGTTTGTGAGACCTCGGTTTTTATTGTTCTTTCTCAGGGAGCTGACGGCTTTGGTCATAGAAACTAGGTCAATGGTCGGGTCGAGATTGCTAATGTAAGGCAATGGGTTGAAAGAGGCGGTCACGAAGCAACAAATAAAACTAAGGTTGGTCAAGGAATGGAAAAATGGGCTTCGGAGGCTTTTCGGGATGCAAACGGGGAGGAGGAAATGGGTTTTGCAAAAAGGGAATAATAAGAAGGGAGAATCAAGTGGCAATTCCGTTAGAAAATACCCACCGAGCTTCCTCTTCCGAGGATAGTCCGGATTAACTTCCCCAAAGTCCATCGACAGACCCGGAGGGTTAATGAAACGGAATTTCCTAGTTAGCTACTATTCGCTTTCGTGAATAGAATACTAACTATCCCAATTCCCACCTTCCAACACAAATGTTGGATGTATTCGGGAGCTTTCGAACCCAAATACATCCCACTTGAGGGAAGGAAAGGAATGGGAAATAGATTTCCCAACTAATTACTCACTAATATTGCTAACCCAAACCTAATCACCCATTCACACCCTTAATTACCCCCTAACCCATAGGGTTTCTAGCCACTAATCATGATAAAAACTAAGCTAAAAACATCCAAACCAAACCTAAACATGATTTCTAACATCAAACAACCATAAACAAGCAAGAACAATGAAATAGCAAGCAAAGTAATTAGCAATGTAATTAATAAAAGAGTTAAGGGAAGAGAATACTTATCAAAGTGTTGTAGATGAACCAAGGAAAGCAATAAAAAAGTAATCCAACAATCTTTCAATTATTTGAATACCCAAATCTTCAATAATAAACACAAATCTCCAAAACTCTAGATTAATCTCTCACTAATCTCTCTCTAAAAGTCACTGATACAAAGCTGAAATAATAGAGTCTAAGTCAAGAATCCCCCGAATCCAATCCCCCACAAAATCGCAGCAAAAGAGCTCTTTATACACGGGATAAAAACTGCCCAAAACGCAGCACTTCAAGCCGAAGAATCGCAACCCAGCAGGGGGGTCGCGGGCGCGACGAGAGAAAAATTCCAGGCGATTTCAGTCCTTCGCAGCGCCGTGGCTACGGTCTCCCAAGACTGTGGGTACGGTCTTGCTCGCTCGTCCTGACCCTCTACATATGCCCACCGTGGCTACGGTCACCAGGACCGTGGCTACGGTCCAGCTCGGCTTCAAATGTGCTCTGGGCGTAGCGGGCTCTACGCCATTCGTAGCGGGGGCTACGCCTTGGCTTTCCTTCCCTTTGTTTCTTCCTTCTTTCCGAAGCATGTAACGCCCGATCCGAGGGTCGTAGCAGGTGTTACCAAGGTTGATAAAATCGGGATCCTAACTCGAAACTATGGGGATGTTAGGATCGTAATTTAGCCCATGTAGGATCGTGGATCGTGTGTAAATAGTAGAATCGTATCGAAGATTTTGGACCATAAAATCGTAGGATCGTAAATTAGGATCGGGATTTTAATAACTATGGGTGTTACTTCACTAATTGACACCAAAGGTGAGGAAAGTGGTCCCGAGTCGATTAGGCCTCGGCTTCCGATCCGGCTCGGCTCGGGAAATCACCAAAAATGCTGTAAAAAGGCTCGTTTTGCTACGTTTTCGGTAAAAACTCCAAAATCTACAAAATAACCAAAAACGCATTAAAAACTATGAAATTAAACTACGAAACGAGTTAAAAGCCTAAGGATTTAGGCGGTATTTAGACACAAAATTGGGTCTAAACAGTTATAAAGCTTCGCTAGATGTTTATCTTAAGGGGGAAATGTGGATGAAGTTTATAGACGAAGACTAATGGATTTGGCGCATGAAGAGAAGTTGATACAGAAAGAGGCAATTTGAACAAGAATATTAACGAACAATGCTCTTCATGAAAGCACTATAAGTCTTTATTAGAAGGTTAACATTTTTGCGATCGACCTACTACAATAGAGAAAGGAGAATTCTTCATGATTTGACAACACATGAAAAAGACATTCAATCACACCTCCCTATACACCTCCGTCTTTCCTCTCCAGTGAAAATATTCTCACTTCCCTATCTCTACCTTGAAACATTGACTCTCTCATCGATTACATGATAATCTTCTTTGAGCATTGTGCTAACTTGAGCATCATATGGGTGTTCCTTGGCCAACACCTAGCATGCCTTGTTTTGTAGTTCAGGAGCGCCACAAGGATCCAACTTGTCATTATCCATGTATGCCTAACTCAACTCACCTTAGTTTCTAAGGAAACATGTATTCTTTTCAAAAATTTATAAATTCTTAGACAAAATTATGGAAGAAATTTTCAACCAAATATTGCACTGGAGAGTTGTTCGGCGGTGTTACGTCATCTGTAACGATTATCTCCTTATGAGAAGTGAAACATTAGCACTCAGCCACCCACTAGTGGGTTCTTTTGTTTATGATGTTTGATTGTTACCATTTTCTAGGTCCGGTGAATATGGCTGTACAACTTATATGACATTCAGAGATGGTTATGCTTTGGAAACTGTTGTTCTGCTGAGTGTAAGTACCTTCTTCTCAGTAACTTTAACATGTTAGGTTTATGGGCTATTTTAGCTATTCACTTGTAATTACCTATGCTACTCTAACTCGGGTACGGGTGTCGAACTCGGACACATATCGGTGGGTCAGACACAATTTTTTTGCTTTTGCAGGACTCAGGGACAGGATCTTATATTTGGACATGGGTAGTGGGACACGGATTAAGTCTAACATAACAATAAACCGTAAACTTATGGAGTTCGTCCATAAAAAAATCAAGTTAGCATGCGTGTGTTCACCCTACATCATCCTCCAAAATAACCACTTCAAGTTATGGATCATCCAAGGACAACTCAGAAGTGTCCGATTGCCAAAGTGGGTGTCGGACACATATCCTGTGTCCATGTCCATGTCGTGTCGTGTCGGACACAAGTATGGCTACTATTTAGAAGAGTCGAAGTATCAGAGGTAATTACTAGTTATGATTATGTTAGTGCAATTACAAGGTTGTCTTAAGCATGAGAGATGTGTTAAATTGCTTAGTTTCTAGGACTGCTCATAACGTGTTTCAAGTTCTAGGAGAAGTGATAGAAAATGGTAAACATCTAATGGTGCATTTGGTTCTTTCTCGGGAAAATGTTTCATAAGAAACCTTTCTCCGGGAAAGTTTTTCCTAGGAAACGTTTCTTTGGGAAAGAATAATTCACAGTGTTTGGTTTACATTTGAAAACATGAGAGTATTTGTAGGAACGTTTATTTGAAATGTCCAACCTACCCTTATATATTTATTTAAAAAATAGTTTTCGAGGGCATTTTAGGAAAAGTTATAAAAACTTCCCTTTCCTATGGGAGAAAAACCTCCCCAACCCCCTTCCCCTATGGAAAAGTTTTTCCCGTCCACCTTGGGAAAATAGAGGGACCCACTTCAAAACTTTCCTCCCCTCATTTTACAACCAAACATGGGAAAGTTTGGTCAATAAGGAAAAATTAACCAACTTTCCCAGGAAGTAATTGTAACCAAATGCTCCCTAAAGATGAAAGATTCGAATTCAACATTCCTGTGTTTGATTCCAAAGAAGAATCCAATATCCCTGTGCTTGATTCAAGAAAAGATTAACATCCTTGTAGATAATCAGTAAGAATTCATGTATTCCATATTAAATATCAATGTAGTTTGTCTCGTAAAGGCTAGCAAAGTCTTTATTTATATGTATGGCTTGAGCATGCTGATGCTTTGGCTCAAAAGTCACTCCTTTGGGTAAGGCCAATAACACAAAACATAAGGGGGGGGGGGTCATATGAAGGGTACAGTTGGTCATTTAGAGTGACCTTAGGAGGAGGTAGTTTGTCCTCATATCGTCAATGACAATGAGGTTTTGACAATTATTAAGTGAAGGTACTATAGTCAATATACAGCACGACCTTCCAACTCACAGTCATTTATCAAATTTTTGTTTTGATTTTTCAATTTTTCCAATATTTTTTGTCTTTTTTCTGTTAACAGCTAACAAGGCAACAAAAAATATTTACACAAACCAAACAACCAAATTAACTAAATAATGTCATCTCCGACAACGACACCATTTTGTCAGGGAGCATAGCTGAACCGTGTGGGATTGGGTCGTTTTTTGTTTCGCCTACGGTTCCCGGTTTGCTACAAGTTACCATCTTCTTTCCTCGAACCAAACCAGGTTTCAACATCCATTTCATGGTGGATATGGGTCTTTTGAGGGCCATTATGGCCACTAAGAGAGCGGTGTTTCATTCTACAAAGACCCCAGGCCATAGGATGTCATCTAAGGTCTCAATAGGACCATTCTCGAGCCTTCTAAGGGGCTTCGGAACCATCGGCAAGAATAAACACATGCGGTGAATGAATTTGAAGACGTTCAAATGGCGTGCCTTCACGCTTTTAATCATAACTCCTGCAATACAATTTTGATGGGTCCCAAATTTGGGGAGTTTAAAGTACACACCGAGAGCTTTCCATCGATATCTTACGGGCCTAAAACAGAGTTCGGATGAAGAAGTTATGTGCGTTTGACGTCGGCAGGGAAAAGCTGCCCGGAAGACTGACTCGCCCGAGCCAGCTTTCAGTCGCGCCCGCGACCCCTCCAGGGCAGCGACAGGCCATGGCGGACAGACGACTGACTCGCCCAAGTCAGTTTCGGAGCGCCCGAGCCATCCTTCTGCGACGATGCGCTGTTTTTTTTTTTCTGCTGAGTTTTGTTTTTTTTTCCCATTTCCTATATATGCCCCCTTAGCTTATTTCCAACATAGATTTTGAAGATTAATGTTTAGGACCTAGGCTCAAGAAAAATCCTCTCAATTGAAGAGTGTTGTAATTGTGGTTTTCAAACCCTAATCAATAAAGCTAATCCTTTGGGTGGAAATGGCTTGGTGAATTCTCTTCTTTTCGAGTGGGTAGTTATCCTCTTATCCTTGTTGTTGAAGCCCAAAAGAAGCTCCTTTGGTTACACCATTGCCACCAACTAAGGAATCAAACATCAATAGAGATGACTCACCATCCCTTCCTCTCGTTAGCACTTGGACTCTTCTCCATGAGAAGAATGATGTAATTTCAAACTAACCTCTGAAGCTCAATGAGTCTTACTTGGATGTTGGATGTAGCGACATAAAGTCTTTGGGTGAGTCATGCATGATCTTTGGGAGATATTGGTTATTTGATGAAGTTTGTTGGCGTGATAAGTTATATTGAAGGAGTTATAACCTAAACCCAAACCCAAACCAACCTTCGAGGAGAATCTTCAACGTATTGAAGAGAAGGTTCGAGAAGTGCAACGTCGAATGGATGACATACTTCACGCTACGACCCCTACGCAACTAGAGTCCTCCAAAAGAGATCGTGGTATTTCAACTCGGGCTCCTAGGACGCAGCGTAGTGATATTCGAGGTATTTTGATGATTATCGACATGGTGGTTCTCGAGGTAGGAGAATGGAGGAGAAGGTTACGTCATGGCCTTCTAGGAAGGGTAGTGCTTACTCTTAGAGAACGGCTTCATCCAAGGGAAGTCGAACTTCCAGCTACCCAAACCATCTTCCCGAGCTCATAAGGAAAGTGTTGAATATCTTCGGAAGCTCAAGGGTAGAAAATGCTTCACATGTCGAGTTTATGGTCACTACCAAGCCCAATGCTCCACGAAGATGGTTGAGAGTTCCAACGCAAATGAGGTAGCCACACCAGAGGCTCCAAAGACTAGTGTTGAGGTTCGCGCGCAAGAAGGGGAGGGCTCGACTCCTAGGCGATCCTTTATCTTGACCAAGGATTCCCGGGATAACTCTCAACGGGAGAATATCTTCCGAACTCAGTTCACCATCGGCGAGAAGGCAACTAAGGTCATCATCGACGGTGGGAGTTGCACCAACATGGCCTCTACCTACATGGTTGAGAAACTCCAATTGCCGGTCTCGGCTCATCCTCAACTGTATAGCTTGCAAGGGCTAAAAGATGGTGGCGACTTCGAGGTTACCCAACAAGTCTTGGTTTCTTTCTCCGCTTGGTCTTATGAGGATAGTGCTCTTTGTGATGTTGTCCCCATGGATGCTTGTCATTTACTACTTGGTAGACCTTGGCGATTTGATCGGCATGTTATCCACGACGGCCGAAAGAACACCTATACCTTCTCAATGGGAAAAAAGAAAATCAAACTCATTCCTTTACCCCCTTTTGAAGCCGATATACCACAAGCCGGGGTGGGAAGTGAGAAGAGAAACCTCCAAAAGAGTGAGACACGGGATGAGAGTGCTTCGAGCAAAGGAAAGCCACATCAGGCTTTACTTTTGCGAAAAAGCGACCTTAGTGAGGTTGAGCGAACCTTAGCTCCACAAAAATTTCCAACCTTCCTCCCTTGTCCCTCACCCTTGCCAACAACTCCTACCGAGCTCCGCATAGAGTCTCCAAGTGTTGAGCCATGCTCAATCGCTCCCGAGCCTTGCCATGGAGTTGAGCTGCATGAGTCCACGTCCATGACTGCTCACCCGAGTTCCATTACTTCCACATCGAGATTGAACGAGGAAAAGGTTATTTCAATTAGCCTTGACCCCGAGCTCTCATGTGACGAATTCCTTGTTGCTTTCAACAAGTTGATGGGTGCTAGCCGTGTTCGGGTCCTTCGTGATGTTGACTTGGCCCCTCATTTCCGCCAGAATTGCAACATTTTTTAGAAGGACGGGTTGATGAGCGTCACTCTACTTCGGCTGTTGGAGTACATGCTCTTAGGTCTACATGGGTACCCGGTAATTTTGAACCTCCAAGAGTTGAGGACAACTCTTTTCAAAGAAGGGGAAAATGAACCGTGTGGGATCGGTTCGCTTTTTGTTTCGCCTACGGTTCCCGGTTTGCTACAAGTCACCCTCTTCTTTCCGCGAAACTAACCCGGTTTCAACATCCATTTCATGGTGGATACGGGTCCTTTGAGGGCCATTATGGCCACCAAGAGAGCGGTGTTTCGTTCTACAAAGACCCCGGGCCATAGGATGTCATCCAAAGTCTCAATAGGACCATTCCCGACCCTTCTAAGGGGCTTCGGAACCATCAGCAAGAATAAACACATGGCAGTGAATGAATTCGAAGATGTTCAAATGGCGTGCCTTCATGCTTTTGATCATAACTCTTTCAATATAATTCTGATGGGTCTCAAATTTTGGGAGTTCAAAGTACACACCAAGAGCTTTCCATCGATATCTTACGGGCCTAAAACGGAGTCTGGATGAAGAAGTTATGTGTATTTGTAGTCGGCAGGAAAAAGCTGCCTAGAAGACTAACTCGTCCGAGCCAACTTTTTGTCGCGCCCGCGACGTCCTAGGTTGCGCCCGCGACCCCTCCTAGCCAGCGACAGGCCATGGCGGACAGTCGACTGACTCGCTGGAGTCAGTTTCGGCGCGCCCGAGCCATCCTTCTGCGACGACGCGCTGTTTCGTTTTTTCTGCTGAGTTTTTTTATTTTTTTCCCATTTCCTATATATACCCCCTTAGCTTATTTCCAACACAGATTTGGATGATTAGGAGCTAGGCTCAAGAAAAATCCTCTCAATTGGAGAGTGTTGTAATTGTGGGTTTTGAAACCCTAATCAATAAAGCTAATCCTTTGGGTGGAAATGGCTTGGTGAATTCTCTTCTTTGCGAGTGGGTAGTTATCCTCTACTCTTTGTGAGATTTCTTGGGTGATTCAAGACTCTTTGCTTGTGGGAGATCCTTGTGCTAGAGATTGAACATCTTAGTTCAATTTGGTGAGATTTCTCTCTTTAGAATTGTTCATATCTTTTAATTCCATGTTTTTTTTTCCATTAATCCAAAACCTTAAAAATTTTGTTTGGCGTTCTTATGAGTTCTATGGGTGAATTTCCACCATCCACATGTTCGTTTAGACCCTAGGCTTCCACGATTCTCTCCAATAGCCCTAGGGTAAGGCTTGTACAACAGGGATGGTGTTGAACTTTTTTAATCTTTTGGTTTAGAGGGGTTTTTCAATGGCTAAATTAAATGTCACGAGCTTGAGAACAAAATATCAAGGGCATGACATGCAATTGTCACAGCCGTGACACCAAATAATGCTTCTTTGCCTCATTTTTCATGGTTGTGACGCACTGTGTTACTCTCGTGGCTTCTGTTTGCTTTGACTTTTCTCGTTCAGGTTTGTTCTTGAAGTTCCGACTTCAGTTCCGAGGCTCCAAAATGCCTCCAAACCTGTCTTTTTTGACCTCTTTTCCTTTATTTCTAGCACAAAACAAACAAAACACTTAAAAAATAGTAACTAACTTAAAACTAGAAATCAAGCAAGCGAAACATTTGAATTTAGGGGCATAAAATAGGCTCGGTTCGAGACCAAACACATGTTATAGTCTTTTCGCAGGTTGCTTGAGGCATGTGATCAGAATTTGGATTAGTAGATTATGGATCTTCTTATCCTTCATGGAAGTTGCAAGTGAGTCGACCTTAATAGAGAAGTTTCTGGTAACTTCTTGGATTTACAGTAACCAATACAAGTTAAAAAGCATTGTCCTTTGCTTGCTGTGTTTTCTTGTAATCCTTGATTTGTTAGAAGTTTCGATGTTATGTTAACAAATCTAAACCAGTATTTCCTCATATTTGTAATTTATGCCTAAACATGCTGCTTGCCATATTTCTTCCCTTACACCCTTTCTTTGATGAAATTTGCTTGTAGAGTTCTCTGGTAAATAACTTTCGGATTCCTGGTTTCAGGGAGCCACAATTGTAGATCAGTCTGTATGCATCACTCCTTGGGGATCTTATGCGAATGAATATGA
Organism: Portulaca oleracea; assembly: GCA_029582165.1. Classification (NCBI taxonomy): domain Eukaryota; kingdom Viridiplantae; phylum Streptophyta; class Magnoliopsida; order Caryophyllales; family Portulacaceae; genus Portulaca; species Portulaca oleracea. Next base: position 16,012,701 of record CM055872.1, read on the forward strand.
TCCCTTCAGCAGGGCCGCTTGGAGTAATGAAAATGGCTCTGGCAACATGGTGTGTATTGTCTTAAGATGCCTTTTCAGTTTTTACATATACCTTTTTGTGCTAGTTGTCTCTTACGTAATACCTATGTTACTCATACTCGGGTACGCGTGTCCATATCGGAGACGGATACGGGTGTCGGACTCGGCTATTTTAAAGAAATTTTATACATTTTCATTTTAATTTGAAGTGTTGAGTGTCGTACCATTTTCGGATATCAAGGGTCGACACGGGTACGGCAGGGAAAATGAAGAGTCGGAGTAGCATAGCCGAATACTGCATTGTGTGACCATTTGTCTGATCTTTTTTGCGTTATGCCCTGTTTTGGTGTGTCTTGTACTTCAGCCACATTGAAAGATATCTTGAGTACTACTGCTGCATGCCTCGATGATATTTTAAAAGGCTGTTAACCCATTGATCACTTGATACTGAATGATGGTCTATAGACCTGGGAAAACTGACCTGAGACCTGAACTGGAAATACGGAACCCGGATGTGAGCCGACACCCGGATGGATGACCGGATCTGACTCGATCCCGAAGAAAACCTGGCCCGAAACCAATTTGAACCGTTACATGAAAAGTGACTTGATTAAGATCCACACCAAATGATCCCAAATCAAAACAGAACCCGGTCTGAAAGAACCTCACCCAAACCAAATCGAGTAAGATGAGCCCGAAGTCACCCTGAACCGGAACCCAAAGCCAAACTAAAAGATGCCATTATGAACTGATCTTAATCCGACCCAAACCTGGATTGGTTCACCTGTTTGCTAGGTCCACTGACGGACTAAGCTTGCAATTCCATTTACCCAATTTGTGCCACTCAGACTTTCATTTTAGGTCAAGTACTATCTCTAGCACTTGCCATTTACCAATCAGCGCTAGGCATGGATGTTTGTCACCTCATATTAAAATAACATTACATATTTTATTGATAAGTGATCGGCCGTAGCTAACGAAGTATTTGTAATGACTTATTTTCAATCAGGTTTTACATTCTCACTTTTACTAAATTCATACCTTATATATGTTTGGTTGGGGTAGACCTGGCAATTTCTGACCGATCCGAACCCGTCCGAAATTTTTAGGTTTTGAACATGATTTTTCAACTAAACCCGAAGTACACCGAATCCGAAAATTAGCGGGTCAAACCCGACCCGTCTGTTTGACCCGAAAATTTAACTTTTTAAGTTGAACTTTATTAAAATTTGTGACTTTGCATTGAAATTTTTAACTATTAAACTATAAGCGCAACTTTTTTTTTGTTATTTCTCTTACTTAAGTTAAAATAGTTACAATAATATAGTGTTACTAGAACATAATCATATTTTATTATATATTTTGTACGAAAAGTAGTATTTAGAGACAATTTTTTAAAAACAAAAAACGGAAAAAGGTCGCAAGCATAACCTGTTGGGTTGACCCGAAACCGAAATACACCGCCCGTAATTTCCCGAACCCTAAATACACCGATCCGTATTTACCCGAACCCGATATACAACCGACGCGAAACCGCCCGCCCGACCGAATTTACAGGTCTAGGTTGGTGTAAATAATGTTCTTTTGAAAGTATGGCTTACAAGTGGAAACATATCCATAAGGGACACTGCAAGCTGAGTCCATGTAACGTAGAATTGAGTATTCATCACAACTTTTACTAGGAAAGGTAAACTTTCGCTTTACCAGATCTGCCTGTGTTGAAGAAGAATGCAGAACTAAGCTCTACCAATTTTGACGCATCCAGACAGGATTAGATAACTATAGATGATTGCATTGCATTGGAAAATACTGAATCTGAATGACGTGTTTGGTATTTCTGATTTTATTGATGGCTATGACTCCTGGTTGATATTTTAGGGTTTTACTATTTCTCAAGGGCTAGTGTATTTGTAATTTCTTGACTGAGAATACAAATCATTAGGACTGATACACATGATAAAATTTGAACAAATTTGGTTAGGGAACACACGCTTTCGTTTCCTCCCCTGGAGAGACTGTAACGGTGGCACAGGAAGTGGTGAAGACCATGATAGCCAACGGCTATAACTTAGGCAAAGATGCATTAACCAAGGCCAAGGCCTTCGATGAGTCGCATGGGGTATCAGCCACTGCTGCTGCCAAAGTGGTTGAGTTGAGCTGTAAAATCGGGCTCACTAACAAGATTTATGCTGGTGTGCAAGCTGTCAAGACTGTAGATGAGAAGTTCCATGTTTCAGAGACAACAAAGTCCGCTGCCATGTTCACTGGCAGAACTGCGGCTGCAGTTGCTACTGCAGTGGTAAACAGTAGTTATTTCTCTAAGGGAGCTCTTTGGGTTTCTGATGTTCTCAACAAGGCAGCCAAAGCAGCAGCTGATTTGGGTAACCAAGGTGGTCAAAGGTAACAATTACTCCAGGATTTGTTTTCTTTTCTAGATTTTATGTAAAGATGTATATCCTTGCATATTTGTAATGGCTGAACCAAGCTTACAAACAGATTTTAGTAGTGATTAATATACATGATTAATGCCTACACCCAGTTAATATCTGTTTCTCGAGTGTTTAATGTATGTAATCCCTTTCCGCTTCTGCGCATTGGATTAATGGTGTAAAAATATGAATATTTATACTTGCTCTGTTATGGAGGAGTCACAATATAGATCATTTTAGCAGTGTGATTCTAGTTTGACAATTCCCCTGCCTGCCTCTCTTTAAGCTAATGAATGTCATGCCATAGCCAAGGTTCATTGTGAGATAAGTGGTATGATCTCGGTCTGTGAAGGCCCTAATCTAGATGTTGTTTTACTCAATTGCACCCTTATAGCCATCCTAACCCCACCCCATTTTCTGATGACCCCTTCTGACCATTGGCGAAAAGCTTCCTTTCATTTTTCTTTCTCTTATATTTTTTTTTTTTTGGATTTCTGGTAAATTTGACCCACTCATTGGACACCTATCTTATATGTAACAACGAATGAGGTTTATAGGTTCGGGAAGGGAGGTACTAAATTGTATACGACAAGCATGATCATCAACTTCTCAATTTCCACCTAATGGGAAATTTTGCATCCACTATGGTTTGAAGCTTGGTAGAAAGGTTGGACATGAGCTTGGTAGGAAGGTTGGACATGGGGTGGTCGCCGCCTAGCTACCACTTTGGATTTTCTTTTCCTTTTTCCTCTGTTATTTTGGGTGTGAACTTCATGTTATTATCCAAGTTTTGAGATATATATTCAGATGCTAAATTAGGTTAGAAATCGAGACGCCAACTTGAGCTCATTCCAGCTTTCAGAAAATCTAATCACTGAAGCAAAGCATCAATTTAACTTTCTCCACCAAACCCCCCACAACCCCAAATAAAAAAAAATAAAAAAACAAAACCCTCTTGTAGCATTGTTCAAAACAAAAGGTCGTAGCTTAATATTGGACTATTAGTGAGTTCGATTTAGGTGAACGGTTGGGACTTGCAGATTCCATAAAATAGGGTCCTCTTGGCCTAATGAGATCTCAACCTAAGGTGGGCTATGTCATGATGGCTGGGTTAAAAGTATGTACTCCATTCATATCAATGTTAATGGGATGCACAAGGTTGGCCTAACAATAAACTCTGCTGAGAGGAAAGTAGGGAGGAGAACAGTAAGGGAGTAATCACTATTACCCTTTGGATAAATTTTTTTTTGATAATTAGCGGTCAATGACCCTTTTTTTCAAAAGTTGCGCCATTATAATTAGGCAAACAACAGATAATGAAAATGAAAATAGACAATCAAGAGCTAATGATGTTCCTCCACCATAGGATCACAACCCAAGAAAACACAATCACAGGACTAACAAATCCAGTCTAACAGATATCTAAAGAAGAATGCTAGGAATGATACAGAAATTTATAGCAATTTTGAACACTAGCAAGATAGAGAATTTCAGCCTATGGGAAAATCCACGATAGCCCTTGCATTTGATCTCCATCCTCTTTAAGATTTTCCAATCCATCAGACGAGCAGCACAACTTCAGTTTGGTAAACTCAAATTCTTAGGCAAATTCTTTGATAATATTAGTGAGCTGATGAGATGAGAAGTAACAGTAATGGGAGCAACCTACCCTCCACTTAGGCAAATTCTTGGGTAAACCTTTGTCTACCTAGTAATGTAAACTCAATAACTGTAATTTTTTTTTCTTTTGTTTATGCCTAACAAAGATCTTGGTCCTACATGATCAGTACTCCATTTGGTCCCCTTTTGCCTCTCCTTTTGCTTTTAATCCTAGTGAGTTGATGTTTGTGAGAGAAATTGTCACCTAACCAAAGCGGCCTGTATTGGTTGCCGTTAATTAGTGACGACCCTGACTCCAACTATAAATAATCAAAGTGCATCGACTTGGCCATTTCCGGGTGAAAAGAGTTGGAGACAATGGCTATCATTTCCCTTTCTATGTTTCAAACATAGAATTACACGATCTCATGAAAGCACAAAATGATGCCCTTGAGGGCAGTATTGTGGTGAAAAGACATAAAGAAGAGTATGAATTTTTGTGGCACTTCTTGTTGAACCTCGGTTTTACCACTTTTTACCTCGATTTTTATTGTCCTATTGAACTTATCTAAGTTATTTAGTTTAAGTTTGTTAGTATTTTCACCCATCTTTGCTAATTGAGACTAATTTATTTAATTGTCTTATTTTAGGCAATTTGAGTGCAATTGATGATGGCAATAGAGGCAAAACTTAAACTAAAATTGCACTCAAATTGCCTCTATTGCCTAAAATTGGAATTTCCATTTTACCTAGAGAGAAACTGAGAATGAAAGAAGCCAAGGCAAAATTGGAATTTCCATTTTGGCACACCTGGGTGTGCCAATCGGCACGGTCACCTGTGCCAAATTGCAGTATTTTGTTTTAAATAGTTTTATTAATTAGAAGAAAGACAGTTTTTCATATTACGTTCTTTCATTCTCAGTTTCTCTCTAGGCTTGAAGGGAGGTTTCCTCCCAAGCCTCTCTAGTTCTAGGGTTAGATTTCCATTGAAGAATGAGATTAGATTGTCCTTGTTCAACAATTCAACAATTTCGCTCTTCGCCTTCAATTCAAGACTAAGTTCTTCTATCCCTTTCTCTCTTTTATTATGTTAATTTCTAGTTAGTTTTATGTTGTTTGGGTTGTGATTTTATGTGTTTAACAATGAATTAATCTTGTTTTAGTCCAAATCTATCTAAATTCATGCTTGTAGTTAGAGGTTTTCTCTTGCCCACCATGTGTTTGATGAAATGCTTGAGAGAGTGTTCATCTATATTTCTTTAGGCAATTGATGTACGCCGAGAGGTGAGATTAATTTGCTAATGTGGTAGAGAAAATAGTTAGGGTTTTGGACATGAGAATAGCCGAATTCTGACTAGGTCTAGGGTTGTTATTCTTGTAGTTTAATTAGACTAACTCCATGAGAATAGGTAGTTAAAATAGTTATACTAGCCCTTGACCCTCGAGAGTGGGCTTTGGTGAGCTTTAATGGTGCAACCGATCACTCTTAATTGCTTGTTTAGAATTGGTAGATTAGGTCGTTCAAATTGATTGGTTGTTGAGTACCGATTTCGTTGCCTGAACATCTTTTTATTGCTTTTGTAGTTTGTCGTTTGATAATCACCATCCTTGGTTAATCAACCTAACTTGAAACACTTGAGTCCGCTCTGAGTGCTTGGAACACAACTCCCTGAGATCGAAAACCGTACTCCCAAAAGTACAACAACACTTCTCGATGGGTCAATGTGGAGGGCTTACCATTCAAACACAAATGTCGAGGTGCACTCTAGTTGCTTGCACAAGTATTGGAAGAATTACAAGAGTGCGGAATCCCATACGAGACTGACATGATCAGGATGAGAATGAAGGTTAGGATGGACTTATCTGGCCAAGCCATTTCTCCCAAGTGCCTTTCCTTGTTGATGATCGGGAAAGCCCCATCTAGGTAATAGTTCATTACAAAAATATGTTATATTTTTGTAAGCATTGTGGGATTGAAGTTCACAAGGTTGCAGACTGTACTAGATTAAGAGACGAGCAACAAAAGGAGTTATTCAATGGTTTATAGGGACGGAGACCAAAGGTTACACCATCAAATAAGGGGAGGAGCCCTTGTATTCCATCAAGCTGATGGCTTTCCCACTTATCTTTATGTTTTACACAAGGGTGACGAGCGAAGACTTAATGATTAAAATACAGGTTCCTCTCTGTTAGGAACATGCTGGCCAGAAAGCATAGTTATTAAAATTTCGATCCAAATCAACGATTCTATGCGTTTATGATCCAAAAACATGGGCAGATCTGATATTTAGGGAGTGGAGTCAACTGACTCCTCTGAAATTTTGAAAAAAAAAATAGTATTTGAAAAAGAAAAAATTAAGCATAATACTTATACAGATTGCATCCACTAAAGCTTCAGAAAATGAAAGATAGCCCAGTGGCAATGTAGCGTGTGAAAAGCATACTTTGTCTAGGGGTGTGTGAGTTCGAAGGTTAGTAGAAGTAAATATCATAATCTTTTCTCCAAAATTTTCCTCTTCTATTTTATTTTATTGCGGTTGTCATACATACTCATTTCTAGGCAGTGGGCACGTTGAACCCTTCTTCTTCGTAACCCTACTTCTCTCTCACCCACCCTCCTAGTCTCAAATACCGGTCACCGTCTCCGACACCACCAAATCGTTGCCGCACACAGCCGCTGCTCGACCTCCACCCTCGGCCTGCACCTCCACTCACAGTCGCACACCTGCCATTCGCCCACTCCGCCCAAGCCAAACCCCCAATTAGTGAGAGAGTGAGTTTCTCATTCCCAATTTTTTTGTCTCTTCTCTCAATTCAACATTTTCTCGTGATTTATATTTGTAAATTTACTCTTTAAGTTCTGAATATTATCAATTCATTGGCAATTCATCGTCAAATCTCAATTTTCTCTCAAATCAATTTACTTGGGGTTAAATTATGGCTTGTTTTTTAAATTGATTTGCTATTTGTTAAATGGGTCAATATAATTAAATTTGTGAATACTTGGTTTATGTGAGTAATTGTGAAATAATCGTGAATAATTGTGAAATAAAATTTGTTAATATGGATGCATAGTTTACTATTTTTAGGCTTTTGAATACTTACTTGATAGCTAATAGACTTGTTAGCTTTCATTGTGTTGGTTTTGTGACATTCTCAACTTTATTTGTTAGTTCTCTTGTGGTTTAGGCTTGTGATATGTGTATCTAATTAATTAACTTTATAATTACATCTTACAATGGAGATATTTTTTTAAGAAGGTAGCCAGGGAATCGAAGTCTCATTCGAGCCCCCGAATGACAGATTCTTCGTTGAATCAAGAAAGTGGATCAGACTATTAGGTACTTATTTATGTGTAACGATAACTGCTTCAAGGATCGCAGACTGACCCCATAAATCACCACGAGTCTTTCTAGTGTGCTTCATCCTCGCTCACTCGCTGCCTGAGAAAACTTCCCAGGAGGTCACCCATCCTAGAGCTACTCCCAGCCAAGCACGCTTAACTGAGAAGTTCCCAACGGATGAGCTACCATAAAAAAAGATGCACCTTGGTGATATGAGTAGTCATTTCAATCCCATTAAGCCACACTTAACCGCATATCTGGGGTGTTACATTATGTTTAATACCATTTTCATAATGGAAAATTGGAATCTAATAAACCAAACTTTATGTTCATTTTGATCTAATAAATCAAACTTAACTTTTTATCAATGGCAAACTGTACTTAACATAATATTTTTCTTAGTGAACCTCCACCAATTTCCGGTTATCGGAAAAATGACATGAAGGTTTTTTTGCTGATAGAAATGAACTTAATTCAAATGAACAATGTGTTGGAAGAAAGATTCGAGCAACGATTGTCATTTTCCGGTAACCGGAAATTGGTGGAAGTTCACTAGGAAAAATATTATGTTAAGTACAGTTTGCCAGTAACAAAAAGTTAAGTTTGGTTTGTTAGATCAAAATGGACATAAGGTTTGGTTTATTAGATATCAATTTTCCTTTCATAATTAATGTTAAATTCACTATCTTAGTTGCAATCAAGCTTTTTAGTACTGCTAAATTTCAATTTTTTTAGCTAATTGTTGTTGACTCCATTAAATATGAATCCTATATCTGCCACTGTCCAAAAACCTTCCATCGATCCAACTCTAGTTAGGATCTTAAAGTATTTTGGATTTTACGATCCTGGCGTAGCGTAAATATTATGTTTTAGAATCGCAATACGATTCTACGATCATACGATTCGATCTTCGATCCTACATGAGTTTAATAATGTTTGCGCACATTATCGTCTTTAAAATTTTGTCGTATCAATATAATTTTGTATTAATGTTATCCACTAAATATACAATTTAATGTATTGCTTCATTATTAGTGAACATTTATTAAGATTTTAGCTATTATAGTGCTTTTTTGATATTTTCCTATTGTATTTATAATCTTACGATCTTTGATCCAATTCTACGATTTCGATCCTAACGCTCATCAATTCTAACAAGAATCTCGATTCTAACAACCTTGCTAGGAAGATGTTCTGAAGCTATAGGTAGCTTTGCTAGTTGGGCTGGTGATGAAGGTGAGCCGATAGTGGAATCAAATGCTACAAATCCTCTAGGAAAAAGGGTATCGACAGGCATGAGAATCAAGCTAGGGATGTGAACATAAGGCCCACAATATATCGATGGTTGAGAAAGACAACTAATGTCAATGACCCATAAGTTGAGGTGGACTCATCTTCCAGGAGTCACTTTCACATGAGAACCCCATTACCCATAAAATCTGGTGGGCAAGGGGATGATCATTGAACTAGATAGTGCACATATTTGAGGCCTGCTAGAGGGGGTACAACACTAAGAAGACTCTTGGGATAGTCACGAGGTAGACCTTAGGTTTGAATAAATGAACGTGGGGGCGAAATTAGCTTTGGGCAAAGAGCTAGGTAATTACCCTTTATCCTTGACTAGTCTTTCGATTTATTTGTTCTTGATTATGCTAATGTGCTATGGGGATAACCGACATCTCATCCATTCCCACTACGTTTGGGCCTAACAACCATCCACCTAACCCTCTTATATATATGTAGAGGATGGCCAAACCTCAAACCGTGCATCTCAATTTGGATTCCTAATCAAACATTATTCAACCACAAGTCCTTGTCGATCTTAACCTCCCACCTACCCAACCGATGGATCTTGGAAAGGACAGAAGGGGTTTACGGAAATCAAGAGACGGAGGTGACATCAATGAGATTATCAAGCCTTTTGCAGAAGATAAGAGAGGAAAAGCGTACTGGAAAAAATTGGCTAGTACACTTGGGAGTTTAGAGCAGCGAAGTAAACAATATAGGGGGATTTGGCTTAGGTTGGGTTGAGAACAAAAGAAGAAAAGGCCAACGGACGACAGTAGACGATCCAAGAGACTTGATCTGATATTAACCAAAGAGGAAGCTATGGACCCATTCCATCGCTTTAAATGAAAGTCTATCTCTAATCCAAGTAAGTGGTACCGCCATATTGGAAATAGGGATAAAAGTGGGGTGGGTTAGGTACGGGGTATATTCCTGACCCCGCTCATTACCCACTGTAGGGGGAAAAATTTCACCCACCCCTATCCCCATCGGGTAGCCAAACCAGGCGGGGATGGGAGTAAGACCCATACTAAGCCAATTAGAGTGTGAGTGTGAGAAATTACGATTAGGGAGAATATGTTATTTATATACGACTAGAATTTTTGACTAACCAATATTACACTCCCCTAAATTATGTATATAAATTTAATGTAAGAAGGGTGTTTATGTATTTTAATAGAAATCAATGACGGAATGGTTGGGATGTATGACAGGAAACTTTCTTGAGTTGGGAAACGAGGGCGAGGACGACGAAATTTTGTCCCCATCGCCGGCCTTGCGCTACGCAAGGATTTAAAACCTTGCCCCATCCCCATACTTATCCCTTCAGGTGCAACATAGATATAGATTTGTCCCTTGAGCAGAATGGAGCCTTTGTGGGTACGAATGTTTGGTCTGGAATTGAGCATAATAGATACCTGTAGATTGAGTGTTTTACCTGGTTTTACCCATAAATTCTTGGAACTTATTATGATTTTGATTGTTTTGTAGGTTTGGTAGTTGAAATAATAGAAATGAAGCCAAAAGAACAAAGTTGAACACATTTTTGATGCCTTTAAATTAAGGCCTGAAGACTCAAATTCGACCTTAAAGAACAATCCCCAGCGAGATTGAGACCAAAAGGGGTGATGACTGGGTCAAATGATAAAGCCAGAGGCATTCATAGGCGTGACAAGTAAGGTGACACATTTCCGCCCACGTTGTTTCGGGCGGTACTTAGGATCCTCCCGTGTTCTTCCACAAGGACTCTAGAATTTCAACACAAATAAGAAGTGAGGAGTATGTCTTTCCATCATTTTTGGGACGAACAAGGGCATTGCAGTCATTTCACGACCCCGAAAGATCGACCGACCTGAGAAAATTATGGTCCATTGGACTACCACGAGTATATTAATCTTTCACATGGAGCATCGAATGAGTCGAAAGATTGGGCAATAGAGCAGAAAAAAACAAGACAGCAAAACGACAAGCCTATGTCGTTAAACGACACATCAATGATTTTGAATGACACTTTCATGTTGTTCTAAAACCAAACAAGCATCGCAAAGGTGACGAGCGTGTCACTTGACGACCCAATCATGTCATACCAACCTTGGGGTGGTCACGGTTCTGTCGCCGAATGACATACTTGTGACCCCTGCAACATTCGAGTGCCATGTCATCCAAGTCAAGATACATGCCCTTGTCGTCGCCTAGAAGGCACAACACGGTCGTATAATCAAACGACACCCTTGTGTCATCTTTGAATATCACGACTCGTGTGGTTGATTTATTTTACATAATTTAAAATTGAATGGTGCTTTGTTTATCCTGGGTCCACTTTCATGAATTTTTTCATTCAACAGACCCCCGGATAAGTATGCATCAAATTGGTATTAGAGCTTAGGGGTGCCCATAGAACATAGAATGGTGTTTGATTGAGTTTTGAATTTTTTGATCAAGTTTTTTTGGGTTTTGTTGATATAGATTCTTGTTGATTTGGGACGTGTTTGTGTTGATTTGGTGTGAAAAATTGATACTCGTGGCATGAACTTGGTATTTTGATGAGCTAGGAGTGCAGGGACATCAACTTTATCTCTTGGGTCCAAGTATTTGTTGAGTGTTAGATTGATTTGTTTGAAGTTGTTTGCTTAGAAGTTTTGCTCTGTTTTGGGATTTTGAACATTTTGGCATGCTTTTGGTTGAGCAATGATGTAAATTTGGTGTTTAAGTGATCTCCTTGCATGCCTAATATTGTTTGAGGTGCCTTAGTGTGAATATCATTGATTAGAGTTGATTTATATAATATAGGAATGGTTATTTGTGATTTGGGTATCTCCGTTTATTGTGTGGGTGCTTGATTACTCCATGAGTTGTTGATGCTTGGTTGATTTTAGGATAACTTTGGTGTACTGGCTATTTGTGTGCGAGGTGCTCCCTTGATGCTTGTTGTTTGCCTTCGGTGATCACTACTTGATTGTTGGTGCATTCCCTATTGCTGGTATCACCCCCGTCTTTCCTTCACAAAATTGGCCTCAGAAAAACACCACAAAAATCCATAGTTACAAATCCAAACATATTTTCTCTTCAATTCCTAGATAAATCCCCTAACTTCACAAAATTGTCTTTTCGTCTAATCAAATGGGCGAACCATAAACCCTACCCAACCCACAGTTCATTCTAATCCAAACCTCGACTAAACCTTGGAAAGGATTGCCAATAGGCAAGATATGCTCCAGCGCCAAATAAGAGATCTTATTGGAGCAATTGTTGTCTTGCGCATCCGTGTGCTAAGGAGAAATGATAAGGACCCCCGAGCTCGTGGAGGTAGCGGTGCTACTCTACCACGAGGTCCCTGAGGCTGTATTTAAATGGCGAAGATAGTGAATCATGTGAGGACTCGTATGATACCTCTCTCCAATCGGCCCTACCTCCCTCTCTCGTCTATTTGTTTTCTTACTTGTTCCAAATCAACAAAAACATTCTTCTCTAAATAAATTCTCTAAAACACAAAAGAACAAACAAAAAGAACAAAAGAAAAAAGAAGAAGAAATAAACTTTTGTCTTCAAGCGTTCAAGGAATCCTTTCCAATTACTCAAAGTTTCCCTCAAGGCATCTTCTAACTACAAAACGTTGGCTTTTATATTTAGAATGAAGTAGTAAGAAGAGATATCACTTTAAAAATCGGAAAATGGCTAAAAACAACCTGAAATGACACCCGTTTTTTTTAAAAATCAGATTTTTATTTCTCTACTCTTATCTTAAGAGTTAAAATGGTGTTAAAACTTGAGAAAATTATTTATGAAGAGTCTCCTAAACAGCGGCAAACATAGAAGTCAGAAACAAGCTAGAGTTTTTCTTGCTAAAATAACAAAGTTTTGGAGTATTTTTCAAGATAAAGGCCTATTTTAGAATAACTTTCCACATGAAAAATGTAGGCTAAAATGTCTAGAAACTCACACAAAAATCCATTTTGTTAAATACCTTAAGAATTGTGAGCTATGGAGCAAAAAAAGACCTATTCCAGATTTGCCACTAGTCAGACAAGGTCTTAGGTTTACTATTAATTGTATTAATAGGTATTTGAGAAAAATAAAATAAACATATGGAGATAAACTAGGCTCATAAATGAAAATTTCCTAAGTTGAAACTCGTCAAAAGCTTTTGTATAGAGGGAGAATGAAAATAAACATATTAATCTCAAAAACTTGTTTTCCACTGCTTGAAAAACATTTCTGAAAATAATATGGATGTTGAATGTTCTTGAGTGTGCTCATCAAGAATAATCTCAAAAACATCTAACAAAAGGTTTTAAGGACCAAGGTATTAATTAGTTTAAAAGCGACTTTATTAGAGGTAAAAAGTGAGGTTAGTTTTAAGCATGTTTTTTGATAGAATCCAAGTGAACTTGAAAGTTAACCTTGAAAATTTCAACATTATATTAGTGATTAAAAATGACAATGATAAGTTTTTATGAAGGCTTTTAAGTAGGAGTATGACACTAATGCTAAATAATGATATAACTTTTAGGAAACCAAAAATCACTAAGGAAATCCAAGGTATGGGGACATGAAATTTCTACCCATACATGGATATGTTTTATATGCCCAAGAAAAGGGCACAAGGGATAGAATTTTTATTATTTATGCAAGTTCTTGTTGTTTATAGCTTTCACTTCATGGTGCTAATTTTAAGATGTTAAGTTCATGTTACTCATGATGTTGTGATTACAAGGTTTATGATGCTAACTTCATGATGTTAAGTTCATGCTACTATGATACTTGTGTTACAAGTTTATGATGTCAGCTTTATGATGCTTGTGATGGTAAGTTCGTGCTTCTTATGAAGCTTGTGATGTTATGTTGATGGTACTTGATGATGCTAAGTTCATGATCACAAGTTTTATGATGCCAATTTTATGATAGCCATACTTCAATGTGATGATACTTATGATACCATGAATATGTTGATGAAGATGTTTATGATCCTAAGTACATGGTTACCAATTATTAAAGTATGATATATGGTTAATGTTGCACATGCATTGCACAACACATTCAAGCATCCATCATGTGCATATGCATTATGCATGTTGATCTTATAATCATCCTACGTAAGTCTCCCTTGGGTACATGGTTCTTTATTGCCTTCTGACTTACGTTACCTACCTTCGTGCCTATGTTACCTGCCTTCGGAATTATGATAAAGAGCTAAATGAGGGTTGTCACTAAGAAATCCCATTAGGGCATCATGACGTAAAAGTTCTTTGCCAAGCCATCAAGGTGCATTAGGTTAATCTATGACATGGAGTCACACGTGTGCATAAATCATGAAATATATGCATATGTGCATTGAAATATGTCTAATATCTATACTTTACATTAGCTAGTCCATATCTATGTCCCCCTCTTAGGTACCAAACTTTCCAAGGAGACTTGATGATGGGTGATCTTCAAAGGGAAAAAGTGACATGGAGGCTAAGGCATGGTTGCGTCTCAAGGTGGTGAGATGATTTCGCTTTCCCCTAGAAACATGAGAGAAGTTGTGCCTTTTTTATCACCCAATCGTCCTCTTTTGTAGGTGATCCTTCATAGGTGTTGGGCGAGGCCAACGCTGACTCTTGGACTACTCCGCTTCAGTCTGCTGGAATTCTGTGGCCTACCCCTCCTTCTCGAGCGGAGCTTGTCTGGATGAGCCATTCCCAACCTTGGGTCTAACCTCAATGTGCTTGACTTGACTCTTTCTTTTTCTCGTCCTGACGAGTGGCCCATGCCCAAGCTTGCTCCTAAGCCCTTTGGCTCACAGGGATACTTTTTTCTTGCATAGTTCCACAGCAAGATTGAGGTCTTTCTCTTTGTTCTCAAACACAATCTCATTTCTTATTCTCCATAATGTCCAAATAGCAGTAAAGCATGTTGCTAACAGATCTTCTTCCTCACTTTGTTTGAAAAGCTCACATCTAACCACTGATGAAACCATTCCTTGAGAGAGTTGGCTTGAGGTTGTACTCCCACAAGGCTTCAGCAAAACTGCAATGAAGGAATAGATAGTCGATCTCTTCACCATTCAGTCCACGAAAAGGACAGAGGTCTTGCTCCAGAGCCAGCATCCCTCTCTTACAAAGATAGGATCTGGTATTGATCTTGCCGTGCAGGGTCATCCATACCATGATTTCCACTCAAGGGAGGGCGAGTTTCAACCAAGATTTGCATACAATGGAGTCCATTGCTACCGCGCCCCTGGCAATTATCTCAACCCTCTTGATTGTCTCCGTGACCGAGAATTAACCTCCTGCTGCCCATTCCATTTTATCACACCCACCAGTAACGGAATGGAAGTCTTGCAGCACTGTCTTAAGCTCCATTTCCATTTCCTTTTCTTGTTCATTTAGTTCCCTGACCCAAGATAGACACCACATCCGACAATGACCTTCAAACCATCCCATATCAGCTACCACACACCTTTTTTGACTTGACAGTCTAAAAAGATTGGCAAACCTCTTCCGTAATGTTTCTTGTCCTTCCCAGATATCATCCCAAAAATGAGTATTTCTTCTATCCCCAATCTTAATTTTCAGATTTTGCTTGAAGCTCGCTTTAACATTCCCTTCTTCTACCATGATTTTCGTGATATCTCTCCAAACCCCAGAGCATTGTTATCTGTATGCATTCGGCAGAAGACAATCATCTTCATTATGAGTTGAGTTAACCACCTTCCTCCAAAGGACACATTCCTCGGTGACGTACCTCCACCACCATTTAAATAGCAAGACTGCATTTTTCATTAAGATATCACCAACGTCTAGCCCTCCTTCAGACTTTGGTTTCTGAATTAGACTCCAGCTGATCGGAGGGCAAACTCTCTGCTCAGGGTTTTTCCCCTAGAAGAATCGGCGTTGTAGACCGATAATTTTTGTGTTGTAGACCGATAATTGTATATGTTGAGTGAAAAATTGATGTGTTATATAGTTTTTTCGAGTTTATTTTATGCCAACCGATTCTAACGAGCCTTTTGATTTCTAGTAGAAATAAGAAAAATATTTTGCCTATATTAAAAAATATCAAAATTCGGAAGAAAAATGGTTGATCATGCCTTGCAGGGGCGGATTTAATATGGGTTCACGTGGGGCCAAGTGACCCCGCTTAAAAAAAAAAAAAAGAATTGTAAATTTCTAGTTTTAAGTGTAAACCTGGGTGAATTACATATATATATATAACATGTAACAGAAAAGAGTCATGCAGGCGCCCTTAGCTGAGTGGTACGTGTTGGCATTAGACAATACAGTAACTTGAGGTCGTGTGTTCGACACTTATAGGTTACAATTATAGTTTCTTATCTTTTCTGACTCAAGTTTTTGAAACCCATTAATTATCAATTACAATTTATTAATTCAATTTTCAATTTTGATGGGTTTGAGTGTAATTATATAATTTAATTTTTTTACTTTTTAATTGGAGTTTAAATGTAATTAGTTTGAATAGCATTTACTTCAATAATTATTATTGTAATCCCTATTTTTTAGTTTAAATGGAAATATATCTAAAAAAAATACTTACTCAATCACGATCTCCTTCAATTTCTGCTAATTTACCTTTGAATGAAAAAAGTCGAGGGCGTAGTCTTCAACCACATTAACCAGCCAATGCAAATAATATTTCAAGTTTTTAAAATTATTGTTTTGACTTTTTAGATTTGACTTTGACCCCGCTTAATTTCATTTCTAGATTCGCCACTAATGCCTTGTCATTTTCGGATTGAGATGAACCTAATTTTTGGTCCCAAACATTCTTGGCAGCGGCATTTCCAACTAATAAATATTCTGAACTAATATCTTGAACTCTGATTTAAAACAACATACCTAACTTGAAATGAAATTAGAATTGTACATTGTGTTAGCGATGGATTACTCCAGAATTTCCCATTAATGTCTCTGTCATGAATGAAGATGACATAAACATTAATCGCAATGAATTTTAGAGTCACATAACTGACATAAATACTTCATATAACCAAATGACTTTGCATGGTTCATTTGGTAAGGGAAAATCATCCATTATTCGATTGTAGGACAAGACATTTTCTTATTAAAGAGGTGGTAATAAAATGACAATCATCCCATCATCCAATCTTTACACCAATGTTTCCGTTTTAGTGGAAGTTAAAAATTTTCATTAGTAAAAATTATGGGATTAATAAGTCATATTTGTTAAAAATAATTTCAATGTTTGACACATCCCCTCCTCATCCTGTACAATTTACTGGTGGTTCCAGTGAACAGTGGGAGGTTAGGGTGGTTCAAGAGGTGTCAATTGATCCCCAAGGTTTTGGGAAAAAAAAGTTAAGTATATGGATTGTTTACTGATATATACCGTTATATTCCAAAATGTAGAGGATACACTCAACAAATGAAATTAGGTGGGGAGGTAAGGTGTCCTAATTTTACATGTAGGAGGTCTAGGGTTCAATTTTGAGTTCCACCAAATGGGTTTTTCTTTCCTTATTTTGAAAGTATACTAAATTTGGCGATTTTTTATTAATATAAGAGTGATCAATAATTTCTTTTGGGTAACTTAGATAAAGGTAATCCATTGATAAATTATCAGTTACAATTATTATAATTAACATTACTTATTAGTCATAATAAAAATAAGTGGCTATGTTTGGAGATAAATATATACCTTGGGTTATTGTTAAGTGATTGTCTTGTTACTAACTTTGAAAACGAAAATGATCTTTTCAACGTCCATTGAGGAAATTATAGTTTATTGTCAAAATATGACCACTCACCGACCACATATTTAAGATGTTTAAAGCATATTTTATTTTTTCCAGAATAAGTGTCAAATTTCACATTATTTAAAATTCCACTATTTGAATGTGCTACGTTTTCGAAAATTCACATTGAATTTATTCGTTGGTTTTTAATTTATTTTTTTTAAAACTTTGATACCCCAAACTTTAAAGTCTAGCTCGCCACTGACAGTGAATGACAAAAAATTTACAAGTAAGAAAAATAAATAAAAAAAAAGTCAAAAAGCTTTCTTAATGACAATGAAGGATGAGAAACGTTTTTTGCTTTTAGATTTTTTATTCTGAACATTCCACCCCTTAAGTGAAGATTCTACTTAATACCTATAATTTATCTATTACATATATTAAAACAAAATCTTCTAATGGGAGTTTTTGCCATGTGTCATCATGAAATGTTTTCAAATAAAAGAAAAAATAAAAATCATAATTTATAACCTTTTATTTTTTGAATCAATTAAGAACCTTATAGTTATTACACACATGAGCGCACAAATATTTATTACACAATTAAAATAATATTCATTAGCTTTTACACATGTTGATTTTACAAAAGAACCAGCATGTAAAAATGTTTTTTATTCAAAATTGTTTAATCGAGATTTTAGATTATTCAATTTTAATGAGTTTAAAATATATAATTTTCAATAGTTTAATAACATTCCCCTGCATCCGCACGGGATATATAGCGCTAGTTTACAATAGTAAGAAATTTTCTCATTTTTCCTCTTTCCTTAATTATTTTGGTCACTCATTATTTATTAGGCTCCTAGCTGTTACATTATGGTCTGATAACCATAAAGTATAGTGCTCTAAATATACTATATATGTTCAAAATACGATAAACATAAAGTAAACATAAATATACTATGTTTAAAATGTTAATCTTAGTATGTTCAAAATATCACATATACAAAAAAATTAACAAAAAAAATAAGATGTTAAAAAAATTCATACTATCATATTCAAAGAGTTACCCTAACATCTACAAAACATCAGAGACATAAAAAAAAATCAAAAAATTAACCCCATTAATTATGTATGTTGAAAACATCATACAATTTTCAAAAAATTAACACCATAAATAATGGGGCATAATATCCAAAAGATTACACTAAGATATTCAAAACATCGTACATTTTTTTAAATTTAAAAAAAAAAAGAGTTTGTTCAAAACTTTACTCCAACAAACCTAAAAACTAGGTTGAATTAGAGGTTGGTATTTGGTTGTGCTCTCAATCTTATTGTGGAACCATCTCAAGTAAAAGTTTAAGCTGATAATTGTAGGTCGAATGATAATTTTATACTCTAACACGTCCCTCATGCAGATGACCTTTGGTCTTAAGCGCAGGTGTTGAGATTCGAACCTGAGACCTCTTGCTCAAATTTGACTCTGATACCATGTGAAACCATCTCAACCAAAAGTTTGAGACCATGTGGAATCATCTCAACCAAAAATTTAAATTGATAATTGTAGATCCAATGATGACTTTATACTCGTGCGTGAGTGGCATATGCGGCATGGGCTTAATCAATCAAACCGTCTTCTCGTATGTCATCATTTTGTACAAATCAATTCCATTTCCCTTGTTTCAATGCCCTTTTTGGGAGGTTGGAGGGTCATAAATCAAAAGTAGTTGCATTTAGCATTAAGATTAAGAAATGAGGCAACATCTTAAAGTCCCACTCTCATATTACTAATTAGTCAACCAATACCCCTAATAAAAATGTTAACACCTTCCTACCCCCCAATAACTTATTGGATAGATGAAGCTAAAGACATGCAATTAAACTGCTGGGCACATAGATACTTTTTCAACTTAATTTCAACCTTGATTTTGTGATGTCCTTTTCTTCTCTACACAAACGTGGGAGCCAAAACTGGGACAGCTAAGCGCAAATTGTGTCATTCGTTTGGATGGATGGTACGTTACGTCCTCCTGGAGGTTGATTTATAAATGTCATCTTTTTAATGCTAATACAATGATTAATTATTGGACTGTGACCCTCTTCTTTTATCAGGTTGGTTCTAACTCTCCTAACTTGTCCTAACTTATCCCAACTTATCCTAATTTATCTCAACCTAACACAACTTCTTAAAAACATCCACTCTAAAAACACAATTCTCCCAAAAAACATCACAACTTATCCTAAATTATCATAACTTATTCAAACATAACTATTCTAACTTGAAAATAACTCGTCCGATCCAAAGAATGGGGCCTGTAATATACAAATATTTAAAATATGATACTAGTACATTTGAATAATTTGATACATGGACCTCTCCTTTTGTTATTATCATATATATATATATATATATATATATATATATATATATATATATAATTTCTGGGTACAAAGAATGAGGATCGAAATATGTAGATTATAATGAGGGTATTTTGGGAAACTTATAATTGATTCTATTTAATTGTTTTAAAAAATAATGTAATATTAATATCTGCATTAATTTGAGTATGTTTGCATTGATGATTCTTTTTTCATATGCACTTTATCCTTTTTTCTTTATTCTTTCAAATAATTAAGAAAAGTATTCTTTTTATTTTTCATTATTGTTTTTCTTTATTCTTTTAAATATAACATCGACAATATTTTCAACAATACGTATGATTTACTTGTGTTCCATGCACTGCACGGGTCTAAGTACTAGTTATTATACTATAGCCGAATTAAATTTTCCGCTTACTCTTCGTCGCCCACCATTTTACTATTGTCGCCCATCTTTTCATTATAATTTCCAGAAACGCCCTTACCCTTCATAATCTCACTCTCCACCTTCTCTCTAGTTTATCTCTCTAAAAAACGCTCTCAATCAAAGACGACGAAGGACGCCACCACATCAACCTCTTCCCGTGAATTGAAATCGACGGAATTCCTGCAAATTTTATGTGTTTATAATTGTATTATTTGAATTTGAAATTTGAAAAAAAAAATACGTGCGCGAATTTTTCCGAAAAAATGACCAGTGTCGCGTAACCGTGCCTGCAGACCGCGGCCGGTTGCCGCACGTTGATCGCGGCAACGGTCGTGGTCTTGCCGAGATCCGCGTGCGGCAACCAACCGCGGTTTGCCGGCCTTGTCACGCGGCATCGAGCCAACATCTGTCGGCAATCTGGCACGGCGAAATTTTCCAGAAAATTGGCCGACGCGTGACTATGCCGGCAAGTCGTGGCTAGTTGCCGCACACCGATCGCGGCATCTACCGTGGCCTTGCCGAGATCTATGTGTGGCAACTAGCCGTGGTTTGCTGGCATACTCACGGGGCACTGAGCTGCCGTCTGTCGGCTATCTGGCGCGGCAGCCTACCGTGGGTTGCTGCATGCGACGTGCGGCACCGTCCCAGAAATATTGTTTTTTATAATTAAAACCGTATTTTTGATAATATCATTAATAATAATGTTAATAATTATAATATTGTATAATACGAATATTAAACATTATTGTAATTTTGGTGTTAATAATATATGTCATTGTAATTATATATAACATTGTAAGTTTGTTCGTTTGTATAAGTTATTGATAATAATATTAATAATTCATTATAGCATTATAAAGATTAATAATGCTATAATTGACAAATAATATTATTAAAATATATATATATTAATGTGAATAAGTTGACCTAAGTTATTGTTAATATATATTAATATTAATAAATATGTTTGTATATATACTATCGTTTTGGTTGTAAAACTGCTATTAGCCTATTACTAGTGTTTAACTCGTGCTATGCACGGTTATATTAAAAAATGAATTCTTGAATATAATAATAAAACTCTATAATATTAAATATATGTAAAAAAACAGAAAGTAAATTTATCTACAATGTAAATTATATTACGTTGTTCAATAAACATATAAATAAATTGTTCCAAGGATTGTATAGTACATATCTTACTTGTAAAAAGTGTAACAGTAAATATAAATAAATGATATTTTCGAATCAATATTATAACATATAAGTTGCAAGTAGAAAAAATACAATCCAACTCAAAACCTTGTAGGTAGTTATCCATAATAATGAAAATAAAAGAACCATATATTACAAATGAATCTCTTAACTGAAGTATATCAAGTCTATCATTATTGATGAGTAAGGTACATGTCATGCACCCTTTCATTAACATTATATGAAAAATTAAAAGTATAAAGTACAAACTTAAAGATAACTATAGAAACACAAACTCAACATTCACTGTTGGGATACATCAATAACAACTTAAGGTGTTTATACATAAGCAATATAATAACTTGACTTGTTGTGGTCTCTCAAGGTTACATCTTCTTTTGTTGTTTAATACGTCAAAAGACATGATATGATATCCATATGATGATTCAATAACCAAATTACAAAGTTAAGTAAAATCAAAAAATCTTAACTGAGAAATCAAACTCAAAATACAATGAAACTCGTAATTGAAAAAAGGGGAAAAACCCTAACCGTTGATGTATCATCTTCCATGAAATCACCGCTTGCTATCACTGGACACCCAACCATTGCCTCTTGACTATCATGTCCGATCAATATCGACCCTTTTAGCAGATGTACATGACACGCTCATGGGACCTTAAAACCATAAAATTTGCCACTTCCGTGTACGAATTCTACACAAATTTTAACTCCAAGCCCTAAATTCATCCAAAATTCACACCATATCCTCATTCACCGCAAATCTCTCGCCCAATTGCAAAAAAAAATCATGGAGAGGAAGAAGTAGTAATAACATCAGATTTGGATGAAAAGCAAGGGGTAACACCATTGCGGAAACATTATTATCGAGATAAGATTTTCCTTTTAGGAAAATAGAGAATTCAATGGTTGCTTCAAATTGATAGTATTTTTCGAAAAGTAACTTGTTTGTATTTACAGGTTTGTCGAGAATTCAATGGTTGCTTCAAATGTTAATAGTTGACAGATTGGAAGAGAATGAAAGATGTTTCGATGTTTATATATTAGGTCGGGAGGTAGACTCCTAATTAGATTTGGGTGAGATGTAGAGTCCTAATTAGATTCGGGTCAGAGGTAGAGTTCTAATTAGATTCGGGTGAGAGTTAGGGTCATAATTAAATTTGGGTGGGAGTTAGACTCCTAACTGGATTGGGAAGTAGATTTATAATTAGATAAGGTACACTTTTAATCTGTCTAGACTTCTTGATTATTATTTTTTTAAATCGATTTTTTTATTATTATTTCATGGGCGGGATTTTTTTACTATATTTTAAAATTGATTTTTTTCTTTAATCTGATTGGCCGATAACCTCTAGAATCACTCTGGATTGAGTATTTCAAATTTCGAATATATTACTTTTATATTATTATAGATGTTGTTCTTAATGATATTATTATTAGATTTTTATGTTGTTTTTTATTTTTTTATTACATTTTTTTGCGTTAAGAATTGTTGTTTAGTGTTTTAAATGTATAGAGTTCATAAAAATAACTTATTTCGTGTAGAATGTTAATAATAGAGTGTTCAAAATAATTTAGAGTGTTAAAAAGTTGTTTAGTTTAGGGTTTAGAGTTTAGGAAACCTAAAAGTGTGGTTCACAATCTTCGATAATGGAAAATGTTAGGGTATAGGATTTTTGGATTTTTAGGATTTACGGTTAAGGTTAAATTAGGGTATAGGGTTTTTGGATTTTTAGGGTTTAGGGTTTATAGTTTTAAGGGTTTGTAGGGTTTAGGGTTTAGTATAGTTTACTGTAACTATGAACGACGAATTTCCTTATAAGCAGTTGTGTTTAGTAAAGTATTTATTTTATTATTATGCAGGTGATCTAATATGGCAGGTAAGGGCAAGGGTACCGGGTTCATAGATCGGAACCCTCACAGGCGTAATGTGACCGCGTCAGCACGACGTGCCAGCCGAGGTAGAGGAGCATCTGATGATGCGGTTTGCCATCCGGAGGACACGCACACTCAGACCACGCAAGACTTCGTTGACCATCGCAATGAACATATTGATTAGTCGACCGACACGGAGACAACGGGGGAAGATGGGACAGAGTCTGAAGTCCCGGAGAAGAACCCTACTTCTGTAGCGCCTCCTCCTCCTTCAGTTTACAGGCCAACGGGTATCGAGTCGTTGAGAGATGCATCATTGAGGTTTGTCCTACTTCGACGTGGGGGACAGGCAGGTGGTGAGGCTGGGGCGAGCAGCAGCAGTAGCAGACAGAGTAAGAGGAGCCAGAGAACTGGTGACGAATGGAAGATAGACGGTAATGTGCCTGGGGACCATAATTGGGAGAAATTATACCAAGCTTTGGAGGTCACATCGCTTCGGTAATCTGGGATGGTCGGGAGCGTTCATCGGCAGCAGTTCTCGAGTGCATGACGAAGAGGAATGCGTTGAGGGAGTTGAGGGCAATGAAGCCCGCAATGGATCGGGTATGTCGGAGTGCACTGGAACGGATCCAAATCACCGCTTTGGCGGACTTGATATATGAAACCATCGATACGACACTGATCTCGGCGTTTGTTGAGAGGTGGCAACCCGACACGAACACATTTCACCTTCCCTTTGGTGAAATGACAATCATGTTGCATGATGTGGAACACATTTTGGGCCTTCTAGTTGATGGTTTGATGCCTGATGTCTTGATCGGGTAGCGGTTAATGGTTTCATGCCAGATATTTTCATGCGGCCTATGTCGGAACTAAAAAAGGAGGGCACTTATGACAAGGGCGTCATGCTTGACACTGATTTAAGGGCGATTTCTATGTTGCCCAAGTACCCCATTCCCCATAGGACACGGGCATGGTTGTTGAGCTTGCTGGGAAACACTATTCTTGTGGACAAATCGAGGGATAGAGTTCGTCCGCATCTGTGGCCTAGCACTGAGTATGTCGATACAATTTCTTGGGGTACGATTACACTGGCGTACCTGTATCGACATTTAGGGGCGGCGAGAAGGGCTGGGACAGCGAAGATTGCTGGGTGTTTGACCCTTTTGCAGGCCTGGATATATGAGTACTTTCCCTCATTTAGGCCACACAATGAGCAAGGTTCAAGGGCCTCGCGCGGGCAGGTGGTTTCCAACTCACTTGGTTAGATCGGAGCAGCGCCTCTGGTCGTTGAGGGCCTCCCTGGACGCGTTGACGCCCGATAAGGTTACTTGGGTCCCTTATGGAGCTACACCTTACAGGACCTGCGCGAGGATGTTGTACATGGGCCCCATTCGTGCATATAACGTCACAAAGTTGTACATGCCTGATCGCGTTGTCTCAACCGACGGCAGCTGACCGACCGGCGAAAGGCCCTACAAAGTGGAATTCGATGAGGTCAACGTCAACACTGCCTGGAGGCCGTTTCCATTTGGAAACAAATTGTCCCTTGATGCTCTGCCACGCACAAAACGTGTGTCGTGGGAAGTTGATGGTGCTTATAACGATTGGTTTGTGGCACATTCTCACAAATTCTTGATCAACAACACCTCCACCAGTCAATCCAAAATCGACGAACTACGGTCGCTCGAACAGGTAAAAAAACACCTAACCATATTTTAATATTTTCTGGATATCATGATTGGTCTAACTGCTTTGTTTTGTGTTCAATTTTTTTGTTTTGTATTTTATATATTTTTTATTATAGTTGTCCTATGTGTGGGCGGATGTAGCGCAGACGATGTTCTAGCCATCCGATCCTCACGAAGAGACATGGTAAGTGAGTCGTCACGCATACACAACTCTGTCTTATATGTATGCACAACAGTGCCATCAACTGCATATCCAGGTCCCCGAGCAGCAAGATGACTAGGGGGAGGAGTAGATTTTTATGTTGTTTTTAATTAGTGTGGTTGTACCGAATTAGATGTTAATTTGAATTTGTATGGATGTACCCTAAACTTAACCAGGGGATGTTGAACATTTTAATTGGTAGTTTTACTGTCGTGCATTTTCAATTAAATTTTAATCGTCGTACATTTAATTATATGGAAAATGACATGTTAAGTTGTTAACCACTAAAAAATGTAACCAAACAAATACATTATCAAATAATTAAATAACTAAGACAAGCCATGACGTTGAGCCTCCCTAAGAGCGTTTCATTGATCAATACGAGCCTTATACGGCTCATCCCAACCTTCAATAGTACGATATCTCCCTCGGTGCCATCCAACATGAATTGGTGGCAGAGGACATTGATCGTGTAAATGAACAAGAATGTAATGAGCCTTGTGTGCATGCACTATTCCAACTATTTTTGCAGGTCCCGTCATTCCAGGTCCTCCTCTCATGGGTAACACTGATATACACAACTCAGTTGTCTGCTCATGTTCACCAGGTGGTGTTGCAAGGTTGATCCACATAATGTTCGACATTTTCGCTGCTGGAAATAAATCCTGAGGAGTCGACAACCAAAATTCAGTCGCAGCTGGTCCAACCATGTTACCACTTATCCGACTGTGCAGATTATTGTACTCTTCTTCAGACCTAATAAACGCCTCCAAATATGCGTTACGATGCGCCAACAATTCACTTTTCATTGTCCTCCTAAAATATGGCCATTGATCTTGGCCCCCAAAACATGCCTCGGCAATGCATCTGAACCCACAGTTACCATCAGACGCAACATCTATCCAGAAGATAATATACGGTAGAAAGAAATGTGGCACATCGTTCTTGACCAGAATGGACCGGTACTGATCCTGGGAATACCTTCACATTAAAAGCACAAACATCAGTCTTAAAAATAAGTGCAGATGTTATTTGGTTATATTATAAAAAAAATAGATAAGGAAATCAAACCTGTTTGATCCATCCCGACGGATGAAGAACTAGATCCCTTATTCCTTGATGAGTTCGTCGTAATCTTGCTACCCCGACCCGATCTTTGGTCGTACTCAAATGCACTGGGATCGTGTCTGGTGGATCTCGATGTTCTGGGTCTCCCGATGCGTGGGGGTTGATCTCCGAATCAGGAATATCGGCACCCTCGGAATTCAACTCTTCGTGGATGATTTGTGATATGTGGCGTATCACTGCTGGATCTTGCTCTCGAACCTGTTGAACGAGCAACTCAAATGTTTTCAAGTCCCGAGACGATGGATCATCACTTGACCCTGGGGTGTCACCATCTCCAATTACTGTGAGCTGTCTCCAGAATTTGTCTATCGGGGTATACTGCAACTGCTCTCCTTTATCGTACATGTACATCATAGAACACGCACACGGAAGGTTGTGGGTTGTCCACAACTTGTGATCGCACTTGTTTTTTCCTTTAGCTGCTCTCGTCGGCAATATGTTATTGAACTCCAACGACAAAATGTAAATGGCATGATGAGAAACATGCCCATGCATATGCTTCAAAAATCTCGAATCCATATAATATCTGTGCGCACTCCTTGACTATTCAATCGCCCTCCGAATCTCGGTATGTTGATTCTCCAAATGTTGGTGAATCCTCACAAAGACACAGTCAAATGTGCCTCTCCCACTTCCAATATAATATTTCAGAGTGGAATGCTGGCTCTCCACTCTGGAAGTTGCAGTGTTCCCCAAGTGAGGGACCTGGTCGGTAAAAGCACAGACAAATTTCTTCTTATAATTCATCCATGTATCATTCAAATACTTCACTACGCGTTCGTTCCTACCAATCCACGCGCTTTCGAGAATCGTCCACTTCATGTTGAAAATGTCAATAGTCTTAGCATAAACGACAGGGTTCCAGTAATGATGTTTGAAATGTAGCCCGCAACCATTCTTCTTCCCCCAGTAAGCGCGTTGACTCTATTCTCAACATCATTCTCAATATGCCAAATGCATAAAAGGTGAGGCACACCTGGGAAAACTTTGGCCATAGCACAACCCAACCCAACCCAACCTCCTTGTTCGTCACAAAGACACCCGGAGTAACATCTGGACCCAACAACTCATGCAACTTCCAAAGCAACCACTTGTACGAATCCATCTTCTCGTCCCGCATGTACGAGTAAGCAACCTGGAAGTTTTGGTTAGTTGGTGTCACGCCTACCAGCTCACATAAGGGCCACTTCGCCTTGTTTGTCCTGTACGTACTATCAATGAGAATGACATTTGGGTACGTACGGAGCAACTTCAAAGAGTACGGGTAGCATAAAAAGGGATGACGAAGATTGCCATCATCATCAAAGTCTGTATAGGAAATGTACCCGCCAGCTTTCGCCAAGTGGATGCAATGTTGGGCATGCGTCCTCCCATCCATATCCTCGGTGCGCATCTTTGCTCGCTCGTTGTATATTTGTCTCACGTTTGCATTACAATTAGGGAACTTTATCTTCAACGATGTGTGTATCGTGGCCAACGTGCACCCCGTGTCGATCATTTCACGTACATGTTGTTTCATCTCATAATTCAATGGGTGTCCATGATGATGTCCTTCCTCGTACACGATGAATCGATGATTGTGCTTCCCCCGGTCTCCATCGCAAACACGAACTCGCCAATTCGAACCAGTACGAGTCCATGCTACAATGACAAATTTACAATTGCATGCCTTCGTCAACGTCTCCCGACGAGTCACTGTTGCATCCAGATCAGTCAGTTTCCCACGGTACTTGCCGTACCTAAAACACTTCAAGTAATACCTGAGCGGACTGTCTGCATCTTTTCTTTTGTATGTAGACCGTACAAACCTAAACCCAATGCCCCGAGCTATTTCGTTGGCCTACTCAAGCACTGCTTCTATATTTTCAAACACATCTTATGTCACAAAAAACAATGAATAATCAACCCCGTCTTTGCCAAACTCCTCTAACTCAACCTGTAGAACAATGGCACATTCATTAATTACCCCAATCTTTACTAACATTTGTTAAAAAATAATATATAACTAAAAAAACCGTATTAATAACTAAAAAATAATAATAACATTAATAATAATAATAATAATAACAATAACATTAATAACAATAATTATAACAATAACATTAATTATAATTATTATAACAATAACATTAATTATCAAAATATTAACATCAATAATAAACACATTATTTTCTATTAAAACAAATTTAAACTACATTAGATCAATATCAAGCTTAATAAGGTAAATGGACTCAACACGGTCCGTGTCAGGCGTGACATGAGTCGTGTTAGTGACCAAAGAACACAAAAAGTGTGCACTAGGCCAACACAGACCATTTTGGAATCAACACGGTCCGTGTTGGACCAACGCAGACCGAGTTGAAACCCAGTCGGGATTGATTTTAAAATCTTATCGGACGAAGGCTGCATAAAATATTCATCGACCATAGCGGCGTTGCCGCACACCGTATGCGGCGTCGCCGCGGTGATTGCCGCACGCAGGCCTCGACAGCTCCGCGGTAAATGCCGCACGTCGATCTCGACAATTCCACGGTAATCGTCGTACTCCGGTGCTGACAAATACGTGGCAAGTGTCGCACGCCAGTCTCGGCAACTCCATGGTAGATGTCGCACTGTTTATGCGGCACCTACCGCGGACTTGCCGAGATCGGCGTGTGGCAACTTCGCCGTTGTCGGTGAAATTTTCACGCAGGAACCGTCCGACATTATTTTCTTCCGGAAAATTAATTAATTACACACATTTTTAACAAAATTAAAATTTACAAACTAACATCTTCTTCTTCACTTGATTTGTCTCCAACCATTGACATTGTTAGGTTCAATTTCAAAATCTTAAACAAATTTAGTAAATTTTGAGAGAGAGTTGGTTAGAGAGAATTGAAAGAAAAACTTAGAGAGAGGGAGAGTGCAACGGCAAATTATGTCTTTTGGGGGGAGGGGGCGACATTAGTAAAAAGGTAGACGATAAATAACAAAGCCCTTAATTAGATCATTTTCTTTTGGGTGGTTGGTTACAAATAACTATACTAACCCCATTCTAACTGCTAACCACAATAAACATTCTCTTACCTCAACTTTTCTTAATATCATACCTCACTAAAAGAATATCAAAACTCTTACTTCACTTTTTTTTACTCCCATATATTCTCAAAAAAATGTTAAAATAATCACATCAATGATCACTCTCTTACCGTACTTTTTTTTATTCTTACTCTCATATCAATTTACCACACTCACTCTTTTTACCATCAACTTAACTACATGTAACCACAGTCCACACCAGGGGCGAAGCTAGGATATCCAATTAGAAGGGATCGAATATAAATATCTAAATAAATCCTCATCGAACGATCCACAAAAGAATAATTTAATATTAATTCCAATATAATGTGATATCCTCACAACTTCCACATAGTTCATGCAAACAACATTAGTAGCATAATATCAACCAAAAACATGTTTCTACCTCTTAAATATTCAACAATTTCCTACCAACCAAAATAAAAATTATAAAAGTAGTGGAGTATTGGACGCGCCACCTTTGTCCTGGTCGAGACCAAGCTAGAGTGATGAACGAACATTGGTACAACTTCGTCTTTGTATCTAGTTGAGTATCGCAGTCTAGCATATCCACTTCCCCCTGATATCTTCCATAACGCCAACATTTAAGATATATCCTCACTGGAACGTCGGTAGTATTTTTCTTATGTAATGCTCTCACAAATCGAAATTCAATTCCCCTTGCGATTTCGTCGTCCATTCATGGAGAACATCAAAGAAATCAAATGACCGATCCGTAGAAAAATAACTCGAATAGTCGACATCATCTCTGCTAAAGTCTTTAAGTGGAACCAACGGTCAAATTTTTTAAAAAAAAACTCATTAGCCTGAACATTAATAACATTAAAACCTCCCATTAGCTTAATAATAATAACAATAACAACCTTGCTAATAATAATAATAATAATAATAATAATAATAATAATAATAATAATATTATTATTATTATTATTATTATTATTATTATTATTTATTAAAACTAACAAAAAAATTAAATATTTACCATCCTAACATAGTATTAATCTCACAATAACAGTAACAATAAAAATAAAGATAATGATAATGATAATAATCACTATAAGCATAATGATGATGATGATAGTAATAATAATATAATAATAATAATAATAATAATAATAATAATAATAATAATAATAATAACAATAATCATGTCAATAATATTAAATAATATTATTAACAATAATAATTAGCTTAATAATAATAACAATAACAACCTCGCTGATAATAATAATAAGAATAAGAATATTAATATTAAAACTAATAAAAATAATTTAAATATTGACCGACGTAACATCATATTAATCACAATAACAGTTACAATACATTAAAGATGATAATAATAATGATAATAAAAATAATAACTATAAGCATGATGATGATGATGATGATGATGATAATTTCGATAAAAAAGTTAAAAAAAAAAACCTAAAAAAGCATGTCACAGGCCCTAGGGACGCGATCCGGCCAAGGTATAGACGCCTTACATGGGCATTCCATCCATGGAACAGACGCCCCTGATGGTGTTTGGGCCATGGACGGAACGTCCCTATAGGGCATTCGTACCTTGGTTTGTTCGCGCTTGTGGAGTGTTCCTGTCGTGACTGAAACATAATATAAGGGCATTTTAGCATGGCAGAAGATATTTAAGGACCAATTTTTTTATGACATATTAATAAAAAATAAAAAAACAAATATCTTCATTTTCATCAGATGATCTTTCATTATGCATTTTAATATATTTTGAGGTTAAATTCAATTTAGATAGAGAGCGAGAGAATGTATAGAGAGAACATAAAGATTGAGAGGAAGAGTGAGAAAATGCGAGGTATTTTGAGAAATTTTATGAAAAAAGGAGGCGATGTCAGCAAAATAGGGGCGATAAGCTGATAACCACACTTGTGAAAAAAAATGCATGAATATGGAAAGAATTGAACTTTACAGGTAGTCGGGAGTTTGGTGAACATAGGAAAAGCAGAAAGTTAGCTCCTGAAAATCTAGAAGGTAGTAAAAGAATCAATGAATACTGAAAGAGATGCATGTAGCTGTATAATCTAGGTGTTGAAATCGACCTTTTATGAGTTGAATTTTTAATGGCCATCACTTGTTAGTTGGCTATATCTTTATATTTTACGGTCAGACTTCACAGGACCTGGTCCCCATTGCCAAAGAAATTTGAGAATATGACAACCTACACCTTCTTTCTCACTTCTTTAAATCTCCTAAAAATTAAAAATAAAAAAAAAGCAAAACGATAAATTAAATAGAAAAATAATACCTATGCTTAACCAAATGAAGTATACGTAGATGTGGTGGTCGGCAAGAAATAGTGGCAATCATTAATTAATTTCACCCCAAAAAAAAAAGTGATTAGTCTTCAAAAGATTTCAGCTAATTTAATTCATAAATTTTAGGTGGGCATGTTATATGTATGTTGAAAATAATTTATTATTAGTAGGAAACAGAGAGAGAAAGTGTATAAAGTATTGGTAAATGGTAATAGGCTAAGAGTCGTTTTCTAATCAATAATGAATACATAAAGGGCTACTTATTTGCCATAATTTTAGGACGAAAGGAAATGACTTTTTGATCTTCTGGCTGTTCTTTGCTCAGTACCCTCGCTGACATAATTACAGATCATGCAGAAGCATCAAAGTTCCTAAATCGGTTTGCTATTTTTTCATAGTATCTTCCTTACAAAGTACACCAATTTCATATAAATTGTTGTTTATAGAAATTGTGCAATTAAATTTTTAAAAAATTTCATAAAATTCTTAATATATACAATGTTATGTTATATAAAATCACTATCATTAAATTTTTAATATAAAATATTATCCTAGAAATATAATATTATAGTTATTAATAAAATATTATATAAAAAGTTATTAATAAAAAAGTCACATTAAAAACTATCATAGTCAACTAGATGACCATTAATGTGAAATTAAAAGGGTAAATATTTTTCACATTTTTCAAAATATATAATCTTATATTTTTCTAATAGTATATTTCATTACAAATTTAGAGAAATAATTAAATTTATATATATATTAATAAATTAACAATGACAAGAATATCCACGTAACAAATAAATAAAAATAAAAAAAAAACAGAGTGATGAACTCGTGGTCAAGACAGGGTGAACTTGTGTTGTGGTGGCACATAATGATTACGCCAATTCAAGAACTTACCTGATGAATCTACTCATGGCATCCGATTACTATCAAGTTGCAAATAATAATAATGAGGTGAAATTGGACTACTTTCATACCTTAAATAGGATAACTTAATTTATCATTTTGCTGACAACACTTGGAACTTATTGAAGAATAGAATTTAACGAACAGTTCCCAATTAGGGGCGTAAATTCTGTACCAGAAAAATGCTATACATATGAACATCGATCAAGGGTAACAAAGGTTGAAATCAATGCAACAGATTGAGAATGTTTTTTTCTCATATAGTTACTTAGAAACATTCAAGTATACAAAGCCTTCCCACAATCTACAAGGTAGGTTAAACATTATGAGCATCCACATACATGACTAGGGATTCCAGCACCCTGCTGAAGTTTTCTAGTCAGCATTTCATCTTAATGCTTTCTGTGTCACAATATCAAGTTTTTCTGTTCACATATGATGAATTCGCTTCTGTACAACAAGAAACTCCCAAAAAATGTTCTTTTTTTAAAAAAAAGAAACAGAAAACTCTGATGATTAAGAAAATGGTAAATCCTTATTTACCGTAGAACTTAGTAGCAACAAATGGGGCATCGAACGAGGCCATTTTCATTGCAATCAGGGCATCTCTGAAACCCACAGTCATCATCTTGACATTCTTCATCTTCCTCGTATTCGTAGTAGATTTTACAGCTTCCAGAGCAGGTTTCACAAGGAATGAAGCGTATGTCACCACAAGCCTCACAGACACCATTAAGATTGCCACTATCATCCTCTAACCTCTCACAACCTCCAAAGGTCTTGTCTAGTAGCCCATCTTCGTGCAGTCTTCTTATCTCTTCAACCCCTCCAATGCACTTGTCTCCCACAAATACCTTAGGCAACCCGCCCATGAAACCGTACCCTAACAGCTCCCTCAATTCTTCCTTAAACCCTGAATGCATAGACACGTCCCTCTCATCAATCCTAACTCCTAATCCTTTAAGGATTAGTCTTACATAGCAACAATCTTCATATGTTTTCCTCACTCCTCTTAGGCTTGTGAAGTATAATACCACCTTCTCCTCTGTTTTATTTACATGCCCATTTCCTGCCTCAGCATTGTGTTCCTTCTCCACTCCTTGCTTTTCTGTGTAGCCATTTGTATCCATATACCCTTTTTCATTTTGGCTTTGTTTAGTAAGGGAATCGAAGTTCTCCTCGTTTCCCCTCCTGTCGACAAAGCTATTGACATGAGCATAGCCAGCACTTGCAACAACCACGTTCACCCTTTTTTCTTCGACGACGTCCCCATTGACCTTCTTTTCCTCAGTGACCTCAATGGAAGTGACGCCATTCATCTTGACATTCTGCTGTTGTGTCCACCCATTCTGATTAGAATCAAGAGGCTTAACGTAGAAGGGGTTTGAGGGGGGAAGCTCTGCAAGGGCCTTCCTAAAGGCAGAGATAATCTCAGGATTGAAGTCCGAGACAGTAATGACATTCCCATTTGGCATATTAGCATTCCCATTCTGCTTCTGTATTGGAGTCTCCTCCATTGGGAGAGTGTTGTCTTGACGCATAGACCTGGGGGTTTCCAGTGCAGGAATCGAATCTGTAGTGACGTGAAAGGAGAAGCTCCTAACATGGCGGCGTTCCCCAACTCCAACCCTAAGAGGACTTGTATCCTCGAGCCCCTCCATTAATTCCTTAACGTTGATGGTTTCAGGCTCACCAGGAGGGGTTCTCGTTGGTGTTTTAGGTGCAACCCTTGTCATCTTTTGATCGATCATCTTAGACCATGCCTTTGCCTCGATCATCCCCATTGCAAATTCCTTGTTTTTGCCCATTCTAACATCAGTATTCTTCTTGTCATCTTCATGTTCATCATCACCGACAACACATTTTTCCTCCCCTAAGTTGCGGGTAGGTGACCGGTCAAGCTTCAGAGAGCCTAACGTCGAGGATTTAAGAGCGACGACATGGTAGCTTTCCCTTTTCTTCATGCGGGGGCGGTGAATGTTCAGCGAGAAACTCCGCTTTGTTGCAGGCGTATATGGAGCTTTGCAATGGCGGCATCTCGAATGCTTTGAATGATGCTTCGAACTCGCGCAACCCATATCCACCAATCAATGAAATAATCACAGTGAAATCAATCAAAAGGGGATGATTAAATCAATTAAATCCGCCACCAAAACAGAGGAAGTATTGTTTACTGAGATTGAGAAACAAAAGATACCAACATTCTACAACTATAATGATTGCGGCACAAATTTAGGGATCTCCTTCGCACATGTGAAATGCCCCAAAACAATAAAATTTATAGGATCGAGAAAATGGAATTCAAATTTAGAAATTTGATCAAAATGGGTATATGCTTCGAAAATGATTATAACCAAATTATGAACCCTGAGAAACAGATCCCAGAAAAGATTTTCCAGATCGAGATTAAGATTGTAGTCAATCAATCACTGAAAGAAATCAAATTGGGATCTGGGGGGTGGAGAAAAGGCTAATGCAGAAACAGAAATGAATAAAAGTGAGAAAATAAGGAGGGGAGATTGAAATCCATTGAAGTAGGGGGAAGGTGGACTAATTCAATGGATGAATAAAGTTTACTCTTTTTTTTTTTGGGGGGGGGGGGGGGGAATTAAGAAATAGGAATAGAAGGAAAGTGGGAGGTTGTGAGAAGGGGTTTGTTGGGTCAATGGAGGACGGCTAAGGAAGAAGGAGGAGGAGAAAAAGAAGAAGGTTCTTCCCAACTTTTTGAGGAGATGTGAATGGATGGAGGAGGAAATGGGGAAAGCATAGCTGGAAAAAGGTTTTGATACAATGGGGTTCTACTGATTATATATGCTTTGCTGTGTCATAATAAAATTCATAAATAAAGAGGAAAAAGTTAAGACGAGTTTGAGCAGTAGTTCGTTGGTAGGTGTTTTAATTTTAACATAATGTTTTTGCCAATTTTATTGAGGGGGTATGAAACTGATTTATGGGAATTACTAACCAGTGTTGGTTGATAGCCTGATAATAGGAAGAAATAAGGGAAACGGAAAGACGGCAGAGCGGGAATTACTGGTCGACAATCGTACACTTGGACATCCTCCCTCCGGCTAACAAAAAGGGTTTATTTGGATCAGCCATGCTCCAGTTGGAATCGGGTTTGATTGGGACTGGGTCCAGGTCGTTTTGACGCCAGATGGATCTTGGCCGATTTGGATTAGGTTTAACAGGATTGGGATCTTCGGGTTAGAGTCAAATGAATTTTTCTCCGGGTTGGGTTGAGTCGGATCAAGCCAATTTCATATTGAGTTGATTCAGTTGCTTGTTTTTGGGTGAATTTAAGGTTTGACAGTTTTGGGTTAGATTGCTTTCAGGTCGGACTGGTTACAGATCTAGTTGCTATTATATTATATTAAAATTTATATATAACTAAAATGCTAATTTTCAAATTTTGAGCAAATATTAATTGCATAATTGCATAATTTATAGTGTATGATTCATTAGTTTGTACTGTATTGTATGCAAAAAATTATTAACCACTATGCCAATTGATAGTCAAACTAAATAATGACAACATATGGGCTATGGAGTATGACAACTGACACAAAAGCCCACATGTATTTAACTTAATTGTTATTTATTAGTATTAAAATTTTCTTTTGAAAGTGAAAGTTAAAACATATAAGCTTAAGTGTTTAACTGTTCAACTATACACATTCAATTTCAAATTTTCCATATAACTATTCTAAATCGGGTATAGTTTGGTTTGGATGTAAATCAGGCTAGTTCCAATTCGGTTCAATTGTGTTTCTCTTTCTATTCAGGAGTGAGCCTTGAGGGGTTAGAGGTCTCAACTTCCTCTTCTTCATCATCGTCATCAACATTGATGTCGACGCGTTTACTCACTTGTTGGACCACTCCTAAGACGTCGTCGACAGTGCATTGCTGCTATTTGACCCTCCTAACCTGTCGAGCCTCATTTTCTTCACTCAACTTCGTTTGATAAGCCACATGCCCTTCAATTAGTTTCTTTTGACGAGCCTCATGCTCTTTAATCAGTTGGCGCTACTCGTCCAGGTTTTTCACCTATTCTCATGAAGTGATAATACGAGGTTTTGGACCTTGACAAAGAGCTAGTCTAGGTCCTTGCCACTCAGAACCCCATCGTTTGCTTGATCTTTAGATGTGTCGTCTAACATGTTGAAATTTATCTTGCGGCGAGACCTAGCAGGTGGTGAAGAGATGAAATCGGTATTGTGAATGACCCTTCCTGTGGCAAGATCACGGATGCGAGTTCGACTTGAAGATCCTATTCTGCCTGTATGAACAATGTTCTCTTAAGGAGCTGACCTCGACACTGACTACCCGATGCATGTATGACCTAGGAACCTATACGGGACTTCTTAGTGCAAACTTGACGCCTATATGCTGACTCAAGACTCAACTCACCCATTGTTGCGCTTGCATGCTAACGTGCTAGACCTACATGATCCTAGGACAGATGCAGGGCACGTGCACATTTACAACAACAAAGGGGTAAACCAGTCATCAAACCCCCCTGGATCGAGTTACGTCGGGTTGAGTGAGTCTTTCGAACATAGAACAGATCCAGGGTCGGATAAAAGATTCAAGACAAGGAAAGACGCTTTACACTTGACAGAGACAATTAGAAAAAAGGTGGAACCAGTCATCAAATTCCCACTGGATCAAGTCATGTCAAACTCATGCAGCCTTCGAACTCAGAGCTAGAGATTTTATGTGAGGGGTCAAATGAAAGTTCAGGAAAAGTCAAACTAAATACACAGATGAATGCCACAAAGGATCGACGAGAATCAAGAAGACTGCCCCCACCGAATCCTTCCTTTGCACAATATAACCAGTAAACTCCATTGGAACTTGTAGTGATCTAGATAAAGACTCATCCCAATGTCCAAGTTACTTTGCTATTTATGTTGCTTTGGGGTTAGACCATGGGTAGTATTTATATGTCTCACCGGGCCAGAGTAGCCCCCAAGGGATCCTCAAGTCAATTCTAGTTCAAAAGGCTATCAAGGGAAAATAACAAACAATTATACATGACTATTCACATAACACGTACGCATCTGCATCATTAGGTCCAACAATCTCAAATCGAGGTTCCCACACATTGTCCCTTTGCATGCCAAGAATGTCAGGGGTGTTGCCATTTAGCTTCTCAGAAGCTTTAGGGTGTTGTATGAGTAGATGTAGAGATTACAGGTTTAAGTGATGGAATGCATAGCTGAAGTAGTAATACTTAGGCATATGGGTTAAACAGTGTTCTAGAGCTAATCATGTGGTCACTGCTTGCGCCTCCAAGTCATTCCAACTCAAAAGGGGCATGACCAATGCATATAGCCTTATGTAAATAAGTAAAAGAATGAAATAATGCAATTTCCTCCTCTACCCAATTTAGATTAATCTGACTCTTTCAAGTTTTACCCTCTTCAATTTAAGTCCCTAGTGAAGTCACCAATTATATAGATGCAGCATTTTCCCGAAGACTTCACCTCGAGAAACATTTTTCAAGGTCTACAACGTTGGTGACTCTCAAGAGGTAGCTAAGACTTAGATTTATGATTTAGGGACAATGGAGAAATTAGCTACTTTTAGATATTCCTGAATTTGCATACTTAATCATCGAATTAATCACGTTATCAAATTAACATTATGAAATAATCAAATAAAATTAAATAAAGGGAGTATAATTCATAAAAAGTTTATATCATGAATTTTATTATTTTTATATTCATCTAGTATATAAAAGATGAAGGAAATAAAGGAAAGAAAGAGTCAAGGAGCAACAAATAGTCCGTACTAATTCACCATAACCAGCAGCTTACCATGACGTAGTAAGATTTGCTTACTGTCACTCGAAGCTATAAACACAGTTCAGGTCTTAAGCTTAACCGACGTGTTATGCTATAAGCACAACCAGCCAGTTACACTAATTATATCAGAATTCTTGTATATCCCCCCCTCTCAAGTTTCGCTATTCAATCATATATTAAAAGAATATTGACGAACAACAAAACTAAGAATATAAAAGTAGAAATTAAATAAAATAAATCATGAATAAAGAAGAGGCGCCGGTTAATTTTAAAGTTAAATTAACATATTATAATGATTAATTGCAACCTACAAACCCATAAAATCAAGTTTAGGGGTAAGGTTGCAAGGCTAAAGTATAATTCTTTTGGCTTGCAGTACGATTCTTTTGGCTTGCTCGTGAGAGACTGTCTTTACTTAAGTCAATATTAATTTTAGAATTGGGCAGAAGAAGAAGAGTAACAATTATTTCATTAATTCAATTATTAACATGCAAAGAAATGAAATAAAAGACAAGAAACTTAACATAAATTACACACTATACATGCTTTGCAACTAGCAACAAATTACATAGTTTCAATTGAATTTACGATACGAATAATGAAAATAACATACTATATGCTAACCTGGCAACAACAGCACAAGAGAGAAAGTAGCAGGAATAATCTCACTATGTCAATACATACATCTTGGAGATTATGATGAGTCCTTCTGTGGAAAATATGAGTTGTATTTATAGGGTTGGCTAGCGGATTAGCCAGTCCATAAAAGGGAGAAATACAATCCGAGTCAATCTCCTAGGACGAGATCAATTCAGTTTCTAGGGTCGCCGTGTTGCGTTTTGAGGCGGAAAGAAACCAAAACGAGGCTCTTTGGTCCATAGTGTAACTGACCGATTATGCCAACATAATTGGCCAGTTACACCTTGGGTATATTCCAACGTGTCCTTGCAATGGAAGCCAAAACGGATTCGTAAGCATCCATCATAACTGGCAGGTCATAGTAGTGTAACCGACAAGTTACACTTTGGGAAAAGGTTCACTTTGTGGAGATCGAGTTTATTTTTGTGGACTCTCTCTGCTTGCGGTGCTACTGTCAAACTAATTCTAATTTTACATTAATTACTAAATTACGAAACCAGTGACAAAATCTAGTGTCTACAAAATCACGTCCTGAACATCAACACCATGAATTTGCTTGACAAGCAACTTCCTCAATGGACATCGTGGTACGCATAATTTGTTCCCTTGAACAAAAACCCTTTTGCGTCACATATGGATCGTCATCTCCGTTAATATAAGGTTGAAAATCCTTATCTTCTTTATAGAACTCCTTGATGTGTTGAAAGCCAAGAAGTCCAATTTCCACAATAAATAACAATGAATGATGCCTTGAAAGCGCATTTGTGACCACATTCACGCTCCCCTTCTTATGTTTTGCTACAAAGTTAAAACTTTGAAGGAACTCTACTCATTTTGCATGCCTAGAATTGAGCTTCTGTTAGCCATTAAAATATTTGAGAGCCTCGTGATCGAAGAGTAGCACAAATTGACTTGGACGTAGGTAATAAAACCCATGATCCAAGGCTCGAACCAAAGCATAAAGTTCATTGTCATAAGTCGAATAGTTCTTCCTTTGAGTCTATAAGCTTCTCACTAAAATAGGTTATAGGACGTTGACTTTACATGAGAACATCTCCTATACCTACCCCGCTCGCGTCACAATCAACTTCAAACACTTGTGTGAAATCTAGTACCACAAGAAGTACACCTTCGCAAAGCTTGGATTTCAACTTCTCAAAAGCACTTTGAGCTGCTCTAGTCCACTCAAATGTGCGGTTCTTTATGCACTCTGTGATCAAGGCCGTGAGGGTACTAAATCCTCGGATGAATCGTCAATAAAACGATGTTAGACCATGAAAACTCTGCACTTCAGCGATTGAGGATGGGGAAGGTCAAGACCGGATAGGCTCAACCTTAGAAGGATCCATCGAAATACCTTCTTTCAAGACTATGTACCCCAAGAAGGTGACTTGGTGGGTACAAAACTCACACTTCTTGATCTTGCCAAATAGTTTTTGTTGTCTCAGGAGCTTGAACATCGCTTCCAAATGCAACAAGCGCTCACTCTCATCCTTGGAATACACGAGGTTGTCTTCAAAATAGACCACAACAAACTTCTCGATATAAGGGCGAGGGAGTTCGTTCATAAGCCACAATGAACGTACTTGGGGCATTAGATAATCCAAATGGCATAACCAACCACTGATAAAGTCCACTCTTAGTTTGGAATGTTGTCTTCCATTCATCAACTTTCTTTATTTGAATCTAATGATACCCATTTCGGAGGTAATTTTTGAAGAAGATGCATGATCCATAGAGCTCATCTAACATATCATCAAACAGTGATACGGGATACCGATACTTAATAGTAATATTGTTGTTCGCCCGGCTATCCACACACTTTCGAAACGCGCCATCTTTCCTTGGGAACTAGCTAAGCTGGAACTAAACATGGACCCATGCCTTCTCGAGCATATCCCTACTTAATGAGCTCATCTACTTGTCGTTGCAACGCCTTGATTTCCATGGGATAACACCTTATATGTCATCTTGTTGGGTAAAGGGGCACCCGAAATGAGCACAATTTGATGCTCAATTCTACAAATAGGTGGGAGACCAAGAGGTAGGTCTCGAGGAAAAAACATCTTCATATCGTTCCAGAAAAGAGGCTTACACAAGCATGCAGGGGGTTCACTTCCTCACTTTTATTGGCTTCAAGGAGGAGTAAGGCAATGATTTTCTTCCCCTTTCCAACAACCTTCTCGACCTATGTGTCACTCAAGTGTTTAAGCTCATCACATCCCACCCTGGGTTTGGAAGGTAAAATCTCATATGGGGCTAATGGCATAAGTTTGACCCTCTTTTTTCCAACCCATCATGAATGACATGCTTGACAAATTACCATGGATGCCACAATAAAATGTTACAAGCATTCATAGGTACTACATTACATAATATAGCATCATGATACTTAGAACCAATGGCGTAAGTTTGGCCGTCTTTTTTTTAACTACAAATTTGTAAGTGTTTTCCAACCCATCATGAATGACATGCTTGTCAAGTTGCCATAGATGTCACAATAAAATGTGACAAGCATCCATAGGTACTACATTGCATAATATAGCATCACGATACGTAGAACCAATGGAGAGATTTATTACAGCTTGCTTGGTTACCTTATGTTTGTCATTGCTGTTGAGTCATTTCAGAGAGTAAGGACATGGATGCAGAATAAAAGGAAGACCTAGCTTCTCCACCACATAATTCGACCCCGCATTTGTACAGTTTCCCACCATAAATAATCAAATCACAAACTTTGCCACCCACGGTGCATCTTGACTAGAAAATCAACTCTCATTGCGCCTTGTCGATGGGGGCTTCATTCGTGTGCAACACCCTTCTTAGAACAAATAGCTCTCCTTTGTCGTGCTTAAAAGCGAGGGAATGTCATCCTCGAAATATTCACAATGCTCGACAATAAACTCAGCTCTTCTTAAGTGGTCATAAGCTCCTCTTTGCTTTCTTGCACCTCTTAAACAGTCAATGTTCTCTAGGCGAGGGATAGGAAATTACCTTGGCCCTTGTCTACTCTAGGAAGGCGCCGCAGACCGAGGTGTCTCTTGTGCCTAGGAGTAGTCAATGTGTTCGGCTTGGAAGAGGGAGCAAAAGGACGGCCAAAAGGCCTAGTGAGAGCTTTCTCTTTCTTCCTTTGCTCGATCTTGATCGCAACATTGCATATCACATCAAGGGAGTAATATAGCTATATATCAACCTTCTTGGCAATCGAAGGAAACAAACCATTCAAGAACCTCATCATTGTTTTTTCGGTAGCTCTTAGGGATGACTCTTGATAAGTAATTGCTCGAGCTCCTGAATATACTCAATAACGCTTCTCTTCCCTTGTTGAAGGGAGAAGAGTCTTCTTCTTAGAATGTTTTACTTGTAAGTAGTGGGAAAAAACTACTTGTTCATCAAATTCTTAAGTTTCTCCCACAAAACAATCTTCTATTTCCCATTCTGAGCCTTTTATGCCTTAACACTTTCAAACCGTAGCGATGCAACTTTAGTAAGCCTCAAGTTAGCCAACTTAAACGCTTTTTCATCATTGTACCCCTTAGCTTCAAAATACACTCCAATAGTTGCACCCACTCTAAGTAATTATCCGGGTCAAGGGAGTCATTGAACTCCGGAGCTCAACCTTGTCATCATGCAAATCATCTCTAGGTAGTTGTTCCCCTCTTCCCCTCCTTTGGAATATGCGAATAGAACCTCCATCATCATCACTCAACTCAATTGAAGTTAGGAAGAGGACGAATGGGGAAAGGGGAGGGTTTCTCTTCTCCCAAGTCGAGGTTGACCTTGGAAATGGGCATTGGTTCTTTCAAGTTGATTCGTAATGGCACCAAGAACATTCTGAATAGTTGAGACTCGACTTTCCAAGCTCGGATTACGAGCTTCTTCAAGCTGACACCTCATTTGTGCTCTTTGATGTTGGCTCGATTCCTCTTGATTAGGATTAAGGTCACTAACCATATCAAGAAGGGTTTTGGGCAAAATGTGTTTAGGATTTTTTTTTATGGAGTTTCGTTTTCTTGAAGTTGGCTTGTGTTTGGCTAAGGTTCTTGGAAGTTTGATGCACATTAGAGATGAAGGAATTGAAATATAGAGGAAAGAAAAATTTACTAATATTTCACTCAACATTTCAATCACACCAATCCAACAAACCTAATCTCCAAAACTGGTCATCTAACAAACATTCCAATACCAATATCCAATAATCACAGGGGATACAAATCACTAATATGATCAAACACCCAACAAAAACAAACACCCAATGATCAATGAATGAACTCAAGCAAGGAATAACATGAAGCTACAATACTAACTGGAGTGTGGCGTGATGGAAGAATAGATTGTTTGCTTCAATTTTGAGAATATTCGACAACAAATATCTTCGAAGCATCCAAATGTCCCAAAAAAAAACCCCATGAAATACCTCAAGAACACAAGAGAGGAAAAATGGATATAATCTTGGATAAAGATAGCATCACTAAGATATGGTCAACCCACCATGATTTGACAAAGGATTTCCATCACAAATCACTAAAGGATTTACTTAATCTCACCACCAAATAATCTATTTGGATAAAGAAAATCAAGGCTTGGAAGAGAGTTTAAGAATGGTCTCAAAAATACTATCTCCCTTTTTCCAATTACTGATATAAAAGTAAGGAATGGAGTTAAAACTCCAACAAGAGTTAACTCAAATGGGCCTAACCAACCAAAGTTGATTACAACTTAAATGACCTAACTAATCCTAATAGAGAGAGGACAAAAACTGGTCTAAATTAACAAAGGCATTACAAAATAACTAATAACAAAAAAAAAAAACCCCTTATCTGCAAAAACAAAAGGCTGAAAAATTGGGGAAGTCACAGGAGTGATCAGGGACATCACAATCGTGACCGACTTATCTTGGATAAGGGCTCATCTTCCAACGAAAGTCATGGGTGCGAGGTCAAAGACTTGCTGAAGGGGCCACCTAGGTCACAAGCGTGACCTGAGTAGTCACCACCATGTTATACTTCTACAATGGCAGGTCACAGGCGCTCTTGGGAACGTCGCGGGCGTGGCGACAAAAAACCCAATGAGTCACTGGCATGACCAACCTAGGTTATAGTCATGACGCGTCCAAGAAAATCGCCCAAAAGA
Organism: Portulaca oleracea; assembly: GCA_029582165.1. Lineage (NCBI taxonomy): Eukaryota > Viridiplantae > Streptophyta > Magnoliopsida > Caryophyllales > Portulacaceae > Portulaca > Portulaca oleracea. The sequence continues at coordinate 16,056,856 of CM055872.1, forward strand.
GGAAAAATCCCCTGAAGCAGGGAAGGCTCAGATGAGGCTCATGCTCGTGACTCCTGTCTGGAGTCCTAGCCTCAAAGGCCTCCATCACATGACCACGACACATGACCACGACACAGAAAAGGGTCACAGTCATGACTAGTATTGTCACACATGTGACTCAATCTGTCCTTCTAGACAAAATTCACTCCTTAACCCCCAAAATGACCCATCACCTTAGTCTCTCCTTTATTCGTGCCAAGGTTATGAAAAACATCCAATTAGAATGCTCTTGCCTAATCGAAATTAAGGATGGTCATGAACAGTCTTCTCGGGTCCGAATCAAAGGCAAATTGTAGCTCCATTAGACCCAGGGATGCAAGCCGCCTCGCCCTCGTGAGAAGATTGAGTAAGGGCCTTGATTCACTTCACTTGGATTGATGATCGTCGATGTTGGATAGTGTTAGTTACGGCTCCACATAGTTGGTGGTTGGGAAGTTTCAACATAATACAATTATTGCAATTTATTAAGTACTCCTGGAGTTTGTGTTTCAAATAGTATGATTGTTCACTTGTATATGTCAGACTATTCACTGTCAATAATATGGTAATTCACTTGCAAATACCTAGAGTATGAACTCAAGATGCATGTAAATATTGATAAAGTTACCCTCTTAAAAACCATTAATAGGTCATCTATAACCTTCAACACATTTAAACTTTTAACTTGGTATAATTTTTCATAACTATTTTTATTTAAAATCCAAAATTAAAAAAATAATATTAAATATACTCTCCAAAGTTACCAAATAACATTTGTATAAATTATGAATAAACATCATTACACTTAACACAACTATTAGAATTAGAAAAATTGGGGAAAGCAAAATCTTCATGCAACACATGGATATAGAAATACTAATACATCTTGATCTTTATATGAGAATTTTCTTTTAATAAAGTTTCTATAGTTTAAAAACCAAATCAATGAGGAAGCAAGCAAACCCAAGCAAGAGGACCAAACCGGACACTCCAAAATCCTATCCAAATGCCATGGAAGGAAAAGGGGAGAAGGGGAACTCAATGATCGTAACCTCTAGAGACCTTGCTATTTTCATTTTTATGTATTCAAAGACAATGTGTAACAACCTGGCAAGTAGCAAGGTAGACTCTAGGGATTATCCAATAACATATTGGAGATGATCTACTGATAGTATCATAAATTAGTAAATTACATCATAATATCCAAATTTATGGCACCGCAGCAGAAACAATGAAGCATAGAAGCAGCAAATCAGGGGGAATCAAACTCCCGAAACTTCATTCATCAACAGGGTCCAAATGTCATACCGGTACCACATTATTTACAATTTTCATTATACAACCACAACACCACCCCCAGTGAAAGTGGGATTCACAATGGGAGTTTTCAAAGAAAGAAATCACATAAACACAACACAACAAAACAGCTTGATGTTCCAAACAGAACAGAACTGAAGACCACTGCCAAATAACATGGAAGAATCCAGGATACGTCTCCGCATGCCACCATGTGCAGCTGCAAGCATCCATTTTGCAATAAGTTTACACTAAACTGACATGAGAAATTCAGGATTAAAAAGAAATTTAAAAAAAAAAAAACTACTGAGACAGAAACATAAAGCATGTCTAGAAAATTAATAGGGCATAGCAAACAGACAGGCACAAACGAATTTAGGCACAATTCGTGCAGTAAGGTTGCTTAACTATCTAATCCTGTTTCTACAGTCTCAATGTTTTCCAACCCAATGCTCTCTTCCACAAACCTTAGATTTCATTCCCAAGTCCTGGAGTCCAACTATTTCTCGCCTCCAACACACATTCAGAACCTAACCCATCAAGCTTCAAGGCCCACTGTAACCACTTATTTTACCATTAAGCCCAGTATTCAGAAGATCCTAATGTATAAAATTGACAACAAATTAAAACTGTTTTATGACAACATAGTGCACTTATACTTGTACAGCGTTGTAAACTGTAAATGGAGGCCCAGTCTTCAGCAAGAAATTAATGGCTTGATGCAACTTCTCTCCATTTTTCTTTTTTTTTTTTTTTTTGGTTTTGTGGTTGGGGGGGGGGGGGGTGTTTAAAATCTGGTATTTATAAAGGAACAAGATGAAAACTTGTATTCTCATAGTTGAACTAATCATTTCACAAATTGAGCTTCTTTGATATCAAGTGTTTTGCGAATAGAGGGATGGGACTTAATACCCTTGAATTTTGGGGGGAATCCAATCGCTTGAGGGAGGGGGAGGTGTCAGTCCCACACCTTCAAAACTCGAACCAGACATAAGATATCTGAACTTGCGGCCAAACATCCAAAGGTTTGCTTGATTAAGGATGAAAGTTACCTTACGTCGTATGTTTGGTTGGGCTTTCAAGGAATGAAACATAGTACAGGGTATCACACTCCCCCCCCCCCCCCCCCCCCATTACTAAGGAACTTGATTGCCCCATCCAAGAGGGGTTTCAAATTCCATACCACATGAATCAACAACTTTGATTCAAAAAACAAATTTAAAAAACCATAATTTCAGCAAATGCTCCAGTTTATCATTCACCCATGGGTTAGTTTAAACAAGCACGTCCGGGGCGCAAAAAAACCCAGGGGGCACCCCTTTGCACCTTTTCACATCGAAGCCCACCCCACTCCAACAGTGCAGGGTTTTTTCGCCCATTTTAGTGACAAGCAGAGTAAGAACAAAAATTGAGAGGCCTGAGAGAGAGAGAGAGAGAGAGAGAGAGAGAAAGAGAGAGACAGAGAGAGAGAGTAGATACCAAGTACTGAAGTACACATTAGAGTAGCTACCATTGATACAAACCCTGAAAGCGTCAATATTAGTAAAATTCTATTAGGCCTTTCCAGGAGCAAGTCAACAAGAGGCTAAAAAATGAATGAAAGTGTAAGAGAGACAAGAGAGAGAGAATCCTCGTAGAATTGATGTAAAAATGATACAATGAAAATTACATAATAAGTACTCACCCCATCATACAATATTTTCACTTTAACTACCGTTTCTTTTCCCATAATATTTGTCATTTTTAAATCTCAATGACATATTTTAACTTCATTTATTTGTTTAGCCAACTTTATCTTTTCCTTTTCATTATTACACCACTATTCTCTCTCTAACAAGACTACCCAAAACATCGTAACCATCCAACTATATGTTCTGTTGGTTTTCGAGCTTTTTATAAAAGTGACTTATATTTTGGGATGGAGGTAGTATTTTATCACACAATAAGCACTCTGTTTATATAAGACCCTAACTAATGCTGGTAGATGAGCCCCTCTTTGCTAGCAAACCCCTACCTGCTTTGTACAAGCACACATGTTCCTCACGTGTTCTGCTTCTCTCAAATCCCCTTCTCCTACAGAAAGCTTGTTATCAAACTGATAGATCAAATTGAGGATAGTTCTAAATATCATTACACAGTTCCCAAGAGGCATCCTCCTCTTCGCCAGTAGATCACAATTAAAAGATAAACTTCACCTTTCTTTCCCTCTTACGAAACCTTCTAAGATGACTATAGGCTCCACAACAAGTTGCCCATGCTGATCCATTTACCCAACACAGGTGCATTCCCAATATGCTTCTTGAATTATGAGACATGAAATACTGGATGAATTCTTGCTACAATAAGCAGTTGCAATCTCCAAGCCACTTCACCCACCGTATCTACCTCCTACCAAAGTATTTGGGTGACCTTTTTACCCTCCTTACCCCAAACTACTGTCATCTCTTCGTAAGGTTGCAGTGTTACACTCATACATATAAATAGACCTGTCAATACGGGCGGGCGGGCGGGTTACGGGTCGGTCGTATATTGGGTTCGGGTAAATATGGGTCGGGTGTATTTCGGGTTCGGGTAAATACGGGTCGGGTGTATTCCGATTTCGGGCGGTTTGGGTCGGGTTTACGAGTCATGACCGCCCTTTTTCTCAGTCACTTACAACTAATAGAACTGATTATAATTAGTCAAAGACACCTGTGTAATGTACCATTCTCTTCCAAGTTCGACCACCACGATATGTCATAGTTGTATATATATATTACTATACACCTAAGGGACAAAATTTGGCAATCTTCAAGTCTACAAGTATTATGCGGTTTACTCAACAATCCACGAATAACAGTACTTATGAAATATATAGGGTTTTGCCATGCTAATATACTGAACTTTTAGGGTATTGGACAATAATGCACTGAACTTTGACCTTGGACAATAATACACTAATTTACTAAAAGAGAGGAGAGAGGCGGGACTGCAGGAATTTGAGGGTTCACTGAAAGAGTGAGTGAGTGACAGTGTTAGGGTTTTGTTTTGGTCATTTATTATTTGATTATTTCATTTGTATGTCTCTCTCTACGCATAGCTTTCCAAAGCCACCCAATATTTTACTTTTGGGCTTTAATTTTCATGAAATGGACCCATTTTTTGCACAAGGCCAAAGTAGACAAAACACTTAAAATTAAAGTGTCTGACCCAACGGGTCGACCCAAACCCGACCTGACCCGCTTTTTACCGGGTTCTTTGGGTTGGGTCATTTTCGGGTCCCGGTCAGGATTTCGTGTTCAAAACCCATTTTTTACGGGTCGGTTTGGGTCGGGTTTCCGGGTCGGGTCGAGAATTGCCAGGTCTACATATAAACATTCTCCTACCTCCAAGGTTTTATCTGTTTTGTGGTCAGATTGAGCTTCTTTCATTGTTGAGCTCTTTGCAAGTGAAAATTAAGTAACCTAATGCATTCTTCTCTTACTTAAACCATCTATCCACTGCCGCCACCGTACTGTCCCCAGGAATATAAAGAATGTGGAAGCTAGGTGATTGCCCACAAACCACTTCACAAGATGTTATAGTAGTGGCAGAGAGCCATTAATGCAGTACTGCTGCTATCATGGTCTAGAAAGTGTTAAACCCATCAAGAGCATTGAGTGAAAATTGTGGTACTTCCATTCACCAAGATTCAACATCCTGCAACCACTCTCCTTCTAGAGCTCCTTCCTATTCCTCCTCCCTTTTATCCTCTTCTTCCCATAATCCATTAATCCAATCTATACAATTGTGCTTTACATTTATGCACACCAAAATATTTTCCATCATAGAAGAAACATAAACTCTTACCTCTCTTTTCCTCGACTTTCATGGCAATGATAACCCTTCTAAGACACACCGCGAGTTTTGTCATAAGAAATTAAGTGTCATTCCCTAGAGTGAGATCTCTGAACAGTCAACAGCACATAAAAGGTTGCCCCAATATGGGCCTAGTTTTCTTGATAGAAGCATCAGCTGCTTCATGGACTACATCAGTAGTCATCATATAAGCTCCAAGGTTTGCAAATACTCCAACTCTTCACTTCATTAATTTTCATAAAGGATTGATGCCAGAACAAGGGCTCGTGATTCACATGTATAAATGCTATTTTAGCCCTCATATTATCCATAGAATTACTTAAAGTACCATCTACTTCAGAAAACTGCGCATACCTATGTACCCATCTTTGTATAGTTGTACATCCCCATCATCAAAAATTGGAAAATCTCGTGGATCGTTCAGAGAAAGAGTTATTAGGATTACCCATTGTTGTTGCTTAGTTCTGTCTCCTTCCATGAATATCACTAATCACAAGATCAACAATCCACTAAACAGAACTCTAGGGTCCCGTTGCAGGTACAAAGCAAAACGTGTCCTTTATCATCTCTTTAATTTTCTACTACTGTTTCAAAGAGAGAAGGGTGTTTGCATATTGTTTATTCTTCCATTGTATAACCTATCAAAAACAAACAGAACTCTTCTTACTTTATAGCCAAACAGCTTACATCCCACCCTCCTCCCTTGCCTGGTAGGAAGAGTCAAAATAGAAATATCTTTAGATAGTCCAAAGATGTTAGATACTCCTAGAATAGCTAGAAAAATGATAACATCATAACAGATACGCACCTGCATCTCATATGGTTATACTGCAAACTAAAGGCAATTTATATAGGGATAACATTGGACTTTTCATGTAACCACAGTATATCTAGGGAGAAAAATGAAAAGAATCCACAACCAACATAACTAATAATGGAATAGAAATGTAAACTGATGTACGAAGCATTACTTACTTTACAATCATCAAGCCAAGCAATCAGCTGCCTTCAAATTAGAGAAACCAGCCCGAAGGTGGCCAGTAAAGCGAACAATATTTGTTAGAACCAAACAAGGGATGAATAGTACCCTTTTTCATATCGAGCACAGCAGTGAAATCTCTACCTTCATTACCCTCAGGAATGTAAATGTTGGTTATGAAATAGATGCAATTTCTGACATCCCCAAAATAATCTGCTTTAGAAACTGAAAAGTTGACATCACAGCCCACAAAAAACACATTATGATCCAAACTCAATTCATAATCCCAAAACCTACACTTGTCGTCGAACTTAAACACTCCAATCTCCAACTTCTTATAACCGTGAATATAATCAATCAGATACAAGAGACCATCAGACTCCAGCAAGTATGTGTATTCCCCACAACCATACATCAAGCTCTTCACCAAATCCATGGGCTGTAACCTGGAATCAATCATCACCAACCTCCCTCTTTTATCGGCAGTAGCATAGAATTTCCCCTTGTAGGCAATAATATCATCGAATCGACGGTTACTGGGCCCGATTTCAGTCCAACCCTCATTCCCAAATTTCCAAAGTAACAACTTACCATTATCAGTCAAACACAAAACCACAAAATCGCCCTCCTCAAAGAACCCTCTTTGCACAACCACCTTCTTGATCGGAATTTTCTGTAAGCCCAGTTCCGCCAGTGAGTTAGACTCGGAAACCCTAGAATTGACATCTTCAACAACATAGGAGTCACAAATGAAGATAACTCGATAATCGAGGAGACTAATAGGGGAAGTAGGCTTGCGATGCTTGTCGTTAGAGAGAGGATTAAGGAGAGTGAAGGTGTTTGGAGCGAGTTGGTGGACCTTGAAGAGGAAGCCAAGGGAGGGGTCAGCAGGAGGAGAGAGAAGAAAGAGGGTGAGGCGGTGGAGAGAGAGATGGGTGGTGGGTGGAAGATGGGAAGAGAGAAAGAGGGCGGAGGGGAATGGGAGAGTGAGAGGGAATTGTGGGATTGGGAGAGCAAGTGAGGAACGCCATGATTTGCAAACGGAGCGCAGACGGAGGATTCCGATGAGAGGGCCGAGAATGCCGGCGATGGTCGAAAGGACGTCCGATGGCAGATCCGGCCACCGGTTAGGGACACTCACACAATCCATTTTGGAGTTTTGGAGCCTTTGTTGGAAGTTCACAGTACTCTTCTTCTACTGGAGATGCTCTATTGGAGTGGAGGCCAAAGATGCTCTCCACTTCCCAATTCATTCCATAAGTGCCTGGATATGTCACTAAACTTTGTACAAATTGTAAATTTGCCACGCAAAAAAAAAAAGTGTTATAAAAGTGTCATTAGCTTATATTAATAATAACAAAAATGTCACTTTACCTTTTGTTTACCTGCAATAATCGGTCATATACTTGGTTCTGTGTTTAATATGTTCATTAAACATTAATATTTCCCCTCTTCATTTTTACTTACCCTATTAATATTTACTAATAAGGATATATAGGTTGTTAGTTAGTTATCAAGATTCTTGTATCTTGCTTCTTGCAAATAGAACTAGTATAAATATAGGTTGTATCTTTCCTTTCTTCATTCATTCAATTACATCTTATGTTCATCAATAATACTCTCTCTCTGTCTCTCAATGTTTCATTCATCTATGATTCAAGAATGATAACATGGTATCAGAGCCTCATTGATCTGCATTGTTCTGGAAGTTCCAGGTTTTGAAATTCCCTTTCTCTTTCGTTTTTTTGTTCGGATTCTGAAGCTTTTTTTTCGATTGCCTGTAATTGGCAATGTCTGGAGCTGCGGGAAACGATAATACTGTCTTATATGCTGGGAATGTGAATGATCCATCTCATGTTTTGTATCTTCATCCTTCTGATAACCCTAACAATGTTCTTGTTAGTGAATTGTTGAATGGGGAAAACTACGGTCATTGGAAGAAGGCCGTAGAAATTGCTTTGATTGCTAAAAACAAATTGGGATTTGTGATGGGCGAGTGCAGTAGGCCAACTAATATGCAGCTTGTTTCTCAATGGCAACGCTGTGACAAGATGGTGCAGTCTTGGCTTATGAATGCAGTGGTTTCTGACATAGCGCAAAGCATCTTGTTCTCTAATGGTTCAAGAGAAGTCTGGATTCAATTGGAACAGCGTTTTGGGGAAGCTGATGGCACCAAAGTTTTTCCTGTACAGCGTGATTTGGTAAACATTTCTCAAGGACATTTATCTGTTATTGAGTATTTTACAAAGATAAAGAAAATGTGGGATGATTACAACAGTTTGATCACTATTCCTAATTGTGCTTGTGGCATAGTTTGTGAAAGTTTTTTGGCAGCACAAAAGCTGATTAAAGATCAACAGTTGATGCAGTTTTTGGTTGGGTTAGATGAAAGTTATAGAATCACCCGAGGCAACATTCTCATGCTCAAACCTCTTCCTAATATAGATCAAGTTTATCAGATTGTTTTACAGGAAGAGAAACAAAGGGCTTTGTGTGGAAACACCCAGCTTAGTACTACTTCAGCAGCTTTCAATGCATATTCTGATTCAGCATTGGCTTTTCAACAAAAAGTTGGTTATCAGAAGGCTAGTTCTTACAATTCTAATTCTGGTTCATATCGATCAAGTAATTCTTCTTATGGATCCAATCAGTCTCAAGGTTCTTCTCAAAATACTTTCAATCAGTCTCAAGGTTCTGTACAGTCTTTTAGTCAGAATCCCAGAACAAGATCTTCTGGAAATCAAGAAAGAAGGTCAAATCTATTTTGTGATTTCTGCAAGAACACATGCCATACTATTGAGAGGTGTTTTAAGCTTCATGGTTTTCCCCCTGGACACAAGAATTTCAGAGGTAAAAGAGTTGCTGCAGTTGCTCAAGTTGATCAAGATAATCTTGAACAGGATCCTTCACCAGCTTCTACAACAAATTTAACTGTGGAAGAATACAATCAACTTATGCAATTAGTTCATCAACAATATGCTGACACAAGCAGATCTTCTAATTCTTTCGAGCAAGGGTCAACTGGATTCTTTGCAAGTACAATCTTTCAAAGTAGCACTTTCTGTTTTATGAGCAAAGAAGATTCTAATTCTTGGATAATTGATAGTGGTGCTAGTAATCATGTCACTCCTAATCTTGCTTTGCTTCATAATGTTCAGTCTTTATCTACACCTTCTTTTATTATTATGCCTAATGGAAAGAACGCTTCAATTACTCATTCTGGCTCCCTTATATTGCAATTTGGTATTAAGCTTCATAATGTTTTGTATGCCCCTGAATTTCAATTTAATCTTCTTTCAGTATAGAAGTTAACTATTCAGCTTAAAGCACATATTCTTTTTACTCCTACTAACTGTTTTATTCAGGGCCTTACATCTCAGAATCTTCTCCTTGGTAGACAAGATCATGGTTTGTATTTCTTACATCAAAGTCACCTACCTGTTGAGAAGAGACAAGAAGACTATGCTTGTTTCAATACATCAGAATTGTGGCATTTCAGGATGGGGCATCTTCCTTTTGATCAAATCAAGAACATTGGTGTTGTTTCTTCTTGCTCAGATATGAAGCATAGGACTTGTCAAATTTGTCCTTTAGCAAAGCTACACAGGAAATCTTTTCCTTTAAGCAGTTCTATAGCTAGTTCTTGTTTTGAGTTGTTGCATGTTGATATATGGGGGCCTTGTCCTTCCAAAACTCATGATGGTTTTCAATATTTTCTTTCAGTTGTAGATGATCATTCTAGGTGTACTTGGACACATTTGATGGCAAATAAGAGCAGTGTTTTTTCTCTTATTAAAGCCTTTATTGCTTTTGTTGAAACTCAATATAAAGCTTCTGTTAAAATCATCCGTTCTGACAATGGTCTTGAGTTTCAAGATTCTATAGCATTGCAATTCTATAAGGATAAAGGCATCATTCATTAGACATCATGTGTGGATACTGCTCAACAGAATGGCGTTGTTGAACGAAAGCACCAGCACTTACTGCAAGTAGTTCGAGCCCTCTTATTCCAATCCAAGCTTCCTAACAAATTTTGGGGCGAGGCTTTATTAACTGCTGTTTATCTAATCAATCGTATGCCATCAACAGTTCTGGGTAACAAAAGTCCATTTGAAGTTCTGTTTAATACTAAACCTTCATATGCTCATTTAAAAACTTTTGGGTGTTTAGCTTATGCTTCTACCTTGAAAAGAAACAGGACTAAACTTCAGCCAAGAGCTCATCCCTGTATTTTCATTGGATATCCTTTTGGAAAGAAAGCTTATAAGTTGTTTGATCTTCATACCAAGAAAATTTTATTTACAAGAGATGTTATTTTTCATGAGGACATTTTCCCTTTTCATAATGTTTCTGCAGAGAATGATACTCCTTTACCTGTCATCACTGAGTTTATTCCAGAAACTGTACATTTTCAAGGAGAAAATGAAGGCAGTACATCTCTAGATATTAGGAGCTCAAGTGCTCCTAGAGATACTTCAAGCAATACTTCTTCAACTACAATTCCATCATCTTCTGGCAATTCAGCAAATTTACAATCCACATCAGCTGATCATCCTCCTCCTATGACATCATCAAACACTGCAATTGTTCCTGTATCATCAGAAAATGCTCTTGTTCCAGTACTTGTTGCAGCATATTCAACTTCAACTACAACACAAACTATACAAACCAGAAGATCTTCAAGACATCTTGTTAAACCTTCCTATCTTAAAGATTTTGTTTGTGCTTTTGCCAATATTGATTCTTCTTCTAATGATTTTTTTGGTTTTCAGGCTTCACTAGAGAAATACATTGAACCCAAAACATATGAAGAAACAGCACAGAATCCTGAATGGGTGTTAGCAATGCAAAAAGAAATCAATGCTCTCATTGTAACGCCCCCAGGTTACTAACCACTAGATTAAGCTAATGGTACGCCCAAACCCAATGATTAGCAACGGATAAACACCTGGGAGTATTGCCGCCGTCCACAGAGGTGGACAAGGCTACAACTAAATCCAACAAAACAACCAAAACATAAACTAACTTTGAACCTGCATCATCAAGACATAACTTAACTTAAACCACTTCAAAACAACACAGCACCACCCAATTAAAACTTATACAAGCCAAATTACCACGATTTCTCCTAAATCTGTTATAATGAGTCTTTAACCACCTTCACTCTTCTTAAGAGGCTCTAAGGTTTCGTCCTTCCGGGGCTTTTCCCTTCTCCTTTGCCGAGATTCCTAAAACGAAAACATAAAACTTCGAAAAGTGAGTTAAACTCAGTACGTATACCCCTAATAACGTAAGGATATTTTCATAATTTGGTTTAGTTATATAGTGCGGTTCCAAAAAATTAACAACAATATAAATAACAAATAAACATTAAAAAGTAGCATAACTTATATAGCTTGACCATACTTAACCTGTACTTTAATCACAACTTAAATAAAAAATACTTTTGAGTTCTTCCTTGTGAAAGAAACATAAATAACCATAACCTGAGAAATAATAAATCTTTAAAAGTAATATAACATAGTTTCAAAAGAACTTAAATCATACATGACTGACATATAACACACACACAAAGCCATAGCATAAACTTGACCTTAAACCCTTATATCAAGACTTATAAAAAAATTTGGCATGTAAGTCATAAAGTTTTACTTTGGTTCAAGGGACTTGAGTAACTTAAGAAACCTTAAACTTGGTTATCCTGTTATTTTCCTGAAGGTCCCCTACTTGCGATCATCGGCTAAGCCTCCGTATGCGCATACCCGGACCGATCGGGAGATCCGGATGGTGGATAGATATCCTACTGACCAGATTTTCATAGCTTGCATCTAAGGCACTAACTATAATCCCTTGGGTGCACTAAGGCACATATATGATGTACATGGGGTGGACTTTAGGCACCAAATTCATATTTTTCCTTGGTGTGCGTAAGGCACAATTAAGCATGGGGTGCTCTATAGCACGATTATACATGGGCGGGGCCTTTATTAATCTTATAGAACTTGAAACTTGAACCTTGATACCTCGTCCTTAGATTCTTAAAACACTTGGTTCCTTAAGTTAAGCCATTTTCTTCCAATCATAAATTAAAATATAATCTTGTCATTGCCTTGCACTAGAATCTACTTATAAAGGAAGTTGGTTCATGAATAACTTTAGCATCCAAAGGATGGTATTATCGTAAGAGTTTATAACATAAAGGATGCATAACATGAATACTTAAGATAATGGTAAACTGTAAAATTAACCTGAGAAGTCAACCCTGGATACTAAAAAAAATCCAGGAGAACTTATATGTATTTTTGAACATAAATCATGAGAATTTACATATAAACATAAATGATAAAATATACTTTTAGAACTTGGCATTAAAAGATTAAATCATAATAATATACATTAAATATCAGGCAATATACGTACCTGAAGGCTTAAAAACACGTACTGGACCGGCAAAGACTTGAACAGTAGCGCAACGATCTCTTGAAGGGACTTAAAAGAAAAGAAATTATGAATTAGGTCCTAACTTATGAGGAATAACTTAGTGAATTTATCGAGGAATAATAATAATAACTCGGTTTCTAAGGCGTGCTTATAAGAACATAACTTCCCGTACAAGCATCAGAACATGGCATAAGAGGACTTTCCGGAAAGCTCAGATTGCACACTCAAACTTTGGAGTTGACCATGAAAACTAGAAATGTGGCTAAGAGGGTCAAAACTCTTGTTCCTCTAATCTGCCCAGAAAAATAAACATGTCGACTAGGCTTTTTCGGGAGGCCATAACTTGGGTTACACTAATCGGTTTAGGGCCCGTAAACTGTCCATGGAAAGCTCGTGATTCATACTTTAACTTTCATTTTAACTACAAGTTGATTTGAGTATGGTAAAGGGTCGGATTTTGGCCTAAAACATGGGCAGCCACAACAACACAATTTCTGGAGAAACTCATATTTTTGTCCTTCAGTTAGAAGCTCGTAACTCTCTCTCCCGATATCCTATGGATGCATACCATACCATTCCGGAAAGCTCAAAATATCCTCTAAGACTTTTATGTTCAGTCCTTAATCAAAAGAAATCTCTAACAATTCGAAAATTAGCAATCTTGAAACTGACAACAGAAAACGTATTAATTTGCACGGTTTTACAAAATTGGCCATAACTCTCAATATACACATCGAAATCCCGAAATTCAAAAGCCGGGGGTTAGCTAGCATCTTAGGCTACACACTCATGCCATAAATTGAGTCGAACTCATACTTTACATCTTCTGGAATTTCCAGATTGCATCCAGATTCACACATGATCCTAATTTAGCCTTGCATGCAATTTATATGAAGTAATCTCACCCTAATTCCATCCCGAAAATACATCTTAAGCATAAGCCCTTATTTTCCAGAATTAAATACCCAGAATTTACTCATCTATGTCCATAAAATTTACATGCATGACCATTATTTGCAATGAATTCACTAGAAAAGCACTAAGACAACAAGAACTTGAACTTACTTACCCAATTCCTTCCTTTGAAGTTTGAGTTCTTTACACTTCCCTTGTTAAACACTAGAACCTTGAATTCCACTTCTGAAAATGGCATAAAAACCTCAAATAATTAAAGTATACCCATGATTCTCATGAAGAAAACAAGAGGAGAGAAGAGGAAATACATTACTCTTGATAAAGGAGGAAGAAATGAGGGAAGATGGTGATGGGGGTGTGGCGTGGTGGCCGGAAAATGGCCGGAAAATGCTCCGGCGGTGGCTGGCTGGTGGCGGCAGCACCAGGGGCAGGTGGGGAGGGGCTGGTTCTGGCGTGGAGGTGGGAGAGGAAGAGAAAGGGAGGTGAGTGGGTGTGATATGTGATTAAAAATGAAAGCTACACCTAAAAACATGTACATATATAACTATTATAATACTTAAAGCCCAAAAAGGAAAACCCTCCCCACTCTCTTCTTTGTGACAACCAGCCCATATGACTTAAAGTGGGGAAGTTTTTATCAATTTTAATCTTCCCCTCTTATACTTAAATCTCCATAATTTCCCAAATTATCGAAATTTCTTAAACCGTAAAACTATTATTGGAACCCAAATAAATATATCCAACACCTCCATAAAATCCCTCATAATTATAACCTTAAATTTAATGGAATAAAGGATGACCCGAAATATCGGTCTCGGTAAAAGAATTCAGATATGATCGAAAATCACCGTAAAAATTCTCGGTAGAGGTTCATCAAGAAAAGAAAATTAAACTGAATCGTTGATGATCGTTGCACTGTTAAGTCCTGCAAAATGGAACACGCGCTTTTTAATTAATCGAGATTTATTGTTAACCTTGATTAATTAAACTAATTAATACGTATTAAGGGAGAGATTTTCTTCGGGTTGTTACACTCATGCAGAATAATACATGGGAATTAGTTGATCTACCACCCAAGAAGAAAACAATTAGTAGCAAGTGGGTGTATAAAGTCAAGCTAAAGGCAGATGGAATATTGGAAAGATTTAAAGCCCGCTTAGTCATTAGAGGTTTTACTCAGCAATTTAGAATTGATTATCAAGAGGTGTTTTCTCCTGTTGTAAAGATGCCTACAATCAGAACTATTATAGCTTTGGCAGTTTCAAAGAAATGGCCTCTTCTACAACTGGATGTGAATAATGCTTTTCTTCATGGGGATTTGGATGAAGAAGTTTACATGCAAATGCCAAAAGGAATTCCAAATCCCTCCAACAAAGTATGCAGACTAAGGAAGTCTCTATATGGTTTAAAGCAAGCAAGTCGTCAATGGTTTGCCAAGCTTAGTCACACTTTGATTTCTCTTGGTTACCAACAATCTAAGAATGATTATTCTCTCTTTATCAACCAATCTTCTACTGACATTACCATTATTGCTGTGTATGTAGATGATATACTGTTGATAGGTTCCAACCAAGCTGAAATTAATGCTGTCAAAAGGCACCTTGACAATCTTTTTGGCATTAAAGATTTGGGTAAACTTAATTACTTCCTTGGTTTAGAAGTATCATATACATCTGATGGTGTTTTGTTGTCTCAGCACAAATTCATCAAGGAGTTATTACAAGAAAGTGGGACTTTACACCCAGCAGTTGTTGTCACTCCCTTGCCTCTCAACTGCAAACTACAGCCTGAAGATGGGGAACTCCTTCATGATCCACTCATTTACAGAACACTCGTTGGAAAGATCAATTTCTTAACTCACACAAGACCCGACCTAAGTTACACTACTCAGACTTTAAGCCAATTCATGCAGCAACCTCGATCATCACACATGAAAGTTCTTCATCATACATTGAGATACATCAGAGATACAGCTAAGCATGGGATTCTTCTCAAAGGCACAGATCACTTAAGCATCCATGCATACTCTGATTCTGACTGGGGGGCTTGTCCTTTCTCCAGAAGGTCTGTGACTGGTTACATGATTTTATTTGGCCAATCCCCAATTAGCTGGAAAAGTAAGAAGCAGAGCACCATCTCCAGGTCTTCTTCAGAAGCTGAGTATCGTGCACTTGCACAGACATCCTCTGAAATCACTTGGATAGTAAGGCTGCTTGAAGAACTTGGTGTGCATTCTCTGAAACCAGTCACACTCTATTGTGACAATCAATCAGTCATTCATATTGCAAAGAATCCAGTATTTCACGAGCGTACTAAACAAATAGAAATCGATTGTCACTTCACAAGAGAGAAAGTGTTAGATGGTCTTCTTCAACTTTCTCACATGCCTACTAATGAGCAACTAGCTGATGTTCTTACAAAGATCCTACCTTCTACACAGCAGAGTTTTATTTTATCCAAGCTTGGAATGATTCAAGATCCTTCCCAGCTTGGGGGGGGGGGGGGTGATAAGGATGTATAGGTTGTTAGTTAGTTATCAAGATTCTTGTATCTTGCTTCTTGCAAATAGAACTAGTATAAATATAGGTTGTATATTTCCTTTCTTCATTCATTTAATTACACTCTTATGTTCATCAATAATACTCTTTCTCTGTCTCACAATGTTTCATTCATCTCTGATTCAAGAATGATAACATTTACCAACTAAAATTAATTACCCTCTCCCCTTAATTTTTTTTACTGCATATGTTTACTGGCCCCCTTTCCCCCTGATTCTTCATCTTCTTCTTCCATCTTCTTAATCCCAGCAACTTCTTCATCTTCTCCTCCATAAACCTAGCTCTCCTTAGTTCTTCTTCTTCAATTGAGGGCATAAAAATTAGGGCTTTCTTATTTATTCTTCCTTTGTGACTCCAGAAAACCATAATTTGAACCCAAAATCAATAATGGCTTCATGCCGCTGTGAGCGAATCGCCGTTGTTATTTCTCTCACCAAAAACCCTAACCCTAATTTCTTGAATTGGGATTAAGTGTTTGGGGTTCAGTTTTTGAGTTTGAAAATAGAGAGAAGGGGAGATGGAAAGGGATATCTGATGTATTTTGAGTTGATAATGGTTGCTATGAGTGGTGGCTTGTGATAGTTCGGTGATGGTGATCGATGAAGACGATGGTGATGGTGATGGTGACGGTGATAGTGATGAAGAAGATGTTGGGTGGAAGAACAGGGATAAGTAGGAGAAGATGAGAAAGAGGGAGAGGTGGCATGGTGGTGGTGGTGGTGGGTACTTGAGCTTGAAGTACTTCAACGGAGGTTGGGGGTGGGAGGACGAAGAAAGATGGAGAAGAAGATGAACATTCAGGGGGGAAGAGGGGTTAATTAATTTGGGTGGGTGAAATTTTTAATTAGGGTAGGTTATCAAATTAAACACCCCCACCATCAGTTTACCAGCTGTAGCAGGTAAAATATAGGTAAAGTGACATTTTTTAACTGTTAACAAAAATTAATGGCATTTTCATTACATGATTTTTTCGGGTGGCAAATTTGCAAAGTTTAGTGGCAGTTTTATCCAAGCCCTCGATCATCCATGGTACACCGTTGTAGCAGGCAGTTTTCTCTTTTCTTTTTTTGTTTTTTGGTGGTAGCATGACAATTTAGATATGGCAAAATTTTGTCCGACCCGGATTACCCAAATTGTCCGACTCGGAAAAAACCAGGTCTGGACATAGATTTTTCAACCAAATTTTGATATTGACCGGATTGATCGAATATTTGGACATAAAATTTATCTTTTTTCTTTTGTCCTAACCCGATTTTAGCTTCGTCTGAATTGTCCGACTCGGTTCGACCCGAAATAAAACTGTGTCCGAATATGAATTTCTCGTCTGAATTTTGACATTGACCGAATTTGCCCGACCTGAATTTACCCGAACCCGAATTTTTGTCAGTGCTACATGACATAGAGTAAGATACATTTATCCTACTTGATATTTGTGATAATAATTTTTACATACCCGAAATTTGTTAAATAATTTTTACCTTACCTGACATTGAGTATACATATATTTAAACCTTTAAGATACTTTATATTTGATTTTTGTTAGATTTTTCGACGAACATTAAAAAGATAAATATGAATTGACTTTTTACCCCTTGATATTAACTCATATGACTATCAATTAAACATGAATTGACGTTTTTACCCTTAATATTAATTCATATGACATTTAAACCCCAACCTTTTCTTTACTTTATTTCTTCGAAAACTCAATCCTCCCCATCCTGAAAAATCAAAACTCAATTATAAAATATCAAGGGTGAAAAATCAATTATCATGGAAGAAATAATGAAAATGAAAAATGAAAAAGAATTAATATCAAGGGTAAAAAAGTCAATTCATATTTATCTTTTTAATGTTTGCCGGAAAATCCAACAAAAATCAAATATAAAATACGTTAAGAGGTTTAAAAATATGAACACTTAATGTCAGGTAAGGTAAAGTTATTTCACAAATGTCGGGTGTATAAAAATTATTACCACAAATGCCAGGTAGGGTAAATATAATTTACTCGCATGACATATGTACTCCCTCTGTTTGTTTTAACTTATTAACGGTTTAACCGTTAATATCATAATTTGTATAATGAATCATAGTAAAAAATTGATGTCATTAGATTCATAATAAAAAATACTATTAAAAAGTATAATATTATATTTTTCAATAAATGACTAAAAGGTCCCTTACATTTTGATGCGATTATTTTAAGGGTCCTATATTTTGGCAAATAATTATGGGATGACATTATCTTTGCTGTAATTATTTATTGAGGACATTCCTACCTATTTTCTGGTAAAAAAACGCGATAAGCAATGACTCTTTTGTGTTTAGGATTGTTTTAATACTTTGTGCGTTGGAAAATATGTCGGAATATCACCGGAAATAATTATAGTAAAGATAATATTACCCGAGAATTATTTGTCTAAATACAGAGTTCTTAAAATAATTACATCAAAATATGATGACCTTTTAGTCATATTTTGTTATATTTTTCATAAAAATTTTATATTTAAAATTATTGATTAAATATTGATACTGAAAATCGTAAATAACAGATAAAAACAAGAATGGAGGGAGTATATATATATATATATATATATATATATATTTTTATATATATATATATATATATATATATATATATATATATATATATAGGAAAATTGGATTATAATAATCTCATATTTATCAAATTGGATGGCGATAATCCCTACTTTTAGTTTGTATTCTCGTGGCCAAAAAACAAAAAAATTGTTTTGTAGTGGTACCAAATCTACCTCCACGTTCTTTTTAATTTTTTCATTCCTACTCCATATTGTTTTTATTTTTTTCGTTCCTGCCCCTAAAAAGGTAATAAATTGTAGTTTCTAAAACTTTTTTTAAATTTTTTTTTTGAGACTCCGAGTAATTATTATGATTTTTTTAAAGGAATAAAATCGTAAAAAATAGTAAAAAAATTGAAAAAAATTTGGAGAAACGTCGTAAATTCATTAAAAATCATGGTAAAGTGTTATACAAAGGTTTGAACCAAATGCAACACAAAATCTATGATATTGAGGGTATATTCTCGATGATGTCACATTACAATCCAATTTTATTATTTTTGGACCACCATAATAGAAACTGAAAGTAGGGATTATCGCCATCCAATTTGCAAAATATGGGATTATTATAATCCAATTTTCCTATATAAATAGATATATATATATATATATATAGATATATATATATATATATATATATATATATATATATATATATATGTACGAAATAGGTATAATGAGAAGAGGATTTTTGTGAGAAGAGAAGCATGACAAATCCTAGCCCTTAGTTCCAAGACCTAGGGTGGGTGTAATTATTTGGTTCCAATACTGTTTTCTTTTTGCTGGTCATGTGAGAGGGGAGGGCTAAGGTCACTGTTATTTGCATGTCGGGGGAGGGCAATTACTGATGTCTTTCCCAAAACACAACAATCATTCCACCATTTTTTAAAAGACATTCATTGCTGCAAGGGACGCCATAACTGATTGCCAAAGGTGAAGTCTTGAAGGTCATAACTCGAATTCCCGCTGAATTGTAAGAGCGTCAAAGTGCGATTTTTTCGGCACACATCTTGGTTCCGGCGGCGAGTTTCCGGTGAGGATTGGTTGAATTGAACCCCAGTTCAGGCGGTTATCTGGTAAGAGAGTTTTTCCAGAATTCTAGGGTTTGTGTTCCCGTTTTTCTCTTTTTTTTGAATTCGATCTTTTTCCAGAATTTCGGGGAGTTTTTTTTTTTCCAGAATTCGATGTTTATTATAACAGTTAAGGGTGATTTTTGTCAGTTCAAGGAGGGAATTGTGCAATTGATCATGGTGTTCGAAGGTGTGATCGAACCAGAGGCCGAAGAAACAGAGAAGGAGATGTGAGTCACCGTTTTTATGGCGTTTTGTGATTCATGTCAGTGTGTGATGTTCATTTTTTGACATTGTTTGTAACACCCCGTATTTTTAAACTAGATTTATTATGCTAATTAAAATTTTAATTTTAATTATGGTGCATTATTTAATTTAATTAGCTAAATTTCTTTACCTTTCAATTTATTATATTTACTTAAATATGAGTATTTTCAATAGTTAAATTGGAGCACTTATAATTTTGAATTTATAAGTTAATCTATTTTACACATTTTTCATAATTTACTTATTAATTTGCAAAATAGTAATATTATTTTATATTTCACATACTTCATACATTTTCCACATTCCATTTATTCATTTACAAAATAATAATAGTATTTTATATATATTCTCACATTTTCCATATTTTACTTAATAATTATAGTAAATATTATACTTTTACTTGATTTTGGTGAAAGTAAAGCACCTCCACCACCACCCCTCCCCTCCTCTCATGTCCATCTTCTACTTCAAGCTTTAATATCTTCCTTTCATGGCTCCTTTTTCAATGGTAGTGGCCAAATTAAATTTCTCATCTTCTCTCCATTTGACAACACACCAAAATGTAGTGACTCATCCAAGCTAACAACCTACAAAAATTAACTATAAATAACATACAAATCAACACTATACCATCACCATAATCACCATCTTCTTCTTCTTCCTCGGTCCACCATCCACCATTATCACCACCACCATTATCATCTTCTTCTTCTTCCTTCACTGCGTCCACCACCAATGCACAACTTTGGACCACCTTACTGCCACCACCAGAACCACCGCGCCAACCACCTTTTCCACCCCCTGTCACCACCAACAAACCCAAATTTGTTCACACCCACATCTCTCATTCATCTTAATTTCAAACAATACCCAACCAAAATCAAATCCAAACTCACATCCAGAACCCAAATTCATCAATATAAATTTGTACTTACCTTTTTCCAATCAAAACCCCGCGGGAAACCGCTGCCAGAAAACACCCAAAACACCTTCTGTCTTCCCCTGCTTCGCGACTCCAACCCACACAGCCAACCACCCTGTTGTGGTGGTCTTCATCATTGTCGGCGAAAACTCCGGCCTCCTCTGGTTTTTTCGACGGCCGAGCACCTCCCTCCGCCGCCCTTCATCGCTGCCCATCTCTACTTCCCTTCTTCTCTCTGTGTCGTATGTTAAACAGAAGGAGGAAAGGGGATTAGGCCCCTTTGTGGTTTATTATACCCAACCCATCCTTCTCTTTTGGCCTATTAAGTCTCAACAACCCAAATTTGGGTAATTTCCTAGCCTAATTATTTCATCTCAACTCCTAATTTATCTCTTTTAAATTAAATTATTCTCTATATTAATATTATTATAATTATACAAATCAGATTTCTCAAGTTAAAGGGAGAATTTTTTATTCCTTTTATCCGTCAACTCAGGTATATTTCGATGAGTGTAACCTTCGAAACTGTTTAAATGTAAAAACATAAAATACTCTAATTAAATTGGAATAATTGTTGTTTTTATTATTTTCAAACCTTGTTTTATGACTAATACATGTGTACCGATACATCAATTTGTTTATCTATTTTACTAATTAATTTTAGTGTGATTGTTTACCTATCATTTATGTGTTTTTCATCATTGTCTATTATTCCTTGTTATTGTCTTTTGTGAATTAACCATTGACGCTGACATATCGGTTCATGTGGGTTGATCGGCCCGCGTGCGCGCATTGTCGGGATTGCACTATTCTATAGAGTACTACAATCTCATATCAAGTCTTTGTCCCCAGGTCATTGATACTGGTATACCGGTTCATGTGGGTTGATCTGCCCCCGTGCGCGCATTGTCGGGGTTATAGTATGCTGCAGAGTACTGCAATATCAGATCAAAGCATTGTTCATTGTTTATTGTTATTGTTTATTAATTGTTAATTATTATTATTTATTAATTGTTAATTGTTAATTGTTAATTGTTAATTGTTATTGTTTATTAATTGTTAATTGTTATTGTTTATTGTTCATTGTCATTGCCGTCGTTACTTTAATTGTTGCTATCGTCGTCTTTATTGATTATTTTATTGAAAAATATGGTAAGGTTCCACATTCAGATAATAACCTGCAACTGTTTGAGCGTATTCTCCTCTCCCTCATTTCAAAATGAATTTACACTGGGCCTCAATAAAACTATTTGTTTTTAAAATGTTTTTACATTACAGTGTTGAATATACTAAGCTCCGTCTCATTTTTCTCCATGTTTTTTTCCAAATGTTTTGTTTTTAGGTATCAGCGGGACATTTTGGGCAGATTCGTGACAAGGATAACTCACATAGCAAATCAGGCCGCCACATAGTTTTTAAGTTTCAATATTAGTAGTTGACTCACCTCTTTATTTTAACCGCACGTTTTAATATTTTCATTGTAGTTGAACAACCTTTTTCTTTTTCTAAAAATTTTCTTATGAATATATTTCTATTTCAGTTATTTCATGGCCTAAGCCTTGCTTTTCCCCTCTTGGGAAAGCGGCGTGACACTCTCGACTTTTAAATACGCTTCCGCTGAATCAAGATTAAATAGATTAAAATATTGCTAAGTAATACCCCAAAAGTCGGGGCGTTACATTGTTGATGTTCATTATGGGATGTTTTGGGGGTTCACGTCAGTGTGTGATGTGCACGCTGATGCTAATTTTCAATTTGACTTCCTCTTGGTGTTTGTACTGTTGAGTTACTTTTAGTACAATTGATATTATTTTGATGTAAGACAAAAAGAATAATTATGAGATATGGATTATTATCTAAATCATACATCAAGCTATTAAGAGAGGAAAGATATAATTGTTAATATTAAGAGAATATTGAACAATACAATTATATTATCCAAATAAGATTTGATCTTGAAATATATTATGGCTATGGATATTAATTGATTTAATATGATTATTGGTTCACATTTGATTTTTGCCATGTAGAAACTTGCTCACATAATCAATAATATTAGTATTGATGTGGCAAAATCAAGAGGATTATATTATGGTGTTAGAATGATTATATGATGCAAAGGAAGGAAGAAAATAAGATCAAAATGCCATATATATCTATTGTATGAAGATTATGATCAAGAATTGTCCAAGTTTGGTCCCTTGCTACTTCGACTACTTGCAATATAAATACAAGGAGTCATTGGCCATTGAAGGAGACAAGAGAGAAGAGAGAAGAGACTTACAAGAAAAGATCACATATTGAGCATTACTTTCTCCTATTGTTATTGAGTGTGAAAATATAAGAGTTGTATTGATTATTAAGTTGAGTTATTGAGATTATTATTATTATTAGGGTGAGGACTAGGAGTTGAGAGGTCAACTCGCCACACTTGATTGAGAGGCGATATCAAGTGGTGAGATCTTGAGAGTAGAGAATGCTCTAAGATCGATTGTCATGTCTATCCTAATAATAACTCGAGGTTAAATCCTAGAATTGGAGAACTCTAGGTGGTGACGTACTCCAAAATTGAGTTCGGAGGAACATCGTGAACAACTATCGTGTTTTGTCTATCTTTTATTTTCCGTTATTTATTTTCCACATTAAATTTAACTAGCCTAATTAAACTTTCAATTGGTATCTGAGCCTAACTTACATTGCTAGAGTTAACCGTCTGTAGGATCGATCGATGACTAGTTTATTAAATGCATCTATCTGTCATCCACCAACATTTGATTGTACTAACTTCTTTCTTTGGAAGTGCAGGATACAATCATTTATGGAATCCATTGACTTTGATTTTTGGGACATTGTTATTAATGGTCCATTTACCCCCACATGGATGAGAAATGATGGAGTCATTGTGAACAAGACAAAGAGTGAATATAGTTAAGATGGTTTTGAGAAGCTGAAGAAAATTTTTAGAGTTTTATATATTTTACAATGTGCTTTAAATGACAATATATTTACTCATGTTTGTTCTTGTGAGACAACCAAAAGCCTTTGGGAAAAGCTCTTGCTAATATATGAACAACCAAGCGAAGAAAATCTTGATGGATTAAAAAGAGACAATACGCTTAGTGACTCAAACAATAAAAGTAGTCATTTGTGCTTAATGGCAAAAAAGTCTGATTTTGAAGATGATGGTGAGACAAGTGTCAATGACAATGGCGATAGTGATGAAGAAAAGGAAATAATTGAGTACGAATGCTCAGATGAGGTACAACTCTCTCCTCTTCATGAATATTCAAAAAGTGAATTAATTGAATTTTTAATTGAGTGCACAAAAGTAGAAGAAAAACACTTGTCTAAAATTAAAGAATTAAGAAGAACAATTCAAGTGTTGAATGAAAAGAATTCCACCTTAGGAAAAAAGAATAACAATTATCGCAAAAAGATAGAAGAGTTTGAAAAAGAAAAATGTGATTTACAAAATGAACGTGATGACCATAAGAAAATAATTTTAAAATTTTCAAGAGGACAAGAGAATTTAGATAAACTACTTTGTACTCAACAGGCATCATTTAATAAAGAAGGAATTGGACACAATCCATCTAGTAAGAAGAAAAATCGTAACAATTTCTTTAGAGCTTCATCGCATAAATCAACTTCGAGCAAATGTAAATATTGCTTAAGAAATGGGTATCATGCATATTACTATCACAATAAAAGCTCAATTATACGTTTTTTTTTTTTCTAAAGGGGGAGAAATTTTATTGGTTGTTTTATGATAATTTGTAATATTATTTTGTCTTTTTGATGTAATACAAAAACGGGAGAGAAACATAAATTTGATAATCTAAAGCTAAAATAATTGGGGTTTGTCTCACATCAAAAAGGGGGAGATTCTTGAATTACTTCTAATACAATTGATATTATTTTGATGTAAGACAAAAAGAATAAATTATGAGATATGGATTATTATCTAAATTATACATCAAGCTATTAAGAGAGGAAAGATATAATTGTTAATATTAAGAGAATATTGAATAATACAATTATATTATCCAAATAAGATTTGATCTTGAAATATATTATAGCTATGGATATTAATTGATTTAATATGGTTATTGGTTCACATTTGATTCATGCCGGAAGAAAATAAGATCAAAATGCCATATATATCTATTGTATGAAGATTATGATCAAGAATTGTCCAAGTTTGGTCCCTTGCTACTTCAGCTACTTGCAATATAAATACAATGAGTCATTGGCCATTGAAGGAGACAAGAGAGAAGAGACAAGAGACTTACAAGAAAAGATCACATATTGATCATTACTTTCTCCTATTGTTGTTTCACCACCGATATCATCTGCTTCGAGTCAAGATGTGGAGTTACAGAAGTCCTCGCCCAAAGTTCAAGGCCCGATGAAGATGAATTTCATCCAACCTCTTTCTGTTAATGGTGTTTCTACGCATCGATTGACAGGTGACGATACTAGGTCTGAACTGAATTTCTGGGAATCTTCTATATTGGGGTTTGTTATTGGTGCTAATCCTCCATTGAACATCATTGAAAGTTTTGCTACTCGAATGTGGGGGTCGTTGGGTTTTGATAGAGTAGTTTGGAAACCTGAAGGTACTTTCATTTTTCGTTTCCATTCTATTGAAGCTATGGATTTGATTTTTGCCAGGAGAGTGATTTATTTTGACAAGAGACCCATGGCTTTGAAGGCCTGGTCTCTAGGTCAATCGACTAGTCCTGATGTGGTGTCGGCTATACCTATTTGGGTTAAACTTCCAAACTTGGAATGGAGGTTCTGGAGTTGTTCTGGGTTGAGTAAAATTGGAAGTTTACTGGGTGAACCTATTGAAGTTGATCTCTACACAAAAGACAAAGTCCTTATGAATTTTGCTAGGATCTTGGTGTTCGGTTGTGTATTTTGTGGTTTCTAAGTAAGGATGTCGAACTCGAGGATGGGTGTGAGGTTTGTCTAGGTTTTTGGTTTGTTAAAGGTTTTCAATTGCGGAAAACATTAAAGTATGAAAATTAAGCGATTAAACTATCCCTAATCATGATACTAAACATGACCATTAAAAAGAACACAATCAAACAAGTAATTACTACTATAAATGTAAGAAATCTATAAGCTTATCAAATGAAGATTTAATAAACTCTAACTACCACTAAGATCAAAGCAAGCAAATAGCAATTAATTAGCAACTAATTAATCTAAACAAGATTAGAATGTAGTCCATACCCTTGATGACTAGTAAAAATCGATCTCCATTCTTCATTCTTCATCTTCAATTGCAACTTTCCCCGAACAAAATAGAAAGTTGTGAATTAAGTTACTAAGGACCCTCAAATCTTCACTCTAGTAAGATTTGTGGCCCTTAATCCCTCTTTTCACTAAAAGATTGATTGTTTGTGGCTAATCTAGGAACCTTCAAATGCAAACTTCAATGAAATCTAAAGCACAAGGTAATGAAGATAAAGGAAGGCTGAAAATTACTTGAAGAAAAGTTGATTACATTCAAAGTCTCAAGAACTTGGAGAACAAGACAAGAGAAAACCCTTAGAGAGAGAAAGTAAAAGCTTAATTAAGAAATCATTAAAACCACTAATTACAAACTAAAACTTCAGCTCATTATTATCTTCAAAGGAGTCGCAGCTAAGACTCTTATAATGACCTAAGTTAGTTGCACAAAACGCAGCATCTCATTTCAAGCCTGTACGCAGAACACGGATTTGGCTCGGGCGAGCCAGAATTCTGCTCGGGCGAGCAGGCATTCTGGTCGCGTGTTTCTCATTCCTCGGCAACTTCTCCTCGGCAGCTCAGAAGCTCAGCTCGGTCGAGCAGGGCCCTTGCTCGGGCGAGCTGGCCCTCTGTTTCTTCACTGCCTTAGCCATATTTTTCGATCTTTTCCACGTTGTTATGTAGAAGCATGGCTCGACCGAGCCAATATGTTGCTCGGGCGAGCCAGCTTTCTGTCTCTCCTCTTCTTGGCTCAAATTCAATCGGCCATTCTTGCTGCTTTTCCAGGAGCGTTGCTCGGGCGAGCCAACATGCTGCTCGGTCGAGCAAATTTCTTCCGCTCACTCCTGATTTGGCAAGTTTTTTCTCCGTTTTGGCGCCATTTTAGGTCACTTTCTTATTTTCCTACAAAACTACAAAAATCTCATAACTCGAATAAAATACGGGGTTAGAACATATAAAAACTCCCTAATAAAGAGAAGAATTCGGCTCGAAACGAGACCGAACACCACTCCCACACAAGGGTTTGCTCGCCCCATGCAAACTAAAAACAAAGAAAAGAACTAGAAAGAGAAACTAAAAATCCTAACTCACTTTCGCAGGAATCGCGGATGCATTTAGCATATGCATCAAACCCTTTAAACCCCCCGACAGCCCGGGTGGACGAGGTAGATCTCGTGAGGGTTTATAGCAACTATACCCACAAAAGCCATAGAAAAAGGAGAGAGGGAAAGTGTAAAACAAAACAAGTTTAAAAGAAAAGAAAAGAGAACTGCTCGTTTCAATGAATCAAGTCGTTTCAATTAAGAAAACGATATTAATCCTCCAAAAGGTACCGTTATGAGCATCTCACAACACCTAACCCAAACAACTGTCAATCTTAGAAATTTTTGATCCCTTACACCTCATGTAGAGTTTAATCCCATTTGAAAGAGTTTTAGACAGTGCTAATCGATCCCGGACGACCCAAAAGACTCACACCCGAGCTTATAAAACAGCGAAACGAACAAAGGAAAGGAAAGAGTTGCCCCTCCCCGCATTTGGTCGCCCTTGGCTTGGTGAGGGCCGCAGGTGATGCAAGGAAGAGCCCCTCACTTTATTAACAATTCAAACTTTTTCTTCTTTTTAATGTCGGTATTAGCCTTATTTTCGGGAATTGGACGGCCCATATAAGGGGTATACCCTCCCAACACGGTCTTTTCCATTCGCCTCTCGTGTGCGATATAGGAGGAGGGTTAAGGGGCATCCGTGCCGTACCACTGATACCGGGCCCGTGTAGGTTGGCTAAGTGTATGGTGGTTGATGTCGTAAAGCCGACACGCCCCACTTAGTCAAATTATGCAATTTTGCTGCTATTTTCTGACTTTTGCTTTTGCTTTTGCTGTTTCTCTTTTTTTTTTCTTTTTTTCTTTTTAGAAAACAAGCTCGGATATGCACCCCTAGAATCTCCCAGTTTCAACCAGAACATAAAAAGACAAAATGGGATCTCACTAGACACTTGATGAAAAGAATCTAATTAAGGTAAGTCATGACAATCGCCCAAGTTAGGGTCGAAAATACTCAAACCGGTTTCTTTCAAAGAAGATTAAGAACGGCTTCCTGATTTCAACAACGAAATCCAAGAAACAAAGCAAAAAACAAAAACAAAACGAAAAACGAAAACTTTCAAGGTTTTTCACTCCCTTTTTTCTCCTTTTCACACAAAATTTTTCAAATTTTTCGACACAAACTACGAAAAACGAAAACAAAGACTCAAAGCTAGGTGATCTACCCATGACAAATGGAAGTATCACCCCCCACTCCCACACAAAACTTCACAATGTCCCCATTGTGAGAAGAAGGGTGTCACAAATAAGGTAGAAAACCTAAAAACACACAACAAACAAATAACAAACAATAAACGGTGGCGACCCGAGCCTACACGGCTCCAACAACAATAATATCCCAACATTCACACTCACGGGGTTCGCCACCCAAAAAGAAAATCAAGCATGCATCATGGATCAACAATATATTCACAATAAGAAGGATGGTTAAAGGATGATACCTGAAGATCGCCAAATAAAGCACATCCGAGCACATGATCCACGAACGCAACATCAGAAAAAGAAACTTCAAATATTCACAAATGTACATGATCACTGACTAACCTCAACCCCGAATCTCACTATATGAGGCGGGAATCAAGGGTGAAATGCCTCCATCGCCGGAAACATCACACAACCCCTCGCGCATGTATATCTCAAAATTGAAAGCACACATCTAATGCAAAATAAAAGAGGGGAGTGCGGAATGCTCACAATCACTGCTCATTACCTCCCGGAGGAGGGTACGGATAGTAGGGGAAGTAAGTCGGGTAATACTGGTTGACATAGTCGGGCGGTGCTGGCGAATGATCGGCGATAGCATAGTGGTAATATCCCCAATCCCTCCAATATTGATTCTGTTGATGGAAGTACTCGTCATCATAGCGCTGAAAGTATCCTTCGTGCCGTTCAAGAGTTGACTGCTGCGCACGAAGGAATTCCTGTTGACTCTCCATCAAGTTGTGCGTACTTTGTAGCAAAGTTTGCTGTTCACGGAGGTCAATACTCAGTTGGTCCAATCGGCTTGCCAAGTGCCCCATCGTAATCTCTTGTGAATTACTACCACTAGCCTCACCCTGGGTTGCCGGCTCCTCCTCTTCTTCCACATTTCCGCTCACAAATGGGTCATCGGGCCCCCCAACTCGACGGGTGCTCCTTGGATTTTCGCCGCATGACCAGTTGTGTTGATTGGTCACATCCAACCAACGTGCGGCTCGCGCATGGTCCAAATGAATGGAAGTTGCATACTTATCCGAGCCGTGCTTGTATATATGCTTTGTGTTGTGACGCTCAAGGATACCCATGCGTTGCAACCTAATACCGTCGATGGGGTCGGGAAAATATCTCGGGATGAACTTGCGGATATATCCTCCAAAACCTTTCTTCATCAAAAAGTGGCAAATAATATGCCCCATTCCAATTGTAGAGGTAAGGTGCTTAGAGGTAATGTCTTTGAAGCAATGCAAAATGCACGACCCTGTGTTCACCCGCTTCCCTTGGAGGGTGTTAAAGATGATAAACAAATCATCCCTCCGCACATTCGCCCTCCCATCATCTCTTCCGAAGACCGAACTTGAAACTATGCGATGAAAGATTCGAATCGCTAAGTTACACAAGTCACGAGACTTGGAATTTCTAGTTAAGAAAGAGCAATCCTCAAGAGCATTTGACGTTTGGTGTTTCCGACGCCAACAAGTAAGACTCTTCATAGCGATTTGTTCATCAAAGTGCACACTCTCCTCATAATACAACCCATCCGCCGGTGTGAGTGCTTGACAAAACTCTTGCACCGTGCAAGTTTTCTCCTTGTTGTCCACCCTATAACGGAACTTAGCGTGGCGTGTATCAACATCCTCAACTTGGAAAGAACTGAGGAACTCAAGAATCGGTTGATCGTAAAGAGATTCGTCAATCTTAATGAAAGATTCCCAGCCCAAGGTCCTTATGATAAAATCAAAACTGGGGCCACAATATACCCTCTTCACCGTGGCTTCATTATAAGTGTCCGGAGCAGAAAGTTTCCGATGTTGATAAAGCTCATACCTCTCTCGATGATGCTCATCCCTGAACTGAATTCGCAATTCCGGTTCAGCCCGAAGAAGCGTGGGCGGTTGGGCCTTGTAACGATCTTTATCCACCGCCGGCGATGAAGACTCGGGCGGTGGTGAAGGTGTACCTTCCTCATCGGTGCGGGCTCTCTTAGATCGAACCATTGTGAATTTCAAAACACACTAGCAACTCAAGAATCCCCAAATAGCAACCAATACACAGCACTCAAGCCCTAAATTCCAAGAACTAATCACAAGTAACACCCAATTTAACTTTGAAATCAAACTTGAAAACACTAATTGTGAATGTTACCTCCCAAATAAGCACCAAACACCAAGTGGCAACACGAATCGGGCAAAGAGCAAATACACAAACAACAACTTGGGACCTTGAGACCTCCCGTCCTTGGAAAAACCTTTCTCCTCCCCCAAAACTCAAAGCAGCCCTGCTCCACTCGCCTGACAAAGACCAACGACGCCACAAGCCAGGCGCTCTCTCCCCCCAAGAATCTGTACCACCCACGCCCCAACGCGCCACAAGAAGAAGAACGACAAAGACCACACAAAGACAACAAATCTGGAGAAATCGAAGAGATTAGCAATGATTTAGGAGTTAGGGTGTGATGCTAGGGTTTAGAGGAAGTGAGAGAGAGAGATGAGAGAGAAAATAAGTGAGAAAATAGGAGAAAAGTGAGAAAGAATCGAATAAAAACACCCGACAGAAAACAGATCTGTCGCCGGCTCGCCCAAGCCGAATAACCTGCTCGACCGAGCATGGATTCTGGACGCTGGGTCAATTCTGTTCGAACGATCGCCGACCGAGCGGCGTACACGCCGCCGAGCGGCTCTTACGACGGTTGGGCGTGTCTGTCAGACTTTTTCCCTTTGGCGCTTCAGTGGACAAGCTCGCCCGAGCAAAAATGTTGCTCGCCCGAGCAGCTCTTCTGTTGGCCGCCTTCCTTGATGCAGAATTCACTCTTAGTTTATGCACAGTCGACTGGCTCGGGCGAGCCAACATCCTGCTCGCCCGAGCAGCTCTTCTGGAAATATTACCTTCTCTTTCTCCTTTACTCATGAAAACTCCTCAGTAAGGCTGCTCGCCCGAGCAAGGGTTCTGGCCAACAATGCAAGGAGCTAAAAATTTCTCAAGGAAATAAACCTTCTCACTTCTACTAAAAACATGTTCAAATTCTCAATCTCTCAAAACCCCCCCCGGGACATTTCAAAAGCCCGAAATACTCAAAAATCTAAAAATTAACCTAAATAAACAAAACAAAATCTTTTGGTTTTTCAAAAATTTTCAAAGAAAGAGAAAAGAAAGCCGGAATGCATGCCTCCCCACTCCCACACAAAAAGGTTGCCGTGTCCTCCAAATGGAAACAAAAATAGGTAAGCAAGCACCCCAAAATAAAAGAAAAAGAAACTCACAAAAAGAAAATAAAAGAAGAAAAGTAAACCAACTTACTAACTGTACAAGATAGGTGAGGAAGGATATTACCTAGAAGGCTTCTTCTCAATAAACTCACCCCTTCTCACCTCACGATATCGGGCACCAAGTCAGAACCAGTCAACGCCCGGAGTAACAAATCATGCATCCTCTCATGCATCTCAGAATGGTGTAGGTAAGAGCACACTCGTAATGGCATATAAACAAACATTAGCGCCCTTAACAATTTATCAAATGCCTTAGAAAAGTCATATAAATGATGAATTGCATGATTATACAAGACTTTCCTAGGCATAGTGAAAGAAGATATGACAAAAGGGTCCTCCCATTGACTCGCAAATGGAAATTGAGTATACAAATCAACGGAAGGAGGCAATACAACACTTTCATGGACATGCTCATGGGAAGACTTGGATGCAAACAACGACTCATAAAGCATATCACCATAAAAAATATCATTGTCACAAACCAAGTCCAAACACTTAGGATCAATCCCCATAGACTCAAGTTCATCATCACAAGATTTCACATCAATGGATTTACAAGAAAGGGTAGCTAATGCCTCGCTAATGCAATAATTCTCAATGAAAGTGAATAAATCAGTATCTAGCACACATTCAATCACAAAGGATACAACTTCACTCTCAACAAGATCATGCTCAATTATATCAAAAGCATCATGGCATTCATCAATCTCAACTTTTTCTTCACACAAAGGCATGGACAATGGTTCATCATCAAGCAAGTAGTCATCAAGTTCTTCATCATCACACACAGAATCATCATGTTCCCCATGCTCACTAAGTGAGGCTAGAGCTAAGGAATCACTAATCCTCCTTACAAAACTATGTCCATTACAGTAGTCATCATCATAATCATAATCATACACAGAAGAATCGTCATGCATTTCAGGACTCAAAGACGATGAATGACCTATTTCAACATTCGAATCAACCAATTGTGCAAGATAAGTTTCCACCCTAGGGTTAAGCACGTGTTCAAATTCTTGCATGCATTTATTCATCCTATCTTGTAAACCAACTATTTCAGCACCAATTTTATCTAGTCTAATGTCCATTCAAGATTCGGAAGCATGAGACGAAGATTCACAATGCACACACAAATGACGAGACTCAACATCATCACATGGAGAAAGATCATAACGTTTCTCATAATGCAATTGAGCATGAAGAGCACACGGATTGCCAAAACAAGAACCCGAAGAATAAAAAGTCTCCCCAAATTGACGAGTATCCGTGTACAACCAATCAAATAATTCCCAAGCCTGATACTCATTTTCAACATTGAAATCGAAGTAATTCAGAAGAGAACGGGTCTCGAAATTCAATCCCTCATTAGTAACAACTAACACCTCCCAATTAGAATAAATATAACCATGAGGGGCCCAATAAGCAAGATAATCATTTAATCTATCACGATAATCACAAAATAATTCTTGCTCATTTTGAGGGAAGCTAAAACATGCCATCTTTTTTTTTTTCCTTTTTTTTAATTGTTTTTTTATTGTTTTTTTATTTATTTTTTTGTTTTTTTTTTCGATATTCAAGTTTTTGTGCTACATTTTTCTAACATAATCAAGAATGCAATTAAACTATTTACACACAAACCAATCACCTAATCTACCAAATAACGCCATCCCCGGCAACGGCGCCATTGTTCGGTTGTGTATTTTGTGGTTTCTAAGTAAGGATGTCGAACTCGAGGATGGGTGTGAGGTTTGTCTAGGTTTTTGGTTTGTTAAAGGTTTTCAATTGCGGAAAACATTAAAGTATGAAAATTAAGCGATTAAACTATCCCTCATCATGATACTAATCATGAGTTGTGGTTTCTAAGTAAGGATGTCGAACTCGAGGATGGGTGTGAGGTATGTCTAGGTTTTTGGTTTGTTAAAGGTTTTCAATTGCGGAAAACATTAAAGTATGAAAATTAAGCGATTAAACTATCCCTAATCATGAAACTAAACATGACCATTAAAAAGAACACAATCAAACAAGTAATTACTACTATAAATGTAAGAAATCTATAAACTTATCAAATGAACATTTAATAAAATCTAACTACCACTAAGATCAAAGCAAGCAAATAGCAATTAATTAGCAACTAATTAATCTAAACAAGATTAGAATGTAGTCCATACCCTTGATGACTAGTAAAAATCGATCTCCATTCTTAATTCTTCATCTTCAATTGCAACTTTCCCCGAACAAAATAGAAAGTTGTGAATTAAGTTACTAAGGACCCTCAAATCTTCACTCTAGTAAGATTTGTGGCCCTTAATCCCCCTTTTCACTAAAAGATTGATTGTTTGTGGCTAATCTAGGAACCTTCAAATGCAAACTTCAATGAAATCTAAAGCATAAGGTAATGAAGATAAAGGAAGGCTGAAAATAACTTGAAGAAAAGTTGATTACATTCAAAGTCTCAAGAACTTGGAGAACAAGACAAGAGAAAACCCTTAGAGAGAGAAAGTAAAAGCTTAATTAAGAAATCATTAAAACCACTAATTACAAACTAAAACTTCAGCTCATTATTATCTTCAAAGGAGTCGCAGCTAAGACTCTTATAATGACCTAAGTTAGTTGCACAAAACGCAACATCTCATTTCAAGCCTGTACGCAGAAAACGGATTTGGCTCGGGCGAGCCAGAATTCTGCTCGGGCGAGCAGGCATTCTGGTCACGTGTTTCTCGTTCCTCGGCAGCTCAGAAGCTCAGCTCGGTCGAGCAGGGCCCTTGCTCGGGCGAGCTGGCCCTCTGTTTCTTCACTGCCTTAGCCATATTTTTCGATCTTTTCCACGTTGTTGTGTAGAAGCATGGCTCGACCGAGCCAATATGTCTTGGCGAGCAGCTTTACTCTCTCCTCTTCTTGGCTCAAATTCAATCGGCCATTCTTGCTGCTTTTCCAGGAGCGTTGCTTGGGCGAGCCAACATGCTGCTCGATCGAGCAGCCCTTCTGCCTTCACTCCTGATTTGGCGAGTTTTTGCTCCGTTTTGGCGCCATTTTAGGTCACTTTCTAATTTTCCTACAAAACTACAAAAATCTCATAACTCGAATAAAATACGGGGTTAGAACATACAAAAACTCCCTAATAAAGAGAAGAATTCGGCTCGAAACGAGACCGAACACCTGGTGAATATTAGACTGGATAGTTCTTTCCCTGAGACAGTTTTATTCATGGATGAAGATGGTTTTGTGTGTGTGCAAGCTGTTGAATATGAATGAAAGCCCGTGGTTTGTTCTAAATGCCATAAAATGGAGAACTGTAGGAAGAAAAAGGGAAAGCATAAATGGGTTCAGAAGAAGTCTGATAATGTTGTGTTAATGAAGAAAGTATCTGAAAAAGCATCTAAAAGTGGTCCTTCTAATGTTCCTTCCTCTGGGTGTGTGATGGTTGGAGAGCATTTGTTATTTCTTCCCTCGAGAAAGGTAACAATGGTAGGGCTAATGCTTTAGCATATGACAATGGATAGTTTCTTTTGCTGGAATGTTCGGGGTCTGAATGACCCTAGGAAACAGGAAGGTATCAAAGCCTTTCTGTTTCAGAATAACGTCTCTCTTGTGGGTTTGTTGGAGACCAAAGTTTTGCTGGAGAATTGTGAGGAAATCAAAAGGAATTTGGGCCACCATTGGCAGCTTTTACATAATGCTTCGACCACCCAAAGGAGCAGAATCTGGATTTTATGGAGGCATCCTATGGAGGTTAAATGTGAATTTTCCCATAGACAATTCATTCGTTGCAGAATTACTCATGGTAACACTTCTTTTCTGGTTACTTTTGTCTATGGTGATAATGACATGTCTTCTAGATTGCACTTATGGTCTTCTCTGTCCAATATTGCTCCTTCTGTCTGTGAACCATGGTTAATTGCTGGTGATTTCAATCATCTAATGTATATTGATGATAGAATTGGTGGGAATGCTGTGACAGCTGAGGATGTTCAAGACTTTCAGGATTTTTTGAATGGTAATCAATTGAGTGTGGTTAAATCCACTGGTCATCGATTTACTTGGCATAATAGTAGAGTCTTTTCTTGTATTGACAGAGTCCTGATTAACTCTGAAGGTCTCAATATCTTCTTTGATATTTTTTATCATGTAATGGATGAAGGTTGCTCTGATCATTGTCCTTTACATATTATACTTTGTAAGTTTCCCAGGAAGATTTGCAAGAGATTTCTTTTTTGTGACATGTGGGCTGATGATAAAGATTTTTTAAGGATTGTCACTGAGAATTGGTCTACTGTTGTCAAGGGCAATCCTATGTTCTCTGTTGTTGTTAAACTTAAAGGTTTGAAATCTCCACTGAAGAGTTTGCATAAATCGAAGTTTGGGGATATTTTTGCAAAAACTCAAAATGAGTATGTTGCCTTGACTACCATTCAAAAGGATTTACACTTGAATCCTACTGCTGATTTATTTGCTGCTGAATCAGAAGCTAAGAAGGCTTATTTGGCCTCTCTATCTAACGCTGCCAAACTGTTGAAGCGAAAAACCAAGTTCGATTGGTTGCATCATGGTGATCAGAACTCTGCTTTCTTCTATTCTGTTTTGAAGGCCAAATCTTATCAACATAAGGTGGTAAGCATTAAAGACGGTAATGGTTCTGTTTTACTTGAACCTGATGATATTGGCAATTACTTGGCATCTCATTTTCATAGTTTTTTTTGTTGAAAAGAAGTGTATTAGCAGAGTCAAGTGGAGCACTATTCAGCATGGTAATATGGTCACTGCAGAACATTAATCGATCTTATGTGCTCCTATTACTGCGAAGGAAATCAGAGATGTATTTTTTGCTATGAATGGGAAGAAAAGTCCCGGTCCTGATGGGTTCAATGCTACTTTCTTCAAGAAGTCTTAGTCTATTTTTGGCCATGATGTATGTACAGCTATTCTGGATTTCTTCTCTACTGGGAAGTTATTGAAGGAGGTTAATACTACTTTGCTTGCTCTTATTCCTAAGGTTACTAATCCAGAAATGGTAGGGGATTTGAGACCTATTTCATGTTGCAATGTTCTGTATAAGGCTATTACTAAAATCCTTTGCAATAGATTGAAGTTGGTTCTTCCAGATACAGTGGATGTCTCTCAATCTGCTTTTGTTCATGAAAGATCTATTTTGCACAACATTCTAATAGCGGAGGACATTGTAAAGTTGTATAATGGGAAAGGAGTTAAGCTCAGTTGCTTAATCAAAATTGATATCCAGAAAGCCTATGACACTGTGGACTGGAAGTTTCTTGAATAACTCCTATTGGCTCTGAATTTTCCTTTGCAGTTTATCAAATGGACTTTGGCTTGTATTTCTTCTGCCTCTTTCTCTGTTGGTGTGAATGGCAGCTCCTATGGTTTCTTTCAAAGTGGTAGGGGTTGAGACAAGGTGACAGTATCTCCCCCTTATTTTTTGTGCTGATCATGGACTACTTGGGAAGAGTTATTAAGGAGGCTACTTCTAATGATCTTTTCAAATTCCACCAACACTGTAAGTCTTCCAAGCTGGCCCACTTATGTTTTGCTGATGATCTTATAGTTTTCTGCAATGGTGATCCTCATAGTGTGCAACTTCTTATTTATGCCTTATCGCATTTCTCTGATTGTACTGGCTTGTTTCCTAACAAGGCTAAATCTAGTATCATTTTTGCTGGTGTTGATGATAACACAAAGGCTGAACTTTTGGGGATTACTGGTTTTGTCGAAGAACATCTCCCTATCAGATATCTTGGTGTTCCTGTTAAACCTACTAGGTTGAATATGAATGACTGTGCACTACTATTGGAGAAAATGACTAAGAGGATTCAAGGTTGGGCTATGCGTAGGTTGACTTATGCTGGCAGATTGGAGCTTGTGAATAGTATGTTGATGGCTATCCATACTTATTGGTCTCAAATCTTTATTTTACCTAAATCCATCTTGGATAGTATGGTTCAGATTTGTAGATCATTTCTATGGGGTAATAATAAGAGGAAAGCTCCCCCTATTGCTTGGTCTGTTTGTTGCTTGTCAAAGCCGGAAGGTGGTCTCAATATCCGTGATCCTCATGCATGGAATTCAGCATCTTTGGGGAACTTATTATGGCAGTTGATAATTGACA
The DNA here is from genome assembly GCA_029582165.1 of Portulaca oleracea. Lineage (NCBI taxonomy): Eukaryota > Viridiplantae > Streptophyta > Magnoliopsida > Caryophyllales > Portulacaceae > Portulaca > Portulaca oleracea. Next base: position 16,094,687 of record CM055872.1, read on the forward strand.
AGGAATCTCTTTGGGTAAAGTGGATTCATCATCATTACCTTAAGAGACAATGTATTTGGGATTGTTCAATCAAGCAAAACAATAGTTGGTACTGGAGGAAATTAGTTCATGTGAGAGATGAATTGATTGGTCTATTTCATGATCTTATTGCTCAAAATAGATCTTATACTATCCAAGATGGTTATCGTTACTTAAAGGATCATGGTGATAGAGTAGATTGGTTCCAATTCATTTGGAATGGCCTCAAAGTACACAAATTCTCCTTTATTGCTTGGTTGTCAATCCATGGAAGACTAGCAACTCAAGATCGCTTGAAAAGATTTGGATTCTCTTTGGCTAACCGTTGTTTTCTATGCAAGATGGAGGAGGAATCTGTCCCTCATCTGTTCTTTGTTCTTCAGTCTCTCGACAGGTTGGGGAAATTGTTTTGAGATCTGTTTTTGATGCTACTCTTGATTGGGGGAATTGGCTTGAGGTTTGCATGAATATGCCCAGGACGTTTTGCACATAAGATGGGTTTGGGTATTTCTGCTACTATCTACTACCTTTGGCTTGAACGAAATCTTCGTGCGTTCCACCACCAGGAACGTAGTTTGGAGTGTATTGTGGGCTTTATTGTGAATGACATTAGATATCGTCTTTCTTGATTTTTTTGGTGTAATTATGTTTTTGTCTTGGGGTGGTGTTTGGTCTTTTGTCTTGGGTTGTTAAACCCCTCTAGGTATGCCTAGAGTAGCTTTGTACTAATCTGTTTTCAGTAATGGAAAGTTCTTACAAATTTTCCAAATATATATATATATATGTGTGTGTGTGTGTGTGTGTGTGACATAATGAGAAGGGGTTTTTTTGTGAGCATGGAAGCATGGGACATCCTAGCCATTGATTCCCAAATCAAGGGTTGGTGAAAATTTGTCATTTTATCTTTATTTAATGGGCTGAGTTGCTTTTTTTTTTTTTTTTTGGATTGAGAGGTCTCACGTGAGTGAGTACCCCAATGTCAATCAATTGCAGCCATATTCAAGCATGCTTCTCCTTTTCCCATAATTCATCCAGTCGACTTTTCACCTTATCAAAGCCATTCCCGATGTTCCTCCATCATTTCAGCTGATGATTCAGCCAAGAGCAATTGCAGTATATCTCTCAAAACTCCAGCAGAAACCCTAATTTAGTTTCCCAAACATCTCTTAAAACTCTTCTTCTCACTCTCACATTTGATTCAGCCAAGAGCAATTGCAATATCTCTCTCAAAACTCCAGCAGAAACACTAATTTAGTTTCCCAGATACATCTCTAAAAACTCCATAAGAAAATTGAAGAGGTGAAGGGGTGCAATTTAGTTGCCCAGACATCAACATTCTGATCGTGAGGACGATTTGCTGCAGTTAGGAAGCCAACGTTGGATGGTCGGGGGTGAAGGAATGAGGTAATCTGAGTAGTGTTTATGTAATATGATTTTTCGTCATGTGTTTTTCTTTGGTTATGTCAATTGTGTTGTGTGATTTGGATAATATGACAATTTTTTTTATTCTAAATTTTGGATACATGAAAATCAGGTCAACCCTAAAATTATGGTCATAACAGAACAGTTGGTGTAATTTTAAGTTGAGCACCATTTTACATAAGAATGGACCCTCTATATTAAAATGAACACAGGTATAATGAATATCACACATAGAGCATACATATCTTTTAAAATGATCAACAAGGTTTCTGAAATGGATCATCAAGGTTTCTGGAAATGAATATCAATCTGTATTGAATATGTCTTCTGTTAGTGATCATCAAGGGTACCGAAAATGAACATTAATTTGTATTCAAAACGAAAAAATGCACCAAGTCATTGTCCTTAAGGGGGTTTGTTTGCCATATGAATGTTGAGCACCATTTTACATACAAAGGGACACCCCCGTAAAATGAACATCATGCTGGTATGGAATGAGCATCTGTGTGTAGTAGAATGAACACCTGTATAATGAATATCATACGTATAGAGCATATATATCTTTAAAAAATGATCAACGATGTTTCTGAAAATGAACGTCAAGCTGTATTAGAATGATAAAGTGCACTAAGTCATTGTCCATAAAACATATTCATTTAACTTAAGACAGGACACCAAGTTGATACAGTAAATAAACATCTGCATATCGTAAAATGAGCATCTGCATACAATGAACATTTGCGTAAAATGAGCATCTACATATATATCTTTAAAAAATGATCAACGATGTTTCTGAAAATGAACGTCAAGCTGTATTAGAATGATAAAGTGCACTAAGTCATTGTCCATAAAACATATTCATTTAACTTATGACGGGAAACCAAGTTGATACAGTAAATGAACATCTGCATATCGTAAAATGAGCATCTGCATACAATGAACATTTGCGTAAAATGAGCATCTACATAAAAATGAAATGAGCATCAGTGTATAGTAAAATGAACATCTAAACGTGTAGCCATTGTTGTCTTTGGTGTGACTGTAGCTACGAACGCTGAAACCGACGCTAATCACGTAGCGTTCATAGAACTTCTTACCCTCCTCAATGTCATCAAATGTCATCCCTTCTGTTGGAACCCATAATTCATCAGCGCAATATGGACATATTCGCTGTGCTTGTTCATTTGGTAGCTTAGTGGCACTGGCGGTGGGAGCACTGCCGACTCGGTCCCCACTTGCAACGCATCAGCAGCAGTGCTGCACACACGACACGTTATCAATGACCACCAAGTGGATTGACATCATTCAACATGAACAACAAGTAATCCTTCAATGAACACTAAGTTTTATGGGAATGAACATCAAATGAATGTGCACAGCAAGTCCTTGTAACGTGTCAGGTATTCAAATAATTAACATGAATCATAATACAAATGAACATCAATAAGACGAATACCACCTAACCATACTATGAGCATTAAGCATTCACTGATGAACATCAACTTTTTATATTATGAACATCATTTGCAGCTTGGATGAACAACAAGTAATTATGAGATCAACATCAAATATTATTGGCATGAGTGTCAAAGATCGTGGACAACAATTGAATGAGCAAATATATACTGAGAATGATCATCAAGTTCATACCAAAACCATGACCATGCTGACATGGAAACCGATCATTAAGTTGTAACAAATGATCATCACTACATAACTAAAAAATGATCATTGTTATATGTCATCAAAAAATGAACATCAATATCGGCTACGAGATCATCAATCCCCTTATACTGAACAATAACTATGATCATCAATCTACTTATAAATATGATCCCAACAACATCCTAAGTACACAATGGAAATGAGCATAATGAAATGATCATTAAGTTATTGTAAAATGATCATCAACTCTGTCTGAAATGAACACCAAGTCATACCACATGAACATTTTGTTACGCTTAACAAGTACACAATGGAAAACAATCAACTCTGTCTGAAATGATCATCAAGTCTGACTGAAATGAACATCAAGGCAAACAACGTGACAATTCACTACCACATGAACAAAATGACGATTAACAAGTACACAATAGAAATGAGCACCCATCAAATGATCATTAAGTTAATGCGAAACGAACATCAAGTCTAATAGAAATGAACGTCAACGCAAAAAACGTGACAATTCAATACCACATGAACAATTAGTGACGCTTGACAATTGCACAATAAAACGATCATTTAATTGGTATGAAATGATCATCAAGTAAAATGCAAATGAGCATTAAGGTGTACCAAAAGTAACACCAATTTGTGAATGACCATGAAGTCAAATTGAAATGGGCATCAAGGTGTGTCCAAAATGAACATCAAGTTAAACTAAAATGAACATCAAGTTAATTGAAATGAACATCAGTAATAGAAAGTTGGTGTTCTTTTGAATACACCTTGATGCTCATTTTCAAGGTGTACCCAAAAGAACACCAATTTTGTTGTTACGACCATTATTTGTTCTGTTATGAACACCAACGCACACCCCAATTGTGAAAATGGACAACTACATACAATAAAATGATCATCAAGGAAAATGAAAATGAGTATCAAGATGTATCCAAACGAACACCAACTGTTCTGTTATTGCAATAATTTTAGGGCTGACCTGATTTTGATGTATCCAAGATTTAGAATAAAAGAAAAATCGTCATATTATCCAAATCACACAACACAATTGACAGAACCGAAGAAAAACACATGACGAAAAATCATATTACAGAAACACTACTCAGATTACCGCATTCCTTCACCCCCACCATCCATCGTTGGCTTCTTAACTGCAACAAATTGTGCTCACGATCAGAATGTTGATGTCTAGGGAAACTAAATTGCACCTCTTCAATATTCTTCTGGAGTTTTGAGAGATGTATCGGGGAAACTAAATTAGGGTTTTTGCTTGAGTTTTGAGAGAGATATTGCAATTGCTCTTGGCTGAATCAAATGTGACAGGGAGAAGAGGAGTTTTGAGAGATGTCTGGGAAACTAAATTAGGGTTTCTGCTGGAGTTTTGAGAGATATATTGCAATTGCTCTTGGCTGAATCATCAGTTGAAATGATGGAGGAACATTGGGAATGGCCTTGATAAGGTGAGAAGTCGGCTGGATGAATGTATGGGAAAAGGAGAAGCATGCTTCAATATGGCTGTAATTGATTGACATTGGGGTACTCACTCACGTGAGACCTCTCAATCCAAAAAAAAAAAAGCAACTCAACCCATTAAATAAAGATAAAATGACAAATTTTCACCCACCCTTGATTTCGGAATCAATGACTAGGATGTCCTATGCTTCCATGCTCACAAAAAATCCCTTCTCATTAAATCACATCCCATATATATATATATATATATATATATATATATATATATATATATATATATATATATATATATATATATATATATATATGAATATTTATTTGGGTTTCCGTAGGTTACTGATAATTTTTTTATGGTATAATCAATTTAAGTAAATTGGGTTTAGGGAGATACAAGTATAAGAAAGGAAGATTAAAATTGATAAAATTTTTCCTCTTGGGCCATGTGGGTCGGCCATATAGGAAGAAGAGAGGGGGAGGATTTCTTTTTGGGCCTTATTATTGATATATATGTAATTTTAAGTTGTTATTATGTCACATTGGAAGGCATAATTTAAACACTCCTTCACTCACTCTTGTCCTCTCTCCCAGCTCCCCATCCACCTCCTACACTGCCACGGCCACAAGATCTCGCCACATCCAAAGATCCGCCGACATCGCCTTGATGGGTTTCTGGCCACCATCGCACCACCACACCTACATCATCATCATCATCTTCCTTCATTCTTCTCTTCTCTTGCAAGAGTAATCTCACCCTTCTTCTCCTCATCTCTTTCTTTATGAAAATCATAGTTATAATATGATTGTTAGAAGGTTTTTATGTTGTTTTTAGAGGTAAAGCTATTGGTTTTAAAGTTTATCAAGTGAGGAGTGAAGGAATTCAAGCACCAAAGGGTGAAGTTTGGGTAAGTCTGTGAGGTTCTTGTGTTTGAATGGTTGAACAAGTATGATTTAATGTTATATTGTGACATGCATGTGATTTAGAGGGTTGATTCTTTAGGAAATATTAAATTTGTAATTAAAAGATGGATGCATGTGGTTAGAATGAAGTTAGTTTAGCAAGAGGATGATTCCTATAACTAATAATGTGGAAATTATGAAGTAAAGTGTTTAGGAAGCTTGATATATCTTGATTTGGGCTTTGCATATATGGAACTTGATCAAAGATGAAGCTTTTCTTCATGTTTATGATTCTGGAAAATTGTGGTCATGATTAAAGGATATGTTTTGAGAAGGGATTATGCCAAATCATGAAGTTTAAACATGAATGCAAAGGATTTGTTGAGTATTGTTGTAATCTGGTCGGTTTTGATATTTTCAGAGAATATGAGTTATGAATTTAGCCCATCTTATGGCATGATTAGGTAGGTTAAAGTGTTAGCTAACACCCGATTTTGTAGCTCGTCATTTCGATATGATATTAGAATTTATGGCCAAAGCCGTAACATGACGCGAATCTGAGAATATTTAACGTCAGTCCAAATGTATGTATTTTTTATAGGTTTAGAGTTCTCTTTGATTTAAATGCTAAACATGAATGTTGTAGTGGATACTTTAAGCTTTCCAGAAAGGTATAATACATGTTCATAGGATATAGGGAGTGAGAGTTATAAGCCCTCAAGTAGAAGTCAATAATCTGAGTTTACCTAGAACATGTTTTGGTGACTGTCTCTATTCTTGGCCAAAATCTAACCTTTTCCCATGCTCACATCAGCTTGAGGATAAATAAAAGTTGGAGTGTGTATTCTAAGCTTTCCATAGACAGCTTGTACGCCTCAAACCAATAAGTATAGCTTGAGTTTCGACTCTTTGATTAAGCGAAGTTGAAATGATTATATTCTAGGCAGCTTACTGAGATAAGAGTTTTTACCCTTCTTAACCATGTTTTTGGCCTTCATGATTAGCTAGAAAGTTGTAGTGTATGTTCTGAACTTTCCGAAAAGTCCTTTTATGCCTTGATATGATCCTTGTAGGAAAAATTATGGTCTTATGAGTATGCCTTATAAAAACAAACTTGTTAACATGCTTTAGAGAAATTAATAAGTTATTCTCTAATCCTCCCACGTAAGTTAACTTCTAATTCATGTTTCTTTTCCGTTTTAAGTCCTACCAAGAGATCGTTGCACCCAAACTGTTCAAGTCTATGCTCGTCCAGTGTGAAATAACCCTAGAGGAATGTGAGGTCCTCAGCACAGCTTACAAAGATAGAAGACTGGATGGTTGTCTTCTGATCTTGAGGCCTCACAGAAGAGGCGATTTCACACAGTGACCTCACTTGACAGAAGATCACTGAACTCAAATGTTTTTCTGACCTTATGAGGTCCTCACCAGCTGGATCTCTGGTTACTAAACTCGCCACAAATCAATTGTGATCACACTCAGAATTTACACAATTCCTACACTCAGAGTTTTCTTTCACAAAACTCTTACAACTGATTTTCTTCCTTGGAAATCGATACTTTTGAAGAGAATGAATTTTCTCTTTTATATTGGTCTCCTCAACGACTTCCTATAGTTGTCATGTTTGTTTCTTAATTCTTTCCAGTTTGTGTTGATCTTGATTAGGCATGTATCTTCAATGAGTGCAACGTTCCAAAGGAGATCTGTTTCCTTTCTTGACTTGATCTTCACGTGCTTCCTTGCCTTTCTTTCTTTTTCCTTTCGTTTGATGTTTGAGAAGGAAATCAAGATTTATTACAATCATATCTTAAAAGTAGGGGGAAGATATAGGAGTAAGATATGTCTGATACTTCCCTGGATTGGCTGGATGAACTTTCAAACAAAACACTTCTTGTGTTAACGTTTGAGGTCCTCACTGATGGTTGCTCTGAGGTCCTCATGATCACTTGAGGTTTCTTCAATCTCCCCATTTTTGTTTGAAAGACAAAATTTCCTGGAGGATTTTGAACAGGGACTAAGAGCAGAAATGACAGAGAGATATACACATAGCACATGCTTATAGTAGCAGAATAATAACCATATTATGATAGCAACAGTTCAGTAGTTTAGTTGCAAGTATAGACCAAGACATCATCTCCCCCTTTTTGTTTTTCGGACAAGAAGGAAACAGGAGAGTACAAAAATGTGTGGCCAAAAGTTTACAACCCAAAGTTCATAGTTTGAAGATAAAGCAAAATAGAGTTCAAACTAAAGTTGGGGAAGGGGGATCACTCTTGGGGAGAGGGCTCGATGGAGGGAACATCAGCAGCTGCCTCGATAGCAGGGATGGAGGGTGATGAGCGAGGGCCTAAGAGAGCCTCTGCTTGCTGGATCAGGGACTGCAAAGTGGAGCAGACAGTGCAGCTAGTCTCAAGGCTGACTTGAAGAGCACGGTGGAGGTCTTGAAGAGAGAACACCTCAGCTTTCAAGGTTTGAACATCAGCATGGAGGATGTCCAGCTGTGTCTGCACAGGGAGGGAGGCCTCGGTTGTAGATGGGGCAGAGGATGAGGCTGGAAGAGGTTGGAGGTCATCGAAGTGCATCTAGTGGCCGGTGGAGTATGGACGATATCCAAGAGATTCAAGGACAGAAGTTTTGATAGTGGAAAGAGTGATAGGAGTTTTGTCCTCGTCAGGGAGAGGAATATGGAACTTCCTAAAGACATGATTGAGAAGGTTTGAGTATGGTAGGGGACCGGAGGAACTAGATCCTGCTTTGACAATGTGTTGAAGAATGATTTCTCCCATATCAGGGTGATGGTCATTGAGGATGTTCAGAAGAAAGGCAGCGCATGGCTCATTGATAGTTTCTTTTGAGGTACCTCTAGGGAGAATGGTGCGAACCAGAATGAAATAGAGGCAGCGAGCTTCAGAGGAGAGGTTGGTGTACTGAGGGTATTTGGTGGTGGATGGTTTGCCAAAAGCTTTGAGGAGTTCAAGACGAGTGTCTTTGATGTTAGTGAGGGCAGGTTTAGAGAGGTCAGGGGAGATACCTAGTATGCGCTCGATTTTAAGAGGGGATAAATGAATTTCTCTGCCAGACACAGAGGTTTTGTAAATGGGTTTAGAGGATTTGGGGGAAATGTTCTTGAGATTGGCATAAAATTCAAAGACTAGATTTGGGTAGCAGAAATCATCTGCATGAAAGAGAATGTCACAGCCAAGGGAGGATAAAGTGGAGAGAAAAGTGAACTTTGTACCTTGGAGGTTGTCAAGATCCACTCTGTCATAGTGGAGAAGGGGGCGTTGTTTCATGGAGTCCAATCGTTTCCGGAAGGCTTCCATGGAGTCGGCTGTGACTGGAGAGGGCCGAGGGATGACGGCTAGTTCGTCTGTGGAGGAATGGGTGGAATCGGAGTCTGGAGAGGCTGGTGGTTTGCTGGAACGGAGGCGTTTTGCAACACTGGAGGGGGAAGCGGGTTTAGAGGAACGTTTCGTCATGTTTGAATGGGAGGAGGTTGCTAGAAGGATGGAGAATTGGAAGAGAAGGGGTAACTGTGAAAAGTGAAAAAGGGAAGAGGTGAAATAAATAGAGGAAGGAGAAAGAGGAGAGAGGGGAGGTGGTTGGGAAAGAAATGATGTGATGGGACGGTTAATAAAGGAGAGAGAGGACTTTGGGAAGGTAAAAAGGATTTGAAAAAGATTTGAAATCCGTAAGAGAAGAAGGAAAGAGAGGGAAAAGATTTGAAAACCAATTTTTTTTATATATCAACTGCTTTTGGAAAGTGAAAGACAGTTTTATTTTGGAAGGAGAATAAAAAAAATCAACTGCTGAGCCACATATGGAAGATGTGATCAGACGGTTGATAAGGCCAAAATTGATATATGATAACATTGACAATTTGATCGAGCTGATAAGGACATCAGACGGTCAAGAAGAAAAACATACCTGTGAGGACGATAGACTCCCCCTCAACGAATGTATGGGGAGTGGAGGTCCTCAGGGTGGTGACTCACCCTCAACATATGCCTACTTTGATCAAGGATTGAGGTGAAGTAGTCCAAGTTCACGGCAAATGTAGTAGAACTGGTCTTCAGGGAGAGGTTAGGTGAAGATGTCAGCCAACTGATGTTGAGTGGGAGCAAATTCAAGGCTGATGTGGCCTTTTTCAACATGATCACGGATAAAGTGATGACGGATCTCAATGTGTTTGGTCCGTGAATGTTGTACCGGATTCTTGGTGATTTGGATGGCACTCATGTTGTCACATTTGATAGGCACATTTGTGAAGTGGAGGCCGAGGTCCTCAAGTTGATGAGTAATCCATAGGATTTGGGCGCAGCATGGTCCGGCAGCCACATATACGGCCTCAGCAGTAGAGAGAGCCACTGAGGTTTGTTGTTTTGATTGCCAGGAGACTAAAGAGGCTCCAAGTAGTTGACATCCTCCTGTGGTACTTTTTCTGTCAACTTTGTATCCGGCAAAGTCCGCATCGGTGTATCCACAGAGATGGAGGTCAGGTTGTCGGGGGTACCAAAGACCTAAGTTTTTGGTTCCTGCAAGATAACTGTAGACTCCGAAAAATTGATATCCTTTTTCGCGGTGCTACTTAAAAGTGATTGGGAGCCGACTAGGATTGCTTAACCTTAAATAAGGTTGAACTTTTAAGAATGTTTTCGTTAACAGATTAATTTAATTTATGCGCCCTAATCTCAAAATTCATTCCCTTTTTAAACAAAAAAGTGAGCAAACTCGTCTGGGTTTACTACATGAGCAAACCCGTCTGGGTTTACTACATGAGCAAACCCTTTCTGGGTTTACTACATAAGCAAACCCGTCTGGGTTTACCACATGAGCAAACCCGTCTGGGTTCGTCAAGAAGTAAGAAAACCCGTCTGGGTTTACTACTGTCAAACCCGAGAACAAAAGGAGCAAAAAAATAAGAGGGAAAGAATAAATAAGAAAACCCGTCTGGGTTCATGAGTTGAATTTGGAGTCGCATCATAAAAAAAATAGAAAAAAAACGATGTATGAATATGGAGTCGCCAGTTGAATTTTTAGGAGAAAAACAACAAACCATTTTAACACAAACTCCGGTCTACGAATCCAAAGATGGATCCGGGGGTAAGGTTACGAATTTGACAATTAAAATCACAAACCCGCCTATTCAACGAATAGACTCTACTAGAATTAAATCAAAGCAAAACAAAAGTTAAAAGGGAGGAATTAGATATAAATTTCACAAGTTTAACATTAATGTCATGCAAAACATTGAATTAAAAAAAACAAAAGAAACGTGAATTCGATAGGTTATACTACATGGTTTACATCAATGATAACTATTCTAACCTTTAGTGAAGCAGCATGCAAAGGGAGAGAAGAGGTAGAGAGAATTATGCTAGTGTCAATACTCTAACATAATATCGTGTCAATGGAAGGGAAAAAGGGTTTAATTTATAGTGGAATGTAGGTTAGGTAGGGCGATTAGGGTTTAGGTTTAGCCGCGACGACGAAACTCAGCCGGGTTTAAGTTTGGGCCGAGCTGCGTTTGGCCCAGCAACCCAGACGGGTTTACGCCAAGCTGAACCAGGCTGTTTAGGTATGGGCAAAGCTGCGTTTGGCCCACAAAACCCAGCCGGGTTTTCGCCAAGCTGAACCAGGCTTTGGCCCACCGAACTCAGCCGGGTTGGACCGTAATGCTGGGCTATTTTGCTTGCTTTCGGGCTAGAAAAGAAATGGGCTTGCATGCTACTAAATTACTCGGCTAGCTTATTTTTTACAAATAACTAAAACTAATACCGGTACAAAATCCGGTGTCTACAGATAGCCCCCACTTTGATCGAGTTTGAGTAAAACGATGATCAAAGTAGTCTTGATGACCTTGGATATGAATCAGAAGCCGACGCTTGGAAGCTTGGTCCTGCGCCGATGTTGGTTGGCCTGCTTAGTTTCTTCCGTAAAGCTGACCGAATTGATCCGCCTCATTTCGCCGTGAGGTAGATCAAAGTTATGCACTTCATTTCGCCGTGGAGTGCAAGACCTGTGTCTGTGTGGGTTGACCTGCTTAGTTTCTTCCGTAAAGCTGGTCGGAGTCGATCCGCTTCATTTCGCCGTGAGGCGGATCTAGGAGGCATGCTTCATTTCGCCGTGACGCATGCCAGGATGATGAGGTGATCCATTTCATTTCGCCGAGAGGTGGATCGAGGTGACGTGCTTCATTTCGCCTTGAAGCTTGCCGTGATGATGAGGTGATCCACTTCATTTCGCCGTGAGGTGGATCGAGGTGACGTGCTTCATTTCGCCGTGAAGCATGCCGTGATGATGAGGTGATCCACTTCATTTCGCCGTGAGGTGGATCGAGGTGACGTGCTTCATTTCGCCGTGAAGCATGCCGTGATGATGAGGTGATCCACTTCATTTCGCCGTGAGGTAGATCAAGGTCACGCACTTCATTTCGCCGTGAAGTGCGGGACTTTGTGTCTCTGTGCTGAAAAGGGTGTCATCACATTGTGAGGGCCCGATGACGGCCGCTGAAGATGAGTTCATCTTTTTGCAACCGCCTGACGACCGACGTATTTTGTGCATTGTTCTGCAAAAAGAGAATGAGGGCATCAGTTTATCTGAAAATCAGAGCGAGTCAGAAAATTTACCTGTCAGTCGTGCTTTAGCTCTCGGAAGTGGGCTTGAGTTTGCCATAGCTTCATGGGTATAGGCCTGCACTGGGCTTGAGTTGCGGCCCGTCAAACCCGTCTGGGTTTGGGCTGGAAAATTTTTTCCTCTTTTTTTTGTCAAACCCGTCTGGGTTTGGGATAAATTTTTTTTTTTTTGTGTGAGCGGATGAAATGGAAGAAGGCCCAAACCCGTCTGGGTTGGGCTGAGGCAGACCCAAACCCGTCTGGGTTGGACCGAGAGTTGGGCTCTTTTCCTTTTTTTTGTGAGTCGAGTGAGCCGACAGACAGACCCAAACCCGTCTGGGTTGGGCCGAGAGGACTGAAGGTGAGGAGGCCCAAACCCGGCTGGGTTGGGCTGAGAGAAGGCGAGGAGCCGATATGAAATGAGTCTTTGCGAAAACGGACCTAGGCAGGCCGTTCTAGTTTTTAGGCTGATTCGACCCCTTGCTTGGGCTACGTAGCCCCCAGCTTAGTGGCAGTTTGATTTAACTCTTGCTAAACTGGGAATCACTTGATAGTCGCCGTAGTGACTTGCTTCCTTTTTTTATTCAAATAGCCCCCGGCTTAGTGGAAACTCGATTGAATTTTTTCTAAGCCAGGGTCACTCGAACATTCTTGGCTTAATGCAGGCGGTACCGAAGTGTTACACCTATCTGGCTCAGGTAGCGATACAGAGGTGGTAGACTCCTCTTACTACCAGTGGGACACTTACTTTGGCCCTGGTGGAAGCAGGGCCCATGGGGCTAATTGCGCCAGTGGTGGTGGCGATACGGAGGACTGGCATGATGAAGATTGAGAATGATACACATGCAGGGTCTTTATGTAATGCACTTATGTAATGCTATGTATGACTCTTTATTATGCACTTAGGACAATGCAATGCAATGATGTAATAATGCTTTTTTTTTTTTATGCACTAGTGCGAACCAGTGATGTGATGCTTATGCAATGATGGTGCTGCGTAATGCACTTTTTATTTTCGTGTACCCTTATGCATAATGTAACAACAATGTGTAATGCGATATGAAATCTACATGGTGGGATTACTCCCACTTCCCCAAAAAAAAAGACCAAAAATTAAATGCTACAAGTAAGTTCGAGCTACAGTTTCGGGGCCGGCGAAGACATATAACTATCTTGTGGACCCGTATTACGACCCAAAATAGAGTTGAAGTGGCTCCGTGAGATAGCCCAATAAGCTGGCCCAAACCCGTCTGGGTTTCAGGCCCAAAATGATTCCCACTTCTAGGAGCTGGGCCTTTAGAACTCCACATAGGCTGGCCCAAGCCCGTCTGCGTTTCGCGCCGAGAAACCCTAACTTGGTGTGCAGTTTAAGGAAAGCTGATCTTGGCGTACAGGGCAAGTAAACTCGTCGGGGTTTGAGGCACAAGCACAAGCACAAACCAAACACCATCCAACCCGTTTGAGTTTCATTATCCCCATTATTTCCTTGCCCCGACGTGAATCAAATCGTCCTTTCGTCCCGATGGCGTCCAAAAAAGAGAGAGAGTTGGGGAGGTATAAGTTGACTTCTCTGCTAAGTTTGAGGCAAGTGAAAATAGATTGGGATTTTCTACGTACTGCTGAAACATTCTGGGATAAGGAATTTTCGATAGGAAGAACAAAATCAGAACAAAATCAATTCAACAAGCAAGCACAAAGATTAATCTGGACAAAATCAAAACTCAGTTCGAAAGAGATAGGAAGAAATTTTCGAATCCCAAAGGAGAGAACAAGTACTTCAGAGGCATAAATCCGCCGACAGTTCTTAAGAATAATGCAAATGTGCGCGGTTAGTTATGGACGTAGGTCAGTCAAAAAGAACAAACCTCACATAGGAAAGAACAAACACTCAAACACTCAATTTTGAATAGGTATGTGTGTTTTCTCATACTCAAACCAATAGAAACAAACTACCATAAGCTTGGTAAGAACCTCACTCTCTACTGGTATGCAATGCACAAGTGACAATCAAAAATACTTTTTCGGTTGCAACTGGCTTAGGTTAGGTAAGGAGTGGTAAAATTTGGAAATGAGGAGTTAAGAGCCATGCTTGGATTGATCTTCAATGAATAAAACACTGAACTCTCCTTCTTGCTTAATGTATGCAAGTCATTTCACCTTTCACCTGAAACATCTCAATCAATACAACCAGGTCAAAGTTTTCTGAACTTTAAATTGAATCTCCCTAATCACCCTTTTATTTTTGAAACTCTTTTCCTTTTTTACTTTTTTTTACTTTTTTTTTTTTGTGGGTGATCGGGGAGGAGAATATCTATGGAATCTTCGACTTTGATATAATATATGAACAACATAACCCAATACCAATCGCTCAAGATATGGGACTTTCAGATTATCCCAAACTTCCAAAAAAAGACAAACTCTCATCCAACCAAGCAAGGCAAAGGGATACTGGATATCGAGGCCCGTGCTCGTATTGTCGTGGTTCAATCATGAAAAAAGGATAAACAAAGGCTAGGCGGGGCAAAAAGAACGGTAAATATAATGTAAGGAAGGCTATTTAGCTATGTAGCTTATCAAAATAAAATCGAATGCCTTAATCACTTTCTCACAGCGTGCAATGCAAATGTGTAGTATCAAGCAAGATGCAAAACAAGTTCTAGAGATGCAACTAATGGGTGAGTCACTCAAGGGATCATGGAATTGATAAAAGTGATCAATTCAAAATTTAGGCAATGTGGACTCACGGGATGGGGCTCAATCAACTAAACTTAGCCCAAAGATTTGCGGCACGCACATTTATACTTTCTAAGATAGTCAAAGCAGTCAGATACAAGTTTCATAACTTGTCTCAAAATCAGAAGGTTTGAAGGAAAAGGTTTCAAAAACTTTTGAGATCTCGTCCAGATTTTTCTAAGTGAAGCAAGTTAAACTGAAAGTAAGAAAGGTTTACGGCCTCCGTTGGATGGAATTAGTCTCAGCTTTTACGAGGGGGCTAGGCACGCTAGTGGCCTCCCGTTGGAGCTAGATCCGAATGTTATGTGCTCTTCTCGTTGTAAGCGGCTTCAATTTGCACACAAATCCTTCAAAGTCTCAAAGTCTTTGATAGATTGAAAGCCAAAATGCCGGGTGATGCGAGGGTGGATGCTTTGCTTGAAAGTGCTCAATTGCATCCTAAAGGGGACTGCTTCGTCAATCTTTAACAGCATTGAGTGCCATCGTTCATAATAAGAGAGGAATGACTCATCATCTCCTTGCTTCATGGAAGTGAGGTCATCTGCAGTGACCTCCTTTTGTTGGAGACGACTAAAATGGCTGATGAAGGCCTTGAACAACTCGTCTGCGTCAGTTTTGATGTGAGGGGGTAGATTCTGGTACCACACCTTGGCCTTACCTTCTAGAGTGGAAGGGAAGACTGTGGTGTAAAGACTTTCATCTACTTTGTGAAGAGGGGCCAACCTCAGGAACTCCTCTAGATGATGAGATGGGTTCTCAGACGGCTTGAACCTGATGCCCGGCACTTCAACTTTGTGCCTTACCCTTGATACATGGTGTTTGGGGATGGCCAAATCCATGCAAGCGCCCGTAAAGGTTGGATCAACTTTCATCATCCTTCTGGTGAGCATGTCAATCTTCTCTTCAAGCTTCTTGACATAGGGGTCCTCCGAGGTTTTGGAGTTATTCTTTACAAGTTTGGACTTGACTTCACCAAATGACTTAGGTTTTGGGCCTCCATTTTTGGATTTGGTGTGACCCTCTCCAACCCCATCATCAGCCTCGGCCTCAGACTCAGAACCATAATAGTTTTCCTCTTCCTCAAGTTCGATGCCCAGCTTTTTGTTGATCTGCTTAATGGCTTCCAGCACGCCATTCATGGTTTGTTGATTTTCACTGAATTTCTTTTCTAGCTTCTCATTGGTTCTGTCCTCCTGGTCTGCCATGCAAATGGCAATTGCTTCCTGTACCCGCTCGTACAGCCCATCAAGTTGCTTGTCACCAGAACTCTCCCCAAAAAGGTTGTTGGCGAGGGATCCTGACATGATGGATTCACTGGATTCACTGGATTGGGCAGATGGCCTGTAGTTGGGATTGCGAATAAGTTTGCCGGTTTGTGGGTCACGGATGCGGGCTCGGAGATGGTCTGCTATCTTGCCTGCATGGAAACTGAATAGTGCTCGAAAGAACCTTTATGTCACCCGCCCAATGCATGCATGACTTAATGGACCTATATGAACCTAGGACATGGACATGACGCCTACATGCTGACATAAGGGTGACCCACCCACTTTTTTGGGAGTGCATGTCCTAACTCTATATGGACCTAGCATGATGACTGACAGGACTGATACTCATTGGGTCATTACTTGGATCGAGCCATGATGGATCATGTTTGAATTTTTATCGGGCTCAAGATCAAGGTACAAGATACAATGGGAATCTGACTCAAGGAGCGTCATAAAGGGCTGAATAGGATCAATAGTAAGTGGATTGGGCTGACTGCAGTATCTAACAGTTTGACCCGATGTGGAAGGAGAAGAAAAACAGGCCCAAACCCGTCTGGGTTTGAACTGTAATTCCTCCCTTTCAAATGGGCATAGACGGGATTTCGCAGCGAGTCCAACTAGGCCAGGCACATCAAACCCGTCTGGGTTTGGGCCACCAAACCCGTCTGGGTTTGGGCTAGTCCATCTCTCATTTGATCCTACGCGGGCTAGAATGACGTCCCACTCATGTTTGGGCTAGACATTTGGACTCATCTTTTACAGGATTAATTTACATGACATAGAGACGCGGGATGAGCCTAGCCATGGCTTTAGATCCAGGGTTTTTCTAGGTTTAGGGAGATGAATAGGGTACCACATGTTCTCGCCCCGGTGCATTTTCCTTATATGGAATTCAAGGAAAAATGTGTGGGGTGTTGCTCTTTGGGTTTCAAGGAAACCTTTAGAGTGTAACACGGGTGAGAGGAGAGATCAAATGCTTGGTGATGTAAGTGCATCCCACAAGTAGTGACCTCCGCTCGGGATTGATTCCTAGTTTTAAAACCTAAACCAACGCTTTTGTGCTCCCCAGCCATAAAGGCCCAAGAGTAGCCTGGTATGCAATATGCCTAAAAAATGATAAAAATGTGAAATAAATTAATTCCTCCTTTTTTTTTTACAAAATTCACTAAAATTTAATTCTTTCAAGTTTTACCCTCTTTTTAAGTTTAAGTCCCCAGTGGAGTCGCCAATCTGTAGACCCCGAAAAATTGATAACCTTTTTCGCGGCGCTACTTAAAAGTGATTGGGAGCCGACTAGGATTGCTTAACCTTAAATAAGGTTGAACTTTTAAGAATGTTTTAAGTTAGATTAATTTAATTTATGCGCCTAATCTCAAAATTCATTCCTTTTAAACAAAAAGTGAGCAAACCCGTGCTGGTTTACTACATGAAAGCAAATGCCTGGGTTTACTACATAAGCAAACCCGTCTGGGTTTACCACATGAGCAAACCCGTCTGGGTTCGTCAAAAAGTAAGCAAACCCGTATGGGTTTACTACTGTCAAACCCGAGAACAAAAGGAGCAAAAAAATAAGAGGGAAAGAATAAATAAGAAAACCCGTCTGGGTTCATGAGTTGAATTTGGAGTCGCATCATAAAAAAAATAGAAAAAAAACGATGTATGAATATGGAGTCGCCAGTTGAATTTTTAGGAGAAAAACAACAAACCATTTTAACACAAACTCCGGTCTACGAATCCAAAGATGGATCCGGGGGTAAGGTTACGAATTTGACAATTAAAATCAAAACCCGCCTATTCAACGAATAGACTCTACTAGAATTAAATCAAAGCAAAACAAAAGTTAAAAGGGAGGAATTAGATATAAATTTCACAAGTTTAACATTAATGTCATGCAAAACATTGAATTAAAAAAAACAAAAGAAACGTGAATTCGATAGGTTATACTACATGGTTTACATCAATGATAACTATTCTAACCTTTAGTGAAGCAGCATTCAAAGGGAGAGAAGAGGTAGAGAGAATTATGCTAGTGTCAATACTCTAACATAATGTCGTGTCAATGGAAGGGAAAAAGGGTTTAATTTATAGTGGAATGTAGGTTAGGTAGGGCGATTAGGGTTTAGGTTTAGCCGCGACGACGAAACTCAGCCGGGTTTAAGTTTGGGCCGAGCTGCGTTTGGCCCAGCAACCCAGATGGGTTTACGCCAAGCTGAACCAGGCTGTTTAGGTATGGGCAAAGCTGCGTTTGGCCCACAAAACCCAGCCGGGTTTTCGCCAAGCTGAACCAGGCTTTGGCCCACCGAACTCAGCCGGGTTGGACCGTAATGCTGCGCTATTTTGCTTGCTTTCGGGCTAGAAAAGAAATGGGCTTGCATGCTACTAAATTACTCGGCTAGCTTATTTTTTACAAATAACTAAAACTAATACCGGTACAAAATCCGGTGTCTACAATAACACAAAATTCTATTGATAGCAGAGAGGTGAGATTCTTTTGGAGCGCTTTGAAAGCGCGCACATAAGCAAACACTAAACATAATATCAGGTCGGCTAGCTGTAAGGTAGAGGAGGGATCCAATCATACCTCTATATAGCTTTTTAGAAATTGGTTTACTTGTGAGGTCTGAATCAAGTTTGAGAGTGGAGGACATTGGAGTTGATGAATGCTTGAGGTGGTCAAGCTGATACTTCTTGAGCAGTTCCGAGATATACTTGCTTTGATTCAGGAAGATGCCGTCTGGTGATTGCTTGATTTGGAGGCCAAGGAAGAATGTTAATTCTCCGACGAGGCTCATTTCAAATTCAACACTCATGAGATGAGAGAATTCGTCAACAAGAGAATCATGTGAGGCACCAAAGATGATGTCATCAACATAGATTTGTGCAATGATGAAATCTCCATTCTTTTCTTTGATGAAAAGAGTCTTGTCTACTTTGCCTCATTTGAAGTTATTATGAAGTAGGAACTTGCTGAGGCGGTCATACCAAGCTCTTGGAGCTTGTTTCAGTGCATAGAGGGCCTTATGCAGACGAAAGACATGATCCTGATGGTGGATGTCTTCAAAACCTGGTGGTTGCTCAACATAAACTTCTTCAATGAGGTCACCATTGAGAAAAACACTTTTAACATCCATTTGATGTAGCTTGATGTTTCTGGATGATGTAAAGGCGAGGAGTATCCTAATGGCCTCCAGGCGAGCGACTGGAGCAAAGGTCTCATCATAGTCAATGCCATCTTCTTGATTGTATTCTTTAGCAACCAACCTTGCCTTGTTTCTGGTGATAGAGCCTGTTTCATCCAGTTTGTTGCGGAAGACCCATTTAACACCTATGACTGGATGATGATGAGGTCTGGGAACTAGGGACCAAACTTTACTTCGTTTAAACTGGTTTAGTTCTTCTTGCATGGCATTGATCCAGCTAGGATCTATCAAGGCCTCATTGTGGTGTTTGGGCTCAATCTGCGAGACAAAGGCGTTAAAGGCACAGAAGTTTCTTAATGAGGATCTTGTACGGATACCTGTGGTGATGTCTGAGAGGAGATTATCAGCTGGGTGAGCTGCTTTAAACTTGTAAGAGATCTCCGGTGCTGGTGGAGCTTGAGGTGGGGGCTCCTGAGAGGATGAGGCACGAGGTGAGGGTGCAGCTTCAGGTGGTGGTGATGCAGCCTCAGGAGATGGTGATGTAGCCTCAGAAGGAGGCGATGCAGCCTCAGGAGGTGGCGATGCAGCCTCAGTAGTGGGGAGCTCAGGAGACGTCTCATCATCACTATCATTCTCAGGAGGACGCAGAACAACTTGACTTAATGAGGTAGCCTCATCAAAGACAACATGGATGCTTTCTTCTACAGACCTTGAGTGTTTGAAATAGATTTTGTATGCTTTGCTGGTAGAGGAATATCCAACAAAAATTCCTTCCTCGCTTCGAGCATCAAACTTACTTGTTGGTTTCTTTCCATTGATGTGAACGAAGCATTTGCAGCCGAGGACCTTGAGATGGCTGATGCTTGGCTTCTTCCCTTTGAATAGCTCATAAGGGGTCTTTTTCAAAATGGACCGAATGGTGCACCGATTTAGAATATAGTTTGATGCATTGATGATCTCTGCCCAGAGGAATTTCGGAAGCTTGTTGTCGCATATAATTGCTCTTGTCATGTCCTCCAATGTGCGATTTTTCCTCTCAACAACTCCATTTTGTTGGGGGGGGTTCTTCGAGCAGAAAAGTTGTGAGTGATTCCCATTTCGGCACATAATGCTCCAAACATATCTTTGTTATCGAACTCCCTGCCATGATCTGTCCTTATTGCTTTGACAGAGTTTCCTTTGAGGACCTTGAGTTGCTTGTATAGTTTTGAGAAGTGCGTAAAAGCTTCTGTTTTGCTTTTCAAAAAGAACACCCATGTAAATCTTGAAAAATCATCTATAATAAAAAGAATATATGAACTTCCACCGAGACTTTTATAGGGGATGGGACCACAGAGGTCCATATGGAGGAGGTCAAGACATTTTGAGGTGGTCACAGACTTGATAGGTTTAAAAGATGTTCTTATTTGTTTGCCTTTGGCGCATGCATCACAAACCCGGTCTTTCTCATATTTATGAGGCGGGAGACCTCGGACAAGGTCTGACTTATGCAATTGTTGTAATGTTTTCATGCTAACATGACCCAGGCGTCGATGCCATAACCATGTTTCCTCAGTTCCAGCCTTAAGGCAGGAGAGGTCCTCAAAGGATTCACTTAGATCTATAACATACACATTGTTCATACGATGGCCATGCAATATGACTTGATGTGACTCTGTAGACACTACACATTTATTTCTATCAAAGCTGACTCTATTACCTTTATCACAAAATTGAGATATACTAAGCAAATTATATTCTAGACTCTCTACTAGATATACATCATGCAAGGAATTGTTGAGGTCCTTACCGACCTTCCCAATGTCGAGGATCTTGCATTGGCTTTTGTCTCCAAATGTAACTTTCCCGATTTTGCTGGTTTTCAGTTCGCAAAATTTGGTTGGATCTCCGGTCATGTGACTAGAGCAATTGCTGTCCAAATACTATAGGTCGCTGTGAGTTTTGAGGCATACTTGCATCAGAGGACATTATACCTTTCTTGGATTTTGACAGACAAGTTGCATCATTAGGTCTGGGGATCCAGATTTCACCCACTTGAAAAAACTTAGAGGCCTTAGGTGAATTTGGGAGTTTGTCTCGAGAGGTTTTTGGAGCATGAGTTGTGGGAAAGGTTTTCGGAGAAGGCTTTGAGTTCATTTGTGGGTGAGCTTTAGGACAGTTTTTGTGATGTTGCTTTCTGTGAGGGGTCAGTTTAGGAGTAGGGAGGAGAGGTTCTCTTGGAAAATGGTTTGTGGAGTAGTTAGCTCGAGGTTGGAAGGGAGGAGATGTAAAGGCCAATTTATTGTTCTAGGGATGAGAAGCGGTGACTGCCTCATTGGATAATTGGGTAATGGTCTTATGGCAGTCTTTGATCTTAAGGGATAGTCTGTTGCTTTCTGTGAAGAGGAGGTCATTTTGAGAGTTTAGGTTATTATTGGCCTCACTGAGACTTTGAACATGCTGGGTAAGATACTTGACCCTTTCAATCAATGATTTGGAATATTTAAACAGATGCAAGCATTTATGAGTGAGATGTAACGGTGAGAGATTGAGGAGGTCATCAATGTTTACCTCTTCTTGGTGTGAGGATGTTTCCGGCTCCTCATTCATTTGAGTCATCAGGCAGACATTTGCAACCTCATCAACGTCGTTGTTACCCTCACTTGAGTCACTGTCACTCCATGTTGCAAGCATGGCTTTGCGTTGTTGTGGTCTGGGCCTCATGTTTCTTTTGTCTCTATTCTTTCTCGCATGAGGGCAGTCTTTGATCAGGTGCTTTGTGCTGCCACAACTGTAACAGGCAAAAGGGTCAGTTTCATCCTTCAAAGGTGCCTTACCTTTTGATTTTCTGTATTGTCCATCCTTGAGGTAGCCTCGAAAAGTTGGATTTTTCTTGTACAGTTTTCTGAAGCCTCTTGCTAGCATAGCCATTGTTTCTTCTTCATCCTCATCTGATTCCTCATCAGAATCTTTGACTGCCTTGAGGGTAACTCCTTTAGGTTCTGTGAGGTCACTCAGTTGGATCTCATGGGCCAACAGTTTCCCAATGAGTTCTTCTAGCTTGAGGACTTTCAGGTTCTGCGCTTCTTCAATTGCTGTGACTTTTGGTCCCCACTTTCTCCTTGGCAAGCATCTAAGGATCTTTCTGACTTGTTCCTCATTGGAATAATTCTTTCCAAGTGACTTGAGGTGGTTAGCAATGCTGCTAAATCTTTTGTACATCTCTTCAATGGATTCTTCTTCTTCCATTTCGAAGGCCTCATATTTCTGAACAAGAATGTCCAATTTGATGTCTTTAACTTGGCTTGTACCTTCATAAGAGGTGACCAAGTATTCCCATACCTGTTTAGCATTTTCACAGTTAGATACACATTCAAAATCATTTGGATTTAAACTGCAATACAACAAATTTAAAGCCCGAATATTTTTTCCCAATGAGGTGAGCTCATCGGCTGTCATTTCAGATCTTTCTTTCGGGACATCTTGGTTTGCAGCATTCTTCTTTGTGGGAGTGGAAAAATCGCCTTCAGTGACAATAATCCAGAGGTCCTCATCTTGGTCTTTGAGGAAGATCTCCATTTTTCTTTTCCACATTCTATAGTTTTCTCCAGTGAGAAGAGGTGCCCTTGTCCATGAGCAACCTTGAGGAGCTCCGGTTGTGTTGAGGCTGGCCATGATCTTTACCACGAGTTGTTAGACTCTTCAGATCTGTGGACCTGCTCTGATACCAATTGAAATAACCCTAGGGGGGTGATTAGGGTTATGAAAAAATTCTGCACTTTAAACAACACAACCAAGTTAAATAGCACTTTTAGATACTAAAGATAACTTCTTTATTATTGAATTGAATAAAAGTGCTTAAGGAGGAGGTTACAATTCGCCAGGGAAGAGGAATGTGAGGTCCTCAGCACAGCTTACAAAGATAGAAGACTGGATGGTTGTCTTCTGATCTTGAGGTCTCACAGAAGAGGCGATTTCACACAGTGACCTCACTTGACAGAAGATCACTGAACTCAAATGTTTTTCCGACCTTAGGAGGTCCTCACCCGCTGGATCTCTAGTTACTAAACTCACCACAAATCAATTGTGATCACACTCAGAATTTACACAATTCCTACACTCAGAGTTTTCTTTCACAAAACTCCTACAACTGATTTTCTTCCTTGGAAATCGATGCTTTTGAAGAGAATGAGTTTTCTCTTTTATATTGGTCTCCTCAACGACTTCCTATAGTTGCCATGTTTGTTTCTTGATTCTTTCCAGTTTGTGTTGATCTTGATTAGGCATGTATCTTCAATGAGTGCAACGTTCCAAAGGAGATCTGTTCCCTTTCTTGACTTGATCTTCACGTGCTTCCTTGCCTTTCTTTCTTTTTCCTTTCGTTTGGTGTCTGAGAAGGAAATCAAGATTTATTACAATCATATCTTAAAAGTAGAGGGAAGATATAGGAGTAAGATATATCTGATACTTCCCTTGAATTGGCTGGATGAACTTTCAAACAAAACACTTCTTGTGTTAACGTCTGAGGTCCTCATTGATGGTTGCTCTTAGGTCCTCATGATCAGTTGAGGTTTCTTTACAGTGTGTGTTTCTAAACCGTCAGGTACGTACATTGCATGTAACTTTGTTTTTAAGTTAGTTACATGATTTATTTTATGCCATGTAAATGCTATGTTTATTTTAAAATTTATGTCGTTTATGCCAATTTTATATAGGGTCTTTGGACGTCAATAATACCAATTTTGGGGGTATTGGATACTAATAATACAAACTATTTTCTTGGACACTAGCAGTACAAACTATCAACCTATTTTCCTCCCATAGTACACCGCCAAGTTGTTATGGTTTTAACTCATCAGAAAGAAGACGTGGCTCCATAATGCGTGACATGGAAGCCTTGTTAGTATCCATGTCAACATTTTCTGCCATGCTCCGCCTTCCACGTCACACATTATAAAGCCACGTCATCTTTCCAGTGAGTTCAAACCATAACAACTCGAAGGTGTACGATTAGAGGGAAATAGGTCGATAGTTGGTACTGCTAGTGTCCAAAAAAATAGTTTGTATTATCAGTCTCCAATATCCCCAAAGTTGGTATTATTGACGTCCAATAATCGTTTTATATATTTCACGTTAAAGTATAAGTAAGTAAGTTTATGTGGTTTTAGGTACTGAGTAAGTTTCATAAAGTAAAGCACCATACCTAAATATTATGAGAACACGATTAATTTTACGTCATATAGAGCTTATGTTGTTCTTAAGTTTCATATTAATTACTTCAATGCTTTATGTCATGAGAAAGTAAAGTATAAAAGGTTTATGGGGTTCTAAGGACCAAAGTAGGATGTATTAAGTCAAGTATCTTACTTGAGTTTGTAAATATGCGTCTTTATGGTAAAATATATATATCATGTGGATACTTTTGGTTAGTGAATATTTTTAGAAGCAAGTATTGATTTTGTTAAGGATTTTCATGAGGGAGTTATTATACGAGTGCGAGTTTTGTCTGAGAGTGTACTACGAATAGTTTATGCCATAGTTAAGTTGTAACGCCCCGCAAATTCAATTATGAAAAAATCAAAGTCAAACTAACGTTAACGGAAAATCTCAGCGGAAGTCTCAAGTCTTATTGGGGCGTCACTGCCGTATCCCCGAAGGAATACAAGGCAAAAGGGAAACTAACAACCGTTCAACTATAACAAACTAAACAACTTCAAACATAGAAAAATAAACTCAACATGACTAACTTCAAGACTTTCTGAATTGAAACATAATACAACTAATAAATACTAAGCATGGCGAGCCTCACTGCTAATTCCCGTCCCCAGCATATAGATCTTCACCTGAAAACAAAACATTACAAAAATGAATGGGAAAACTCAATAATGTCTACCCCTAACGTTAAAAACATGTTAAGTTCATTTCAATTCATTTGAGGGAGAGGGAACGAGTCAAACCATTTCACAAACCTTTAATCCCTTAACTGTTTTCCTCAACCCAACATATCCATATTTTATTATGCGGGCGGGATATCAAATCCCATAAAGTAAAATTCGCCCACCAAAGGCATCAAAACAATCGCCCACCAAAGGCATATCAAAACATTCGCCCACCAAAGGCATATCAAAACATTCGCCCACCAAAGGCATCATAACATTCGCCCACCAAGGCATATCAAAACTTTCGCCCACCAAACGCATCATAACATTCGCCCACCAAAGGCATATCAAAACATTCGCCCACCAAAGGCATTAATAAAAACCTGCCTGTTGTTTCTCTTTGAATTAATAGTATCTTATGCAAAACTCAACTCAAAATTCTCAAGTCAAACCAAACCCAGGTTATCAAAATCAGTATCAAAACTACTTATAAAAGACCATCACAATTTCTCAACTCATAAATCAACAATCACAAATAAATATAAAAGACAGATGGCCACATTTACCACATAAAGTCCCCTTTCGTGATGCAATTCTCAAAACAGATTAGAAAACATTAAAACACATTTAAAGAGCATCCCAGTAGGGATTAGAGTATAGACATTACCTAATTATCTTAACTTCGTTGTAAATAATGAACACACTTGAGCTCACTAACAGCGCGAACTAGCTCAGGCCTAAAATAGAAATAATTACTCTAATCAAAACGCGCCCTTCGAAGTTAGTATTAACTACCTTCCATCTAACACTCCCCTAGGAACACTATAGGTTCCCATCATTCATGAATTTACACTTTAAATTATCCAACACATTCCAAGTAATCATATAATAAAACCAAATCAACCTTTTCACTCAATAACACATTCACTAACAATTTATATCAACAAGACAGATTACAACATCCACATAAGAAGGGTCGTAACGTGATTTCCCGACATCTTATGGGTCTGGTTTTGGACTTTCCGGAAACCTCGGGATGTCTACTAAAACTCTTATGTTGAAATTGAGACCAAAAGCACGCTCTAATGTCCTCAAACACAGATATCAATCCAAACTCTCCAAATCTGACCCAGGTTTGGTAATCGGGGTTTAACTCGACTTATACAACTCAAAGTCTGATTCGTAAAATTCCTATGAAAGCTAACATTATAAAGAAGCTCCAGTCCAAAGGGTTCGATCAAAGGACAACTATACTAATCGTGGTGACCCAATCTTTAGACCCTAACAAAACTGTCCCGTTACCGGTTTTCATATAATTGATTATTTCGGTTCTAACTTTCACCATTCGATCCCGGGGTCCCAAATTTGGGCTTAAAATAGTGACTTAGGTTCAAAGTTTGTACCATAATCCAACCAAGGTCTAAAAGCTACAACCTTTAACGAACAATTTAAACCTTTCTAGGTAAAGAAGTTGATAATAACGTAATAATAATATAAATATGTAATGGTCATAATAATAACGTAAATACGAAATGTTCGAAATTTTAATATACATAATACATAAAAATAATAATTTTAAGACTGTGGGAAAGATTTTAAACACTCTTTTTAAGGATTATGACATAGTAATAAGTATAAACTAATAGTTTAACTAATGAAATACGAAATAACCTATACGTCACAATTTTGAACGATAAACATAAAATATATTTCAAAACTATTCTAAACTATACTTAATACCACAACATACATCGTTACTCAATTATAAATAATGAATTCAAATTTAAAAAATTAAACTAACCCTAACTCATACATGAAATAATACTAACAAGACCCTAACATGATTTACTTATAATATGCTATATTAATCATATAATAACACATAATTTACCAAGACTATAAACATAATTATTTAAAGTATAACCAATATACGACAACTAATAACTAAACATATTCATATTGATATAGTAAACATAATATGATTATCAAGAAACAAAAGAACTAAAACATCATAATACTAACTCAAAAGAAAGGCTTTACGTTAGGAAGGGCACCGACAGTCTGTGCAACAGCAGCCAGGGGCAGTAGCGGTGGTCGCCAGTGACCGCAGGGCAGCGCGCCGGTGAGGCGGAAGTGTTGACGTCAACTGGCAGCGGTAGGGGGAGAGGTCGGTCGGTGGTAACGGGTGAGGTTTCGAACACAACCACAACCACACTTCGGGTTTTCTCGAGTTCGGCTGTCGGGCGATGGTCTCCGGCGGTTCGTGCGCCAACCTCCAATGTCAGAGTAGCGACAGCGGTGGTCGTGGTGGCGGTAGCAGCCGCTAGCGTCGCGGCGGTGCAAGAATCGAACGCAGAGAGATGAAGAATGAAAGTGAGTGCAAAAGAGAAACAAAGGGTGGAAGGGCGGTGGTTCTTTGGGCTCGAAGCGGTCGGTGGTGATGCAGGTGGTGCTCGTGACGTTCGGTGGCGGCGTGGAGGATGACAGAGAGCGAGAGAGAGAAAGAGAGGAAACAGAGGGTGTGTGTGTTTCGTGTTTTATGAGTTTAGGTTAGTTATTCTTATCCCTAGTCTCACACTAATCTAACACTATTTTAATCTAACTCTAATCTAAACGAAACTCTTCTAACTGACGGACGATTCGGCTCTAACCAATTCCAATACTGTTGAGATTTCTACTACTAATACTAACATAATAGTGGTGATATTAACCAAAAAAACATATCTATTATAATAACATAATAGTAACAATAGCCATAAGATAATACCCACGTAGTAATAATACTTTTGTAACAATAATTATTAAAGGAATAATACTAATAATAATAATAGTCCACTAGATATTACCAATATACCCTTGTTAGTCCCTCAGCGATCCTACGAGCTCAAGTGTTGGCAAAATAATCACAAACGAACATTTAACTATTAACGAAGTCAAACCTAATTTACTAACTACGAGCTCAAGTGTTCGGGGTTTTACATCATTACCCCCTTAAAAGAAGTTTCGTCCTCGAAACTTAAACTCAACACCGACGGTCTGTCAAAGGGGATTAACGGTAGCTCTAACAAAAAAACTCGGGGTTTTACATCACTACCCACTTTGAAAGAGTTTCGTCCTCGAAACTCGGCGCACCTTATGTGTCGAATTTGTGTGAATGCCTCGATCTTATATCCTCCATGGCTTCCGAGATGGCTTCAGTTGTGGTATATACCATTTCACTGGAAGGAGGTCTATGAATCAGCTTCTCTCAGCAATCTAGAATCTCCTGCGGCTGCTCCTTGTAGGTCTGGTCCACTTAGCCTCTAAATTCTCTTCGCAGGTCTTCTTTTGGTTTCAGGCCCCCCTCGGGGCTGTAGTCCGTACCCACCTCAGGTTTGCAGGTCTTTTAGAGGAGCCAGAGTTTCGTGCTCATAGCAAACGTCGCGGTATGCCCATCCAACATATGTCAATAACAAATAAGAAAGCAATTTCAACAAAAAATAAAGCAAGGAAAAAGACACACATCCCATTCCTCATCCTACACTCATCATTCCGAACGTAGCATCCTAAGCTCTAACTAAAAGCCTAATAGACACTTAGGAGCTACCAGGTCGCAACCTAGAGCTCTGATACCATTCTGTAACGCCCCGGAAATTCAATTATGAAAAAACAAAGTCAAACTAACGTTAACGGAAAATCTCAGCGGAAGTCTCAATTCTTATTGGGGCGTCACTGCCGTATCCCCGAAGGAATACAAGGCAAAAGGGAAACTAACAACCGTTCAACTATATCAAACTGAACAACTTCAAACATAGAAAAATTAACTCAACATGATTAACTTCAAGTCTTTCTGAATTGAAACATAATACAACTAATAAATACTAAGCATGGCAAGCCTCACTGCTAATTCCCGTCCCCAGCATATAGATCTTCACTTGAAAACAAAACATTACAAAAATGAGTGGGAAAACTCAATAATGTCTACCCCTAACGTTAAAAACAAGTTAAGTTCATTTCAATTCATTTGAGGGAGAGGGAACGAGTCAAACCATTTCACAAACCTTTAATCCCTTAACTGTTTTCCTCTAACACAACCAATCCATATTTTATTATGCGGGCGGGATATAAAATCCCATAAAATAAATTCGCCCACCAAAGGCATCAAAACAATCGCCCACCAAAGGCATATCAAAACATTCGCCCACCAAAGGCATATTGAACACATTCGCCCACCAAAGGCATATCAAACAGTCGCCCACCAAAGGCATCATAACATTCGCCCACCAAAGGCATATCAAACAGTCGCCCACCAAAGGCATCATAACATTCGCCCACCAAAGGCATATCAAAACATTCGCCCACCAAAGGCATCATAACATTCGCCCACCAAGGCATATCAAAACTTTCGCCCACCAAACGCATCATAACATTCGCCCACCAAAGGCATATCAAAACATTCGCCCACCAAAGGCATTAATAAAAACCTGCCTGTTGTTTCTCTTTGAATTAATAGTATCTTATGCAAAACTCAACTCAAAATTCTCAAGTCAAACCAAACCCAGGTTATCAAAATCAGTATCAAAACTACTTATAAAAGACCATCACAATTTCTCAACTCATAAATCAACAATCACAAATAAATATAAAAGACAGATGGCCACATTTACCACATAAAGTCCCCTTTCGTGATGCAATTCTCAAAACAGATTAGAAAACATTTAAACACATTTAAAGAGCATCCCAGTGGGGATTAGAGCATAGACATTACATGATTATCTTCACTTCGCTGCAAATAATGAACACACTTGAGTTCACTAACGGCACGAACTAGCTCAGGCCTAAAATAGAAATAATTACTCTAATCAAAACGCGTCCTTCGAAGTTAGTATTAACTACCTTCCATCTAACACTCCCCTAGGAACACTATAGGTTCCCATCATTCATGAATTTACACTTTAAATTATCCAACACATTCCAAGTAATCATATAATAAAACCAAATCAACCTTTTCACTCAATAACACATTCACTAACAATTTATATCAACAAGACAGATTACAACATCCACATAAGAAGGGTCGTAACGTGACTTCCCGACATCTTATGGGTCTGGTTTTGGACTTTACGGAAACCTCGGGATGTCTACTAAAACTCTTATGTTGAAATTGAGACCAAAAGCACGCTCTAATGTCCTCAAACACAGATATCAATCCAAACTCTCCAAATCTGACCCAGGTTTGGTAATCGGGGTTTAACTCGACTTATACAACTCAAAGTCTGATTCGTAAAATTCCTATGAAAGCTAACATTATAAAGAAGCTCCAGTCCAAAGGGTTCGATCAAAGGACAACTATACTAATCGTGGTGACCCAATCTTTAGACCCTAACAAAACTGTCCCGTTACCGGTTTTCATATAATTGATTATTTCGGTTCTAACTTTCACCATTCGATCCCGGGGTCCCAAATTTGGGCTTAAAATAGTGACTTAGGTTCAAAGTTTGTACCATAATCCAACCAAGGTCTAAAAGCTACAACCTTTAACGAACAATTTAAACCTTTCTAGGTAAAGAAGTTGATAATAACGTAATAATAATATAAATATGTAATGGTCGCATAATAATAACGTAAATACGAAATGTTCGAAATTTTAATATACATAATACATAAAAATAATAATTTTAAGACTGTGGGAAAGATTTTAAACACTCTTTTTAAGGATTATGACATAGTAATAAGTATAAACTAATAGTTTAACTAATGAAATACGAAATAACCTATACGTCACAATTTTGAACGATAAACATAAAATATATTTCAAAACTATTCTAAACTATACTTAATACCACAACATACATCGTTACTCAATTATAAATAATGAATTCAAATTTAAAAAATTAAACTAACCCTAACTCATACATGAAATAATACTAACAAGACCCTAACATGATTTACTTATAATATGCTATATTAATCATATAATAACACATAATTTACCAAGACTATAAACATAATTATTTAAAGTATAACCAATATACGACAACTAATAACTAAACATATTCATATTGATATAGTAAACATAATATGATTATCAAGAAACAAAAGAACTAAAACATCATAATACTAACTCAAAAGAAAGGCTTTACGTTAGGAAGGGCACCGATCTGGCAATGACGAAGCGATAGCGGTGGTCGCCGGTGACCAGGCGTGCGCCGGAGGCGGAAGTGTTGGCGTCAATCGCGCGTAGGGGAGAGGTCGGTCGGTGGTAACGGGTGAGGTTTCGAACACAACCACAACCACACTTCGGGTTTTCTCGAGTTCGGCTGTCAGGCGATGGTCTCCGGCGGTTCGTGCGCCAACCTCCAATGTCAGAGTAGCGACAGCGGTGGTCGTGGTCGAGGTAGCAGCCGCTAGCGTCGCGGCGGTGCAAGAATCGAACGCAGAGAGATGAAGAATGAAAGTGAGTGCAAAAGAGAAACAAAGGGTGGAAGGGCGGTGGTTCTTTGGGCTCGGCGTGATCGGCGATGCAGGTGGTGCTCGGTGGCGTTCGGTGGCGGTATTGGAGGAGGATGACAGAGGCGAGAGAGAAAGAGAGGAAACAGAGGGTGTGTGTGTTTCGTGTTTTATGAGTTTAGGTTAGTTATTCTTATCCCTAGTCTCACACTAATCTAACACTATTTTAATCTAACTCTAATCTAAACGAAACTCTTCTAACTGACGGACGATTCGGCTCTAACCAATTCCAATACTGTTGAGATTTCTACTACTAATACTAACATAATAGTGGTGATATTAACAAAAAAAAACATATCTATTATAATAACATAATAGTAACAATAGCCATAAGATAATACCCACGTAGTAATAATACTTTTGTAACAATAATTATTAAAGGAATAATACTAATAATAATAATAATAGTCCACTAGATATTACCAATATACCCTTGTTAGTCCCTCAGCGATCCTACGAGCTCAAGTGTTAGCAAAATAATCACAAACGAACATTTAACAATTAACGAAGTCAAACCTAATTTACTAACGACGTCACGGTCAACACCTTTGGATTGTTCGGGGTTTTACATAAGTCTTATAAGAAACCCAAAGTAATAAGATTAAGAGCAAGACATGTTTTCAAGTTTTCACACATAAATAAAGGCCCCGCCCATGTAATCATGCTTAGAGCACACCAAGGAACCCGTGCCTTAGTGCACACCATGCTTAATTGTGCCTTAGTGCACATCAGGATAACTTGTGCCATAAGTGCACCCCATGGAACTCTGACCAGTATAGGACATTGTCCACCATCCGGATCTCCTGATTGGTCCGGGTATGCGCATACGGAGGCTTAGTCGATGATCGCAAGTAGGGGACCTTCTTATAAGTAATAAGACAACCATGTGCTTGTTTAAAGTTAAAGTGTATAGTTTTAAGTTACAGTGTATAGTTTTAAGTTAAAGGAAAAGCTTTAAGGTTTTTGTTCCCAAGTCTCATGAGAGTGAATCTTAAATCATTCTATTTTTCCATACATGTTTGAGGTTAAGTCCTTCATGTTTAATTTTCTTTCTTTATGTTATGTTCACGTATTGTTTAATTAAGGAACTCACGATTCTTGCTTTCATTGACATTGAGTTACTTGAAAGATTTAAGTATGGCTATATTGTGTAAGTATACTTTACTTCATGTTATTTATTATTTCTTTTATATTGGGGGTATACGTACTGAGCCTATCTCACTCTTCGAAATTTTTATGTTTCGTTTTAGGAACCTCGACAAAGGAAAAGGGAAAGCCCTAGAAGGACGAAATCCTAGAGCATCTTAAGGATTGAAGATGGTTAAAGGCCCTTACTGAAGAAAATAAGAGAAATCATTGATATTTTGGCTTGTATAATTTTATTGGGTTGTGTTATGTTGCTTTGAGGTTGTGAAGTTAAGTTATGTTATGTCATGGTGATGTGTGATTGAAGTTGATTTTATGTTTGTTGCTTTTGTTAGATTGTAGTCTTAGCCTTGTCCATTTTAAACGGACGACGGTAATGTCCTCAAGTGAGTATTTCCACTGCGTTAATCATTAGGTTAAGTGAGTGCTTAGCTTAAACTAGTGATTAATAGCTTGGGGGCGTTACACACCCTGATGCTCATTTCCAGTTGACTTGATGTTCATATAATGTTGACTTAATGTTCATTTTTGGATATCATGATGTTCTTTTTTGGGTGCACCCTGATGCTCATTTAAGATTGAATTCATGGTGGTTGTTTAATTGGATCTGTAGGGAAGGGGAAACAAATACGCCGATGCAGAGCTCTGAGGGAAGAGCTATTGTCTTGGTGCCAAATCCAAGGCCAACGTAAGTATAGTGACAAAATAATTTTGGGTGTGTTCCATATTCATGATCGCTAACCGTGTTGTCTGGATTGTAGGGGGAACGAGGCAGATGCACCAGAGGAAAGTGCACCTGCCGCAACCGGGTATATTGTGGTGCACGAAGAAAGAACTAGAGAGTAAGTTGGTTGATATTCATAAGATATGACATGATGTTCATTGTCAATGGTTTTGTTGATCATTTTGTATAGTGTAGATGTTCATTACCACTAATTGATTATGTAGTCGAACTTGATGATCATTTTACATTATCTTAATGTTCACAATATAATTCATGATGTTCATTACTGCTAGCAGTGTAGTATGGATTGTAGGGGAAATGAGACGGTTGTACCAAAGGAAAGGGCACCTGCTCCGGCCGGTGATGTTGTGGTGAACGAAGAAGGCACCATAGAGTAAGTTAATTAATTTTCATAAGTTAGGTTATGATGTTCTTTTTTGATGTTCACTGAAAAGTTTGTTATCTGAGTCATTTAATGTTCATTTCAATTATGCTTGATGTTCATTTAATGGATACTGGATGTTCATTTCACAATCTAGATGTTCATTTCATGTGGATATCTTGATGCATTTATTATTTGGGTGCACCCTGATGCTCATTTCAAGTTGACTTGATGTTTATATAGTGTTAACTTGATGTTCATTTTTGGATATCTTGATGTTCTTTTTTGGGTTCACCCTGATGCTCATTTCAGTTTGACTTCATGGTGGTTGTTTAACTGCATGTGTAGGGGAGGGGAAACAAATGTTCATTTCAGTGTTCTCATTTCATTACCGCTAATTGAAATCTTTTTTTTTTTTCCAGCAAGAGCTGTTGGATGTGTTGAGGAGCAGATATTGCCACACCCTGATCATGCATGATGCGAACCAGTTGAAGGACGTCGTCCAGACGAGAGCAAGTCATTGTAACAAGACGAGCACCGTTCCACCACTTTGACCTGAAGTTACCTCACTTTGGTCAATCATGTTGTGTTTGTGTTGACATTCAGAATACTACTTTGTTGTATTTTATTTGGAAAAATTTGGGATATTGTATTAAACGTTGATTGTTAGTTTGTAGATAAACATCAGCATGTGCATTGGACATCCGATGATGCATGGATGAGCATCAACCTGTATGGTTTAAATTAACACCTAGTATTCCAGTTTTCTAGTATTTTCCATATTTATATGATTCGTATTTTCCATATTTACAGATTTTGTGTTTCCTATAATGAAATATTGCTCTTACTGGAGGACATTTGCACTTAATCGTCACCCAGATAAAAAAATGCACCAAAGTGATTATCGTTAAGTCGTTTAAGCATATAATGATCTTTGCCATGTGAATAGTGAAATGAACATCAGGTTCATGTGTGTAGAGTGGGATCGAATAATACCTTAATTGCGGAAGCGAGATCGAATTGCTGAATCTTGTTCCACGAATAGCACGTCACAGTTCCAGATCGTCACCGGAATAATATCGATTACCAGCAACTACTAGAATAGAGCTGCTGGAATTAAACACACCCGAAACCCAATAAACCCTGATGGAAGTTTTCCAGAGAAAAAGAGAGAATAAAAATACTTGCTGTATTTTTCCGTATCAGATATCTCCCACGGTGGGATCTATTTATACTTTAGCATGTGGAGTTGTATTCCAATACAACTCAGATTAGGAGTCAGATTCCTTATCAAATAATCTCTCCTAATTTATCTAGAAGCCAAATTCTTGGTAAATTAGGATAACTTTAATCAACGAATAATTAGTGGCCGCTAATTACCAACAGCTCCCACTCGGCCACGTAGACCGATCAGGAAAAAATCTAATCTCGTAGTTCTCGTCTCGTTTCATACGGGAATCGGGTGTGCGATCGATAAGAACAAAGTAGTGTTAAATCAAATCACCATCAGACCAATATAACACTATCAAAAGGAACGGACAATGCCCTCAACCATCCATAACATCACCATATGGCACACACTGTCCCTTTTATGCCAATTGATATATCATTGACTATATTTCTAATATAATCGCCCGGGCTGATACGATGAATAAGGAAAGGTTTTTCTTAGCTACTCATAACATTATGTTTCAGTGAGACTGCTTTCCTAATGTGTTCCGCTGAACTTTATACATCTATAGCTCTTGGAGTGCACACTAAAGTAGCAAACATCTCACTTAGATTTCATGCCATAGTACCAAGTCTAAAGGGAATTGTATAATGTAGACGACTGAGTCATACTAGGATCACACAGTGACAAGGTAGGGAACTAATTGTCACTCCATTAGATCGACTTAAAGCACACACAGTATGAATTGTGTGTCAAGGTATAACTCCCTCTAAGGTAAGGTCGTCACTTTTCTTTATACCATGCGGATTACAAGTCTAGTTCCACTTTAAACCAACTTGATTCACCTAAGCGACGTACGTAACAGCGCTTAGTCATTTTATATCCGGCCCGAGGCTTCAACATAAGGTTGTTTTATATTCGATTCAAGGGAATCTCATCTTAGACTTACTAAGGCGACTATCTAATATTTTTATTTATATCACACAAATATAAAATAACCTACATAGCACACATAGTGTTAAGAAGGTTTAAGTCTCATCCTAACCACTACTCAAGCGCTTAGGGTTGGTAACCTATATGATTAGGTTACCAGAAGCCTAGTGACTAACACATGTGCCTATTCGAGCAACCAAGGGAAAAAAATAAAATAAAATTCAAGTAATTAAGAAACACCAATCTTTATTACATTGAAATGTTCACTGTGAAGAATTTGTCCAAACATAAATAAGATAGATCACACATCTAAACTCTTTGTAGACCTAGACTCACCATGTGAGTTTTGAACACATCTCTAGGAGTAGGCTTAGTTAGAGGGTCAGCAATCATCTTGTTTGTAGATAAGTATCTCACAACAACTTCCTTTTGCTTTATCGCGTCCCTCACAAAGTGGTAATGCCTCTTGATATGCTTAGCTTTCCTGTGAAACTTAGGATCTTTAGCGTACTGAATCACAGCAATATTGTCGCACCACATCTCCACAACATCATCAACTCTGGGAGTGAAGTTGAGATTCTAGAGAAGGCTCCTATGCCAAATTGCCTCTTGGGTGGAAACGTAGCAAGAGACATACTCAGCTTCCATGGTCGATAAAGATATGCAGTCTTGCTTCTTACTACACCAAGATATCGCTCCTCCACCAAGAGTGAAAACATACCCCGAGGTAGACCTCGACTCATCAAGGTCACCACCCTAGT
The DNA here is from genome assembly GCA_029582165.1 of Portulaca oleracea. NCBI lineage: Eukaryota > Viridiplantae > Streptophyta > Magnoliopsida > Caryophyllales > Portulacaceae > Portulaca > Portulaca oleracea. Next base: position 16,131,396 of record CM055872.1, read on the forward strand.
CTGCGTCCGAATATCCCCTCAACTTTAGGTGTCCACCTTGATAACACAATACCAAGTCTGTGGTTCCACGAATATAGGGCAATATTCTTTTGACGGCCTGCCAGTGAGCAAGCCTTGTGTTGTTTTGGTAATGACTCACCAATCCAATTGCGAAGCAAATGTCAGTCGCGTACACAACATGGCATACATTAAGCTTCCTATGGCACTAGAATAAGGGACTCTGCTCATTTTCTGCTTCTCATCATCTGTTTTAGGACACTGTTCAAGACTCAAGGCAAGACCTTTTTCAACTGGAGTATCAACGGGTTTGGAATGACTCATTTGAAATCGTTCTAGAACCTTCTCGATATACGCCCTTTGGCATAAACCAAGGAGTTTCTTGGAACGATCCCTAACAATTTCCACACCTAAGACATACCTGGCTTCACCCATGTCCTTCATCTCAAAGATAGAGGACAACCAATGTTTGGTTTCATTGATTATCTCCAAGTTGTTTCCAGCCAGTAGTATGTCATCATCATACAACGTGAGGAATAATATCCCCAGTGTTGTTCCTTTGACATACACACAATGGTATTCAGAAACCATGGAGAAGCCAAACGAAGTAATGGCTTCATGGAATCTAAGGTACCATGATCCGGAAGACTGTTTGAGACCATATATGGATCTTTTGAGTAGAAAAACTTTATCCTCATTCCCCGTCGATACAAAACCAACAGGTTGTTCCATATATATCTCTTCCTCAAGGTTACCATTAAGAAAAGCAGTCTTTACGTCCATTTGGTACAACTCTAAGTCCAAATGGGCAACCAGGGCTAGAAGTAGGCGAATAGATGTCATTTTTACCACAGGAGAAAAAGTCTCTTCATAGTCTACACCCTTAACTTGTGTAAACCCTTTCGCCACTAGTCGTGCTTTGAACTTATCAATTGACCCATCAGCCCGACGTTTGACTTTGAAAACCCACTTGTTTCCAATGGCCCTACGTCGAGGAGGGAGATCAACTAGTTCCCATACTTTATTCTTTGCCATTGAGTCCAACTCATCTCTTATAGCATCCATCCATTCCTTACTATTTGGTGAATCTATAGCCTCCACATAAGAGGTTGGTTCTTCTATTTCTAAGGGCGTGCAAAAGAAGATTTCCCCTTCGATTTGGAAAAATCGTCGGGGAACCGTTCCTCGCTCGCTCCTTCGAATAATTTTAGGACTCGGTTCACTTGTTTGTTGTGAGTTAGAATCCCTCCCCCTTTTCCTTTGAGGTATGGAATTCTGCACGCCAAGAGAATTACTCCCACTTTCCCGTTGGATTGTGGGTTCCTGATTAGAAGCTAGAGATCGAGGACGATCTTCATTTTCATTTTCAGGAAGAGTTTGAGGTCTTTCCTCATTCAATTGTTGATTCTCCTAATTAGACAAGTTTCCACCATTAGAGTTTGTAGGATCACTCCCACTATCTCCGTCATTAGGTGGGAATCCACCATCCTCGATGTCACGGCGAGTGTACAAATCCTCCCCCTCACCGAGAGATGGTTGTTGTAACTCATACATCTCAGAGTCCTGTTTAGTTTCACCAATGCTTGGGAACTCATCCTCAAGAAATTCGACATTTCGGGACTCAAATTCCTTCATGCCACTGTTTGGATGATCTCCGTACATGACATATCCTTTTGAATTGTCTGGATACCTAATAAACACCATTTTGGTAGCTCTTGGACCAAGTTTTCCATGTTTATGAGTTGGATTATGTACATAGCCAGCCGAACCCCATGGTCGTAGATGGTCTAGAACAGGCTTTCTACCATTCCATAACTCATATGGAGTAGTAGAAATACTTTTACTAGGCACTCGATTTAGGATATAGGTTGCCGTAAGCAACGCATCCCCCCAAAAGCTAATAAGAAGATTCGCTTGGGCCATCATTGACCTGACCATGTCAAGTAATGTACGGTTCCTCCGTTCTACAACACCATTCTACTGCGGAGTTCGAGTAATCGTGAGTTGCCTACGTATGCCCTTTTCCTCACAAAAACTTTTGAACATATCAGAAAGATATTCACGACCACGATCAGTGCGAAGAGTCTTGACCCTTCGTTCTAACATGGTTTCAACTTCCGCTACAAAACGTTTGAACACATCCAATGCTTCATGGCGGTGTGACAATAGGTACACATACCCATATCGTGAATATTCATATATCAAAGTGAGAAAATACCAAGCACCATGACGTGCTTTAATGGTCATAGGTCCACATATGTCAGAGTGAATAAGTTCTAAGGGACTTGACGCCCTAGAAGCCTTACCGAAAGGCTTCTTGGTCGCCTTACCAGTTAAACATGGCTCACATCTAGGCAACTTAACCTTAGTGAGTCGGTCTAAAAGACCTTCTTTAGCTAGTCTAGTCATTCTATCTTGACCAATATGTCCTAATCTAGCATGCCACTTAACAGATTCAGAGTTAGGATCAACCAATGAAACAAAAGCAGTATTATTATTGCAAATGTCTAAATCCAACACAGGAAAGTTATTCACAAAAGATGCAATGCCAAACAAATTACCGTCAAACATAATGTCTAAGCCATCAACTCTAGAAACAAACTGAAAATCTACTTTAACTAAGGAAACAAAAGAAACTAGGGAACAATGCACCCCAGGTGCGTAGAGAGTGTCTAGGAGTAGTAACTGATTTCCTCCTCGTAGCCTAGGTGATGCGTTCCACCGAGAACGTCTTCCTTTGTGCCATTTCCCAACGTCACACTTTGTAGGCCCACCGGGTAAGGGTGAAAATCTACAAAGCCAGCTTTGGTCTTGCACTATGTGCTTGCTCGCTCCCGAGTCTACAATCCAATTAGGAAAGGAGTTAGCAACAAATGCATGGGAACAAACAAATATAGTAGAGACACTTTTGGAAAGAGGTACCTTAGGAGGCTCGGGCCAATCCCTAACATAATGGCCCTTCTTTCCACAGTTATAGCACTTCACACGTGCCATATTCTTCTCTTTGTCGCCTTTAGCCTTATGCTGTTTCTTGGCATTGTTACCATTAGGCCCAGATTTCTTAGAGGGATGCTGACTATTCTTCTTCCCTTTCTTGAAACCTTTGCCTTTAGGAGGCATGTTCCCTCTAGCAACAAATGTTGTATGGGCAGGAGTACATGATTTGAGGCGTTCCTCTTCCAATTCGAGCTGTTGCATGATTTCCGCCACAGTAGCAGTGTGGGCACTGTGAAGCATCAGAGTCTTAAAAGACTTCCAATCCTCACTAGCCGGATTGGCACGAATCACGTTCGTGGCTTGATCACGCTCAGAAGTAAATATTCCTCTAGCCTTTAGGTCACGGACCATCGCACTTAGCGTTCGCATATTCTCTATTATGCTTCGTTTCGGGTGATCAATTTCGTACTGCATATACTTAATCTGCAGTAATCGAAGTTTGGTCGCCGAAGTTTGACCAAATTGAATCTTAAGTTGATCCCATAGGTCCTTAGCCGTGGGATAAGTCTCAAATTCTCCAATAAGATCATCATGCATGAGGTTCAGCAAGGTGTATCGCACTGAGCGATCCTTCTTGAACCACTCCTGGTATGTCTCCATTTCCTTCTTATACTGAGCAGAAGTAGTGTCGACATCTGCCTTGGTAACAGGGTCCTTAGTGGTAGGGGGAGACATCTTGGCAGTGAGAAAGTCTAAACTATGCCCACGATCGTTCATATGGTACTAAACCCTCCGATGCCAGATGTCATAGTTGGACCCATCCAACTTTTCAGTTACATTCAAACTAGCAGAGTTCACGATTGGGGCCTTAGAAGTTGTCATATCTACAAGTCAAAAAACAAATTGGAGATTTAGGCACATTGTTTGTAAATTAAATTTCCAACAAGAAAAAACATCATTCATATCATACGATCGAAAATTTCGCTCGGCTCATAATCATCTCATATAATAATGAATTAGAAATTTCCAGAAAATTTAATTACATATTATTCACAAAAACATATTCATATGAATGCGAAAGTTTAAACATATCAACTTCCAAAGAGATATCACATAGACAGTCAATACTTTATACAAACAAATTAAATACAAAGTATTTCTCAAAAACGAATTTTGAATACAACATTATGAAAACATATTCAATTTAAATTCCAAAAAAAACATCGTATAAAATTATCACAATAAAACTAATTTAACTGTGATTACATATGAAACTTATTCATATTCGTTGCATATAAAATTAAACACATAATTCATGCTAACATGTGAAATCTATGTAAACTTAAATCACATAGAAAGAAAATAAAACGAATTTATTATTTCAACACATGAAGAGCTACTACTAATTTACAATATAAGGTTAATCGATTCACATCAACCTAATAGTAAAATAAAATTCGTAGCTTAGAATATAATCACAAAGATTAATAAATAGGGTTAGTATAAAACGAATTATACCTATACTCATTAATTCAGAATAGACAAATTATATCTGTATTAATTAACACACAGTTAGTAACGTTAGTACCAAAAAAAAATAAAGGGTTTCACATTCTGTGTAATAGCACTTAGCTGAAACAAAACGAAGAGAACAAAAAAAGAGAAAGGAATTAAAAGAAGATCCTCAGTCTTTAAAAAAAACCCTTAATTGATTTCCTAGGTGTTCTCATCTCTTTCTTCGGTCCCCTCTCTCTCTAAGACTTCCCCAGAAACACCTCTCTTTGTTTTCTCTCCTTCTTCGCTGCTCGCACACGGTGGCCATAGAAACCAGCACCGAGCTCGAATTCGCCACCCTGTACGCCGCCCCTTTTTGGTCCTTTTCCGGCTTTGGTGGCCCACGGCCGCCACCGGAATCCCAAAACGACAACCCAAATGATGCAAAAACCGCCATCCCTAAACCCTAGGCCTTTGATCTGCTCCGCCGGCATGGATTCGCGTGAAACGACCAACGCCATCGCGCAGATCGGCGTCTGACGAATGCGAGGGTGTCGGCGGTGAAGCCAACGCGCCACCTAGGCGCAGCGCGTGGCCACAAGCGCCGTCGTGTACCGTCGATTTCACTCGTTTCCGGTTGGTTTCTCATGGATCGGGTCTTGGTCAGTCTAAAAGAGGAAGGACACCCCTCGGGCATCCGTCGGCGGCGCGTAACCCGCACGCGCCACCCTTCCTCGGCGGTTCTGATGGGTAAGTTTTCGAAACCGACTAAAAATTTCTTAAACTTTTCGATTTTTATCACCGAGAACATAATCTCAGTTTTTCTTTTCACCCTTTGAAAAGATTTCTGGGAACGGTAAAAAAAATAAACACGGAAGATCGAAAAGCAAGAAAACAAAAACGGGGAAAAACATAAAAGAATTCATGCTTTAGGGTTTTATTCAAAACTTTTCAATTGAATTCTGGAATTAAGAGCATCGAGAATCAAGGAAAAACAGTTTTGATGATGCACAATAACATGAACTTAGAAGCAAAACAACACCCACAGGGTCATGCTTTTACAGGGGATTAAAACAAATTAATGCATGTTATTAAACTGGGTTCGTTCTTGAAACACGGAAGAAACAAAATCTTGCTTAAAACAAAAAAACTGAACCCTAAAAGCAAAAACTAATGCACATAGGATTAGTCTTTCTAGCATGATAATATCAGAATCAATGACTGCTAATATCTAACCTAAACAGATTAGGAAAGATAAAAAAAAACGAGAACAAGTCAGACAATTTAGGCTCTGATACCACTATAGAGTAGGAACGAATAATACCTTAATTGCGGAAGCGAGATCGAATTGCCGAATCTTGTTCCACGAATAGCACGTCATAGTTCCAGATCGTCACCGGAATAATATCGATTACCAGCAACTACTAGAATAGAGCTGCTGGAATTAATCACACCCGAAACCCAATAAACCCTGATGGAAGTTTTCCAGAGAAAAAGAGAGAATAAAAATACTTGCTGTATTTTTCCGTATCAGATATCTCCCACGGAGGGATCTATTTATACTTTAGCATGTGGAGTTGTATTCCAATACAACTCAGATTAGGAGTCAGATTCCTTATCAAATAATATCTCCTAATTTATCTAGAAGCCAAATTCTAGGTAAATTAGGATAACTTTAATTAACGAATAATTAGTGACCGCTAATTACCAACAATTTGAAATAAACATCAAGTTTTTGTGAGTTGAGTAGCGAGGTATAGTAAAATGAGCATAAGGGTTTGTGAAAATTATCATATATGAATAGTGAAATGAACATCAACTTAAATTGAAATGAAAATCAAATGAAATTTGAGATGAACATTTAAATGTCTTGAAATGGAAAAATGCACCAAGGCATTATCATGAAATCTAATTGAAATGAACATCAAGGTTTGTTTTAATGAACATCAGTCTGTATTGTGTTAACTTTGAAGTGAAATGAAATGAAACATCAAGGTTTCTTCAAATGAAAAATGCACCAATTCATTGTCTTTAAGTCATTTTGACCATATAATGGTGTTATTCCCAATTATTAAGTTGAATTATGTAATTAACACCAGGTTATTGTGAAAATGAACATCAAGTTTTTGTGAAATGAACATCTAGGTACAGTAACATGAATATCTACCTATAATGGAATATTGCTCTTAATGGAGGTCATTTGCACCAATTTATTATCGTTAAGTCGTTTGAGCATATATTGGCATTTGCCACATGAATGTTGAGCATCATCTATTCTATTAATTATATTAAAACAAAACTTAAATGAATGACAATCTGCCATGTGTCAACCACTAAAAAACATTATTTCATAAAAAAAATTATTTAAGCAACCTTTCAATTTCTTCGCTAATTACTACTCTCATGATAATATGATACTAGGGGTGGGCAACGGGTCGGGGCTCCATAGGGTCAAGAGGGTTGGGCTCTAAATAATAAGGGTTGTGAAAGGGCCGGGTCGGTGAAGGGTCGGGTCTTTAACAAGCCGGCCCATCTCACAATCTTAAAGGGTCGATGAATCGATCGGACCGGGTAGAATAACTCAAAATAAATAGTTTTTCCTATTATTTTAAATGCTAACCTTATTTAAATATATTATTAATACTCCACATTAAATAATAATTAGCATAATTATTTTTTTTGTATAAATACACTTAATTTTAACTTTAGGGTCAAACGGGTCGACCCATGGGCCGACCCTTATTTTCACTAAAAAGCCCTGACCCAACTCATTACTATGAAGGGTCGACCTTGACCCGGCCCTCTCTACATGACCAATGGGTCGACCCTAACCCGACCCAACCCGACCCGTTGCCCACCCCTATATGATACATTAGTTAAAAAGAAGAAAGAGGAAAGAAGAAAGAAAATAAAAGAAAATGAAAGGAAAGGAAAAATAAATAAAAAAGAAGAAAGAATTTAGGGAAATTCGGAATGGTAGGCACCAACTATTGCTTATTCCAAGTTGTCAACCACTTTTAAAAGTATTCCAAATGGTAAGCTTAATGTGAAAATTATTCCATGATGTAGGCTTACGTCTAACTTCTGTTATGAATTTCCAAAAAAAAAGTTTCCTTCTATATGTTAATGACAAAGTGATACCCATAACCATGGCTCTCTGGAATCCATTTTAGGCATCTCAATTGGAGCTCCATCGTTGAATAAGAAACCTTATAATTTCAATTTGTTGGTTGCTCCTTTACTTTTATGGATATCATTTCAATTTGGAACCTTGAATACTTGTATGGATATCATGCTTGAAGCGAATGGTAAGCTCTCTTTCTAGTTAAAAACTTTTTTGTTGGTTCCCCCTTTACTTGTATGAATATGGGCTCCATCATAGTCTTCTTTTTTTTCACATTGAGAGATTCTTGCTCAAAAACTTAATTGTGAATTCTATGCTAGATCAAACCTACCTTATTAGTCTCTGACCTGGTGCCCCATCTAGTCATTAAAGGGCAAGGCTGTGTCCATGGATCAATTGATCACAACTCAGAATATTTGATAGAGAGAGAGCCCCAGGATTTTTATGGTTAAGGAATCAAGGGAGGAGTGAGGAAGTGGATAACAAGGTAACAAGAAGAAGAAGAAGAAGAAGAAGAAGAAGAAGAAGAAGAAGAAGAAGAAGATGATGATGATGATGATGAGGAGGAGGAGGAGGAGCTGGAAGCAATGAAAGATTGGAGGATGCAGGGGTCGTTTGCAATTCCATGGTTGAGAAGAGGTGAATGGACAAAGGGATTGGATTGGATTTGGCATGGAAATGAGAGCAGAGAAGATGAGACAAGAAAACATTCTCTTTTTCTTTGTTTTTTTTTTTTTTTGGAAATTCATAACAGAAGTTACACATAAGCCTACAGTATGGAATAATTTTCACATTAAGCTTACCATTTAGAATACTTTTAAAAGTGGTTGACAACTTGGAATAAGTAATAGTTGGTGCCTACCATTTGAAATTTCTCAAGAATTTAATTATTATTTGAAAAAAATGAGTAGCTGGCAAATAAATAAGAATGGTAATTAAGGTACCAAAAGTGCAATAGCAATTTGTTCATTTTTTACCAAAAATAATTGGAGAACATAATAGGTTAAATGTTCTACTCTATACAGCCAAATACATACTTTCATTTCTTTATTCCATTCCACTACTTTTTTTTTCAAACTTTTCAATTAAAAGGAATTAATTTTCCAAATTTTATGAAATAACTAAGAAAATAAAAATAAATATAATAAAAAAATTAAATAAAAAATTATTCTGTGATGCAATGAAGCTAGCTACACCCTTTTTGCCCCCACCTATTTCTCTTCCCTTATATTTTGGTATAAATATCTTATTTATATATCTACTATTTCAATCAACTTAACATTTTATATTCTCGACGTTCTCAACTGTGTTACTAAAACAACTTTTGTTCCTAATTATCCGCATCATAATTAATGGGGAACAAGATAAAAATAATTGTGAAGATTACTCTTCAAAATAAACTTAAAATGGGGCCAAAAAATTAGGTAATTTGACAAATAAAAATGGGATTACATGAGTATTAATTCCATTCCAAGTTCTGAAAATAAATAATAATGTGGTGAAGAAATAAAGGGAAACAACTATTTAGAATATTGAAAAAAAATATTGAGGGATGTAAAAAATAAAGTGAAAGATAGTTGTTTTTTTTTTAGGTAATAGACAATAGTGAAAGGAAGAATCAAACTTAGGACCTCATCTTCTTGGGATTCAAATGTGATTACATGAATTGAAGGGTTGTTATCGACTAAATGCTATTAGAGTTAAATAGTTCAGCCAATTGCCTACAACAATTGGATGATATTTTTCTTGGAAATATGCAATTAAAAAGGTAAAATTTGATAATAATTTATATAACTATAAATAAAGAGAAAATTAAAAAGTTCAATTTATTAATTACTTTACTAATATTTATCTTAAACCTACATGTAACATATAGTTTAAGATTCAAAACGTACAAGGAAAAATAAGTATAACTTTTTAGAGAACACTAAAACTAAAATTCTTATAAATTGAGCATAATTGAAAGGCAGAGAAGATATACTTATAATTAAATAAAAAATCAACAAATAAAATAGAATAACCCATGCATTGCACTGGAATAAAGACTAGTTTTAGTTTAAATGGACATCAAGTTGAATTAAATAATTAACACCAAGTTATTTGAGATGAACATCAAGTAATTGTAAAATGAACATCAAGTTTCGGTGAAATGAACATCAAGTTTGTGTGAAATGGACATCGAGTATTTGTGAAATGAACATCTAGGTACAGTGGAATGAGCATCTACATATAATGATCACCCAAATAAAAATGCACCAAGTGATTTTCGTTAAGTCGTTTGAGCATATAATGGTGTTTGCCACATGAATGTTGATCATCATTTATGTTTAAATGGACATCAAGTTGAATTATATAATTAGCACCAAGTTTTTTGAGATGAACATCAAGTAATGGTGAAATGAACATCAAGTTTTTGTAAAATGAACATCACGTTATTGTGAAATGAACATCGAGTGTTTGTAAAATGAGCAACTAGGTATAGTAGAATGAGCATATACATATAATGAAAACATTTTGGGCAAGGAAATATGGAGACCATACATATATGAATGCATCCTCTCTATATGAATGCGGCTCACGTTGCGGCTCACGCGCAAACCTCTGATGAAAATCATACTAAGTGATTTCTCATCTCTATATGAATGCGGCTCACGTTGCGTGCAAACCTCTCCAAATGTCGTTTGGTGAGCGTTGTGAGTTCATGACTGTGGCCCTTGTTGAATGTAACCACCTTGAACTTCCCCTCTTTCGTTGATCATAGCGTGAGCTCCACGTTACATCCTTCCCTCGTCCCATCTCAACGTCTCTTTGTAACCACCGGCGTGACAACTGCATCAACCCCTTCCGTGTCAACTTGGCTGTCGTCCGTTTCATCCGCATCTAACCCAATGCGCCCCCTCATATATAGTTAATGTTATTTTCTTCCCGGGTGTCCACCCTTGTTTCGAACCGACAAACACCTTCCATTCATTGCCATTGTTGTCTTTGGTGTGATTGTAGCTACGAACGCTGAAACCGACGCTAACCGCGTAGCGTTCATAGAACTTCTTACCCTCTTCAATGTCATCAAATTTCATCCCTTTTGTTGGAACCCATGATCCAATAGCACAATATGGGGCATATTTGCTATGCTCGTTCATTTGGTAGCTTAGTGGCACTGGCGGTGGGAGCACTCCCGGCCCGGTCCCCACTTGCAACGCATCAGCGGCAGCATTGCACACACAACACTTCATCAATGACCAACAAGTGGATTGACATGAGCTACATACATGCACTGTTGAACATCATTCAACATGAACAACAAGTAATCCTTCAATGAATACCAAGTATTATGGGAATGAACGTGAAATGAATGTGGACAGCAAGTCAGGTATTCGAAGAATTAACGTCAATCATAATACAAATAAACATCAATAAGACGAAGACCAACTAATCATACCATGAGCATTAAGCATTCACTGATGAACATCAAGTGCTTTAGATAATCAAATAGAGGGACGAGTCCTAAAAATGAATTATGCAAGTTATGATAAAAGGAGTTGCTAGTTGATTTTAAGGAAATCAATGAACTTAAAAAAGATGAAAACTTCAGCCTGCAAACTCAAATTCCGAGTCGGAGGTAAAGTTCCGAATCCAAGAGTTAGAAAACTCTCTGATTCGCCTGTTAGAAAATAGACTCTATTAGAATCGATCTTGAAATGAAAAGAGTGGGGAGAATTGTAAAAAAGTTTCACGAGATTATATTCACGTCATGCAAATGTAAAGATTTCTACAAAAGTAATGTACAAGTGTAACATTAAAAGGAATCACATGATCAAAAGATGATAAAAAAAGTATGAATCATCTTACCTTACTCGACATAAAGCGTCGCAAATGGGGTGAAACGAGAGGCATAAAGACCGATGCCAACATGTCGGAATGCTTTTGATGCAAAAAACGACGATAGTAGCAAGGCGCTTTGATTGGATGGGTAGTGGGAGGTGTGAGAGTATTCTTTTTGAGGTAATCTTTCTTGTCCTCTTTGACCAGAATACTCTAGTATATATAGGGGAGAGGCGAGCATGGAAGATGGAAAGGAATAAAGACATCCCACTATTTCAACCTCTAGTTTTTGACATAGTCGTGTGGCCTTAATCCTTCCATGGGAGGGTCACGTAAAGGTATGCATCATAGGATTTTCTTTGACTGCTGAATGGCACGGATTACTGATGTGGAAAATGAGTTTGGTCGTTTGGCATATGCTGTGTTTTCTCCCATGGATTGCTGACTTGGCGGATTGGTGACGTGGCGTACTAAAAGGGGAGCGAGCAAGGCCAGACAACCGTACTCATTTCTTAGCCCATTTTACTTCCTCTTTTAGGCCTTGCCATTCCTTGGGTACATTTAGTGGAAATTTTTCAATTCTTAAGTATCCTAAGCTTGTAAGTTCACATTGGACAGTCACTGTAGTTTGAAACACTAATCTCATATTTGCCCAAGATTTTTACACAAGAGACCATAGGTGAGTGAGATCGGTCACTGGACAGATCCAGTAGGCCAAACGACCATTCCTGGGTTAGGTTAGTGATCTTCTTGGCTCATTGCCCAGAAAAGAGGCTAGAAATAGGATTACGGTCGTTTGGCCTAGCCTAGTTTTTGCCACTTTTCTAGTCCTTTGGCCCTTAAATTTTCAAATCCTGAGATGAATGTAGGTTTAGTGAATCAAATAGAAGAGATAAGTCCTAACTTGAGTTAAGTAAGTTATGATAAAAGGAGTGACCAATTGATTTTATGCAAATCATCAAACTTGAAAAAGATAAAAACTCTGACCTACAAAATAATGTAAATATTCATGTCATGTAAATGTAAATATTTTTACAAAATAATGTACCAGTGCAACACAAAAAGGAATTACATGATACAAGATGATAAATGAACATTCTAGCCTTGCTTAAACACATAACATACAAAAGGTTAGGTGGGAAAGGAGAAATCTAACGTGAAAACGTCGGAAAATTCTTAGTAATGACGTAGAGGATAACATCACTTCTTTGTGTTTGAGAGAATGGTGAAAGACAAGGATAAGTTCTTGGATGAACTTGCTTAGTTCGAATAGTGGAATGAAGGGGTATTTATAGTTGATGTGAGGAATGGATCAAGATGGAAACCAGAAATATATCCCACCTTTTACTCCTCCATTTCACCCCTCATATGTCGTTTGGCCTTGATCCATTCATGGCGTGATTATGCGAATGCATGGATCATGAGATTATAGATGTTGACTAAGTGAAGGTGTAAATTGATGACGTGTAAGGTAGGTATGGCCATTTACCCTTGCTTGCATTTTCTCTCTTACGAATTGCACACTGTACGCATATGTGATGTGACAAGGTCTGAAATGGGCTTTGGTCGTTTGGCCTTAGGCTGAAATGAGCTCAACTTCAAACAACCATAACTCTTTCATCCGGACTCCGATTGATGCGATTTAAAAGGCGTTGGAAAGCATATGTTGTTTACTTTAACCTCATTAAAAAAACAGTCCAATGAGACTTGTGGAAAAATGATATTCAAAAGGGTGAGCACATATGTGCAAAAGGTGGAAAATGAAGGTTTTTAAGGTAGAAATGTTGGGAAATGAGAGGATTTTTGCGAGAGGCTTAGAAATGGTAGGGAATGGGATGTTTTGTGGAGATTGAAGATACATGCTATGTGCTCGACCCGACACACATGCTAGTCTAGATAATAATAAATTACAATATATAAAATCGGGATAAAATCTAGTGTCTACAAGACCCTTTTAAGCTTATTAACAAGGGTTATTGACCATGAAGGATGACCCTAAATGCAAATTGACTATGGAGGATATTGAGCACCATGAGGTCCCAATTTATGAGAGAAAATGGGACCCAACAGTGCTGACGTGGCATGTCAATTGGACAGTCAAAACTTTTTTGGTTTTTTTTTTTCGATTGCTCTATCCCATATCTCTCTTATTCACGCATAGGATGTCTACAAAGAAGAACCATGGTTTGTCTTTGGAGACATCCAGAAAAACACCTACTTACTCACTCACTATCTTTCTCTCTCTTCGAACCCCCACCCTTATACTCCCTCCCTCTCTCTCACTTCGCAGACCACGACTGGTTGAGGGTACGAGACTGCAAGTAGTTAGAATTGAGAGCTTGAACGCTTTTGCAAAGATCACTGAGGCTACCCACCATAATCCTATTAATAAAGGCAAATGAAACAAATCGAATAAAGGGGATGAGAGCCAACAGGGGAGCCCAATTTGTCTCGCATGTTTTCTTTGTAAGAAAATTATTTGCTTTTTACACAGGCATTAAGACAAGAATGCTCAATTGTAGTTGATATTCTCAATGAGCATTAAGACAAAAGGTGAATTAGGCAGAGGTGTCATTGAGTAGTGGTGTTTGGACAGAAAAAGGAAGAGCTAGCAAACTTGCTAGGTTTGAGGTTGGTTGATAACTATCACAAGTATCTTGCTCGCCCATTCTTGTAGTTGATATAGACGAAGACGTGTTTGGTGGACTCAACTATAGTGTTTTAGTGGAAGGGGGAGTTCTCGTCTAGAGTTGGCAAAGGTAGATGCATTGTTGAAATTAGTTGCTCAAGCCATATCAACATATTTGATGAGCATCATCAAGCAATTTTTTTTTAGATTATTAATAGCCAAATTAAAGGGCTAAAAGGCTCATAAAATACAGCAACCCGCAAACAAAATAGCAAATAACCGTCATCAAAAGAAAATGGTTACAACCAAACTGCTAACTAAAATAACACAACAAGAACTTTAGCTTGCATCATAGTCAAAACGAAACCATTACATCCCAAAGATGATGCAAGATCAATGAAATCAACTTCTTGGATCATCAAGGATCATGAAGCCATTTCCTACAAGGGTGGATTAGACATCATGGAAATCCATCTGCAAGCCCAATTTGGTGCAATGCCCAACAATCACTGTAGAAAGTAAATTATATTTGGTTACAGGTTAGTTAGGCTATTAGCTGATGTGGCGTAGATTGTTACAAGTTGTTACTGGGTTATTAGCCCCTGTTGCTCATTGTGAAGTTGTATATATATCCCTGTTGTAGCTGTTGGTTGCAATTTGAACATAATACAATACATAGATTCTTTTCTCTCAATACTCATCTTTCTGTCATTGCATATGCTTGAAGTCTACATGGTATCAGAGCAAGCATTTGCTGAGAATTGATTGTGATCCTGATATTGTCTCTGATCTATCTTATCAGAGATCTGATCAAGTTTGATCTAGTTGATTGATTTTGTTGACTGATCATCAATTGAAAGATGAGTGCATGGAATGTAAACTTCAATGATTTGCAGAATCCATTGTTCATTCATCCCTCGGATGATCCAACTTCAGTAACTCTCAGTGAGAAACTAGTTGGAGCCTTGAATTACAGATCTTGGAGAAGAGCAATGGAGATTGCTCTGTCTACTAAACGCAAACTGGTGTTTCTTGATGGAACCCTAGCCAGATCGAGTGATGATGTTTCTAAGGCTGAGCAGTGGGACGCTTGCAATAACCTCGTGATTTCATGGATCATGAACAATGTAAGTGATACGATTTCTAAATCTATCTTGTTCATCACCAAAGCTTCGATGATTTGGATGCAATTGGAAAGGCGATTTCCTATTGCGAATGGTTCTCGGAAGTATCAGTTGAACAAGGAATTGTATGATTTGAAGCAAACTGGTAGTGTGAGTGAATATTACACAGAAATGAAAGGAATTTAAGAGAAGTTGGATGTTGTGAGTGCTTTGCCGACGGTTACTACTGTTGTTGAAGATGTTACAACATTCTTGCAAGCACTTTTTAAACAGCAAGAAGACCAAAAGCTCTTCCACTTCCTCAATGGACTTGCCGATGATTTCAGTCAACAAAGGAGTCAAGTACTCCTTATGCAGCCTCTTCCTTCTGTTGAATCTGTTTGTGGCATGATTCAGCAAGAAGAACTACAAAGAGAGCTCTTGAAAATTAAATCCATACAGGCACATGAACCTGCTGCCTTGATGAGCGGAGGTTCTGATGTTAGGTGCTCGGAGTGTGGTAATCGAGGACATCCGAAGGAAAGGTGTTGGACAGTCATTGGATACCCTTCGTGGCATCCTAAATCCAAGAAAAACACACAACAATCACAGAAGAAGGCACCGAGACCTCAATCTCAATCACAAAAGAAGAAGGAACTTGGCAATGCATCACAAGGATGGAAGACAGCTGCACAAGCTCAGGCTGAGAGTGTTCAATCCACACCTATTGGTCAGATCTCTCATCTCATACCCTAGCAAATTGAGCAGTTGCTCAAGCTTGTGCCACAACAACCAACAGACACAAATGATGAACTAGAGGACTCTTTTGCTGGTAATATTCTCTGTTCATCTGTCTTTGATAATTCATGTCGTAGGAATTTGGATACGGGGGCCACAGACCATATGTGCTGCTCTCTTGATTATCTGCAAGGTATTCAACTGAGCACACATGTACCTCGAATAAATTTACCAAATGGAACTGGAGTTACTGTTAGTGGTGTTGGTCGTGTTAGATTGAACACAGGCTTGGAGTTAGTGAATGCGTTATGTGTTCCTAGCTTTAAGTTCAATCTTCTATTTGTGTCCAAATTGGCAAGGGACAATAATTGCTATGTTGTGTTCCATGCAAATATGTGTGTGGTACAGGACTGTGCAACTTAGGAGGTTCGAGTAGTTGGTAAAGAGAAAGGTGGCTTGTTCTACCTTGTGGATGATAAGGAGAAACAGTGCTTGTCACAAGGAGTTGTTGGTTTGAAGGCAGATTTCACTAAGTACAACTGCAATAATGTGAAGCAGGATGAGTTAGTCTTGTGGCATCATCGATTAGGTCATTTACCTACATCCGGAATACGTTTTGTGGAAGGAATAAATGTTAGAGTGCCTAAGGATCAGTCTCCTGTTTGCATTACATGTCCCATGCATGGCACGATTTTCGCAACTACCTTATAAATCTAGTAGCACTGACACACACTGCCCTTTTCAGTTGATTCATATTGACTTGTGGGGCCCTTATCGTGTTCAAACACATGGCAATAAGAAGTATTTCATGACCATTGTTGATGACTATAGTCGTGCTACATGGATTTTTTTTTTTGCTACAGTGCAAGTCTTAATCTCTTATCACTTTGCAAATATTTTTTCAATATGTTCAAAATCAGTTTGGGCACACTGAGAAGGTGGCCCGATCTGATAATGCTTTGGAATTTGACTCCCATGCATGCAAGCTTTTCTTCTCAAAAATTGGGGTAGTACATCAGACCTCTTGTGTTGAGAGACCTCAACAAAATGGGGTGGTTGAGTGTAAACACAGACATCTTCTTGAGGTAGCTCGAGCCTTGAGGTTTCATGCCTCTTTGCCACTCAAATTTTGGGGTGATTGTGTGCTTACTGCCACACATATCATCGATCGTCTTCCGCTATCAATACTCAACAAGAAAACCTAATACGAGGTGCTTCTTGGTAGGAGTCCACCTTATAATCATCTTCGCATTTTTGGGTGTCTTGCTTTTGCCACCAACCCTATGAGAACATCAGACAAGTTTCAACCTCGTCGGGTTCCATGTGTCTTTCTTGGTTACCCCCAATCTCAAAAGGGTTATAAGCTTCTAAATCTTCTCACACAGCAAACTTTTGTTTCCCGTGATGTCACCTTTGTTGAGCATGTTTTTCCTTATAAACATGACTCTTACTCCAAGTATATACACCCTCTTCCATCACCCTTACCTGGGGTCACTACTTGTTCTGATGATTTTCTCCAGTTCCCTGATCCTACTACACCATCTCCTTCTCCACAATCTCCATCGCCTACTGATCCTGTCACATCTTCACCTTCATCCTCCTCACCTATTGTCCCTAATCATATTGTCACACATTCACCCTCTCCTGTTCCGCCAAGAAGATCCACTAGGCAAGTCAAGCCTCCATCCTGGATGGCTGACTTTGTCAGCAACTCAGCCACTACCACTGTCTCTCCCACCTCGACCACCTCTGTCAGCTACTCACCGCCATATAAAACTTTTGCTGCTGCATTGGCAGCAAATTCTGATCCCGTCTCTTTCTCTCAAGTTGTACAAGAGGTACACAGGTGTGAGGCTATGAACAAGGAGCTTCGAGCCTTAGAAGAGAATGGCACATGAGAGGTAGCTTCTCTTCCACCAGGGAAGAAGGCAATTGGTTGCAAGTGGACTTATAAAACTAAATATCACTCTGATGGGACCATTGAAAGATACAAGGCTCGATTGGTTGTTTTGGGTTGTAAGCAATGTTTTGGAGAAGACTATGAAGAGACTTTTGCTCCGGTGGCCAAATTGACCACTGTTAGATCTCTCCTTCCTGTCATCTCTATGAATCAATGGTTCGCCTTTTAGTTGGATGTAACCAATGCTTTTCTGCATGGGGATCTTGATGAAGATGTGTTTATAACTTTTCCTCCTGGGTATCATAGTCTGGGGGCTGAGATTACTCTGGGGATGGAGCTTCCAAACATAGGGAGTGATAACCAAGTTTGTAAGCTCCTCAAATCCTTGTATGGGCTTAAAAAAGCTCCACGACAATGGTTTGCCAAGTTTTTCTCTGCCCTTGTTGAATATGGTTTTAAACAATCCAAAGCTGATTACTCCTTGTTTACTAAGTCTAATGGTTCCAGTTTCTCAGTCATGTTAGTTTATGTGGATGACATGATTTTAACTGGAAACGATGATGAGGAACTTCAACAAATTAAGAGGTTTTGAAGAGGTCCGGGTTCCTTTCTCCTCTCTGGTGGCCACCGCCAAGCGAACCGCTTCGTCCAACTCGAGCCTCGAGTTGCAATTTCCGATCGATTCGGGCCGAGTCGAGGCTAGTCTCGCCATCCGATGGATGGGCCCCGGCTCCTTAGGGAGGGCCCGCTCACAACACCGACCCCGAGGCCTGGGATCGACCGGCCGTCTCGAGACTAGAGCATAGAAGGTATCGGGTGAGAGTGTTTAAAACCCGGGATTAATAAAAACGAGGCACGTGGCGCCATCGAGAGCTTGCTCGACCGAGCCACACTCGCTCGCCGAGTAATGCTTCGCCGGCGTGAATCGGGCGCCAGGCTCGCCGCTCCGAATTCCTTTGCTCGCCGAGCAACGTTCTGTCGGTGTCATCGTCGTGCGCGACAACCACGCGCCGGAAGACTGCCGCCGAGCCTTCCTCCCGCCGCCGAACCTGCCGGAGACGCTGCGCACGCGACCTGCCGACGACGACGAGTGCGTAAGGCACGCCGCGCCGAGCGCCCTTCGCCGCCCGAGCGGCGTTACGAAGACAACTTTTTTACTCTGTTTTGGCTTAATTTTGGGTTTAGTATAAATAGCTTGTTATTATACTTCTCCAGACACTTTTTGACTGATTAATGAATATGCTTATGCATTGCTTAGGGTTTCTCCCTTCCTACTAAAAATCTTGCTTTACTTTATCCATTGGTTAATGGTGGTGTTTGCAAGTCATCTCTTTATTGATCATTTGGTGGAATCATCCTTTATGATGGTCATGGTGGGATGCTAGGCCTTTGGTGGTGGAGTTTCCTTTATCCAAGGTCATATCCAAATCTTTTGGGTGATCAAGCTCGTGTTCGATTGTGAATCAAATCTCTCAAGCTAGTCCATCAATCTTTCCCATCACGCCACGCTCCATTTGGTATCAGAGCACAAGGTTATTCATCTAGCTTGAGTATTCCATTGTTCTTGCTAGTTTGTTCTCTATTGTTGGATTTTTGCTATTTTGATTGAAATATTGGTGTTCCCCAACCCTTGTGACTCCAAGTGTGTTGGAGAAATTGTTATTGCTATTGTGTTTGTTGATTTTGATGCATATTGGAGCTTTGAGGAAGAGTTAGAAAATTTGTGCACACAAGGTGTTCGATAAAATGCCCAAGTGAGAAAAACACAAAGAACCCTTATCCAAACACAAGCCAACTACAAGAAAACCCCCAAACTCCACAAAATATCCCCAAACACAATCCGTCCCATACCTTTCCCTCGATATGGATGGTCACGATGATTCCGATCGAGAGGAATCAAGACACCGGAGTAGCCCTCAACTTCGGGTTCTCGAGAATCGACTTGCCACCCATGACGAACAATTCTCCTCCATCAATCGAACCCTTAATGCCATCATGGCACGGTTGGATAACCTCGCCCTAGAGCGTCCGGTTCCGCCTCGAGTTGAACGTCCGAGGCGTACACAAAGCCCAGTCCGTCCTCCTCCAAACTTTGAGTCGAGTGACGATGCTAGAGGCTCTCCACGACGCCGAATTCGCCGGAATGTGCATGAACAACCCCCTCGAGATGATTTCCAGGACATAAAAATTGACATTCCCGAATTCCACGGTTCCACTGATTCGGACGACTACATCGAATGGACCCAATTGATGGACAGGATCATCGAAACCTAGGAGTATGATGAGGAGAAGGCTTATAAGATCGCAAGTTTGAAACTCACCAAGGCCGCTTCGCTTTGGTTCGAGAATATGAAATCACAACGGGCTCGAGAAGGGAAGGCGAGAATTTCCACTTGGACCCATCTTAAGCAAGTGATGAATCGCCGTTTTTTACCAAGCACTTACCGTCATGACAATCTGAAAAGGGCCTATGCCCTAACTCAAGGCAGACGAACCGTTGGAGAGTACATATCTGAATTCGAGCAACTTCTTATCAAAAGTGGCCTCCAGGAACCTGAAGATCAAACCATGATGCGTTTTTTGAATGGCTTGGATCCCACCATCGCTAAAAGGGTCGAGATCCAACCATACTATTCCCTGGATGAGTTGTGTAGCTTGGCCCTTCGGGTTGAACGACGTCGGAAAGAAAGGACTCTCACCAAATCTACTTCACGCAACTATTTCCCACCATCAAATCGACCTCTTTTTCAATCGGCCACACCCAAACCTAGTGAGACACCCAAGTTCCCTGCGACACCCCGAACTGACAAAGGGAAGGGACTTGTTGTGGCGTCTCCTACGGGGACCACTCGTCTTTTGGAAGGAAAGAAATGCTTCAAGTGCCATGGATATGGCCACTTCCAGGCCGATTGTCGAAACCGGCGGACCTTGACTCTCAAGGAGGTTCAGGACATTGACGAGGAATTGCAAGGAGCCCAGGATGAGCCTGAATTTGTCGTCGAGGATGCATACACTAGTGAGGAAGGAGAAATTGCGGCTGTTTCGCGTGACCAAGGAGATGCTCTTGTCTTGAGGCGAGCTTTGCATGTTCAAGAAGTCTCTCTTGACAGAGCCCAGCGGGAGACTATATTCCAAACACGATGCTTAGTTGGGGGCAAGGTGTGCGAGCTCATCATCGACGGGGGAAGCTGTACTAATGTGGCCTCTACCTATATGGTTGACAAACTGGGATTACCCCTATTGCCACATCCCCGTCCTTATTCGCTGAAATGGCTCAATGACCGCGACGGCATTAAGGTAACAAATCGTGTCTTAGTGAATTTAACCTTTGGCACTAACTACAAGGATTCTATTGTTTGTGATGTTGTCCCCATGAGCGCGTGTCACATATTGTTGGGTCGACCGTGGCAATTTGACAAGAAAACCACTCATGAAGGATCGAAAAATACTTACTCCTTTATCCACGAGGGCAAGAGGGTTAAACTCCTTCCACTAGCACCACATGAAATATCACCACCTAAACCTGGGGCGGGAAGTGAGGAGCCCAAACACTTGAGTGAGACACGGGTCGAGCGAGCCCTAAGCAAGGGGAAGGCCATTTTTGCCTTGCTCCTCTTAGAGGCGAACACATGTGAGGAAGTGAAACCTAAACACCCTCTCGTTGCCCCCCTTCTTGCTGAATTTGGAGATGTATTCCCCGAAAAGCTCCCACCGGGTCTACCTCCTATCCGAGGTATTGAGCATCAGATCGACCTTATACCCGGCGCTCCGCTCTCCAACAAGGCGGCATATCGGTGCAACCCACAAGAGACAAAGGAGTTACAAAGACAGGTTGACGAGCTTATTTCACGAGGCTATGTTCGAGAGAGTATGAGCCCGTGCTCCGTTCCGGCCCTCCTGGTTCCGAAGAAAGATGGTACTTTCAGGATGTGTGTAGATAGCCGAGCCATCAACAATATTACCATCAAGTATCGGTACCCTATACCGAGGCTTGACGACATGCTCGATGAACTACATGGCTCCTGTATTTTCTCCAAGATTGACCTACGGAGTGGCTATCATCAAATCCGTATGAAGGAAGGCGATGAGTGGAAGACAGCGTTCAAGACAAAAAGGGGATTATATGAGTGGCTTGTCATGCCATTTGGGCTTTCCAACGCCCCGAGCACATTCATGCGTCTTATGAACGAGATGTTGAGACCCTTTATTGGTAAATTCGTCGTGGTTTATTTCGATGATATTCTAGTATATTCGAGGAGTGAAGCGGAACATATTACACATTTGGAGCGGGTGTTCGAGGTTTTGCGGCAACAACGGCTTTACGGTAAACTGGAGAAGTGCGAATTTTGCACTCCCCAAGTCACCTTTCTTGGGTATATTGTTTCCGGCACAGGTATTTCTATGGACCCTTCAAAGGTGGAGGCCATCCGTTCTTGGCCCTCTCCCTCTACTATCACGGAGGTGAGGAGTTTCCACGGTCTTGCTTCGTTCTACCGTCGGTTCATCAAGGGCTTTAGTACCCTTACCGCTCCCATTACCGAGTGCATGAAGAAGGGCGCCTTTGAGTGGACCCGAGCAGCCCAAGGAGCTTTTGAGAAGCTGAAGTCACAACTTTGTGAGGCTCCGGTACTTGCTCTCCCGGATTTCACACAAGCCTTCGAAGTTGATTGCGATGCTAGTGGTGTAGGCATTGGGGCCGTGTTGATGCAAAACCAACGTCCTATCGCTTATTTCAGTGAGAAACTCAGTGGTTCAAGGAGGAACTATTCCACGTATGATAAGGAGTTTTATGCTCTCGTTCGGGCTCTAGATCATTGGTCACACTATTTGAGGCCGAGCCAGTTTGTCCTTCATTCAGACCATGAGGCGCTCAAATATTTGAATGGACAACACAAGCTTAGCTCCCGGCATGCTAATTGGGTGGAGTTCCTTCAAGGATTTAATTTTGTAGCGAAACACAAGAAGGGGAGTATAAATGTGGTCGCCGATGCACTTTCGAGGAGACACTCTCTTCTTTCCGTAGTTGAGGCGAGGGTACTTGGGTTTCAACACTTGAAGGAGTTTTATAAGGAGGATGATGACTTTAAATCACACCTCGGTGGTGGTGATGGACCGTATTTGCTGCAAGACGGATTTCTCTTCAAGGGCAACAAATTGTGCGTTCCAAAATGTCCGTTGAGAAAGCTTCTAGTGCGGGAGGTTCATGGAGGTGGACTCGCCGGTCATTTCGGTATCAATAAGACCATCGACATGTTAAAGGAGCACTTTTATTGGCCGAAGATGGGAGGCGATGTGCAGGACGTGATATCAAAGTGTATTATTTGCCACCAAGCCAAAAGCCAGTTCCACCAAGGGCTATATACACCCCTTCCGGTTCCGAATGGTCCGTGGGAGGATTTGAGTATGGACTTCATTGTAGCTCTTCCCCGAACCGTGCGTGGCAAGGATGCAATCCTAGTCGTCGTTGACCGCTTTTCTAAAATGGCGCATTTCATTGCCTGCGAGAAAACTGATG
Source organism: Portulaca oleracea (assembly GCA_029582165.1). Lineage (NCBI taxonomy): Eukaryota > Viridiplantae > Streptophyta > Magnoliopsida > Caryophyllales > Portulacaceae > Portulaca > Portulaca oleracea. Next base: position 16,154,655 of record CM055872.1, read on the forward strand.
ACGCTACACATATTGCCACCCTTTTCTTCCGAGAGGTGGTGCGCTTGCATGGTGTCCCGAGGACTATTGTGTCGGATCGTGATACTAAATTTATGGGTCACTTTTGGAGGTCTTTGTGGAAGCTCTTGGGAACGAAGCTGTTATTTAGCACATCGCATCATCCTCAAACAGACGGCCAAACTGAGGTAACTAACAAGACACTCATTACAATACTTCGTGGTCTTGTGAGTCGGAGTCTACGAGATTGGGATGCCAAGTTATGTCACGCCGAGTTTGCCTATAATCGGTCCCCCTCTCTTGCTACGAGTCATTCGCCCTTTCAGACTTGCTATTGTATCAACCCCATAACTCCTGTCGAGCTCCTTCCTCTTCCTCTAGAGTCGAGGGTTAGCTTTGAAGCAAGTGAGAAGGTCGCTGAGATCCAGAAGCTTCACCGACAAATTCGGGAAAAGATCGAGCACACCAATGAACTTTATGAGGCCCGAGCCAACAAGCATCGCCGTGATATCACGTTCAAGCCCGGAGACTTGGTTTGGCTACATCTAAGGAAGGAACGGTTTCCATCCCGGAGGAGTAATAAGCTAAAGCCTCGAAGCGAGGGACCGTTCAAAGTTTTGGCCAAGATAAATGACAACGCCTACAAGCTTGATCTTCCGGGAGACATCGGTGTTTCATCAACCTTCAACATCGGGGACCTCTCACCCTACATTGAGGATGTTGAACCCGACGTGGATTTGAGGGCAAATCCTCTTCAAGAAGGGGAGGATGAAGAGGTCCGGGTTCCTTTCTCCTCTCTGGTGGCCACCGCTTGCCGTCCAACTCGAGCCTCGAGTTGCAATTTCCGGTCACTTCGGGAGCTGGGAGGCTAGTCTCGGCCATCCGATGGATGGGCCCCGGGGCTCCTTAGGGAGGGTCTCGCTCACAACACCGACCGCGGAGGCCTGGGGTCTTGACCGGGCCGTCTGGAGTCTAGAGCATAGAAGGTATCGGGGTGCGAGTGTTTAAAACCGGGATTAATAAAAACCGAGCACGGCGTAGCCATCGAGAGCTTTCTCGGCCAAGGCCACTGGCTCGCCGAGCAATGCCGCGGCGTGGCCCAGGCGCCGGGGCTGCTGCGCCAGCGTTCCTTTTGCTCGCCCGAGCAACGTTTCTGTCTGGCTGTCATCGTGCGCACAACCACGCGGCGGAAGACACCTGCCGCGAGCCTTCCTCTGCTCGCGGTGAACCTGCCGGAGGCGCTACGCCGCGACTGCCGACGGCGACGACAGTGTAAGGCACCTTTCGCTTGAGCGTCATACGCTGGCCGGCGTTCTGGAAGACACCTTTTTTACGCTGTTTTGGCTTAATTTTGGGTTTAGTATAAATAGCTTGTTATTATACTTCTCCAGACACTTTTTGACTGATTAATGAATATGCTTATGCATTGCTTAGGGTTTCTCCCTTCCTACTAAAAATCTTGCTTTACTTTATCCATTGGTTAATGGTGGTGTTTGCAAGTCATCTCTTTATTGATCATTTGGTGGAATCATCCTTTATGATGGTCATGGTGGGATGCTAGGCCTTTGGTGGTGGAGTTTCCTTTATCCAAGGTCATATCCAAATCTTTTGGGTGATCAAGCTCGTGTTCGATTGTGAATCAAATCTCTCAAGCTAATCCATCAATCTTTCCCATCACGCCACGCTCCAGGTTTTTAGGCAGTAAATTTCATATGAAGGATCTGGGTTCGCTGCGATATTTTTTGGGTCTTGAAGTTGCTAGATCACATCAAGGCATCTTTGTGTGCCAAAGAAAGTATATTGAGGATATGGTTCGAGAGTTTGGACTGGCTGATGCAAAATCCTTGCAAATACCATTCGACTCACACCTGAATCTCAATCATGAGTCCGGGATACCCTTGACCAATCCTGAGATATACAGAAGGTTGGTGGGGAAGTTGATATATCTAACTATCACTAGGTCAGATATATATTACTCTGTCCAAATCTTGAATCAGTTTATGCAGCAACCCAGTGAGGAGCATATGAAGGCAGCCAAACAGGTTGTAAGATACCTCAAAGGGTCTTCCACTCATGGAATTTTCATGTCCAACAATTCTTCCCCTACTGTGACTGCCTTTTGCGACTCTAATTGGGCAAGTTGTGCTATTAGCAGAAAATCGACAGCGGGATATTGTGTGCTACTGCGGACATCTCCTATGTCTTGGAAATCCAAGAAACAGTCGGTTGTCGCCAGGTCGTCAGCCGAGGCTGAATATAGAGCTATGGCTCTTACTTGTTGTGAGATAGTTTGGCTTTTATCCTTGTTGCGTGACCTAGGCGTCAATGGTCTTTCACGAAAGGACCAAGCATATAGAAGTTGATTGTCACTACATTCGTGATCAACTGAAATCTGGAAAAATTGTTCCTTCATATGTAAACACAAGGCAACAGTTAGATGATGTTTTCACAAAGCCAATATCTATGGCTCAGCATCGAACACTTGTGTCCAAGTTGGGTGTTATTGATTTCCCAACTTGAGGGGGAGTGTAGAAAGTAAATTGTATTTGGTTACAAGTTAGTTAGGCTATTAGCTGATGTGACATAGATTGTTACAGGTTGTTACTGGGTTGTTAGCCCCTGTTGCTCATTGTGAAGTTGTATATATATCCCTGTTGTAGCTGCTGTTTGCAATTTGAACATAATACAATACAGAGATTCTTTTCTCTCAATACTCATCTTTCTCTCATTGCATATGCTTGAAGTCTACACTCACAAACAAAAATCCTTCCAAAATAGAATTTTTCTTATGTAATTCTCCTATTACATATGTAAATATCAAAATATTATTTATTTAGTCGACTCATACCCTACCACGTAGAGCTGGGAAAAGCTGACCCGACACGATTACCGACCTAAATCTAACACGATATTAAACGGGTTTAGGTATAAATTTTCAACCCGTTTAATTAAATGGGTTGACACGGTACACCCGTTTAGTTAAATGGGTTGACACGGTAAATCCGTTTAATTAAATGGGTTAGGTTCAAGTCAGGATTTTCGACACAAAAGAACACCTACTTAACCCATTTAATTAGGCATGTTAAATGGTTTAAGTCATTTGCTCGATAATTGTTACCCAATTATACCGTTTATCAATAAACTTAGGCGAAAGTTATAGTTAATAATCTTTGAAATATACTTAAGACTTGTAATTTTAACTTATATTTATATTTGACTATGAATTAAAAGACATATCTTTATATATAATTCGAATTATATTACAACACAAATTGTTGAGTATGATACGTCATTATTTCGATCTCACAATGAGTTGTTTTGTATAAATGATTAATGGTTAAATGGGTAAATTGGTAACTTTATTCCAACACGTTTACTTAAATGGGTGAACTGGTCAAAATAAGGTCAACCCGTTTAAAATTTAAACGGTAAACGGTCTCAATTTTCAACTCGTTTAATAAATGAGATATGTTCAGGTCGAAAGATTTTGAACTCGTTTAAGTTTGACACGAACAACCCGATTCGACCTATCTATTAGCCAGCTTTACTGCCACGAATAATAACCAAAAGGCGCGTGCCACTGATCTTCCGGTCTTCATGTGAGATCCTAACCAGAGGGTTGTTACACTAATTAAAAGCACAAGACATAAATACAAGTCTTAAGCTGATATTTTATTAAAGCCCACAAAATAAGGCGCATGATATGTTTGGAATAGAACCTTCGGGACCCATATATTATCGCTGTATAATATTATACATTATTAATCACAAAACTTTTTTTTTTTTTGATGAATATTAATGTGCCACCAAAACTTTGGAGTATCATCTTTTGTGAGGGGGAAGGCACATGGGACAACGACGACATGTGGATAGTGGGGGATTCAGATTTTCCAAAGCATCTCTCTCATTTTTCTTTTGTGTTTTGTGTATTTTTTTTATTTATCCTTTTTTTAACATTATTTATTTATCTTTCGGAAACAATAGACCTGTTAAAGCATGTTATGATACACATGTATACATAATAACTCGTTTTAGACACGTACGTTATATGGACTTAATTATGTTACATATTTTATGAAAATATTTTTAGTTTATTCTTTTTCATTTATGGAAAAAAAGTTTACGAGTGATATTGTGGGAGTCCTTTAGTATTGTAAAAACGAACAAATTCAAAGTATCTAACATTATCTTGATTCTCAACATTCATGTTACATGGTGCGAAAAAATAATCCGTGCGAAATATATATTTCTAAGGGTTTTTGAATGCTAATATACAGAATTTTTGGAGTATTAGACAATAATGCACTGAACTTTGATCTTGGACAATAATACACTGTACTTTGAATATATAAAAATCTCTATATCTATCTAAAATGTTTTATTTATTTATAAAAGAGTTGAATATATAAAATGGTTTATATATAAAGTCAAATAAATTTTTTATTTATTTATAAAATGTTTATTATTAAAATATTTTATTTAATGTAACTAAAGTTTATTGATAAAACAATTTTATTTTTTTTTGAAACCAAACATAACGATTTCATTAATAACAAGACATACGACACTTACAATGAAAATTGTGATTGAACAATTGTAGATCTAAAAGTGCATAGATATGAAATTCAACTTCCAAATAACTAATACTAATTTTACTAACGTTCAGCTCCGATTTCTTCGATAACTCTGCATTTTTCTTCGATGACTCTGCATCTTTACCATTGATAGAGAACCTCACTACCCGTGCTGTAGCGATTTGAAAGTCGATCTTCATTCAACGTATTAGACCACACCAACTGAACAAAAAACTCTAGAAAGAGACTAAAAACCCTAAATAAAGGTACAAAAAAAACTCTTGCAAAAGAATAAACTAACTTTCTTTGCAAAAACGTAAAATTAAACTAATAATTGGGGTAAAAATCAATCAAATTGAGGCTTACCATCGACAAAAGAATCGATGGCAACTTCTCCAAGAAAAAGAGGAGGCTAGGGTTTCTTAGACGGAAAAAGAAAAAAGGAGGCTAGGGCTTTTACGATAAAACAGTTGAATACATATAAGCACAGTGAACATTTTATTTTATTTATTTATATTACATATTATTTTGAATCAAATATATCACAATTTCATTTTTTTGTTTATATTTATCATATTTTGTAAATTGACTAATTTTTATTTATTATTGGTAGTAACTCATACTACCTTCCCCTCAAAAAATAAAGTAACTCATGCTACCAATTAATATGCATGTACCAACTACTTGTTTTGGAAAAAGTAATAAGAATTAATTATACATTTCTCTAATCACCCTCATCAAAACACACATATTCCAATTTTAACGCTTTGCACCAACATATATAAAAAAAAGTAAAAATCACTAATTATATATTGCCAAAATTGTGCTGTTTGAAACATATATATGGATCAACAAATTATAATTTGTCAACTCATAATTAATGATACATAGGACGAAACATTTTATGATCAATTAATATGCATTAATAATTTTTTTTTTCCAGAAAAAGTAAACACGTTAGGTTAACACGTATAAGACATTTTTTTTACCAGATTCGACAGCACAGACTAGATAATACAACAATACAATACAATTAGTACTAATTAACAAACAGAAATAAACAAAAATATGAACACAAATCTAACGACCCACTCTATAACGCCGCCGTTTCGCTTGTTTCGCTAAGCCATCCGTTTGTGGAACCGCTTGCCGGTCAAGTTCTTGAACCATCCCCATCCTGAATTTGTACGCGATATCTTCCAAGCCACAACTTGCTGACTTGAACTTCTTGTTGACATGAAGGTGGTATTCAGCCACTGTTTTCAAATTAGCCTTCGATCCTCTTCCTACTCCTTAAGTCCTGCCTGTGAATATGTATATAACAAATCCCAATCCTCATCCACTTGAAAGTCTTCTTGTCCTTCTTCAAATGTAAGTAGGTAGATCCCTTCCCAAGATTGTTGCGGTTATGGATCATCCTACCCTGTTTCCTGCACCTAAGGTTAGTCTTACCTGAAAAACGAGCCCTGCCCCTTTTGCGAATTTTTGGTAAAGGGCGAAGCTTGTCGAGAATCTTGTTTGACCTCGGAGTAATATTGCAGCCAAATGCAAACTCTGAAGCTTCAGGAGTTGTTATGACAATCCTGCTTTCGTCCATGGCACACTCCTCCACAATGTCTAGATGCTCAACTGCAATAGGCTTGACAATACTTTTTGATGTTGGCATTTCCAGTTTTGCTTTGACTTTGACTTTCATGTAAGTCAGACTAAGGGGGTCAAAGACATCGAAATGTTCCATTGAGTAAGTCCTTCATAGGCTTCAACGTTATGGGACAAGATTTGACCATCTTGTCGTTTAGAGAACTTGAGCCTTGACTTGACTTTTTAGACGATGTCTTCCACCCTTTCCTCTACGCATGTCATGTTTTCTTTAATCACAACTAAAGGACAGTTGCGTGACTTAGTGGGACCTTTAGATCCCTGGGTGGTGTGTTTGTCAACCACCCTTTCTCCCCACGCTTCTCCTCTCTTCTCTCCTTTCTTCTTCCATGAACCTATCCGAACATTATTATTGAAATGAAAGTGTGACTCGGTTGGTAAAAAGAAAAGGGAAGCCTGTGCTTGAAGTTGTCATTTATATATAGCTGAGTCTATGTGAACCTAGTCTAAGGACTTTAATTGGGTAGCTAGCTAGGGAAGGTTATAAGTAAGGTAGAGGCAGTTATATGAAATCAAAAAATCTACTATGTGGTGTAGTTAGTTATATAGGTAATTTGTAATTGGCGAGTCACCTTTTGATCATTCGAACGAAATTGCTATTCAAGCATTATTATGTGGTGTAGAAGGATGTCAGTTTTCCCTCTCTAATTTTTTTCATTGGGTATTACTGTATGCCTTCCTCATTTTACTTACATCGCCTCTCATTTTGAAGATTTTTCCATTCGTCATCATCTCTCTCATTCTCTCTCTAATATGTTCTCCCAACTTTCTTTCTCAATTTACTTATCCGCTTTAAAAACTCAAAAATTCTTTCTTCTCAAAAGAACTAACTACAATAATTTAATTTCATATTAGCTTGAAAATGTAAGGTGTAGTGGTTTTTTGAATTTTTGAAAAAAAAATTCATCGAAGGGCTAGGCCGCCCCAAGATCATGGTTGGACCATATGGTTCGGCCGCACCTAGAACGCTGCTAGACCGCGTTCCAGACGTGGCCGGACCACAGTCCCACATTGTTCTGGCGAGGCTAGACCATGGTTCGGCCGCGCGCTGGGTGGGATCACACCATGGTTCCGCCGCACTCAGATTGCGACTGGACCATGGTTGGGCCGTGTACTAGGTACGGGCGCACCATGGTCCCACAGCGACCTGGGAACGACTGAACCTTTTTCATTTTTTTTATTTTTACGGATTAGGCATTCCAAAAATAACTACTTCTACTTTAAATTCAAGGTATTAACATCAAAGAAATCATATTCATATTCATGTTCATAAACACATAAATTCTACTACAAAATAAATAATTGAAGTTCATAAAAAATGAAGTTGGCGCTTTGGTAGTAGGCAACGGTGAACGGTGGCTGGTGGTCTACGATGGTGGTGGCAGTCAGCGGTGGTGGTATGTGAGAGAGAGAGAGCGTGAGCGAGAAAGAGAGAGAGAAAGAGAGAGAAGGGGCAAAGTTGGAAAAAATTTACAAAAGGGAGCAATGAAGAGTAAACAAATTTTTCAATTCGGTTTCATCCGATAGTGAGGGTACCATAGTGGGAGGGTCCTGATATAATTATGAACATATTAAGGTTAAATTCTACGCACATCTCCCTTCAAGCTTAAGATATTAAAAAATTCAACTCTGACACTTTTGCATTATAATTTACCTCCCCTCACCTTTGTTACCCATTTAATTTTGTCCATTTTCTAGTGAAGCCTTTAAACTGTTGTATAAAATGACTATTGTACCTTAGCGTTTTGCAATAGGTAATTTGTAATTGGGGTTTGAACTCGTAAATTTCTCTTATGGAAATTGGACATGAATTTTATTTTCCAAAAAACAAAATATATAGATAGTAGCAATAATTTTTTTTTTAAAAGTTCAAAATATTAAGTGTCTTCGCTACATATTTCGTCCATTATTGTGATTATATATCCCCTTCTATTATTTTTTTGGTCTTCTTCTTCACGCAAAGCAGAAGAGAGACATGAAGAGAAATAGGATAAGATGAGAAGGTATGAGTTTAGAGAAGGTCCACTATTTTTAATTAAACTTTTTTGAGAACCTATACTATGGTGTAGTGATTGTTATCTTTTTATATTTTATAGATTTTCAAAATCAAATATACTAAGTTTTTTCCCGGATATATGAGTAAAATCATATTTCTCTAGACTTTTAGAAAAGAGTTTTTGGCTCAAATAATCCGTAGTCGGAGGTTATCGGCTGAAAATAATTCAAACTCACTTTTTGGTTGAAAATAATCCAAACTTGTAACCTATTTAATCGGATTAAACCGAAATTTATTTCCGGCGTCGAAATGTTAATTGGGCAGCCTGAGCACGTGTTTCTTTAATTGATTTTGGTTTTGAATTTTTTTTAAAATTTATTTAGACCCCAACTCACTTAAAATTATAATAATATAGCAATGGATTAAAAATAAAAACAGTCCGAGTGTTTTTATTTTTAATCTATTGCTACGTCATTATAAGTTTAAGTGAGTTGGGGTTTAAATAAGCTTAAAAACAAAATTCAAAACCAAAATCAATTAAAGAAACACGTGCTCAGGCTGCCCATTTAATATTTCGAGCCGGAAATAGATTTCGGTTTAGTACGAGTAAATAGGTTACAAGTTTGGATTATTTTCAGCCAAAAAGTGAATTTGGATTATTTTTAGCCGATGACCTCCGACTTCGAATTATTTGAGCCAAAAACCCTTTAGAAAAAAACACAAAAAATAATGATGTTGTAGAAAATAAAGTCATGAATTCAACAAAGTTGGGTAAAATCCAGATTTAGATATTTTGTTGGTATTTTTTGTTTTCTTCTAATTTTTCTTTTTTTTAAAAAATATTTTTTTTCATATTTTCAAACAAATATTCAACCAATAAAAATGTAGTAGAAACAGTCATAATTCATATAAACTCACAAAGTATCAAATTATCTGTTGGAGCCCAAGAGGGGGTGAAGTTCACAATTAAGATCTACACGCTAGGTAAGGACGTTAGAGCAAACTTCCTTGGTTTCAAACCAAGGATCAAAACACAGTGTAACTGAAATATCTCATTAGATTTATAACAATCAAAGAACAAGTTACACTTACAAAACAAAACAAGAAGTAACAGCCCGAAGGAAGTTACTGATAGGATCACTGACCAATTCTAAATGTCCTTGAGTCAGTAATAGATAAGGATCGTCGTAGGAAAAACCCTAGCGGCGATTTGGAACATGATGGATTACATTGAAGCACAAACTCACACAACCTTAGCCCGTCAAGGATCTGCTATATACACCATCTCTCCACCACATGTGGACACAACGAATGCTCACCAAGGTCCTTGGCTATACCTTCACCAGAGGTCCTTTACTGGCTACCTTCACCATCGAACCATTGGTTACTCCCTCGGAGAAATCCCACCGGATTTCTTAATTACTCCGCGATTACTTCCGTGGAATCGCCTAAGTCTTCAATCTTCAAGTCTCCTATTTATACTAGCGGCTTGATAGTTGTTTAGGATAGTAGCCGTTGAAAACAAGATTATTTCCTTGTTTGCTCACTGCTTCACATTCCTTCTTTGTTGCTGATTTTCTTTCCTTCTTGGTGATTTCTCAATCTTCTCTTCCTTCCATTTTTCTTGTTGATTTGTTTCCTTATGCCTTCCTTATGATTTATATCTGCAAATAAATCACACAATCAGAATATATATTATATAATCAAAATATATAATCAGATAATATAATATAAGGCAAGTTCCCTTTTCCAGATTTTCGCTTTCATCAAAACCGAAGGTCCTTCGCGGATGCGCGGTGAAGGACCTTGACCCTGTCTTCAACAATCTCCCCCTTTTTGATGAAAGATAAAATTCAGACACAATAAATCCTTTTTCCTTTTTTGGATTATCAAGGTCAATAGGGAATCTCCCCCTTGATATACCATCTAGTATGTTTTAGAGGTTGTCTAGAAATCTACAACACTTGATAAACTTGTAAGTACTATGAGAGGGTCCTCCCTCTCAATTCATGCCATAATTCAATATGACCAATGAATGGTTTACAGATGACATACCTCAAATTTTTTCTTATCAATGTCCTTGTAGCAGAATGCATCTATGTCCGTGACTTACCTTTTTGTTTTCACTATCCCCCGTGATCTTTTCCACAGAGCGGTTAGTCTCTTCTTGTGTGGACCTGCTCTGATACCACTTGTTGGAGCCCAAGAGGGGGGTGAAGTTCACAATTAAGATCTACACACTAGGTAAGGACGTTAGAGCAAACTTCCTTGGTTTCAAACCAAGGATCAAAACACAGTGTAATTGAAATACCTCATTAGATTTATAACAATCAAAGAACAAGTTACACTTACAAAATAAAACAAGAAGTAACAGCCCGAAGACAGTTACTGATAGGATCATTGACCAAGACTAAATGTTCTTGAGTGAGTTACAAATATGGATCGTCGTAGGAAAAACCCTAGCGGCGATTTGGAACATGATGGATTACATTGAAGCACAAACTCACACAGCCTTAGTCCGTCAAGGCTCTGCTACACACCATCTCTCCACCACATGTGGACACAATGAATGCTCACCAAGGTCCTTGGCTATACCTTCACCAGAGGTCCTTTACTGGCTACCTTCACCACCGAACCATTGGTTACACACTCGGAGAAATCCCATCGAATTTCTTACTTACTCCGCGATTACTTCCGTGGAATCGCCTAAGTCTTCAATCTTCAAGTCTCCTATTTATACTAGAGGCTTGATAGTTGTTTAGGATAGTAGCCGTTGGAAACAAGATTATTTCCTTGTTTGCTTACTACTTCACCTTCTTGCATCAAATGAGGGCAAATCAGTCAAAACACTCACTCCAATCAAATTTTCCGGAAAATTGAAATAAACAGTGAAAGTTCGAAAACACTAGAGAGGTAAATTATAATATAAAAATGTTAGAGTTGAATTTTTTAATGTCACACCTGAAGGAAAATATATACAAACTTTCCTATTAATGTTTGGATAGTAATGAGCTAATGAGACACACAAAGCTTTCAACACAATATTTGAGTTCACAATTCGTAGTTTAGTTGAATTCAAAAATGGATCACGATTCAGATTCATGACGGAACCCAACCTTTCAAGCTTAGACTATGCTCAAATCATTTTCACCGTTGGTACATTTGTCATATCATCATTTATCAACTGCCTCATAATATTTGTGACGTAGATTCTTATTTATTTTAGTCGTCTTTTCCGCACTATTCATATTTTCTTACCAATTTTATGTAATTTATATTTAAAAATGCTTATATTTAATAAATGATGTGATTCATTACTCATCATATCTTACAAAAAATTATAAACTATATATAAATATTTAATAATTCATATATTTAAATGATTTAGTTGATGTGACTTATTTTACCAAACAATATTCTACACATTCAACTCTATCCTATATACTTTTCTTACATTTTCTATCCTCCAACTCTACACTATAAAAAGAACAACGTAGACGATCTCATGTAAATATTGTATTTTGCAATATTATTAGGATAAAATCTTAGAAAAGGCAAATGACCAATACAACAATGTACTAAAATTAGAATTATAGCAAAAAAAAGAACCATATCTATATTAAATGCAAATTCTAACATGAGATTTTCTCAATTAACTTTATTGTGAGATGAATTTTTCATAAGATGATTTTTTTTAATTTTTTACTATGAATAACGGGCGATATTCTAATAACTAATATTTTATGAAGAAACGATTTCATTCTGAGTAAGCCCAACAAAATCGTTAGTAACATCTATAATCATGAAAAATCACAAAATAATATGCATTTCACGATGAATTTATGGTACTGAGACGCTCTCACATAATACTTAGCAAAAAATTACTCGGAGGTACCCCAATATTTGAGGAAACTATTTTTCGGTACCCCAACTTTTGAAAACTCATTTTGAGGTACCCTTACTTTTTGGGTTAGTAATTATTTGGTGCTTTTTTCGGCCATCAATTTATTAAGTGACTAAAATACCCTTATTTTTCTTCTTTAAGGGTATTTCTTAAAAAATTGAAGATAAGGGTATTTCGGTCACTTAACCAAATTGATGATCGAAAAACACCTAATAATTTCTAATCCTAAAAGTAAGGGTACCCCATACTGAGTTTTGAAAAGTTGGGGTACCTGAAAAACATTTCACCAAAAGTTAGGGTATCTCCGAGTAATTTTTTGAATACTTAGTGAATATTATTAAAGGATAATTGGATTCTAATAATCCCTACTTTCACCAATTGGACAATGGTGGACCGTACTTTCACTTTGTATTCTGGTGGTCCAACAAAAATAAAATTGGATTGTAGTGGGATATTTTCAAGGGATTCATAGATTTTGTGTTGCATTTGATTCAAAACTTAGTATAACACTTTACAATGATTTTTAATGAATTTACAGCGTTTCTCCTAATTTTTTTTCATTTTTTTACTATTTTTTACGATTTTTTCACTTTTATTATTTTTAAAAAATCATAATAATTATTCGGAGTCTCAAAGAAATAATTTAAAAAATGTTTTAGAAACTACAATTCATTAACTTTCTAGGGGCAGGAACGAAAAAAACAAAAACAATATAGTGTAGGAATAAAAAAAATAAGAAGAATGTGGAGGTGGATTTGGTACCACTACAATCCAATTTTTTTTTTTTTGGACCATCAGAATACAAAGTGAAAGTACGGTCCACCATTATCCAATTGGTGAAAGTAGGGATTATTAGAATCCAATTATCCTATTATTAAATATATCAACAATTAACCTCATTTTTTACAATTTCACAATGATTATTTTATTACAAAATTAGTTTGATCAATTTCAGAAAAAAGAAAAAAATTAAAATCCTGATATTTTGGTTAATGAGTCCTAGGCAAGGATATATCCAGGGAGGGTGAGGAGGTGGATGTCCCTCTCACATTTGCCTTAGACACACTTGACACCTGAAAAATTGAAAGCAACCGATGCTTTTAATCATTCATTCATAAAGATGGGTGACATACATCCCCACCTTTACCCTTTTCCTCGAATTGGCACCCTATCCTTCTAGCCATACGATAGTCTAGTTATCAGCAACCTCTACTATTATATATACCCATTTTAAATTCACCAATCGAATCTTTCCTCCTCACATATATCATTTTCCATATTTTCCATACTTCCCCTATTCCTACCAGCAATCATGGTTACGTTGTTTTGTCAAGTTAAACTTAATTATCTTTATTTATTCTAATTTATCCCAAGTTATCCCAACTTAATACAATTTTCCAAAAACACATCCAATCTAAAAATGCAATTCCCCAAAAAAAGTATCATAACTCATTCTAACTTATCATAGCCTAACTATTCTAATTTGAAAATAACTCATCCAATGAACAGGGCCTACATATGCTTAATTGAATAATTATCTATACTTTGTTGAATGAGTATGTTCTGAGAAATTTTTCAAGAAAACATTCATGAATTATCCTCAATCAATTTAAAAGTCATACTTTTTACTTGTCATTAGTATTTATTGACAGTAGTCATATTTCCACATTCCCCTTATGAATAGTTGATATCTATGCTTGAGTCAGTTGTTTGGTCGGTACTTCTCAGTATATAATTCATACATGATTGGTCGCTACTTCTCAATATATGATCCGTACATATAGTTAGCTTGAATTACATTTTTACTCTATGTTGAGGTGTACATTGGGGAGTATAGATTGTTGATTTTAGGGTCTGCTTGGAAGGTGGGGTAAGGAGGGGTTAGTGAGGATGAGTAAGGATCTTACTCCTCCTTACCCTTGCTTGGGGAGAGAGTGAAGTGGAGTAAGGTAGAGTAGGTGAGGTGAAGTTTACCCCTTCTGAAAGATACTCTGGTGGGATTTGGAGATGCTTGAGTTGGAGAAGATGGAGGATGATGATTTCGAACCTAGAAATCCACCTTGAACCCAATATGGACTTGGGATAAAGGAAATCCCCCACCCACGAACTGCAACCCACTAAGAATTTGCTAAAGGGTAAGCCACCACAAACTCCGTAAAGAAAGATTTGCAACACCATTAAGCAATTGGATAAAATAAATAAGATTTGAGAGAGAAGAAAGCCAAAGCTTTGCAATTTCATTCATCAATGTCTGAATCTCTCTTCTCTCTCAATGCCAAGTATATATGGGCATTGAGTTGGAAGAGAGGCTTGGGTTGTACAATAATAAAAGAGCCCCTTAACTGAAAGGCTTTACAAAACATAAGGGGAGGGCTAAAAGGGAAATACACAAAAGAGGGAGAAACAAAAAGAGTGAAAATCGGCTGAAACCCGATTTCCCAATTACGTCGCGAGCGCGACATCCGAAATTTCCCAACTTAGTTGTGGGCGCGACTACTCTATCACGGGCATGATCTCATTCGGGAGCCTGGACAATGTGGTGCCTTTTGAAGGGTCGCGGGCATGATCATCGACAATTTTTGAACTAGCTAGAATTCTCCTTATCGTAGGGTCACGGCCGTGACACAGCACATCGTGATCACGACTCTTAACCATTACCAAGACTCTTTGGAGGAGATGAGTTTGATTGAGTAGGTGGAACTTTTTGGATGGATTTTGGTGACCAGTTCATTTATTAATCTGTTAAGGTCCTTATACCAATCTATCACTTCAACTTTTAGTTTGATGTTTTCAACCACTAGTTGACCGTTTTTAGCATTGAAGCTCTCTACAGTTCTATTAAGGTGGTTGGAAAATTTGGTAAGGTTCTTTAGTACTTTTTCAACTAGTGTTTGAGAGAATATAAAGAGGTGAAGCAATATGTGAGCTAGGTGAGTCTTGGCCAGGGAAAGGAGTTCATCGATGGTTACCTCTTTATTATTTGAGGGTTGTCCTTCATTTTCATTTGTGCTTGCTATCAGACACACGTTTGCTATTTCTTCCGCTTCACTTCCACTCTGACTAGTATCATTGTCACTCCAAGATACAAGCATCGCTTTACGATTTTGTTTTCTCGGCCTGCTGTTTCTTTTATCTATGTTTTGTCTTGTGTGAGGACAATCCTTCACCAAGTGACCTGCACTACCATAGCCAAAACAATTAAAGGAGTCAGGAACATCGTTGAATTTCTAGACTAGCTTCCTATTTGATGAGTCTTTCACATATCCTCTGAAGGTGGCATTCCTTTTTTAGAGCTTTTTGAAGCCTCTAGCAAGCATTGCAAGAGTTTCTTCTTATTCATCTTACGACTCATTGTCGAAGTCTTTGGTTGCCTTTAAGGCGATGCTGTTTGTTTTGTGTCATCGAGTAGTTGTATTTCATGAGCCATTAGCTTTCTAAGTAGCTCCTCAAGTTGTAGTGTCTTGAGATTTTGAGCTTCTTCAATGATTGTCACCTTTGGTCCCCATTTCCTTTTTGGTAAACATCTGAGCACCTTTTTTACCTATCCTCGTTTGAGTAGGTTTTTCTCAGGGATTTGAGGTGGTTGATGATGTTGTTGAATCTCTTGAGGATATTCTCAATTGACTCGTTTTCTTCCATTTTGAAGGCTTCATACTTTTGCACAAGGACATCCACCTTGATGTCCTTAATTTGACTGGTTCCTTTGTAGGTTGTGACCAGGTAGTCCCAAACTTGTTTATCAGATTCATAAGTGGAAACTCTTTTAAATTCATTAGATTTAAGACTGTAGAATAATAGATTTAAGGCTCGAGTATTCCTTTTCAATAAATCTTTTCCCCCATTAGTGCACTCAAATTTATCTTTTTAGGACATTAGTCCTTTTGGCAGTCTTTTTGGTTAGTGTTGGATCGTCTTCATCTGTACTGACATTCCACAAATCCTCATCTTGATCCTTGAAGAAGCCATCCATATACCTTTTCTAGTTTCTGTAGTTTTCCCATGAGAGTAGGGGTGGTCTAGTCCATGAACTCCTTGACCAGTTTCACCAGTGTTGATTCTTGTCATGACCTTTTCTACAAAGTGGTTAGTCTCTAGATTCTAATGGACCAGGGTCTGATACCACTTGAAAAAACCCTAGAGGGAGGCGAATAGGGATTTTAGGATTCTGCACCGTAGATGGTGAGGATGTTAGTTTCTAATCTTGACTTTCGTCAAGATTCAACAACACAGTATAAGGGAAAGGCTTTCTTTTACTGAATTAACAAAAATAACGACATTATAGAATTAACGCAGACCAATAAATCTCAACATCTCAAGTGTATGAGGACCTTGATAAAGCTTACAATGAGGAGATCATCGTTCAGAGGGAGGTGATCTCAGAAGCACTCAACTTTCACCAGTCACATTGGTGAAGTTCACAACTCATAGAAGAACAGACGTTAGTTCTTTAGCTACCAAGTTATTTTCAATCTCACCAGAACAATCCTCTGGTTACCTACAATATCACCAAAATCACTTTGGTTATAACTCAAAAATTTTCACTCAAAATTTCCTATAGCCCTTCACTTTCTTGCTCTTGGAATCGACTGAATCACTAGCTTGTATTCATGGGTTGATTTATAGCCTCTTTGTTGATTTCCATCCTTGTTTGTAGCTAAAGGCTATATGTCTTGATTCGGTATCCTTCTTTACTATATTGAAATCATGTGAATTCTTTCCTTCTTTGATGCTTCGATTACTTCCGGATTTGTGAGGTTTCCGGATTTCTTCTTGAGGAATATCCTGTAAGAATATTTGGAGCAGGGATTAGGGTATCAAGCAAATATTCATAATTTGGATAGTATAAGGCTTTGAGATACTTCCCTTAAAAGTATAACTATTTTTTCGCTTCCACAACAAAACCTTTTGGAGGTCCTTAGAGGGATGTGAGGTGAGGCCATGGTAGTAGTTCTTGTATGAGGAAGAAACGGTAGACTCGTTTTAGGGCTTTGAACTTGCAGAAGGGTGAGGCCATTGTAGTAGTTCTTGTATGAGGAAGCAACGATTGACTCGTTTTAGGGCTTTGCACCTGCAGAGGGGCTTCTACAATCTCCCCTATTTTGTTTGAAAGAGAAAATTGCAAATTGAGGTTAGGCTATTGTAGCAGTTCTTGTATGAGGAAGCAGCGATTGACTGGTTTATGGGCTTTGTACCTACAGAGGGGGTTCTACAATCTCCCGCATTTTATTTGAAAGACAAAATGGTAAATGGAAGAGTTTATAGAAATAGATCATGCATGCATAGATGGTCTGCAAAATAAATTTATTTATAACCCATACAATCCCCGTCCCCCTTTTTTGTGTTTTAGACATAAAGGAAACAGTAGGCACAAAATATTTGGCAAAAACCATAAAAGAAATTGTTCATAAAAGAAGGGGAAATTGTTTATTCAGAGGGTGGTGCAACATTAGAGGGTGCCCCAACGGTGGAATCAAGGGGAGGGATAGTAGTCGGAGAGCTTGGGTGGAGGAGAGCCTTAGCCTGCTTGACAACTTCTTTAAGAGAGGTGACGATACCTTGACAAACGAGAAGATAGGCCTTAAGATTGACATTTTTGTCCTTGATTTATTCGGTTTCCACCTTCAATGCCCGAACCTCTACTTTGAGGAGACCAATCTATCGATGAAGGTCGTCAGAGGCATCCTTGGAGGCCGACGCCAAAGTGGAGGCTTGAAAAATCTCGAGCTCATCAAAATGGATCCGGGAGTCATATGGTTGTACTTTTTAGCCTAGGTTTTCAAGCTAAGATAGATTAATGGTAGGCACAGAGATCTCCACTTTGGGATCCATGGGAAGAGGGATGCGAAAGGCCTTGAAGATCATGTGGAGTAAGTTACAGTAGGGTAGAGGGCATGTGTTGCTGGAAGTAGCACAAGCAATGTGGTTGAGGACAACTTCACCCAAGTAGCAGTCATTGAGGACATTGAGAAGGAAGGCGGTGAAAGACTCATTGATGGTCTCCTTGGAGGTACCGTAGGGAAGGATAGTGCAGACAAATATGTAGTACAAGCATCGGGCTTCTGATTGAAGGGAAGTGTACTGCGGGTATTTTATGGTGGAGGAGTGACCGAAGGAGGTGTGCAATTCCTGGCGGGGCCAAGGTTAGTAGGAAGAAGAGGTTTGGCGGGGTATGGGTTAAGGTTAAGGATGCGCTCAATCTGGATGGGGGTGAGGTGGATGCCACGACCAAGAACTTGGGATTTAAAAAACGGTTTGACAGGATTTGTGGTGGTGTTTTCGAAATGAGCGAAGAATTGGTGCATGAGGTTAGGATAGCAGAAACCGTCACATTCAAAGCAGGCTTCATAGCCCAAATTAAGTGAGAGTAGGGAGGAAGGGATAGTTGGTATTTTTGGGAGCATGGAGATCAACTTGTTTATAGTACAAGAGTTAGCGCTTTTGAAAAGATTCCAAGCGTTGTCGCCGAAGCTCCTGAGGGGAGGCAATAGGAGGGGCTAGTTGGGGAATAAGTGAGAGGTTATTGGAGGAAGAGTCGCCAATAGTTGTTTTTGGTAGAGGGGTGGTTTTTCTGAAGCGTAGACGCTTAGCTACGCTAGCTAGTAGGAGTAGAGGGATGAGTTGGTTGCCTTTTGGTCATGGTGGGGACGAAGAAGATTGAAGAGAGAAATTGAGAGTGAAGGGTAAAGGTGTATGGTGAAAAGAGAGGTGGGTAAAGATTAAGTAGGGGGTATGAATGTCAGTTACTATAGGGTAATGATGAAGGGAGTAGATGAAAAGGGAATGGAGAGAGAGACGAAAAGAGGAGTTAGAGGAGGGTCTTGAAAGGAGAGAGACAACACTAGGTAGACATGGGGGAGAGGGGAAGGAATTAATTTTGGGCAATTAACATAAGAGTGGAAGGAGGGGTAAATTTGGAAAACTGTTAGAATTTGAAGGGGAGAGAGAGACATTAAGAGAGAGAGAGAGAGAGAGAGAGAGAGAGAGAGAGAGAGAGAGAGAAAGAGAGAGAGAGAGGAAGAAAAAGATTTTGATAATTTTCAAAACTGATTTTTGGATTTCAAAAACAAATAAAGGATATAGGATGTTTATAGATTAGTCCTCCAGAATCCTCGAAGATGCCAATTTTGATATGATGGAACTTACCAAGGAATGTAGATGAGAACATCAACATCCTTGAGTTTGCCCATAAATTCACAGATTTATGGTGATATCCTTATAGTCGTGCTTGAGGGCCTTGGACCACTGAAGGGGGTACTCCCCTTTAACTTATGCGTCGCGTTGTAGCATTTTAATTTCTCTTTTGATGATGGTGAATTGATCTTCAGGAAGTGGTTTGGTGAAGATGTCAGCCCGTTGTGGATGAGTGGAAATGAATTCGAGGCTGATGTGACCTTTCTTAACGTAATCACAGATGAAGTGATGGCGGACTTCAATTTGCTTTGTGCGAGAGTGCTGAACGAGATTTTTTTTGTAATATTTATAGCACTTTGGCTGTCACATTTGATCGGGACCTTCTTGTATGTCATTTCGAGGTCCTTCATTTGCTGGACTATCTAGAGTATCTGGGCATAACATGTGCCATCAGTCACATATTCCACCTTAGTCGTAGATAGAGCAACTAAGGTCTATTTTTTTGGATTGCCAATACACCAGGAAGGTGCCAAGCATTTAGCAACCACCTGTGGTGCTTTTGCGATCCACCTTTTATCTAGCAAAGTTAGCATCGATGTAGCCCCTAAGATGGAGGTGATTTTGACGAGGATACCCAAGGCTGAGTTCTTTGGAACCTGCAAGATATCTCAGTATCATCTTGACAACGGACAAGTGAGATTCTTTTGGAGCACTTTGAAAACGAGCACATAAGCATACACTAAATATAATATTAGGTCGACTGGCGGTGAGGTAAAGAAGGGATTCGATCATACCTCAATATAGTTTTTTAGATACCGACTTAGTAGTGGGATCTGAATCATATTTTAGTGTTGAGGACATCGAGGTTGTTGAATGTTTGATGTTTTCCAGGTGATACTGTTTCGGCAGCTTCCTTATATATTTACCTTGATTTAGAAAGATGCCATCACTGTCCTGTCAAACTTGTAACCCTAGGAAGAAGGTTAAGTCTCCCACAAGACTCATTTCAAACTCTTGGCACATGAGGGTTGAAAGTTCCTTGACCAAGGAGTGATTTGTGTCTCTAAAGATGATGTAATCGACGTAGATTCGAGTCATGATGGAGTCTTAATGTTTGGTCTTGATGAATAGAGAGTTATCTATTTACCCTCATGTAATCCCATCAGCGAGCAAAAATTTCCTTAACCTTTCATACCGGGCTTTAGGTGCTTGTTTGAGCCCACGGAGCGCCTTTGTGAAGTTTGTACATGTGATTAGGAGCATTGATGTCTTCCAATCTTGGTGGCTACTCCACAAAGACTTCTTCGATGAGATTTCCATTAAGGAAGGTACTCTTGACATCCATCTAAAAGAGTTTGATGTCTTGGGTTGATGCATATGCTAGAAGAATTCTGATGGCCTCAAGATGTGCGATAGGGGTAACGTTTCCTCATAGTCGATGCGTTCTTCTTGGTTGTACCCTTTGGCCACTAGCCGGGCCTTGTTTCTAGTGATTTCCCCATGTTTATGCAGTTTGTTGTGGAACACCCATTTTATGCCAATCAGTGGGTGATGATGGGGTCGTGGGACCAGTGTCCAAATTTGGCTTCGGTCAAATTGATTCAACTCTTCTTGCTTGGAGATACAGTTTGAGTCCTGGAGAGCTTCCAGATGATGCTTTGGTATCTTCCAAGTCAACAAGAATCCTCGATAGGTGATCGGCTACTACGTTCTTCGTGTCGGCCTTATCGCGAATTTCCAAATCGAACTCTTGCATAAGCAAGACCCACCGTATAAGCCTCGGCTTCGTTTCTTTCTTTCCCATCAAATATTTAATCGCGGCATGATCCGTGTAAACCACCACTTTGGAGAACATAAGGTATTGCCGGAATTTGTTGAGAGCGAAGATGATTCCCAAAAGCTCCTTCTCCGTGGTCGTGTAATTCTTTTGTGCACTATCAAGCGCATGGCTTGCATAGTAGATGACTCTTGGCTTCTTCTCTATTGTTTGAGCCAAACACGCTCCCACAGCGAAATCGCTTGCATCAGCCATAATTTCGAAGGGTAGAGTCCAATCCGGAGGTTGAACTACCGGAGCGGAAATCAAGGCTTGCTTTAACCTATAAAATGACTCAAGGTACTCATCAATAAAAGAGAATGGGGCATCCTTGCACAAGAGGTCAGTTAAACGTCGAGCGAGTTTGGAAAAATCCTTGACGAACCGGTGATAAAAGCCGGCATGGCCAAGGAAGCTACGCACCTCCTTAAAAGAAACTGGGGGTGGTAGGCACTCTACAACCTCAACTTTAGCCTTGTCCACTTCAATGCCCTTAGAAGAAATTAAATGACCCAACACAATACCTTCTTCCACCATGAAGTGGCATTTCTCCCAATTCAACACTAAGTCAACTTCCTTACAACGGGTTAGAACTTTCTCCAAATTCAGCAAACAATTATCAAAGGTATTACCATAGACAGAAAAATCGTCCATAAAGACTTCCATGCATTTTTCAATGAAATCACTAAAGATAGCCATCATGCAACGTTGAAACGTCCCCGGTGCATTACATAACCCAAAAGGCATGCGACGATAAGCAAAAGTGTCATACGGGCAAGTGAAAGTAGTTTTCTCTTGATGTGAGGGGTGGATTGGAATTTGAAAGAAACCCAAGTACCCATCCAAAAAGCAAAAATACGAGTGACCCGCCAACCGTTCCAATATCTGGTCAATAAAGGGAAGGGGGAAATGGTCCTTCTTTGTTACTTTGTTTAGTTGGCGGTAATCAATACACATCCGCCAGCCGGTGACGGTCCGGGTACTAACTAGTTCTTTCTTTTCATTTTCAATCACGGTCATTCCACCCTTCTTGGGTACACATTGAACCGGGCTTACCCATTCGCTATTTGCGATGGGGAAGATGATCCCAGCAGCTAGCAACTTTACTACTTCCTTTTTAACCACCTCTTGCATATTGGGATTTAATCTACGCTGGGGTTGCCTAGTAGGCTTTGCATCATCTAACAAGTCAATCGAATGCATGCATATAGAAGGGGACAAACCTTTCCAATCCTCTATCTTATAACCTATTGCACCCCTATGTTTCCTAAGCAAATCAAGCAACTTGGACAATTCTGAATCATTCAATTTCGTGTTCACAATGACAGGACAAGATTTCTCATTATCCAAGAAAACATATCGGAGGGAAGAGGGCAAAGGTTTAAGCTCTAAAGGAATAGAGGATTGAATTTGAGAAGAAGACATACCCTTGTAGATCACATCTTGAATCTCCATGCACTCCAAATAAGGCTCGTCAATAATAATCTCCTCATGCATGGGTGATGAGTCAAGAAGGTTGGTGAAGAAAGTAATATCGGTGTCGTCGGTCTCAAATTGGAAAGATTCCAATAGGTAAGCTCTCAAGGGATCGTCGCAAGTAGACTCAAGTAGATTGGAGTCCTCAATATACTCATCAACAAAAAACTCCATCATATCAATAGCATAGCATGAGTCCCCATATGAAAGACCTTTCAATGACCCCTCAAGTTGAAAAATGATGCTTTCATCACCGACATTCAACGACATGCTTCCATTCTTCACATCAATTATCGATCCCACCGTGGCAAGGAACGGCCTTCCTAAAATGATAGGGATGTTGTTGTCTTCCTCCATCTCCAAGATCACAAAATCACAAGGAATCAAAAATCGCCCCACTTGGACCGGGATGTCCTCCAATATTCCCAAAGGTCTTCGCACGGAACGGTCGGCCAATTGGAGGTTAATTGTTGTACGAGCTAACTCGTCGAGATTGAACTTCTTGCAAATCGAATAAGGCATGACGCGTACACTCGCTCCTAGATCACATAAAGCACGGCCAATCCGCATGTCACCAATGGTGCATGGAATAGAAAAACTTAAGGGGTCGGTTAACTTCTCCGGTGATTTTTTATCAATAATGGCACTACGATCCGCTGTCAAATGGATCGTAGATCTCTCTTGAATCCTCCTTTTGCTTGTGAGAAGCTCCTTCAAATGCTTCTTGAAAGATAGGACCTCGGAAATAGCATCAAGAAATGGAATGTTCACTTTAAGCTTTTTGAGCATCCCAATGAACTTTAAAAACTTCGCATCGGACTTGGGCTTTGCTAACCGCTCGGGAAAAGGGACCGGCGGTAGCTTTGGTTTCTCAATGGTTTGGATCGGCTCTTCTTCCACCATCTTTCCTTTTCCTTTCCTTACCTTCTCCATCTCCTCTCTTTCTTTACTAGATTCTTCCAACTCCTCCTCATGTACTCCATCAACTCCCTCACCCAAGACGAACTCACTCTCCCGCTCCTCTATCAAATCTTCCTCCTCCGTGACATCTACCACATCACCCTCTTTGTCACCCAAAACATCCTCTTCCACCATCCTAGGGCCATCAATCTCCCTACCACTCCTCAACGTAATAGCATTAAGTTGTCCTTTCGGATTTGGTTGGGGTTGGCTAGACAAATATTGGATGGGTTGAGATTGTTGTGCCATTTGAGCCAATAGTAACTCAAGGTTCTTGATGCGTGCTTGATCTCTTTCTCGATCTAAGGCTTCTTGAGATAAGGCTATCTTTTCTTGAGATAAGGCCATCTTTTGTAGGGTTTGCTCAATGGTTTCTTGCTGTGGTGGTTTGGGTGCTTGGGAAGGTTGACGTTGGTGAGGGTTTTGGTGATATTGGCGGCGGTTTTGATTTGGGAAACCGGGGGTTGGATTTTGGGCTAATGGAGCTTGTTGGTTGTAGGCATAATTCCCACGAGGACGAATGGGGTTTTGATTGGTATAAGAGAGGTTGTTGTTGGGATAGATAGCTTGGACTTGCTCGGCTTGATACTCTTCACACAACTTCAAAGAATGTGGCCTTCCACAAAAATCACATACCAGAACTCGGGCATCCGGAATAAGTATAGGTACTTCTTGAGCTACCTTTACTTGCCTCGTGGTCTCTTCCAAAGCCGACTTTTGTTGCATCTCAAGAACGACATTCATGAGAAATTTAATAGTAGGATTGCTTTCTAGAGAAGGACCATCTCTTGGACCATGGCCGCCTCCCCAATGAGGAGAGTTTTGAGATAACTCGTGAAAAAACACGTTTGCTTCCTCCGCCGGTTTCTTGAGGAACATGCCCCCCAAGGCATGGTCAATGGATTCTCGCAAAGAGCTACTCAGTCCGGAATAAAAATGATGCAATATAACCAATCCTCAAGATTGTGGTGTGGACACCTCCGTTGGAGACCCTTGAATCTCCCCCATGCTTCGAATAACAACTCGTCGGACTCTTGCTTGAAGCTCATGATGGCTTGCCTCAACCGACACGTCTCATCATTGGGGAAAAACCTTTGAAGAAAGTCGCGGCTAAGGGCATCCCATGTAGAATAGGTTCCGGGAGGACACGTGTTGAGCCATAATAGTGCTTTCCCCTTCAAAGTGAGAGGCAAAAACTTTAGCTTTATGTATTCGCCGGAGACTCCATTCATTTGTATGAAACCGATGCGTTGCTCGAACTTGTTGATGTGGCCAATAGGATTTTCATGCTCTCCTCCATGGTACGGAGTGTTCTCGAATATTTCCAACAAATATGGCTTGAACTCGAACGATGCGTTTGCTGGTAATGCAGGTAATATGATGGGATCGCCTCCCGTACCCGACGATGGTAAGGAATATGATGCTAAGGTACGGGGTGGATCTTGCTCTCCGTCAGACATTGGAATTTCGATCGTCTCTCGCTCCCTTTGTTGTATTTTTCGTCTCGAGCCGGCGTTTGCTTGGCGAATAATGCTCTCCGGGTTCAGATTCGGTGGAGTTATATGAGTTTGGCCTCGTCGAGATCGAGTCCGCGTGCACAAAAGGAACAAACAGAAAAATCAAATTTCCAATGACCAAGGATAACAAAATCTCTAGCAAGGGAAATGATCTTAAACAACCTAAAGACAAAGAGCTAAGCTAGGTGCGCTTGCTCCCCGGCAACGGCGCCATTTTGTGTAACGTGGTTCGTAGACCTCGGTTTTTATCGTTCTTTCTCAGGGAGCGAGGGGCCTTAGCTATGACTACTTGACTCTAGGTAGGGTTTACGATCATGAAACAATGATAGGTTTAGGGTAAAAAACAGCACAAACACACTAAGGTTCGGTCAAAATGGGGAAACAATGGGTGTCGGGAGACTTCGGGATGCAAACGGCAATTAGGACAGAGGTTTCACAACTAGGAGGCAATAAGAGAGTAGAATCAAATGAGAATTCCGTTAAGATAAACCCACCGGATTTCCCTTTTCAAGGATAATCCGGATTAACTTCCCCAAAGTCCATCGACAGACCCGGGGCGTTAAAAGAACGGGGTTCTCTAGTTAGCTTCTATTCGCTTTCGCGAATAGAATACTAACTATCCCAATTCCAACCTTCCAACTTAAGTGTTGGATGTATTCGAGGTCTTTCGTACCCCAAACACATCCTACTTCAGGGAAGGATAGGAGTGGGAAGTTGATTCCACTACTAATTACTCCTAAAGTTCCTAACCTAATCCTAATATACCACTCCCTAATATCTCCCTAACCCATTAGGGTTCTAGCCTCTAAACATCCTATCTAACATGCTAATAACATTAACAACTTCATTCATGCTTAAAAGGATAATCAAAAGAACAATAAACAACAATCAACAAACACCAACAATTCTAACAACAAAAACAGAGATTAACAAGTAAATAATGAACTAAAGAGAGAAGGGTTAAGAAATGCTCATTGATTTCGATGCCAAATGAAATACTCCAGAATAATAAAGCTCCAATGCTCCAAAAATAAGAATAATCTTCAAACTTCAAATATGAATCCAATAGAATCCAGTGCAAGAACAATAATCTAAGTAAAAACTCTCACTAATCACTCTAATTGAAAGCTTAAATGTGATAAAAAGTATGTGCTAAGATATGATAATAGATGATAACCAGCTAAAAGACCTAAAACCAATATATAAAAGCCAAGTTTGTTACTCAAAACTCGTCACTTTGCTAAACAAAAAAAATGCATATGCAGAGGACCGTGGGCACG
Organism: Portulaca oleracea; assembly: GCA_029582165.1. Classification (NCBI taxonomy): domain Eukaryota; kingdom Viridiplantae; phylum Streptophyta; class Magnoliopsida; order Caryophyllales; family Portulacaceae; genus Portulaca; species Portulaca oleracea. The sequence continues at coordinate 16,180,965 of CM055872.1, forward strand.
GTCCTGCGTAGTGCAGGCGATTTCTCTCTTCTCTCGCGACCGCGGGCACGGGCCCCCGTGACTGCGTACGGCGACAGGGCAGATAACTTTTCGCTCCTTCGCACCGTCGTGGCTACGGTCTCCCAAGACCGTGGCCACGGTCTTGCTTGGCCACTTCCTCCCTTAGACAAGTCATGAACCCACCGTGGCTACGGTCAACTTGACCGTGGCCACGGTCTTGCTCGACTTCCACTTCTTCTGCCCTTGGGCGTAGCTTGATCCCACCGTGGCTACGGTCAACATGACCGTGGCCACGGTCCAGCTCGGCTTCATAGTTTCTTCTGGGCAAGGGACGTTGGGAGGGGTAGCGCCCGCTACCAAAGGCGTGGCAGGGGCGACGCTTCGATGATCTTCAGCAAGTTTACTCCCTTTCGAGCTTCTTGACGTGTCCGGCCTTTCCGTTTGCTTCGCCTTCGACTCGACCAAGACTCGGGGAATTTCGGGAAATCTCGGGATTCCCAAAATAGGTGCAAAAATGGCCCTTTTTACCATGTTTAGAGTAAAAACTCCGAAATCTACAAAATTACCAAAAACGCATTAAGCTACGAAACAAGTCAAAAGCCTAAGGATTTAGGCGGTATTTAGACACAAAATTGGGTCTAAACACCCCTCCCCTTTTTTTTTGTGTTTTAGACATAAAGGAAACAGTAGGCACAAAATATTTGACAAAAAACATAAAAGAAATTGTCCAGAAAAGAATGGGAAATTGTTTATTCAGAGGGTGGTGCCACATTAGAGGGTGCCCCAATGGTGGAATCAAGGGGAGGGATAGTAGTCGGAGAGCTTGGGTAGAGGAGAGCCTTAGCCTGCTTGATAACTTCTTTAAGAGAGGTGACGATACCTTGACAACCGAGAAGAAGGGCCTTAAGATCGACATTTGTGTCCTTGATTTGTTCGGTTTCAACCTTCAATGCCCGAACCTCAACTTTGAGGAGACCAATCGATCGATGGAGGTCGTCAGAGGCATCATTGGAGGCCGAAGCCAAAGAGAAGGCTTTAAAAAGCTCAAGCTCATCAGAATGGATCTGGGAGTCTTATGGTTGCACTTTTTAGCCTAGGTTTTCAAGCTAAGACAGACTAATGGTAGGCACAGAGATCTCCACTTTGGGATCCATGGGAAGAGGGATGTGAAAGGCCTTGAAGATCTTGTGGAGCAGGTTACAGTAGGGCAGAGAACATGTGTTGTTGGAAGTAGCACAAGCAATGTGGTTGAGGACCACTTCATCCATGTGGCAGTCATTAAGGACATTGAGAAGGAAGGTGGTGAAAGGCTCATTGATGGTCTCCTTGGAGGTACCGTAGGGAAGGATAGTGCAAACCACTATGCAGTACAAGCATCTGGCTTTCAATTGAAGAGAGAAGTGTACTACAGGTATTTTATGGTGGAGGAGTGACCGAAGGAGGTGAGGAGTGCCTGGCGGGGCCAAGGTTAGTAGGAAGAGGAGGTTTGGCATGGTATGGGTTAAGGTTAAGGATGCGCTCAATCTGGATGGGGGTGAGGTGGATGTCACGACCAAGAACTTGGGATTTTAAAGACGGTTTGACAGGATTTGTGGTGGTGTTTTCGAAATAAGCGAAGAATTGGTGCATGAGGTTAGGATAGCAGAAACCGTCACATTCAAAGCAGGCTTCGCAGCCCATATTCAGTGAGAGTAGGGAGGAAGGGATAGTTGGTATTTTTGGGAGCATGGAGATCAACTTGTTTATAGTACAAGAGTTAGCGCTTTTGAAAAGATTCCAAGCGTTGTCGCCGAAGCTCCTAAGGGGAGGCAGCATGAGGGGCTAGTCGGGGAATAAGTGCGAGGTCATTGGAGAAAGAGTCGCCAAAAGTAGTTTTTGGTGGAGGGGTGGTTTTTCTGGAGTGTAGATGCTTAGGTACGCTACTAGGAGCAGAGGGACGGGTTGGTTGCTTTTTGGTCATGGTGGGGACGAAGAAGATTGAAGAGAGAAATGAGAGTGAAGGGTAAAGGTGTGTGGTGACTGGTGAAAAAAGAGGTGGGGCAGAGATTAAGTAGGGGGTATGAAGGTCAGTTACTATAGGGAAATGATGAAGGGAGTAGATGAAAAGGGAACGGAGAGAGTAACGAAAATAGTAGTTAGAGGAGGGTCTTGAAAGGAGAGAGACAACACTAGGTAGACATGGGGGAGACGGAAAGGAATTAATTTTGGGCAGTTAACATAGGAGTGGAAGGAGGAGTAAATTTGGAAAACTGTTGGAATTTGAATGGGAGAGAGAGACATTGAGAGGGAGGGAGGGAGAAAGAGAGAGAGAGAGAGAGAGAGAGAGAGAGAGAGGAAGGAAAAGATTTTGAAAATTTTCAAAACCGATTTTTTAATTTCAAAAACAAAAAAAGGATCTAGGATGTTTATAGATTAGTCATCCAGAATCCTAGAAGATGCCAATTTTGATATGATGGAACTTACCAAGGAATGTAGATGAGAACATCAACATCCTTGAGTTTGCCCATAAATTCACAGATTTATGGTGATGTCCTTATAATCGTGCTTGAGGGCCTTGAACCACTGAAGGGGTACTCCCCCTCAACTTATGCGTCACGTTGTAGCATTTTAATTTATCTTCTGATGAAGGTGAATTGATCTTCAGGGAGTGGTTTGGTGCAGATGTCAACCCGCTGTGGATGAGCCGAAATGAATTCGAGGCTGATGTGACCTTTTTCAACGTAATCACAGATGAAGTGATGGCAGACTCCAATATGCTTTGTGCGAGAGTGCTGGACGAGATTTTTTGTAATATTTATAGCACCTTGGCTGTCACATTTGATCGGGACCTTCTTGTATGTCATTTTGAGGTCCCTCATTTGCTGGACTATCTAGAGTATCTGGGCATAACATGCGACAACAGTCACATACTCCACCTTAGTTGTGGATGGAGCAACTAAGGTCTATTTTTTTTGGATTGCCAATATACCAGGAAGGTGCCAAGCATTTATCAACCACCCGTGGTGCTTTTGCGATCCACCTTGTATCCAGCAAAGTTAGCATCGATGTAGCCACTAAGATGGAGGTGATTTTGATGAGGATACCAAAGGCTAAGTTCTTTGGAACCTGCAAGATATCTCAGTATCATCTTGACAACGGACAAGTAAGATTCTTTTGGAGCACTTTGAAAACAAGCACATAAGCATACACTAAACATAATATCAGGTCGACTGGCGGTGAGATAGAGAAAGGATTCGATCAAACGTCAATATAGTTTTTAGATACCGACTTACTGGTGGGATCTGAATCATGTTTTAGTGTTGAGGACATCGAGGTTGCTGAATGTTTGATGTTTTCTTGGTGATACTTTTTCAGCAGCTCCCTTATATACTTACCTTGATTTAGAAAGATGGCATCACTGTCCTGTCAGAGTTGTAACCCTAGGAAGAAGGTTATGTCTCCCACAAGACTCATTTCAAACTCTTGGCACATGAGGGTTGAAAATTCCTTGACCAGGGAGTGATTTGTGGCTCTAAAGATGATCTAATCGATGTAGATTCGCGTGATGATGAAGTCTTAATGTTTGGTCTTGATGAATAGAGACTTATATATTGACCCTCATGTAATCCCATTAGCGAGCAAAAATTTCCTTAACCTTTCATAACGGGCTTTAGGTGCTTGTTTGAGCCCACAGAGCGCCTTTGTGAAGTTTGTACATGTGATTAGGAGCATTGATGTCTTCAAATCTTGGTGGCTACTCCACATAGACTTCTTCGATGAGATTTCCATTGAGGAAGGTACACTTGACATCCATCTAAAAGAGCTTGATGTCTTTGGTTGAGGCATATGCTAGAATAATTCTAATGGCCTCAAGATGTGCGATAGGGGTAAACGTTTCCTCATTGTCGATGCGTTCTTCTTGGTTGTACCCTTTGGCCACTAGTTGGGCCTTGTTTCTGGTGATTACCCCATGTTCATGCAGTTTGTTGTGGAACACCCATTTTATGCCAATAAGTGGGTGATGATGGGGTGGTGGGACCAGTGTCCAAATTTGGCTTCGGTCAAATTGATTCAACTCTTCTTGCATGGAGATACAGTTTGAGTCCTGGAGAGCTTCCAGATGATGTTTTGGTTCCATTTGTGACATAAAGGCGTGAAAGGCACAAAAATTTCTTAATGAGGACCTTTTTTTGGATACCTGAGTTCATATCCGGAAGGAGGTTGTTTGCTGGATGAGCTGGTTTGAACCCATATGTCTAGATATCCTCCTGAGGCACTAAGGGTTTAGTGCCTAGGTCATGATCTGCCTTAGCTTATGGGTTTCTTTCTTGATGTCCTTCATCTTCAGGTAGGTTCTTTCCATTGATAGAAGGGTTATCCTCTGGATGAGTCTTCTGATTTGGTGTGGATCTTGTTGGTTCCATATCTTCATCATCCTTGTAGGGCATAGGTAGTTTGAAATCCATGTTGGGACTGGTGCTTGGGAGCAGATTGTTTGTTTCATCAAAGACCACATGGATACTTTCCTCAACAATGTTGGTGGACTTCTTTTATCTATGCAATAAGCTTTGCTAGATGAGGAGTACCCAACAAAAATGCCTACCTCGCTGCGGGCCTTAAATTTGATCAAGTGTTTCGTACCATTGTTGCAGATGTAGTATTTGTAGCCAATGACCTTGAAGTGGCTAATGATTGGTACTTTTCCCTTGAATATCTTGTATGGCGTCTTCTTAAGTATGGATATGATGGTGCATTTGTTTAGTATATAGTTGGCGGCGCTGATGATCTCCACCTATAGTAACAGAGGGAGGTCATTTTCACAGATGATGGTTCTGGCCATGCTCTCCAATGCTCTATTTTTCCTTACTTCTACCATTTTCTACTGAGGGGCTTTAGGAGTAGAGAAGTTGTGGGAGATGCCCATCTTAGAGTAAAGCTGTCAAAACATGTCTTTATTTTTTAATTCTATTAATTTTATAGAGTTGCTTGTAAGGACCTTGAGTTGTCTGTATAGCTTTGAGAATTCAGTAAATGTATATATTTTGTTCTTCAAAAAGAATATCCAGGTAAATCGAGAAAAATCATCAATGATAACAAGCATGTATGAATTTCCTCCTAAGCTTTTGTAAGGGATAGGTCCACAAAGGTCCATATGAAGGAGGTCAAGACATTTTGTTGTGGTCACATTGTTTTGTCGTTTAAAGGAGGACCTGGTTTGTTTTCCTTGGGTACATGCATCGCACACCCTATCTCAATCAAAGTGAGAAGGGAGTCCTCTGACTAGATCGAACTGACTTAATTTGTGCAAGGTTCTCATGTTTACATTACCTAGGCGGTAGTAGAAAAGCCAGGTATCCTCAGATGTGAGGTCCTTTTCCACAAGCTCAGTGAGGTCTATGACATATACATTATCTATGCGATGACCGTGAAAAACTACTTGATGAGACTCTGAAATTTCAACTACACATGTATATTTATCAAAATAGACTGTATCTGATGAGACCTCTATCATGAAATTGAGAAATGCTAAGGAGATTGTACTCCAGACCTTCTACAACATATACATTGTTAAGAGAGTTTCTGATGTCCTTACCAACCTTTCCAATGCCAAGGATCTTGCCTTGGCTTTTGTCCCCAAATGTTACTCTGCCAACCTTGCTTACTTTGAATTCGCAGAATTTGGTTGGATCTTTGGCCGTGTGTCTCAAACATCCGCTGTCCAAATACCATAGGTTGCTGTAAGTCTTAAAGCATACTTGCAATAGAGAGCATTGTACCATCCTGGTTCTTGGCAGACTAGTTGAAGGAGTTTGGGGTTCTTTTTTCTTGGGTACTCATATTTTGGTGATTCTTTTGGACCTACTTGATTTTCTTGTGATTTGGGACATTGATTAGAATTTTGGTTCATGTAGGTGGCACTTTCACTTGGTTGAGTGAGTGGTGTAGGCAATAAAGGATCTTTGTTTCTACAGGGATAGGTTTTGGTGACCAGTTCATTTGTCAATCTGTTAAGGTCCTTATTAAAATCTCTCACTTCAACTTTTAGGGTCTACTTGGGAAGGGAGCTAGAAAGGAGGGTAGGAGTTCATTCGAGTAAAGGAGGGCCAGGGTATGAGAGTCTTTGTAAGGGTAAGTTATTAACCCTTGCTTGGGAACTTAATTAGGAAAGTTCATAAGAGTAAGTATCACTACAAAAAAAGTGGCTTTTCCCAACATGGATTATCTGTTGGTAAAAGTACAATATTTGTTGGGAAACAGTTTGACCAATAGATAATTATCTGTGACTAACATGTTGGAAATAAACCTAATTGTAAAAGTATTACAATTTATTTAGTTGACATATTTGCCCTTTCATATTATATGAAAACAATGACATGGTATCACACTCATACATTAGCTCTATAGTCTATACATGTTCTCTCTCTACCCCCATCCTCTTCGCTCTGTACCTACTCTCTCTTTACCTCGTTTCTCTCTCTCTCTTACCAACACTTTTCTCTATACTCTCTCTCTCTCTCTCTCTACCTTTCTCTCCTAGTCACAAGAGAGAGAGAGAGAGAGAGAGAGAGAGAGAGAGAGAGAAGATGTGATTAGGCTCATTCTGTGTTTATTGAGGATTAAAAAATGACACAATGTAATTGTGGTCATGTTGCATGTTTTCTTTTCTTATAGTGGATTTGTCCTGATCGTCATTGCTCATTGATTTTTTTCATCTTGGCTTTCCTGCGTAATTATGGCTTTGATTTTCATTCTTTCATTGCTTCTTTGTTTTCAAATTATCACTACTGTCATCTCTATTGCTTCAGTCTAATCTACATACCGTAGAAATATGGCTTGTTCTTAAAGTTATAATATAGCTGCAACTAGGGCTGGGCATTGGGCTGGGGGACCTATGGGCCGTAAGGGTCAATACCTTATTTTAAGGGTCAAAGCCCATTTAAAAGCTGAAAAGGGTCGGATTGTTACCGAGTCAGCACAATTAGGGCCAAAAAGGGTTGCTCGCGAGTTATATTAGGGTCAGAAAAATTAGAGCTAAAACATCAAAAATTGGGTCTCTCTCTACGTTCTCTCACCACTCACCAAGTCACCAGACTACCTTCTTCTCTTCTCAGTTTCGTTGTCGACCATGTCTCCTCTGTCACCGCCGCCTGTCGCTGGCGATCCTGTCTCCACTCGCCGGTGCCGTTGACCTTGTCTCCACTCGCCGTCGCCGGTGAGGCTTTAGTAAACCAACGCCATCGCCATCGACCTTGCTGTCTCCACTTGAATCGAATCACTGCACTCAGGTACGCTCTTCTAATCGTCGCCGGTGAAAGCTATTTGTTGGCTTTTAGTGGCTTATGATTTCAGTTTCGGTTTCAGTTTCAGTTTCTTCATTGTCGATTGAAAATAATATTAGGGTTTCGTGGGTTTTGCCCAGTCGAATCCCAGCATCTTGTGTCCAGTATCTCTTGTTTAATTAGTGTATTGAGTTTGGATTTGAATAAAAGTTACAATCACATAATTATGGTGTTGGATTTAAATTATTTTCAATTTGATTACAGAATTTGATTTTGACACCATTGTGAGTTTGTGACAAATTGACAGTAGAAATTAAGAAATTGTATTTAGTCATCACTTTCACATAGACCCATTGAACTGGGTGCAATTCAAGCCCATTGCTGTCACTTGTCCATTCTAGGGTTAGTATGGATGTGTATTATATTAATTGATTTCATTGAGATAATTTTATTCAATTCGTATTTGACTTTGGGAATTTGTTTAGGATGGTCATGGACATCAACATAGCAGGATGGTCATGGATATCAACACATCAGCACACTTGGCAAAAAAAAAAAAAAAAATTCAACACAGCAGCCCCAAATGGGCGGGTCATGGACGGGTCAGGGTCAGCTGGCCCATGACCCGACCCTACTCCTTGTCTCAAAGGTGTTTACCCGATCCTAGCCCACAAGAGTAAAGGATCGGCCCTGACCCGCCCCAACCCGGCCCGTTGTCCAGCTCTAGCTGCAACTAATTATGGTAGATAAAGATAGGCAAGGATCATCAAATTATGGGCATGTCACATAGTCGAGTCCCAAACTTGTCCGTATTGTATCTGTAACATGAAATGGACCACTATACCATGATATTCAAAATTGGAACAAAAGCTGGTTTTTATGTTGCCTAGCAGCCTAGGCATGATTTATAGACTACTAGTAGGGCATCAAAATAGCTATGTGGCTAGCTAGGGCTTTATTGGATATTTATCTTTTGAAAGACCAAACATAGGGATTACAATCAATGTGAATAATATGTCTATATATGTCAGCATGTATATTTATACACTCTTACAATATTATTATATTTATATTAATATTAAAAACCAAAACACGATTTTCTCGTTATTTAAGGGTATTGCTTAACGCCGCCCCTCTTTTCACTAATGTCGCCCCCCAAAAGACGTTTTTGCCCCTAATATATTTCATCTCACTTCTCTCTAACTCACTCTCCTCTCACTCTCCTCTCAAATTCCCTCTCTAAAATTTTGATTTGTTTTTGAAATTTAACCTAAAATGTCAATCGAAGGTGGTAATTCAAGTGAAGAACAAGAGGTTAGTTTGTAAATTTAAATTTTTAAAAAAAATTAACACCAAAAATTTTTCCGGAAAAAACATGGCTGCCGCGCCCAGACGGCGCTGCCGGGATCTGGGCACGGCAGCCGTGTTTTTTCCGGAAAAATTTTTGGTTTTTATTTTTTTTTTAAAATTTTTATAAAATGTTAATATTATTGTTTATGTAAAAAATATTATTTATTTATTTATGTTAATATTATTAAGGTAATCAATGTCGTTAATTATAATTGTTATGTTAATTATGTTAAAATTTTGTTAAAACATATTATTATAAATAAGTTGTTTAGAAGTGTTGTTATTATTATTATAGTATGTTAATTATGCTAATTATTATTGTTAATAATATTATTAAAATAAATTTTTGATTAATATAATTAATGTTGTTAATTATAATTTTTATGTTAATTATGTTAAAATTATGTTAATTAATATTATTAATACAAGTTGTTTATAAGTGTTGTTAATATTATTAACAATATTAGTAAATGTTGTTAAAATTATTATTTATTTATTTAAAATAATATTATTATGGTAAATAATGTTGTTAATTGTTATTATTATGTAAATTATGTTACAATTTTTTATTTTTTATAATATTATTATTATGATAATTAATATTAGAATTGTATGTTAATTATTAATGTTGAAGCTACTAACATTATTATTACGAATTAGTATCCCAATTATTATTAGTATATTAATAATTGTTTTTATTGTTTGAAGGTCTTTTTGGAGGACTTTGGCGGGGAAGGCGTTGATTACTCCTCCCATTTTGTAACGCAAAATGTTTTCGAGAGTATTGAAGCATTGCAAGAATGGGCCAATGGAGTAGCTGCGGCAATCGGTTTTAGGTTTGTACGGGCTTCGTACAAGAGAAAAGATGCCGATAGTCCGTTAAGGTGTTATTTGAAGTGTTGGAGGTACGGAAAGTATCGTGGCAAATTGAACGATCTAGATGATACGGCTCGTCGGAGTACGTCAACGAAGGCGTGCCAATGTAAATTCGCCATTGTTGCGTGGACTCGCAACGAAACGGAATGGCGAGTTCGTGTGTGCGACGGTGACCGGGGGAAGCACAATCATGCCTTCATCGTGTACGAGGAAGGGCATCGTCACGGACATCCATTAACCTCTGAAATGAAAGAACATGTCCGGGATATGACCAACACGGGGTGCACACAAACGTCGTTGAAGATTAGGTTCCCCGCCTCTACGATAAACGTGAAGCAAGTATACAACGAGCGGGCAAAGATGCGCACTGAGGAATTGGATGGTAGGATGGCTGCGGGACAATGCTTGCGCATTGCGAAACTCGGCGGGTACGTCTCTTTTGTCGATTATGATGACGATGGCGAGCTTCGTCAGGTTTTTTTATGTCATCCTTACTCGTTGAAGTTGCTACGTACGTACCCAAATGTCATTCTCATTAACACAACGTACAAGACTAACAAGGAAAAGTGGCCTTTATGTGAGCTCGTAGGCATGACACCGACAAACCGCAACTTCCAGATTGCTTACTCGTTCATGCGGGACGAGAAGATGGAATCATATGAGTGGCTAATGTGGAGGGTGCATGAATTGTTGGGTACCGATGTAATTCCATCCGTGTTTGTGACGGACAAGCAGGATGCTTTGTTGGGAGCTGTTGCCAGGGTTTACCCAAATGTGCACCAACTTTTGTGCGTGTGGCATATTGCGAATGATGTGGAGAACAAAGTAAACGTCCTTACTGGGGGCAAGAAGCTCGGACTCGGGCTTCATTTCAGACATCATTTCTGGAACGGCATTGTACATGCGAAGACTGTTGGAGATTTCAAGGTCAAGTGGAAAGAGGTTGTTAACGCGTGGATCGGGCAAAACAAACCGATAGTTGATTATCTTACGGGGACGTGGCTGAGTCATAAAGAAAAATTTGTTTGTGCTTGGACCGATAATGTACCTCATATGGGGAACACAGCCACTTCAAGAGTTGAGAGCCAGCATTCATCACTAAAGTATTATATCGGCAGTTCCAGAGGCACCTTCAATCGTGTGTTTGCGAAGATTCACTATCACTTGGAGAATCAACATACGGAGATTAAGAGGGAGCTTTAACAGTCAAGGAGCACGCACAGGCAATTAGGTCCATCTCATTTCTTTAAGAATTTGCACGGAAGAGTATCTCATCACGCATTGGACCTTTTATCTTATGAGCTCAATAAGATGCTGGCGATGAGGTATGAAGGAGAATGTTACTTATGCGATCACCTGGTGTCGAGAACCCACCTCCTCCCATGCGCGTGTTCTATGATGAAAGTTTACGCATCTGGAGAGCCAATTCCGCTGACACGGATAAATATGTTTTGGAGACAACTGACAGTGATTGGCGTTGGTGAAACTGCATGCTCAAATGATGTTCCATCGTGCATGACTTAGAACAATTTGAGGAATCGGCTAACTGTGTTCGAGAGTGACCAGCGGTTATGCGACACGTAAATGCGGTGTCCTCAATGGAAAGTTGAATCCCGACAGTGAGTATATTCCTGATCCGCAGACAAGCCCCCCACGGCCCGGCAGACCGAAGACTTCAAAATCAACGCGACGCAATCCCAGTGCGTTTGAGTACGGACGATCATCGGGACGGGGTAGCAAGACAGCGACGAATTCGTCAAGGAAAAAGGGAACCAGTTCTTCATCAGTTGGGATGGGGTCAACAGGTTTGCGTATATTAATCTTTATAGCACTTGTTTGGTTTTAATAATGACTATATATTGTTGTTTATAACTTAAGATAATATGATTCGCAGGTATCAACCGGATGCGTCAAGATCCGTTCCCGTTCGAGGACGCTTTGCCACATTTCATTCTGCCATACGTCGTTGGATGGACGGATGTGGAAGCTGATGGCAACTGTGGGTTCAGATGCGTAGCCGAGGCAAGTTACGGGGATGAGGAAAAGTGGTCAATCGCTAGGTTCTCAATGGGCACTGAGTTGCGGGAGAGTGAAAATGCATATGTTACTGCGTTTTCTAACAGCAAGGAGATGTTCCTTGAGACCTACGCAAGGATTCACGGCCACTTGGCTGGGCCAGCCCCGTACGAACATTGGATGTCGGCTCCAAATGACTTATTTCCAGCTGCGACAGCGATGAATATGATGTGGATCTTCTTGTCAACACCTCCTGGTCCACGATCGCAGACAGCTGAACTATGCATATCAATATTACCCATAAGAGGAGGGCCTAGACTTACGGCACCTGCGAAAGTTCAGGGAATTGTGCGATACAATAACCACTTCATGCTTATCCATTTACGGGATGACTGCCCTCTACCGCCGATTCATATTGGATGGCGAGCAGCTAGGGACATAACTATTCAAGGTTGGGATGAGCCTTTCCAGGCTCGTATTGATAGATGACAGGCTATTAGGGCCGCTCAACGCCAATGATTGTTGTAGTTGTACCCTTGAATATATATGAATTGCTAATTATATTTATATTGAAAATGATGCAGTTAATTGAAACGTTATTGGCAATCATAACATAAATTGTCGCTTAGTTTAGGGTACAATAAAAACACAATAAAAACACAAATTAAAAAACACAACGCAGAATCAGTTAATTAGTTCAACACAAATTAACACTTAGTTTAGGGTACAATAAAAACAACGAAATTAAAAAACACAATCTACTCCTCCTTCGCATCGTCTTCCGCCTCGGGGACTTCGATATGCATCTGATGGCACCAACGCCCGTGCAAATCGACCATCTCATCGTACCACGCACGATTAATTGTCGCTGTCTCATCGTCCGCTTGGAACTGATGCCTCCCTCCTTGAACTAATGATGCCCATGTATAGGCCCACTTTCATAAAAAAAAATACAAAATAATGCGGTCAGACAAATAAAAAATAAAACAAAAAATAAAACACAAAATATTTAATTATGATGAAGGTTTAAGTGTACCTGTTCGTGTGTCGGAAGGTCCTCAACTGTCGATTGGCTTGCGGAGGCGTTGTTATTCAAAAACTTGTGTGAATGTGCCGTATACCAGTCGTTGTAAGCGACATCCGATTCCCACGGCACTTGTTTCGTGCGGGGCACATCACGCACTGACATTTTGTTGTATATGGGAAACCCCGCCCAGTCAGCGCTGATGTTAGCATCCAAAAATTCCAATTTGTAGGGGCCCTTCGCCGATCGTTCAGCGCTCTTTGGGACTGATAATCTCCGTGGGATATGTTGTAGGTGCCCTAACTACCGGACGACGCGATCGGGCATGTACAGCTCAGTGATATCGTATGCACTAATGCCTCCATTGTACAACGTCCTGCTGCATGACTTGTACGGGGCAGGACCGTACGGGGCTCAACTCACACGATCCAGCGTCAACGCATCCAAGGAGGCCCTCAACTGTCGTAGGCGCTGTCCCGAACTTGGCTGGCGGATGGGGGACCACCTGCTCGCCCGAGGCCCATTAACCGGCTGCTCCGCGTGTGGCCTAAAATCAGGAAAGTACTCGTAGATCCAGGCCTGCAGCAGGGTCAAACACCCGGCCATCTTGGCTGTCCCGGCCCTGCTCGCCATCCCTAACTGGCGGTAAAGGAACGCCAAGGTCACCGTACCCCAAGCAATGCGATCAACGATAACATCAGTGCTAGGCCACGGATGCGGCCTAATTCTATCCCTCGATTTGTCCACGAGGATAGTGTTTCCCAGCATGCTCAACAACCACGCCCGTATCCTATGGGGAATGGGAAAACTGGTCGATAAACTAATCGATCTCAAATGGGAGTCAGCTATGCCACCCTTATCATAAATGCTATCAGCCTTCAGCTCCGCCATTCCTTTTTCAAAAATCACGGGCACGTACTGGTTAACGACTTCCCGAGGAAGTCCTTCAGGCATCAAGCCATCAACTGCAAGACCCAATATATGTTGCACATCATGCAACATGATCGTCATTTCACCAAAGGGAAGGTGAAATGTGTTTGTGTCGGGTTGCCACCTCTCAACGAACGCCGAGATCAACGTCGTGTCGATGTGGTTGTACATCAACTCCATCAAATTGGTTATTTGGATTCTTCCCGCGTACCGGCATGCGGGATCCAACTTGTCGGTAATCGACCACAACTCCTCAACGCATTCTTCTTCACACGCAATCAAGGACAACACGAGGCTTAACGCCGCGACCCTCCCATATTACCCGAGCAATGTGACCTCCAAAGCTCGGTATTAATGAGCGAGTGCAGTCCCCGCACGTTACCACCAATCTTCCAGGAGTTTTCGCCGCTTCGTCCTCTTACGATATTCGCCATCGACCTGGCTACCAGAGCGTAATCGCTTCCCTGCCCACCCTGTCGAATTGGGGCAAACTTCCCGGCTGAATCCCTCATCGGCATGAAACCTGATGGCCTGTAACCTGGCCTAGTAGTCGTAAAATTGGCGATGGAGGTCGGGATCATCTGCATCTCGGGCTGCCCTGTCTCATCGTCCCCCGACTCCGATGTTGTAGAGCCGCTAGACTCATCCATGACCTGGTTGAGATGGTCAACGAAATCTCGCGTTGCCTGACTCCGTGTCCTCGGTGGCCCCTCACGCATCACCGCATCCGCATCGTACCGACCAAAGACGGCGAGTTGATGCGATCACACATTGCGTCTGTGGGGGTCCCCAGACTCACCCCCCTCAACCACTCACAAGTCGATTCGCCCGGTCCAGAAACCCTCGACCCTTGCCCTTCCCTACCATTTTAGATCACCTGCAAAATGAAGACATACATAACATAATAATCATTTAAGCCGCAAGAATATGCGCAAATGGGTTAACGTGTGTTGGTTAACTAAGTCGTGTCACGAGGCAAGAGGATCATGTTATTGTCCAAGGAGAGTGTGTTGTTTAACTGTTAATCTATGGTTGAAAAAGACTTTCATCAGCCGTACCGACTTCTCGTTTAATTGTTTGGTTCCCAAAAATTAACGCACTGTCAGCAGTGAAATTGCGCGAGGTCTACAGTGCTCTGAGAGTTAGAAGCGTATCAGATTCGGTACAATGCAATGTTTCTATTGTGCAGCCTGGTGGCCAACAAGATAAGGCGGATCTGAAAAAGAATCTAGTAGTGAAGGGTCTAATACAAATCGTGTTGGGCTTTCTTGCATGTAAGATTCACAGGTCCATCAAAGCAGTGAATTTGCATCGTCGTTCAATGCTTTGATGGACCTATGAATCTTACATACACGAAAGTCCAACACGATTTGTACCAGACCCTTCACTACTAGCTTCCCTTTCAGATTCGCCTTATCTTGTTGACCCACCAGGATGCACAATAGAAACATTGCATTGTACCGAATCTAACACGCTTCTAACTCCCAAAGCACTGTAGACCTCACTCAATTTCACTAGTGATAGTGGGCTACTTTTTGGGAACCAAACAAATAAACGAGAGTTGATGCGGGGCATTGGTTAACCTTCTCAACCATACATTATCAGGTTACAACACACACTCTCCTTGGACACTAACATGACCCAAAACTCAACCTCTTTTTTTGACGTATACAACTAACATACTATAACTATACATTAACATAATTATTATCCTAACCTACCATCACAAAATAACCTATTCACTTACGTATCAACTGGTTGTTGAGTACCTAAGTTATTAAATGGATGTGACATAACTATTATGTCATCATTTGGAGTTATGAGTACATAAGTTGACAATTAAGTTGGATTATGAATAAATTACCCATACCAACTATATACGCCAACTTACTTATAAATAACAACCAAAATCATCCAAACTCAACATCCTTTTAACACAACTACATATAAACTATTCGGAATATACACTAACCCGTAAACTTAACCCTACATCACAATTACAATTTTTTTCTAAGACAATTAATCACTAACATTAACACATGCTTAATCACTAAATAATATTAACACATCAAATATTAACAATGAATCACTATCACTGATATTAATCACTACTAATTGTCATATTAACACATGCTTAACATTAATATTAATATTAACAATATTAATATTAATCTAATTTTCATAACACAATATTAATAATAATAGTACAATTAATCACTAATAATTATCAAATTAACACATAATTAACAATAATATTCATAATAACAATAGTAATAATTATCATATTTAATAATAACAATAATAAATTTAATAAATATAATATTTAATTTTTATTTATTATTTAACAATAATCTAATAACAATTATAAACAATAATAATATTAATAACAATTATTACCAATAATAATATTAATAAAAATAACAATAACAATATTAATAAACATAACCATAACAATATTAATAAACATGACAATAATAATAATTAATATTAATAAAATTAATATTAAAACAAAAAAACGAAAAAAAATAAAAAAAAATTGTCGGGTGGGTGTACGCATAGCATACGGCAAGCGCCGTCGTTGGCACCGGATCCCGGCATGGCTGTGGCCGTGCCGGGATCTAGGTGCCGCACCGGCGGCGGCAGCCGTCCCGGCTGTTTTTTTTTTAATTTTTTTTGCTTTTTTCGGTCGAAATAAAAAATTACAAAACATAAAACCTCAAATTCAAAATACAAATTCGAAACATACCTCAAATTCGTCGATTAAATCCCGGTATGAGAGTGGTTTGTGGTGGTCGATGGTTGAGAGCGTTTTCTAGAGAGATAAACTAGAGAGATAGTGGAGAGTGAAGTTATGAGGTTCAAGGGCGTGGGTTGGAAATATTATGCGAAAGGTGGACGGCAATAGTAAAAAGGGGGGCGACGAAAAGCAAGCGGGTTATTTAATTGCTATGTGTGCAGTATAGTGTTTGTTATTTAGATATTACGTACCAATGTGACGTAAATGATTATGCTAGTACTTAGTTATATAGTCTTTTTTTTTTTGATCACCAACCATAAAAGACTATATTAATGATTTATTTAAAACGAACACATGTCTTCTGAGGCCAGATCGTAGACAAAATCTGGCGCTATACCCACCCACACTTTCCTGCCCGGTATTGGTGAATGGATATGAGCTATTTCATGTGCTACTTTGTTCCCCTCCCTCCTAACATGAGAAAAACTAACAAACTGAAAATCATTACTAATTGTCAAAATTGGACCTAGTAAAAAAGAATCACTATTATTTTCTATCTTCTTACTCTGCAGCTGCTTATATCCAAACAATCTCCTTCTATTATCAGTCTGGTGTATCCAAGTTTTCTTGTCTCCTCCACAGCCATAATACATGCTCGTATTTCTTCAGTCCTTGCACCAGCGAAGCCATCGCCCTGTTCCACTCCTGCCAACTCAATTTTCCTAGAGTTATCACGTACCACAACCCCCACGCATACATGTCTTCACCAACTTTACCCCCGTCAAAATTTACTTTCACGAAATCCGGGTCCGGAGGATGCCACTTACTGACTAGTTGTTGTGGCTCCGAATGATGGATTTGTTTTGTTGCAGCCCTCTATGCTGCTATCATTTCAATTGCTCTACCAGCAGCATCCAGAGACGGGCGCTCAATACTCTCGAAAATGAACCTGTTCCTCAGGTTCCAAATCCACCACATTACCGCCACAAATTCTCCCAATCTCTCACGGTCTGGCTGCGTAGCCACTCTGTCAAACCAATCCATCATAGAGCCATTTTGAGGCGTCCAAAGCTGCTCCAAAAAATTGTTGTTCTCCCATATCTCTGTGGCTGAGGGGCATTGAGATAGGATATGTACTGCTGATTCCACAGCAGCTCCACAGATTGCACAACAAGGCGGCCAGCTTGGAATTTTACGAGACAAACCTTCTCGAGTTGCAAGTGCCCCCACTAGCGCTCTCCATCCGAACACCCTAATACTGGGAGGAATTTCCAGCTTCCATAATTTCCTCCATATCTCCTTGGACTGATCATGCGTCATTGACGGACTGTCGAGGTTGTTCAGAAGCCTCGCCTCATAGTATCCTGATTTCACCGTGTAGTTTCCACTTACTTGGCGTGTAATGCCAAGTGAGCACGTCATCTGGCCAAATCTTACAAAGGGGGATCCTAAGGATGATCTCTGCATCCCACGGCATACACAATTCAGGACTATTTCTTCCCTCCATCTTCCTTCCTCCTTGTTAATGAGGTCCGAGACTGTCAGATTTGCATCAACTGGTGAATATTTCCGAATTGGTTTGAATGTTAACGGTCTAGGGATCCACCTGTCCTCCCATACCCTAATCGACTCATCGTTCCCTACTATCCACCTTGAGCCATGAAGCACTACTTTTCTTGCCCCCCAAAGACTTCTCCAGGTGAGACTCGGTCTCGACCCCAATGATGCCGTAAGGATATCTCCGTGTCTAAAGTATCTTGCTTTCAGCATCTTGAATAGTAGCGTGTCTTGGTTGTGAGCCAATCTCCATACCTGCTTGGCAAGTAAGGCATCATTAAAAGCTTCTAGGTCTCGGAAGCCCATACCCCCGTTCTCCTTCAACTCTATTAGCACCTCTTTACTAACCCAATGGATCTTCCTCTTCTTCTCATCATGCCCCCACCAAAAATTTGTTATCATGGCCTGAATGGATCTTACCAAATCCTTGGGTAATTTAAAAACACTCATCGCATAGGTCGGGATTGCTTGCGCCACTGCTTTTATCAGCACTTCCCTCCCCGCCCAAGAAAATAAATTGTCCATCCATCCAGCTAGGCGCTTTCCCACCCTGTCTTTTATAGAAACTAGCGCCTTCTTCTTTGCCCGGCCAACATACGCAGGAAGACCCAAATATTTGTCCTGTGCAAGCACCTCCTTGATATCGAGAACCGCACTTACTTTCCTCCTTCGGTTTTCAGCTACTCCCCTGGAGAAAACAACATTCGATTTTCCAAGGTTTACTTTCTGCCCGGATACCCCCTCGTACAATGCCAGGATATCGCGAAAAGTTTGGGCCTCCCCCGTATTGGCTCTACAAAAAAAAACCGAGTCATCGGCGAGTAATAAATGCGATATACTGGGGGCTTCGGGGCAAATGCGATATCCTTGAATTTTCCCATCCCTTTCCGCCTTCTGTAAGAGTCCAACCAACCCTTCTACTACAAACAAGAATAGATAAGGCGAGATGGGGTCTCCTTGTCTAAGCCCCCTGCTCGGTTTGACGTACCCCTTAGCCTCCCCGTTCACCATAAATGAGAAAGTAGCTGACTCCACACAGTTTAGGACCATCTCGACCCAAGAGCTTTCGAACCCCAGTTTCAAGAGCATCCTTCTTAGAAAAACCCACTCAACACGATCATAAGCCTTCATCATATCCAGTTTGATTGCCATTGATCCATTCGTGTTGTAATTATTGTGCATGGAGTGGAAAATTTTATATGAGATAAAAATATTGTCGGTTATCAGCCGACCTGGGGTGAACGCACTTTGAGCTTCGGATATTATTTATTTTTATCAGTTTTTATATTAGTGAACTTCGACAATATGCCAACTTTAGAATGCTGAACATATAAAAGTTACCTACACCGTACCAATTATGTAATGTTTGTGGCTATAGGTAAAACATTCATTTTAAGTTTCTTCTTATTTTGTTTTTTTTTTTTTTTTAAAGCCTGACACTCAAAATCAACCAAAAGTTTGATGGTATAAATAGACCACATGGAGAGTTAAAATGAAATTCTAGATTTTTTTCCAAATTGATACATTTTTATTTTTTTTATATTGGTAAGTCGGACCACTCATTTAGCCCATTATCTCAGGAAAAGCCTAATGAATCCACTAGCCTAAGGGTAGGGGCGGATCTACTGCCCTGGGTGTGGTGTCAACTGACACCACTATAATTTTGAAAAAACGGGTTATTTTAAAAAAAATAAATTGCAAATATAAGATATATATACTTGTGACATCACAATGAATCATAGGTCTTTCTGTAGTTTGGTTGCGGATATGGCTAACTTAAGTCAAGCTATTGATTTGTGTGGGTCATATGTTCAAATCTCCATCTAGACTTCCTCTCAAGCATTTTTTTTTTGGGGGGGGGGGCGGTTAAATTCAATATTCGATTGCATTGCTTTGCATGAATTAGATTTGCGTGTACGCCACTGCTTAAGGGGGACGGGGGAAACCAGCCAGTACGCCTGTTGATGCTCCCAGGAATATATCTCAGGGGACTTATGAGATACCAAAGTGCAGCAAGTACCAATTGAGCAAAGAGTTCATTGATTTTCCAAATTAATACATACTAATCCTAGAGCGCTCATTAAAATTTCTATCAACCCAACAAACTTATACCATTTAAAATATAGGCATATGTTCATAGTTAGCTTATAAGGAGGGGGCTTAATGATATATATAAAATGGAGGGTTGTATAGCTATCACATGTTAGGTTCACATTGTTTATAGTTGCAGCATTAAGAATAGCACTCTCTCACCAACACATGATGCAATATGTATGTGTGTATGTATATAGTGTAGAATGGTTGGGACTAAACATGGGAGGCTATGGCTTTAAGGGGTGAGTCTCCAAATAATTGATTGTAATTTATTCAAAAACGTACCCCCACACATTAATACCTCATGTGCCACGAAACTGCCCATCAATTGCCCTTCCATATTATTTATGGGGCACCTCTGATTAGCTCAGCAAAACATGCTCTGACTTTGATTGGGGATGTATATCATCTTTCTTCTTGTTAATTAATTTTGTGCTTCTTTTATGCCACTTTTACTATTCTATATGTCAGTCTACCCGGGCCAAATGGAACTACCCTACAGTTATTCATCAAACCACTCCCTTCATATTTGGGAATCAAATATTCTCATCATTAGTTGTTATTATAAGGGAATCATCTTGGATCATGTGAACTTACAAATGTTATCGAAAATGAAGGAACAAAACGATTTGAAGTAATTAGGGAAGCAAAGGGAGAGGAGTGGAATTTACATTACTGTAAAAAATTGAAATTATTGGACCACTTAATTGGGTTATTTGCATTTTGGACCCAAAGTATAGGGGTATTTATTTTCTGGACATTGGTTTCTTTGATTATTTTAGGACCCTAAAGTTTATGGAATGAATAAAAAAGGAATTTAAATTTTGTAGATTGAAAAAAATGCATGTGCAGTACTGTTTTTATTTTTGTTTCCATGTTTGAATTTATCTCCTGATTAGCGCCAAACTTCAAGACTAAGCTTAAAACTAATATTAAAGCTATAGTACACCTCTCTTATTGATGACGGACTACTTAGACCATGGGTATTTTAGGGTATAACTATTTCCAACATGAATAATTAAGAGATGTGTATTATAACTTTATTATCAGTTTTAACCTTACTTATGAAATTTAACATTAATCGTAAGATAAATTCAAGATAGTTACTAATTATCTTGAGTCAAGATATGTATCACTGTGATGTCAGTGCTTGTTTCACAGATTTATAAATCTGAAAAATAAATCCTGCTAAGAGTGAAAAACAAAAAGAGAGAGATGAAGGAGGTGGCAGAATGCAAGTTGCCCTAAATGTGGGTAGATATTTCCTAGATCTGTCGTGATATGTAGATAGATACATTCATTATCCCCCAATAATTATAATGAAAACAAATGCCTGTAATGCTCAATATTATCGTATAGGTACGTAGCAACAAGTCTCCACCCATCACAGCTCTCCCTCTCCCTCTCCCTCTCCCTCTCCCTGCTTCCTCTATTTCTTTTAAAGGCTGCTTAACAACATAAAAGTCGTCACATTCATACATATTAATATTCATATATATTGCAAAGCAATTTCATATCCACTACCGCCCCCTCTAACTCTCTCCACTTAAATTTGTTGATATATTTTATCTCTCTCCCGACTGTACCTGGCTGTGCACACTGCTGCCTGCACATACAAATACAGAATACACATACCTAGAGATCCATATGTACAGATACCACCATCCAGTACATCCCTAAGCTTTCACAAATTATAATCACATGCAAAAGTCAGACCCCATCATATATCAACTCCTCTAGCTACCTAGCTTCCCCTCTCCATATCCCTATACACTATACATTATCTTTCTCTCTCTCTCTCTCCAATATTCTTCTTCTTATTCTTTCTTCTTGATTGGGATCTGAACAAATGAGAGAGATGGCATTTCTCCCTCAAGAATACATGATGTTCCAGCCCCATCTCCATGCTCATCATCATAATCGTAATCATCATGAATTTGATGATCCTGATCATCACCCTCATCAGGACCCTTCCATCTCCCTCAACATCCTGTCTTCCTGTCCTCCTCAGGACTTCACAGATGGTCACTGCTCTACAGATCCACCACCATATATACTGAGTAACCATATATATGACGTCACTTCCCCTGAAAGTACATAATGATTTACTTTGTTTTTTTTGATATAATTGGCAGGTGGGGGTCATCAAGGAATGGCGGCAACGCTGACAATGATGAACAGATCGATGTCATTTCCATCGTTCCAACAGGAGGAGCAGGAGGATCAGGAGAAGCAGGAGCATGAGGGAGGTGGAGAGGGAGATGACCTCTCAGACGACGGGTCTCAGGTGGTGGTGGGTGGAGGAGGAGAGAAGAAGAAGAGGCTCAACATGGAGCAAGTCAAGATGCTTGAGAAGAACTTTGAACAGGGAAACAAACTGGAGCCTGAGAGGAAAATGCAGCTGGCTAAGGCCCTCGGACTTCAGCCCAGGCAGGTCGCCATCTGGTTCCAGAACCGCCGTGCTCGCTGGAAGACCAAGCAACTTGAGAAGGATTATGGGGTCTTGAAGAGGCAGTTTGATGCCCTTAAGTCTGATAATGACTCTCTTCTTTCCCTCAACAAAAAACTTCATGCTGAGGTAACACAATTCATTGTAAACTAAACTTTATAAATTCAAATATGACCAACCTTATAATCCTTATTCTTGTAAATTAAAGTTTATGAAAGGTCTAACTCCTACAGAGTCCGGCCTATCATCTTTGTTACCAAACAAAATCAATTTTTAAGTCAGAATTTGACAATGATGATCAACTGTATATACTAGCTAAACACTTACAGATTTAATTTTCCGTTCGTAGAAAAGTTGTTCATGCATTAAAAAAAATTCTACACTTATTTCCAATATTTATCGTTTTAACAATTATAAGAATCTTCGGCTTACATATGGAAACCTGACATGCATGAAGTGATTATGGTGGACGTTGACTGGCTTAGTAAGTGTGTGGGGTATCATATAAACATTTAGGATTATAAACTCTTACAAACATATATTAATGTTGAGTTAAATTTATGGATTATAATCCTTGCCCAGGAAGTTAGGGAAAATTAATTAACATGCTCCTTCACAAAGAGGAATTTATGTCGTTTGCTTGGATAACTGGTTTCATATACTCCTTCATTCCAAATAGGTTGTTTTACTTTGTTTTTTTATGGTTTTCCATGTTACATTTTAATTATTAATATTCTAGATTTTATCTTACCAAGACTCGTAATATTATATTTAAATAAAAATATTTTTCATCACAAATTTAATAATGATAGTAACTCAACCTATAATTCAGGCTAGATCACTTTCTTTTTCACTTAATTCACATCCATTCACTTTAATTATTTCTTAATAATCATAAACTTTTATCAACACAACTGGTTATATTTCTTATTATGCACGTTGCATTGAACAAGCTTCCAATATTTCATTTACTCACCTATATCCATGCCCAAGCGAATGGCATCTTATCCTTTCACAATCTTTAATATTTATAGGAAATGTCGTAGTTACAATTTTTTCTTTAATGTTTTAGGTCATATTCAAGTACTAGGGCACACCAATCCACCTTTTATCCAATAGTAGGGTCATATTGTTATGTTATGTTATGTTAAAATAAAAAAGGAATGAAATAACTTTCTCAAGAGTTTTCAATATTGGTTTTTAAAACGGATTGAATATGTGTGATCATAGTTCTATACGCTATGTATCACATAACGTACTTGATAAATAAGACCCTTTTTTTATACGATTGGTTGCGGTGTGATAATGGTGGTGAAATTTGAAAAAGTATGGTGACTTGTGGTAAATTGTGGTGTGAATTATGATAAGTGAGGTAGATGAGGAAAGATAACGTGAAAAGTAGAGGATAAAAGTGAGGAAAGAGAAAAGTGAAAAGATTTATTAGTAATGATTATGGTGTGGTATGGTGAAGTGTGGTAGAAATTTAAAAGTTGCAGTACGGTGTGTTACCGCACCGCAATCTACTGTATAAAAAAGGGGGCCTAATAAAAAAGTTGCTAGTAAATTTATAATTTTGTCAACTGTAGAGATGAATAAACAGATGGGCAAAACCCAATTTAGTTTTCTCATATCATATTCATTTTTCAAATACTAATCCATGTTAACAAATTAAATTGACAAGTTACAATATAAATGGGCGCATGCAGCTAATAGCGTTAAGAAACAGAGAAGCAGGAGCAGAATATGGAGGAGGCAACAACAGCATCAATCTCAACAATGCAGACACAAAGAGCTATTGGAGCAACAATGGGAGTGACATCAGCTCTGACATCAACTTGGGGACCTCAAGAATAAGCACACCTCAAACTTCCTTCAATAACATCAGCATCACCCAGCTCCTAATTAACCAAAACCC
Source organism: Portulaca oleracea (assembly GCA_029582165.1). NCBI lineage: Eukaryota > Viridiplantae > Streptophyta > Magnoliopsida > Caryophyllales > Portulacaceae > Portulaca > Portulaca oleracea. Next base: position 16,205,172 of record CM055872.1, read on the forward strand.
CTCATCAAATCATAATAATAATGATAATAACAAGCCTGAATTAGACCTAATCCAATGCCCTAAACTCGACCCCCCATCGATCCAAGACGATTCATTCTGCACCATGTTCACTGGCGGAGGTGGCAACGGCAATGCCGGCGTTGATCAAACTCAGACAACTGCATTCTGGGCTTGGCCTGAGCAGCAACATCTTAATTAATTTATCATGGGTGATTAATTAGCATAATTAATTACTACTTAATTACACCTGTTTTTACTCTTCTTTTGTCCTTTTTTTTCTTGCTTCTTTTCTATTGCCCTTTGTTTTTGATTAATTGTTGCTTTTAATTAATCATTGGTGTATAGTATAAAATATGCTTTTAATTAATTTCAGTTAATCTTGATAGCATGATTTGAACTACTTCACATATGATTTTATAGTTGTACTATTCATTAAATTATTCTTCAAGTATAAAAAATTTATCGATTTTGACTTTTGATCATGGTTAATGTTTTGACATTAACAAAATAATACCAATTAGCAAAACCCACCATAATATGAAACCACGTTTCAAGTGTTGGATCTAATAAGTGAGGTGCTTTCTAAAACAAACGGTGTATTTTTTAACTAATAAAATTCATCAAACGGAAGGGGAAGAGAGGGAAAGGAAAGGGAAATTACTAAAATTAAATTCGTTTAGATTTAATAATGAGGAGAAGGGAGAAGAAATATTAAAATTATTCTCTTCTCCCGCTTTCCCCCTCGTTTAGAGTTATGAAAATGAAGGACAATAAAAGGAAAAGGATATGTGAAATATTCTCTTCCCTTCCTCTTCGTTCACCCCTATTTAATTTCCCAAACAAACAAATAAAAATATGTTAACTGTCCTCTCTTCCCCTCCCCTCCCCATCTCTCTCCCTCGATCTAAACAGATTGTTAGGTAATTAATATGCACGTTACAAATAAAGTCTTAAATTATATTTAAGGATGATGGAACATAATTTTATTAACTTTTAAAACAGAATATGGCATACCTACAAATATTTTACATGAACATATTTTTTGATTTACTTATTCTGAGGGTTGATCCCGTATGGAATGTACACAATGCATTGTATAGATTTTATGAATGGATTGATATAGGCTAGGGAAGCTGAATAAAAAATAATCTTTGTCAACAATTTCTAATCATAAGCTCTTTATTTAATTGACACTAGATTATATGTACAATATTGAAAAATAGAAGGGAGAAAATAAATAAAATGCCATAATCATTGAAAAAAATAAGGGAAAAAGCAGATCTGAGAGTAAGAAAGCAGGTGGGATCCAGCTCTGGTCATGTGGGTATGGGGGGCATGAAGTTTAAAAAGATTCTCTAGAAGATGTTTTTTTCAATCTTATTTTATTTTCCAACTTTAAATTTTCTGTAGTAAACGAGAAAGCTCAATTTTGTTTGGGTTGCTGGATGGAAATGAATTTCTGTAGTTACAGCCAATTTTGTAATAAAATGCAATAGAAAACAAAAAAATGTTGGAAATCTGGCATAAAGTAGCTTCTCCGTTGCAACGTCGTCAAAGAAAGATGTGAGGAGTGAGAAGTCGAATTAGGGCATATTCTTTTCTTTTTTTTTTATTATACCATATCAATCACAATTTATAATAATCTGCAATAGTGAGTTTCAATTCAACTCACTGCTGACGTGACATGAAATGATAATGGAATGAGATCGTATAGAACATTTTAGTGGTGAGAATGAGACTCATCTCGCAAGAATCTCGCCGTCAATCTCGCGAGACGAGTTTGAAAGCGAGTTTAACATACTAATATTTTAATCATAATTTTTTCTTTTTCCTCCTTCACATCATTTTTTATCAATATAGCCAAATAAATTATATTATTAAGTAGGACTTATTTACTTTTTTTAATTAATATGAATCAAACTCATACTCACCATTGGAAAGCAAGCTAAATAAAGACTAAAATTTTGACTCTCTTGATAGGGGTCCACAAATTCCACGCCATCCAATTAGTCAAACTCAAAGTCACCATTGAGGGTGCTCTAACCACAAACTATCACATATTAATAGGGGTGTGCATTATTCGGTTTTGAACCGAATAAACCGAGTAACGAACCGAATTGAACCGGTCCAAACCGAACCGATTTTTATTCGGTTCGGTTTTCTGTTTGAACTTTAGACCTTATTCGCTTTTCGGTTTATTCGGTTCCGGTAAAAAAAAAACCATCAAAATGTGCATTATTCGGTTCAAAACCGAATAAACCGAACACCGAACCAAACCGATTTTATTCGGTTCAGTTTTCGGTTTGGACTTTACCCCTTATTCGATTTTGGGTTTATTCGGTTCGGCCTGGTTTGGTTCGGTTTTGAACCGATGAACACCCCTACATATTTATATATCATATCACACTTTATCACAATAACCATATTTTTTTCTCACTTCACTTTTCTCACTATACTTTATTCTCACCTCACTTACCATACCAACGGTTCCTATCACAAATTTTACAACAACTTAGGCCCTGTTTTTTTGCGGTTGGCAATCATGCACACATGTGCATGACCTACATGATTTGCCACAACCCACCACAAAATGTCATTCTACCACAATTCACCACAATACACCACAAATTACTTTTTCCCAATTACCAATACAATATATATATATATATATATATATATACACAAAAAATTCACAACATACCAATAACTCGCCACAATTACACCACAACCCGCCACAATTTCACAACACCATACCGCAGAATACCGCATAAAAGAACAGGGTCTTACCGCATTGTACCGCATAATATCAAATCATCCAAATTTTTTTCCATGTCATACTATTACCACTACCCACTGTAGAAAAAAAAAAATAGGGCCTTAGAGTAAGTGCAATACTAATATAAGTTCTTGGAATGTAAGCCAAGATCTATCTTTCCACATCATTCATCATTTCTACTTTTTGAAACATCATTCCATTTAGGCCATGTTCTTTTGCACAGTGTGGTGTGGTGCAGTACCACAACTCATCATATTACTCAATCTTTTTCCACACTTTACAACAACTATTACCAATATATCTCCTCACTTTTCTGTCTCCTCACTTTTCTCCTCTATTTTTCACATTCTCTCTCCTCGCCTACCACATCAACCACACTTTTCACAAATTTTACCATACCATTGTACATCTTATCCCACTTTCCACAATTTCATCACACCCAACCATTTCCTCATCTTACGAAACGCACAAAAGAATAGTTCTTTAACAATATGAACTCATTCCTACTTTTTTTTATTTCAAAATATTTATTATAGAAAACCACTCTATCCTAATTGTATATTTAAGTATTAATGGATAATAATAATACGATCTTCGGAGGTATTGGCCGATAATAATACCAATAATTTGTTGGAACTTAGTAGTACCAACTATGGACCTATTTTTCAACAATAGTATGTCGCCGTGTTGGTAGGTGTTTAACTCGACAAAAAAACGACGTGTTATCTAATCGTCTGAGCTCGAAGGTGTAGCAAGTGGAAAAAATGTTGATTGTCGATCACTTTGTTTTGTCAAGTAAGTTGCATTGATCAATTTAACTAAAAATCAATTTAAACTTTAATTTTTACATAAGGATTATTGGATGATAATACACTGAACGTTAGGGGATTTGACAATAATGCACTGAACTTTTTTCTTGGACTCTAATACACTGCACTTTGAGGGTATTGGACAATAACGCATTGATCAGACCAATTCAAATGGTGGGTGACGCGGTGGCTGTCCTACTTTGAGGTGTCGCTTTTCTATTTTTTTCAGAAAAAACTTTTACCATGTAAGAAAGTATACATAAGCAGGATGACTAATATATTTTTTTGGAAAAAAAATAGAAAAACGTTACCTCAAAGTAGGACAGTCACCGCGTCAACCACCAAATGAATTGATATGACTGCATTATTGTCCAATACCCTCAAAGTTCAATATATTAGAGTCAAAGAAAAAAGTTCAGTGCATTATTGTCCAATACCCCTAAAGTTCAATGTATTATCATCCAATAACACTTTACATAATTACGTAGCTAAGTTTGGTAATGTTGCTCATTGGAAAAAAAATGTGGTCGTAAACTGTAACGCCCCGGCCCCTCCCGGGTCGCGGACATTACCGATAACTGCTTCAAGGATCGCTGACTGGCCCCACAAATCACCACGAGTCTTTCCAACGTGTTTCGTCCTCGCTCACACGCTACCTGGGAAAACTCGCCAGGAGGTCACCCATTTTGAGACTACTCCCAGCCAAGCACGCTTAACTGAGGAGTTCATAATGGATGAGCTACCATAAAAGAAGGTGCACCTTGGTGATATGAGTAGTCATTTCAATCTTTTTAAGCCACACTTCAACCACATATCCGGGGTATTACATAAACATTTTTTTAGCTTACTCTGGCCTCTATGTAATAACCCAAAGGAAACCACCCCCTTAATACGTATTAGTTAACCTATTAATCACGGTTAAAGATAAATAAGTATTAATTAAAGCGCATGTTCCAAATTTTTCTAACCAGTGTGTGTCTTACAGAACTAGAACAGTGCAACGACCATCAAGACTCTTAAATTAGAAATATTTGTCAATATCCGTCACCCGATATGGGTTATAGTAATCAAGGTGAAATAAGTATTCTTTTTCCGGGACACGATATATTATTTTATTCCTTTACCCAAGACGATTTTAAAAAAAAATAATTATGAGAATATCCAAAGTGGTGTATATTTATGTTCGGTTGTAATTTTTGTGGTTTTTATAAGTTAAGGTTGTCGATCTCAGGGATGGGTGTGAGGCTTGATTAAGGGTAATTGGTTTGTGGAAGGGGTTTTCCTCACAATGCGGAAAGCAATAAATTATGTAAATAAAGCAATAACTAACCTAGACATGATAATAAGTAAGAAAGCAATAAAAGATGAAAGCAATTAAAAGCATGAAATTAAGAAAGTAATAAACTATAATTAATTAATGAAATTAGAAACAAGAGATTATACCTTTGATGATCTAAACTTCAATTGAATCCTTCACCTTAAACTTTCTCCCGAACAAATAAGAAAGCGTGAATTGGATTACTAAGAATCCCCAAATCCCCACTTGAGAGTGAGATTTGTGGCCCTTAGCCCTCCTCCTCACTAAAAATTGGATTGTTTGTGGCTAATCTAATAAACCTTAAGAAACTTTAAAACCTTTCAAATACCCCTATTACTAATAGAACCTTAACATAATGAAACCTAATTCTAACCCTAATAACTATAACAATTGATTAAAGCCTTAATAAGAGCTGACAGAAAATAAATGAAAACAGAACATACTAACCTACTCTTACTGTTGTTGACCGAATCAAGGGAAGAAGAAAAAAAGAAGGAAATCAAAACCCTACTCCCTACTGCCCATTAATCGAACAGAGAAAGAAGAAGGTAAAGAAAAACAGAGAAAGAGAGAAAGAAAGAATCAGAGACGAGCAGAGACAGAGAGAAAGACGAGACAAAAGAGGGCACGAATTGAACCAAAAATCAACCAAAAACCTCAGAACATCCAATCAAAATCAAATCAAACTCAGAAAAAAATCAAACCAAATGCCGAATACATTCAAACCGAAAACTAATATCCAATCTCTCAAACATTCAAGAAAACGAATTACATGAACAATGAAAACAGAATTCAAAAGAAAAGCGTTTAAAAACTTAAACCTAAAATCTAACCCTAAATGGAGGCTTTTGGGGCGTCACTCCCAAAATCAACCATCAATTCCCCCGAATGGCTCTCTTCCTCCCCTTTTATAGTCGAAATCGATCTCCTCCCTTCAATCCAAGTCGTCGAACCCCTTAATCTGGACGGTATAGATGCGTTTTGACAGTTAGAGCAAAGATGATGATGCGTCAATGGTGCTTGGATGCTCAACTTCGTTGGTTATCAACTAATCTGCACAGTAGAAGAGAAATTGAGTGAGAGAGAGATATAATAGCGTGAGAAGAAGAAAGGAGAAGAGAAAATGGAAAGAGATGAGAAGAGAGATGGAGATGAGAGAAGGAGAAGGGTGTTGTGGCTTGGGGTGTGTTTGGTGTCTGCGCACATGAGAGAGGAAGAAGAACATAGAAGCAGGGAGAAAGGGACGAGCAGAAAAGAATAAAGGAAAGGGGAAAAATGAGTTACAATTAGGGTTTGGGGGGTGATGTTATTCGGTTGGGAGTAAGGGGGAAAATGGGGCGGTTTAGCTGGGTAGGATATTAGGATTGACGGGTCTAGGTTTTGGGTTAGGCGGGTTTGGGTTTTGAATTGGGCTGGGTATTCAGCTGGGCCGAAAAGGAGAAGGAAGAGGGAAATGGGGAATTTGGGCTGGAATTGAGAATAAGATTTAGGTTTTGTTTATTTATTTCTAATATTTACAATTTTGATTTAGATTAACAATAATAATAACTAAAATAATAAAATGCTATAAAAATCTAATAAAAGAGTAAAACATAATAAAACTACTAAAATAGTTATTAAAGACAAGCAAGAATACCCTATAAAAGAGAAGAAATTCGGCTCAGAATGAGACCGAACACCACTCCAACACAAGGGTTTGCTCGCCCCGAGCAAACTAAAAACAAAGAAAAGGACTAGAAAGGAAACTAAAAAACCCTAACTCACTTTCGCAGGAATCGCGGATGCATTTAGCACAAGCATCAAGCCCTTTAAACCCCCCGGTAGCCCTGGTGGACGAGGTAGGTCTCGTGAGGGTTTATAACAACTATACCCACAAAAGCCACGAGAAAAGAAAAATGGGAAAGAAAAAGAAGTGAAAACCGAAAAACGAATCAAACAAAAGCAAAGAAAATATTCTCGTCCCCAATCATGCACCTAGTTCCCCAACCCGCCTCAACAATCAATTAGAAGAAGCAAGTATAAACAAATTAAGACACGAAGGTTGGAAAACTGCCAATCTTTGAGATTTTGAACCAAAACACTTCCTGATGAGCAAAACACCTCGTGCATATGTGCAAGTGGGCTCTAGTCGGTCCTTCCTATCCTAAACCAGACAATCAGAGTTTTTCTCATGCTCAAGCTCAGGATTATCTATCCTACTTCACTCTTGGTTTTTCTTTCAACCTCTCTTTTTCTTACTTTGCTCTCTTTTCTTTCTTTTTCTTACTTTTCTCTTTCTTACCATTCTTTTGCTCAACTCTTTTTTCCTTTTTTTGCTTCGCTCTTTTCTTTCTTTTTCAAAACCTACGCTCTTTTCTTTCCACTCAATCCGTTTTGTGTCTTTTAGAGCGTTTGTGTCTGTTTCATGATTTAAGCACCGCCGCAAAGGGTTACCCTCCCTGCTGGGTTTCTCCATACGTGAGTGATTGCACTTAAGGGGCGTAGGGTGCCGATCCACCCAAACTAACCCATGACGGTAGGTCCGACAGTAATTATTTAATGCATTAATTAAGAGCTTAAACAATTGAACAACTAAAACCGTCTAAATTAGGTAAGAAGACACAGTCAAAGCGTGTAAGATTTGAGGATTCCGCTTTCCCATTCCATGTAGAGGTCTAATAGAGATAAGTCATTGAAAAAATCCTTCCTAAGGCCTATCATAATTCATACCGACCGCTTCTAACTGATTGAATCAGCCAATTAGACAACTATCTACACAACTGTGAACGGAAACATCTTCAAAAAGAAAAACAACTTTTGGGTTTTTCACAACATTTCTCCCCTTTTTTCTTTCACACACAAAATATTTTTAGATTCTGGACACAAACTACGAAAGAAAAAAACAAAAGACTCAACAACTAGGTGATCTACCCATGACAAATGGAAAATAGCACCCCCCCACTCCAACACAAGACATCACGATGTCTCCATTGTGAGAAGGGTGTCACAAGTAAGGTAGAAAACCAAGAAAAACATATATACAAAACACTTATCACAAAAAAAGCGGTGGGGACCCGAGCCCACACGGCTCCAACAACAATATGTATCCAACATTCACACTCAAGGGGTTCGCCACCAAAAAAGAAAACCAAGCATGCAACATGGATCAAAGATATATACATACAAAGAGAGGGTGGAAAGAGGTTACCTCATAATCTTCAATAAAAGCACTCAATCCACGATCCAAAGAACACCACACCATAGGTTAGAAATAAACAAGAAAAGTATACTATGTGTGATGGTTCACATGCAAGATCAAAAGGAAAAACAAACTATACAAGACACTAGGAACTAAAGAACTAAGAAAACAAACTAAAATATTTACAAAACAACTCTTTTTCTCTTTTCTTAGACTCGAAAACTGGAATGCAGACTACCCTCCCACTCCAACACAAAGAGATTGTTGTATCCTCAAATGGAAACAGAAGTAGGTAAGCAAGCAACCCAAAATAAAAGAAAAAGAAACACACAAAAAGAAAATAAAAGAAGAAAAGAAAAGCGACTTACTAGCTGTACAAGATAGGGGAGGAAGGATATTACCTAGAAGGCTTTTTTATCAATAAGCTCATTCCTTCTCACCTCAAGATATCGGGCTCCAAATCAGAACCATTCAACGCCCGGAGTAACAAATCATGCACCCTCTCATGCATCTCAGAGTGATGTAGGTAAGAGCACACTCGCAATAATACATCAACAAACATTAGTGCTCTTAACAGTTTATCGAATGCCTTAGAAAAGTCATAGAAATGATGAAATGCATGAATATACAAGACTTTCCTAGGCATAGATAAAGAAGACATGACAAATGGATCCTCCCATTGACTCGTAAATGGAGATTGGGTATACAAATCAACGGGAGGGGGCAATTCAACACATTCATGGACATGCTCATGCAAAGACTTGGATGCAAACAACGACTCATAAAGCATATCACCATCAAAAATATTATTGTCACAAACCAAGTTCAAACACTTAGGATCAATCCCCATAGAATCAAGTTCATCATCACAAGATTTCACATCAATGGATTTACAAGAAAGGGTATCTAATGCCTCGCTAATGCAATGATCTTTAATGAAAGTGAACAAATTGGTATCAAGCACACATTCAATCACAACAGATTCAATTTTACTCTCAACAAGATCATGCTCAATTATATCACAAGCATGATAGCATTCAATAAACTCATTTTTTTCTTCACACAAAGGCATGGACAATGGTGTGAACAATGGTTCATCATCAAGCATGTAATCATCAAGTTCTTCATCATCACACACAGAATCATCTTGTTCCTCATGCTCACTAGGTGGGGCTAGAGCTAAGGAATCACTAATCCTCCTTACAAAACTATGTCGATTACAGTAGTCATCATCATAATCATAATCATACACAGAAGAATCGTCATGCATTTCAGGACTCAAAGATGATGAATTACCTATTTCAACATTCGAATCAACCAATTGTGCAAGATAAGTTTCTACCCTAGGTTTAAGCTCGTGCTCAAATTCATGCATGCATTTATTCACCCTATCTTGTAAACCAACTATTTTAGCACCAATTTTATCTAGTCTAATGTCCATACAATATTCGGAAGCATGAGACGGAGATTCACAATACACACACAAATGACGAGACTCAACAACATCACATGGAGAAAGATCATAACGTTTCTCATAGTGCAATTGAGCATGAAGAGCACACGGATTGCCAAAACAAGAACCAGATTCTCCCCAAATTGGCGAGTATCCGTGTACAACCAATCAAATGATTCCCAAGCCCGATACTCATTTTCAACATTGAAATCAAAGTAATTCAGAAGAGAACGGGTCTCGAAATTCAATCCCTCATTAGTAACAACTAACACTTCCCAATTAGAATAAATATAACCATGAGGGGCCCAATAAGCAAGATAATCATTTAATCTATCACGATAATCACAAAATAATTCTTGCTCATTTTGAGGGAAGCTAAAACATGCCATCTTTTTTTCTATTTTTTTTTCGTTTTTTTTTCGATATTCAAGTTTTTGTGCTACATTTTTCTAGCATAATCAAGAAAGCAATTAAACTATTTACACACAAATCAATCACCTAATCTACCAAATAACGTCATCCCCGGCAACGGCGCCATTGTTCGGTTGTAATTTTTGTCGTTTTTATAAGTTAAGGTTGTCGATCTCAGGGATGGGTGTGAGGCTTGATTAAGGGTAATCGGTTTGTGGAAGGGGTTTTTCTCACAATGCGGAAAGCAATAAATTATGTAAATAAAGCAATAAACTAACCTAGACATGATAATAAGTAAGAAAGCAATAAAAGATGAAAGCAATTAAAAGCATGAACTTAAGAAAGCAATAAAACTACAACTAATTAATGAAATTAGGAACAAGAGATTATACCTTTGATGATCTAAACTTCAATTGAATCCTTCACCTTAAACTTTCTCCCGAACAAAAAAGAAAGCGTGAATTGGATTACTAAGAATCCCCAAATCCCCACTTCAGAGTGAGATTTGTGACCCTTAGCCCTCCTCCTCACTAAAAATTGGATTGTTTGTGGCTAATCTAATAAACCTTAAGAAACTTTAAAACCTTTCAAACACCCCTATTACTAACAGAACCTTAACATAATGAAACCTAATTCTAACCCTAATAACTATAACAATTGATTAAAGCCTTAACACGAGTTGACAGAAAATAAATGAAAACAGAACATACTAACCTACTCTTACTGCTGTTGACCGAATCAAGGGAAGAAGAAAAAAAGAAGGAAATCAAAACCTACTCCCTACTGCCCATTAATCGAACAGAGGAAGAAGAAGGTAAAGAAAAACAGAGAAAGAGAGAAAGAAATAATCAGAGACGAGCAGAGACAGAGAGAAAGACGAGACAGAACAGGGCACGAATTGAACCAAAAACCTCAGAACATCAAATCCAAACCAAATCAAACTCAGAAAAAAATCAAACCTAATGTCGAATACATTCAAACCGAAAACTAATATCCAATCTCTCAAACATTCAAGAAAACGAATTACATGAACAATGAAAACAGAATTCAAAATAACAGCGATTAAAAACTTAAACCTAAAATCTAACCCTAAATGGAGGCTTTTGGGCGTCACTCCCAAAATCAACCATCGATTCCCTCGAATGGCTCTCTTCTTCCCCTTTTATAGTCGAAATCGATCTCCTCCCTTCAATCCAAGTCGTCGAACCCCTTAATCTGGACGGTGTAGATGCGTTTTGACAGTTAGAGCAAAGATGATGATGCGTCAATGGTGCTTGCGTGCTCAACTTCGTTGGTTATCAACTAATCTGCACAGGAGAAGAGAAATTGAGTGAGAGAGAGATATAATAGCGTAAGAAAAAGAAAGGAGAAGAGAGAATGGAAAGAGATGAGAAGACAGATGGAGATGAGAGAAGGAGAAGGGTGTTGTGGCTTGGGGTGTGTTTGGTGTCTGCGCACATGAGAGAGGAAGAAAAACAGAGAAGCAGGGAGAAAGTCCCATATAAGTCATTAGGTCATGGCATGCATTGGGTAGGTCCGTGTCGGGAGTTTTCCTTTTCTAATTTTAATTTCCATACAGGCAAAATAGGACCCAAACAACAAAAGGTCAAGTCTTGGGCTAGAGTTAGATCTCAAAGATTGTCAAGCTTCTCACCAATCTCGTTCACACCACCAAGTACAGGCCTGCCTGTCGTCCTGGATACGGATTCCGATACTTCTTCCCAAACTTCGTCGACAACAAGTGATTCTGTGTCCATTCCTTCCAACTTCATGGCTGAACCTAATGATCAAGAAGTTCAGGGCAAACCCATTACTGTTGCAGACCTTTTTGATGTGGTGCGGGACATTCGTACTTTAATAGAAACACGGTCTAACCAACAAGATCGTAGGATAGAAGGAGTCATCGAGGCTATCCAAACAATCAATGACAAAATAAGCATAGGACAAGATATGGAGGATGATGATAGAAGTGTGCACACTGAAAAGATAGAACCTCGGGATGAGCAGCTTATGACATTTCGAGACACTAGGGTCGATAATCTATAGAACATGCTAAGGCAAATCCCTCAATTCAGGGAACACTTTTTGGACATTGGCTTACCAACTGCTCCACGGGCCAAGCTTCCTGACAAATTCTCCTTGCCCGAGAAGAAATTTAGGCCCATGGAGAATCCCACTCATCATGTGCGTAGCTTTGCGCGTATGATGGTCTTGCAATAAGTAGACCCTAGTCTGTATGCTCATGTCTTCCCGTGGACTTTGAGTGATGAAGTCTTGAAATGGTACTACACCTTGCCTGTAGATACCCAGGAGAATTGGGAGGCCACTTATAAGGCCTTTATTCAACAATATGCAGCTAGTCAGGATGCTGATGGGACCATGAGTGACATGGCGGTAATTAAACAAGGTGAGGGAGAGTCATTCATGAGTTATTTCAATCGTTGGAGCGCTCAAAAGGCCTTGATGACTGACAAGATAACTATGGACTACCAAATACAAATATTCATACAAGGGCTTAGGCCAAGATAGGCTAACTTGATGGAATGCCAGTTAATCCCAAACTTTTCAGCTCTAAAGAAGCTGGGGTTGATGGTGGAAGCTAAGATAGAGAAGACCCCGATCTCATATGGTTGGAAGAATCCCACTTCTACCAAGAGGGTCGGCGGCGCATCAAGTAACCCACCAAAAGCCATCGAGGCTCATGCAATTCAAAAGCTTACCACCTACACTCCCATCGATACTACTTATGATGAAGCTCTAGATCGACTACTTAAGAAGGGGAAGATCGAGTTGCCCTCTATTCGAGCTGAGCCTGAAGTAAAAAGCAGAACTTGGGATGCTAGCAAGTTTTGTAATTATCACCGCATGCGCGGGCATGACACCGAGAGGTGCTTCACCCGCAAGAATGTCATAGAGGAAATGATCCGAAACAGGACATTGCCCTTACCCAAGGCGGCCCAACAGAAGCCTAATAACAAGAACAACCCATTCGGGGTCACCATGACCACTGTCGACGAGATCGACTGGGACCCTACTGACTTCATCACTGATGTAGGGACTCCAAAACCCAAGTCTTATATACTAACTTGGCTAAACATCAACGGAGTTTGGGATAGTGAAGAGGAGGATGTGTACCAAGGTGATGAAGAAGATGTGTACCAGGCTGACTTTTGGGATGCTGACCTCAAAGTTGACATTGAGAAGGTCATCCCTAAAGTTGCGTCCCTCAAAATCAACCAATAAAAAGATCTTCCTCGTGAAGCCAAGCGACCGAGAAGGACCCCTACCCCAGAAAGCAATCAACACAAGATTGTTCCTAACCAGGAGAAGCATCAACCCGATGTCACTCCCAAAGTTAAACAAGCCGACATCGCTTTCTCACTAGGTCCGGAGAACCAACCAGAGGAACCCTACTCCTCCGCCACCGCCCTCCCTGTCCTCAGATCCCACTGCTCGCACTCATAACCCACCTACCACTGAGGTAACCCCTACTGAGGACGCATTCCTTAGGCAGTTCAAGAAAACAAAGGTAGACCTCACCATATGGCAATTGCTAAACACATCCCAGTCACATCGCCAAGCACTTCTTAACGCCTTAAACTGAATTCAGGTCTCCTCGGACACTCCACTCGAGGATATAGTTGCCTTTGTGACTACCCGAAGTTATAGCCTCACCTTCGGTGATGAGGACCTACCTCAAGACGGACCTGCTCATAACAAGGCTTTGTACCTGACTATTATGTGTGCTAACAAAGTTGTTCCGTTAGTACTAGTCAACAACGGGTCAAGAATAACATCCGCCTCGAGAACCGCGCAGAAGTTGGGTGTACAACGTCAACACTTAACCCAACAGACTGTTCAGCTCAGGGCCTATGATAATTCCCCTAGAAAAACCCTGGGTTCTGTGATCTTCCCAATCACCATGGGGCACATGACAAGGAACATTGAATTTTTTGGTTATTGACATCCCGACCTCTTTCAACTTGCTGATAGGCCGACCGTGGTTGCACGAGAACAGGGCGGTGGCCTCAACTCTGCACCAACAGGTGAAAATGGTAGTTCAAGGACAGATCATTACCATAGGAGGTGAGGAAATCTCTGCTGTTGTTACTCCCGCAACACCTGTCTTAGAAGTTGAACATAACTCTATGGATGAAGAGTTTCACAACTTCGAATATGTAGCCACGCTGAGTTTAGATGAAGATCATTTCGATTTCGACCCCTACTCTAACCTCAAGATCAACGCGATGTTAAGGGACATGGGGTATTTCCCTGGCCAATCTTTAGGGGATCCAAACAGGAAGCCGAACTTCCCACCACTAATACCGAAGAACCACTATCCTTTCGGCCTTGGGTACATTCCGACTGAGGAAGAGATTAAGCTTGCTAAACGGACAACGGCTAGGAAGAGGAAAGTTGATGACCCTTCACCACTTTCTGAAACCAAACCCTATCCTTTAACCCTCAACGGGCAATGGATAAGAGAAGGAGACGATTGCCCCTATTACGGTTTCCCGGAACCCTATTACTTGAAAGATAAGGGGACCACAGTCGCTGGTCTAGAAATTTTTAATGATTGCATGGTCATAGAGGATGGATACTTTGTCCCGAGCCAGGAAAGGAAACCACCTCTCGAATGGACTCATCTCGCTGGTAGCGGTATCTTCGGCTTGCTGTTCGGCCAGGAAGCCCACAACAAGAAGGATCTTGCTAACGATCTCGTTGCTGCTCTCTCTAACCCAGGATTCGACCCGAGTAAGCTGATAACTGAAGACGGAAGCTACCGTGAAGTCTCGTGGGTTGATGTTGAAGCTGGAAAGGAGTTCACCATAGCTTTAGGGGAGTCTTTTAAGTCTGTCAAGTCTGGTCCTAGTTTCCCTTTTGATGAGTTCGAGTCTGCGTCTGTCGGGAAAGTCCCTGATTCTGCTTTCAATGTATTTGCTTCTGGTTTCAATAAGATGAACAACTTTGCTTATCCTGTTTCTTCCCCCCATTCCCTGAACTGCTTTGCCAACGATAGTGCTGAAAATATGGACTCGAAAGAACTAATAAAAGCTGTTGAAGAACATGAAAACCACACAACCATAATGGAGGAAACAATAAGCATTAATGTAGGAACTTTGGAAAACCCTCGAGAGTTAAAAATTGGGAAGTCCTTAAGCCTAGAAGAACAGTCCAAATACACCGAGCTCCTTAGAGAGTTCATAGATGTTTTCGCTTGGTCCTATGAGGATATGTCGGGGATAGATCGAGAGATTGCTGAACATTCCATACCCCTCTACCCAAATGCTAAGCCAGTAAATTAAAAGCTCAGGAAGATGAAGCCAGATTGGTCTCTCAAGATAAGGGACGAGGTGATAAAAAAAGCAGGTTTCATTAAGGTGGTTGAATATGCAGAGTGGTTAGCAAATGTTGTTCCAGTACCTAAGAAAGATGGACGAGTAAGAATGTGTGTTGACTTTAGAGACTTGAACAAAGCAAGTCCTAAAGACGACTTTCCCTTACCTCACATTGATATCCTAGTTGACAATACATGCGGTCATGAATTACTTTCCTTTATGGATGGATATTCCGGGTATAATCAAATAAAGATGGCCAATGAAGATATGGAGAAAACTTCCTTCACTACACCGTGGGGGACCTTTTGTTAAGTAGTAATGTCGTTCGGGTTAAAGAATGCCGGGGCTACTTACCAACGAACGGCCACAACATTACTATATGATATGATGCATAAGGAGGCATAAGTGTATGTCGACGACATGATAATCAAATCAAAAGAACGAGCAGAACACCCTGCTAGTTTGAAGAAGTTCTTCCTTCGGCTTAGGATTAGGAAGTACAACATGAGACTGAACCCTCAAAAGTGCGCCTTCGGTGTCACTTCGGGCAAACTGCTAGGTTTTGTGGTCAGCTCAAGAGGCATAGAGGTAGACCCTACCAAGATCAAGGCAATCCAAGACCTCAAACCCCCAAAGACGGAAAAGGAGATACGAGGCTTGTTAGGGAGAGTTCAATACATAAGTCGATTCATCTCAAAATTGACCATGATATGTGAACCTCTATTTAAGAAGTTGAAAAAAGGGACGAAACCAGAATGGGATGACAAATGTCAAGAAGCCTTTGACAAGATCAAAGAGTACTTGACACACCCACCAGTGCTGATAGCGCCTGTTCCAAATGAACCATTGCTTCTTTACCTCACTGTTACGGACTCGACTATGGGGGCGATGTTAGCTCAAAAAGTAGGAGGACAGGAAAGAGCAATCTATTACTTGAGTAAGAAGTTTCTCGAGTATGAGGCGCGCTATGCAGAGATAGAGAAGATGGCATTAGCCCTTGTGTGGGCCACTAAGAAACTTCGGCATTATATGCTTTCTCACACCGTTCACATCATTGCTGAAAAGAACCCAATTAAATATGTCTTGGAACAACCTATAGTCAACAGTACAGTAGCCCGATGGATGGTAATGCTCTCAGAATTTAGCCTCAAATATGTGCCACAAAAATCCATTAAAGGGAGAGCCGTGTCAGATTTCCTAGCCAATTCACCTTCGAATGAGCCTCCTGTAGCTTATCTAGAATTTCCCGATGAACAAGTCTTCAACACTGATGACGAAACATGGGAAATGCATTTTGATGGTGCGTCTAACCAAGCTGGATGCGGGGCCGGCATTATTTTAATATCACCGGAAGGAGCACACACACCCATATCCGTAAAGCTTGATTTTGGGGTGACAAACAATGCAGGTGAGTATGAGGCCTGCATTCTTGGCCTTCAAGCAACATTAGAAATGAACATCAAGAGGCTGAGAGTTTCGGGAGACTCTAACCTTGTCATCAATCAGGCAAACTATAATTGGAAAGTGAAGGATCAGGACATGGCCGCATATCAGACTTATCTCACTGGACTATCTAAGAAGTTCGACTACGTCACCTTTACACACCACAAAAGAGAAGACAATGAGTTGGCTGATTCCTTAGCTAAACTTTCGTCATTAATCACCATCCCCGCAGGGACAGAAGGGATGCCCATTGAAATTCAAAGAAAAGGCGAGCCAGCATACGTGCATTCTCTAGAGGCTCACGAAATTAACTCGGACTGCTGGTATTATGACCTTTACATGTATCTGACAAAAGGAGAGTATCCGGATGGGCTCGAACCTAGGGCCCAAAGAGCAATCCGACTTAAAGCAGCACAATACTGCATAATTCAGGATAGACTCTACAAGAAGACAAGCATGGGGATAAACCTACTATGTGTCGATCAAGAAGAAGCAGAAAAACTCATGGAGTCCGTACACAGCGGAGAATGTGGACCACACATGAATGGAAGGATCTTGAACAAGAGGATTCAGAGAGCGGGCTATTACTGGACCACAATGGAGGCCGATTGTCATGCTTTCGTAAGAAAATGTGCTAAATGCCAAATATATGCGAATTTACAGCACCAACAACCTACCTACCTCACAACTCTAACATCCCCACGGCCATTCTCAATGTGGGGAATAGACATTATTGGAAAGATCTCACCCACTGGTACCGGGGGACATGAATTCGTATTGGTGGCCATTGATTATTTCACAAAATGGCTGGAGGCAACATCTTATGCTAAAATTACTTCTAGACATGTGGCTAAGTTCATCCAACAGAACATCATTTGTAGATACGGAGTGCCACATGAAATAGTAAGTGATAATGGGAGACATTTCATGAAAGAGGTCACTGAATTGCTTGAAAAGTACAAAATTCAGCATCGTCACTCATCGATATCTGCACTCAAGCCAATGAGGCAGTAGAGGCAGCCAATAAGTCACTGACCAGAATCATTGAGAAGATGGCAGTAACTTATAAGGACTGGCCTGACAAGTTACCTTTTGCTCTATGGGGGTACCGAACATCAATTTACACAGCCGCCGGCGCTACCCCATACTGTCTAGTTTATGGGATGGAGGCAGTACTACCTGTAGAGATAGAAATACCCTCCCTAAGGGTTGTGGCAGAGAGTCAGATTCATGAAGCCGAATGGGCCAGAACACGCTATGAAGAATTGACCCTAATCGATGAACGGAGACTAAGGGCTATGCATAATGTTCAAGTATACCAAACTAGGATTTCAAGGGCCTTCAACAAGAAAGTAAAGCCTAGAAATCTTAAAGAAGGAGATCTGGTTTTAAAGGAAATGAGGGCGCCTATCCAAGATCCCAGGGGGAAATTCAAACCAAATTGGAAGGGCCCTTACATTATTAAAAATATACTACCTGCAGGAGATGCAATTTTGACTAACTCAGAAGGCGACGAGTTGTCTCAACCCACTAATTTGGACCAATTAAAGAAGTTTTATGCTTGAAGCGTGAGTGACATAGCTAAGACACTAGATCTGGCCCAGAAACTTAGCAGTGTTTAGAATAAGGAGAGGTGAACTACGAAGGCCTGATTCTACCTTGGTAGATACGTAGGAAGCCCATTTCGGGCCCGACCCATTTATATTTACAAATTCAGTTATTTATTTCTTTTTTAGGAAGGACAAACAGTTGTATTGAAAACGACAGAATTACTATTATTGATGATAGATATAAAAAGTTCATTACATCGCTTTAGTTTTCTCCTAATTAAAGATGCAAAAGAAATAAAAGGCACACATTGAAAAAAAATAATAATTAAAAGTCCTAAAGAAGATTGCAAGAATTCACTTGCAACTTTTTATTCAGCATAAAACAAAAAAAGAAATTTTTGGCTAAAGCAGATTCAATCTTTCTTCTCCTTCTCGGGCCTCTTGCTAGACCCGACATACTTCTCCAGAGGTGGTGGATGACTCCTCTTCTTGGATTTCTCTTTATAGACCATAAGCTGTTTCCCTTTACCCTTAGGAGCAGGCTGGGGTTCGGTCCTCCTAGGGTTAGAATTGGGCTCTCTAATCCTTAAAGCAAGCCTAGTAGGCTCCCTATTCAGACGCTCACTGGGTTTCTGGGCATCTCTAGCCTTCTCAGTTGTTGATTTCCCAAAATCCAACCTGCTAAAAACCGACAGTTGATGTTGAACATCTACTTCCCTCAATCTCCTACGCTCCTCAGGATCTTTCTCAGTCAACCACTTGATATAACATTTGGTTACATAGGTTGAGTAGGCCTCTTTCTTACTCTTAGGAGGCTCGATAACAGGTTGTCTTTCCCAGTACTCATACCAGCTGCGAATCATGTTCTCAGACACGGGAAGGCGATCCAATGGAATACAATCTGTCGTCGGTACAGTCTGCTTCCGGCCCATCTGTCTCATAACCCTCAAAGGAAAGTAATAGGTTATGTGGGTAAGGCTAATCAATCGCACATGGACTTTTCCCTGTTGAGGACAAGCATAGTGACTCACACCCCACCAATCGATCCACCAGTTAACTGGAGGACCTTTCTCGAGACGCTTGACCCAGGACATCATGGGCTCCTTCTCATCTAGATGTAATTTTCGGTGCAACACCCTATGAACACGCTTGTTAACTTCAGTCAATGGTGGCGCAATTTGTCTCAAATGCTCCATCAACCAAATCTGCAAAAAAAAAAAAAGAAAAAGTTTAGTCAAGCCTGAAAGAGGAATAAGTTTCTTAAAACAGGCGGAAAAAAAGATAACAATAATATGAGGCAACATGTTGGCCCGCACAACCAGGACGAATGACTCGGGCCGATCAAGATACATGCGGACCACCTCGGCCCAGCGTGGCCCGCACGCCACTGTCAGCCCAAATCTAGTTCAGACTCCAGCGCCGTGCGGGCCTGCATGCCTCCGTCAGCCCAAATCTAGTTCAGACTCCAGCGCCGTGCGGGTCTGCACGCCTCCGTCAACCCAAATCTAGTTCAGACTCCAGAGCTTCGCCGGCCAGCACGCCTCCGTCAGCCCGATTCCAGTTTGGTACGGATCCGCCTGCTCAACAATAAGATCAGAACTGCGCCGTATTCTCGGAAACCGTGTCATGTTAAAAAAAATGAAAACACAGAATTTTTACTGTGACTTTTCAAAGTAAAAAAAAAAAGAGAGAAAATAATCAGACTGAGCCTCGTGCTGGCCAGCACGACAGCCAGTCAGATTGCCCGGGACAGAGAGCCGTGCTGGTCAGCATGAGCTCCTGTCACCGGTTGGGGTTAATGAAAAAAAAACGAAAGAGGACGCGTACCTGTAAGAATAGGGGGCTCCCGCGCCATTCACCGGTCTCGGCATGGGTGTCAAGACCGAGGATAGTCTCACCCTACGACAGCGGAATCGGGTTCAAACCTCCTCTCATGCCTTCCAGAACATTGATGAGGCTAACCGACACCGTCCCTATCTCCATGTAATGAAACAAGAATTGCCCTATGATGCAAAAAGCGGCCGCCCGAGCTGTCACCATGGGTCCTAAATTTAGGGTTTCAGGTGCTTGAAAGTATTCTAGTAAGGCTAAGAGATCAACTTCCTTTCCTAACAACACCCTATTACAGATTCTTTCAGGCAACCTAAGCAGACTTTTGAATTTAGAAGGCGCATCTTTTAGGGGATGTGGAAGTGCAGGCATCACTAAAGAATTCATACCGAACAGTGCGTTCCATTCCTCTAGTAAAGGGCATAACTCGACGTCCCCAAAACGAAACACATGCATTTTTTAGTCCCAGAACAACATACAAGCAAGTAGAAAATCTACGAACAACACTACTTGCTTCAAACTTAAAAAAATGGAAAGATTGTACCTTTGAAGCTCACGTTTCTCTTCCTTCGAGAGAGTGCTTAACCATATCGATAGCTTTTTCTCAAACCCCATTAAAAAAAACACGGACACGCTTCTCGAGGAACGTACACGTCTTCCAAAGCAGAACACGACGGTAGTGACAGAATAGGGTTACCGTTGTGCAGACCCGCACGCGCCAAATAAAGTATCTCGCACAAAGCCCTAGACGCAGTAATAGTCGAGCGAGCGGCGCGTAGCTCGGCCCGATCTCGGTTCAATTAGCTCTAAAATGCGATCAAGTGGGTCAGCACAGCGTCCCTTACAGTCAGGCGGGCCAGCACAGCTCTCGGCCCAATATCAGTTTCAATCAGCTCCAATACAGTCGGGTGGGCCAGCACAGCGTCCCTTACAGTCAGGCGGGCCAGCACAACTCTCGGCCCAATATCAGTTTCAATCAGATCCGGCACAGCGTCTCGAGACCTGACCCAGCACAGGCAGGCGAGCCAGCATAAAGACTCCAGGCGGGCCAGCACAGCACCCCTGCTTGTTTCAACCCAGTATAAGTTTCCTGTTAGCCCAGGATTATTTTGTACAGCAAACCCGATATCATGGAAATAACATAGAACTCACTTGTCATATTTTTGACTTGTCATGAAATTAATGAAAAGTCAACTTCCGACACTTAGAGTTTGTTTTATTTTAGATTTTTTTTATTTATGGAGAGCGGTGGTTATCCACACCGCATGCATACATAAAATAGTCCATACATAATCATTGCTTTCAGAATAGTTCATGCATACATGTTCATGGCATACTGCTAGATTAATGCATACATAAAACATTAGAGTCTACTAGTTAAGTACATATGGTAGCATCTAGATAAAGCATCCCAGTACATAATTCATCATTCAAAGCATGCATAAACCTTATTTGCATTCTAGCTTCAAGAGCGGTGAGAAGGACTGTGAGAGATATGATGGCTAGAACTCGGGCCCGCATTCCCTGAACCTTGGCCAGCACCAGGATATTGCTCACTCCATGATGGACCACCTGCAGCTCCGAAGAGGTTATCCACAAATGCAACGCCAGTAGGAGCAGTGGCATATGGGTCGACCCCATGAGGAGCTAAAGGGGGCCAGCGAGATGAAGAAGAAACGGCCTCGGAAGAACCAAAACTTCCAAGTATTTCCGTACCGCCCGGGTCAAAACTCCCAAGTATCTTCGTACCACCAGAGCCAAAACTCCCAAGTATCTCCGTATCGCTAGGGCCGGAGCTTCCCAGAATCTCCGTCCTTGAATTCCTCTAAGAATCACGCATCTCAGCATCATGAGATGGGGCAGGAGCCGCATCGATCATCATGGGATCCCTTACAGCCTGTCTAGACCGACGATCAGATGCCTCTCCAGAACGACGACTGGAGCGACGCCCCGAGCGGTGACTTGATCAATGGCTAGATGGCCCCACAGAGCGTTGTGCAGAATGGGGGTCCGAATATTCAAGAGGCTCGGTGTCGCTTCCTCCTTCTCCCATAGGATCGCCATGGTCATAAGTCATCTCAACATCACAACCACCACCTCCAAAAGACTGACCACGGGCCGAATGATCTCCGTGAGTACCAGAAAAAGGTCGATATATTTGCAGAAATCGATCTCCCGAGGGCGTAGCATCAGAAGTACTAGCACACCCCATTAACATACCTATAGTAGTGTGATGACGAGAGGGTTCCCCAAGCTCAAAATGAGGGGATCGAAAGTCACCAATCGAATGGCGAGGAGGTACGCGAGGACGATGTGTTTGAGTACGGCTAGCATCAGAGTTACGTCGGGACGTCCCTTGACCTCCTCCTCCGCCCCAATACGAGCTGGACCTTGAGTAGAGCTATGAGTTCTACCATTCCATCCGCCATTGCTATTCCCACCACCGGAGCTCGGCTCAAACTCATCAGATCCGGAAGAGCGAAATTCGCTATGATACATGTGAATATCAGCCGGAGAACCCCGATAGCGACCCGATCTGGATAACCTGCACCTCACGAAGCTAAAGAGGGAATGAGTAACTCACAGCAGTTGCTTAAAGCTGAATAGAGAAGGGTGAAAAGCAAGAGAGAGTCAGTTAAGAAAAGAGATAGCGTAAACAGTCGAACGAAGTACAAGACAGTATACACTAACCAAAACCTTCGTATCATGCCCCAGGTAACCATCGTCATCAAGCAAGGATATCCAATGGGGTACACGAAGTGATCTAGAAGGATCAACCAGCTGAAAGGGGGAATAAATGTTATTATAGGAGGCACGAAGAGGATGAAGAAGGTTTTCAAGCTTACTTACTGCTCGAGGGGTGAGACGCCCGACGAATGCTTCGTATAAAGCAGGATGGAAATCATCCTCATATCGTATTGCGAAATCGACCCAATGTACTCCTTCGCAAGCCTCCTCAAATTCCCTAAGAGGCATGACTCGGGGATTCATCATAGTAACCGGGGGATCCACAGGAATCCAAGGATCAAAGACGCCCATGATCTGACAAGACACACGTTCGCCTAGGTACCAGACATGGCTGAAAGGTCTTGTCAAAAGGATTCTCTGAAAGGTAATCCCGTCTGCTTGGATTCGTGCCCCGGAATGGTCTTCCAAGTTTTGCCAGGGGCTCCAGTTTATGTCATCTTTGAAACATATGGAGGTTAATGCATAGGTATCAAATGCCTGTACCTAAAAATTCATAATTCAAACTGAAAGATAAAGAAGGAAGAAAGAGATAACAACACATACCGACCTCGCTCTAAAAAGCTCCCTACGCAAGGCATTGAGGGTTCAACTACCCCATCTTTCTTGGCGTACATTGGCCTTGGACCAGCGCGTAGCAGTCGAAATGGCCAAATCTGAAGCATTGGTTACTGGAGCCAAACGAGGGAAGTACTCATAAAGCCAAGACTGCCATCAAAGGTTATGGTTAGCACGAAATATGGGCACAAGGAAAAAGTGAGCAGCAAGTTATATACCTCGAGGACTTTCCATAAAGCAGGCCCATAAGTGTAAAAGTTATCGTCTCTCCGTGGCAATTTGACTCGGCAACCCATCCGCAGACTACGGATGAAAGAAGCATAGGCTGCCTCACCCCATCTCAGATCACGTATAGCACACAAATCAGCCAAATTCACCAGCCAATAGAGATGAACATCGCTCCCACTATTAGCCAGGAACGACGCCCAAATAAAATAGGCAAGGAGTATTCGTGCTCGTTGTGGGTAGGGGAGATGGAGAAATGCATCGTCCATGATAACACTTTGGAGTTGAGTGTAGCTTAAAGGCTTGTTGGACACTAGCCCTTCCATGATAGGCCCAAAGAGCTCTATGGCAGTAGGGATACCCCTTTTGAATTCTCGATCAAATCTCAGCGGTAGTACTCCCCATCGTAATCCTGTAATCACAACAAAGTCGGTGGGAGTGACCGTCATCTCGCCAAATCGAAACTGAAACGTATTCGTCGTATCCCAAAAGAAGTCATTCAAAGCTCTGCCAGGACGGTGAGGTTTGGGTTTCGCCCATGTCTCGAGGCATCTAAATAGAGGGAGAAAGCCAATATGTTCCAAGATAGGCAGAGCAATGTTCATACGATGCTTCAACGTAGACACCATTTTCTGTATCGAACCGCATGTCTTTATACCATCATCCTGAAATTCCACAAACAAAATTTTAGATTTCACAAACAACATTTTAGGAGAACAAATTCGGGAAATAATCTATTTTCCGGATTAAAACTCTTAAGTTTCAATGTCGTAAAATTTTAGGAGAACAAATTCGGGAAATAATTTATTTTCCGGATTAAAAGTCTTAAATTTGAGGGTCGTAAAATTTTAGAAGAACGAATTCGGAAAATAATTCATTTTTCGAATTAAAACTCTAAAACTTAACATCCCGAGGAATTTTACGAGAACTAGTTGCTCAATACAATGCAGAGAAAAATTCATGAATAATACAAATTATATGGATTAAACTCTAAATGCATACACAACCAACACTCACTCGGCCGGCAGGCCGGGTCTCACTGACCAATTAGCCGACTGCACTTGGCACGCCCATTTAGCATGCCGGTCTCACGACGACCCGAATATTGGGCCTCGGCCCATCGTGCTGGCCAGCATAGCCGAGATGCCAATTTGGGACAACCTACTTTAGTTCGGGCCGAAAAATCTAATGTTTAAGCTATTTGCTTCATTTTTTCCAACCGCGGGCCTAAGCACAAATTTGCCAAAATAAGCATGAACAACACATGAATTTTGTGCGAGATTTGAAGTTATGCATCCAAACATTGATTAAACTGACATGAACTATACATGCAATTTATATAAGATTCGGATATATGTTATTCTAAGCATATTTGAACTCCAAGTTATGCTAAAAAAAAACCGAGAACAGGCCACTCACCGGGATGTCGGACCTGGCTAACCAAATATGTTCGTTCGGGTATTGAGTAAGATCTGTCGGATCGAAACCGCCTTGGGGAAACCAATATCGGGCATAAAAACTATTTTGCACCCAATCCCGAGCCTGAGGCGCCGAAGTACCCCGGAATTTATTCGGTTGAGTCATCCTAGAGTAAAGCCACATCAAACCGAGATTAAGAGTTTGAACTTTTTTTTTCGGGCTAGCGAATAAATCGAAAAAAAAAGCATAAAATGGAAAACGCGAGACTCGG
This sequence comes from Portulaca oleracea, assembly GCA_029582165.1. NCBI lineage: Eukaryota > Viridiplantae > Streptophyta > Magnoliopsida > Caryophyllales > Portulacaceae > Portulaca > Portulaca oleracea. Next base: position 16,230,497 of record CM055872.1, read on the forward strand.
GGTCATTGTCGGCGGATTCGCCTGCAGAGCAAACCCTCAGAACCCGAAGCCGCATCGGGCGGTCGGCACAAAAAATGTAACGGACTGAGACTGAACGAACACGCGGGTTTGCACAGTACAAAAATAAAACCCCAAAAAAACAAGACCCGAGTACGGTCAGACGGGTCTGCACGGGTGGTTAAACCCGAGACCCGAACTCCGTCAGGCGGGTCTGCACAACGCGGAAATCCAAAAAACCAAGACCCGAGCTCGGTTAGGCGGGTCTGCATGGCAGGTCAACTCGAGACCCGAACTCCGTCAGGCGGGTTCACACAGCTCGAGAAACCAAAAAAAAAAGAAAAAAGCAAAACGAGAACAAAATTCACCTGCACACCGTGAAACCCAAGGCCCGGGAATGGTTGGGCGGGTCTGCACGAGCCGACAAAAACCCGAGAAATGAGCTAGGCGGGTCTGCACGAGCCGAGAAAACCCGAGAAATGAGTTAGGCGGGTCTGCACGGGCTTGAGCTAAGCTTGAAGACGCAGCAAAAATGGTGCTTTGAGCTTGAAATAATGGGGATGGAAATTGTAGAGAGAGAAAATGGGAAATGTGGATGAAGAAGACAAGGTGGATGGATATCTCTGGTCACCTTTATTACCCCCACTACTACCTCACACTTCCCCACCTTTTTGAAATTCAAAATTAAATCAGCCAATTTGACCGATTAAATTAGCATTTGACTGCTAGGTTGACAGATTAATTAATCAGTTGACCCGTATTCTCAACATGAAGAATAATGTTGCACACTCAGATTTATGTTATTTTCAAGAGAAGTACAAAAATATTATTTCTTTTTTTTTGTATACTCAGAAAATAATTAATTAAATCAAGAGAATGCGACGTAGTGCGGTGCGTTAAAATTAAATTAAAAAAAAAATCAAAAGAAATGTGGAGTTACATATCCATATACTTAGAAAATTTAATTTTTCAGAAAAGGAAGTGACAAACGTACGATATATTTTCAAGAGAGTTATGAATGTTCATACACTCAGAAAATAATATGAAGTCAGATATGAATTTTGATCACCACCCCCAGTTTGCACACTGGGGGCTAACGTTGTTTTCAATTCACCGACGTCGGCGCACATGCGATGTCAATTCACCGACGCGTCGGGCGTAAGACGATGTCGATTCAATCGACGCCGGGCGCGTGCGATGCGATGTCAGTTAAGCCGGTCGTCGGGCGTTTAAAATACGATGACAGAAGATTGAAATACAGTTAGGCGCAGGACAGTTGCTTCCAAGCATCGACAATCAACAAAGTACATAGGATATTGTTTCCGAATGTCAATTCAGCCAGACGTCGGGCGTTAACAGTACGATATCACTTCAGCCGGTCGTCGGCCATTTAAAATACGATGATAGAAGTCTGAAATACAGTTAGGCGCAGGACATTTGCTTCCAAGCGTCGACAATCAACAAAGACATAGGATATTGTTTCCAAATGTCAATTAGCCACAATTCATGCATCCGGCACAGGACTTTCGCTTCCAAGTGTCACCTAGCCTCAAGACATCACTACTGCAGCATCTCACCCTTTTTTTGGTATATTTGAATACTTTGATCTTCGTCTTACCAGACTCGATCAAAGTGGGGGCTAACTGTAGACACCCAAAAAGTGTCATTGTAATATTGTAATTTTATTTTCTAGTATTTATTTTTATTTTATTTTTAGCATAGGTAAAATGCCAATTATGTTTAAAATGCAAAAATGAGAGAAGAAAACACCACAAAAAAACAACCCACAAAATAGACCCAAAATCAGAACAGGCCCAAGAGGAGAAGGCTGGTCCAGTGTAACCACGGCATTGGCGGGTGCCTGCGCCCATTTGCCCACCGGCATCAGGCGGGTTCGCCGCAGAGCAGCCCATTACCCGGATCCGCATCCTCGGGTCGCGTGCAGCGCAAGCTGGCCTTGGAATTCACGCCAGGCTGGTCTGCCTCTAGGCTACTTTTAGCTCCTAGCTATGTTTAGCCCCTAGCTGTATTTAGCTCCTAGCTATATTTAGCAAATTTTCATTTTTTTCCTCACTCACTCACCCTATAAATACCCCCTCTTCCCATTTCATTTTTCACACCAAAACCACCTGGGAGTATTGACACTAGGTGGATTTCTCTTCTTCTCTCCCTCTCTCATTTGCATACATGCATTCTGGCATTTTTATTTTCGCATTTTTTATTTTCGTTATTATTTTCTTGTAATCACCAATAATGTTGTAATCCTGATATTAATATCAATTATGACTAATCTAAACTGGATTATTTGAGAAGATAACTTTATTTTGTCTTTATTGCTTTTATTTATCGCTTTCATTCATTTATCGCATTCTTTTATTATTGCATTTAATCCCGCATGCATTTAAATAACATCAATTAATTTAATTAATTCTTCTCTTCTACTCTTTTTCTTTAATAAACTGATCTAGTAGAGTCCGTTCATTAAACGGGCGGATTCGAAGGTTTTTACTTTCGAATTCGTAACCTTACCCCCGGATCGGAATCTCATGGTTCGCGGTTAAGCGGAGTCAAGAAAATTCGAGTTTATCAATTCTCTTAAAAATTGATTGGCTGCTCCGAAAAAATAAATTTGATTAAATTTGATTCGCTAAATGTTAAATTTTATTCGAATTTTAAAACTTATTTATTTCCCGAAATGATTTGAATACCGAAAATTGGAAATTGGTGTCCTCGGTCCAACATCCGGCACCCTATGCGGGTCAGCACGGTTGTTGGCCCGAGCCCATCGCCAAAGACCAGTGATCGAATGCCCAGAGTCACATCAGTAGCGCCAGTGCACCAAAGATGGCGCTGGGTCGATGACCGTAATTCTCTGACCGCCTCGATTTCCGTGCTAATCATTTCCGATGTTTTTGGTTTTATTATTTATTTCAGGCAGATTGTAAATTTTAATGTTCGTAATAAAATTCAAACATTTCATGTGAACATTTTTAAAGTGTAAAAATTCAATTAAATCCCTTAAAGACTAGACACCTCTTTCGACTTGCCTAACACCGCATAGGGCACGGTTGGAATTGTCCTCGGGTCCTACAGTAAGTAATTTCCTACACAAGTATAAGGTTATTGAAAATTAAGTTATCGATAAATTACGTTAGGGATAAGTTACATAAGAACCCAGTTATAACAAGGTTTAAGCGAGTAAGTTTTAAGTTCTTTTCACCTAAATAAATGCACCGCCCGTGTTATCGTGCCTTAGTGCACACCAGGGAAACCGTGCCCTAGTGCACATCAAGTTAATCGTGCCTTAGTACATACCAGGGAAATTGTGCCTTCGTGCACATCAGGTTAATCGTGCCTTAGTGCACACCAAGATAATTCGTGTCGTAAGTGCACCCCATGGAAATCTGGCAAGGAGACTTTAATCAAAGTTGTGATTCAGGCCATCCTCACATACATCACGAGCATTTTTAAGTTGCCAACAACTCTGATCGAGGAAATTCATATGATGTGTGCACGATTTTTTGGGGGTCTAGAGAAGGTCAAAAGAAGATCCACTAGAGGTCTTGGCAATCCATGTGCAAGCCCAAATGTATTGGGGGGGGGCGGGATTTCTTTGCCTTGATGTTTTCAATGATGTGTTGTTGGCCAAGCAACGATTGAGACTGCTACACAACACTGACTCATTATTGTACCAGGTGTTTTAGGCGAAATATTTCAAAGGAAGCAACTTTTTAGAGGCTTCGCTGGGTCATAATCCTAGTTATGTCCGACACAATATTTGGGCAGCCAAGGCACTCCTAAAAGAAGGCCTGTACTGGAGAGTGTGTAATGGGAATTCCATTGATATCTAGGAGGATGCTTGGGTGCTTGATGAAAATGGGAAACACTAATCTGCATCGAAACCTCCTGGCCCTGAACTGAATTTAGTGTCAGACATCATTGATGACAAAACAACATAATGGAAACTATCCTTAGTAGAGCAGACGTTTAATGAGAGGGATAGAAAGCTAATTCTAGCAATCCCCCTCATCCATAGATTGCCAAAAGACTCGCTTGCTTGGTGCCTTGATAACAGAGGCATATACACGGTCAAGACAACTTATATGTTGGGAGCAAGCTTGATCGACACTGGCCCATGCTTTGGGATTCGGGTTGTATCCCCAAAGTCAAATATTTTGGGTGGCAGTGGATATCACAAATTCTCCCTGTGAAATCTCTTCTGCATCAAAGACATATCGCTCAAGAGAATGTATGCCTAAGATGCAATAAGGAGGAGGAGGATGGCTGACACGCTATTATCACCTTTGAGGAGGTCAAAACTGCTTGGGAAATGGTAGTTGACAACATAATCATGGGGGTGGCAGTAGCGATAGAGCCGACACAACTATTGGAGAATTGGAAGGAGACATGCGACGAAGTAGGGCTCATACTCCAGATGACTTTAGCCTAGAAGCTATTGAGGCTGAGGAATGAGAGAGTCTTTGAGAATAAACAGTTATCGGTACTCCCAACAGTAGTAGATGCAGAGCGAATGGTGAATGATCAGATACAGCTGCAGTTTTGGACGAAGCGAGGCACCCAGCAGCAACCCCTCTCAAGCATGGAAAGGTGGGTACCTCCATGGCAATGAACACGGAAAATCAATTTTGACGCCCTGGTAAATAATACTGGACAAATCGGCCTTGGTTGCTAGAGATGAGACCGGCGAGGTAGTAATGGAGTCCTATCATCGGTGAAACTAAAGCGATAATTTTCGCGACGCAGCTAGCAAAGAGGTTCTCATACCAAGGGGTTCTCATAGAATCCAACTGTCTCACGTTAATACACAGAATGCATAACCCCGTCTCTTATTTTAGTGAATTTGATATTCTAATAAAGGACCTTAAATCTCTTTGCAATTGTTTTTTCTAGTTGTGAGTGGTTACATGTTAAGCGGGATGGCAACCTAGCCGCTGATAGCATGGCGAGGGTGAGCCCTATTGGGGAGGAATAGGTTTGACTGGGAGTGCGTCCAAATATGATTTGACCATATGTATTTGTAGACACCAAAATAATGCTTAAATAAGTCCATGAGGATTTCGTACATGTTGGACTCCTCGAGGATTTCGGGCTGATATAGGTCCCTCGTGGATTTTCATCAAGAGAGTCTTTGGGTCAAAAGGGTCCTCGCAAGTTTGTTGGTCAAGAGGGTCTTTGGGGATGCAGACCGCCGGTCAAGTCAAAGTTAAAGTCAACTATCAAGGTCAACTTTTGGTCAAAGTCAACTCTTGGTCATAGTCAACTCAAGAATCCTAAGACAAGAATCCTCGCGGATTTCTTGTTGGCCTGGTACAAAAATCCTCGCGGATTTCAAGTTGGCCCAGTACAGAAATCCTTGCAGATCAAATACTCCTGGTCAAAGTCAACTTTAGGTCAAGTTAAAGTCAACTCCCGGGTCAAGGTTAACTCCTAGGTGAAGGACAAATCCTCGCGGATCCTTGACTAAGCTCGGGGGTAAATCTTCGCGGATCCTGGCGAATTTGAGGACTGGGCTCAAACAAATTCCTCGCGGATCTCTTGAACTGGCCCAGGAAAAGCTCCTGGCGGATCTGCCAGTCCAGCTCAAAATTATTCTTGCAAATTTTTTTCTTGGCGGATATGAAATCCTAGCGGATTTTAGGATTTGGAAAATCTTCGCGGTTTTTTGGTTCAAAATGTGCAGTTCCTTTCAGTCAGTGACTGCCCATACCCACTCTCCCCACTAAGTAACTCCTCGCAGATTTGTTGCGAGGTGGGGAAGGGCGTCTTCTGCAGACAACTCCCAAAGGTGAGGCTATAAAAGGGAGGGTCGGTGAAGAGTTCCTGGCGGATTTTAGGCTGGTATAGGTGCACTAAAAAAACATTTTGACGAGCAAAGAAATCCACTGACGGTACAGAGATCCTAAAGAATCTTTTGAAAACATAACAACTATTCTAACTGTGACAACACTGAGAAAATTCCAGTTTGACCAAGGAGATCCTCGCGGATTTTTCAGAGTTTGGTAAACTTTTTTTTGTTATTTTCTGGGTTTTTTCTAGTTTGTAACCATGTAGTCATCAGTCATCGCCCGTTGTAATTTCTTTTTTTTAAGTACTTACTTAAACAATTTATGTACTTGCATGCATTAATTCATAAAATTGTTGTGACAACTTTGTTTTTTTCGTTTTTTTTCTTTTTTCTTTAAAAGCCCGATGCAGTAAAGGCCGCTTCGGTGGGCGGTGTAGGAGCAACCCTCCTACACTTGTACCTTTACCCTCGAGCCTGTTTTTTTGGTTAGAAGATCGAGGAGTTCTTACTTGGTTTTTTCAATTTTCATAAAATTGACTGGCGACTCCGTTTTTTTCATACATTGTTTCACGCATGTTAGCATATTTGATTTTATTTGAATTTATTTCCCGGCCTTCTTCTTTTTGGGTGAGTAATTGATTTGCGCAGCCGGCTCCGGTGGCTTCACTGTCCATGAATCCTTGCGGATTTCTACAGTGGGCTCACTTAAGACACTCCGTGAGTCACCCGGGGGACTGTCTTAGGTCTGACAGCGGCTTAGCCAAGCCACACAGTCATGAAACCCTCGCGGATTTTATTGTTGTGGGCTTGATTTAGGCCCTGCTCAGGCCAACCATGGACAGACCACAGCCTAGAGCTGGCGCCCTAGTAATCCTAGACTAGAAATCCTCGCGGATTTCTGTTTTGGGTGCGCGAACAGGCTTTGGACCGGGTCAATATGTTATGTCATTCAAAGAGAAGAAGCGTTAGGGATTAAAATTTAGTAAAATTAAATATTTTTAACAACATGAAATAATGAAATCAACAAAAATAATAATTTGTGCATAAAACAATTATACGTGCACCCTAGGAAAAATAAGCAACCCTACGTCGATCTCGACACTCTGTGGGGGACTGTGCCCTCCGGGCCGCGGGCCCTACAGTATTGTCGGATAAATTAGCAATATAATGTTTTACATGTTTTCCCAAAAAAAAAAAAAAACATGTTGAAACCCTAAACCCATATCTTCTTCCGTCCACCTTCTCGCACAACACCATCCCAGCAAATGTCGACCCTCTGTCAATCTTCCGTCGACCTTCCCCCAGTAGCACTACAGATGGACAGCAGAGCCACCTTCCGTCAATTTTCCGTCCACGTTCTCAGGCACCCTCGGCTTCGAATTCCTCTGCAGAGCCACCCTCAGCTTCAAATTCCTATGAGTAATTCTGGTTTGCTTACAGATAATGTTTGGATTGTTGATATTGTTCTTATTTGGTGATACTTCGGGAGAGAATGACAGATCAAGAAGGCGAAGAAGAGGAGGGCAGAGAGGGCGTTGGAGAAGGTGCAGATGCAAGAGGAGACGATAACACTGTTGATGGAGAGGGCTGAGGTCGATGATTTCGAGAAGATGATGCTTTCTCTTTCCCCGTGAATTGCAGCTTTTATGATGAAAATTAGGTTTGGTAGATCAGTTGAAGTAAATACTGTGTGTGATTTTGTTGATTCCAACAAGACAAAAAAGGTGAAGTATTTTTCAACATTTCTACTTAATTAGTACTCATGGTACATGAATAGCTTAGGCTATAAACTACAACGGTAGGTAACTCCTTACTCAGAAAGAAGACTAGCATAATCAGAGGGTTAAAATTGGTTTCTGATAAGGTTTCCCTTGGACAACAGCTGAGTAGTTGGCGGAATTGAATGTGTTCGGGTGTTGATTGAGAATGAGGCATCAAATGGGTTAGAGAAAAAAGTTGTCTCTACGGAATCAAATGAAGACTCGAATCTTAACAAGACCAAGGATCAAAACTATGTCCCAGCAGTTGACAAGGTAAATTGTAGCTTTCAAGAACATATTAATAATGACGAAAGAGGAGAAAAAATTAAGAATTAAATAGTGCTTAATTTGAATTGGATCACAAGTTAACTACATCTTCTTGGTCTGAAGGAATTAAGTTGAATGCAGGTAGACAAACAAGAATTAAATAGTGCGTCATTGTAGGCGTTTCACATTGATCAAATTCATTGAAGGGAGGACAAAATTGATTGATGTGCTCACCAACTATCTAAATGGGTCTGATGACTTTACTATTCACTTGGATGAAACATACATGGTTTTCAAGGTATGTATGCTTGATTTTAGTTTCTTTTGGTTTCTTTGATTATTTTGAAATAGTTGTTTTGTTCTCATATAGTCTATCTAATCAATTTTCATGTAATTGTATAGGATGTATCCTCAATTTTGCATCTCCTTGACTTAACTTGCTTGTTTGATTACTGAGTTTTATTACTGAGTTGGACGAGTTAGATGGTTTGAGTTTGATATCGAGTATCTCCTTCTGAGTTTTCTACTTAACTTGTTTTCCACCTTTGATTTGTTCTTATTTTTTTCTTAACTTGAAATTAGTTGAAATTCATTTTCTTGGGAATTCAATGCCACCATGTGAAGATTGTCAATGTTTTGTTCTAACATAATCTATAAAGATTGTCATAATATGTAGTTCCACTTATAGGCCTCTAGCTCAACTTTTAGGATCCTTATTCTTTGAAATGTCATGATCTATCGAATATTTTATTTGATGTTGAAAGAACCCTAAGGGGGGGGGGGGGGTGAATAGGGTTATGAAATTTTCTGCAAAAATAGATCACTTGCAAGGACGTTAGTACCTTAATCTGTTCAGATTAAGGTTCAACGCAATTCAACAAAAGATATCAAGATAAAGGACAATAGATAGAATATGAATAACCTCCTTTATTTCAGTCAATTGAAAAGCATTTGAAACAACCTAAGGTAAAGGACCTTAGGGTTACCGAAAACCAAGCGCCTTGTAAAGGACGCTTCAATTATTTTTGGAAAAATACACCCACCAAATCTCCGTTTGGTGTTAACACAAATCGTTTCCTAATTCCGTCTAGGATTCGATTTTGAGAGCCTAACACAATTCTACATCCGTTTAGAATTTGAGAGCATTCTCACACAAAACTCTCGAAACACTTTTCTCAAACACAAGAACACTCTTTCTTTGTTTGGACACACGATTGCTTCGCCTGGAATCGTTGATTCAATTCAAGCTTGGTCTCGCCTATTTATGTGCGATTGCGGCTGCTTTTGTCCGTTGGAGAATGAATCTTCCTTGCTCTGATTTGCTTCTACTTTCCTCTGGACCGAAATCTTCTTTTCCTTTTTGAGTTTCCTACTAAATTCCTTTATTGATTTTTGCAAGAAAAAATAGATCATAAAATTAGTTAGTCTGGTTAGAGATTTAGACAGGAAATATGAGATTCTTGCTTTAATGGAAATTTTCCCTGATTTGGTGCCTCTGTTTGTCTTTCACTTCAAAACTTCTCGGATGGCTTGATTGACATGAATGTCCTTCAGGTGCTTTGACGCTGATGTCCTTGGGGTGTGATACATGAATGTGTTTTGGCCTGTATTAAGAGGGATTCCACAATCTCCCCCTTTTCGAGTGAAAGATAAAACAAAATGCAAACATAGTATGCACAGTAGATAATATATAGCAGATAAAGGTCATTCATACAGGAGATCAACAAAAGATAGTTTAAGTCTTTTTACAGACCCTGATGATAATAGACTGCCATACTATACAAAAATCATCTCCCCCTTTTTGGCTTTCATGCAAAAATGAAACAGGAGGAATGTTTGGCAGAGAAAGACAGAAAGTTCATGCAAAAAGAAGGAGAAAAAAAAGCAGACAAGGGAATTAGGATTGGGGATCAGCAAGGGGAGTGTCATCAGCGATCTTGGGAGAGCTTGGTTTTGGGGATGCTGGGGGTGCCGCCGGTGTGCCTGGTTGGACAACTTCCTTCAGGAGAGATGCAGCTTCGAGTAGCGCAATCCTTGTCTCACAGAGGGCCTTGACCTCCTGTTGAATCGCATAGACCTCCTGGTCAAGGGCCTCGACAGCAGATTGGATACGAGAGAGATGACTTTGAAGGGTGTTAGAGGCATCCTTTGTAGCAGCAGCAGAGGTGGAAGCTTCCACAGCTTGATTTCATCAAGATGAAGCCAAGAGCAATTGGGTTGCTGCTGATACCCAAGGGTAAGGAGGAGAGAGGTGCCGATTGTGGGCAGATTGAAAGAGGACTTTTCAGCGCCATCTAAGGGAACATGGCAGTAGCGAAAGATTTTAGTGAGTAGGTTCTCGTAATGTAGAGGGCCGGAGGGTGAGGCAGCTGCACGAAGGAAGTGCTGAATGACCATGGCCCCAATGTCAGGATGGCGACCATGAAGGACGTTTAGGAGAAAGGTGGCACAGGCTTCGTTGATAGTTTCTTTGTTAGAACCGCGGGGCAAGATGGTGCGGACAAGAGTGTAGTAAAGAAAGCGAGCCTCGACGTCAACCCGGTGTATTGGGTGGTTTTTGATTCAGTTCGGCGAGCAAAGAGGCGACAAAGTTCTTGTTTTGGGTCGGATAGAAGAGATAGAGGAGGTTTGGTTGGGTTAGGATTGAGGTGTAACATGCGGTCGATTTGGGAGGGGGTCAGGAGAATTTCTATGCCGGCAACCATGGTTTCCACAGAGGGGTATCTGGTATCGGGGATAAGATTCGCATAAAATTCGAGAACTAAAGAGGGATAGATGATAGACTCACAGTAAAAAAAGGAAAAGCAACCCATTTCCAAGATTGTCGAGAAGAAAGGAAGGCATGGAGCAGGGAGTTGGTATCGATGTTCTCACAACACAGGATTTGACGATTAGGAAGGTTTTCCAGGCGCTGCTCATGAGTGACTGCCTGAATGGCAGTCGGTTGAGACTGAATGGCCAGGGCGGCGGAAGATGAAGAGTTAGACTGAGTAGAGACAGGAGGATTGGGAGACGACTTGCAAGAGCGAAGTCGTTTGGCAACTCCTGTGGGTGGGGATGGAGCAGCACTTTGGAGAGCAGGTCGCTTTTTCATGGTGGAGTGATGACAGAAGGAGAGTGGGGACAGAGAGAGGAAGATAGTGGGGCAGCAGGTGATGGAGATAGTTGGGTTAGTGAGGAAGGTGTTAGAGCAGGAGGGTGAAGGAGGGGGTTAAATAAGGGGATGGTGAAGGTGAATAAATTTTCGGAAGGTGGGGGTAATTAAGGAAGGGGAGTGGATTTGGGTGAGTGGTACGGGAAAGTGGATTATTGATTGACGGTTGGGGATTGGGGTTTTATGATGATGGGACGTATTTTTGGAAAGTGGGAGAGAGAAACATTTGAAAAGATTTTTGGGAAAAAGAAAAGAAACGGGAAAAGATAGAGAGAATATTTTCAAAAAGGAGGGAGGAAGAGCGTTAAAAGAATTTGTTTTTAAGAAAAGAAGTTAGGTTGATCAGTTATGGAAGAACTGACAGCATAACCACAATACCAAGGATTAATTTGAGATAACGTGAGGCTCAATGAGGTTGCATGACAATGATGTCAAGGACCTTTATGAGCCTGGAGAGTATAGAACATACCTTGTGGTGGAGGTCCGTAGCTCCCCCTGAATAGGGAATGCTAGCTCCCCTTCAACTGGTCATCAAGTTGCAGCATACCAAGTTCCCTTCTATTTGTGAGGAATTGCTCAGTGGGAAGGGCCTTGGTAAAGATGTCTGCCAGTTGCTGATGAGTTGGAACAAAGTCCAGAGTGATATGACCTTTGTCAACATGATCTCTTATAAAATGATTTTGTACTTCAATGTGTTTGGTACGGGAGTGTTGTACTGGATTCTTGGTGATCTGAATAGCACTTTGATTATAACACTTGATTGGAATATTTGAGAAATCAATTCCAATGTCCTTTATTTGTTGTTTAATCCACAAAAGTTGTGTACAACATGCGCCAGCCGCTATGTACTCAGCTTCTGCTGTCGAAAGGGCAACAACAGTTTGCTTCTTTGATTGCCATGATATCAATGATAATCCTAACATTTGGCATCCTCCAGAGGTGTTTTTTCGGTCAGTTCTTGATCCAGCAAAGTCTGCATCTGTATACCCGATAAGGTGAAGGGGGTTGTTGCTGGGGTACCATAGTCCAATGTCCTTGATACCTGCATGATATCTCAAAATTCTTTTGACCGCAATCAAGTGAGATTCTTTAGGAGCACTTTGAAATCTAGCACATAAGCATACACTGAACATGATATCAGGACAACTAGCAGTTAAGTAAAGTAAAGATCCTATCACGCCTCTGTATATTTTGTCAGAAATGTCCTTACCATTTTCATCATGATCAAGTTTAAAGATGAGGACATTGGTGCTGCAGTGCTTGGCATTCTTAAGGCCATATTTCTTTAGGAGTTCTTTCACATACTTACTCTGATTGATGAAGATGTCATCTTCATTTTGTTTGATTTGTAATCCAAGGAAGAAACTAAGTTCTCCTACTAGACTCATCTCCAACTCCTTGTTCATATGATTAGAGAAGTCCTTCACTAGATTTTCATTAGTAGCACCAAATATAATATCATCTACATAAACTTGAATTATGCTAGAATCCTGACCCGAGACTTTGATGAATAGTGTTTTGTCTATGAGGCCTCTTGTGAATCCATTTCTCAGGAGAAAGGAGCTTAATCTCTCATACCAAGATCTAGGAGATTGTTTAAGCCCATAAAGGGCCTTCTAAAGCTTGTAGACATGAGTTTTTGGATCTTGTTGTTCGAATTCTGGAGGCTGCTCAACATAGACTTCTTCCTTTAGATTTCGATTTACGAAGGCACTCTTGACATCCATTTGGTACAATTTCATATAAGTTGAAGAAACATAGGCGAGGAGTATCCGAATGGCCTCTAGTCTTGCAACTGGAGCAAAGGTTTCTTCATAGTCAATGCCTTCTTCTTGATTGTACCCTTTGGCAACTAATCTAGCCTTGTTTCTTGTGATAGTGCCATGTTCATCTGGTTTGTTGCGATAGACCCACTTTACATCAATGACTAGATGGTGTGTTGGTCTTGGGACAAGTTTCCAAACTGTGTTACGCTCGAACTGATTTAGTTCTTCTTGCATGGCAGTAATCCAGTTGCTGTCCTTTAGAGTCTCCTCAGGTCCTCTGGGTTCAGTCTGAGAAAGAAATGCGTGAAAAGCACAAAAGTTTCTAAGAGAGGATCAATTTCTAATACCTGTTTCCAAACCTGAAAGGAGGTTATCAGCTGGATGAGCTAGTTTGAACCTGAAGGTCCTTGATGGTTCCTTAGTACTTGGTTGTTCAGTTTCAGCATTCTAAGGAGTTTCTGTTGGTGAAGGTCCTTGTTCTTCATTAACTGTTCCCTTATGTTCTGAATCTGGTTGTGTGGGATCTTCAGGAGGAGTTTCTGCATTTTGTTGAGAAGGACCTTGCTGGAATATACGAGGGGTGTCCTCATCATCCTCATCTTGATGAATTTGAAATTTGATGGAGGACCTTTCTGGTGAAGTGGTGGAAGATTCATCGAAGACAACATGAATGGATTCTTCCACCTTCTTGGATGCTTTGATGTAGACTCTGTAAGCCTTGCTAGATATGGAATATCCTACCAGGATACCGTCTTCACTTCTTGGCTCAAACTTACTTAATGCCTTTTTTTTCCATTGTAGTGGACGAAGCATTTACATCCAATTTCCTTGAGGTGAGCTACATTTGGCGTCTTGCCTTTGAATAGCTCATAAGGTGTTTTCTTCATGAAGGATCTTATGGTGCATCTGTTGAGAATATAGTTTGAAGCATTGATAATTTCGACCCAAAGGAAGGGAGGTAAATAATTTTCACAGATAATTGTTCTGGCCATGTTTTCCAGTGTGCGGTTCTTCCTTTCAACTACACCATTCTGTTGTAGTGTCCTTGGAGCAGAGAAGTTGTGTGTGACACCTTCTTGATCACAGAATTTTCCAAATTGATCTTGATTGTCAGATTCCCTTTCATGATCTGTTCTTATGGACACAAGACTGAGTCTTGTAAGGACCTTGAGCTGTCTGTATAATTTCTCAAATTTGTAGTAAGCTTCTGTCTTATCCTTCAAAAATAAGACCCAGGTAAATCTTGAATAATCATCAACAATGACTAGTATGTATGACCGACCTCCTAGACTTTCGTAGGGAATTGGTCCACAAAGGTCCATATGCAGCAGTTCTAAACATCTAGAGGTAGTTATTTTAGTCAGTGGTTTAAAGGAGGTTCGGGTCTGTTTACCTCTTATGCAAGCATCACATACTTTGTCACGAATGAAGTTCTAGGATGGTAGTCCAATAACCAGGCCTAGATATTTTAACTTTTGAAGGGTTTTCATGTTCACATGTCCTAATGTACGATGCCATAACCAGGTTTCATCTGATGCAACTCTAAGACATGTAAGGTCATTGGTCATAGGGTCACTAATGTCAATAACGTACACATTGTTCATTCGATGTCCTCTAAGGACTATATCATGAGACTCTTTCTCTACAACACATGAGTTCTTATTGAACCAAAATTTGTAACCTCTATCACAGAACAAAGAAATGCTTAAAAGATTATACTCTAAACCTTCTACAAAATATACATCATTTACACAACTGATTGAGTTCTTACCGACCTTGCCGACTCCAAGGATCTTCCCTTGGCTTTTGTCTCCAAACGTTACCTTCATAGGTCGTGACCAAATAGTTCCATATTTGCTGGGCTGTATCAAGATTATAAACCCTTTCAAATTCGTTAGAGTTAAGACTACATATTAAAAGATAATCATCATGAGTATTCTTTTTGGCCTGCTCTTTTTCAATATCTGAATATTCAGATCTATCTTTGTTACTCGTTGTGCCATCCGCAGCAGTATTTTGAGGTGTTGGAAAATTCCCTTTGGTGACTATGTCCCAAATGTCCTCGTCTTGAATTCTCAAGAAGATCTCCATTTGGCGTTTCTAAATTGTGTAGTTGTCACCAGTTAACAATGGTGATCTGTTCCATGAATGTCCTTGACTTAGATCTCCCATGTTGTGATCTCCCATGAACTTTGCCACAGAGCAGTTAGTCTCTGAATGTCAGTGGACCAGGCTCTGATACCAAATGAAAGAACCCTCGAGGGAGGGGGGTGAATAGGGTTATGAAATTTTCTGCAAAAATAGATCACTTGCAAGGATGTTAGTACCTTAATCTGTTCAGATTAAGGTTTAACGCAATTCAACAATAGATATCAAGATAAAGGACAATAGATAGAATATGAATAACCTTCTTTATTTCAGTTAATTGAAAAGCGTTTGAAAAACCTAAGGTAAAGGACCTTAGGGTTACCGAGAACCAAGCGCCTTGCAAAGGACTCTTCAATTATTTCTGGAAAAATATGATCCATGAAGGATTGGGAACTCAATAAATGTAATAAAAATCAACCCAAAGCACTACAAATACCAACAACATCCATGGCCACAAGTAGAACTCACAACACCTTCCAAACCCTAACAATGGAGAATGGAGTAGATCTAGATCTCAAATACACCAAATCAACAAAAGCTTGACAAGATATGGACAATCTATAAAGAATACTCACCAAGATTGAACTTAGAGTTCAAAAGATGCATAAAGGCTTAGCCACCAACACCCATTGAAACTCCATTGAAACCCTCACCAAGCTTGAAGAAGGTAGTCCACACCACAAGCTCTAAAGGGGGTACTCCAACCCACCACCAAGAACATTCAAGGATAAAGAGAGAGAGATTTGAGAGGATAGGGTTTGCAATACTCAAAGTTTTCATTCCAAGTTGTCTTCTCTTACAATTGGAGGAGTATTTGAAGAGGATGGGGGATAATGAGGATGCCCAATATTACAAAAGTGCCATTACAACTCATTAAATTAAAAGGGAAAACAAAATAAAAGGGATGAAAAAGGGAAAAAAGACGCAGCAGTGAAACGACACGATCGTGCCAAATGAGGGCACGATCGTGCCACTCAAAATAGCTCCAAAAAGTCTTAAGCTCGAAAACGGCATGATCGTGTTGTCAAACGGCACGATCGTGCGGTACCTTCTGGAAGAATGGCACGATCGTGCAACAAAACGGCGCGATTCTGCCGTTGGCAGTTTTTTCTGCTGACTTCTAACGTCCATAACTTCTTCGTTTTAACTCCGATTTGGTCATATAATATATCGATGGAAAGCTCTTGATGAGTACTATAAGCTCACCAAATTTCATAGTCATTGTAGTTATATAGAAGGAGTTATTATCAAAATAGTGAAGATATATCATTTCTTGTTGTCCAAATTTGCCCAAAAACATGACATTCTTCAACTTGTTCCCTCAAGACTCCTTCCTAGCCTTCTTCCACGCTCAATATCGAGCCCTTTAGCTGAAAATGGACTCGAGCTCGAGCCGGGGATTATTGGTGCCGATGTCGACCCGACCCGAGGTCTTCAAGTGCGCTCGGGGATGGCCCGAGACACCACGAAGGTTTGGGAAGGACCCTCCTTGAACACCCGGAAGAACTTGAGGATGATGTGGAGATCGGTCGTCCATGACTTCTCCCAATGCTCTTCCAATGGGGTTGGAAAACTCACATCAAGGTTGAGGAGAGCTCGGGAGGGGACCGGATCATCCTCCCCTTCTTGAGAAGGACTTGTCCTCAAGTCCGCATCATCCTCTTCACCCAAGTAAGGTGTAAGGTCTCCTACATTGAAGGTAGAGGAGATGTCGCCCATATCATCCGACAATTCAAGTTTGTAGGCATTCTCATTGATCTTGGCCACGACTTTAAAGGGACCCTCGCTCCGCGGCATTAGCTTGTTTCTCCTCTTGGAAGGAAACCGTTCCTTTCGGAGGTGGAGCCACACTAGATCCCCGGGATTGAAGGAGTAAGCCTTGCGATTCTTGTTGAAACGAGCCTTGTAGAGCTCGTTTATCTTCTCAATACGCGCCCTCATCATTCGGTGGAGCTTCTTCATCTCGCTTGCCTTAACCTCCGCTTCAACACTCACACGTGCCTCAATGGGGAGCCAGACGAGGTCAATGGGAGCAAGAAGGGTTCATCGCATACAAGGCTTCAAATGGAGACACCCCGGTAGCATGGGATGGAGCCTTGTTGTAAGCAAACTCGGCCAACGGGAGTCTCAAGTCCCACTCTCGCACATTAGATTTAATGACGCTCCTCAACAGAGTTCCCAACACCCTATTAACCACCTCGGTTTGGCCATCGGTTTGGGGGTGGTAAGCGGTGCTAAAGAGTAGCTTCGTGCCAATAAGTTTCCACAAAACCCGCCAAAAATGTCCCACAAACTTCGAGTCGCGATCTGAGACAATGCTTCGGGGGATGCCGTGAAGACGCACAACCTCCCGGAAATAGAGATGAGCAACATGATCGGCATCATCGGATTTGGTGCAAGGGATGAAGTGGGTCATCTTGGAGAACCGATCCACCACAACCAAAATGGCATCCTTGCCTTGGGCAGTCCTTGGCAATGCTGCAATGAAGTCCATACTTACATCCTCCCAAGGTGCTTGTGGGATGGGGAGGGGAGTATACAAGCCTTGATGGAATTGGCTCTTGGCTCGGTGACAAGCCGCACACCGGGACACCACATCATGCACATCCCCGGCCATACCGGGCCAATAAAAATGCTCTTTCAACATATCCACCGTCTTGTTCATGCCAAAATGACCCGCCAAACCACCGCCATGCACTTCTTTCACAAGAAATTTCCTCATAGGACTCTTGGGCACACATAATTTGTTTCCACGAAAAAGAAAGCCTTCTTGCGCAACATAAGTGGATCTCGAAGGAGGGTTCTCTCCAAAATAAGGGGCGAAGTCCGGATCTTCTTTATAGTACTCTTGGAGGCAAGAAAACCCCAAGACTCTTGCCTCGATCAACGACAACAAGGCATGCCTTCTCGATAAAGCGTCGGCCACCACATTAGAGCTCCCCTTCTTGTGTTTTGCCACAAAGTTGAAGGATTGGAGGAACTCTACCCACTTTTCATGCCTTGCGCTTAATTTGTGTTGCCCGCTCAAGTACTTCAACGCCTCATGGTCCGAGTGTAGCACAAACTCCTTGGGTCTTAAATAGTGAGACCAATGATCAAGGGTGCGCACCATAGCATAGAACTCCTTGTCATAAGTACTATAGTTGAGCCGGGACCCATTGAGCTTTTCACTAAAGTAAGCGATAGGCCTCTTGTCTTGCATCAACACCGCCCCGATGCCAACGCCGCTAGCATCACATTCAACCTCAAAAAGTTGATCAAAGTTGGGGAGTTCCAATACCGAAGCGCTAGACAGCTTCTCCTTAAGGGCCTCAAAGGCCGCTTGAGCCTTGGGAGTCCAAGCGAAGACTCCCTTCTTCATGCATTCCGTGATGGGGGTCGTCAAGGTGGAGAAGTTCCGAATGAAGCGACAATAGAAAGAGGCGAGCCCATGAAAACTCTGCAGTTCGGTGAGTGTAGTCGGTGATGGCCATGACCGAATCGCCTCTACCTTTGCTTCATCCATTGAAATGCCATCCTTGGAAACAACATACCCAAGGAAAGTGACCCTCGGGGTGAAAAACTCACACTTCTCCAATTTTCCATAAAGTTTTGCTCCCGGAGCACCTTGAACACTTCACAAAGATGGTGGACATGATCCGCCTCATTCTTGGAGTACACCAATATGTCATCAAAATACACAACCACAAATTTTCCAATGAAGGGTCGAAGTACTTCATTCATCAATCTCATAAAAGTACTCGGGGCATTAGAAAGCCCAAATGGCATCACGAGCCATTCATAGAGCCCTCCCTTGGTCTTGAACGCCGTCTTCCATTCAACCCCTTCCCTCATCCGGATTTGGTGATACCCGCTCCGAAGATCGATCTTGGAGAACACCGAAGAGCCGTGGAGCTCATCTAAGAGATCGTCAAGCCGAGGGATGGGGTAGCGGTATTTGATGGTGATATTGTTTATGGCACGGCTATCGACACACATGCGGTATGTCCCATCTTTCTTAGGGACGAGTAGGGCTGGTACGGAGCACAGACTCATGCTCTCACCCACATAACCACGGGCTACTAACTCATCCACTTGTCGTTGGAGCTCCTTCGTTTCCTCGGGATTGCAACGGTATGCCGGCTTGTTGGGAAGAACCGAACCCAGCACTAAGTCTATTTGGTGCTCAATTCCCCTAATCGGTGGAAGGCCGGGAGGAAGATCCTCGGGAAAGATGTCGGGGTATTGGGAGAGGACGGGTTTAATTTGTGGAGCTATGGGTGTCACTTCCTCACCTTCATTACTTTCAAGCAAGAGCAAAGCGAGAACTTGCTAGCCCTTGCTCAAAGCTCGCTCGACCCGTGTTTCACTCACAAGGTGGTTTCTCTTCTCACTTCCCGCCCCGGGTGTTTTTTTGTGGAGTTGGGTAGGGGAAAAGGGTTCGAGCACAATTCGCTTCTTGTTCATAAGAAAAGAGTATGTGTTCTTCGTTCCATCATGAACCACCCCTCGATCATATTGCCATGGGCGACCCAATAAAAGGTGGCAAGCATCCATTGGTACCACATCACATAAAACAACATCACGGTAAGTACCAATTGAAAAAGAAATATTAGCTTGTTGGGTTACCTTTTGTTCGGTCTCGTTTCGAGCCGAATTCTTCTTTTTATTAGGGAGTTTTTATATGCTCTAACCCCGTATTTTATTCGAGTTATGAGATTTTTGTAGTTTTGTAGGAAAATAAGAGAGTGACCTAAAATGGAGCCAAAACGGAGCAAAAACTCACCAAATAAGGGGTAGAGGCGAGGTATGTCCGGCGAGCAAAGATGTCCGCTCGCCCGAGCAACACCTCTGGAAGAACAGCAAGATTTGTCGATTGATTTTGAGCCAAGAAGAGGAGAGACAGAAAGCTGGCTCGCCCGAGCAACATATTGGCTCGACCAAGCCATGCTTCTGCACAACAACCGTGGAAAGTTCGAAAAATATGGCTAAGGCAATGAAGAAACAGAGGGCCAGCTTGCCCGAGCAAGGGCCCTGCTCGACCGAGCTGAGCTTCTGAGCTGCCGAGGAGAAGTTGCCGAGGAACAAGAAACACGCGACCAGAATGGTTGCTCGCCCGAGCAGTATTCTGGCTCGCCCGAGCCAATTCGGTTTTCTGCGTACAGGCTGGAAATGAGATGCTGCGTTTTGTGCAACTAACTTGGGTCATTATAAGAGCCTTAGCTGCGATTCCATTGAGGAGGACAATTTAGCTGAAGTTTTAGTTTGTAATTATTGGTTTTAATGATTTCTTAATTAAGCTTTTACTTTCTCTCTCTAAGGGTTTCTTCTTGCCTTGTTCTCCAAGTTCTTGAGATTTTGAATGTAATCAACTTTTCTTCAAGTAATTTTCAGCATCCCTTTGTCTTCATTACTTTATGCTTAGATTTCATTGAAGTTTGCCATTGAAGGTTCCTAGATTAGCCACAAACAATCAATCTTTTAGTGAAAAGGGGGATTAAGGGCCACAAATCTTACTTAGAGTGAAGATTTGAGGGTCCTTAGTAACTTAATTCACAACTTTCTATTTTGTTCGGGGAAAGTTGCAAACGAAGGTGAAGAATGAAGAATGGAGATCGATTTTGACTAGTCATCAAGGGTATGGACTACATTCTAATCTTGTTTAGATTAATTAGTTGCTATTTAATTGTTATTTGCTTGCTTGATCTTAGTGGTAGTTAGAGTTTTTTTAAATGTTCGTTTGATAAGCTTATAGATTTCTTACGTTTATAGTTAGTAATTACTTGTTTGATTGTGTTTCTTTTTAATGGTCATGTTAGTTTTATGATTAGGGATAGTTTAATCGCTTAATTTTCATACTTTAATGTTTTCCGCAATTAAGAACCTCTAACAAGCCAAAAACCTAGACAAACCTCACACCCATCCTCGAGTTCGACATCCTTACTTATAAAACCATAAAAATTACAACCAAACACCTTTATCTCGCCGGAATCATTCAACCACTTGAGAGCATAAGGACGAGGATGGGCAATCACCGGAAAATGGAGCTTTTCAATCATGGTGGTGGAAGCTACGTTAGTGCAACTTCCGCTATCAACAATCATGTTACACACCCGATCTTGAACCGTGCATCTGGTTTGGAAGATCAACTCCCGTTGGGTTCTCTCTTGAGGCACCTTTTCAAGGTGAAGGGTTCGCCTCACAACTAAGAGATGTCCCGTATCCGGGCCGAAATTTACTTCCTCTTCCACATCTTCAACCTGGATTTCTTCCTCTTCTTGCAATACATCCACTTCTTCTTGCACAACCTCTTCGATTTCCTCAATTTCTTGCATGGTCATAACCCTCTTGGTAGGGCAATCCGATTGAAAGTGGCCATAGCCATGGCACTTGAAGCATTTCCTCCCTTCGAGCCTCTTGGAGGGCACTTTTGGAGCCGTCGGTGTTGGTAGGGGAGGCTTCGGGAATCTTGGAGGTAGAGGAGGGTTCTTGACCACGGATGAGTTGCCTTTGGCATAAGATCCACCCTTCTCAAAGGGTTTGACCACACCCCTCTTCTTCTTCCCTCTTTCCTCAATAAGGGTAGCAAGCTTGTAGAGATCGTCGATGGAGGCACATTCATAGAGTTTTACCTTCGATGCGATTTTGTAATCGAGGCCGTTGAGAAACCTCGCCATCATTTGCTCCGACGATTCATTCACATCACAACGCATCTTAACCAACTCAAATTCCCGAATATAATCTCCAACACTTTTGGAGCCTTGCTTGAGGGAGAACAACTTGTTGTATAGATCTTGCTTGTAGTTGGTGGGTACCTCTTCATCAAGTACTTCTTGAGTTTTGGCCACGTTTGGATTTTCGATTTTTGCTCCTTCGCTTTTTGTTTCTTCAAGTTCTCTAGCCAAAGGGAGGCATACTTAGTGAGTTGAAGTGTAGCCACCTTGTATTGCTTCCTCTCATCATATTCCTTGAGTTCAAATATTTTCTCTATAGCATGCACCCAATCAAGGAACTCATCGGGATCAGAACTACCATCAAAGGTAGGAGGATCTACCAGGAGGTCGCCCAAATCGTCTCGGGGCCTACGAATACGGGGACCCTCATGATAGGAAGCGTCATCCGATTCCTCACTCAACTCTTCCTCTTCAAGTTCATGATGACCGCGGGGTAGGATTGGAGGAGGAGGACGGGTGACTCGTGGAGGTCGTTGTTGATGAACTCGTGGGGAAGGAACACCACCACCCCTATTCGGACCGATGTTGAGTTCTTGATGTAGGGGCGGGAGGTCCACTTCCAACCTAAGGGGTCGTTGAGGATCCCTTGCATCCTCCCTATAAGGTGGAAGTTGAAGATTGCCAAGAGTCCCTTCCAAGCTTTGCAATTGACGTTGGATTGCCCCTTGACTATTCACCATCAATTGTTGGGTACATTCGAATCGGTTTTGCATATCAATAACTTGTTGCATAAGTTGAGAAATTGTAGGTTCGGGTGGGGAAATAGGATTGGAATTGGGAGAGTGGAGTTCGTCTCTTCGACTAGACGACTCGGCCATATTGTGGAGCTAAAGGGTTATAACGGGCTAAGGAAGAGATGAACGGATGAGGTTTCGGGTTCTTTGTAGCTATGGATTTTAGTGGGGTTTGAGAGGCTAATTTTGTGGGGGAAAATGGGGTGTTACCGGCAAGAGGGGAAGCAAAACTAGCAACAAATCAAAGCATAAACAATACCAACACTTGCATAAGCTTCACCACAAATAGCCAAGCATTAAAACCCAACAATTCAACCTTCAACTTCATAAGCTTTCATGGCTACCCATAAATTTCACCAAAAACCCCAAATTCTCAATGACCAATTTCGCCCAAATGATTCTCGATCACAACCAAACGTCAAACACAACAAGACATAACTACAATAAATCAATTTCAACTCCAAAGCACCAAGGTTGAACACTAGAACACACCCAACACAACAACAACACAAATGGGTATTGAGGGGGTTCCCAAGTCAAACACAACAAGTGAGTTCTACACCTTGCTCTGATACCAAATGATCCATGAAGGATTGGGAACTCAATAAATGTAATAAAAATCAACCCAAAGCACTACAAATACCAACAACATCCATGGCCACAAGTAGAACTCACAACACCTTCTAAACCCTAACAATGGAGAATGGAGTAGATCTAGATCTCAAATACACCAAATCAACAAAAGCTTGACAAGATATGGACAATCTATAAAAAATACTCACCAAGATTGAACTTAGAGTTCAAAAGATGCATAAAGGCTTAGCCACCAACACCCATTGAAACTCCATTGAAACCCTCACCAAGCTTGAAGAAGGTAGTCCACACCACAAGCTCTAAAGGGGGTACTCCAACCCACCACCAAGAACATTCAAGGATAAAGAGAGAGAGATTTGAGAGGATAGGGTTTGCAATACTCAAAGTTTTCATTCCAAGTTGTCTTCTCTTACAATTGGAGGAGTATTTGAAGAGGATGGGGGATAATGAGGATGCCCAATATTACAAAAGTGCCATTACAACTCATTAAATTAAAAGGGAAAACAAAATAAAAGGGATGAAAAAGGGAAAAAAGACGCAGCAGTGAAACGACACGATCGTGCCAAATGAGGGCACGATCGTGCCACTCAAAACAGCTCCAAAAAGTCTTAAGCTCGAAAACGGCACGATCGTGTTGTCAAACGGCACGGTCGTGCGGTACCTTCTGGAAGAATGGCACGATCGTGCAACAAAACGGTGCGATCGTGCCGTTGGCAGTTTTTTCTGCTGACTTCTAACGTCCATAACTTCTTCGCTTGAACTCCGATTTGGTCATATAATATATTGATGGAAAGCTTTTAATGAGTACTATAAGCTCACCAAATTTCATTGTCATCGGAGTTAAATAGAAGGTGTTATAATCAAAATAGTGAAGATATATCATTTCTTGTTGTCCAAATTTGCCCAAAAACATGACATTCTTCAACTTGTTCCCTCAAGACTCCTTCTTAGCCTTCTTCCATGCTCAATATCGAGCCCTTTAGCTGAAAATGGACCCGATCTCGAGCCGGGGATTATTGGTGCCGATGTCGACCCGACCCGAGGTCTTCAAGTGCGCTCGGGGATGGCCCGAGACACCACGGAGGTTTGGGAAGGACCCTCCTTAAACACCCGGAAGAACTTGAGGATGATGTGGAGATCGGTCGTCCATGACTTCACCCAATGCTCTTCCAATGGGGTTGGGAAACTCACATCAAGGTTGAGGAGAGCTCGGGAGGGGACCGGATCAAAATACACCCACCAAATCTTAGTTTGGTGTTAAAACAAATCATTTCCTAATTCCGTCTAGGATTCGAATTTGAGAGTCTAATACAATTCTAGATCCGTTTAGAATTTGAGAGCACTCTCACACAAAACTCTCGAAACACTTTTCTCAAACACAAGAACACTCTTTCTTTGTTTGGACACACGATTGCTTCGCTTGGAATCGTTGATTCAATTCGAGCTTGGTCTCGCCTATTTTTGTGCGATTGCGGTTGCTTGTGTCCGTTGGAGAATGAATCTTCTTTTCCATTTAAAGTTTCCTTTTAAATTCCTTTACTGATTTTTGCTTGAAAAAATAGATCATGAAATCAGTTAGTCTGGTTAGAGATTTAGACAGGAAATATGAGATTCTTGCTTTAATGGAAATCTTCCCTGATTTGGTGCCTCTATTTGTCTTTCACTTCAAAACTTCTCAGATGGCTTGATTGACATGAATGTCCTTCATGTGCTTTGACGCTAATGTCCTTGGGGTGTGATACATGAATGTCCTTTGGCCGGTGTTAAGAAGGATTCTACAGATATCTCTCTCTTTTGTGTCTTTTTTAGTTTCTCGACCCATTAGGCGATCAAATCGAGATGGAACCTCTCAAAGCAACTACAATTACCAAGCCCAACTAAGGGAGAATGCAAAATGTTGCATTATGTTTTAACTTTTAATTATTCATAGGATTAATATTTTTTATCGTACAATGTTAGTATTATGTAGACCTGTCAATCGGATTATCGGATCGGGTTCGGATCGGGTTTGCTTATGTTATCCACACTTCGGATCGAATCGGGTTTGATTCGAAAGGGGTCGGATTCAATTTGACTCCGGATAGATCTAGACCGGGTCAGATCGGGTCCGACTCGGGCTTAACTGGATCGTCACCTTCGGGTTAGAATCGGTTGAAACTTTTTACGGGTCGAGTTGAGTCAGGTTAGGTCAAATTCGGATTGGGTAGATTCGGTTGCTTGTTTTCGGATGCATCCAAGGTTGTATTTATATTCGGGTCGGATTACTTTCGGGTCAGATTTCTTTCGAGTCGAGTTATTTTCGTATTCTGTTGACAATTTCTAATTTTGAGTAAATATATATTGCCTAATGAAATAATTTATAGTGGATGATTCTGATTCATTAGTTTGTGCTCTGTACTGTACTATATAAAAATCACTCAAAAATAATATTAATTACTACATTAGTTGAAAGCCAAACAAATGACAATTCGAAAAAAAATTGTATTTTATTCAATATTTATTTGAATTAAACTCATAAATAACAACTCGGTGAAATTCGGTTTGGATGTGTCTCGAGTCGGGTAAATTCGATTCGAGTGTGTCTCGGGTCGGATTAAATTCGGTTCGGACGGTTTTCGGATATGGGTTTATTCGGCTTTAGCATGCCTCGGATTATTCCAGATGATTTCGTTATTCGGGAAACTTCCGGTTTCAGTTCGGATCAGTTTCGGATGAAGACAGGGTCCCTACATTCGGATGCGGTTCGGGTTCGGATTCGAATGGATCGGATTTCAGATAAGGATTATCAGGTCTAGTATTATGACTATTCACTACGTTGTTTTAGTTTCGATCAAACAGTTTTCTTTTCGTTCGAACAATATATAATGTAATCATCTATATACCTTTCTTCATCTCGCTATTATTTTGCAACTTTCTTTTCAAGTAGTATTAGTATATTTTTATCATATTGTATTTTCCAATATATATATATATATATATATATATATATATATATACATATATATATATATATTCTCTACTGAGAGCACCTCTCTCTAACAGATTTCTGGTTGGGTTCTGGCATCTTTCTGGGGAGTTAGCTTCTCGTTGAAACGTGAGAAGGATTATCTAGTGTTTTGGAATAATGGATGATTCGAATGCACAAAATGTTGTTTCTCATTATAGTTCTTTAATAGGGGATGGAGATTTGGGTCTGAGATTTGTTCCGCCATTGTCAGTTAATGAAAATCTATGTGCTGAAATTAATGAGAATGATATTATTCAGGAATCGTGGGAGAATTTAGTGATTTGCCGTATTCTGGGAAGTAGTTGACGGTTCTAGAGATGAATGCATGAAGAGGGGTGTTTGTGATACAATTTCAAGATGAACAATATAAGAAGGTGGTTCTTGAGAAAGGTGTTTACTATTATGGAAATAAACCAATGTTGGTGAAGGATTGGAATGCTGAGTTTAGTATTGATACTGACTCGATTACTTCTCTGCCAGTGTGGATTATATTACCGAAGTTGGATGTTAAATATTGGAATTCTAGTGGTTTTAGTAAGATTGGAAGTACATTGGTTATTCTTATCAAAACATACTTGCGAACGAAGGAGAAATCAGATCATACTGCATCCAGATTACTGGTAGAGATGAATGTGGAAGGTCAGTTTCCT
This sequence comes from Portulaca oleracea, assembly GCA_029582165.1. Classification (NCBI taxonomy): domain Eukaryota; kingdom Viridiplantae; phylum Streptophyta; class Magnoliopsida; order Caryophyllales; family Portulacaceae; genus Portulaca; species Portulaca oleracea. The sequence continues at coordinate 16,257,093 of CM055872.1, forward strand.
GAAACCATAAATTTTGTTGAGAATGGTACAGTAATTTTGCAAAGGGTTATCTATGATTGAAAACCAACCAAATGTAGCCACTGTAAGAAATTTGGTCATGTGATAAATGATTGTCAGTTGAAGACAAAGAAGGTTGGAAGGAATTCTATTGATGATACAGGGAATGGAGCTTCTGTGAGGATTGCAAGTATACCTTCAACTAGTAGCTCTTCAACTTCTCCTACGCCAAATATTAATAAGAATGCGATATCTACTCCTACAGTACCCTCTAAAGGCTTGCCGCCTCCATCAAATAGACCTCATACTATTCGAGTTGGAGAGCTCCTCAAAGCTTTCTAGAAGGCAGGAGGGTCAGCTAAAGGTGGATATGGTTAACATCATGAGTTGGAACATTAGAGGATGTGGTAGGCATAATAAGCAAGTTGATATTCATAGCTTCCTGCAGAAATACCGGATAAGCTTAGTAGTTTAATTGGAAGTTAAATTTTAAAATGAAAAATGGCAGAATTGAGTTCAAATTTGTTGAATGGTTGGTGCTACAGTCATAATGCCGTTTTGGAGGGTAAATTTCGTATCCTTGTTGCTTGGAAACCTCAGATATATAAGGTTGAGGTTCTTGATTCTTGTTCGGTTGTGGTAATTTGGGGTAAAAGGTAGGGGTAGTCGTATACACAAGGATGGTGTGTTAGGTTTTCAGGAAACTGGTTTGGTTTGAGTTTCAAATTGCAGGAAGCAGTAAATAATTTATACTAAACTAATTATGAATTGAAAACAAGAACAAGAAGTCAAAACTTAACTAAAGAAACTAAAATAGGAAACAAGAAAACAAGAAATTGAAAGCAAAACCTATCTACTAGAACAAGAACAAGAAACTAAACAAGAAATCAAAAGCATAATGAAGAAAGCAATTAAAAACCATGGAAGTAAAAACTAAATTAATTACTGAATCTAAAGCAGAAAACATTAACCTGAAGGTTTGATCTTTACTCTAATCTTGAATCTTGAATCTTCGAATCACGAATCTTTCTCCCGAACAAACAAGAAAGGTGTGATTTGGATTACTAAGACTGCTCGAATCCTCACCTGAAGGGAGAATTCGAGGAACCTTAATCCTCTGTTTCACTAAAAAGTGGAATTTTTGTGGAACTAATACTAATGAAATTCAGAATAGCGAAACAGAAAGCAAAGAACAAGAAAGAACAAGAACTTGAATTAATCTTTAAAAGAATGTGCTTACAATCGCGGAATTGAAAGAAAACTTAAAGAAACTAAATAAAGCTTAAAACTAAAACTAAAACTTAAAGAAACTAAAGAAAAACTAAAAACTATCTACCTACTCTAATTAATGAAACTAAAGGCTAATGTATAAAGTATATATAGAAAAGTTTAGGAAGGGAAAATAAAATAAATCTCTCCAAAACCCTAACGGTCGCCGCGGAAAAGAAAACACGGAAAGCCCAGCCAACACAGTCCGTGTTGGGCCTGTTTTTGTTGCAAACGTTGGATTTTTCAGCACTTTTGATTTCCTATTTCGCTTTCCTTTGATTTAACCTACAAAATACAAAATCATCATAACTTGTTCATAAATATGGGATTAAAACAAGCAAAAACCCTTATATAAAGATATCAATTCGACTTGAAATGAGATCGAACAATACTCAATCTCAATGGATACATATTTGTGTCACTAGAATGACAGATGGTGTTATATTCTATGTTACGTTTGTCTATGGTTCGAATTCCCTTCATGAAAGGAAGAGGGTTTCGGAATACCTTATTGATTTGGCTAGGAGTATGCAAGATGGTTGGATTGTGCTTGGTGATTTCAATTCTATTCTTTTTCCTTATGATAGAATTGGTGGAACCCCTTTAGAATTCTTTGAAGTCATTGATTTTCAGGATTGTTTACAAACCACAGGTTTGCAAGAATTGAATTTCAATGGTGATTATTACACTTGGACAAATTCCCATGTGTGGTCAAGGATTGATAGAGTGTTCTCTAAGGAGGATTGGTTGGTACAGATGGGTTTTGTGAACACAACTTTTCTTCCTTTTGGATTATCTTATCACACTCCAACTCTTCTAACCTTTCCTAATGCTCCTCACTGTAAATATACTTTCAAGTATTGTACTATGTTGCATAACTCTCCTTTGTACAAGGAAATTATTGCTGAAGCTTTCTTATAGAGGAGTCAAGGCTACAAGCTTTATTATTTTCACAAGTTCTTGATGTCTATTCGTAAACCTCTATAGAAGCTTCATAGAGACCAGTTGATTTACATTTACAAGTAAATAGAAGCAGAGAAGAACTTGAGAAGTTGCAGCTAAAATTGATGAATGATAAGAACAATCTTGTTCTCTACCAGCAGGAAAAAGAGAAAAGAGAAGACTATGTAAGGATTTTAAACTCAGCTAATCTCCTTATTCAACAACAGACTAAGATCACTTGGTTAAATCTTGGGGACTGTCCTAGTAGAGTTTTATTTGGTAAAATGAAGAAGAAACATATTGGTTCTTTCATTTATTCCTTATTATCTGATGAAGGAGAATATATTGTGGGTTTTGATAATGTGACTACTCATGTTCTAAGTTATTTTGAAGGCCTTTTGGGGAAGCAGAATTGCAGTAGAGTTCCTGTGAGATCTGAAATTATCCAGGCTGGAAATATTATGAGTATTGAACAACAATTTTCTCTTATTGAAAGATTCACTGAAAAGGAGATAAGAGATATTGTTTTCTCCATTCCTACTATTAAAGCCCCTGGTCCGGATGGTTTTAACAGCTCATTCTTTCAATATAATTGGGATTTGATTGGCGATTGGTTCTGTGATGCAGTGTTGGAATGCTTTGATAGGGATAATTTGCTGGCTTGTGTCAATGATACGATAATCTCCCTTATTCCCAAAATATTAAATCCTGATTACCTTTCTGACTTTCGGCCTATATCTTGCTGCAATGTCACTTACAAGTGTATTTCCAAGCTTTTATGCTCTCGGTTGAGATTGGTTCTTCCTTTGCTCATCAATCCAAGTCAAGGTGCGTTTGTACCTGGAAGAGAGATTGTTCATAACATTCTCTTATGTCATGAAATTGCACAAGGATATAATCGGAAAAAGGCTTTCTCCTCGATGTATTATGAAAATAGATCTCAAGAAAGCATATGACTCGATTTATTGGGAATTCATTGAAGAAGCTTTAATTGCTTTCCGTTTTGTTGCAAGATTCATTCATTGGGTGATGATGTGCATTTCATCTCCTTCTTAATCTATTAATTTGAATGGTCAATCATATGGCTATTTCAAAGGTAGTCGAGGTCTTCGTCAAGGTGATCCTATCTCCCCTCTATTATTTGTATTGGTGATGGAGTACCTCTCTCGTCTCTTGGATAACTTGCAATACAATCTTGAGTTCACTTATCATCCTAGTTGTAAAAATCTAAAAGTGAACCATCTTATGTTTGCGGATGACCTGATCATATTCTGTACAACTTATTCAGGATCTTTAACTTGTATTGCTGATATTATGGATCATTTTGCTGGTAGTTTTGGGCTTATTGCAAACCAAGGGAAACCACAAATTGTGTTTGCTGGTTGTGAAAACAGCAACGCTCAGTAGCTAGCAGATATTATGGGGTTTTCTCAAGGTAATTTTCCTTTGAAATATCTTGAAGTACCTATTACAACAGGAAGAATTGGGAAATTTGATTGCTTATGTTTAGTAGAGAAGATAACTGCAAAGATTCGTATTTGGTTCTCAAGGCACCTCTCTTATGCTGCAAGAATCCAATTGGTGAACTTTGTCCAGTTAAGTATTGTTGGATATTGGACTAACATTTTTTCCTTCCTACTAATGTGATAGAACAGGTTGTGAAAGTTTGTTGAAATTACATTTGGTCTAGAGATGTAACTTCACATCGTGTTACTTTGGTGGACTGGGAAACTTTATGTACCCCTAAAAGATTTGGTGGTTTGTGTTTGAGGAACCCAAGACTTTGGAACATTGGTTCGATGGGAAAACTAGTTTGGAATGTGCCTAAGAAAAAAGATTCTCTTTGGGTCAGGTGGATTCATGAGAAGTATATCAAAACCAATAATTGGTGGCACTATGATCCTCCTTCAACCAGCACATGGAGCTGGAAACAAGTTTGCAGAATTAAAGAGAAAATCAAATGGGGGGATCGTAGTGAGTGGAAATGGAGGGGTGAAAATAAGGGTATGTTTTCTGTCAAACTCTGCTATGATTGATTGCTGCCTAATGCAATTAAATGGCCATGGGTTCGAATTATTTGGAATGGTATTTCCCAGGGGCGGATTTGCATTGTGGTTAGGGGGTGTCTGTGCCCTAGTCAAAAAGAAAAATTTGTGATTCTCTAATATTATTCGAAATAAATTTTTTTAATTGGAGCAGGTGGATAACGTAAAAAAAATCTCAAAAAATATAATAGGGGTGTCCAATTTAGCAACAACCCAAAAACCTTAAAATAATACTCCATTTGTCCCAAATAACTTGTCCAAGTTGACTAATTAAGTCAAAATTTTTAAATTTTGATCGTTAATTTATCAAATTATATGTTGAATTATTATACAAGACTACCATTATTAGATTTGTGATGTTTTTTTTTTTACCTAAATGCAATATTATTAGTCTTGTTAAGATAAAATGTGACATATTAGTGATCAAAGTGTTGCATCGAAGACCGTAAAATAGTAAACTGGACAAATTAATTGGGACGAAGGGAGTACCAAATTATTTTTTTATAAACAAAAAGTGTAAGTCAATGAATTGGGTAATCGGGTATCATCATAAGTTTAACATATAAATATATAGTTAATGTGAAATATCAATTTATTTGGTTTACATATTTATATGATGAAGTGAAATTTTGATAAGCTTGTGAATATGTCATTTAATATTTATTTTTATTTTTATTGTTATTAATTTAAATTTTATTTTTTAAAAAACGCTTATGTAATAACAAGTATATTGGACACCCCTAAGATGAATGTCTGGATCCGCCACTGCTCCTCGACATGTTTTTACTGCTTGGACTGTTGCTCAGTGCTCACAAAAAATTGCCTGTGGCTACTTGTCTTGCTGCTCATGAAAGTGCTATTGATAGTGTCTGTTGTCTTTGTGGCAATGGGGATGAATCAATTGATCATCTTCTGGTTAGTTGCCCATTTACTCAGAAAATTCTTGATCGTTTATGTGACAAACTTGGCATCAGGATGGGTTATAATTCTTTAGTCCACTGGATGTCAAACTGGAAGAACTTGAAGAGACCTAAGATTATCAAATTGATTGCTGCTGCAGTTCTCACATCCACTAAAGCTGTTGTGTGGGAGAACAGAAACTACAAGAGGTTTCCCATGGGTAAAAAGACAATGAATGAGGAAGAAGCCATAAAGAAGATTCGATATACTCTTATACATAGATTTTTGTTCCTTGCTAAAAGATCTCCTAGATACAATAAGTGTATAGATTTGTTCTTGCATTAGGCTCTTTCTTGGCTCTGTTTGTAAGCTTGGGTCTCTCAATTTGGGAGTGTCTTTTTTGTAATGAAGAGTTATTTCCTGCAATATATATATATATTCTCTACTGAGAGCACCATCTACAAGGCTTACTCGATGAACCTGTAGGAATGAACGAATGTCCACCTGCTTACCAACTAATAATATTAACCATGACCCTCCGGCAAAGCCCCACCTGCCTTACTAAACGCCTTCAAAACCTTATCAGCATTAACTGTTTGAGATCTCCTTGGGACGTTATTTGGTGGTAGACTTTTAGTGGGGACACCAGGAGTAACAACCGGTTGTTTATGAATATAAGGAGAAGGGGGAGAGGAGTGGTGTGATATAATTTGATCTACTTGGTCTCCATTATGAGTAATATTGTGATTAATCAATCTTCTTTGCTCAACCTTCTTCTTACAATCATTCATTAAATGACCAAAGTTTCGACAATGCTTACATTTAATCGGTTTCCAATCATATATAACTTTATAAGAAATTACAACACCATTATCAATGAAATTCACAACCTCAGGAAACAAACCATCAACATTCATCTCCACCAAAAGTCATGCAGTTGTTAAATCCGATTTCTCCCTGGTTCTGCTACATGTTTTAATCGAAATTCCAAGTGTACTGCCAATCTTACTAAAACCATTGGAATTCTAATATTTCAGATTCAATCTAGGGAGAATAATCCATACTAGAGATGATATAGAATCCACATCGATTGTTAGATCCTCATTCCAAGCTCTCATTCCAAGTTCTCACCAACATAGGTTGTTCTCAAAGAAGTATATACCCCTTTCCTAAACCACCTTCATATGCTCCTCCTTCTGAAATTGGACCAGATATACACCCCTGCTTGTTTAACCACTCGCACAATATCCATCTCTTTCCAAATATCTCTAACAAACTCATCCATATCCTTCAACTGAAGTGTAGTACCCAAAATTCTACACAAAACTGAATAACCCCAATCCTCCTACCCAAAATCTTCCTCATTAAGCTCAGCACATAAGCAACCATCAATAGCTTTTGGAGGAATGAATCTTAGACTTAGATCCTCCTCACCAATCAAAGAGTTGAAATGGGACACTGCATTTGAACACTCACCGCTACTCATTTCAAATCAAAATCTTAATCGAACCACGCACTTCAAAATAAACCAGAAGAAAGCATCACTAAAACCGATTAACTCCTCCATTAACAGAGTATAGTAGTTTCCTCTTAGAAAGTCCACCGGAAAACACCCGTCGGAAATCCTAGAGAGAGAGACTCTCAATAGAGAGAGAAAACCCATATATATGTATGTGTGTGTATTTAAAAATAAAATTGAATCAGTAGCTACAGTTGATACATGTAACAAATTTTAATTTAAAATAATTTCCATTATGAAAAGCTAGGGGAATTATACTAAATAGCTACACCTTTAGCATGTAATAATTAAGATTAAGATATCTACACTTGCCACATGTATCTAAATTACCTATGTAGGCTCACATGTAGCTAAATTTAGTCACATTGCAAAATTCCTACACCTCCATGGGATGTAGCCATGATTTGACAGCTACACCTCTAAATGTAGGATTATTACCCAAATAAATCTAGCTATTAGCATGGTTCATTGTAGTGTAATTCAGACACACCGACCACTCACTATTACATATTGAAGAAACTCACCCCTGCTCTAAGGACCTCCGCATATTCACCATTAAGGACCTCCAGTAACAGCAGAATTCTCAGCGCAAAGATTTTGTTTGAAAGGACAAATAAGGGAAGTATCCAAAATACTCCAATTTATTATCAGAATATTCTCCAAGATAATATATATTGATTCTGATATGTATCCTTGTAGAACTTGATTTGTTTGATAAGAATGAAGTTTCCAAAGAAGCAAAGATAGAAGATCAAAGCGAATATGTAAAGGATCAAAGATCAATCAAGAAAGAAAGAATCAAAAGGAGATCATTGCCGATTGAAGACCAAGACTATAAATACCTCCAACAGTTCCTTGTGTAAATTAGTCCACTACAACAGAAGTGGCCTATTGTAACACTAACTATAGCAACATTTGAAAAAAGTGTTATGATAGGGTATCTATAACAATACTTGATAAAAATGTTGCATAAGATATAACCTAATGTAACATTCTTTCACAAGTATTACCTAAAGCTAGCAATTGTAACAATTAAAAAAAAAAGTTGAATTCAGTTGAGGGTGTATTTGTTAAGTATATTATTTTGAAAATTCTATCCAAAGTCCAGCCTTCGAAATTTTTACTTAAAGTTAGGCCCTGTTCGGAAAAATTTTATGCTCCTCTTCAAAATATTTTCTGTAGATTGTTTGGACAGGGTCATCCAAGCAGTTTGACTTCTACTAATGGTGAATTATGTTAATGCTATTAACTTCATCGATGACTTAAGATGTTAGGTGTTGTAATTGTGTAGTTTAATGTTGTCTAGTAGGGTACTACTACTTTCTAATAGTTTGTATGTTTATGTGGTTGTGTTTACCTAAACTTGAAAGGCAGATGTACTTCACATATTTTATTTTTATTGAAATTTGGGCCTTATGTACGGCCACATCTATTGGGCCCTAATACTCAATAGGGTTTAACCTAAGGGAATAGCCGCCTATATATATAAAGCTACGCTAAATTAGGTTGACAATAGGACAGTGATATTGATGATCAGTAGTCTCCCTATTCTCTATCTCTCCATGTCTAGCAAACCATTTTTGTGCTAGGGTTTTAGGGTGTGAATTCACTGGTGACTCTTGTAGCCACCATGAACCATGAACCATTCATGATATGAGTGGGCAGATAACGACATAAACGATCCTTCCACTTCCGCATAAAGATTAGTCCTATTTGATTCAACAGTGGTATCAGAGCTAATTATGCTCGTTTTTGTCCCCAATTATATTAACGATGTGTTTGCTATTTTTTAATTTCTGGATACTCATACAATTTTCTCTCTTTCTATGTTTTTTACGAGGCATCATATACACTGGTAACCAATATTACCAGTGTACAAACGAATTGAACAATCCGTGGGATGATGGCATGAAAGAGACAATGGATTGATTTGAGAGTTCAAAGATGAAAGAACTGAAGAAGAAGAGACGAGACGAGACCCCTACCCAACCGGAAACCACCATCGGGTGGTAGTTGCTGGTCGAGGCAGAGGGTGCTAAACACTTTTTCCTTGGCGGCCATGGCGGTGGAAGAAGGTGGATGTAGCCTTTTGTTAGCAACTGGGTGGTGCGTCAAACACACTCCGCAGCCAACCTTTTTTTTCTCTGAATCGTTTGTGCTGTCATTAGAGGCCGATCTGTGTGATTCCGGCGAACAAACCAAGAATACACCACGTTTTGGTGGCGCGTGATTGTCGACCCACCAACTTGATGGCGTGTTGTATGTGCGGTTTGTCGTCCTCGGTTTTTTTCGATCTACCACTTGGTGGAGATAGAGAGACTCGAGGTGGCTCTGAATGGGTTCGTGGTCCTCGTTGGGATGGCGACGCTAGTGTGAGATACTTGTCCACGATGACAGCGAAAATATCAACAGATAGGTTTTCCTTCTCCCTGTTCGGGCAGCGGCAGCCATGGTAAGGGCTCGGAGCTCTCTCGATGGTCATCGGGGATTGAATATTATGGACCCAATTCGTTGTTGAGTTCAACCAGACTAGAAATCGGGTCAGAGGACCTAAAAGTTTCACTTTTCCTCTAACAAAGAGAGCCAGAAAAATTTGTTTTTTTTCCGGATGGGTTGGAGGAGCCTAGTGCTCTCTGTTTCTAGGGGCTCGGAAGTTTCATGTGTGCCTTATTCACAGTCCAAGAGGAAGGTTAGTGAAATTATTTGTTTTATTTAAAGGAGATGAGTTATTGGCTTGTAAAAGGTAAAAAAGTGGGTCTGTCAAACATGAGCAATGAATTGATTCAATGGTCTGCTTATTCTTTTGGAATTACTATTAATTATTCAAATGCTAGCCTTATTATTCAATGGTCAATAATGATGTGGTTGATAGTACTGCTAAGAGATATTTGAATGCAGTGGATCTTTCCTTGGAAAGGCTAGATGAGGAAGCTTGTAAAGCGGCGAAACTTGTGTGTCGATTAAAGCTGTCTCGTGATGATCAGGAGACTGTGGCTAAAGCCTTCAGAGACGATATGCTGGAAAAAAAAGAAGAATCTTATTAGATAGCTGTTTTGTTTGCTTTGTAGTAGACCTTTGTTGCGGTTTTGAGTTTGTTCTTTGTTTGCTGGATTCTAGTTGTTTTGTTGTTTGCGCTCTTGGTGCATCTTTGATGCTTCTTAGCCTTTCTGTCTAGCTAATTATCGAAAAAAAAATAGCATGGTTCTGGGGGGCCATTAAAGTGCGTAATGATTGTGTTTCATGTTTTCATATGAGTCTTCAGTATCTAGATTTCATTAGATAATATAGTATCAAATTATACTATCCTTTTTTGTTTTAAATTATGAAAAGTATGTTTTAGATTGTAAATGACAAATATGTTTTGTTAATTTGATCGTCTATTATGTATTTCTTGAATGATTATGTGTCATGAGTTATGTTAGAAACAATCTTACATTATTCCGTTTCATGAGCATGTTATTGTCATGATTTATTCGTTCATTCGTTTGGAATTTATATTATAGAAATTTGTTTTGTATAATTTACCGATTGTTTAATTACGTGAAATGTAGATTCGTTTTACTTGTTGCATATATAAATTCTTTTTATGAATGTTAGCTCGATAAATTTTATTAGTAAAATTTATCCAGAATGATTTCGTGATTTACTTTGATTTTATTATGTATTTTTGTTGGACCTATAAATGCGTTTTATAGTTAATATCTTAGTGTTTTCTAGTAAATCATGATTTTGTGTACGTAGTATGAATTTGTTTTATATACGTTTATATGAGTTAGCCTTGTATCATATTATATATTCGAATTTCTATAAATATGCAATTAACTATAATTAAGTTTATCTTAAGGTAAGTCCTTATAGTAAATTAATTATACATATTTTAAGTAAATTAGTTTTATTTAAAGATAACTAGTAAAATTATACAAGTCAGTCTTATATAATTATAAGTGTAATTTTGTTTTACACGTGTCTAATTGATTGATCAGATCATAACACATTTGTACAATTTAATCTCATAAAGCGGCAAGTCAACTCTTTTGTGTGATTTTTGTATTACATAAAAGAATGTTGAGATTAATATTGACTATGTAAATTTGTTTTGCATATTCTAGTGTTAAAAGGTTGCAAGATTTTGTTTTTGTAACCTTAATCGATTCAAAGGTTGCTAGTTTCCCTTCATTTCTTGATGTAACACACGCCTAAGTGAGCCTCCAACTAGTATAAATAGACCCCTTAGGGTGCCTTGTAATCTCATTCAATCATAATTCAATACAAATACAATCAAACACATGGTGTTTTCTCTCTAGCTTTTGTGCTAGTTTTTCGTTTCTCTTGAGGGAGATTCGTCCTATCTCTACTTCTAGCCTTGGGTTGGCATCCCTTGGTGGTGAAAGGTAGAATTGAAGAGCTCTTAGAGGTGGTGTGGCTGTATCCTCATTGATCCTTCAAACGCCAATACTATCGTTCGTCCATCCCCATTAGTTCGTTCATCAACAATCACCATTCTCACGTCAATCATCAACAAGAATCGTTCAAACATTCATCAAATCATCATTCGTTCATCATTGGATCGTCCTTCATTCATCCATCATCAATCTTGGTAAACGAATTCATCATTCTTTGTTTCGTTTCCATCATATTTCTTTGAGTTTAGTTTATTCTTTAGAACTAAGAGTTAAAGATTCTTATCTTGGTTTTTAAAGATCCTAAACTCGTGTGTAATGTGATCATCCCTTGATCCATTATACATCAAAATGTGTTTTAGATTATTTGTTTTCGTAATATTAATCGATTGAATTGACATATAAATGAGTTTTATATGATGCAATTATGTAATCAAGTCTCACTCGCTGAAAATTGATTATAAATTATATAAATTAGTTTTATATAATTTCTTATGTAAATTCGTTATACATTTATAAATCAATTATGATTGCATAACTTCAATGTATAAAACAAATTAGTTTTATTAATAATCAATCAAATGAAAGACATAGCTACTTATTTGTGACATGGTATAAAATTTGCTTTTACATGTTAGCAATCAATTATGATAATATAGATGCGTTTTATATTTTCTCTTTGTGTGAGTTTAATCGGTTCAAACTAAATATGTCTTATATAATATTATGTAAATAAGTTTTACATTGAGTCGAAATCATTTTTGTAGTGATTGGATGGATGTGTTAATGTATTTAAACATACTATTACATAAGGAGATTAGTTGTTCTTATGGAACTTCATAATTGAATTTTCATAATTCCTAATTCGTCTAGTATGTGATGATTATGAGCATAGCGAAATTTTCGATCATATGACACGGATGACGGTTTCCTGAATATTCAATTATAAGAATGTGCCTAAATGTCTTGTTTTGTTTGTGTAGACATGACATTTGAGACTTCTCTGGTTGATGATTTGTTCACTTCTGAGGTGTTGGATGGATCCAACTTCGACTTGTGGAGTCTAAGTATTCAATTTCTATTGAATGAACGAGATGTGTTAGACCATCTATCTGCGAAAATGCCTCCCCCTACAACTAAGGAAGACAATGACCTCGATATTACTTCTGTGCAATATCAAGAAAGCTTAGTAACATACCAAGAATGGTGTAAAAAGGATCGTAGAGCACGTTATACTATGTTGTATTACATGCATGACAACCTGATTAGCGAGTTCGAGCATTATTCCACTGCTAAGGAGTTGTGGAATAGCTTGAAGGCCAAGTTTTAGCAAACTTCGGAGACGAGACTTCGAGCATTGCATCTTGAGTGGATGTCTTACTCGATTGACTCAAGCTGTAGTATCGTCGAACATCTTAGAATCTTGAGTGTTATGGTTCAACATCTAGAGGCTGGTGGGATAAAGGTTCCTGAGAGTTACCAGTGTACAAACTTGCTTCATGCACTTTTGGTTGGTTCTCAAAAGTGGAAATCATTTATCTCACTGATGACTCGCAGCGATCATATTCAAATCCTAAGTGAGATCGCTAAGCACCTTGAATTAGAAGAGGAACGCTTGAAGGTTTCTACTCTCCCACTTAAGGCATTTGTTGCTAAAGGTGACACGTTTAAGGAGCAGCTTGGTGCTAAGAGTAAAGGAGAGAAAAATATGGCGCGTGTGAAGTGCTTTAATTGTAGGAAGAAAGGTCATTATGCTCAAGATTGTCTTGAGTCTCCTAGCAAGTTGTAGCCTTTGGGCATTTGGAAAAGAATATGTTTCATTTTCAAGAAAACATTATTCATACACCTAGAGTGTAATGTTTTTATCTAGACTTATTTTTTGCATATTAGTGTTTAAACTTACTTTACTTTTGACTACAATTAGTTTGTCTTTAAAAAAATAGCTTTGTATGTTTCTCTTTGTATAACACTTAGTTGGTTGTTGTTATCGATAACTATGTGTTTTCTATTTGTTGATTCTAGTTCGGCTTTTGCTATTGCATATTGCGTTTAAATCTATTATCCACTTAGGTATTTTATGGGACTACTTGATTACTGTTTGAAAATTTTTAATTCGTTTATAAGTGTTTTAGACAGTAATAGTAACTTGTAGTGTACAAAAGAGTTATGTTTTCTTTGTACTATAGAAATGGTTTCAAATTGTTGATATATTCAAAATTTTAAATGAACTTCCACTTCATGAACTTAACATCTTAGTGGTGATTGAGTTAGATGAATTACATATTGCTTGGCATGGTCAAGTACTTGTTGGCATTAGATAATTCTTTATTTAGTTTATGATTATCACGTGCCATAGTATGACATTTTTTAAACATACTTTGTGTTGGTTATAAAATGCTTCAAAGTTCATTTTAAACCATTTATGTTCGTGGCATTTGTGTTGCTATGTGCAAGACTATGACCGTGGAAAACTTAGTGTTAAAATTAAAGTTACGAAATAGTCTTGTAATGCTTGTTTATCAAAGGATATAAGTTCCTAGTATTAGTGAAATTATGGACATTACTTTAATGGTTGTATGTGTTACAACCATCATCTCTCGGTGAATGGGGGGGGGGGGGGAATAGCTAATTCTCATTTTCACCGAGGATAATAGAAATAGTGGGAGAAATTCCTTATTTTCTATTATTAGTAGTTGTCTTAGTTGGAGAAAGAGCAAAAGGATAGTGCTTTCATTAGCATATCATTTATCTTAGTCTTAAGCATTAGATTAGTTCTCATATTTAATTCTCAGACATGTAGTTAGTCATCATGTTTGAAGACCCATAACTCTTGGAGTTAGTGGGAGTAGCTCTTCACATATTCATGATTCTAAGTGTCTTAATAATAATGGGAGTAATCATGAATAAAGGATAGATAGACTATGTATACATGTCCTTAAATCCAAAGAGTGTCATGAAGAAATAGTTCTTTAAAGTACTTTTGAGATTGGTGAGAACGTCTCATTGTGAGGAAGTTCTATTTTCACTAATACTATAAAAAGTGGATATATGGTTGTACTTTTAGTCATATGTTAGACTCAATAACTGTTGAGTTGCAAGATTGGATAAGCTCATAGAACAATGATTTATGTGGATTATTCTTGTTTTGTATCAAGAATGAGAGAAGATATAAGTTGTCCTCTTAAGAAATCTATGGTGGTTTTGAACAATCTTCTTGATCATGGTACTTGTCATTTGACAATACTATTTGTTGAGTCTTGTGAACATGAGTTTAGATTATGTTTCTAACCATGTTAATGACAGGTGCTTGGCCAAATATTAAGAGGTGGTTATCTCTTACTTTAGTTATGAGGGATATATGGTGGAACTTTGTGTGGAAAAAGCTGTTCATAATCATGTTCATAATCATTATGTTGACAAAAGATTGCATAAGCATGTTCATAATCATCAAAAAGCTGCCTGGAAAAATGAGATAACAAGCTATTTATAATAAACTAGGAATTAGGCTAAAACAAGGCAAAAATGACGAAAATACGCGTCCGACCAGAAGAGCGGCTCGGGCGAGCAGATGGGTGGCTTGGGCGAGCTGGCCCTCTGACTGCCTTGGCCTGTCGCTGGCCTGGATGGGTCGCGGCCGTGACAGAATGTTGGCTCGGGCGAGCTAACATTTTGCTCGGGCGAGCTAGGCTTCTGGGCAGTTTTCCCTGCCGACTTCAAATGCGCATAACTTCTTCATCCGAACTCCGTTTTAGGCCCGTAAGATATCGTTGGAAAGCTCTCAGTGTGTACTATAAGCTGCCAAAATTTGAGACCTATCGGAGTTATATTGAAAGAGTTATGGCCCGAAGTGTGAAGGCGCGCACATTTCTAACCTCTAATCGCCTTCCCCCTTGCAAGTTATTAACTTGGTTACTTCCGAGACTTGATACCAACACGCCCTTCATTTCCGGGATGACCCAATCCAATCCCGAGGCCTCCGAGGTCGTTGAAAAGTCCCGAGCCTCTCCTTACTCCAACAAGGATGGCTCGCTGAGGCCACAATAGTGTGATGCTCACCACCCCGCCTTTTGTAAAGGTGTAACGATTCTTGAAAACGAGTGGGTGAGCGGTTTTAGTCCAGTGATGATGGGTCGGGATTTCATCGATCTTATCTTTAACCGCAATCCCGGTTATGAAAGCTTGGCACCGAACCCGACACTGAACCCGATACGGTTCATACTCCCCTTCTTGAAAAAGAGTTGCCCTCAACTCTTGGGAGTAAAAATCGAGGCCCTCTCCACAACTTGGCACCCTAGAGCTCCAAACATCCCGACCGCCATGAACAATCACACGAGGCACCCAACAAGCTTCGGAACCCACTATATACCCGTCATCCAAATAAAAGAAGCAGGTTGGAGGCTTGTTTTGTGGAGGTGAGGGGTTAAGGGACAGAAAGGGGAATTTTTGTGGTGTTTGGGAACTCTCATTCTCACTAGGCTCGCTACAAGGCAAAGACAAAGCAAGAAGGAGCTCGTCCTCGCCAAGAGCACGCTCTTCCCGTGTTTCGCTCATCATGAGAAGGTTCCTCAACTCACTTCCCACCCAGGTTTTATTTTTATGTAGGGTTAAGGGATTCATGCACTCAAGTCCAAGTAATTGATCTTCGCTCAACACACAATGCCAGGAACATTGCACACCAAATTTCCAATAACACTCATTCAACGACAAATCCTCAAATAACCAATGTCGACCAAACAACATGTATGACTCGTTCAAAAAGTTCATGACACAACGACCAATATACGAGCAATATTCATCAAAGGACGACACAATTGAAGAGCTCAAAAACTTAGGTTGAACTAGAATCAAGGCATCTTCAATTCCAAATTCGCCACTAAACACCAAACGGACACCAAGATTCTTAATATGCCACTCAAAACATTGGGAATTTTCAACCGGGGACTTCACATGCTCATCATGCAACTTTTCTCACCAACAAACTTCATCAAACAACCAATGTCTCCCAAAGATCATGCACGACTCACCCAAAGACTCTACACCACATTGTACATCTTTCAAGCATGATTCAATAAATTTCAAAGGAGAGTCTTCGGTTACCTTGTTCTTCCCATGGAGAAGAATTTGGGTGCCCGTGGGTGGAAGGAAATAGGAGTCACCACCATTGTTGTTTAATCCCTTGGCTTGTGGTAATGATAACCCCAAAGGAGCTTCTTCTTGGGCCTCTTCAACACGGATAAGAGGAAGGGCAAGATCGATGTTCTCAACCACCTCTTGGCTTGGAACTTTATCAAGATCACTATGTACTTCAAGTAGCTCAAGAGGTTTCCCTTCAACGGCCTCAATGACAATAACCCCGTTCATTGAACTTTTCTCTTTCTCAACGTTTTCCACATCAACACCTTCTACCATGTCACCTGTATGCTCTTCCACACCAAAGGATTCTTCAATCCAAGTTTCAACCATAGCCATTGTCGGGCATTGCAAAGCATCATGTCCCACACGTCTACATTTGACACATTTTTGGGACGTAAAGGCCGTTAGTGGGGAACAGTGGAATGGCTTTTCTCGGGAGGAATCCTCTCTTCTTCTTTGCCCATCAAGTGATGAAATGAGTTCATGGTCTCGCTTGTAAGTACTAGGCAAGAATCGTCGATTCATTAATCGCTTTAGCTTTGTCCATGAGGTGACTTTTGCTCGACCCTCCTTAGCTCTTTGTGCCTTGACATTCTTAAACCAAAAGGATGCACCCTTGGTGAGTTTCAACCTCGCAATCGTAGGCTTGTTCATTACTATAATCCTCGACTTCAAAATACCTATCCAAGATTTGGACCCATTCAAGATAATCTTGTGGTCGATGTTGCCATTGAATTCCGGAATTTTGATCTTGGTATCATAGAATTCATCCCATGGGGGTTTCTCAACCGCTTCCCGTCGATGATGGCGTCGTAGTGAGCCTCTATCATCGTCACTCGACTCGTAAGAGGGAGGAGGACGGTTAGGGCTTTGCGCGCCTCGAGCGCTCAACTCGAGGTGGAACCGGACGCTCTTGGACGAGGTTGTCCAACCGTACCATGATGGCATTAAGAGTGCGATCGATGGAGGTGAACCGTTCGCCATGGGTGGCAAGTCGGTTCTCGAGAGCCCGATGTCGAGGGCTACCCCGGTGGCTTGATTCCTCTCGATCGGAATCATCGTGACCATCCATATCGAGGGAAAGGTATGGGACGGATTGTGTTTGGGATATTTTGTGGAGTTTGGGGGTTTTCTTGTAGTTGGCTTGTGTTTGTATAAGGGTTCTTTGTGTTTTTCTCACTTGGGCATTTTATCGAACACCTTGTGTGCACAACTTTCCAACTCTTCCTCAAAGCTCCAATATGCATCAAAATCAACAAACACAATAGCAATAACAATTTCTCCAATACAATTGGAGTCACAAGGGTTGGGGAACACCAATATTTCAATCAAAATACCAAAATTCCAACAATAGAGAACAAACTAGCAAGAACAATGGAAAACTCAAGCTAGATGAATAACATAGCTCTGATACCAAATGGGGCGTGGCGCGATGGGAGAGATTGAAGACATAGCTTGAGTTGTTGTTGTAGAAGAGATGAGAGAAATCCATAAGCAATAGAATAAGGGGAGAAAGATGAACATCTCAATCACCCATGCTTGAACTTCTCAACAATAGCCTTGAACTTGAATAATAACAAGAATAATAACCAAAATCAACCAATTTCAATAACCTTGAACACCAAAGGGATTGGATATGACCTTGGATAAAGGAGATTCCACCACCAAAGCCTAACACCCCACCATGACCATCATAAAGGAAGAATCCACCAAATGATCAATAAAGGAATGACTAGAAACACCACCATTAATCAATGGATAAAGTAATCTAGATTTTGAGAGAAAACTTAGGGAAACCCTAACCAATGCATAAGCATGTTCATAATCATCAAAAGCTGCCTGGAAAAATGAGATAACAAGCTATTTATAATAAACTAGGAATTAGGCTAAAACAAGGCAAAAATGACGAAAATACGCGTCCGACCAGAAGAGCGGCTCGGGCGAGCAGATGGGTGGCTCGGGCGAGCTGGCCCTCTGACTGCCTTGGCCTGTCGCTGGCCTGGATGGGTCGCGGCCGTGACAGAATGTTGGCTCGGGCGAGCCAACATTTTGCTCGGGCGAGCTAGGCTTCTGGGCAGTTTTCCCTGCCGACTTCAAATGCGCATAACTTCTTCATCCGAACTCCGTTTTAGGCCCGTAAGATATCGTTGGAAAACTCTTAGTGTGTACTATAAGCTCCCAAAATTTGAGACCTATCGAAGTTATATTGAAAGAGTTATGGCCCGAAGTGTGAAGGCGCGCGCATTTCCAACCTCTAATCGCCTTCCCCCTTGCAAGTTATTAACTTGGTTACTTCCGAGACTTGATACCAACACGCCCTTCATTTCCGGGATGACCCAATCCAATCCCGAGGCCTCCGAGGTCGTTGAAAAGTCCCGAGCCTCTCCTTACTCCAACAAGGATGGCTCGCCGAGGCCACGATAGTGTGATGCTCACCACCCCGCCTTTTGTAAAGGTGTAATGATTCCTGAAAACGAGTGGGTGAGCGGTTTTAGTCCGGTGATGATGGGTCGGGATTTCATCGATCTTATCTTTAACCGCAATCCCGGCTATGAAAGCTTTGAACCTGATACGGTTCAATTACGGACACGGGGACACGGTATCCAAGGGTCCAACACGGCAGAGGAAACATAACCCCTAGGTAGCATAATATATTTAATTATATTAAAAGTGAAATATTCCTTGGAACACAACAGAAGATGGTAACTACAACATCTCCCATGGTTATAAATGGTATCTTGGCGTTAACAACAAGCCTCTTTGGGTTGCTATTCCTTGGAACCAATATACTCTCCCCAGACATAGTTTCATCATATGGGTGCTCTAGCACAAAACGCTTCCTGTCAGGTCTAGACCTCTAACTGGCGGCATAATGGGGATCCCACTTGCCCTGTTTGCGAGAAGTTCAATGAGACTTTGGACCACCTCTTCCTGCAGTGTAAATTTGCTCAGGACGTTCTCCACATTGTTTCTGAGTGGACTGGTATCCCTCAATTGAAAAATCATCAAGACCTGGACAACATGATTGCCTGGTTGTCTTCTTCAGCTCCCAAAGGCATCAGACACCTCGTTATTTCAACTTTCAATGCCTTTGCATACAACATCTAGAGAATCCGTAATGAAATAATCCATAATGGCGTCAGGAAATCTCCAACTATTGTTGCCAAGCATATCAAGCATGATATTACCTACAGAGCTATTTCCATTGGCAATAGCAACAAGAAATTAGGAATTTATAGAGACGTTATTTGTAATTTAAAATCTTGAGGCTTGGGATCTTCCCTCCCTCTCCCTTGTACTAAATTTTCTTTGTTTTAAATGGTTAAGTTCTTTGCACTGCACAAAAAAAAAAGTGAAATATTATTCTTTTTAGAGACATTCTTAAAAATTATAAATCTAGGGATACTTTAATTTAAATTGATTTGGCCCATGTCTAGAATATATTCAGCCTATATTTTAAAAAGCCCAAAAAAATTACTACTACTTTAATTTTAAAATAATCAAAATAGACAAAAGGAAATAATTCAAAAGTAAACCCTAGGTCCAACGTAACTGTTCATGCCTCCCTCCCCCACTCCCTTCTCTCTCCTTTGTCAAAAGGTGTTTACGCCTCCCATCCCCCCACCCCCTTCTCTCTCCTCACTTCAGTAAGAGAAATTGGTATGGAAAACCAAGAAGATGCACTTCTGCTGACCGGAGAAAACTCACAGGTGGGGTCGCACAGTCTCATCGACCAAAAGCCCCCAGCTACCACCCCGAATACCCACCAATTGGTTGTCCAATTGTTCGATCTAGGGTTTGCCATGATTAGGGTTTCGTTCTTTGGCCGTGTCCCGCCATTCCGTCTAGGTATGCCATGGATCCCATGTCCGAATCCGTGTCGTGCCGTGTCGTGTCGACCCTGGTACGACAACCCTAATTGACGAGTCCAGATAACGTAGTTTGTCCATATTTTGCGAAGATATATAGAATTTTGTTGATATACGTTTAATATATAGGTCCAAATTACTCAAGTGTAAATGCCAACTTTGATATCTTTTGGAGGGATGGTGAAAGGTTCATTTAGAATAAGCTTATATGTGGACCATTGAGATTTACAGTTGTAATTATACTCCAATGCTCGTTCTAGTACTTAATTCAATGACATTTTTTTCCACAAAATTCGTCTAAAACAGAAAATTGTTGTTATAGAGCGAGAAAATTGTGTTAAAATAGGTACAAGTCGATTGGTATATAATATAACTTATAGAATGTTGTTATAGGTGGTAGTATCATTGCCTTTGATAATATCTACTGTAACGTTTTTCTGTAAGTGTTGCAAAACTATAAATATCTAAGGCAACATTTCTCTTTACAAATGTTACAATAGCCTAAATACCTAAGGTAACATTTTTTTAAAGTGTTACAATAGCCTAATACCTATGGTAATGTTTTTTTTACAAGTGTTGCAATAGCTTAAAAAGTGTCACAATAACTTATTGCAACACACGTCTAATGTAACACTTTTCAAAATGTTGTCATAGACCTAAGGTAACACTATTTGCGCCTCTAGTGACACTTTTGCTGCGTTGCTAAAACCACATTTTGTTGTAGTGGTTGATTCCAAGCAAGTAATCGAGTGTAGGAAATCTCGTGAGGTTTTTTAGTGTAACCAAGGTTCTTGGTGAATTATGTAGCCAAATATGTTGGTGAAGTGTTCTGTAGCAGAGCCTTGAAGCACTATGTAACACCCCCACGCTATTAATCATTAGGTTAAGCTAAGAACTCACTTAACATAATGATTAGCGCAGCGGAAATACTCACCTAAGAGCATTACCACTGTCCATCTAAGATGGACAAGGCTAAACTACATCTCAACACAAGGACCATCGCATGAGATTAACTTCAAACATACACCACCAAAACATAACTTAACTTAAACAATGCCTCAAAGCAAACACAACACAACCCAATAAATTTATACATGCCAAAAGATCAAACATATTCTCTCATTTTCTCTAGAGAGTGCCTTTAACCACCTTCTACTTCTTAGATTGCTCTAGGGTTTCGTCCGTCCGGGGCTTTCCCTTTCCCTTTTTGCTGGGTTTCCTAAAAAGAAAACAAACTTAAAAGAATGAGATTAACTCAGTACGTATACCCCTTTTATAAAGAACATGTTTAGAAAGTTACTTACTTTAGCGCGGTTCCATTAAATTTACAACAATAAAAAAAAAATGGAGAAATAAACATTAAGTAAAGTACACTTACTCAACATAGCCGCACTTAATTCTTTCAAATAAACTGAACTTCAATAGAAACCAAACCCGTGAGTTCCTTACTTTGATTGTACTTGAACATTACATAAAGAAAGAAACTAAACATGAAGAACTTAACTTCAAACATGTGCGGGAAATAGAACGATTTAAGATTCACTCTCATGAGATTTGGTGAGAAACCTTTAAACGTTTTCCTTCAACTTACAAACACTTGGTTGTCTTATTACTTATAAGAAGGTCATATACTTGCGATCATCGGCTAAGCCTCCGTATGCGCATACCCATACAGTTATACTTGCAATCATCGGAAGATCTAGATCGTGGATTAATATCCTATACATCTATACTGGCCAGATTTCCATGGTGTGCACTTTAGGCACTATATACATATTTTTCTCTGGTGTGCACAAGGCACGATTATCCTGGTGTGCACTAAGGGACGATTAAACATGGTGTGCTCCTACGACACGTTTAAACCTAGGTGGGGCCTTTTATTAAGTATAGAAAACTTGAAAATCTTAACCTCGAAATCATGGTACGATTAAGTCCTGAAACTATTTTATACATACCATAAAGACATCCTCTCAGTCCTTTTGAATAAGGGTATACTCATAATGATATTTACTCATAAAAATGCCCTTGACATCGAGAATAGTTATTTAACTTAAGATTATCTTGCATAAAGAAAGAATAGCATGACCTCTTAGAGTAAATTGTAAAATAACTCGATAAATTAACCTTGGTGCCTTGAAATCCATGAGACTTGTGTATAATTTTGAACATAAATCATAAGGATTGGCATATAACATGTATAGTAAAATGTAAAGTAAAATATACCTTCAACACTTAGCATAAAAAGATTAATACATAATAATATGCATGAAATATCAGACAATATACGTACCTGAGGAGTTAAAATATCGTACTGGACGGGCAGAGACTTGAACAGTAGTGCAACGATCTCTTGGAGGGACTTAAAAATAAAAAGAAAAGAATCATGAATTAGGATTTAACTTAAGTGGAAGAATCGAAGAATAACTTAATGAATTTTCTAAGGCTAAGAATAAGGAACTTGTTTTCTAAGGCGTACATGGAAGGCCACAACTTCTCCCACAAATATCATATCATGGCATAAAAAGACTTTCCGGAAAGCTTAGATCATAAACTCCAACTTTTTAATTGTCCATGAAGGTCAAAAACATGGTTAAAGAGGGTAAAGTTATGATCTTAGAGAGATGCCCAGAAAATAACCGTTTAAACTTCACTTAATCGGAGAGTCGTAACTCAAGTTATACTTATCGGTTTGGGGCGTGCAAGCTGTCTATGGAAAACTTATGATACATACTTCAACATTGTTTTTATCCACAAACTGATTTAAGCATGGGAACAGGTCGGATTTTGACCAAGAATATAGGTAGTCACAAAACATTTTCTGGGTAAACTCCGATTATCAACCTTCATTCGCGGACTCATAACTCTCACTCCTGATATCCTATGAACATGCATTATACCTTTCTCAAAAGCTTAAAGTGTCCTCTTCAACTTTCATGTCTAGAATTTAAACCAAATAGGACTCGAAACACACGAAAAATATACATCTTTGGACTGGCTCCAGAACACGTATCAAATTGCACCACTTTACGGTTTTGGCCATAACTCAAAATATACATATCGAAATAACGAGCTACAAAAACCGAGTGTTAGCTAACACCTTAGAATATCTAATCATGCCATAAAATAGCTCAAAATCACAACTCACATTCTCTAGAAATATCAAAACCAACCATATTACAATATTACTTCGAAAAAACACTTGCATGCATGATTAACCTCATGATTTTCCTTAATCACTACTCAAAGCATATCCTTCCATCATAAACACAAACTTCCAGAATTATAAACATGAAGAAAACCTTCATCTTTGACCAAATCTCTTACATGCAAAGACCAATTCAATATATATCATGCTCCTAAACACTACACTTCACAAATTCAACATTAAAAGCCATAGAAATCATCTTCTTGTCAAACAAATCCCATCCTAAACACATGCATCTACGTTTTAGCTACAAACTTAATCTTTTATAAGGATTGAAACCTCCTAGACCACATGCATGTCACAATATAAAATTAATCACCCTTGTTCAACCATTTAAACACAAGATTATGATAAACTTACCTAAACTCTACTTGATTTCCTTAGTTCTTAGTAATCCTCACTTGAAGATCTTAAAATCCTTGAGTTTACCTCTGGAAAAACACAATAATAACAAGAGGAAAACTAAGAATATCATCTTAATTCATCCATAAAAAAAGGACGAAAGATGGAGTGATTACCACTAGCTTGAAATGGGAAGAAGAAAGATGGGATGTGATGATGTGGTGCGACAGCGGTGACACAATGGCCGGAAAACACCGGCGATGGCTAGGCAGGGCGGCGGATGAGCGAGCAGCAGGGGCGTGGGGGGATGGATGGTCGAAGGAGAGAGGGAGAGTAAGAGATGGGAGCTTGGAAGATTTATCTTTCAAAATGATAATCACCCTCCTAATATCCTATATATATACACATACTTATACACTTAAATCCCAAAAGAAGGCATTCCCTCTCTTTCTTCTTGTTGGTCGGCGTATATAAGGCCCAAAAGGGGATTTTTTTTATCCATTTTAATCTTCCCTTTTATATTTATATCTCCCTAATTTCTAAGTTACTTAAGTTTATTAACCGTAAAAATATAATTGGTAATCCCAAATAAACATATCCGTATCACTCCTTGAAATTTTTCATAATTATATCCTAAATTAACTCGAATAAAAGAAGGACCTGATATATCGGTCTCGGAAAAAGAATTCGTAAACGATCATGATCACTATAAAAAAAAATTACCGGAAGAGATTCATTAAGAAAAGATCGTTGCACTGTTCAAGTCCTGCAAAACATATACTTGGTTAGAAAAATGGAACACACGCTTTAATTATTCATGATTTATTCTTAACCTTGATTATTTAAACTAATTAATACGTATTAAGGGGTGATTTTCTTTGAGTTATTACACAGTAAGGCTTTGTGAGTTTGGTATCCTTTGTAATCCTTCATGTTCTTCTCTGCCTCATCTGTGAGGCCCCTCCACAGCCTTCCTCTGCCTCGTCAGAAAGGTTCCTCTACAGAACCTCCTTCTGAGTTTTCTGGTTTTGTAAGCAGTCATCAAGGACCTCACTATCCTAATTCTGCTGAGTTCCCTAACCTCCTCTATTTCTATTGTACCTCAAGCTTATCTAATAAAGAAGTATTGTTCAGTTCAATCAAGTGTTATTAACGTCCTTGTGTTTATTAGCGCAGAACTCTATAACAAACTTATTACCCCCCTCCCCCCCCTAAGGGCCTCAACAAGTGGTATCAGAGTCAGGTTCACTTAAGAAGAGACTAACCGCTCTGTTGAAAAGATCACGGGGGATAGTGAAAGCAACAAGGTGAGTCACGGACGTTGATATCATGCATTAAGCTATAAGGGTTATTTCGATGTCTCTCACGTGGCACAAACTTTAAGGTACGTCTTTTGTAAACCTTGTATTAATCTAACTTACTTGTGGCATGAATTGAGGGGGAGTACCCTCTCTTAGTACTAACAAGTTTATCAAGTGTTGCATATTTCTAGACGACCTCTAAAATATTCTAGATGTTGTATCAAGGGGGAGATTGTGGAAACACATCTCACCTCTGAGGACCTCCGCCAGCTCTCCTGCACTGATTGAGGGGAAGCCAACTCACTACGGTCCCCACAACTCAGTTTTGTCTTTCAAACAAAAAGGAGGAGATTGAAGAAACCCACCCCTGCTCTGAGGACCTCCGCATATTCACCATTAAGGACCTCCAGCAACAACAGTATTCTCAGCGCTAAGATTTTGTTTGAAAGGACGTATAAGGGAAGTCTCCATAACACTCCAATTTATTATCAGAATATTCTCCAAGATAATATATATTGATTCTATATGTATCCTTATAAAACTTGATTTATTTGATAAGAATGAAGTTTCCAAAGAAGCACCGATAGAAGATCAAAGCGAATATGGAAAGGATCAAAGATCAATCAAGAAAGGAAAGAATCAAGAGGAGATCGTTGTTTATTGAAGACCTCGACTATAAATGCCTCCAACAGCTCCTTGTGCAAATTAGTCGATTCCAAGCAAGTAACCGAGTGTAGGAAATCTCGTGAGGTTTCTGAGTGTAGCCAATGAGTTTTTGGTGAGTTATGTAGCCAGTAAGGTACTTCTGGTGAGGTGTAATCAAGGACATTGGTGAGTGTAGCCAAATATGTTGGTAAGGTGTTGTGTAGCAGAGCCTTGAAGCACTAATGCTTTGTGTGTTTGATATCTTTTGGAGGCTCCTTGGAGCGTTACCGTCGCGTGGATAAATGAAGATTAGCTTGAGTGATGATGGGTGATCGATATTCAACACTAACAATAGCCTAGAACACCCAAAGGTTGGATATGACTCGGAGCAAGGAGAACCACAACTCTAGGCCTAACACCCCACCATGATTATCCAAGGTAATCCACCAGATAATCACTAAAGGAATGACTTGAAACACCACCAAAATTTATTGGAT
Source organism: Portulaca oleracea (assembly GCA_029582165.1). NCBI lineage: Eukaryota > Viridiplantae > Streptophyta > Magnoliopsida > Caryophyllales > Portulacaceae > Portulaca > Portulaca oleracea. The sequence goes on from CM055872.1 coordinate 16,283,157, forward strand.
AAAGTTAACAAGATTTTTTGGGAAGTTGGGATAAACCCTACAATGCCAAGCATTACATTCAAAACTCCCAAAACTCAATACTAGAGAACACTACTAGCACAACAATGGAGAAAACTCAAGCTAGATGAAAAACCAAAGCTCTGATACCAAATGGAGCGTTACCGTCGTGGTGGGATGATGAAACTAGCTTGAGTAGTTGAATGGATTCGACAATCACAAAGAACAATGACCTTGAACACCCAAAGGTTGGATATGACCTTGAGCAAGGAGAACCATAACTCTAGGCCTAACACCCCACCATGATTATCTAGGATAATCCACCAATAATCACTAAAGGAATGACATGAAACACCACCAAATCACTTGGATAAAGTTAACAAGATTTTTGAGAAAGTTGGGAAAAACCCACAATGCCAAAGCATCAAATATACAATGTCCAAAAGCTACCAAAACAATGCCAAGGGAGGGGGGTATATATAGGAATGGGGGGAAAAACAACACGCAGCAGCAACAGCAGGTCTGGACAGAAGGAGGTCACGGGCGCGACCCTAGGAGTCGCGGGCGCGACATTCTGGGGCATTAGGGTGACTCGGGCGAGTCGGTGTTTTGGGCAACTTTTCCTTGCCGACTTCAAACACACATAACATCTTCATCCGGACTCTGTTTTAGGCCCGTAAGATATTGATGGAAAGCACTCGGTGTGTACTTTAAGCACTCAAAATTTGAGACCCATATAAGTTAAATTGAAGGAGTTATGACCCAAAGCGTGAAGGCGCATCGATTCCGACAACCCACGTTGACCCTTTTCCGCTTATTCCTTCCGAATGACTGCGAACCCTTTTAAAGGCCCGAAGTAGGTCCCAATGAGGACCCGTAGCTCCACTCTCACGGTCCAGGGTCCCATTTGAAGTGGATACCACACCTGGTGATGACCTGAATACGCCTCCAAGGTCCCGGGTCCACCTTGAAATGGACTCCACACCCGTCCTCGGAGCTATTTTCATTGTGTTTCGTGGAGGGGATGTGGAACAGTTTAGCAATCATGAATTTCGAGGTTCGGGCGCCATCCCGATACGCCCCACTCCTCTACAGAACTTTCTTCTGAGTTTTCTGGTTTGGTAAGCAGTCATCAAGGACCTCACTATCCTGATTCTGCTGAGTTCCCTAACCTCCTCTATTTCTTGTAACGCCCCCAAGTTACTAACCACTAAATTAAGCCAATGATACACTTAACCCAATGATTAGCAGCGGATAAACACCTAGGAGTATTACCGTCGTCCACGGAGGTGGACAAGGCTAAGACTAAAACTAAACAACAACCAAAACATAAACTAACTTCGGACATGCATCACCAAGACATAACTTAACTTAAACCACCTGAAACAACCTAATACAACCCAATACAACTTATACAAGCCAAAATATCACAAATTTCTCTTAAAGTTTTCATAAAGAGTCTTTAACCACCTTCAATCTCCTTAAGAAGCTCTAGGGTTTCGTCCTTCCGGGGCTTTTCCCTTCTCCTTTGCCGAGATTATATTCCAAAATCGAAAACATAAAACTTTGCAAAGTGAGTTAAACTCAGTACGTATACCCCTAATAATGTAAGAATCTTTTCATAATTCGTTTTAGTTATTTATCGCGGTTCCAAAAGATTAAAAACAATATAAATAACAAACAAACATTAAAAGATAGCATAACTTACATAGTTTGACCATACTTAACTTGTGCAAGGGAAATATAACTTAATCTGTACTTAAATCACAACTTAACTGAAAAATACTTTTAAGTTCTTCCTTGTAAAAGTAACATACATAACCATAACCTTGTTTGAAAGCAACTTAAATCATGCATGACCTGACATAAACACACACACGAACCTTTCCATAAACATGTCTTTAAACTTATATAAAACGAGACTTAAAACCCTTGAAAGGTCACTTATAAAAAATTAATTTCTCTCTCTCTCTCTCTCTCTCTCTCTCTCTCTCTCTCTCTCTCTTAGAAACTTAGAGTACATAAAACCTAGTTGCCATATTATTATCTTGAAGGTCCCCTACTTGCGATCATCGGCTAAGCCTCCGTATGCACATACACGGACCGATCGAGAGATTCGGATGGTACGTGGACAATGTCCTATATTGGCCAGATTTCCATGGGGTACACCTTAGGCACTGTATTTATATGTTTTCCCTGGTGTGCACTACGGCACAGCTAACATGGTGTGCTCGAAGGCACGGGTTCCCTGGTATGCTATAAGGCACGATTACACTTATGCGGGGCCTTTATTAATCTTATAACACTGGAAAACTTAAACCTTGATACCTTGACCTTAGATTCATAGTAGAAACGGGTCCTAAAACCATCTTTTTAGTCATAGCTTAAAATATAAACTTGTAATCTCCTTGAACAAGAATCGACTCATAAAGAGAGTTGATTCATGAAATAACTTAACCTCCAAAGTGTGAAATTATCGTAAAAGTTTCTCACATAGAGGGTATGTAACATAAATACTTAGAAATAACAGTAAAACTATCATGATAAATCGACCTTAAATACTTAAAAGTCCATGAGAACTTGCATATATTTTTTAACATAACTCATGATACTTTACATATAAACATGAATAATATAATATAAATTTAGAACTTAACACAAAAGATTAATTCATAATATTATGCATAAAAGGTCAGGCAATTTACGTACCTGAATACTTAAAAACACGTACTGGACGGGCAGAGACTTGAACAATAGTGCAACGATCTCTTGGAGGGACTTTAAAAGAAAAGAAGTCATTAATTAGGATTTAACTTAGGTGGAAACATGGGGGAATAACTTGAATAAAATAACGCGACTTGCTAACGAACTTAATTTCTTACGTCGCCATGAAAGGGTCATAACTATCTCTATAGACATCGTATCAACACATAAGAGGACTTTTCGGAAAGCTCGAAACACGCTTTACAGCTTTGTAGTTCACCCTCGAGGACCAAAGACATGATTAAGAAGGTCAAAACTCTTATTTCCCTAATCTACCCAGAAGATAGAAACGTCAACTAAGTTTTTCGAAAGGTCAAAACTCGAGTTATACTAATCGGTTTTGGGCACGTAAGGTGTCTATGGAAAGCTCATGATTCATACTCAAACTTTCATTTTCACCACCACTTGATTTAAGCTTAGGAAGAGGTCGATTCTCAGCCTAAAACAGATGCAGCAACGACAACATAATTTCTAGAAAAACTTAGATTTTTGTCCTTCAATTAGAAGCTCATAACTCTCTCTCCCGACATCCTATGAATGCATACCATACCATTCTGGAAAGCTCAGAATATCCTCTAAAACGTTTCTGTTCAGCCATTAAATCATAGCAACATCTAACTAATCGAAAAACACCCATTTTTCAACTGACACTAGAAATTTCTCAGCTAACTAATCGAAAAACACCCATTTTTGAACTGACGCTAGAATTTCTCAAATTCGCGCGGCTTTACGCTTTTGGCCATAAAACCTAATATACTTATCGAAACGAAGAACCGTAAAAATCGGGTGTTAGCTAACACTTTATACTACCTAATCATCCCATAAAATAGCCTAAAATCACATCTTAGGTTTTCTGGAAAAATCAAAACCGAACCAAATTGCAATAATACCCCATAAACTTACGTGTATGTATAACTAATCTCATGATTCACTGAAACACTTATAAAATCATATCCTTCCATCACCAGTACAAATTTCAAAAATTAAAACACGCAGAAAATCATCAATTGAATTCATTTTAGAGACATGCAAGGCCAACACTTCACACGTTTCATGAATCTCATACATAAATCAACATGTATCACTTAAAACCAAAAATTTGCTGAGGGGTGTCACACATCTTTTTTAATTGACTCGCGGGTCACAACCTTTTTTAGTGCATTCCCGTGGGACATTAAACTTACTTAAGTGGCTGAGGGGTGACATTCCGGTTATTTTGACTGAAATCCGGTGAGATATGTTGAAAAGGACGAAAATGCCCTTATTTTTCTCTCTAATTTAACTTACTATGCCATTCATCCATCTTTCTCTCTTTTCTTCATCCTCTTCCTCCATAATTGGGTCTAAATTTTCAAAGGAATAATCTTTGATTTTCATCATGAACAAATCTTAACCAAGAAAGGGTCACCAAAAAACTAAGAATCTGATGGAATTTTTCAGTCAAACGCACCCCACAAACTCAGACATAAGCAGGATCTTGATGAACATGTCACCCTTGAAATTTCAAGCTTATAACACTTACCTAAGAATACTAACATATCTGGGGTGAAATTCAAGTACTTCAGCAAGTTTATTCCCATAAGTATCCTTCCAATGTACTGTCCTCCTTGTCTTTGGTTGTCCTTTGGAAATTCCACCATTAATGGCTGACAACAAACTCTCTGATTCATTGTCTTTTTCATCACCCAAAACTGCGGTTGTTGTTGTTGTCTTCTGATGCTCGAAATTAGCCATAATTGGCATGATTTTGGCATCCCTAAGCTTGGGATCCATTGAAAACCTAAATTCACTAAAACCCTAAATCAAATCCCTAGAAATCCCACTACTCAAATCCAATCAAAGGATTAGATCTTTGACAACCCAGATCCCTCGAACAATCCGGTAAAACAGCCGAAAAGACATCCAAATTTGTGATAAATTGCGCAAATTTTCAAGGCTTTTCAATTTTTCTTCATAAGAAATGCAAAAGAAACAAGATCAAATGACATTAGAACCCTAATTCACCAGCATCCGAGGAATCGAATTTCTCGTCGAATGCTGAGAATTCGACATACCCAAACTGCATAAATCGAAAGAACAAACAAAACCCAAAACCCTCAACTCAAAATTCGGTCGAAATTCGGGGTAATTCAACACCAAAATTCAATTTTTTTTTCCCCAAAAAGCACACACAATTTCAGAAGATGAAAAGAACCAACAAGAAAACGACATGGATGATTAGACACCCACTCAAAAAACAACGATTATCAAAAGTAGGAGATAAGGAAGAAGAAGAGATTGAGCAGTGAAATTAAGGGTAAAAAGGTCACTTCACTCAATTTTCAAGGGCAAATAAGACTTTCCCTTTTTTCCGGCCAAAACATGTCAGATTTTCACCCCTCAGCCACTTAAGTAAGTTTAATGTGCCCCGAGAATGCATTAAAAAAAAGTTGTGACACGCAAGTCAATTAAAAAAGATGTGTGACACCTCCCAGCAATTTTTTGCACTTAAAACCCTCACCTTACTTAATCTAATACTAATTTATACACATGCCTTTCACCTTAATCGATTTTCCATCTCTTCACAGTGAATTTAACTAATAAAACACATGCATGTACATAATCCATCATCATCAATACTTATTTAATCACAAGAACACAAAAGTAACTCAAAATTACCCAAAACTTCTCTCTTTGGTACTTGAATTCCTTCCCTTTTTACTTGATGAACTTAGAAATACTTGTTTAACCTATGAAATCACATAAAAGGTCTACAAAACTCAGAATTTGTCTAAGATTTTTATTAAAAAGAGAGTAGAAGGAAAGTGACATTACACTTGAGAAGGAACAGGGGTGAAGGAAGAATGATGGAGGTGGTGCGTTGGTGCGATATCGATGGTGGCCGGAAAACGACCGGCGTGGGCTGGCCCTGGCGGCAGAACAGCATCACGCAGAAAGGGGGGATGGCGTGGAGTTGAAGGGCCAAGGAACAAGAGGGAGTATGTGAGGGAGATAGGAGTGTGATGTTTTAAAAACATCAAGATATGCTTAAAACACTAAGTAATGGTATTTATAACCCATGGCCCATAAAGGCCTCTCTTGCACTAAATTTGGCCAGCCATTATGGTCCAATTAACAAAATTATCAATTTTAATTCTCCCCTTCTCCCCCCTTATACTTATATCTCCCTAATTCCCCAAATTACTGAAATTTATTAAACCGTAAAAATGTGATTGGTAACCCAAATAAATATATCCATACACCTCCATGAAATTTCTCATAATTATAATCCCAAATTGACTTGGATAAAAGAGGGACCCGATATATCAGTCTCGACAAAAGAATTCATATCCGATCAGAATCACTATAAAATTATCGGAAGAGATTCATCAAGAAAAGAACAAAATTAAACTGAATCACTGACGATCGTTTGCACTGTTCAAGTCCTGCAAAACATACACTGTGTTAGAAAAATGGAACACGCGCTTGAATTATTCGTGATTTAATTTTAACCTTGATTATTTAGACTAATTAATACATATTAGGGGTTGATTTTCTTCGGGTTATTACATTTATATTGTACCTCAAGCTTATCTAATAAAGAAGTATTATTCAGTTCAATCAAGTGTTATTAACGTCCTTATGTTTATAAGTACAAAACTCTGTAAGAAACCTATTAACCCCCTTAAGGGCCTCAACACATATTGAGAAGATGTTTGTTTCCATTATGAACAAGAATTTCCCAAACATCGCTCAAGTCCTCTCCGCCCCCGGAAAAAAAAAGGCTTTTCAAAGAATATTATTTTTAATCTTACAAGAATGGTTGATATCCATGCACTTCTCATTTCAAAATTTCATAAGATTATTCAGTGTTTTAAATCGGTGATATGAAAAATTTATATCTTGAGTTTGACTTTTTATTTTAAATACTCCCGCTATTGCTCAATAATTGCCACATTTGAGTTTTAGAAAGTTATATTCAAAATGATAATTGTGTTGGAAATGATAAAAGTAATTAAGAAATTTCTATTTTGGTTGTATACTTGTATTAGTAATGATAACAAGTAAGAGGTAAATTTAGAAAACTATCATTACTTGGGGGCTCGGCTTTAGAGATCTGGAGGCTTTTAATTTGGCCTTACTGGCGCGTCAAGTGTTGAGGATCGCAAATGATGAGAAGTCTTTGGTTTTTCAGGTTTTGAAAGCTCAGTACTTCCCTCATGATGCAATGTTGGACGCGAGTTGTGGTCATAGGCCAAGTTTCACCTGGAGAGAGTTACACGAGGCTATTGCTGTGGTTAAGAAAGGAATGCGTTAGGTAGTCGGTGATGGGAGGAAATTAAATGTGTGGGAAGAAAAATGGATTCCCAGACCTACTTCGTTCAGACCCATTACCCCCATGAAGCCGGAAGCTCACTGGGTTACAGTAAGGCTCCGTTTGGATTGCGGAAAATTGAGTGGAAAAAAAATTATTTTGGAAAATGAAAATCTTTCATTTGTTTGGATTGAAGAAAAAAGAATGGAAAAAAGTAGATGGAAAATTACATGGAAAATTGTAACAAAACAGTGGAAAAAATTTTCCTCTCAAAACTGAGAGGAAAATTTTGGGAAAACAAAGACCGACGCGCGTCTCATCCCCTAAACCCTTCCTCACACTCTCTTCTCTGCTCTCCCATTCCCAACTCCCCAACTCTCTCTCTCTCTCTCTCTCTCTCTCTCTCTCTCTCTTTCTCTCTCTCTCTCTCTATCTCCCCCCCCCCCCTTTCTCTCTGCGATTTGCATCCATCCCTATCGCAGCATCCATCTGCGATTTCATCATCTGTGATTTCATCATCTGCGATTTTGCATCCATCCCCATCGCAGCATCATAATCGCATCATCATCGTAGCATCATCATCCATCCCTATCGCTGCATCATAATCGCAGCATCATCATCGCAGCTGGATCTGATCTATCATCTGTGATGTTTTTCTGCGATTTCGATCCAAACGGTAATTCTTCTGATTTTCTTTAAGGTCCGTTTGATTCACGTGATATGTTTGCTTGGGATGTTTTCTGTGTGATTTTCGAATGTTTTCTTCGGTTAAAATTAGTCCAGTATAATCTGGTGTGACTGTTTAGATGATGTCCATTACCTATTCGATAAAATGCCAATCAGATGTGTGCTTGCTATTTTCACAGTAACTTGATGGATGTTAAGTACTTAAGCCTGAATAGGGATTTTGTTTTGCCTTATATTGATGTAGGCTTCTGGAATAGTTGCAGTCATAAACATAATTCTTACTTGTAACCGTATGCTTCATAAACATATTTCTTATATGTGTCATTTTGTTATTTGCTCAATTGTCATGGCTTATTCTTAAATTATTATGACATGAGTCAATTTTAACTTGTTTATTTCTCTTGTAGGCAAGAGGTGATTGTAAATTCATTGGTCTTGGCATGTGAAGTTGCGAAGGTTGGTTTTTATTGGTACTTGAGTTGCACTGTGGTGTACATGTTTGCACACATTTTTATTTATTGGTACTTTAGTTTTAATTTGGAATTCTCAGGTAGTTTGTTCTTTGATCCTCGTCACAATCAATGGTAACTTGACAAAGTTATGCAATGATTGGTTTGTGATCAAGGCATTAACCTATTCAGGCCTTCCTGTTGCAATATATGCACTGTAAAATAGTTTGCTGCAGATTTCATACAAAAATCTTGATTCTCTGACATTCTCAATGCTGAATTAGACAAAGTTATTCTGAATGGGTGAACTTGGATGAAATTGTTGAGGTTTGATGGGATATTAGTGTGATAATTGAGTTGGATTTTAATTGATGTCTTGTTTATACACCTATGAATTGGGTTTTAACTGGACAGACGTGAGCAATTTAATATATTGAAGAAAAAGAATAGTAATAAATTTTGGAAGTTGTGGAATAAGTTTATGAATGGTAGGTCTTGATTTATAACTAATGTTCTTTGCTTTAACAAAATGACAGTATAAGTTAGGCAGAGCAGCCCTTCTAATAACATCAATTGGTTCATATTTTGTTGTTGTTGCAGCTGGTAAATGGCGTCCAACAAATCCAGGAGCAATTCACTTTCTTCTGTGGGTCGCCCTAAGTTGCCCCTAGCTCCTCTCTCAAGCGCTCAAGCTCAACTCAAGATGATTTGTCCATGAGAAGAAACTTGAAGCGACCATCAATTGATTCATCTCAAATGAGGGACATGAGAGACAACACTGAATATCAGGATGCAACTATCCAACCGTGGCAAAGTTTATCTAATCCATCTAATCCATTGGAGAATATTGCTCAAGAATCGGAGGTGATACTCTTTCTTTTGGATCTTAGCTTGTTAACATTGTTTATCATTGGAATGATGTTTATCTAATGTATCTAATCATGTTTAAGAGGAAAAAATGGAATGATGTTTGTTCAAGTTGTTGGTGTTGAGTAGTAGGATAATCCATGAGTCGAATTTCCAAATTCAAATGCAATGTTTTTTTTTGGTTTATTTTTTTGCTAGATTTTGGAGATATAGTTTTTGACCATGGACTATACTGGGTTTTTAATTTTGCGAAAATTTTCCCTCAATTGGTGTTTTGATACTATGTTTTTCTTTTTTTTTTTCTTTTTTTTTGCTTATTTATAGATGGATGAATGGGAAAAACTTAGAAAGTGGGCTGCAGCAAGTGTTGTTGTTTGTGGTGCCTCTGCCGCAAGTCAAGTTGTGTCTCTTACATGTCTTAGTAGTCAAGTTGATAGGCCACTTCCAAAATCTAGTGAAGGGGATATTCGTTGTCAATTTCATTTGAGTAGGCTTACACAACAAAGTGAGGAAGACTTTCGTAATGAGCTTCGTATGGGGAAGGAAGCCTTTACTAGGTTGGTTTGCATATTACGCGATTCTGGGAGGTTAAGGGACTCTTGTTTCAGTGTGGTTGAGGAACAAGTTGCTAAGTTTTTGAATATAATTGGGCATAATAGGAGAAACTACTCAGTAAAGTTGGACTATTGGCGCTCTAAAGAAACAGTGAGTAGGCACTTTCATAATGTCCTGAAAGCGATCATTTCCTTAGATGATTTTTTCTTGAAACAACCTGATGGACATGAATGCCCTCTTGAAATTACCAGGAATTCGAAGTTTTTTCCTTATTTTAAGGATTGTATAGGTGCACTTGATGGGTCACATTTTCGTGTTAAAGCCCCGAGTGATGTGGTTCAGAGATATCGAGGGTGAAAGCAATTCCCTACTATGAATGTACTTGCAGCTTCTACTTTTGATCTTAAATTCACTTACATATTATCTGGTTGGGAGGGGTCGGCTTCTGATTCAAGGGTATTAAATAGTGCTCTTGAGAATAGACTTGATAGGCTTGAAGTTCCAAGTGGTAAATATTATCTTGTTGATGCGGGTTATCAATTGAGACAAGGATTTTTGACTCCCTATCGAAAAACACGCTATCATTTGAAAGAATACGGTACACTTGCTCCGCAAAATGCTAGAGAGTTATTCAACCATAGGCATTCTTCTCTTCGAAATGCAATAGAGAGAGCATTTGGCGTTTTAAAGAAGAGGTTTTCCATGTTAGGTAGTGGAAATGAACCGTTCTACTCGGTACAAACACAAGCTGATATTGTGTTAGCCGGATGCATTTTGTACAATTATTTGATGGGTGTTGATCCGGACTTTGAACTTATAGCAGAAGTGGATCGTGAATTGCTTGAATCAAATGAGTTACATGGGGATTTTCCTTCAAACCCAACAAGTGATAATAGAGAGATGGAACTATTCCGAGATAATTTAGCAAATGAAATGTGGAGAGATTACATTAATAACCACAATAATAGGTATGCATGAAATTCTATGCTTATTTTATGTCCTGTTGGTATTTCTTTTTCTCCTTTCAATGTTTAATGGTTGTTATATGATGAATGTTTAATACTTTCTAGTTGCTACAGGATGAATGCGAGATTCAGGAGGACGGAAGTCTAGCAAGTGAGAAGAAGAACTTTACTCGGTCCGACGAATTAGACGTACTTCTAATCGATGCACTACTTGAACAAGTAGAGAAAGGGCAAAAGATTGGTAGCACATTCACAACTACAGCTTTTTCTAATGTTGCTAACTTGGTGGGTTCAAAGATCAACAAAGTAGGATTTTCAATTTTAAATGTGAAGAACCGGTTAAAGACACTGAAAAAAAAAACATGGTGATGCTCAAAAGGTCTTAGGACAAAGTGGATTTGGTTACAATGAATCTACACAAATGATAGAGGCACATCCACAAGTCTGGGAATCATATATTTCGGTATGTTTCTTCTTTACATTGCTATGAAATTATTATTGTTTTGATGCACCGATTGATTGAATTGTGGTAAATTCTTCTTGCCTACACGAACTGTCAGTCCTTGCCTTTCTCTCCATCTTTTATGTTTTCAAACTTTCTTGCCTTAGGTTTTGGTAAATGATGAGGCAGAAAAGAAAAAGAAAACATTCCTTCTAAACATATGAACATTCTGCCACATTACTATAGAAAATGTCCTTAGGCGAGGTCAATGTTCTATTATAGCACATTGCTTCTGCATTTTTGTGTTGAATATTGCATAACTATTTATCGAATATGGTGATCTTCATTGGTATTTATATTTCTTTCCTTGCAAGCTCATACTGTCAGGAGTCACAATATATATGCCATTCCTAAATTATACATGGCTTTTGATCCTCCCAAGAGTTTTCTTCATATATAACTGGATTCATGAATTGGTAATATTTTAGACAAATCCAGAAGCAAAATCATTTCGGTATAGGGCTGTGAAGAACTATTACAAGTTAGACCTATTGTTTGGCAAAGATAGAGCAACATGAAAGGATGCTGCTGGGCCAAAAGAAAGACGATGACAGTGGGAAAAAGAAGTTGCCAGTGAGGGTGATCCCACCAATGATGAATCTTCATGTGTCTTTTCACCTAAAGACAAAGGGGAACATAGGAAACCAAGAACTAAAGCCATGATATCGTGTGTGAAGAGTTGAGGTCTTTGAAATCAGGGATGGATGCTGTTGCGAGGGCACTTGAGAGAGGTAATTCAAAATTATAATTGTTGTGATTGTTGATATAAGCTTAAATTAAGAATTATAATTGCTTTAAAATTTAAAAATATTAGTTATTTACTGCTTAATAGTAATGATTTATAATTCTCTAAACTTTTTTATTTTAATTAATCTTATAAAAAATTTATATTTATTTATGAAAATATGTTTCCAACAACATTATGTTTATAATGTATGTATGGTCTTAATCATTTATTTCTATGTTTAAAATTAAATATTCTTTTATATGTTATTGAGAATTAATCTTATAAAAAATTTATATTTATTTATGAAAATAAGTTTCCAACAACATTATGTTTATAATGTATGTATGGTCTTAATCATTTATTCCTATGTTTAAAATTAAATATTCTTTTATATGTTATTGAGAAAGATTCAAAGGGATTAAAGAGTTGCTTGCCTTTATTCAAATTAACTAATAAAAAATTACTATTATAATTTATTATGTAATTAATATAATATTAAAAATAAATATAGATTTTCGTATTATTTACGAACATATTATTTAAATTAATTTTGAAGACAATTTGTATGAAATAAATACAAAAATAATGATAGTGTAATTTGTTGTATAATTTTTTATTAATTTCTAATTATTTGTTTAATGATATTGTTATAAAATTACTCCAAAAACAAATTACATATAAATATTGAAAAAATTTCCGTACATCGCACGGGATATAGAATGCTAGTTTATTATTGTATAATGTCTCCGTCACAAATTATTTATTAATTTACCTAATGTGAGAAAATCAATATATATTGGGAATTGAGGTAAAAAGTTTGTAATTTATTCAAATTACTCTTATTTTAATTGAAGATAATAGTTATTGGAATTGTAAAAAGTGATAAAATTCATTAAGTATGGGTAGAAAAGAAATTACAGTTATTAAAATTGTAAATGAGACAAATATTTTGAAACAAAAAAATTAGTTAAAGAACAAATAATTTAGGACGGAGGTAATAATTAAATACTCAATTACAAACAAAAAAAAACAAACAACATAACTCTCCAAATTCCAAACGTAACTTTCCAGCTTCCAAATTTAAATGGGCACAATTTTGTATATGATCAGTCAAATGTCATAATGATTACTAATTACTATCATTAATACACATCGTACTGTTCATGTATATACTACCTCCGTTTTATTTTATCTGTCGCCTAGGGAATTGTGGCAAAAACTTTGACCGTTAATATCTTAATTTGTATAATAATTCATTATACAAAATTGATATCATTAGATTCGTAATAAAAAATACTATTAAAAAAGTATAATATTATATTTTTCTATAAAATTTTTATATTAGAAATTAGTGATTAAAAATTGGCACTGAAAACCGTAAATGACAGATAAAAAAGAACAGAGGGAGTGTATCAAATCACTAAGCTTGTCTCACAGTTTACCCATAGTTAACCTACTATTTACAAGGACAATTATAAGGTAATAATACTTCAATGTTCTTAATATTTTACATTTTAAATTTATTTCTTTTGATCTTCAATCCCAAGCTAAAATGCAATGTACTTCATATTTTTAATTCATTCAATCATACTCAATTTCAATTTAGTTCTGACAGCCAAAAAATTCCAATTGCAGCTATACACAAATTATCAATTTCATCTTCGCCTTCAAATATTCAAATAATATATTCTTAATTTTTATTTATTTAATTTTTAACACACTATTTCAATAAAAATAATACATTGAAATCATGTTCATTTTTTTATTTTACCATTACGTGCTCCTAATTGTTTAACAAATAATAAATAAATAAACTAATAAATTTGGCATCCAACTTACTGTATTAGTATGAAAAGAAATACTACATTCGTGCCATTATCTTTGTCAAATTACTTAACTTGGAAAAAATTAAGACATATTAGAATTGCAAAAAATTACTTAGAGGTACCCTAACTTTTGAAGAAACAATTTTTTGGTACCCTTACTTTAAGCATTAGAAATTACTAGATGAATTTATGGCGAAACTCCGATTGATTCAAATAATTTTCGTCCACAAAAACAAACGGCATTTTCGTCCACAAAAATATTTAATCATTTTCCCGCCTAAAACTTACCGGTAAATTCAAATCATTGGCCGAAAAGTCACCTAATTATTTCTAATTCTAAAAGTTAGGGTACCCCAAAATTAGTTTTTAAAAGTTGGGATACCGGAAAAACATTTAACCAAAAGTTAGGGTACCCCTAAGTAATTTTTTGTTAGAATTGGGGTGAATAATTTGTAATTTTTCCAAGTTACCCTTATATAATTATATTAATTGAGAATAATATTTGTTGGAATTGTAAAAAGTAATAAACAGTATATTAATTAAGGGTAAAAATGGAATTATAATTGTTAGAATTGTAAAAGTAACAAACAAATTGGATCACCATTAAAAATAACCTTATATAAGCAAATTACCTTTCATACCTAAATATTTCATCCAACTATCCTATGTTCGAAAAGAACGGAGCCAAAACAAACCTTAATCCCGTAAATTTAATAGCTCTGAACTGAACTTAGCTTCAATTTATAAGTCAATTTGAAATTGCAAAAACTAGCAGAATTTTTTCATCAACATATGTAGTAATCCCTTTTGTCCCAATATTCTCCCTATTTGGCTGCTGAGTTCAAATTTTTTAAATTATGACGATTAATTTACCAAATTTTTTTATTGAGTTGTTTATAAGACTATCATTATTAAATTTATGGTATAAAATAATTTTAACTTAAATGTAATTTAGTAAGTCTGATAATATAAAAAAATTTGAAACAAGTAGTTAATAAGTACATAATTAATCATTTTAAAAGTAGAAAAGTAATGTAAGTTTATGCATGGTGTATTTGTGTGGAGGTTAAGGGTGGCAATGGGCAATGGCCACCTTTAACCCCAAAAAACGGTTTAAACTTAGTAGAATTTAGCATTAAAATTAAAGCTTATATATTTATTAAATGAGCGTACATAATAATATATATTAGACCTCGGTAAATATTCTTTGTTGACAAAATAAACTGATGAAAATCTTTGCACAAAACCTCATTGACTCTCATAAAAAAAAGCCTCCTTAACTATTAATTAATTAATTAAGAATCAAACTTTCAAAATTTGCGAATAATCAAATAAATATAAATATTTCAAGTATAGATTTATTTTCTTTTATAAATTTTTTAGTAGTAGTTCCATAAGCTAAAATATTAATCAAACCTTTTCAAAATATGTTTAGTATAATAAAAAAAATAGAAGATTATAGTTATACGGAAGTTCTTTTTACTTAAAATCTAATAGTAGTAGTATCATAAAACAGAATATTGTATAAGCTTAATACCAATTGATTATGTCAATCGAATATATATAATTTAAATTTCTAATATAAAAAAAGTATTAAACAAAAAGTTAACAACCATGTAAAAGAGTATTAGATTATTGTTTTTGCTTAGTAATTTCAATGACTTTTCAATGGTGTGAATTGAAAGGTTAAAAACAAAAACATAGCTATGTCATTTTCTACAATATTCTTTGTTGAAAAAATAAACTGATTAAAATCTTTGTAAATTCAGTATCACTCATGTAACTAAACATTGAACAAAGAAAACGAAAAACATATTTACAAAAAAAAAATAAAAAATGACAAATAAGAGAAAATAACCCGTGCATCGCACTGGCATAGAAAACTAGTTGATATTTAATAACACAGTTTTCCATCAACTTATTTTGTTTAATCATACATATCGCTCTATTGTTTAAAAATTGTTACGTAATCCCTCCATTTTATATTAATTATATTTAATGTCATTTTTGACTAAATTTATTATACTATACTTTTATCAAAAAAATAATATTTTATTTTTATAATAATATTTTTGGTACTGAATCAAATAATATTACTTTTATTTGTTTAATTGAACGTTACATTGTAAAGAAATTAATAACACATAAATATTAATGAATATGGAAGAGAAATGCCAAAAAAATGTTTAAAAATTCTCACCTACAACGTGATAGAAAATTCGGTATGATATCCGTGGTTATATATATACTTTTTATGTTTGTTAGATAAATTATGCAATGACGATGTCGACTATGTATCTAATATCCAATCAGTCTAAGCAATATATAGCCTGAAACTATAAAATTGAAATTAGGTGGTAGGGATGTCTGTGTTTTGACTCTATCTTAGACTACTTTCTTTAAAAAAACAGAAAGAATATTTCCGGTTTAGATTTAAAGATCTATAATTCAAAGTAATTGACCTTTTATTTAATTTTGTTGTCCCGAAATATTGTCCCTCCTATAATTTTAATAATTATCATTCTTTTTATATTTTAATTAATAAATTTATTTACTCCCTCCGTTTTTTTTATCTAATATTTACGGTTTTCAGTGCCAATTTTTAATCAATAATTTCTAATATAAAATTTTATAGAAAAATATAATATTATACTTTTTAAATAGTATTTTATTATGAATCTAATGATATCAATTTTGTATGATGAATCATTATACAAATTAAGATATTAACGGTCAAAGCTTTTGTCACAATTTCCTAGACGACAGATAAAACAAAACGGAGGTAATATCATCTTTTACAACTCTCGTAATTAATATTTTAATTTAAAATAAAGATAATTTGATAAATTATATATTTTCCATCCCAATTTCCAATAAATATAGGAGTAATAAAATAGAGATAATACAAGCTTGGTAACCGAATAAAAGAGTGGATACATATGAATTGATCCGATCAATGTAATAAATAAGTCATAAAGGATATGAATATTAAAATATATATTGATCTAATCGACAATAGCCCCATTGTGGATGTCGGTTTACAAGCCCAAGAACTCATCCGCTTTACAACTTGTTGGTTCCTCCGCCTCAATACGACAATAGCAATATAAAATCTTTACGTCCTTGTGAATTCCTTCACAATTTTTACTATAAATTTTTCAATTCAATATATATGATAATTTTTTTTTTGATAAAAACTATAGAAAAATTTATTCAAAACCGAAAAACGCGGACTCTTTGTCCTTCAGTACAAGCTCAGAGATTTGTTGACAGGCCGGCCCATCCCACGATCTCAAATTAAGATCAATGGGTTGATAGTGAGCCAAAGCATGTGCAACATTATTTCCGGATCTTCTAACATATGCAAAAATACAACTCTCAAACTTGCTAGCTACTAGTAAGATACTATTAACAAAAAGGCCAATTTCAGACCGGATATCATTCTTTTTCTTTAACTTTGTGATGAGATTTAGCGAGTCGCTCTCTAGAATTATTCTGGGAAAACCCGAGACAAAGGCCAAATTAATAGCAAATAGCGTTGCTCGAGCTTCTTCCATCTCTGGGCCACAAAAACCCCCGCCTTGCTTCACAGCTGCCTTAATCAGCTCGCCTGAATCACTCCTAATAACCACCCCCCAACCATAAAAATTGTCTAGCAGTTTCCCACCATCAGAATTTACCTTTACAAAACCCATTGGAGGAGCTTGCCAGATGCCACTTTCCTGGATTGTACCCTGCTTTAGCTTTTGCACTGCTTTTTGGAAATCATCCACAAAACCAAATGCTTGTCTGATCTCAGAGAATGGATTACTGATTTTGGCTTTATGAATGACCTTGTTTCGGACATTCCAGCTAGCCCACATTGTGGTCATTATACTCTCTAATTTTGTTGGTTCTACTAAAGACACATCTTCTAGCAAATCAATTATCGAATACACATTATCTGTTTTGATTGGTAATCTGACATTTGAAGCAATCCACAAACCTTGAATAGCTTTGCAGAAAATAGTCACGTGCATGCTTGTCTCTATCTCCTCTTTGCACAGAGGACAATTAGAATCTGCATCAACTATTCTTCGTGCTATCGCTACCTTGGTTGGGAGAGCATTTAGAGTTGCTCTCCAAATAAATGACTTAATCCTGGGAGGTAGTGAAGCACCCCAAATTTTTGTCCAGATTGTTTTCTTTTCACCAGCACTTCCTTGCGGCCTTCTGGCAGATCTGTCTGACATAATTGTTTGATATGCTGAACGGACTGTCAAGACACCATCATTCGAGTAGTGCCCGATAGGTCTATCTAAGGGCCAATCCGTGTTCAATGGAATGCATTTGATTACTTCTGCATCTGCCGGGACAAAAATATCATCAATTAGCTTCTCTTTCCATTCGCCCTTTTCTTGATCTATTAAATCATTCACAGTAATCCAACGGATATACGATAAATTTTTGTATATGAGTTGTTATACAAAATTAGTATCAATAAATTCGAAACGAAAAATACTATCATAAAAGATTAAAAGTATAATATTACAATTGTTAATAACTTATTATATAGAAAATTATCAATTAAAAAATACATTAAAGACCATGAAAGTCAAAATTATAACTTTCAATATAGAATGAAGTATACTTTTGCTATTTTAGTGGAGGTAATCTACTCTGTTGTCTGCTCCATGTTGACTGCTATGGTTATTATTATTATTATTATTATTATTATTATTATTATAAAATGGTGAAGTATATAAATTATTCCCTCTGTTGAGTAAGTGTTACGTCATGCAATCCAAATCTTCAAACAGACGAAGCAATAGTATAAGAAGATCCAGAGATGTCATGTATCCGAGAGGTGGTATGACGGTGTCGAAAGTCAATTATTCTTCTATCGCTGGGAGCAACTCCGAGTCTTTTGATAATTTGTTAGACCGGTTGACGATCGACATCAGCAATAAAGGCGGTTTGAAAATCTTATAAGACCGAGAGACAACTATAAAAATGCTAAAGAAGAAGAGGTTGGATGAAAACAAGGCCTAAATGGGTAAATGTCTCTGACATGTGGTGTGCGCTTCAAGGATGGTTTTTTTCAGTGCTCGTGTTTCGAGCTCTGGCGATTTTTTTAGGTTTTGATACAGATGTTTTTTTGTTACTCTTGGGTTGTTTTGGTGGTGTCTTGTTTTAGCTTGTTATGTCGGTTGTGGTGGTTGTTCCTATTTTGGTCGTGTTGTGGTTCTCTTGTTCCTTTCCCTGCTTGGTCGGCTTTGGCGTTTTCTTTGAGTGGCCATTGTCGGTGTTGCGAAACTTGTTGCCGTGTTGGCTTTGGCTTCAGCCTCAATTATCGAAAAAAAAATTATTCTCTCCGTTCTATATTAATTGTTATAATTTTGACTATTACAATCTCCAATATCACTTTTTGTTTGATAATTTTTTGCATATTAACAATTGCAATATTATACTTTTATGATAGTATTTTACGTTACGTATCTAATGATGATAATTTTATAGCAACTTATTGTATATATTGAGAAATTTATGGTTAAAATTTTTGAAACTTGACCATACGTTCTTCAAAGACGACAATTAATATGGAACATAAGGAGTAGTAAAAAATTAACAAGAATTAGAATGCCCTCCAACGTACTAAATCTAAACTTTGCTCACAACATCCCCCTCTTGTTCTTACACGATAAAAAAAATAGCCATGTACAGGTAAAAAGGTTTTTTGTTTTTTTTAAATAGAGGCGGAATGTTAACTATATGTATTTAGGAGCATAACCTTGATTGTTATAAGGTTGTTAAGTGTCTGTTAGGTAGTTGCAACCACTTGATGTTTGTATGCTATAATATCCCTTGCATATTATTGAGATGATTCAATTAACACAGAAAATTCTCCCATCATTATCTGATCTGTCATTTTACATGGTATCAAATCTTTCGCTTTTCTTTGTTGGTTCTTCTCTTTAGATCACTCCTGTTTTGATTCAAAGAGGTGTTTTCTTTTCTTGATCCTTTGTGATCATGGTTGATGATCCTACCTTAGCTGCTCGATTAGAGTCATATCACAATAATCCTCTTTCTTTCAAATCATCCAAGAATGCAGCTAACTAACATCAAGATGAATGGAGATAATTTTATGAAATGGAATTGAGTTGCTCAAATGTCCCTACATACTAAAGTCAAGCTAGGGTTTATCAATGGTAAATGTACTAAACCTAGTATTACTGATCCTCGTTATGATTAATGGATGAGGTGTGATAGTATGGTAGTGTAACGCCCCAGCCCTCCCAAGTCGCGGACATTACCGATAACCACTTCAAGGTTCATTAACTGGCACCACAAATCACCACGAGTCTTTCCAGCGTGTTTCGTCTTCGCACACACGCTGCCTGGGGAAACTTCCCAGGAAGTCACCCATCTTGAAACTACTCCCAGCCAACCACGCTTAACTGAGGAGTTCCCTACGGATGAGTTACCATAAAAGAAGGTGCACCTTGGTGATATAAGTAGTCATTTCAATCCTCTTAAGCCATACTTATCTATATATCCGGGGTGTTACAATCACCCCCACTTAAGCACACAACGTCCTCGTTGTGCCACAATCGCTTCCAAAATCTTTGTCCCGCTAGGTGACTCCCCATGGATCTCTCGTCCACTAGCACAACTCATGGTCGCGGGTCAGCTCTGATACCATCTGTAACGCCTCGGCCCCTCCCGGGCCGCGGACATTACCGATAACCGCTTCAAGGATCGTTAACTGGCCCCACAAATCACCACAAGTCTTTCCAACGTGTTTCATCCTCTCACACACGCTGCTTGGGGAAACTTCCCAAGAAGTCACCCATCCTGAAACTACTCCCAGCCAAGCACGCTTAACTGAGGAATTCCCAACGGATGAGCTACCATAAAAGAAGGTGCACCTTGGTAATATAAGTAGTCATTTCAATCCTCTTAAGCCACACTTTATCCATATATCCGGGGTGTTACAGGTAGTTACTTGGATATTGAATTCCATATAACCTTTTCTGTCTGATGCTTTCTTATACATTGATTTAGTTAAACATTTATGGGATGAATTGAATGAGCATTTCTGTAACACCCAGAGCATATGGTTAAGTGTGGCTTAAAGGGATTGAAATGACTACTCATATCACCAAGGTGCAACTTCTTTTATGGTAGCTCATCCGTTGGGAACTTCTCAGTTAAGTGTGCTTGGCTGGGAGTAGTACTAGGATGGGTGACCTCCTGGAAAGTTTTCCCAGGCAGCGTGTGAGCGAGGACGAAGCACGTTGGAAAGACTCGTGGTGATATGTGGGGCCTGTCAGCGATCCTTGAAGCAGTTATCGATAATGTCCGCGGCCCGGGAGGGGCCGGGACGTTACAATTTCGGACAGAGTAATGGTCCTTTGTTGTTCAAGATACAGGGAGAAATTTCAGAATTGTTTCAAGGGAATGACAGTGTAGCTATCTATTACACCAAGCTGAAAAGTTTATGGGATGAGTTAGCAGACTTGAGCGGTATTCCCTTATGTGATTGCAAAACTGCTCTTCCGAATTGCAAAGCTATCCAGAAGACTCTTGAGTGGGATCAAAATCAGAGGCTTATGCAGTTTCTTCTGCATTTAGATGAAGGTTATGACACTATTAAAAGGCATATCCTTTTGATGGATCCTTTGCCTAGTGTCAGCAAGGCTTGTCAAATGGTTGAAAGGATTGAGGAGCAAAAGAGAGTGACTGGTGGTTTAATTAATGGGAAAGAGATTGTTGATGTGGCTACTAAGAACAACAATCAAGATTCTAAAACAAGTTTCTTGGCTCGAGGATATTGGGGGTCAAACAACAACTACAAAAGAAACAAAGAAACATACCACGCAGCAACAAAAGCAAAACATGTACTGCAACCATTGTCGTAGAACTAGGCACATGATAGACCAATGTTTCATCCTACATGGTTTTCATCAGTGGTATGAAAAGATGAAAGGAAAAAAAGATAAAGTAGTTGCTCATGTTTCTATTCAAGAACAAGAAATTCAGAATGATCCTCTTGAGGACAATGAATTTGGTAAGCATAATGGTGGAACAAGTCAGGTTGAGTTACTAGCCTTGGCCCAAGAAGTTTATAAGTTTGCTCACTTTGCAGGTAATTCTTCTCTAGTATCTACTCGTTCTAGTACTTGTTGTGTTTTGAATGATAGTTACAAGGACCCTTGGATCATTGATACAGGAGCCACAGACTACATGACCTATAATTCACATTCTTTATCACCTATATTCACTTCCTGAACCATTTCAATCACCCTTCCTGATGGCTCAATAAAAAAAGGTCACTGAAGTTAGTCAGATACATATTACTCCTACCCTTATTCTAAACAAAGTCTTGCTTGTGCTAGGTTTCCAGTTCAATCTTTTATCGATTTCTAAGCTTCTTACTGAGCTTAATTTGTTTGCTATTTTTCATCCTACACAATGCTTGATTCAGGACCATACCACTAAGAGAGTACTTTCTATTGCTACTCAACAAGGAGGTCTTTATTGGCTTACATCCAATGCTGAAGCTCCAGCATCAGTACAACATCCTAAGAATAATGATTCTGGTCTTGTTAACTTTTCTCTAAATCTCTCTTCTTGTACCATGCCTAGTCTAGAAATTATACATGCCAAACTTGGTCATACTTCTTGCTCTACTCTACATCATATTACTTGGTGTAAATCTTACATTCCTTCCAATCTTGATTGTAAGACTTGTGTAATGGCAAAAATGAACAGATTGCCCTTTAATAAAAACAATATTAAGACTTCATTTACCTTCCAACTTGTCCACATGGATCTGTGGGGTCCTTACAAGGTTGCATCCATTTCTGGTGCTCATTATTTTTTTAACTATAGTCGATGACTACACAAGAACTACTTGGACACATCTTTTACAAAATAAATGTCAAGCAAAATAGGCCATTATTCAGTTTTACAACATGACTGGCACACAATTTCCTTAAAAAATTAAAACCATCAAGACTAATAATGGCACTAAGTTTATAAATTCTGTTTGCCAAAGTTTCTCTCATGAAAAGGGTATATTACATCAACGTTCTATTGCTCATACTCCTCAACAAAATGTGGTTGCTGAGAGAAAACATAGACATCTCTTAGAAACTGCTCGAGCAATCAGATTTCATGCTAATTTTCCTAAACATTTCTTGGGTAAATGCATCCTTGTGGCTACTCACCTAATCAATTTACTTCCTATGAAAAACTTACTTTGGAAAACTCCTTTTGAAATGTTATACAACTATAGACGCTGAATTTTGTCATTCAATTCAGCGTTACAAATATTGTAATTTATTTTGAGTTTCTTTTATTTTAGAATAATTTAGAAAAAAGCCAAGAATTTTGAAATGCACACATTTTTCACATGTTAAAATCCCAAAATCAAATTAAACCAAATCAAATCCCTCTTTATCTTATTTCATTCTTCCTCCATTTTCCAAATCAAATAAAATCATCCTTTATTTGATTTTATCCTCTCAATATTTTCTAATCTACTACCATAAATAAACCCACCTCCACCACTATAAATGCATCCTCATTTCCACTTTTTTTCCACACTTTAAAATCATCCTAGGAGTATTGACACTAGGTGATTTTACCTCCTTCTTCATCATCTTGCATTCATAATCTTGGCATTAATTATCTTGAGGTTATTATTGTTTTTTCTTACTTTATCTTCACTATGATGTAAATCTGACTTAAACAACAATATTGATGTTCTAATTAATTTCATTAAATACAAACTTGTAAATGTTTATGCTTTTGTTCATTTATTTCATTCTACTATTTGCATTTATTTTATTTTTACATTTAATCATTTCATTTGTATGCACTAAATAATATTGATTAATCTAATTAATTATCCTCTTCTACTCCTATATTTAAATTAACCGATTTAGTAGAGTCCGTTCTTTGAACGGGCGAATTCGAGAGTTTTTACTTTCGAATTCGTAACCTTACCTCTGGATCCGAATCTCATAGTTCGTGGTTTATGGAGTTTAAATTTGAGTTTATTAATTATCATTAAAAATTAATTGGCGACTCTTTTGATTTTTATTATTTTGATTCACTTGAACATTATAATAAAATGAATTGAAATCCTTTAAAGATTAAGACACCCCTTTCGACTCGCCGTACACCGCGAGGGATATCGGGGATTTTCCCCGGTCCCACAAATGGCGACTCCACTAGGAACTTACTTTAAGAGGGTAAAACTTGAAAAGACGGTTTTTAAAATTTTGAGTAGAAAGGAGAAATTAATTCTTTTAGTTTTTATTATTTAGTTCGGCGTCAAGCATACAGACCTTCATCTTGATTTTTTATAAATCGGGATGAACCCAAAGGTACCGTTTAGGGTTTTAACCCAAATTTCCCTTTTGGGCAAAGTGTATTTTCGACTTCATATATATAAAGGAATGAAATCCACATTTCAAGAAAATCGCAAGTTACTTTCCCACTCATGAAGCACTCCAAAATTCTCGGGATTATGAATTCACATTTCCCTTTAATTTTGTGAGAAACACACAGGTCACATTACTATGAAGTCCATAGAATTTGCGGCACGTGAGAGACATGAGTATGTTAGTTTTAAGGATCTGACCTTAAACCCTTGAATATAGAACCTGGGTTAGGTGCATTACCCATTTGTATGCTATGTGCATTCTTATTATACTATGTGTAAATTATGTGCTATGTGTTCATTCCTTCATTCTAAGAGTCGGTCTCATGTTTGATCCCCTCCAAATGTTGCCCTAGTTTGGGTAATAGTCAAACAAAGAATTAAGGCCTAGAGGTCTCTCTTGGACCCGAGTCAAAGAGGTTTGATCAAGCCCCTCTTAGTCTGACTTTGTCCAACCCTTGGTAGCATTGGATCCATTAAGTGTGTATCCGGTCATTATTTGAATCTGAGTTCATTAAGACTTTGATTTTGACTCGATCTTATGACGGCCCGATGGACCTTCCTCTTCCCATATGCATAGTTCCATACTAGGCTAGTGGTCCTCATGCAAGCCCGATGGTGGGTGAGTCAAGCCAATAAAAAAATAAAAAATAAAAAAGAGTCAGCATATAGGCATGGTCTGCATTAGGTTGTCTCAAATAGGTCGCTAGGTCTTTGGGTAGGTCAATGTCAGAGTTAATTTTTGAGGTTTATGGTTTCTATACAGGTAGAATAGGAATCAGGTGACCGACCTTGAACTCGGAGTGAACAAGTTGCCTTCTTTGCACCATTGTCTACAACTCCAGTAGCCTCCAACGGAATACCTAGCAACAATGAACTCATTTCTTTATCTCCCAACATTTGACTGAAATTTCACAGCAAATGCAAGGCAATGATAGGAGAATAGATGAAATCATCCATACGTTAGCACGGATGAAAGATGAGCTGAATTTTCTTGATGAAGATTGAAACAACACTTATATTTTAGTGAAATATCAAGCATGCGTGAAATAGAGAGAGAGATCCCTATGTCTGCAAATCACTATATGGGCTTGGGACTCACTTCTATTCCTAATGTCAATCAACCACATAAGTCCAACTTAGCAATGGAGAAGTTCAAAACAGCTCCAAATATCGCTCGGTCTCCTTTAACTAAGAACGAAGACTAAATTCCGCCCTTATCCACAGAAGAATATCAAGAAAGAAGATGTGGTGAACGAGAAAGTTCTTTTACGGACAAAATCTTTACCACAATAAATCAAATGCAATAATGCATGGAAGGTCTGGATCGAAAAATGGATATGATCCTTTGGATTCTACAAAACAGTAGAAGGATAGCTAATATCGAACATCACATCAGAGAAAATATAGAAGGAGGATCATCATCGATGGTGTTGTATGACATTGACATTCATCAAAAGGCTCTTAATTCCTTTGCTAGAAATGCTGAACTGCGACAACCCATCTCCACTACCTATGTGGAGGCTCTCGACTGTCTCCTTAAGAAGGAAAGATCAAGCTTCCCCCTATTCGAGCTGAACCTGAAGTCAAAAGCAGAACTTAGGATGCTAGCAAGTTTTGCAAATATCATAGAATGCGAGGTCATGACACCGAGAAGTGCAACATTCTCAAGAACAAGATAGAAAAAAATGCCCTAATCCGAGAAGCTGTCACTGCCAATCACAGCATAGGAACCCAATTTGAACATGGTCAAACAGGGTCTTTTCTGCAAAGATCAATCAGGCGATCCGCTCATGTTGCGTATTTTCTTTTCATGGCAATCGTCTTCATTTTCAGAGTCAGTTGGGATATATCCCAAGCAATTTTTTTTTTAATCTATTCATCTTAGCTACATTCAATAAAGATGAAACCTTTCGTGATTATGACTCTTGTCTTCCTCGACCCTTCATTTGCTTCTAAAATGCTATGGAAAAAATCTTGTGTTTGCATTCCTGATTTGAATTAAAGAGCTCATTCACCTATATGACCATCCAAGTCTGACACATCCATCTGCTTGTTTCCTCCACTTCATCACATTTTCTCTATGCTTTTGAGCCCTACCCCGAGTCCAAGGTTAATAGAGAGAAGAGAGGCTAACTTCACCGCCAAAACGAAGTTAGGCAAAAGGAGAGACAAATAAAAAAGAGCGAGGCCAAATTGAACACTTATCGAACAAGTTGGGCAAAAGGAGAGGTAAATGAGTGAACATCAAGAGAAAACCTAACCTGAACACTCCTCAACAGGTTAGGCAAAAAGAGTGAATTCAAAGTGACCAATAGTCTTTAAAAGTGAATCTCACTGTAAAATAAATCATGCAGCTCAGAAAGACATGCATAGGATAGGAGGCTTCCACTCCTTACCACCTACATCATCATCACCTTCATTTTCACCTAGCTGCTTTACCTTCATTTTCACCTTCTTACACCATCTTCTTAACCACCACCATGAACCCAATCATTCATTTTATGACCACCCCATCCCCAAATCCATTTAAGCTGACTAATGTGTTTCCGATGACAAATATCATGGATAAGAGAAATATAGATTGAGGTTGTCGAGTTCAAAAAAGAAAAAAACACAAAAAAAAAAATTGAAAGAAGAAAGCAAGAATAAATCGGTTTACATTGGTCACTTGTACACATCCCAAAACCTTCCCGTCCAACCTTCATGCCTATCCTTCCCATTAAACTTTAGACCCATCTCAAAGTCCTTCATGAGGCATCAATCGTTTAAAGTTGCACATGTTGAACTACGAATGGCCTGATTCCATATTGGATGCGTAGAAGAACCTCTGTGAGGCCCGGACGCTGCAATTCACTTTAGAGAAAATCCATCATCAAGTCATTCGATCTTTGAGAGATAGAATAAAGAGTGGCTAGCTCGAAAACCTCACCAGGTGAGCTAGGCAATAGGAGAGGAAACCTTAGTTTCTAATGACACTGACAAGCTGTCAGATTTCTTTCACCAAAGCACACCCACCTTTTCCCATCAGACTCGGATCACCCTTCATACTGAAACTCATCAAACCATAGCCATTTGACCATCTCTTCCCTTATGAGATAAACCCACGAGACATGATGCTTCATCCATAGACCATCTCGTCCACTCCATCAGTTCGAACCTTGGTCCATCGAACTACCCATCCATTCACCACCTTGTCCATTACATCTAATCATTACCCTCACCGAATCACTCACATCCTTATCTCGCCCTCTATTTGGGCATGAGTTTTCACTATCTTTTCCATCATTCCCATTTTTCACCCCATCACCTTGTGAGCTCTTCTAATTCGGTCATTAGTGCATGTATGAGATTCATCAGTTAATCCTTGCTTTCAGAACACCTGAGTGACGGATAACTCCTTTAGCAGAACAAGATGCCAGTTGCATAGGGCGTTACTTGAAGGTGACACCCACCTAGGTCAATCATTCTGACTCACCTAAAGACGCTTGTTCACTGATACTAGGGGCTTGGTGCTTACATGTTCCTACCTAAAAGAATCAAGAAGAATAGAGAAAAGGCAAGAGAAATCAAGACAACTTGTCGCTTAATCCTTCTCAGTGCTTGGGGTTCCTAACCATGACATCAAGGTCGAGCATCCTGACTATCCCATCATGCAGCTTAAGCAGGCCGAGTCTTCCGTAAATATCGTCTTCTGCAACATTCCAACTGAGGGCTCGCTCATCACTCAATATCCGCATCATGGCAACTTACGAGACAGTTCGACAAGAGAACTCATCATTTTCACTATTTTTGCCTTGTCCTGAAACTCACTTCGAAATCACTCTTGACATTTAGAGTTTTTAATTCACTTTTCCTTATTCTTTTTTTTCCTCGGGAAAGTGGGGGCTGTTCATATCGCATACATGCAGCAAATCAATGTGTATTTTTTTAGTTTTTTGTTTTTAGATCATATGGATATTTCATTTTTAGTTGCATTAGTTTGCATTTCAAGTCACATCAATTCGTTTTTTATTTTCATTTTGAGTCAAATAGTTTTTGTAGTTTTTATTTATTTTTTTCCCTCTTTTCTTCTTAAGTAAAAAAAAAAAGAAAGAGTCATATCATGCTTTAAGATTAGAGTTGCATATAGAGTCTTCTAGTATAAACTACATAATAGAGTTGTGTATTGCACACAACAAAGTCTTGTACATATTTGTTTCCACGTAATTCATCTAGCATAGCGTGCATAAGACCACATTTGTATTATTCTATCTCCCACCCGAACCTCAAAAGAAATGCAGCTATGGCGGCTAGAACTCAAGTAAGCGCATTTGGAATCTTGATCTCCTTCGGAAGTATTGCCAAAAGCTCCAAGGGCGCTACCGATGAAGATATTATTCGAGTTTTATGAGAATTAACTCATTTCCCGAGTCAAACTCTAAAATTCGGATTACTAATTTTTATGAGAATTAGTTTGGAAAATAATTTATTTTCTAAGTTAAACTCTAAATATTCAATTCACAAATGTTTACGAGAATTAGTTTGGAAATAACTCATTTCTTGAATTAAACTAGGAAGACTCGAGCATACGGACAAACCCGACCCATACTGCCAAGAACAAGCTGGGTATGGGTCTTGCAACCAAGCACCATACCGCCAGGTTTCGCTCAGACCCATACCTAGGGTTCCGAACAGAAGAAGAGCCGGAAAACCCGGTACCATATCGCCAGACATGGTCTGGACCAGGGTTCCACATACAGCACCACCAAGAAAAAAATGGACCGGATGCGAAGACAAAATGCAAGATTTCATAGAGCAATACCTGGCGGTATGCTCAGCGGAGGGGACTCAAGGTTAGGCCATGCGAAGACAAAAAAAAACATCAAACATCAAGCAGAGCGCCATGCCTGCACGCATGGCAGCCTGCCTAGGGTTCCGAGCAACAAGTAAAATTCGGCTGACCGACCCCAAGCTAGACAGAGCTGCATGCCTGGAGGCATGACAGCCTGACGAGACTATGCAAAAAAAAAAAAAAAAGAAAGAAAGTCGAGCAGAGTTGCATGCTTGGAGGCATGACAGCTTGACTAGACCCAAATCTAACGGGACTGTGCAGAAAAACAAAGAAAGTTGGAGAGAGTTGCATGACAGCCTAACAAGGCCCGAATCCGGCAAGACTGTGCAAAAACAAAGAAAACTTGACAGAGCACCATGCTTGCAGGCATGACAGCCTGGTTAGTATTCAGAACAAAAAAAAATTCGTCCTGAAGAAATTAATTATTTTCAAGAGAAAATATGGGAATATAATTTCCGTATAACTCAGAAAATAATTTTAATTTTAAACTCAACCTGCATCATCTTCAACAAATTACAATGACACCGGGAAAGACTTAACGACATCAGGAAAGACTTAACGACATCAGGAAAGACTGAAAGACATCGGGAAAGATTGAACGACATCGAGACAGACTGAACGACATCGGGAAAGACTGAAAGACATCAGGAAAGACTGAACAACAACGGGAAAGAATGAAAGACATTGGGAAAGACTGAACGACATCGGGAAAGAATGAACGACATTGGAAAGACTCAACCACATCGGGAAAGACTCAACCACATCGGGAAAGACTAAAAGACATTGAGAAAGACTGAACGACATTGGGAAAGACTGAACGACATCGAGAAAGACTGAAAGACATCGGGAAAGAGTGAACGACATCGAGAAAGACTGAACGACATCGAGAAAGACTGAACGAGATCAGGAAAGACTGGGAGACACTGGGAAAGACTAGGCGACACCAGAAAAGACTAGAAGATCAATATTGACGTCGGGAAAGACCGAAAAACACTATGCTGTACTTTGATCAGCGTCCTAGCTACTCAGACTCGATCAAAGTGGGGGCTAACTGTAGACGATGAATTTTGTCATTCAATTCAACTTTACAAATATTGTAATTTATTTTGAGTTTCTTTTATTTTAGAATAATTTAGAAAAATGTCAAAAATTTTGAAATGCACACATTCTTCACATGTTAAAATCCCAAAATCAAATTAAACCAAATCAAATCCCTCTTTATCTTATTTCATTCTTCCTCCATTCTCCAAATCAAATAAAATCATCCTTTATTTGATTTTATCATCTCAATATTTTCTAATCTACCACCATAAATAAAACCACCTGCACCACTATAAATACACCCTCATTTCCACTTTTTTTCCACACTTTAAAATCATCCTAGGAGTATTGACACTAGGTGATTTTACCTCATTCTTCCTCCTCTTTCTTATTCTCATCATCATCATCATCTTGCATTCATAATCTTGGCATTAATTAACTTGAGGTTAGTATTGTTTTTTCTTACTTTATCTTCACTATGATGTAAATCTGACTTAAATAACAATATTGATGTTCTAATTAATTTGATTAAATGCAAACTTGTAAATGTTTATGCTTTTGTTCATTTATTTCATTCTACTATTTGCATTTATTTTATGTTTACATTTAATCATTTCATTTGTATGCACTAAATAACATTGATTAATCTAATTAATTATCCTCTTGTACTCCTATCTTTAAATTAACCGATTTAGTAGAGTTCGTTCTTTGAACGGGCGAATTCGATAGTTTTTACTTTCGAATTCGTAACCTTACCCCTGGATCCAAATCTCATGGTTCGTGGTTTATGGAGTTTAAATTTGAGTTTATTGATTCTCATTAAAAATTAATTGGCGACTCTTTTGATTTTTATTATTTTGATTCACTTGAACATGATAATAAAATGAATTTAAATCCTTTAAAGATTAAGACACCCATTTCGACTCGCCATACATCGTGAGGGATATTGGTGATTTTCCCGGGTCCCACAACAACAAACATCCTAACTGCAGCAGTATGCCTGTGCTAGGCTCTATATGCTTTCCTAAAAATCTTACAGTAACTGATAAATTTGATTCTAAGGTAAGAAAATGTATACTTCTTGGATATACTTTTGGCTTTAAAGGTTATAAACTCTATGATTTAGATAACAAATCTATCTTTCATAGTCGTAATGTTTTGTTTTCAGAAAACACTTTTCCTTTTCAACAAAACACCACCAACTTTCCTCAATCTTGTTAGACACCTCGTTCCACTGTCCTTCCTACTTGTTTCTCACAATTGTTTTTATGATATAACACCCTCCACCTCTTCTGGTTATCCTCTTCTTGACACACCTAATGTCACTGACAATTTTTACTCCTCTTCTGACAATCTTTTAGTTGATTCTTCTCCTATTAATAGTTCTTCTTCTTCTTCTTCTTCTTCTTCTTCTTCTTCTTC
The DNA here is from genome assembly GCA_029582165.1 of Portulaca oleracea. NCBI lineage: Eukaryota > Viridiplantae > Streptophyta > Magnoliopsida > Caryophyllales > Portulacaceae > Portulaca > Portulaca oleracea. The sequence continues at coordinate 16,314,521 of CM055872.1, forward strand.
TTCTTCTTCTTCTTCTTCTTCTTCTTCTTCTTCTTCTTCCACCTCCATATCCTATTCTCAAGAAATCCATACGACAAAAAGCAGCACCAGTTTTGATGAAAGACTACGAGTGCCCGTCTACTAATCCAACAACAACTTTACCCTCTATTCCCACTTCTACACCTGCTACTTCACATAACTCTTCTACACCTTCCCACTCTCTATCTTTTCTCTCCTTTGCTAACCTGGAACATCTATGACAGACCTAAAACATATAGGTGTCTGTGTACCGCAAGTGTACAGGTCTGTGTAGTAATAAAATATCGTTCACTCTCAGGGATTTGCGTTCAACCACGCACTAAACTAGTTCGCTACAAAGAATGCTAGGTCGATCCAAAGGGTGTGGTAAAGTTTTTAAATTAAACAAAGAAAGCAGGAATTTTTAGGGTTTTATCAATTAATTAAAAGCGTTCAGGGGAGTCCATCTAGTCAATTAATCAAATTATCAACAATCCCAGCGCAAGTAACAAGATAATTCGGGGTCTATAATCTTTTTAGGCCCTATCACTTCGATCTTTCGATCCTAGGTGAGTTACAATGATTAACTTAAACATTATTTCTAACTATTTAGCTTAATCAAAGATAAGAACTGATTATAAATTGACCCTAGGCAAGAATCATTATGTCTAACTATTTTCTAACCTATTCAATCTACGCAATCCGATTCAAGACTCAAACTGTCATTCTATTGTCAAGAATCTAAAACCAGGTACAGACTCAAACTGTCGTTCTATTGTCAAATTACCATGACATATATTGCACGCAGATTAAATGAATAAAAGGATAACCGAACGCCGAATCTGTATTCAAATTCAATCAATTAACATCGAGTTTATCCCCGAAACTAAGAAAATTAGCTACTCATAATTCTAAAAGTAAACATCACAAAATCTAAATAACAACAAGAAAGCATTAAAGAAGAATAGAAATAAACCATGTTCGAATTGGCGGAATCGATCTCTTCGTGTCACCTGAATTGATCTCTTTCGTGTTCTTCGATCACGAACAATAATCTAATCTAATAACAATCTTTAGGAATCAATTGTAAATAAATTGATCTAAATCTACTCTAAAAGCTACCTAAAAATCTCTCTGAAAACTAATGTAAACGGGAGAAAAATTGCTCGTTGCAGATCTCTTTCAAATGGCGGATGTCGAAGTCCTTTTATAGTGGCTGGATTAGGGCACAAAACGCGGCCTGCGTTTTAGAAACGCTAGCTGCGTTTTGCCCAAATAGCGAAATTCTCCGTGAGAGGGCGTTGGTTGCGCCTCCAAAACGCGGGCTGCATTTTCTCTTTTCTCGGTTGCAAAACTTTCTGGACAAGGCGCTGGCTGCGTTTTAAAACGCTGCCTGCGCCTTGCCTCTCCGCTTCAGCTGATCTTGGGCCGAGTTATTTGGGTCGTCCTTCCATTATTCTTCTCTCCTTCCGACTTCTATTTTTTAAATTTCTTTGATTTTTGGTATTCTTACTCCAAATTTTCATGCTATTTGATATAATTTCACCAATTCCTGCAAAACATACCAAACTCGCGAACAAGTGTATAAATCACAGAAATTGCTATAAAAATACGAGATATCGGGTATAAAAAGCATGAAACAGACATGATTTGAGCCCTAAAAACTCTATATAAAAATGTCTTATCAAATCCCCCCATGCTTAGCTCTTGCTTGTCCTCAAGCAAGTCAGAATTAAAAATAGGAGGGTTAGGGCTCAAATAGGAAAAACTAAGTATACGAAGAGAAAGAGGCGGGAAGAATTTTCGATAGGTTTACAAAAAAAAATCTTAACACCCCCTCAGACTAACCAATCTAACACATCAATTCAATCAAGCAATCACAAAGATCAGTCTTGACAAGATCAAAACTCAGTTTAAAAGAGAAAGGAAGAAAATTTTGAAACCAAAAGGAGAGAACAAGTACTTCTGAAGCATAAACCTGCTAACAATTTTAAGAATAATGCAAATGTGCGCGGTTAGTTATGGACGTAAGTTAGTCAAAAAGAGCAAACCTCACATAGAAAAGAACAAAATCACTCAATCACTCAAATTTCAATATGTTTGTGGGTTTTCTCATACTCAAACCAATAGAAACAAACTACCATAAGCTTGGTAAGAACCTCGCTCTCCACTACTTGTATGCAATGCACAAGTGAAAATCAAAAGGACTTTATCGGGTTGTAACGGGGCTTAGGTTAGGGGTAAGGAGCGATAAAATTTGGGATTGAGGAGTTAAGAGCCATGCTTGGATTGAATTTAAATGAATATAACACTCTAAACTCACCTTCTTGCTTAGTGTATGCAAGGAATTTCACCTCTCACCCTCTACGATATGAAACATCTCAACTGAATACAACTAAGTCAAGGATTACAAATTTAAATTGAATCTCCCTAAACACCCTTTTCTTTTGGAACTCTTTTTCTCTTTTTTATTTATTTTTTACTTCTTTTTTTTTTCTTTTTGGTGGGTGATCAGGGAGAGAAAAACTATGAAATTACAACTTCGACTTCGATATAATAAATGAACATAACCAAACACTAATTATTCAAAAGGTGGGACTTAATTTCTCCCTAACTTCACATTTTTGTCCAAACACACCTAGCCAACGGTTCCTTCCGAAAAAACGACAAACTCTCATTCAACCAAGCAAGGTAAAGGGATACTGCATATCAAAGGCCAAGGCTTGCATTGTCAGGGTTCAATCATGAAAGAAGGGTAAACAAAGGCTAGGCGGGGCAAAAAGAACGGTTAAATATAGTGTAGGGTAGGCTATTTGGCTATGTAGTTTAGCCAAATAAAACGAATGCCTTAATCACTTTGTCACAGCGTGCAATGCAAGTATGTAGTCTCAAACAAGATGCAAAGCAAGTTCTAGAGATGCAACTAATGGGTGAGTCACTCAGGGAATATGGAATTGATAAAAGTGATCAATTCAAAATTTAGGCAATGTGGACTCACGGGATGGGGCTCAATCAACTAAACTTAGCCCAAAGATTCACGGCACGCACATTTATACTTTCTAAGATAGTCAAAGCAGTAAGATACAACTTTCATAACTTGTCTCAAAATTAGAAGATTTGAAGGAAAAGGTTTCAAAAACTTTTGAGATGTAATCCAGACTTTTCTAAGCGAAGCAAGCTAAATTGAAAGTAAGAAAGGTTTACAAATCATCACTGAAAGTGTTTCCGGTTTTTGTTTTTTCTAATTTTTTTGGTCTTTTTTCTAATTTTTTTATTTTTGAATAAGTGGATGCAAAAGAAAGAAAAAGAAAAAGAAACAAACTAGGAAAAGAAAAAGGAAAAACTACATGCTTCTATCTAATGCAAACTAGGTGGATGCAAATTAAAAGAAAAATTTAGAAGAAAAACTTAAGAAACTAGAAAAACAAAAAGGAACAACAAATTAGGAACTCAAATAACTATGAACAAGTAAATAAAAGAAACACTCAAAAATAAGAGAAATCACACTAAAATTTGAAAAACAACCATGAAACAGGAAAAAGAAAGACAAAATAAAAGAAAAATGAAGGGAAAACAAAAAAATAAACGAAAAACAGATAAATAAGAAAATTCACAAGAAGAAATATTTTTCAACCCCCCCATGCTTAGATGTTGCATTGTCCTCAATGCAGAAGACAATGGTGAAGGGTAAGGGTTTAGCCAAGGATCAAGGATCCTCGGTCGGTGGGGAAGGGTCGGTATGGCTCGGTCCTGGTGGTGGTGAGGCGTGGTCGAACATGGCCTGAATAAGGCCGGTGAGGTTAGCGATTGACTCGTCGAGACGGTCAAATTGTAGGTCAGACTGCCCCCTATACTCAACAAAGCTATCCCTCAACTCGTTGACACGGTGCTTGGTCCGGTCAATGGAGGTTTGGAGGTCGCGAAACCGCGCCTCATAGTCTGGTTGGGGTTGTTCGGGTTGAGGGTTAGGGTGGATTTCTGGTTTTGGTTCGGGTTCGGGGTCGAACTCGGGGAAGGGAGGCATCCACATTAAATTCTCAACAACTTGAGGAGAGGTGTGGGGGTTAGGCATGGGAAACCTAGCATTGTTGGGATAGACCCAGAGACAACACGAGTCCTTGTCAAACTTACACAAGCCAAAGAAATTACACTGCCCCCATCCAAGAATAAGTTACCCGGGACTAGGTCAGTGGGGTTCCTAGGTGGCCTAAAGCCGAATTGGCGTGCAAGATGCGTAATGTAGCCCCCTACGGCAATGCCCTTGTTGGTTGAGGTGGCGACACTAGAAAGATGTTGGGCTAGCATAGCTGCTAGGTCGGCACGAGGGTCGATATCCAACATGGAATGCAACATGTAGCAATCAGCCCGGGCAGCTTTGTTTGAGCTACCGGGCCTCCCGAAAATACCGCGAGAGAGTATGCGGTGGACATACCTCAATACGGGGTTCCTAATCAAGGTCGCGGGGGTGTTGCTAGGGTCCCAACTGTCAAAACCAGATATCTTGGAAAAAAAAAATCCCTCCTGTCCCACTTTATGGGTATAAGGGATGAATCCCTACATGTGCGTTCAGGAAAACCAAAGGCGCGGGCAAATTGGGATACGGTCATGTTCCTCTCTACCCACAAAAGCTGGAAAAGAATGGACCCATCCCTCCCTTGGAGGTTTACAACTAGGGTCGACAAGAATTCAAGGGTAATTCCCCTATAGGTTAGCTCTCCTAACCTAGCTATGTTGGTCATGTGGCAACGATCTAACATCCAATCAACATCATCCAACATACCACAATTACGCAAGAAAGGTTCATGCATATATTTGGTGGGGACGAGGGCTCTTTTGGAGAGGGAGTCCTACCTTTTCTTGACACCCCCTTCAAAGTTAAAGGGGTTTGGGTCTCTCGAATCTCTTGAAGGCGCGACTTTCTGTTTTCCTTTCTCCGCCGCCGTGGCTTTTCACTTCCGGCTTCCTCCGGCATCGTTATCATCTCCCGGTGGTCCGGAGAAGCTAGGATTCTTAGTTCTCACCATCTAAAAACACTCACAAAAATCAGTAAAATCACCAAGACAAATCCTAGGTATCAAATAAGCATGTGCATAACATATAAACTTAGTGCGATTAATCCCCCCATGCTTATTTGATACTAGGGATTGAAATCAACATATATCTAACCTAAAACCTTACTAAAAACATAGCATAACACCACAACATAATCACAATCAAAACCTAGACCTAAATCCGTCAATTTTATCATCACATTGCTCTCTAAACACATCCAGCAACATAATTCTCTCAATTCTGGAACAAAAAGATTAAATATCATCCAACTCAACCCAAGCCCTAATCGAGAAATCAATCCAACAATTCAAACCTAAATCAAGAAAATTTGAATCTAGGACATAATAATTGGTATAAATTTAACAAATTACTCAATAAACTCAAGTATTCAACCAAAATCATACCAAGAACGAAGTGTATAATCAAAGAACAAGGAGAAGAGTTGAGAATTCCATACCTTGAGTTTGAAGAGGAATGGAGTTTGAAGACTCAAAGTGTTAGAGTGCAAGTGAGGAGAAAAGAGAGAAGAGAGTGGTGTGTGGTGGCGTGGCAGCGGCAGGGTCGACGCAGTGGCGCTTGACTGGTGGTGATTGGAAAAGGAGGGGTGTCGCGAGTTAGGGCAAAAGAAGGATGGGTTTTGTTTTGAAAGAAAGGGGAGGGCCCAGATGTAGGACCCGGAAAAATCCCTCCCCGTTCGGGGGGAAATGTTTTCCTCGAATGCGCTACATTTGTGATCGGGAGCCGACTAAGGTTTCTTAATCCTTAAATAAGGATATTTCTATTTTCGAAATTCATTTTCAGGGTGATAAAACTTTATTTATTTACAAATTCGTTTCTTATTATTTAAATTATCCAGAAATTACACAAAAATAATATCAAATAATTTAATTTTAATCCAATTGATGAATTAGGGCCCAAAAAGCAAACGGACCACCAGAATCTATCAAAGCCCGCCTAGGATTTGACAAATTCTGGGCCGGTCCCTTTGATTCCAGGCCCAAGGATAAAATCGGTGGAAATTACCAAACCCCTCCTGGGGTTTAATAATTTCTGGCCACTTTATCCTTGGACCAAACCCCTTTTCGTATTGAACAAAAGTTAAATTATTTTCTCAAATTAATTTTGTGTAATAAACTGAATACTTTAAATAATTAAACAAAATTATAAAAAATTAAAAAGTCGCCAGCCGATTAAAGGAAATCGACGAACCATAAAATAAAAGAAAGACTCCGGTCTACGAACCCGATTTCTAAGTTCGTGGGTAAGGTTACAAATTCAAAAGTTATAAGAACTCTCAAATCCGCCTGTTTATAAAAGCAGACTCTACTAAAATCAACATTGAAAAGAAAGAGAGCGGGGAGAAGTTTGATTAATTTCACGGAATTATTATTCAAATCATGCAATATAAAACAAATGTGGTTTAATTTTACAAAAATGTGTACAAGTACGGAATTAAATAAAAGATTACATAATTAAATACGATAATCTAAATAAAAGAACTGAACCTTGCTTTGGTTGTTGCGGCGATGAAATCGATCCCTTGAGTTGCCCCTTGATTTGAAACCCGGATGAGAAATGTGGATGGTTTAGGAAAAGTGTAGTGTGGATGGTAATATGGATATGATAGATATGATTATGAAGGGATTAGAGATGGATATGGATGATGGTTGTAGTTGATGGTGATTATTGATGGTGAGAGTTGATGATGAAAGTTGTTGATGAAAGTTGATGAAATGAAGGTGGAATGGAGGAGGTATTTATAGGTAGAGGAGTATGAGTTTTGGAGGGAAATGGTAGGGGACATACCCCACAAAATCATCCCTTAAAGATCAAAACCTAGGCGGGGTATATTGTGTCAAGGGCAAAGTCAACCACGTGGGGCAAAAATCAAGGGATCAATTGCATGCATGCAGATTTTGGCGCCAGGTGCTTCAAAACCTAGGCGGGGTTTAACTATTTCATCACACGAATCGCTGACCTGGCGTAAAACGACGTCGCGCATAAAAATAACCAAACCCCTCCTGGGTTTTAACAATTTATGGGCCGGATTCAAACCCTAGGCGGGTTTTGGAGCATCCTGGGCCGAGGCGCGCACCTGGCCTGCTTCTGCTAAGTGGGTCGTGAATAAAAACAGACCCCATTTGGGTTTTAACAATTATCTGGATTTATTTTTGGACTTGCATATTTTTGGTGAGTCGGGTTTTATACCGGTACAAATTCCGGTGTCTACAGAGAGCCCCCACTTTGATCGAGTCCGAATAGGACAAAGGTCAAAGTAGTCTGAAGATATGACTTTGGTTTGCAAAGCCTGACTTGACGCTTTGGAAGCTGAGTCCTGCGTCGAGGTTGCGGGCGGCATGCGCCTCCTTTGAGATGATGTCGAGCAGGAATGATGCTCTACTCGTTATCGGTCATGATGCCAATGGTTGATGGATTTTCCTGGTCTTTCCCAGCGCCGCTTCCGGTCTTTCCCGGTGCCGATTCCAGTCTTTCCCGATGTCGGTTCCAGTCTTTCCCGATGTCGATTCATATTGGTTCCAGTCTTTCCCGGTGTCGATTCTAGTCTTTCCCGGTGTCGGTTCCAGTCTTTCCCGGTGTTGATTCATATTGGTTCAAGTCTTTCCCGGTGTCGATTCCAGTCTTTCCCGGTGTCTGGTCCATTCTTTCCCGGTGTCGATTCATATTGGTTCCGTTCTTTCCCGGTGTCGATTCCAGTCTTTCCCAGTGTCGGTTCCAGTCTTTCCCGGTGTCGAGTCCAATCTTTCCCGGTGTCGGTTCCAGCCTTTCCCGGTGTCGATTCGATCTTTCGGTGTCGGCTCGATCTTTCCTGTCGGTTCGATCTTTCCGATGTCGGTTCGATCTTTCCCGGTGTCGATTCCAGTCTTTCCTGGTGTCGATGTTGATGATGGTGGGCATTTTTTATGCCGAAGGACTTCATCAGGCGCGTTATTGATGGCCTTGGGGGTCGAGACTTCATCGGGCATGATGCTGATGGCTCGGGGATTGAGACTTCACCGGGCGCGATGCCGGTGGCTCGAGACTACATCGAAACTCTGTCGATTGTCCGAAATAATGATGATGGCAGCGACCTCTTGTGCGATAGCTGAGTGATGGTGGTCCCATTATCGGCGACCTGTGAGCTGGCAACTTTTTATGCGGCAGCTTGATGGTGGTGGTCCCTTTTAGCGGCGACCTGGTGTCGGTGATGATCCCTGCACAGAAACCAAAGCAGAATGTCAGATTATTTTGAACAATGATTGGAGATACATAGAATTACCTGTCTGACAGATTGACGAAGATGCCCATCGGCTTTTCCTGAGGCAGATGATGGTGCCCAATGGATTTTCCCGATGTTGATGGTTCTTATTGCTGTGATTGCGACGAGCTCTACCGGCGGCTCTGAATAATGGACACTTGATGCTGAGGAACTTCACCGAAACTCTACCGATGACCCTTAAATTTTGCTTCAGGCGCATAGGTGCCAAAATTTCACTGTGGTGAATGGATTCTTGAATTCGCCCGGTCGTTGATTCATATTAGTCAAGTGAAGATTATGTCCATCGTGTTGGACATGCGCCGTTCGTGTCTGGCTGGTAATGCATGACTTGACTGAATGCTAATTTATCCAGCAAGAGTTGGATTAGAGATTTACTCTAATCTTGCTCTCAGTGATTGGAAATCATGTCGACCGGTCGGATAGCGTATGGGCTTCAACAGCCCCCAGTGTTGCGTTCTTGGAGCAATGATGTCACACTTCTTTGCTTCTTCTTCTTTCTTCTTTTTTTCTTTCATTTTCAGATATGCGGGTATGCATGCAACTAGCCTGCAATTGTGTTTTGACACAAGCATTCATGCACTCGTGCATTTATGCACGACTATCGACTTTATGCGGGACACACTAACTCGATACATAACGGACTGACTTGATGCACAATGGACTACCTCAATGCATGACAGACTCACTCAATGCACAACAGATTGGCTCAATGCATGATTGACTGACTTGATGCATGACTCAACGCATGATAAACTGACTTGATGTATGACAAACTGACTTGATGCATGGCAAATTGACTTGATCCATGACAAACAAACTAGCTCGTATAACAGACTGACTCAACGCATGATAGACCGACTTGATGCATGACAAACTGACTTGATGCATGGCAAATTGATTTGATGCATGACAAATCGACTCAATGCACAACATACTAACTTGATGCAACTGACTCAATGCACAATAGACTAACTTGATGCAACTGACTAAATGCACAACAGACTAACTTGATGCATGACAGACTAACTCGATACATGACATATTGACTCAATGTGACTCTGAGATGCAATGCAAACCTATTATGTTTAGACAAGACACACATATAATGCTTTATGTTATTCTACACATGCAATTCTACATGCAGACAATCCCCGATTACTTTTAGACAAAGATTTCCTCGGACAATGATTTTCTAAGACAAGGCTTACCTAAGACTAAGACTTCCTAAGGGTCAAGGCCACCTGTGTGGAATTTCAGGAAAATTTAGGATGAGTAATGTTTCGATCCACGGGACAAGGAACAATGTTGGAGGCAACAAGCCTGAAGGATGTAGATGACCTTGATTCCTTGCAAATGTATGCTAATACATGACAAGCCCCTGGTTTGGCGTAGACTCTTGATGACACTACCCTGCTTTGGAGAGCACCTTGGAGATTTGCAAGCCCCCGGTTTCGTGTGGATATGACGAGATGATGCATGGGGACCATAAAATAGGAGGAGGCATAGTCCTTAGTAGTTAGTCTCAATCTCTCCTTTTGCCTAACTTGCCCAAAGGGTTTTCAAGTTAGCCCCTCTTTTCTCTTTTTTTTTTCTTTTTCTTTCTTTTTTTTCTTCTTTTTTTTTTTTCTCTCTCTCTCTCTTTTTTCTTGATGAGACCACTATTAGGACGTCTATGAGATTGAAGATACAGGACCTTGTAGGATAGGGAGTAAGTGTCCCTCTTTGAAGCTATCTCCGATAAATGTCTTGAACGATGTCAAACAGGTGGCGCGAGCCCCCAATTTAGAGTAGCTTGTTTCTGAGTCTGTTCATGATCATGTGGTTGCCAGTTAGCCGTTGATATGATGTGAACGACTTTAGCTCTTGCTAAGATGTAGGCCACACAGAGTCTCATACTTATATTAATGACTGAGCTGAAAAGTCCTCAAAGGGTGACATGGGATGAAAGGGTTGGAAAAGGTTGGAAGATGCTTGGTAGGAGTTGGTTGACAAAGGTTTATTAATGAATGGGATGTGGAGACACTTAAGAATGATGGTGTCTTGAAGGGGAGAAGAGATGGTCAAATGGGATAGACATCATCTCTTGAGAAAGGGTTGAAAGGGATAGTAGATGAGAGTTAATTGATGAATGAGATAGGGAGACATTCAAGAATGATCGTGTCTTGAAGAGATGGTCAAATGAGGTACGATATCATCTCTTGGGAAATGGTTATGGAATGATGTTCAAGTCTGACGGAAGGAAGATGGAAGGTTGAAGATGATGAAAGATAGAATCCAGGGTTTCCTCTCCTTTTGCCTAGCCCGCCCAAGTGGGTTTTCAAGCTAGCCTCTCTTATTCTCTCACTCTCCTTTTGCCTAACCTGCCCTGACGGGTTTTCAGGCTAGCCTCTCTTATTCTCTCACTCTCCTTTTGCCTAACTTGAGATTCCAAGCTAGCCTCTCTTATTTTTTCTTCTCTCAAAGACCAACATTTTGAGGACAAAGGATGCTCCTTGTAGCGGTCGGGCCTCAAAGAGGTTTTCCTACGTATCCGAGGTGGAATCAGGCCAGTCGTAGTTCTTTTAGCGCAACTTCGGTGGATAGTGCCTCGAGGAAGGCTTAGCGGTTATGAAGGTTTGAGGGTTCATATACATGTTATGGATGGATGAAAGGTTTGTGAAGGTAATAGAAGGTTGAGGTGTATCGATGATGAGGTGAAGGTTTGAGACGATATTTTCTGAGATGTGCATGACTCATATTTTCGCATTCTCACTTCTTATTCTCCTCTAACCCCTTTTTTCTTTCTTTCTTCCTTTTCCTTGTTTCATTTCCTTCTCAACTTTTTTTTATTTATTTTGAACTCCATTTTTCTGGCTCTTTTTTTTTCACTTTCTTCTCCATGAGATTGACTCTTGTTCGCCTTTCTGATGACATTAGTCACAACACACCTTTTGGCATTGGGGTAGATATGGATTAATCATGAGGAGAATGACCAGGTTGATCAAGGCACACCTTTTGGATTGGGTTAAGGGTTTGAAAAAGGGTTGAGGTTTGATGGAGAGGTCAAAGATGTGAGTGGTAGGTGGTAAGTCGGGATAGGATGAAAAGATGAGGGTAATATGGGTGGTGAAATGAAGGTTGGGTTCAAGCCCCCTGTCCTCGGCACATTTGGTTAAGCTGCTGGTCTAGGAGCATAGAAATGTCCATTTTCAAGAGACCGATGATTTTGGTCTTCTCTCCTTTTGCCCAGCCTACTTGATGAGTGCAAACTGACTTCTCTCTTCTTTTCTTTTTTTTTTTAGTTTTTCTCTCTTTTTTTTTTAATTAAACCCTGGATTCAATAAAATAAAAGATGGGAACGAGGTACACAGCAAAGATGGAAGGATAAGAGAAAATGAAATTTGTCAGACTTGGTTTGCACGGATGATGGATAGATGAGAGAACTTCTCAACTCAAGTCAAAAGCACAAGCACGAAATTCTGTTTGATCACATAGCAAGAAGAGCAAAGAAATGAATGAAGAACTGACTATAACAGACTCTGAGCATGAAATGCTTGACAACCAAGACTATAGCTACTTCTAAAGCTCCTTTGATGATGTGCCCTCCTAGTCCTCGTATGGGGAATCCATGTTATGTCTGGTCCTCTGTGCTGCTTTCGGTGGGGGCAGTTTCCCTGAATGGATCATGTGCTCCAAATTCTAACAATTCTCCATGTTGTTCCCTTGGGATCTATGGTAGTTGCAGAAATTCTCGTCATCCAAACATTCCCTTTATGGTTAACTCAGGCCTTGACCTTGACACTAGACAAATGAAGAAAACCCATCCCAATGCATGCATGACCTAAATGACCTATATGGACTTCCTAAGATGAAAAAAAAATGCCTATATGCTGACTCGGGAGAGACTCACCCAGGACATGGGTTTGAAAGAGCTAATTGATCTATATGGGACTTCCTAGGATGCAAGACTTCTATATGCCGACTCAAGGAAGAGACTTACCAATGACATGGGTCTACATGTCCTAAATTCTATATGAGACCTCTTAAAGTGCAAATGCCTATATGCTGACCTGAAAATCCTAATTTATGACATGGGTTTACATTAGACTTCTTAATAAAAAGACAAATATTTACATAATGACTCTAGACACAGACTTGCCCATGACACAGGTTTTCATGACCTATGAACCAATATGAGACTTTCTAAAGAATGCAAGATACTTACATGGTAACTCAAGAAAGAAACTTAACGACTCACCCATGACTTGGGTTTGCATGTTGTAGACCCTATAGGAAACTTCTATAACGCAGGACATTCATATGTTGACTCTGGAAAAGGATTCACCCATGACATGGGTTAACATGCCCTACGAACGTGTATGAGACCTCCTAAAGAATGCAAGACACTAACACAAAGACTCATCATGACCTTATATGATGATTTCTAATGAATGTAAGACACTTACATGCAGACACTAACACAAAGAATCATTCTTATATGATGCTTTCTAAAGAATGCAAGACACTTACATGTAGACACTAACACAAAGATTCATTCTAGACCTTATATGATGCTTTCTAAAGAATGCAAGACTCTTACATGCAGACACTAACACAAAGATTCACCCTTGACCTTATATGATACTATCTAAAGAAAAAGACACGCATATCCTGACTCTAGAACAAAGACTCGCCCATGGCATGGGCTCACACAGGACTTCCTAAAAAAGACAAACACACATTAACCAAGGAAAAGACTCACTTATGACCTAAACCAAAGACTCACCCATGACCTGGGTTTAGACTTCCAAAAACAAAACACATATATTGACTTAAGAAAAGACTCACATATGACACGACCTTGTAAGAGACTTTCTAAGGACTGAAAGATATTTACATGTAGACTCTGAAACTAAGACTCATCTAGGACTATTGTAAGACACCTAGACTCAGGAAACAACACAACTATGACACAGATTTGCGTAACAACAACACTTTTTACAGCAAAAGCATTATAAAGGGCCGGATAAAGTCAAATATAGCGAGCCGACATAAGTTGAAAGATACAAGTCAGTGTTTCTCAATTCGGATGGGCCTAATCCACATGCCGACCGTTTTAAGGGGAATCCGTAACTTGGCCCAACAACTCACATAGCTCAAGCTATGTTGGCTATTATGCGGACTAGAATAATATTGAACACACTGACAACTTGAATTCTATTTACACACTTTTTTCTTTCTTTTTTTTTTTTTTGCGACCCAAAACATTTATTTATTTAACTCAAGGAGAGTGGATGTTATAAAGGACCGAATAAAGTCATCAAAAGGCGAGTTAAAACAGACGTATAAAATCAATTATTAATTCCACCGTGGATGGGCTTAACAACGAGCCGACCATGGATTAGTTAGACTTAATGATCAAATTTATAAATTTATTTTCTCTAACCTTGAGACAATTACGCGGGCTAGAACAACACACACACTGACATTGTTTGATTATTAATCAATTTTCTTTGGACCATGAGTAAGAGAATATTGAGAAGGGCCGAATAAAATCATCAAAGGTGAGTTAAAATAAGTCGATAAACAAGGATAATTAACCTTTAAAATGGATGGGCCCCACCACCGGGCCGACCGTGAAATTTAAGGTTAATTAATCGAGTTTATAAATTTATTTCTTCTCAACCCAACGATTATTACGCGGACTAAAACAATATCTCGGTCCGACTCTAGTGAAGACCCAACATACATACACGTATTTACACATAGCATACAACAAGCTTTATTTATTTACTCATGGAAAACGGACATTGTAAAGGACTGGATAAAGCCAACAATAAGCGAGTCATAATTAATTTATGGACTTAATTGGCAAATCCAATATGGTTGGGCCTAACAACGGGCCGGCCATAAATATGATGGATTTATTAATTAAATCGATAAATTAATTTACTCAAGCCTAGTGACTATTATACAGTCTAAGACGCTATCCATTAACTTTGTTAGACTTTTAATTAATTTTTTGGACCTTTGTTAAGAGAATTTCATAAAGGGACATATAATATCATCAAAGGTGGGTCAATTTTTATTTGTTGATTAAAATAATCGACTTTCAAACATTAATGGGCCCTTCCACTTGGGCTAAGTATAATGCCTTTGAGTTAATTATATTAATTAATAAATAATCATTTTCTCAACCCGATGAATTTTATATGGACTAGAATAAAACCTCGAAACTATGGTCGACTCTTTACAAAAAAAAGACAAGAAAAGGGGAGGAATACACATAACACATAACATACACATGAAAAGGGTACCCTAAACCAAGGCTCTAGATTCATGGATTTTATGGTTGGGTATATAGCCTACGGCATGCCTTCGCCCCGATTCTGCATACCATAAGGTAAACAGTTAGGGTATTTCTCAAAGAACTTCAAGGAAGTTCTCGGAGTATGACATCGGGAGAGGAGCGACCAAATGCTTAGAGATGTAGAGTTCATCCCCATAGTAGTGGCCTCCCGCTCTCAAAAGAAATCCTAGGTAACCTAAACCGTCGCCTTTGTGCTAACGTGTCAAAAGACCCGATTAGTGGCCCGGTATGCAATGGATGCCTAAAACAATAATAAAAGCGCGAAGGATGCGTAAAACAATAATAAAAGCGCGAAATAAATTAACTTCTCCCTTTTACACTTTCAAATCAATTTGATTTTTTCAAGTTTTACCCTCTTTTTAAAGTTTAAGTCCCCAGTGGAGTCGTCAATCTGTAGGACGCGGAAAAATCCCTCCCCATTCGGGGGTAAATGTTTTCCTCGGATGCGCTACATTTGTGATCGGGAGCCGACTAAGTTTTCTTAATCCTTAAATAAGGATATTTTTATTTTCGAAATTCATTTTCTGGGTGATGAAACTTTATTTATTTACAAACTCATTTTTTATTATTTAAATTATCCGGAAATTACACAAAAATAATATCAAATAATTTAATTTTAATCCAATTGATGAATTAGGGCCCAAAAAGCAAACGGACCACCAGAATCTATCAAAGCCCACCTAGGGAATTACCAAACCCCTCCTGGGGTTTAATAATTTTTGGCCACTTTATCCTTGGACCAAACCCCTTTTCGTATTGAACAAAAGTTAAATTATTTTCTCAAATTAATTTTGTGTAATAAACTGAATACTTTAAATAATTAAACGAACTTATAAAAAATTAAAGAGTCGCCAGCCGATTTAAGGAAATTGACGAACCATAAAATAAAAGAAAGACTCCGGTCTACGACCCCGATTTCTAAGTTCAGGGGTAAGGTTAGGAATTCGAAAGTTATAAGAACTCTCAAATCCGCCTGTTTATAAAAACAGACTCTACTTAAATCAACATTGAAAAGAAAGAGAGCGGGGAGAAGTTTGATTAATTTCACGGAATTATTATTCAAATCATGCAATATAAAACAAATGCGGTTTTATTTTACAAAAATGTGTACAAGTACGGAATTAAATAAAAGATTACATGATTAAATACGATAATCTAAATAAAAGAACCGAACCTTGCTTTGGTTGTAGCGGCGATGAAATCGATCCCTTGAGTTGCCCCTTGATTTGAAACCCGGATGAGAAATGTGGATGGTTTAGGAAAAGTGTAGTGTGGATGGTAATATGGATATGATAGATATAATTACGAAGGGATTAGAGATGGATATGGATGATGAAATTTTGAGAGAGTGGAAGTATAAGAAATGGGAGTAAGAGAATGGTTGGTGGGAATTCTTGGTTGTAGTTGATGGTGATTGTTGATGGTGAGAGTTGATGATGAAAGTTGTTGATGAAAGTTGATGAAATGAAGGTGGAATGGAGGAGGTATTTATAGGTAGAGGAGTATGAGTTTTGGAGGGAAATGGTAGGGGATATACCCCACAAAATCATCCCTTAAAGATCAAAACCTAGGCGGGGTATATGGTGTCAAGGGCAAAGTCAACCACGTGGGGCAAAAATCAAGGGATCAATTGCATGCATGCAGATTTTGGCGCCAGGTGCTTCAAAACCTAGGCGGGGTTTAACTATTTCATCACACGAATCGCTGACCTGGCGTAAAACGACGTCGCGCATAAAAATAACCAAACCCCTCCTGGGTTTTAACAATTTATGGGCCGGATTCAAACCCTAGGCGGGTTTTGGAGCATCCTGGGCCGAGGCGCGCACCTGGCCTGCTTCTGCTAAGTGGGTCGTGAATAAAAACAGACCCCATTTGGGTTTTAACAATTATCTGGATTTATTTTTGGACTTGCATATTTTTGGTGAGTCGGGTTTTATACCGGTACAAATTCCGGTGTCTACACCCGACTAATTTAAAAGGCGGGCAAAGAAATTCTTGGCAAAAAGCAAAATGCAACCTGCGTTTTAAAAACGCGGCCTGCGTTTTGTAAAAACTACGTACCTGAAGTTTCTGGACGGGGCGCAGCCAGCGCCTGGAAAACGCTGGCTGCATTTTCCTACCTGATGCTGGCAACTCGTTTTTTGCCAATTTTTGCTTGTTTTTCTCCCTTTTCTTTGTTTCCTCCTTATTTTCCCTACAATTTGACACATCAAAAATCCCTACAAACATCTGCCAACATAGAATTCATTAGGTTAGAAATAAAATTCAATAAAAGCCATAAATTTCTCGAATTTCTTCCTTTTTCTACACACTAAAAGAAAAAAAATATTAGTAAACTTCAAAATAAAATTGATAGGGATCGAAAACTGAAAGCTAAAATAATTGAACTAAAATAAAATAAAAAAAGTGGGGAGGAATAAATATGTTGATAATAGTGTACCTCCCCAGGGTTGCTTTGTTTAACGTCGTTAGCTCGACGTTATAGACCCTACTCATCGGGGTCCTTGATTTGTTTTGGAACCGGATCTCCTTCATCATGAATTATTTTTGGAATGTGTCTATGAATCAACTTGCCTTTTCATACTTCGTATTCTGTCATCGACTTTCCTAGCTCGATGATCATTGTGCCTTTCCTCATATCCATCTTGCAATTGACAATCGAAAGGAGGGCCCTCCCTAGAATAATCTCCGATTCTGGATCTTCTCCTGTATCTAGTACCAAGAAATTGACAGGAACAATGTGCTCTCCTACTTTGAGGGGAGTGTCATGTAAGATCCCTAGAGGCTTTGTAAGGGTTTTATCTGCTAGACGAAGAGTCTACCATCCAATTGGACAGGGATCCTAAAACTGCTTAGGTCTTCCTTATTAGGCATAATTGAGGGGTTTTTAGTTCCCTCTAATAGGTCTGGTTTAAGTTCGGTCTTGACTACCCTATGTAAAATATGCTCTCCTAAGGGTTCACACTCAAGGTTCACTTCCTCGCAGGTTATAACATGACATTGAGTACCCGGATTAGGGACAGGTTGAGGTGGTAAACTAGTAGAGGGAGTCGCCGAATTGGCGATCTGATTTCCTAAAATCTTATTGTGGGTTGCTAAAGCCACTACCTTTTGAATTAGGTCTTTTATAACACCTTCCTGTTTCTGTTGTCCTGTGATAAGACTCTCCACCATGGTTTCTAAATTAGACTTTCGGGGAGGTCCTTGTTGAGGTGGTCTTTGAGGTGGGGGAACATATTTTTGTTGTCCTTGTCCTTGAAGAGAACCAGTGGGATTGTCGTTCCTATAGGAAAAATTAGGGTGGTTTCTAAGCCCAGGATGGTAAGTGTTAGAATTCATGTCATAATTCTGTCTAGGATTTCCAATATAATTGGCCTGTTGGACTTGTTCATTACTAACTCCACCTGTAGGGCAAGTAAAAGTTTCATGTTGGGTCGACTGACAAACATTGCAGGTCAGAAGGTTAGATGGCAAACTTAATCGGTCCATTTTTTGCGTTGAAGAATCAAGTTTAGATGATAATAAAGAAATTGCATCAACATTAAACATACCTTCCGCCTTTTGGCGGGGTTTAGACCATTGATAAGAATTGTTCGCTAGATGCTCGACCAGACTCGTGATTTGAGGCACAGTTTTGTCCATAAGATCGCCTCCAGTTGCAGAGAGGATGCTTCCTCTTGTTGACTCATTCGCTCCATTGAAGAAGGATTGGACAGGAACCCAAGATTCAAATCCATGCTGAGGACATTGTCGGAGAATGTCCTTGAATCTTTCCCAAGCATCGTACAGTGACTCATCCGACTCTTGTGTGAATGTAGAAATCTGATTCCTTAGGTTGGTGAGCTTGCTTGGAGGAAAGTACTTCGCCAGAAAGGTGCTGGCGAGTTCATCGAACGTTGTGATTGAATTTGGTGGAAGTGAATCAAGCCACTCCCACGCTTTGCCTTCCAACGAGAACGGGAAGAGACGTAGTTTGATGGCGTCCTCCGACACGTTGTTGGCCTTGTAAGTGTCACAAGCTTGATGGAAGAGTCGCAGATGTCGGTTCGGATCTTCGTTAGTCAACCCATGGAATGGTGATTTTGACACTAGGTTGATCAAAGACTGTCATAGCTCGAAGTCGTTTGCTTGGATGCTGGGAACGTTGATTGCTTATTGCGGGTTGGTGACATTGGGAGTAAGATACTGCCCGAATGTCTTTGGTCGCTGTTCTCCCATCTCTTCTTCTTTTTCCGATTCCGATTCTAGCTCCTCTTCGTCCGTTTCTTGATTTACTTGAAATTCTTTCTCCAGTCTTGCTCTTTTCCTTCTCTCTCGAAGTGTTCGTTCGATCTCAGGATCGTACTCGAAACAGAAATCTTTTTACATAAACCTAAAAAAGACAAAAACAAGAACACCAAGTGTAATAAAGAAAAATAACAGAAATTAAATAACCTAGTCACCCAGAGCGCGTTCATCCAATGGCGATTAAGGAAACAAATCCTTGACAACGGCGCCAAAAACTTGACAGACCTAAAACATATAGGTGTCTATGTACCGCAAGTGTACGGGTCTGTGTAGTAATAAAATATCGTTCTCTCTCAGGGATTTGCGTTCAACCACGCACTAAACTAGTTTGCTACAAAGAATGCTAGTCGATGCAAAGGGTGTTGTAAAGTTTTTTAAATTAAACTAAGAAAGCAGGAATTTTTAGGGTTTTATCAATTAATTAAAAGCATTTAGGGGAGTCCACTCTAGTCAATTAATCAAATTATCAACAATCCCGCTGCAAGTAACAAGATAATTCAGGGTCTGTAATCTTTCTAGGCCCTATCACTTCGATCTTTCGATCCTAGGTGAGTTACAATGATTAACCTAAACATTATTTCTAACTATTTAGCTTAATCAAAGATAAGAACTGATTAGAAATTGACCCTACGCAAGAATCATTATGTCTAACTATTTTCTAACCTATTTAATCTACGCAATCCGATTCAAGACTCAAACTGTCGTTCTATTGTCAAGAATCTAAAACCATGTACAGACTCAAACTGTCGTTCTATTGTCAAATTACCATGACATACATTGCACGCAGATTAAACGAATGAAAGGATACCCTAACTCCGAAACTGTATTCAAATTAAATCAATTGACATCGCGTTTATCCCCCAAACTAAGAAAATTAGCTACTCATAATTCTAAAAGTAAACATCGCAAAATCTAAAAAACAACAAGAAAGCATTAAAGAAGAATAGAAATAAACCGTGTTCGAATTGGCGGAATCGATCTCTTCGTGTCACCCGAATCGATCTCTTTCGTGTTCTTCGATCACGAACAATAATCTAATCTAATAACAATCTTTAGGAATCAACTGTAAATAAATTGATCTAAATCTACTCTAAAAGCTACCTAAAAATCTCTCTGAAAAACTAATGTAAACGGGAGAAAATTTGCTCGCTGCGGATCTCTTTCATACGGCGGATTTCGAAGTCCTTTTATAGTGGCTGGATTAGGGCACAAAACGTGGCCTGCGTTTTAGAAACGCTGGCTGCGTTTTGCCCAAATAGTGGAATTCTCCGTGAGAGGACGCTGGCTGCGCCTCCAAAACACGGGCTGCATTTTCTCTTTTCTCGGTTGCAAAACTTTCTGGACAAGGCGCTGGTTGCGTTTTAAAAACACTGCCTGCGCCTTGCCTCTCCGCTTCAGCTGATCTTGGGCCGAGTTATTTGGGTCGTCCTTCCATTATTCTTCTGTCCTTCTGACTTCTTATTTTTTTATTTCTTTTATTTTTGATATTCTTCCTCCAAATTTTCATGCTTTTTGATATAATTTCACCGATTCCTGCAAAACATAACAAACTCGCGAACAAGTGTATATATCTCAGAAATTGCTATAAAAATACGAGATATCGGGTATAAAAAGCATGAAACTAACATGATTTACAAATTCCTTAGTCAATGTTTTGGAGAGGCACAAAGCTTGTTTGGTCATTTGAGGTTTTCAGTAGGTAAAATGTCTTATCCCTCTTATGTCGCATCCTTAGTCAATGTTTTACAAATTCCTAAGCCTAGTTCTTATCATCAAGCTAAAGAATACCCATAATGGGTTGATGCATTGCAGAAGGAGCTCCATGATTTGGAACATAACCACACTTAGTAAGTCACTTAATTATATGTTGGCCATAAGGCTTTGACCTCGAAATGGGTCTACAAAACCAAATATAGAGTTGATGGAAGTGTGGAGAGGCACAAAGCTTGTTTGGTCATTCGAGGTTTTCAGTAGGTAAAGGATAGGGATTATAAGCATACCTTCTCTCCTGTGGCAAAACTCACTACTGTCAAAGTATTTATTGCTTTGGCATCCACTAAGGACTAGCCGTTACACCAGTTAGACATTAATAATGCTTTTCTCCATGGCTACATCGATGAAGAAGTTTACATGGAGTCCCCGGATGGATGTACATCAGCTAAACCAGGAGAAGTATGCAAATTGCAGCGTTCTTTATATAGCCTCAAGCAGGCATCCAGGCAATGGAACCAAGAACTCACCAAGTCTATTCCTGGTCATGGTTTCTTACAATCCAGAAGTCATTATTCCCTTTTTACTCGACAAAAATATGGCCTTTTTACTAGTGCTCTTGTATATGTGGATGACTTACTCATTCCACTTAATGATACTGATGGAATCAATAGCTTGGAGATATCCTTACACACTGCTTTCACCATAAAAGATTTGCGATTGACAAGATACTTTCTTGGGATTGAAATATCACATTCTTCTGCTAGAACATTTCTCAATTAAAGGAAATATATACATGATATCTTGCTGGATGCTGGCATGTTGGATACTAAACCTAGCTCATTCCCTTTTCTTAAGGGTATGAAGTTATCTACTGATTATGGTGATTTCCTTGAAGATCTAGGTCAATACAGAAGAATCATTGGCAGTCTTTTATACCTCACCCTCACTAAACCTGATATATCCTATTCAACTCAGCATCTAAACCAGTGTTTACAAGATCCTCGAAAGTCACATTTTGATGTAGCCTTACATGTCTTGAAGTATCTCAAAGGCTCTCTCAATAAAGGGCTTTACTATCCTACTGGAGGTGATCTTTCTGTTCAAGCATACTGTGATGCTGACTGAGAAGCTTGCAAATTTTCTTCAAGGTCTCCTACTGGGTATTGTATTTTCCTTGGCCATTCCCTTATATCTTGGAAAACCAAGAAGCATCCCACAGTGGTCAAATCTTCTTCTGAGATAGAATATCGAAGTATGTCAGCCACAACTTCTGAACTTGTGTGGATTTTTACTCGATTTGTTGGGAGATTTTGGCATATCTTGCACTCTACCTATTCATCTCTACTATGACAATCAAACTACACTCCATATTGCAGCCAACCCAGTCTTTCATGAACGAACTAAACATATCAACATAGATTGTCATTATATAAGGGATAAAATTCAAGAAGGATTCTCATGTTTCTTCACATGATCAATTGGTACTTTACTAAGGCGCTTGGTGAGGTTCAACATCAGTACTTGACTTCAAGGCTAGGATTGCTTGATTCTCCCACAATCCTACCTTGATTGGGGGGGGGGGTGTTAACTATATGTATTTAGGAGCATAGCCTTGGTTGTTATAAGGTTGTTAAGTGTCTGTTAGGTAGTTGCAACCACCTGATATTTGTAGGCTATATATATCCCTTGTATAGTATTGAGATGATTCAACAAACACATAAAATTCTCCCATCTTTCTCTTATCTGTCATTTTACATGGAAGCCCAAACTTACTTATCGAAAAAAATCAAAGTCTCAGGCGACACAACAATAATTTATGATCCTACTTGAAAAATATGGCATATAAACACCAAGCACAACATCAAAAGCACACAAAATGTATCAAAAAAAGCTTACAAACAAGGAACTACCAAACAAAAACCATGGAAAATTTGAGACTCTAATTGTTTTTCATCAAAATACTTTTGTACTATCCTTCTATGCTTAACTTTAGGGCTTCTTTTACTCTTCATAGCTCCATTTGCACACTCCTTGTCTTGTCCTTCTTACATCTCAAAACTTGCTATTTTAGCCCAACTCATCATATCATTCACCACGTTTATCAACCTCATACATCCTAGTTGTTTACACCTCCATTTATGAATATAAAATTGGTGTACTATTAATATTATGATCGAGCAATACTCTCATCAGAATATACAACGTCCTTCTTCCATAGTTTTTGCCTAAAATCCTGTTGGGAAAAGCAATGAGATGGAATAAAGAAACCACGGAAGATGGGGGATCACTTGGGTGGCTAGGAGTCGACGGATTATCCGGCTCCCCTTAAGCCTTATTCACTAGACCGTGAAAAGACTCAAGGGTGAAACCTAACTTCTTGTAAGCAAAGTTACAAGAATTCTCAAAGTACTCTCAAAGAGTTGTTGTAGTCAACACCTTAAGAATGTGTTGAATGCTCTCTAGAAAGGAAGAAGAAGATGATTAAGGGTGTTGATGAATGTGTCATTCATAAACCTTTTATAGTGATCTTTTGGAGCCAAAAGAGAGTCAAACTTACCAATTACATAGAGCATAATCCAAGAGATTGGTTTGAATAATATTGATGAGAAATCATGACTGATTTCTCAGTCAAATATTATCCCAAAACATGCTCAATATCAATTGACCATGAGGCATAAATCAAGGGATTACAAAATCAATCCCGATTGTGCTCAACACGATCCGTGTTAGATCAACACGGTCCGTGTTGAAGCCAACAAGACCCGTGTTGGATCAACACGGTCCGTGTTGATCCTGTGCACACTTTATATTCTCTCTGGACGCTAACACAAGTCGTGTCATACTTAGCACAATCCGTGTTGAGCCCCTTTTCATTGTTAAGCTTATATTCGACTTCCCGGTCGATCCTATGCTTATAACTTATACTTTTATACCTCTTAACTCTTGAAATACTCCAACAATTCCCCGCTATTTCAAGAGTACCACTTGAAATAGCCCGAGATCACTCACTTGGGTAAAAAATACCCCCGCGATACATGGCACCTTCTAGAAAGATTCAACACCCGAGAAATGGAGGAGTTGTTATGCGTTGTGAAAGTGCCTTTTCGACTTGAACTTTCACTTAGTGTATATAATTTCAATTAGTTTGAATTTATAAGTAGACAAGTCTTTGAACTTTACATCCTTATTTTACTAATTGGGTACATATCACATACACAACCCAAAACCTTGCTTAAAAATAAAGACACTATTTTACAACCGGCCATGTGTCCCATACCCTCCGCGAGAACAATCAAGCCCAACCATGGGCTATTTGAAGCGGCCCACTTCACTTCCTCGCATAGGCAGACTTTTACGCCCCGTAATAGAGCTCCACATCTCATCGATTCAAAGTCTGTTAATGAATCATAGACTCAAACCTCTTGAACATTACGGTTCTTGAGCATCATCTTGTCCTTGGGATGATTTATCTTGAAAACATTTGATGCTCCCATTATCATTCAACGTTGTGGACCATTGAACTCAAGGCTTGACAAAAGGTGTTAAGCGTGAGTTGGAGCTCCGTTGATGATAATCATTTGATTGGGCTAACTCCCATACCCTTTGAAGTTTTTATCACCAAATCCTTGGTCAATCCTTTACTAAAAGGATCGACCAAATTCTCATTTGTCTTGACATAATTTACCGCCACAACTCCATCCTTGATGAGTTGATGAACATAAGTGTGTCGTAACCCAACGTACCTTGACTTGCAATTGTAGACACGATTATAGACACTTGCAATTGTGGCATTGTTGTCACAATAGAGTGTTGTTGGAGGCATAGCCTTTTTCCATAGAGGAACTTCCAACAACAAGTTTCGTAGCCATTCCACCTCTTTACAAGCAGCAGCCAACGCTACAAACTCGGAAGCCATGGTGGAATCCGAAATACAAGCTTGTTTCTTAGAACCCCATGAAACAGCACATCCACCAAGTAGAAACACCCAACCGGAAGTTGAGGTGTAATCATCCTTGTCACTTATCCAACATGCATCGGAGTATCCTTCTAAAACTGAAGGTTCTCCCTTAAAGTGCAAGCTGTAGTTTTGGGTAAGTTTGAGGTATCCTAAAACTCTTCTTATGGTCCACCAATGCTCCTTGCTTGGGTTGCTAGTAAATCTACTAAGTTTCCCTACCGCAAAGGCTATATCCGGCCTAGTACAAGTCATAGCATACATTAGACTACCTATGACTTTTGCATACTCCAATTGGGCAATGGGTCTACCATCATTTTTACTTAGTTTGATGTTTGACTCAAATGGGTTAGTTGCCACATAGGAGCTCCTGTGAAACTTTCCTAACACCTTTTCAACAAAGTGTGATTGCGTTAGACTTATTTCATCATTATTTCTAATGATCTTGATACCAAGTATCACATCCGCCTCTCCCAAGTCCTTCATAGAGAACTTAATGGATTAAAAAAATTTAGTTTTCTCAACTTGTTCCATGTCGGTACCAAATATCAACATGTCATCAACATATAGGCATATGATCACCCCATTTCCATTCTCAAACTTAGAATAGACATACTTATCGGACTCGTTGATTTTAAAGCAAAATCAAAGCACTACTTCATCAAATTTGTGATGCCCTGGCTTAGGTGCTTACTTTAGACCGTACAAAGATTTTATATGATTACATACTTTCTTCTCATGACCCTTTTCAACAAACCCCTTGGGTTGTTCCATATGCACCTCCTCTTCTAGCTCTCCATTTAAGAATGCCATCTTGACATCCATTTGATCGATTACTAGCTTATGGATTGTGGCTAAAGCTATAAGTACTCTTATAGTTGCAATCCTAGCCACGGGTGCATAAGTATCAAAGTAATCAATACCATATCTTTGGGTAAAGCCCTTTACTATAAACCGGGCTTTAAACCTTTCTATGGTACCATCTACTTTCTTTTTGCGCTTAAAGATCCATTTTGATGTAATTGGTTTACATCCCGGTGGTAAGTCTACTAAAACCCAAGCATTATTTTTGTTTAATGGAGTCTATCTCATCTTTCACCGCTTTCTTCCAAAAGGAAATATCTTGTGACTCCATGGCCTCTTTGAAAGATTTAGGATCCTCATCTACATTGTAGATGTAGGGACTCTCATACTCAATAGAGTTCCTATTTCCCTCTACTAAATAGACAAAGAAATCGGAGCCATAGTCCTTGGATTTCCATGTCCTCTTACTCCTCCTTATTTCCTCAACATCTTGTTGAGTTTCTTGAATAGCATCCTTTGGAATCATGTCATGAATGACATCCTTGGGTCTAGGAATTGAAGAGAATCGAGTCTCATCAAATATTGCATCTATTGACTCTATTACGGTGTTCACCGTTATGTAGTCATTTGGTTCGATAACCATAAACCTATAGGCTTTGCTTTCAAAAGAATAGCCTATAAAGATGCACTCAATTCCTCTTTCACCCAATTTTCTTTTCTTTGGTTCTGGGACCCTTACGATGGCCCGACACCCCTATACTCTAAAGTGTTTTAGAGTTGGCTTTCTTTTATTCCAAAGTTCATATGGGGTTTTAGGGTTCCCTTTGAGAGGAACTCTATTTAACACATAACAAACCGGTAATAAGGCTTCACCCAAAAATCCTTCACTTAAACCGGAGTAAGATAACATGGAATTAACCATTTCCTTTAAAGTCTTATTTTCCTTTCGGCCACACCATTTTATTGAGGTGTGTAAGGTGTTGTTGTCTCATGCACCACACCACAACCTTGAAAATAATTTGGATCATAATATTCACCACCCCTATCGGATCTTAATATTTTTATTTGGGTCTCACAATGTAACTCACTTTTAGCTTTGTATATTTTAAACTTGTCTAAAGTTTCATCTTTTGAATGCAAAAGAAATACTTGGCAATACTTAGAAAAATCATCAATGAAAGTCACATAGTATCTTTTGCCTCCTATAGAAGAAGTGCTATTGAAATCTTCTAAATCACTATGAACCAATTCAAGCAATTTAGAATTTCTCATAATTCTTGGAAAGGAACGTTTTGTGATTTTAGTCAATATGCATGTTCTACACTTCTCTATCTTATCATCCAAAATTGGAATTAAATCAAGATTAGACATGTACTTAATCTTATTATAATTAACATGTCCAAGTCTCAAATGCCATAAAGAAGAATTTAAACAAGAACCAAGTAAGTAAACGGAAACATTAGTCTTATTGCCACTTGTAGTGTTTAGCTTGAACATAGCACCACATGCATAGCCTCTACCTACAAGGACCCCTCCCTTATACAAAACATAATTGTCCCCTTCATATACTTGTTTAAACCCATACTTAGAAGAAAACCCGAAACAAGATTCTTACATATTTCCAGAGCTAAATACACATCATTCAAGAGCAATGTCTTTCCGGAAGTAAATACAAGTTCAACTTGTCCTATCCCTTCCACCTTAACCGGGGAGTTATTGCCCATAAAGAGCTTCCTCCCCTCTTCGGCGGGTTGGATAGTCTTGAAGAGAGAACGCTCAATGCACGTGCCTTGCCGCACCCGAATCAACCCACCAAATATCATCGCTAAAAACAACATTAATTTGGTCTTTTATCATGGCTACAAAGGATCCATTAAACTCCTTCTTACCACCATGATTCTTAGTGTTGTTGTTCGTAAGCCCGTGCTTTTTCCTCCAAATCAGACATTCCCTCTTGGGGTGACCCGACTTGCCGCATTCCCAACAAACCATTTTTGATTTCTTGTTGCTCTTGTTCTCAAACTTATTCTTGTTCTTTGTACCCTTCGAGGTTTCTCGAACCACATGAACCTTGGAGGGATTCTCCTTGGTGTCATCCTACATTCTCAATTCCTCCTCAATACGGAGATGGTTAGCCAAACCCTCAAGAGAAATGGGGTCCTTAGAATGCATTAAAGTTCTTTTGGTTTCTTTTCATGAAGGGGGAAGCTTGCCTATAATTAAAGATACAATGTAGGCCTCATCTATGTGGATATTATGTTGATTAAAATTGCTCAATATATGTTGAATCTCATGAAATTGGTCAAGAACTTTTCTACCTTCCACCATTTTAAAATTATTAAATTGGCTAACAAGAAAGTTCTTACTTGTGGAGTCTTCCGACATATATTTAGCTTCGAGCATCTCCCAAAGCTCCTTGGCAGACACGACATTTTGATAAACGTCAAAGAGAGGATCCGTCATCCTGTTGAGAATGTGCCCTACACAAATGTAGTTGTCGTTCTCCATCTTGAGTCGACGCCTCATTTTCTCCGTCGTCTCGTCTTCATCCTCAACCGGAACGTCTTGGGTGAGCATATACACCACTTTGAGAGTGGTGAGCATGAAGTGCATCTTCTTTTGCCATCTACGGAAACTGATCCCCTCAAACTTGTCTAACTTTTGGAAGTTGTTGGTCATGTCTTTCAAGGAGTGAGACATCGTGGATAATTCTTAAGATTGTTGGGAAAAACAATGATATCGAATAAAGAAACCACGGAAGATGGGGGATCACTTAGGTGACTTGGAGTCGACGGATTACCCGGTTCCCCTTAAGACTTATTCACTAGACCGTGAAAAGACTCAAGGGTAAAACCTAACTTCTTGTAAGCAAAGTTACAAGATTTCTCAAAGTACTCTCAAAGAGGTGTTGCAGTCAACACCTTAAGAATGTGTTGAATGCTCTCTAGAAAGGAAGAAGAAGATGATTGAGTGTGTGGATGAATGTACAATTCATCAACCTTTTATAGTGATCTTTTGGGGCCAAAAGAGAGTCAAACTTACCAATTACATAGAGCATAATCCAAGGGATTGGTTTGAATAATATTGATGAGAAATCATGACTGATTTCTTAGTCAAATATTTTCCCAAAACATGCTCAATATCAATTGACCACGAGGCATAAATCAAGGGATTACAAAATCAATCCCGACTGTGCTCAACACGATCCGTGTTAGATCAACACGGTCTGTGTTGAAGCCAACACGAACCATGTTGGATCAACACGGTCCGTGTTAATCCTGTGAACACTTTCTATTCTCTCTGGACGCTAACACGAGTCGTGTCATATTGAGCACGATTCGTGTTGAGCCCCTTTTCTTTGTTAAGCTTATATTCGACCTCCCGATCGATCCTATGCTTATAACTTTTACTTTTATGCCTCTTAACTCTTGAAATACTCCAACAAATCCTACTCTCCACTTAATATTTAACAACACCTCCTGCATATCAACTCTATTACCATCAATAGCAACTGCATTTCTATGCATCCATACACTCCAAGCAGTGGCAAACACAGTAGCCACCCATAGTTTTATCATAATTATGTTCTTAAACCGTCTAGCCATCCTCCATCCATATGAATCTTTAAAAGTATCTAAATATTTGACCCTAAAGTCATGCGCAACTCTTGCTTTTATCCACAACCGCCACACACATGTGCAATTTTTAAAACATTTTTTTAGTCTGCCCTTGGCCATTCTTTTGGGCATTATTGAATACTAGGTATGGTACCCGTGCGATGCACGGATATAAAAGTACTGGATTTTATTATTTGTAAATTGTGTTATATGTAAATGTTGTTATTAACCATGCTCAAATGTGATATCATTCTTATTAACCATTCATTGTCAAATTTTTTTATTTGTAAACACATGATTGATAAAAGAGTTATATGGAACATTCTTATGAACCATGCTCAAATGTGATATCATAATTAGTTACAATAATTAATCTCCATTAAAGTTTGTCTACCAAGATTTATCCAAATTATTAACCATGGAAGGTTTGCTTGTCAAAAATAAATAAATAAATAAATAAAATTGAGCACCCTCCTAATTCATTGATTCCGGTTTAGTAATTGGGGTTCACCTCTCACCAACCTTTTTTATTCTGTAAAGAACCATGCAATGCAACAACAGTGTAGCTGAAATGGCGAAGAGCTGCTCCAACCTTCACATACTGTCTCCATGGGAACCTGATCCGGTACTTCGAATATATAGGCTCCCATCTTGCATACAATGTCTGTCATCAAAAACCCCATCTTCAAAATACAACAAAGGGTACCCTTAAAACCACCATTCTAACTCAAAACTTTGCTGATGTATAAGAATTCTTATTCTGACAGCTCTTACCAAAGTATCATCAACAAATTTTGACTCCAGAACTGCGGCGTATATAACATCATCTGAGGATGATGAATCTTCTGAGTTTTCAAGATTCGAATCATTGAAGTACTGATTAACACACACTGCTAATTGTATTTTGTCAGTATGATCAATATTATACCTTTTCAAAATGAGGGGTTGATTTGATTACGGTATCAGGACATTCGATTGAGGTAGCGAGGCCTTTGAGCTTGGAGATGGTGCGATGATGGCGTTCTTTTCCGGACCAAATCGGCAAGAGACTCATCAAAAGGCAAATCCCACACCCAATCGCGATGGTGAAGAACCGCTCTTGGGCAATTTTCAGGACATTGGTGATATGGTAACTCGACACGGTGATTAGGTTGAATGTCAGAAGGAAAACCACCACTGCGTAGTTGTGATTTTTCATTATGTAGGGAAAGAACCTTATGTATGTTGCTACTGCCCCTACAGAACCATGTCACAAAGACACCCATTGATTAAGCTCAATACAGAAGGGCATAAAACATTTACCAGACATTAATTTAAGCTCACCGATGACAAAAACTGAAGAACTAATGCAGACAGCTTGAAAGACATGATTAGATTTATTTACGATGATTTCGATGAAGAATGCCAATGAATTGCAAAGGCATATTGAAGAATGCATACAATTGCATTGAAATGTTCATCTATCATCCAAACTTATCTACCAAGAAAAGGCTAGGGCAGCTGGGGAAGACAGAGACATTTTATCAAACACCTGGTGTGCATTCTGAAAGATGAAGAATTTTATTGATATAAAGAAGACCAAAGATCATACTTTCTACAATCTAATTTGAAAAAAATTATGAAATTTGCGGCTAAACAACTAATTCAAAAACAAAATCATATGAGGAGGTGAAATTAGGGATGGGAATGGAAAGAAAGTATACCCAAAGACATTGCCACCACCGTTATTTTCTCTCTTATTGGACCCAAGCACGAAGTGAAGCGACGTCGAGTTAACTCGTAGATGGTGTATCCCTCGGTTAACTCGAAGGTGAGGGTCTCCAGGAAGAGGGATTTCCGGCGAATCTGGGAGGATGAGGAGGAACAGACGGTGCTAGGGCAGTCGGAAGAGGAGGACGACTCTTGATCGGACATCGACGGAGCTTCCGGGAGGAGAAGTTGTGAAATTGAGGATTGTGAGGGTTCGCCGGAGCTGGGTTGAACTTCAACTCCATTAATGAAACTTGAAAAAAAATACAGAAATGCAGAAGAAAATCTAGCTTGAAGACGGAAGAACAACAAAAGTGGAAGCAATCAGATCAAGATGAAGAACATTTCATCTCAGAAATGCAGAGAACGTGAATGAGATGAAAGAAACGAATTGTGGCTTTGTGCGTAAGTTTAATTGGTAAAGATATGAGATGGGTTTTTGTTGAATAGATTGATGAATGTGTTAAGATTTGTGAGAGTGAGAGAGAGAGAGAGAGAGAGAGAGAGAGAGAGAGAGAGAGAGAGAGAGAGAGAGAGACTGATTGAGCCGGTGAACCCTAATTTTTCATTACTGACCTGCGACTCGACCCATGAGGTCCAGAAGAACCTCAGCCCGAGCCCAACTTCAAACAAAATTTCGTCTACCCAAAGAAAAAGAAGCCTATTTTTAGTATGTATAGATTATAGTTTGGGGAGTGCCATAATAATTATTATAAATTTAAATTTAAAGTTTAATAAAATAATGAATAAAAATTTATTGAAATAACCATAAGTTCTAGTTAGGATCGATAGAATAGTTAGAATTAAGTCATAAATTCATATCAAGGATCTTACAATATTAACCTTTAGGCAAATAGCAAAAAATATTTTACAATATAAAAAATCTTTTAAAAACATATTATGTAAGAACGAAACAATACATAAAATTATAACTCAGTACCATTGTTAATACAAATTATTTTGTTATGACAAAATTTTAAAGTTGTTAATGTGAATTTACGTAGGATCATGGATTAAATCGTATTAATATTATAGAATTTCAATATGATTATAATAAAAGTTAGATCAATCGACGGTTTTGAATCGTAGGATTGTAGATTCAGATATAGAGTTTAAGAACAAAATTAAATTTCAACGACTTGGCTTGGAAATTAATAATATTATAAAATTAATTTTAAAAAAGCTCAAATATGAATTTTGAGCATAAAAAATTATTATATGATAATACTCCCTCCGTTCCATATTAATTGACATATTTCAAAAAAATTCATATACCAAGGCTTAACTAAAAAAAACTACTTATATAATTAAATAGCACTATTTTTCAAGGTGTTTTTTTTTCCTGATATCAAGGTGTAAGTAATAAGAGAATGTGAGTAGAAGTAGTTTGTATTTATTGAAAAAGTAAAAAGTTGTCATAACTATTAAGGTTAAAATAATTAAATTAGGTATTGTGAAATGAAAAGTGACAATTATTTTGGAACAAAAAAAATTAGTTTAAATGTCAATTAATATGGAACGGAGGGAGTATATATCTGCATCACCACATATATCACACATTTATTTGTCACCAAGGCCCTGTTCTTTTGCAAGAGAACATGGCCTAAAACTAACTGAAATTTAAAAAGGAATTCAATTTTATTTGTTTGAATAGAAACTTATGATTTGAACGGATGGAGTGAAAATGGTTCAAGGTACATTATTGTTTAACACCTCTAAAATATAGTAAATTATTATTATTTTTAAAAATATACTGCATCCATTCCATAATAATTGTCGTATTTGTAAATTGTATCGTGAAAGTATAAAATTTTTAACCATACATTTATCAATATATACAATGAATTGTTATATAAAATTACTACCATTAGATTCGTAACAAAAAAAATATATTATCGTGTAAGTACAATATTGTAATTTTTAATAAAATATTATATAAAAAGTTATCAATAAAAGAAAAGAGTGACGTTAAAAACTGTAACGTAGTTAACTAAAAAATCAATTAATAATGTGGAGAGTATGGAGGTGTTTGATTACCCAGCTTTTTGGGTAACTTTTAGCTTTTTGACCAAAATTAAAAAGCTACTTGATGTGTTATTTAAGTAACTTTTTATTTTAGCTTTTTGGACTCAATAAGCTAGTTTCCGAAAAGCTAATTGATGAAACTTTTTGAGTTAGTTTTTTACAAAAAGCTACTTTACCAAACACTTTTCGTACAATCAGCTAACTCAAACAGCTAATCTAAATAACTATCAGCGAACAGCTAACGGCTACCAGCTAACAGCGAATAGCTAACGACCACTAATAATCCGTATTGAGGGGCTTGTAACTTAGAATAATCCAAAGTAACTTTTTGGCCACTAGCGATCAGATTTTTCACTATTTTCGTAGCGATCAAAATCAATTTACTGACCGAAATGACGCGACGACGGAAATCTCCTTTGAGTGTGAAAACATACTTTCCTGGCCGCCACGTCACTTTTCGGTCTTTG
Organism: Portulaca oleracea; assembly: GCA_029582165.1. Lineage (NCBI taxonomy): Eukaryota > Viridiplantae > Streptophyta > Magnoliopsida > Caryophyllales > Portulacaceae > Portulaca > Portulaca oleracea. The sequence goes on from CM055872.1 coordinate 16,347,813, forward strand.
AAATCGCTTCCTGATCGCTATAAGAGAATAGTGAAAAAGTACAGACTACCAGTGGCCGAAAAGTCACTTTGAATTATTCCCTATCACAAGCCCTTTAGTATGTATTCTTTGTAGCCAAAAACCCTATTTCAGATTGGACACATTTTTTCTCCAAAAGAAAAATAAAACTCGGAATAAAGAAGGTTTGTTTTAAATTGGTTTATGAAGAAACACTTTCCATCCTACGTCTCCATCCGAAATGACGTGATAACCCCACCCCAGTCAGCTGTCGACCAATTTTATCCAACTGAGTTGTAAGCTTTCCACTCACTTTATAAACATCCAAACCCCCACGTACCTTGATTAATATCACATCATAGCCAAAAAAATTAAAAACAAAAAGAAATGGGTAAATTGGCCCTCCACATTTGCTTCTTCCTCTTTTCTCTCACCTTCATAATCAGTATTGGTATCGCATCAAACCCAGAAATCTTGGACTCCAAAATAGGCTATATTCATAACCGTTATCATCATCTTCAACAGCACAAAAGAGAAGACAAGATTGGCATCTATGAACTCAGCAAAGGAAATTTCTCTATCAAGCTCACCAACTACGGCGCCACAGTCATCTCTGTCATTCTTCCTGACAAATATGGTCAGTTTTTTCATTGCTACTCTTTCCAGTTTCAAATGAATGACCTAGAAATTGGAACAGAATTATTGGATACTCGTTTTGAGAAATGTGTCTGGTTGTGTGAAAGAAATGACCATCCGTGACTTTTCAACCCTGTTGTTGGACTTGGATTTTGTTTAGATATTGTTGATTTAAGATTTCACTTTTATTGGTTGATTATTTCAACAAATTTTAATGATTTTGGAGTAAAACTTCGAAGGTTATTTTTAATTTAACATCATCGTGGAGGACATGTACTCAAAAATTGCATTCACCATTGTTTTACTAACCTCCCCACATATTGATATTTATATCAAAAGAAGGAATACATTCCAACCCGAGCCTGTGATTTCTGCCAGTTCATATCAATATGATTGATCAGTATGGTTTTAAGTTGGTTGAGTTTTGGTTTTATTAATATTTGTTGCAAGTGAGTTGTTCAGAATGTTTCAGATGTGAATATGTAATAGACTTTAGATTTTAGTTGCTGTAATCATTTGTGTTATATGAAATACGTGATTGACACTTTCAATATGCCAATTTACATTTTATTTTCATTCATGAATCATGATATACACACATCCAAATCATGCAAACAAATAGTAAAGCAAAATATGGTATTCTTGTATTAAAGGATGATATTTGTTTCTGGGCAATTGTTGAGTGATGAATTTGGAGCCTATGTTCGGGTTCCTGTTTTTTTGAGGGATGAATTTGAATTGAAGCTTATGTTTTCATTTTTGCGATGATTTTGCAGGAAAGCTGGCGGATGTGGTCCTTGGGTATGATACGGTCAATCAATACATGGTATGCATTCAAACACCAAAAAGAAAACTCTGTTTCTGTGAAACTTCCATTGTTCCATTATTTCATGTCATGTGTTTATCATTACGTACCAAGAAGATGTTTGTTTCTAAGTATTACATCAGATTCCTAACATTTCTCCTACATACAAGATCATTTGCAACTTTATGAGCTTGTTTAACATTATCTCGACACTTTTTCTATTCTACACCCATGTAATTTAGACATCATACAATGACACTGCATAACTAATTAAAAACAGGAACTCCAAGCTTGTTTTGGGTTCTGGATGAACTGCAGTGCTTGCAAAGAATTTGTGAAAATTGTTATCTCCCACCAACCCATATCGTTTGCCATTCTCAAGGCTAGCAATATAGTCATCAACTCCGTTTGTACTGGCGATGAAGCTTTAAACTTTTATCCACCTCATTCCGGTTCAGAACGATCTTCATCAACTACTACCTCATGCTGCTGGGTTCTAATAACACTTGGATTAGTATCAATAACAGTAGTTACAACTTCTCCGTTAGCTTCTTCCTGCTCTTGCAATTAACTCCTTCCTTTAAAGCTAAACACAAAGCTTGTTCGATATCTTTCTGGTTAATATCAATAGAGTAGAACTTCACATGGTTTCTAACCTTCCTAATGCCCAATAAAACCGCAGCAAGATACACTAATCTAGTTCCCCATCTTTTAACTTTATGTACCAAATATCTTATCCAATTTGTGATCCAATTCTTCCACATTATGTTAAACTCTCATGTCACATTTAAACCCAACGGATTACCCTTCTTCTACTCTCCCTATCCTGTCCCGTTGGAATAACATTTGCCATAATTTTCAAATAAAAACATTCCATTCTAGTGGAAGATATTGATGCCGAAATATCTTCCGTATTTGTTCGGCACTTTTGCAAAGGTCATGTATCTGCATACTGTTCTTTTAGAGGAAGAACCAATATCCTGATTTGACAATGTATCTCGCTCTCGCTTGCAGTAGGATGTCCTCCGGCCAGCATAAAGAGTCGAAATTTCCTTTTACCGGCTCAGGATTTTTTGAAGAATTCTAATAGCAGTTTCTTTATCAAAAATTTGTTTAATTGTTTTGACTCTATCCTGGGCCACTTTCTTTAAAAAAGGATAAAGAAAAAATATTTTTTGTTTAGATTTATAGATCTACAAGTTTGGTAAACAATGCCTTGTTATTTATGCAGTAGGTTGCGGTGCAATACCACATCATATCGCATCCTTTAGTTTCTACCATATTTCACCGCATTACACCAAAATCATTGCTAATAGAGCGGAGCCTATCTCTTCACTTCTCTTGTCTACATTTCACATTTTCTCAGCTTACCTACCCTATCTATCACAACTCTCACTACATTATACCACACCTTTTCAAATTTCACACCGCACCAACGGTATAATAGAGCGGAGCCTAAATGAGTGGATATATATGAATTGATCCTATCAAAGTATCAATGTTATAAATAAATAAATAAATAAATAAATAAATAAATAAATAAATAAATAAATAAAGATATATTGATCAAATCAATAGTAGCCCCATTGTGGGTGTTGGTTTGAGCCCAGGAACTCATCGGCTTTATAAGTTGTCGGTTCCTCCAGCTCAATAAGACAACAGCAATATAAAAATCTTATATTTTACTATTTTAGTGGAGGTAATCTACTATACTGTGTGCTCCAGCCTCCATGTTGACTGCTATGGTTTTTATATTATTATTATTATTGTTGTTGTTATGAAATATGGATATATAAGGGTGAAGTCTATAAAGTATAAAATCCCTTTTTTTTATACAGTTGGCTGCGATATGGAGGAAATATGGTGGATTGTGGTGGGTTGGAAAAAATTGTGGATTATGGTGGGTTGGGGAAAATTGTGATGAGTTGTGGTGGAATATGAAAAATTTAACTTTTGATAAAAAGATAAATTAAATTAGAAAAAATATATTGTGGTGATCTATGATAGATTGTGGTGGACTGTGGTGGAATATAAAAAGCTGTTGTGCGATGTGGCACTGCAGCCTGTCGACCACATAAAAGAACGGGGCCTAAAGTAAATAATGGAACAAGAATTAGAATGTCCTCCAACATGATTTGAACTTTGGAGCTTGACAGGAGGTATGCCTTCTAAGGTCCCGTTCTTTAATACGGTTGGTTGCGATACGGGGTGGTGCGGTGTGGTGAAATTGTGGTGGGTTATTGATAAGTTGTTGTGAGTTTTGTTTTTTATAATTATATTGGTAATTGTGAAAAAGTAATTGGAAAAGTGTGATGAAATATTATATTGTTTTTTAAATAAAAAGGTAAAGTGATTAGGTGAGTTGTTTTAATGAAATATTGTATAAATTTTAACTTTTTAATAAAGAAATAAAAATTTGAAAAAGTAGATTGTGGTGGATTGAGGTAAATTGTGGTGGATTGGTATGTTGTGGTAGATTTTAGCAAAGTGCCGTATATTGTGACATCTCAGCCAGCCAAAGAAACAGTGCCGAACTGTATATTGATCTTGGTTGAGTAATGTATATGTTCCCTTTCTTTCAAAAAAAAAAGTAGTACTAAGTCTGAACTTTACTCACAGTATCCCCTCTTTTATTCTTACATTCATAGGCCCGTTCTTTTTTACGGTGTGGTTGCGGTTAGTTGTGATGTAGTGAGAATTTGAAAAATATAGTGAAATGTGGAAAGTTGTGGTGGAAATAATGAAAGGTGTGTTGGTATATTTTAATTTGAAAATAATGATAGATAAAAATAAAGTGAGTTTTGATTTTTTATTTGAAAAGTTTATAATTTTAATAAAAAGAAAAATAATAAATTATAATAAATTATGATGAAAATTAAAAAATTATAGTACAGTGTGAGACCGCCAACCATAAAAGAAGAACGGGCTTGTAAAACAATAACCATATACAGACAGAAAGTTGTATTTTAAAACATTTTTTAGTGCTCTTGGCCAATCTTTTGCGCATTCAATAATTTAGAGCAGTTGGAACTTCCAAGTTGCAGTCTTTTGTTTTGCTCTTGCCATATAAATTAAATTGATAGAATTTAGTGCTACCTCTGTCCTAAATTATTTGTCTATTTACCTCAATAAAGAAGATTAATATATATTGAAAATTAAGGTAAAAAGTTTGTAATTTTCCTAAATTATCCTTATTTTAATTGAAGATAATAGTTGTTGGAATTGTAAAAAGTGATAAGTAAATTTATTAATTAGGGGTAGAAGAGGAATTAGAATTGTTGGGATTGTAAATTGGACAAATATTTTGGGATAAAGAAGTTAGGCAAGAGGACAAATAATTTGAGTCGGAGGTAGTATATATCATATATAGTTTGGGGAGTGCCTCGATAGGTATAAATTTAAATTAAATTTTAATTTTAATAAAATAATAAATAATAAATTTACTACCTCCATTCTTTTTTAACTATCGCCTAGGAAATTGTGTTAAAACTTTGATCGTCAATATCTTAATTTGTATAATGGTTAATCATACAAAATTAATGTCATTAGATTTGTAATTAAAAGATACTATTAAAAAAGTATACTATTATAATTTTTATAAAAATTTTGTATTAGAAATTATTGATTAAAGATTAACACTGAAAACCGTAAATGACAGATAAAAAACACGGAGCAAATATTTAAATAATCATCAGTAGGTCTATTATTAAATTACCGAAAGCTTGTAAAAATTAAGAAAATCGAGGCTTACTACCAACCAAGGTTCTAGTTAGAATTGATAGGATAGTCAGAATTAAGGGCCTGTCAAATTTATGGGTAACTTCATTTTATCAAAATTTACCAGTTTTTACCTAAGTTTACCGAAATTTACCAAAATTTACAAAAACTTACCAAAATTAAAAAATAATAAAATTAATTTTGATATATTAGCTTAAATTTGCCAAAAGTTACCAAAAGTCATAAACTGCAATCAAGGATCATACAATATTAATCATTAGGTAAATAGTAAAAAATATTTTAGAATATTAAAAATCTTAGAAAATATTATGTAAGAACAAAGCAATACATAAAATTGTAACTCAGTGGATATTTTTAATATAAATTTATTTTGTTATGACAAAATATTAAAGTTGTAAATGTAAATTTACGTAGGATCAGGGATCAAATCATAGGATTATAGAATTGCAATGTGATTCTAACTCATAATCTTCAGAGAATAGCAGCATTGTAAGATGTTTTAAGATTCTAATGAAAGTTTGATCAATCAGTAGTTTTGAATTGAAAAATCATAGGATTGCAGATTCCGATCTAGAGTTTAAGAACAAAATTAAATTTAACGACTTGGCTTGGAAATTTTTAATATGATAAAATTTGATTAAAAAAGCTTAAATGTGACTTTTGAGCATAAAATATTTTTATCTGATAATATATATCACCACATATATCAACAGTTTTTATCATTAAAACTAATTGAAACTTTAAAGCAAAATTCAATTTTATTTGTTTGAATTGAACTTTATGATATGAAAGGATGGAGCGAAAAAGTTCAAATATCAATTTTTAACTCTAAATATTTTCATTTTTAGCTTATAGCGCCACTTATGTTGATATGTTCTGCTGCTACATAAGCTGAAACTTAAGATAAAATTATATTCAATTTCAACCGTTTGGGTCAAAGCTTTATAATACTACATAATAGATTTAAAAAGTCTCAAGTATGAATTTTAAGCTCTAAATTTCTTATTTTTGTAACATATATCACCATTTATGTAGAGATTATTTTTTATTTCTAAAATTAACTAAAACTAAAACTTATGCGGTATCAAAAGTTTTGATTGAAATTTTATAATCTGAATTTTGCGCTCCAAGTATTTTCATCTAAAATGGTACACCGCTATTTATGTCGACATTTTAGCCGCTAAAATTAACTAAACCTAATAATAAAAGTTTGATTACATCAGTTAGGATCATAACTTTATAGTATGACAACATCGATTGAATAAAGGTTAAGTATGAATTTTAAGTTTCAAATTATTTCATTAATAATATGTATGACTCGTATAACATATATCGTCATTTTACCAGAAAAATAATTTGCCTCCAACTAAACTAGGGAAATAATTTTGACAAAGAGAGCTATTTTCCTTCCAACCAAAGATCAACGTCATAGATGTTGTTAGTATCACTATAATTATTTGAGAGACAACAATACTATAGTATCACTATAATTATAACTGAATTCTTGATGGTGAATGTCACGTTAGAGTAAATTCCAGCGTGAGAATTAAATATATAAAATATTGTATTAATTGTCAACAATGTTTAAAACTATGAGTATTTGTCGATATAAATGTTGACTTTTATAAAATAGTGGTACATGAAAAATATGTGTTTTATATAGTATCCTTTTATTTGCGAACACTGATAACTTTTTATAGTTGTACTAATTGTATGTCAATGATACTTACCTTCCTTTTTAAAACGAAGAGTTCGCGTATTAAACACATGATAAATGTTATAACCCGGGGTGTAAAAGAAAACTACATTATTATTCAGAGACGTCTATAAAAAATGAATTTACTCTTTCTAAAAGTCCAATTTGTCTATTGTAGTTCTTCAATGGATTGTTTGGCCGACAAATTTGCCTGGGAAATTTCGTTAACTTTTCTTAGTTGACTAAATTTTATCATATTTAAGTAAGTTTAAGAGGTGGCAAAATTTTATGTAAATCTCATTATTTCACACTTAGTAAAACATTGTATATGGGGGAATTGGGGAAAACATTTTTAGGAAATCAGGAAAATTTTTCGTGAGATTCTACAAACGCTCTCTAAAAGTGAATGCTAAGAGATCATCAACACTGACTTTTCTGAAGCCTAATGTTCACAGAAGGTTTCGGGTGAGGTTATGTCACTAAATGCTGATATTGAGCCTTTGAGGCTATAACTCGGAAACATGGACGCATTAGTTTTGTATAACCCAATTTGTACACATTCTCAAAAATAATTGTGTGAGTTCATCATCATACAAATTTGTTACATTGCCAAAGCATTGACATTGTCACGGTTGGTAACCCAAAATAATAATAATTTGTGGTGTGGTTACAGAATGACACTACATACTTTGGAGCCATTGTTGGACGAGTGGCTAATAGGATCAGTGGTGCACAGTATACCTATGATGGAGTACACTACAAGCTGGTGCCAAATGAGGGCAAAAACATGCTTCATGGTAAATTACCCTTAACTTTCTTCATTGAATTGGACCTCACAGTTGGTAATTTTTTGTGAAATCCAGGAAAAGGCTTAGGCCAGTTGATTCAACTCTAACTTTTGCATCTAAACAGGCGGCCCAAAAGGATTTAGTAGCCGTATATGGAAGGTCACCAAGTACCATAATGAAGGGCAACTTCCTTTCATTACCTTCAGCTATTACAGCAAGGATGGAGAAGAAGGTTTGGTACCATTAATTTTCTTCCTAGCTCTGTTTAATTTCTATGGGACTACGAATGGATTTGTAATTATATGTTATCGATTGGCACCTCTGACAACTATGTTCTGAATCACTCCTTTTTGCAGGGTTCCCTGGAGATTTGATGGTGAAAGTAACCTACAAAATAGGCCTTAATAACAGTCTAATAATAGAAATGAGTGGGAAACCCCTAAACAAACCCACCCCGGTGAATCTGGCCCAACATACTTACTGGAACCTAGGAGGCCACAACAGCGGCACCATCCTAGATCATAAAGTCCAAATATTCGGGTCTCGTATCACTCCGGTTGATGAATATCTTATTCCCACTGGTAAGTTTGCTCCAGTGAAGGGAACTCCGTATGACTTCCTCAAGCCTTACGCTGTTGGAAGTAGGATCAATGAGCTCCCAAAAGGCTATGACGTAAACTACGTCCTTGATCATAAGTCTAAGACACGAGCCTCTTTGAGCCCTGTTGCTATCGTTCGAGACAACAAGTCTGGGAGAGTGATGGAGTTGTGGACTAATAAGCCAGGAGTCCAGTTTTATACAGCCAATATGCTAGCTCATGAAAAGGGGAAAGGAGGGTATGTGTATGGACCTCATGCTGCTTTGTGCTTGGAGACTCAGGCGTTCCCAGATGCCGTCAATCATCCTAATTTCCCTTCTGTCATGGTTAGTCCTGGGGAAGTTTACCGACATGTCATGTTATATAAGTTTTCTACTTTGAGTTAGTTGATTAGAAAAGGGAAACAATTCATGGATTTTGGACTCTATTAGGATTGCACAAGTGAGAATGAATCAGGTTCGACGGGCAGGTGTTTGCTTGTTCTCTTCACTCAACTTTGTGAACTCATCTAGGAAATAATTACGAAAACTTGGTTGAATGGCCGGTTTTGACGCAATAATAATGTATGGTTTTGTATGGATGCTCATCGTGAGGCATTGTTGATGATGCGGGGGTTTTCTAATTACAAGCCATAGAATACCCGTACAACCATTTATTTCAATGAGCTTTCAATGAGTTTAAATGCAGTTAAAGGAACACGTGTTTGTGCTCGGTGCTTCCACTCTAAAACAGGAGCAACTAGGAGAGCGTTTCAGCTAGTACATGTACGTGTTCCTCATAACTATAATGAATAAAGCTACGATCGATTGTATTCAATTTCAACAAACTTTATCACGTTTTGGTAGTGGTAATAATGATTATTGAAACACTATAGATCGCGTAGTAACAATCTCAATATGGCTTTGTTACACCTCATTTACCTATATGTACAGTGAGAAAGTGGCAGACTATGGTGACAAGACGACAATGATTGGACTATTGCTTAGCAAGTGTGAATTGGAGAGCCACATGGAAAGGTAGTATGGCTTTACTCGGTCGTACCCTAATATTTGGGAAAACTATTTATCGGTATTTTAATTTTTTCAAAACTTATTTTGAGGTACCCTTAATTTTTGAGTTAATAATTATTTGATTTTTTTTCGACCATCAATTTTACTAAATGACCGAAATACCCTTATTCTTCTTCAAGAGTATTTTTTTCAAAAATGGAAGAATAAGGATATTTCGATCGGTCAATTAACCAAATTGATGACCAGGAAAACACCTAATAATTACTAACCCAAAAATAAGAGTACCCCAAAATGAGTTTTGAAAAATTGGGGTACCTGAAAAATACTTCACCAATAGTTAAAGTACTTCCGAGTAATTTCTTGATGCTCTAGTGTTGGGTCGAGGTAAGAGGAACACTTGTTCCAAAGTGCAAGCTTGAGTTTGTCGATGATTAAAGGGTATTGGAGAGTGTTGGATGATACTCCTCCATTTTAGATTTTTTTTTTTAAAAAAAGTTTTGGTTTTGAAAATTTTTTGTATTGTAACTACATGTGTTATTAGTTGAATTGTTACTCCATATGATTTTGGAATATTCTTTTGTATATATTTTGTATTAATTTTAATTTTATAAGTTCATACAAATTACACTACAATGACTACTTTTTTCAGTGTGGTGTTTTTTTTTTTGGTAACAACTGACTTTGTTTTGTAATGTTGAAAAATTTAGCTACCATCTAACATGGATAACAATTCCTAAAATCACCAACAAATTTATCAAAGGTCTCACCGTCTTAAGTCTTAAATAATGAAATATTCAAACAACTTAGTTTGATGTTACATCAAAGACATGAGAATAGAAACACTTCAAAGGCTTGTAGATTTCAAGACATGAAAATGGAAATAAAGAAAAGAGACTCAACTTAGTTTTGTAATGTTATCGCTTGCATTTCTTGTAACTTTCAACTTGATTTATGTTAATCGCTTGCATCTTTTTCACCCTTGCATATAATTTTAATTGTGTTGCACGCATGTTGGAGCGTATGCATGGAGGGGAAGAAGTAACTTGAGTAGAAATTCAGAAATCATCCATCAACAATAGCTTGAACACCACAATATTGGATATGACTCTTGGATAAAGGAAGAAATCCACCACCAATGGCCTAGAATTCCACCATGATTAGCTAAAGATAATCCACTACTAATCAATAAAGAAATGACTTGTAATACCACCAATAATCAATAGGATAAAGTAAACAAGATTTGAGGAAAAACTAGGGAGAAAGTAAACAAGATTAGAGGAATAATCAATTAGATAAAGAAATGACCTGTAACACCACCAATAATCAATTGGATAAAGTAAACAAGGAACGTCGCGGGCGTGACGGCCTGAGAGTTCCTCCCCCTTGTTCAGCTCTTTCCACCTTGCAGGTTATTAACCGGGGCCACACCCGAACCCCGTTACCACCTAGATCAACTTCTCGGGACAGCCCGGTCCGGTCCCGAGGCATCCGGGGTCGGTGGATCACGCGAGCCTCCTTAGAAGGCCTCGGAGCCCATCCATTGGATTGTCGAGACTAACCTTGAATTCCCGGGTTTCACCGTGAATTGTACTTCAAGGTTTGATGTAGCAGAGACGGCTCGCTTGGCGAATGTGACGAGGGATGAGAACGGTACCCGAGACTATTCATGCATGTGAGCATTAGGTTAAAATGAGCATGTGAGAAGAACAAATCCAAACCCTTGATTCCATAATTTGCGGCTGAGAAAATTTCCCCTTTTTCTTTTTGTTTTTCTATCTCACTCACATGCCTGTCTTATTAAAGTGTTAAGGCATTAAAAAAATACATTAAATCTTTCACCTTCCTAACCCAGACAATATATATTATGTGCTTTAGGAGCACATGTTCCAAATCCGACGTGGAACGTTTTTTGTACATGGCTTTGGGGTTTCTTTTTTTAAATTAAAAAAGATATTAACCGCTCAAATTTATAACCCTCAACTCCCCCATCTCCAATTTTAGTTTTCACGTTCTGCTCCATCAACCTCCACTCTCAGCCTGGACAATTCTCTTCACATTGTGCGCCGTTGGCTCCCTTCTACCATCCACGTTGTCGATGCTGCTTTTTCGACGTCCGATACACCATCATTCTTGAAGGAGTTTGTCATGATGAGTTAATTTGATCAGAGATCAGAGGGGTGACGATTGAAATTGGATAGTGCTCGATTGGAAAGACGGGGAAATATGTGGTTGTTACCCATCGACGACGACTGGAATAAAAATGTGAAACTCGACAATCCCAAGTTCGGATCTAGAAGGTATGGTTATGGTTCAATTAATCAAATTTCAATTTTCCATCGTATTGTTGGCAATCAAATATTTATACTTTACTTATGGATAAATAAAGTTCATTAGTGAAAGTATCTTTAAAAAAAATAGTTGTTCACCGGCTGTCTTCACATTGTGCACTTAAATGTTGCGATTTTACTAAATCTTTATATTATCTATGTATCTATCTATGTAATATATAAAGCCAAAGAGGTTTATGGTACGCAAATTTCACTTTGCCTATTTTATCCCTTGTCATTGATAAATTGTAAGGATAGAATAGTAATTATATTATTTTTTACTTACACCAAAATAATTATTAAAGAAATCATTACCACCAAGATTTGAGCCACTAATGCAAAGGAAAACTCTCTAATTTCTATACCACTAGATCGACCACCATATTTTTAATTAATATTTTTTTATATATATTCTCTATTTCCTCTTTCACGCTGGAACTGTCATTTACTACATTTTATGTTTTTTGGGTTTCTATTTTCCCTAAGTTACATTATATTATTATTTTTTAAAATTTCTTTTAGGTTTCTATGTTGTTATCTTACATTATTTTATTTTTTCATGTTTTCTACAAAGTTCAATATTAACTTTAATCATCTTTGTTTCTTTCGAAAATATTCAATTTCATCAAAAATATCATTACTACATTATACATGGAGTATCAACCTATACCTAATTTCCTCTCCAATTCCATGACTTATTATATTTTTATGTCATAAGTCAACAAACTAATTGTTATATAATTTCTTATTTTCCTATTAATGTTTCTTTATAAATTAATTATAAATAAGGAAATTAGTCAATCATCTTATTTCTCAATTAACCTAATAACCTCCCTCACACCTCTCCTCCTCCATTTTTCAAAATTAACAAAGAAATATATTTTAAATCAAAATTATTTAAAAAGTACGTACATGGTACAAGTTATATCTTTTTATTTAAAGAATATTGTTACATATCAAAGTAAGGGTATCACTCATAATCTTTTTGTTCATTTATTTTAGTTTGGGGAAAATTTCTTATGTATTATATTGTCTTATAAGGCAAGCTTCTTAATTAACTAAGAAATATTTGTGTCTTTTTTTTATTTATAAACGTCAACAATAACATCAACGGTTCGCAATATAGTTTCGCTGATGCGGGGTTTAAGTGGATCCAGATGTATGCAGCCTTTTTTATTCACAATTTTTTTTTATGTAACTTTGGAAAAAAAAATGCAAGAAAGATTTTTCATCTCACGAACTAGCCAATATTCATTTTTATCCAGGGTAAAATTAATATTAAGGATGTTGTTTTTGAAGCCCATACACACTTAGCGTGCATATCAAAACTAGTTTTTTTTTAATGCTACTTTTTAATATTTTAAATTTGTTCATTAATCATCCACAGATGGTTCACTTTGAAAGTGTTTTTGAAATCCAAAATTGTTCATTAGTCAATTTTATATTGTTCACTAAACTCTTTTTTTTTGGGTGTGTGCTTGTACAGGTGTGATATCGTAAGAGTTGAAAAATGGAACATAGCTACAGGAAAAAGTATGCATGAACAATATATAAAAATGTAGTTACAATACAATCAAGTATTAGGCTTGTCATATTGATTTTTTTTTATCTATTTTGGGTAAATACACAATGTCAATTGTAATTTATGATGCTATCTAAAACAATCTATTTATAGCATTGTATCATATTTATATTATTTGTGCAGTGAACAACATTGAATGAACCCATGAACAACATTGAATGAGTTGGTGAACAATTATAGTGACTTCTATTGATAGTGAACAAATATCGAATGACCCAGTTACAATATCGAATGATCCAGTGAACAACATCGAATCAACAAGTGAACACTATAGAATGAGTCGATGAACAACTTTATTGACTTCTAATAATGGTGAAAAATTCGAATGAGTCAAACGAGCCAGTGAACAATATCCAATAAGCAAATGAACAACTTTATTAACTTCTAGTAATGGTGAACAACATCGAATGAGTCAAATGAGTATGTGAACAACAATGAATCAATCAGTGAACAAAATCTTTATTAACTCTAATGATAGTAAACAACATCGAATGAGTTAATGAACAACAATAAACGTGTCAATGAACATTATTGAATATAGTAATTGCATATTGCTCAGTGAACAATGGAGTTAAATCACTCCTACACCACTAAAGTCTAGGTTTGTATCACTTTTGTCACTTAACTAAATCAGTCAAATATGTCATTTAACTTTGGGACATTGTCGAAAATGCCATAAAAAAGAATTACAACTTACAACAGTAGGTAAATTGCAATTATTTTTATTTTCCTTTATTTTTCTCCCCCAGTGATCTCTCTCTCTCTCTCTTATGGAAATCTATTTGAAGCAATTAGCAGTATTTGCTTTTTGTATACAGTGCACATAGCTATAATTAAAAGGGAAGATGGCTAGAAATTAGATTAGAATGGCGAAGGAAGTGTGTGGAAGAGAGGATGAAGGAAGGGAATAGTAGTAAAAGGGAAGATGGCTATAATTAATGGAGATTTCTGCAGAGATGAGCAGACAAGAGAGAGAGAAGAAAGAAGAAAGTGATTGGGTTTGTTCTAATTTTTTTTTTTTTTAAAAAAAGTTTACCTTCAATAGCTGGTCATTTTCTAGCATTGTGGCATTTTTTACAAACTTTTAAAGTTAGGTGGTATGTTTGAAACACTTAAAAGCTGTGTGGCAAAAATGAAAAAAAATCAAAAGTTATGTGGCAAAGAATTGATTTAACTCGTGAACAATGTCATTGAGGTAAGAGGATAATGCATTGGTAAATAAATAACAATTAGTGACTTCGAATGATGAATAATGATGTTATAATTAGTGAACAACCGAATTTATGTGATTGAAATCATACGCACGATGAAACTCTGTAACAACTCACACTGACTTAATAACTGCTCTTTGTTAACTACCGCAAGGAACAATTATTATTTTTAGTGAAATTTAAAAAATCACAATCTGATATGACTACCATGTCATCTCCTAGAGCACATGCTCAGCATACAATAATTTGCATAACCAAGAACACAATTAATTGCATATATGACTAACTTTCCCAAATTTTCTCCAACTAATATGGGTAGCGATTGAATAGGGAAAATTATTGGGTTCTCTGTAAAATTTGAATTTGTTATATCAAATTCACTACTCAGAGCTTAGACAGGGGGAAAGGCCACCCTAAACAAGAGCACATAACCCCTCATGCAAACAGTTCTATAGAACCCTTTTCCCTCTCATCAACCCTTTCATTTTCTTCAATAGTAACCCCCCCCCCCCCCCTCCCAATTGGTAGTTTAAAAAGCAAAAAACCCAAGGAAATAGATGGCTATGCCCATATCTACAATAAGCATCCCCAACAATCTGCACTAGGATTTGAACACAACAACAAATCCCACATAATTCCATTAATGCGAAGTCCGAAGGAATCAGATGTATGCCAAGAGAAAATGAGTTTATGGGAAATAAGCCCCTCCTCAATTTGAAGAATATGCTAAAACATACCAGGTTAATGAGGGACATCATGGCTCATGAAAACAAAACTCCATGTTGATCTCAAACATGGAGATGTTGCAAAAGCCTATTGTAAGCCCCCTCTGGCCAGCTCACTAAGTAAGGAGTAGCTACTTGCTCAACAATAGGGCCATCTTGGACGACTCCAATGCTGCCTACGCCACGTATTGTCTAGAGTTGATGAGCCACAAGTACGGTGGTGTGGGCCCTCATGAGCCTCTCAAAGGCCTCGCACCCTGACTTTGCGTCACGAGAACTAGTGGCCTCATCTACCAACAGAATGGCGGGATCCTTTAGTACTGCTCGGGCAATGGCTATTCATTGCTCCTGTCATGCACGTTTGAGAACACAAAGCCATGCACATTGGATCCTAGAGCAGCGTCAAAGATGCTAGCTGCAAACAAGGCTGGCTCTTGTTGCACAAAACCAATCATGAGCTTCTGAGATTTCAGGTTTAGCCTTCCTTATGTCCTTGCCATTGACGCTTTCCCTCCCATTCGATCATAGAATCTCTCTATCTCAGTGCAAATGACAGAGCTCTTTCACGAGCCATTTGCTCCCACAAGGGCTTGGCTTTGTTCCGCTTGATTCTAAGACTGAAATCGTTGAACATTAGAACATCAAGGCGAGTATGGTAAGAAAATTTGACATGGGGGAACTTGATCTCCCCACAAATCAATTCAACTGGCTCCGCTTCTGGGTTGTCTCGTCTGAGTCAATCCGGGTGCAGCGGTCTAGGATGGAAAACACCGAACTCACTGCTTCTATCTGCAACTAAATTGACTGTAATGACCAGGACTACAAACACACTGATGACCGCAGAGAAAGAGCACAGCCCATTGCTCACAAGGTGGGCCCCATAGCATAAGATCAGAGCCTTAAGAGGCATACAAAGCTAGCTGTGAAGGCTGAAGAGACCACCAGATGTTTGACTCCAGCGAAGGCTTTGGCCTTGTGGGACCTGAAGCTTATGGTTGGTGAGCAAGGATTTTCCCTGGACATTGAAAGCTGCAAACTGTTTGAATGTTGCTAACCCCTTCACCAGCAATCATGCATGATTTTGCATGAGCCTTGGCTGTGTCTCCAGCAAACCCTTTCAGTGAAAGTTGCTGCACATGCACACCAGAAAAGTGATTCAGAATGGTACTTCCAAGCAAAGCTGTCATTTAAATCCATGTTAACTAACGAAGTCAGACTTGAAAAGCATACATTGCTAAAATGCATCAATTGTTCACGAGATATATGTCTATTTTTCTGTCAATTGGGAGGACACAGTCAGCAGAGGGACAAGTGTTGGAATTAGGGTAACAATGGATGGAATTGGCCAGGTATAGCTAGATAGTCGCAAATGTACCTACTTTCTCTAGAAATTTATATCAAACCATAAAAAGTCTTAGGTCCGCTTTGGAGGGGAGATAAAAGTAGGGCAGGATTTTTAAGAGTAAAGAATGATGAGGATATATAAGTGTTTGTAAGGGTAAACTATTTACCCCTACTTGGAATATCAACTAGGAGAGTTTATAAGAGTAAGTTTTTAATTGACATATTTGTCTATTCATACTATATGTAATACAATGACACTCATACATTAGCTCTATACTCATATATTATATGTGAGAGAGCGAGAGAGACCGAAATGGAGAGAGGTGTGTGTGTGTGTGTGTGAGAGAGAGAGAGAGAGAGAGAGACACATGTGTGTGTCTGTGTGTGTGTGTGTGTGAAGGAGATATATATATGTGCGTGAGAGAGAGAAAGATCTCGTAGCATGACATGGGTAAATTTGTTAGTTTATCCATTATGTATGTTAAATGTCAGTAGTCTCTTCCTTATACCCCAAATTGAAGTGCTAGCAAAATGAGAGTAAGAGAGAGTAGAAAGGGGTAAACCTCACCACACCCTACTCCACCTTACTCCACCTCACTCCACCTCACCCTCTCCCCAAGCAAAGGTAAGGAGGAGTAAGACCCTTACCCTCCCTAACCCCTCCTTACCCCACCTCCCAAGCATACCCTTAGGGATAGAATTTCGCCAAGGAAACTTACAATAACTTAGTTTCAAGTTTCATAAGACATCTCTAGAGATTGTGCAGTTCAAAACTAGAGAAGTGTGTTTTGGTTGAATCAGAATGAATCAACAAATGATGCCATGGCAACTTATTCATGGCCCTTTGACGAGGTACTAGAATAGGATGGATAAGATAAAAGAGAACAACACAATGGATAAAACCATCAAAAAGTGTGTCTTATCGTTATTATCCACCCTAATCACATGTGAAAAGCCAAGCAACAACTCCAACTGAGAAAAGATCTGGAAGAAAGGTACCGTTTGACACGACACATGTCTCTAGGCAATAGAGACCGTATCGACATAACACAGTCCATGTCTCTGCAATTGCAGATTTCACATCAGCAGCATTGGTTGCCAAGCAAGCAGCTAGGAGGCTTGAGTCTTGAGTTGTGCTCCTCATCGAATCCAACTTCAGTCCTCGAACTCACTGCAAATTAGATATACCCAAATCAATTGGTGCCCTTAGCAACAAGATGATGAAAAATTAAAAGATGCTAATTAAGGACATACCTGCCAGCATCATCCTCCTGACTCTGGTAGTGAGATTCTCACCATGATGCTAAAGAAATAATGTTGGACCAGATAAGCCACAACTGCATAAAGACCGGCTCCAATCTAGATGAACACATATTCCTTGGACTTCCTTTCCACGGAGGCATAGTTCCTATAGTAGAAGACCTCCATCATGTTTCTCATCACGATGGCAAAAGTGGGAGCTCTAAAAACCCTATAGGATGGACACCTTGGCACCCATGATTGAGTATGGCAATTCAGGGGCGTTGAGCTTGAGAAGCCAGATGAAGTAGCCCTGTGGATGGAATTCTTCCTCTCATTCTTCTCAATATCGGAAACCATCTCAATCCGGCCATCAGCACCGGTGCTGTAAGAATAACTCGAGTTCCTCAAACTCCCATAGCGAAGGCTCAAGGATTTAGTGAAGAAGGAGGAGGGGCGTAGCCGAGATGAACATGAATGGCAAGTTGAAGGGTTGGAGAAGTCAGAAGTCCCTATTGCTCACCATTTCCTGGAACCAGATCAGGGATGCATAGGCCTCGGCTTTGGCTATGAGCTCCTCGTGAGTCCCAATCTCAACCACTTGTCCTTGCTGAATCACAGCAATTGCGTCAACGTTTCTGATGATGGTCGCAAAAACTGCAGGTTCTTGGTAAACCAGGCTGATTTGACCAACCAACCATCTTAGCTGTCCACATTGTCCAGCAAAATCTGCCCTGTTTGCCAAGAAACACATCAGATATTTAGAGAAAGGCATTCCCAGGGTATTGTAATTGTGAATAAAAAGAGGGCAGATCGTATTCTTACAATCATTTGGATCATAGAATCTCTCTGAGGGAGACAACTGTGCTCTTTCCCGGCCCAATACCTCCCACAACCGCGAGCGTCATTCCATTTCCAGCAGGCAAGAACAATGACAAATCGCAGAAGATCAGGACATCAGGGCAAGGATGACACATTCTTAACTTCTATGTTCTGATTTACTTGATCCAAAGCTTCCCATCTGACTCATCTTCCACAATGGTGGGTAGCTGTTTTATGATCTCGATTAACTTGTATCCAGCTGCTTTGCCTTTGCTAAATGCTCCAAGATTCGAGAACGATTGACCTAAGCTCCTGTAATTTTAGATTTAGCAAATGAGAACCAACTCCTTTCATTTTCCCATGTGAAAAAGATACGTCAAGGATGTGCATCAATGTTCAAAAAAACGTGCATGCCGCCAACAACGGCAGAGAAAATTGCAGTAAATGCCTTTCCTCCATCAGTCTGTCCATTCCTTTATGAAAAATTTTGGCGTACCAGAAAACAAGAGCCCATGACATGCAAGCAATTCCATATGTACATCCACGCCCCAAACCCTTTGCCATCCCTGCTTTATAACCGAGCTGCAGGGTATTTTGGATGGCACCTGAAAAGGAGTTGAGAGCCGTTCTCTCACCAACATATGAATATACAGTCTTCACTTGAGCAATGGCCTGTCAAAAATTCATTCCAAATTTGTAAGAACATAGTTAATATTCTTTTAAAAAAAGAGACCATGTCACTTGGACTCTTTGGTTTATTTCAAGTACCAAGTCACAAAGTCCACACTCCAACATATGAACTAAGACCCCTTATTACACTATTCCTAAAAATATTTAAAATTTTCAAGTAATGGACATATTTCATAGTCCTAGACGTATCAAATTCAGTTTTCATGTTTAAAGTTATTTCCTACCAAGGACAGAATATCCGACTAATAAGGCCATAGAACAGCCATCATTGTAAGAATCACCCCATTATCAGCCAGCCAGAGCAACACGAAACGCACAACAGGATCATGAAGAAATGCACCATCAAAATCAAGGCAGTAACAAAAAATCTTCAACATCCTTTCCTTTTCTTTGTTCTTTTTTCCCCTAACAAGTAGAGTAGTTGCCAAAAGGGTGGAAAAGGAGTCAAACCTGTTTAGCAATAATGCCGGCATTAACGTAGGATTCACGGCTCTTAGAGGTGAGGCCGGTGATGGGATAAGCCAACTTCCATGCTGACACAAACCCTATCACTAACCCCACCAGAAATGTGGACAGGTAATGGATGAAGTTCCTCACCTGCATAATTTCCAATCATACCCATCAACACATTTTTATTCACCCCAAAACCACAAAGATTTACCTTTTCATCTTTACAGTTCCACTATGAAGCACTAGAAAACATGATTATTTTTTCAATTTACTGAATGGATGCACACAAAAAGGAAAAAGGCAAGCAAGTATATAGAGCCGCAATTGAGCATATTTAGTGTAATATTTATGATTTGATATGCAAAATTATGCATAAAATCAGGTGCCTGGTAGAAACACAGGTGGCCTTCTGTACACCAAGTCTCATACTTCAGTATTCATAGAGACCTTAACGTAGGCACAGTGCACGTTTGAATGATCTTCTAATTCTATAAAGCAACACTGCATTAGTAAAGCAACAGTAAAGCAACATACCTGAACTGATACACATCCATTTCAAGTTTGTTTTGCCTCATTGGACCCAATTATTTGAAGCAGGTTACACCAGGATAATTTAAGAACATAACAAATTTTGACCAAGAGGTTCAGCCATGGCTTCTTGTTATAACTGAAGAGGAAAGGAATCCAGCTGAGGACAAAGAAATATCAAAGAGAAGACTGATTTTGGAAGTCATGCTGAAAGTGCTGGAGGTGTCACAACTGCTAGCACATCTCTGTGCTGTAGACTCGAGTCAATAGATGATTAAGTTTGTCGATTGTATCCCTCATCACAACAAGAGCAAACTCCATCTTTGAAATGATGGAATTGTTCGGTGTCCCTAACACAAATTTCTCGCCGAACGACTTTTGAAATAAACTTGACAACATTGTGGCAGCTTTGACACATGTAAAGATTTTTGGTGACCCAAATAGGAGTCCCAGGGGAGGTGTTAATAAGCCCAAATGCAATTGCCAGTCTTTCGCTATGACCACAGAATACCTCAGCTTTTGAAGCATCCTCAGAGCTACTTTGAGCCTTGCTGAGTCCAGTTTCTTCCATTTTCTCATAAAAGGTCTTCAAAACAGCATTTACTTGCGCTATATCCGGATGAAACTCATCACCGCTGAGGAATGCATGTACTTTCCCTTTTACTTCTATCCAACTACAACCTGGATCGACAATTAGACCTTTCTCCTTCATTGTCTTTCTCACCCCAGCAAGTTCATCCCATCTACAGCAGAAGGCATAAAGATTACACAACAGAGCGTAATACCCAACACTTTTTTGGTCAACTTCAAAGATGTGTTGTGCAGCTACTTCCCCACGTTCAACATTATGATGTATTCTGCAAGCATTCAGTAACGCTCCCCAAATGGCTGGATCTGGCTTGAGAGGCATACTCTCAATGAACTTGTAAGCATCCTCCAACTGGCCAGCACGACCAAGTAAGTCCACAATACAAGCATAATGCTTCAGATTTGGTGAAACATGGTACTTGTTTTTCATATTTTCAAAGTACTCCAACCCTTCCTTTACCATCCCTGACCTACTACAAGCACATAGTAAAGATATAAAAGTAATCTCATCTGGGTTCACCTTTGAATCTATCATTTCATCAAAGAACTCCACAGCATGCTTTCCCTGATTCCTATCTGCAAAGCCAGTTAGCATGATATTCCATGCAGAAATATCATCCCTCGATCCACTGAACTGACTCCATGCAGGTCCCATCCTTCCACACCTAACATACAAATCTAAAATTGCATTTGGAACATATCCATCAAAGGCCAAGTTAGTCCTTAAAGCATATGCATGAATCTCCTTCCCACACATTAAAGCTCCTATCCGAGCACAAGCAGACAGGACAGCGACCAAAGTGATAGGATTAGGTTGTAATGAAAGTTTCATCTGTCGAAAGTAGAATATAGCTTCAAAGCTACGATTGTTCAGGCGAAGGCCAGAGATGATAGAAGTCCAAGAAATTAAATTCTTCTCACGAATACGATGAAAGACTTCTAAAGCCTTCTCAATACATTTACACTTAGAGTATAGATCAATTAAAGTGTTAGCAACTATTATGTAGGAAATGTATCCTGTCCTATCAGCCAATTGATGAAGCTTCATACCCGTATTTAACAGGCTCAATGAAGCACAGGCAGACACTGCACTTGCAATGGTGATCTCATCTGGCATGACACCTTCTGCCTCCATCAGTTTATATGTATCCACAGCTTTTTCAGCAAAGCCATTATCTTCATAACCTGAAATCATAGAAGTCCATGACACCACATCCTTTGATTGCATGTTACAGAACACCTTTTCTGCTTCAAACCAGTTCCTAGTACCCAGATACATTTGGATTAATGAATTACAAACCGAAACTTCAGCCCCAAGACCAGTGCTTATTACATATCCATGAAGTTCCCTCCCTAATCTATCATCTCCAAGAAGCTCACAAGCAGATACTACACAAGTCATGGTCATCAAATCCGGATCAATACAAAGCTCAAGCATCATAAAGAATAATCTTAAACCTTCAACATACTCCCCATTCTCTATGTAGCCCGAAATCATGGCATTCCAAGAAATCCTATCCTTCTTAGGCATTCTATCAAACAGTAACCGTGCACCAACAATATCACCACATTTCACATACATAGTGATCAAAGCATTAAGCACATCAATATTAGACTCAAAACCATATCTAATCACATGGACATGAACCTCCCTACCCCTTTCCAGATCCGGTATAGCTCCACAAGTCCTCAATATACAAGGGAAAGTATATTCATCAGGTCTAACACCAACCCACAACATTCTATGATACAAATTCAATGCCTCGTCAAAGAATCCAGCTTTGGCATACCCACCCACCAACACATTCCATGAGAACAAGTCTCTCTCTTCCATCTTTCCAAACACATACCAAGCATCCCGCAAATTCCCAAACCTAACAAGCATACTCAACAAGGCATTCCCGACCCGAATATCCAACCGGGTTCTTGAATTACATATGTGTGAACACACCCGCGTGCCTTCATTGAACGCCCTCTTCCATTCACACACTTTAAGCAAGGCAACGAAGACATCATCTTCAACAAACAAATTCAGCTCCCTTACAGAATCTAAGAGCTTCAGAGCTTCGTCTAAGCTCCCATTTAAGCAAAGCTCTGTTATTCTAGAGCTGAAGTTTGTGGTAGAATCAGATGAGCTGGTGTTGATGACAGATAGTTGCTGGCTTTTCCGGAGAAAGAGATGAGGGTTTGGGTTGAGGGAGGTGAGAGAAAGGGTTCTGGGATTTTGGGTTTTGTTGTGGATAGGATTTATGGAGTCTGGAGGAGGAGGAATTGGGATAAATCTAGAGGAGACGGCCATGTTCGAAGGAGAGTGGGGGAATTAGAATTAGGCACTAATGCTAACATGCAACATCCATGTCCCATAATGGAATTAATATCTGCCCGCATTCAAGTCCTCCCAAAAATTGTAGGGCCCCCAGCTTGTCCTAAACCCTTAAGAAAACTAAAATCAAATAAAATATCCGATAGAACTCTAGAGAAAGGGTGAATAGAGTTGTGAAATTTTCTGCACAATATAAACACTTAGTAAAGGACGTTAGGTTTTAATCTATTTTAGATTAAAATTCAACTTAATAATTCAAAATAACTTAGAGATAAAGGACAATAGGTAAGTATTGAATAACCTCTTTTATTTCAATGGAACAGAATGTGAACAAGCAAGCCTAAGGTAAATGTCCTTAGGTTTACAGAAAGATGAAGTGCTTTGTAGGAGGCACTTCGAAATTGTTCTGGAAAAACACCCACAAATCTCAAACTTTGTGTAAACACAGATCGATCCTAAGTCCTTCTAGGAATCGATTACAAGAGTATAAACCAAAACTTAATTTCTTTAAGGAATCGATTACATTCAATCAAAATCTCACTCAAGCATAGTTTCTCACTCGAACAGAAAACTCAATCAAAACACAAAACACTCTTCTTGTTTTGAACACCTAATTTCTTCTGTGGAATCGTTGATTTTCTTTAATCTTGAGGTCTTCTATTTGTGCGAGTCTGTGTCGATTTATATCCGTTGCGATTGATTCTTCCCTACTTTGTTTTGCTCTTCTTTCCAATGGTGCGAGATTTTCCTTCCTTCTTGAGATGTCTTCTGCGAGATATGATTTGTACTTCCTTCCATTTTTCTTCACTGATTATTACCTACAATATAGATCATATAATCAGTTAGTCTGATTAGTAAAATAGATAGGAAAACGAGATACTTGCTTTTATGGAAGGCTTCCCTTATTTGGTGTCTCTGTTTGTCTTTCACTTCAAAAACTCCACGCCTGTCATCAATGTCCTTGAGGTGTTATGTGTGAATGTCCTTTGTCTTGTATCAAGAGGGATTCTACAATCTCCCCCTTTTTTGAGTGAAAGACAAAACCAAATACAAGCATAGTATGCATGACATATGATATAGCAGATATAGTATGCATGGCAGATGATGTAGCAGATAAAGGTCATTCATGCAGGGATTTAGCAAAAGGCAGTTTAAGTTATCTTACAGACCCTGATGAAAATAAGCTACAATACTATGCCTAGTTCTTCTCCCCCTTTTTGATTTTCATTCAAAAAGGAAACAGGAGGAAATGTTTGGCATGAAAAAAAGTTGAAAACGATCATAGAAAAAACTGTTTTCAGACTGGGGATCAGCGGGGATTGTGTCGACAGCGACGGATGAGAGCTTGGGTTGGTGGAGCCTTGAGTAGCATGTGTGCTTGCTGGAACAACGTTCCTCAGATGTGATGTTGCCTCTATCAATTCAGCCTTACCTCGCGGAGGGCCTTGACGTCCAGTTGAAGTTCCTGAACCTCCTGGTAAAGGGCCTCGACAGCTAAAATAATGCTGGAAATTTGTCCTTAAAGAGTTTCCGTGGCATCTTTTGCAGCAGCAGCAAAGCTAGAGGCCTCAACTGCCTTGACTTCATCAAGATGAAGCCATGAGCCGTTTGGCTGCAGCTAGTAACCAAGGATAAGGAGGAGGGAAGTGCCAATGGTGGGTAGATTGAGAGAGGACTGAGCAGTGCCTTCCAGGGGAACATTGCAACGGCGAAAGATCTTGGTTAACAGGTTCCCATAGGGTAGAGGGCCAGAAGTTGAGGCGGCAGCTTTGAGGAAGTGCTGGATGACCATCTCTCCAATGTCAGGGTGACGATCATGGAGGACATTAAGGAGAAAGGTAGCATAGGCTTCATTAATGGTCTCCTTGTTTGTACCTCTTGGAAGGATGGTACGGACAAAGGTATAATATAGAAAGCAAGCTTCAGAGGTCAAACCAGTGTATTGAGAGTTTTTTTGTTCAGTTGGGCGGGCAAATTTCCAGCGAAGCTCCTGCTTAGGGTCGGAGGGAAGAGATAACGGTGGTTTGGTCGGTTGGGATGGAGATGCAATATGCGATCTATCTGAGAGGGGCTGAGCAGGATTTCAACTCCAGCAACCGTAGTTTGCACAGAGGGGCGTTTAGAATTGGGAATGAGGTTTGTGTAAAATTCAAGAACGAGTGAAGGCTAAATTTCCGATTCGTAGTCAAAGAAGGTGGAGCAGCCCATGTCTTTGAGTGTTGAAAAGGATAAAAAACCTTGAGAAGAGAGTCGATTTCGATATTTTCGCAGCACAGTATTAGATGATTTGCAAGGTTATCTAGACGTTGCTCGTGGGTTAGTGACTGAATGGCAGGAGGTTGGGAATGAATGGTAAGGGCGGTGGATGAGGATGAGTGAGATTGGGCAGAATCAGGAGGGTTTGGAGACGACTTGAGGGAGCGAAGTCGTTTGACGACTCCTGCAGGTGGGGATGGAGCGGCACTTTTCTGGGCTGGACGCTTTTTCATGGTGGAGGTTTGACAGAGAGAAGATAGGGACTGAAGCAGAGGGATGGTGGGGTAAGTGGTGATAGGGATAGTGAGGATAGTGATGGAAGGTGTGGGGTAAAAGGGTGAAAGATGGAGGGTTAAATAGAGGTTGGTGAGAATCAGAGTTAGGAAGGTGGGTTAAGTAATTAAGGAAGCAGTGAGGAACGAGGGAAAGTGGTATTGGAAAGGGGAAAGAATGATTGACGGTTGGGGGGGGGGGATTTAATGTGATGTGACGGAAATATGGAAGGTGAGAGAGAGAAAAGGATTTGACAAAAAAATTTTGAAAATGGGGGAGGAAAGCGTGTGATTTTGGTGAAAGGGAGGGGATAGTTTGAAAAAGGAAGGAAGATAAAAAGGGATAGGATATTTTGAAATGGAGAAAGTAAAAAATACAAAAATAGTCAGACTGAGCAGCTATGAATGAACTGCCAGTATAACCATATGCCAAGGCTTTGATTTGAGAGCGACTCAACGTGGTTCCAGGACAAGAGTGTCAAGGACCTTTATGAGCCCTTAGGATCAGAATGTACCTTGTGGTGGAGGTCCTTAGCTCCCCTGGATAGGGGAATGCTAGCTTCCCCTCAACTAGTCTTCAAGTTGCAACATGCCAAGCTCCCTTCTTTTAATGATGAATTGCTCAGTGGGAAGGACCTTGGTGAAAATATCTTCCAGTTGTTGATGAGTGGGGACAAAGTCCAGTGTAATATGGCCTTTGTCTACATGATCTCTTATGAAGTGATGTCGCACCTCAATGTCTTTGGTACGGGAGTGTTGGACCGGATTCTTTGTAATTTGAATGGCACTCTTGTTATCACACTTGATAGGAACATCTGAGAGTTCGACTCCAAGGTCCTTCATGTGTTGTTTGATCCACAAGGTTTGAGCACAGCAGGCACCGACTGCTATATATTCAGCTTCTGCTGTGGAAAGGGCAACAACATTTTGTTTCTTTGATTGCCAAGATATCAAGGAGAAGCCTAGCATTTGGCAGCCTCCAGATGTACTCTTTCGATATGTTCTGGATCCAGCAAAATCAGCATCTGTATATCCAATGAGGTTCAAGGAGTTGTTTCGGGGATACCATAGACCAAGGTCCTTGGTGCCTGCAAGATATCTCAATATCCTTTAGACAGAAATCAAGTGAGATTCTTTAGGAGCACTTTGAAAGCGAGCACATAAACAAACACTAAAACATTATGTCTGGGCGACTAGCAGTTAAGTAGAGAAAAGATCCTATCATACCTCGATATTGTTTGTCAGCAATAGATGTCTATTTAGGAAGGCATTTTTGACATCCATTTGGTACAACTTCATATGGGTTGATGATGCAAAGGCTAGAAGTATCCAAATGGCCTCTAGTCTAGCAAATGGGGCAAAAGTTTCTTCATAATCAATGCCCTCCTCTTGATTGTATCCTTTTGCAACTAATTTGACCTTGTTTCTTGTAATTGTGCCATGCTCATCTAATTTGTTTCGAAAGACCCACTTTACACCAATAACAGGATGGTGCTTTGGTCTCGGGACAAGCTTCCAGACTTTATTTCTCTCAAACTGGTTGAGCTCTTCTTGCATGGCAAGTATCCAATTGTTATCCTTTAGTGCCTCTTCAGGTCCATTTCGCTCATCCTGCGAAACAAATGCATGGAAGGCACAAAAGTTTCTAAGAGAAGAGCGAGTTCTAATACCTGTGTCCAGTCTTGATAGAAGGTTGTCAGCTGGATGGGCAGGTTTGAACCTGAAGGTCCTTGGAGGATCCTCTGGATTAGATGTCGTTGAGCCAACAGAATTTTGAGGATTTTCTTCTAATGAAGGTCCTTGGTCGTTATCATCTGATTCCTCCTGTTCTGAATCTGGTTGTGCAGAGGTTTCTGGTTCATTTCTTTGAGGAAGTTCTTCATTTTGTGATGGAGGACCTTGCTGAAAGATGCGAGTAATGTCCTCTTCATCATCTTCTTGATGAATTTGAAACTTTGTTGAGGACATTTCTGTAGGTGAAGTGCGAGATTCATCGAAGATGACATGAATAGACTCTTCCACCTTTTTGGATGCTTTCACATAGACTCTGTAAGCTTTGCTAGATAAGGAGTATCCTACTAGGATCCCTTCTTCACTTCTCGGTTCAAACTTGCTCAGAGTCTTCTTACCATTCTTGTGTATGAAACACTTGCATCCAATGGCCTTGAGGTGAGCTATATTAGGCGTTTTGCCTTTGAATAACTCGTATGGTGTTTTCTTCATGAAAGACCTTATGGTACATGTGTTGAGAATATAATTTGATGCATTTATAATTTCAGCCCAAAGGAATAGGGGTAAATCATTCTCACAGATGATTGTTCTTGCCATATTCTCAAGTGTTCGGTTCTTCCTTTCAACTACACCATTTTGTTGAGGTGTCCTTGGGGATAAGAAGTTGTGAGTAACACCTTCTTGATCACAGAATCTTCAAAATTGATCTTGATTGTCAAATTCTTTGCCATGATATGTCCTTATTGATACTAAGGTTAGACCCGTAAGGACCTTGAGCTGTTTGTATAGCTTTTCAAACTCGGGAAATGCTTCTGTCTTCTCCTTCAAAAATAAAACCCAAGTAAATCTTGAAAAATCATCAACAATTACCAGTATGTATGACCGACCTCCTAGACTCTTGTATGGTATTGGTCCACAAAGGTCCATATGCAATAATTCTAGACATCTAGAGGTAGTGACTTGGGTCAGAGGTTTGAAGGAGGTACTGGTTTGTTTTCCTTTGGTGCATGCTTCACACAATTTGTCACGAATGAAGTTGTGTGATGGTAGTCCTCTAACCAGCCCTAGGAGTTTCAGTTTCTGAAGGGTCTTCATGTTGACATGCCCTAATCTATGATGCCATAGCCAGGACTCTTCTGATACAGCTCTAAGACATGTAAGGTCATTGGTCATAGAGTCACTAAGGTCAATAACATACACATTGTTCATCTGATGTCCTTTAAGGACAATCTCAAGTGACTAACCACACATGAACTTTTATTAAACCAGACTTTGTAACCTTTATCACAAAATTGAGAAATACTTAAGAGATTGTATTCTAAACCTTCTACAAAATATACATCATTTATACAATTTGTTGAGTCCTTACCGACCTTGCCGACTCCAAGGATCTTCCCTTGGCTTTTGTCTCCAAACGTGACCTTTCCACTCTTGTTGTCTTTGAGTTCTCTGAATTTGGTTGGATCTCCAGTCATGTGTCTCGAACATCCGCTGTCCAAATATTAGAGGTCGTTGTGAGCCCTGAGACATACCTGCACTGAAGGACATATACCTTCCTTTGGATTGGATTTTTTTGAACGAGGGTTCAGTGTTTTGAGAGGTAGGTTGTTTGTTTGGTCTTTCTGGTACCCACATGGTTTTGGTTTTTGGTTTGACTCTTGGTGCGCTAGTAGGTTTATGAAAAGGCAAGGTTCTTGGTTTAACTTTTGGTGAACTTGGTTTGTTTGTAGAGATCTTGTTGTCAGAGTGAAGGACAGAGAGAACTTGGTTCATTTCTTGGTTGAGAATGAGGTTTAGCTCTTTTCTGTTTTGAAAGGCTTCATCTCTCAGACTAATATTGTCTGTAGTGAGATTTTGGATTATCTCATGTTGTGTTGCTATGGTTTCGGAATTTGTTTCAGCAATTCTGGTGAGATAGCGAATTTTATCGGTAAGGGTTGCACTGTAATCAAGCAGAGTAAGTAGTCTTTGTTTTTGAGTTTTTTCATTGCATTTAAGAAAGAGGTTAGTAAATACCTCATCATCATCACTAGTTTCTGCTTCATCAAGGTCCTTCGCCATGAGACATAGATTCGTAATTTCATCATAATCGCTTTCACTTTCACTATAGTCGTTGTCACTCCAGGTAGCCACCATAGCTTTCTTATTGAATCTCTTTCCTCTAAATTCAATTTTCTCCTTAGCTTTCTTTACGTGAGGACCTTCTCTCACCATATGATCTGTTTCACCACAAGCAAAACATCTATTTTCATTTTCATCTTTAATTGGTGTTTTACCTTTGGGTGATGCTCTTTTTGAGGATGATCCTTTCAAGTAGCCCCAGAATCTTGGATTTCTTCTGTAGAGGCGTTTGAAACCTTTTGTTAACATGGCCATAGTTTCTTCATCATCATCCTCTGATCCTTCTTCTATTTCTTTTGTGCTTTCGAGAGCAATCTCCTTTGTTTGGCTGCCTTCATATAATCGTATCTCATGTGCAAGGAGTTTGCCTATCAATTCTTCAAGTTTTAAGGTCTCCAAGTCTTGGGCTTCTTCTATAGTCGTCACCTTTGGTCCCCATTTGTGCCTAGGCAGACATTGAAGGACCTTGTTTACCTGCTCTTCATTTGAATAGGTTTTCCCAAGAGACTTGAGATGGTTGATTATAGCTCAGAATCTTTTGAACATTGACTCAATAGATTCACTTTCTTCCATCTTGAAACCTTCGTACTTCTGAACCAATATGTTGATCTTGGTCTTTTTCACTTGATTTGTTCCTTCATAAGTTGTGACCAAATAGTCCCATATCTGTTTAGCTGTATCAAGAGTAGACACTCTTTCAAACTCGTTAGAATTAAGACTGCATATTAAAAGATAATGAGCATGAGTATTTTTCTTTGCTTTCTCTTTTTCATCATTGGAGTACTCTGATCTATCTTTATCAACTTGTACTCCTTCAACAGTCTTGTGTGAGGTAGGATAGTTTCTTTTGTTGACAATGTCCTAAATGTCCTCATCTTGATTTCTCAAGAAGATTTCCATTTTGGCGCTTCCAAACTCTGTAGTTGTCACCTGTCAACAAAGGTGATCTGTTCCATGAACGTCCTTGACTTAATTCACTTATATTGTGATCTCTCATGATCTTTGCCACTGAGCGATTAGTCTCTGATCTTTTGTGGACCAAGCTCTCATACCACTTGAAGGAACTCTAGAGAGGGGGGGTGAATAGGGTTATGAAATTTTCTGCACAATATAAACACTTAGTAAAAGACGTTAGGTCTTAATCTATTTTAGATTAAGATTCAACTTAATAATTCAAAATAACTTAGAGATAAATGACAATAAGTAAGTACTGAATAACATCCTTTATTTCAATGGAATAGAATGCGAACAAGCAAGCCTAAGGTAAATGTCCTTAGGTTTACAGAAAGATGAAGTGCTTTGCAGAAGGCACTTCGAAATTGTTCTGGTAAAACACCCACCAATCTCAAACTTGGTGTAAACACAGATCGATCCTAAGTCCTTCTAGGAATCGATTACAAGAGTATAAACCAAAACCTAATTTCGTTAAGGAATCGATTACACTCAATCAAAATCTCACTCAAGCACAGTTTTCTCACTCGAATAGAAAACTCAATCAAAACACAGAACACTCTACTTGTTTTGAACACCCGATTTCTTCCATGGAATCGTTGATTTTCTTCAATCTTGAGGTCTTCTATTTATGCGAGTCTGTGTTGATTTGTATCCGTTGAGATTGATTCTTCCCTACTTCGTTTTGCTCTTCTTTCCAATGGTGCGAGATTTTCCTTCCTTCTTGAGATGTCTTTAGCGAGATATGATCTGTACTTCCTTCCATTTTTCTTCACTGATTATTACCTACAATATAGATCATATAATCAGTTAGTCTGATTTGAAAATTAGATAGGAAAATGAGATACTTGCTTTTATGGAAGACTTCCCTTATTTGGTGTCTCTGTTTGTTTTTCACTTCAAAAACTCCACGCCTGTCATGAATGTCCTTGAGGTGTTATGTGTGAATGTCCTTTGGCATGTATCAAGAGGGATTCTACAATATCTTATAAAGTTGATTTAAAGAAAACAAAAAATAAATGAAACAATTCAAAGAGGGAAAGGGAAGAACATAAAGTGATGTTGGAGTATTTCAAGAGTTAAGAGACCAAGAAACGATATATAAACTAAGGGTTGATCGAGAAGATAAAAAAAAAAACAAGTTTATATGGTGAAATTGGTCTAACACGGATGGTGTCAGGCTAAACAAGGGTCGTGTTGGTGTCCAGAAAGTCAAGTAAAGATAGCAAAGGCCAACACGAACCGTGCTAGTTTAGCACGGGTCGTGTTGAAGACACCATTGTCCGTGTTGGATCAAAATGGTCCGTGGTGAAGCCCAGTTCTGTTACTTTTGAAATCTCGTGATTTTAACATCAACAATTAACTCATGAGGAATCTTGTTGGGATCATTCTTGATTGATCCTCTCAGTCAATGATGATCCCTTGATCATGATCAAAATCCCATGGACAATGTCCCTCAATCATGTTTCGCGACAAGCAAGTTTGAATGCTCTTAAACACTATAAATAGGGGATGAATTTCATTCATCCAACATACCACAACTATTCTTCTTTCTTCCTAGAGAGCTTCAACGTAAATCCTAACGTGTTGAATTGTAGTAACTTCTTGAGAGTTGTTTTGAGAGGTCTTGTACTTTGCTTACAGGAGGTTAGGTTTTACCATTAAGTTCATTCACGGTCTTGTGAATAAGTCTTTAGGGGAGACAGGTTTTGACCATCGACTCATAGTTACCCAAGTGATCCCGCATCTTGTGTGTGGTCGTGTTTTCCCAAAATTTCCAACAATCTTAAAGACTTATTTTCACCATGGATGATCAGGTTGAGGATCATGCAGGGCAATTTGAGGGATGAAATTTCAAGATCAAGATGCTATGGAATGAGAAAAAGTAAGTTTTATGTTGTTTTATACAAGTTTTATTTATTTAAATTTATTAAGTTTATTTGCCAATATTTTTAATCAAGCATAATTTATGTGTTTGATGTAGTTGGATTCTCGATCGATTGCAGCAATGAGGTTCGATGTTTATACTCAAGAGGTTAAAGGAGTATATGATGAAATTGTCTTCATCGAGATAAGTTTATTTATTTTTAAGTTGGCATTTGTTTAATTTTAAGTCGCATAGTTCTTTTTGATGTGAATTGGATTAATTCAAAAGGAAAGATTAGAAGCATATTGAGATTTGTGATTCATTTTATGCGACTTGTTAATAATCATTTACAAGCATTCAAGAAACTGGTATATTAAGGTGTTTATGCATATATGTTTCTCTGTCATTACTCCTATTACCAAGTTGTTAAGGGTGATTTTATTATTGTTATGTAAACCACAAGTGCCATGTTGAGTGAGTTTATGATTTTTATGGCATGTTTTTCCATAGTTAAGTACATACATGTCGTGTTCATATATGAGTTGCCTTATTGAATATAAAGCATGATAATTGTGGATTAAGTTTACCATGGTTATGTATATCTTAGTATTTGGCCTTATCAAGTTGTTACTAAGGGTGCGTTTGGTTGGTCAATAACCCCGGGGAAATGGTCAATTTTCCCGGGTTGACTTACTTTCCCCATGTTTGGATGCGGGTTGACTTCAGAAAAGTTTTCACGATGGACCCACCATTTTCTCTATTTTCCTAGGAAAAATTTCCTTAAGGGGGGCTAAGGGAAATTTTTCCGAGGGAAATTTTTCTCAGTGAAATTTTCCCTGGGGTTCCTACCAAACACTCCCTAAGTTGGAATGACAAGCATGTGCTTTTTAAGTAGTCATATATTAATTACATGTGTAAGGATCTATGTCAATCTATATGGTTCACATGTTCAAGTTTATGTACATGACTAGTATTATTCTCTTTTGAAGATACAAATATGCTTGGGTTAAGACAATGTTCATTCATGAAAATTCTTGTTTCATTAATATATATATGCTTTTGAGACATATACTTGTGTTGTCTTGTTTAGTTCATGTCTTATATAAGTTTGACATGGATATATATGATTTTGAGATAATTTATTTCAAGATAAATTCATGTGACTAATTCTTAATTAGTTGGTAATGCAAAGAAGGTTTATATGAAAACTCGTATGATTATTAATTCATGTCTTTGCACGCTTATCTTAATTTCAAGTTTTATTGTCTAATGTGTTTTATGATTTGACAATCATGTATTTATAAGTGTTGGACAAGTATTAATATCTTTGTATGATTATAAAGTGTTAAAATATATATGTCGTTATATATTTTGATTAGCACTTATGCAAGTATGCCTTGATAAAATGTCTTAGTTGATCTAAGTTTCAAGTATGTTAGTATGCATGTTAATCAATCATATTATGGACATTTATTTATGAGGTATGACAAGTTCAAGAATAATCATATGATGTTAATTTAGTACTTGTGTTGACTTTGCTAAAAGTATAAGCTCAATTGTTAATTCATATGATTGTATTGCATGAATAAATTGACCTTGGCATGAATTCTTATTATTAAGATATGAATTAGGTATTTTGTCCATATGAGTACAAGTATAAACGTTTATTTCTACTTTGTCTTGGTGGTAATTAAGTTTCAGGTGCAAGAATGTTTTAATAAGTTTAGCATAGCTTAACAATAAATAATGACAATTTATGTGATTATTACAAGCATAATGGCTATGGGTGTGTCATAAGTAATATAGACACAAATTTATTCATAAGTGCATTAAACGCAAGCTTCTCATGTTCAATGATCTTGTTATTATCAAGATGATTTTTTTATTAAGTGTTTACTTTGTAACAGATGATGTTTCTTCATGAGATAAATAAATGTTTATGAGAAGGTTAATACTTTGTATGGCTTGTATGCTAACATATGTGGCTTACATATTGAGGGCAATGGTTAAGGCTTATCAAGTATATGATTATGTAAGATGTAAAGATAATCATGACTCAATGTATTCTTGTGTTTAAGTTGAATACATGTACTTGGTTTTACCGCTACTTTATAAGAATATAAGTATTCATTATGTATGAATTTAAGTAGTATGTATATACTGTAAGATAAGTTGCATAATCTAAGCATGTTGCACTATGTGCATGATCATATATTTTGAACGCGTGATGTTTACCTAAGTTCATGTGTTACAAAATTGGTTGATCATGGCTTCATTTGCTAATAGTCTATGAATAAGCTTGCACGTTTGACATGCATGATTGAATCAAGTTTGTTACAAATACAATATATATGATTCTTATACACATTTGAGTGGTTTACAATCATATAATTTATAAATGGATTAAGATTGGCTTACGATATGAATGGTTATGAGTTCCATGGCTTCATGTTTAAGAAGTGGACCCAATCATGTATAAGGAAATATGATCCTAATTAAAATGACGTTTCAACATATGAGAAAAGGTCATATAATTATAAGATGTTGGAAAATTTCAAGAGTTAAGACACTAAAGGGACCAAGTTATAAGTTACCGATTGACTGGAAAGGTCAAAAACAAGCTTAAAAAGTGAAATGGACCCAACACGAACCTTGTCAGGTATGGCACGGGTTGTGTTGGGGTCTAGAAAGCCATAAAGACTCCATGGGTCAACACGGACCATCCTATATCAAAACGAGTCGTGTTGAGGCCAACACGGTCCTTGTTGGCCCAATACGGATCGTGTTGGAGCCTAGTTGAGTTCTTTTTTCAAATCCCTTGATTTCATCTTGGGCATTAATGTGTAGGGAATATTTTAGTATTATTCTTGACTAATATTCTTAATCAAGATTAACCCTTTAATGATGGTCAAAACCCCATAGACAAAGCCCCCAAATCATACGCTTTTGATTGTCAAGGTTGAATGCTCCAAGTCCTACAAATAGTGGATGATTTTCACTCATCCAACATACCTCAACTTCTCCTTCTATTTTCCTAGAGAGTTTCAACACAACTCCTAAGGTGTTGAACTACAAAAACTTCTTGACAGTTCTTGAGAGATCTTGTACTTTGCTTACAAGATGTTCGGTTTTACCCTTAAGTCTATTCGCGGCCTAGTGAATAAGTCTTAGGGCGAGACGGGTACCACCCTCGATTCCTAGCTACCCAAATGATCTCATATCTTGTGCAAGTGATCGTGTTACCCCATCTATTTCTAACAATCTTAAGACTTATCACCATGTCTCATTCCTTGAGCTCAGGTGTGAGTCTTTGGGGTCGATCGGAATCAGTTAGAACCCACTAGCACTTACGCACATGGGGTTTTGCTTGGCATGAGGTGTAGGGGATCGAAAACCTTTAAGATTGACAATCGCGTGGGTTAGGTGCTTGTGAGATGCCCATAGCGGTTCCTTTTGGAGGATAAATATCGTTTTCTAAATTGAGATCGCATAATTCAATTCCTTGAGGCAATGCTGTGTTTCCTTTTCCTTTGTTTTCTTTCTTTGGTTTTGTTTTCAACTTTCCCTCTCTCCTTTTTCTTTGGCTTTTGTAGGTAAAGCCGCTACAAACGCTCACGAGTCCATCTCGTCCACCCGGGCTACCAAGGGGTTCAAAGGGCTTGGTGCATACGCTAAATGCACTTGTTTCCTCCTACGACAGAGGAGTTGGTGTTTAGTTTTTCTTATTTGTTTTTGTTTTGTTTTGCTCGGGACGAGCAAAAGTTTAAGTGTGGGGTGGTGTTTAGACCCAATTTTGTGTCTAAATAACGCCTTAATTCTTAGGCTTTTGACTCGTTTCTTGTTTAATTTCATGTCTTTTAGTACGTTTTGGGTTATTTTGTAGGTTTTTGGCGTTTTACACAAAAACGAGGTAAAACGGGCCATTATTGAGCCTTTTAGGTGATTTCCCGAGCCGAGCTGGACCGAGAGCCAAAGCGGAGTTGACCCGAGACCACGTTTCCTTCATTTGGTGCAAATCAGCAGGGTAACACCCACTACGATCCTTGTAGTGGGCGTTACATGCCTTGGAAAGAAGGAAGGAACAAAGGGAAGAAAGGAGTAGGGTAGCCCCCGCTACCCTTGGCGTGGCACCCGCTACCTCAGTTGGGCCGAGGAAGACCGCATCTGCGGTCTTGGGAGACTGCACCTGCGGTCGATCGAAGCTCAAAATCGCCCTGGGTTTTCGCATGGTGGCACCCGCTACCCTCTTGGTGGCACCCGCTAGCCTTGGCTGGACCGAGGAAGACAGTACCCACGGTTGGACGGACTGCACCTGCGGTCTTACAAAGGAAAAATCGCCCAGCAGTTTTCGCAGGGTAGCACCCGCCACCCTACAGGTGGCACCCGCTACCTCCCCTGGACCGACAGAGACCGTACCTATGGTCTCCTAAACCTACCTACGGTCTCCTTATGTTCTGCGCGTGTTTTCGGCTTGTGCAACGACGTTTTGCCCAACTGTTTTGCCTTGTATATATATCCCTTTTGACGATTAAGCTGGGGATCCTATTCTAGAGAGTGTTAGATATTATTTCCAGCCTTGTAATTAGGAGTTTTAGAGAGAGATTAATCTAGTGTTTTAGTGATTTGTGTTTGTTATTGAAGATTTGGGGATTCAAACAATTGAGAGATTGTTGGATCATCTTTTTATTGCTTTCTCTTGTTCATTTACAACATTTTGATAAGTTTTCTCTTCCCTTAACTCTTTTATTAATTGCTTTGCTAATTACTTTCATTGCTCTTTAATGGCTTTGCTTGTTATTTTTATTGTTTTGCTTGTTCTTAATTGTTGATGTTAGAAATCATGCTTAGGGTTGGTTTGGATGTTGTTAGGTTAGTTAGTATATTGATTAGTGGCTAGAAACCCTATGGGTTAGGGGGTAATTAAGGGTGTGAATGGGTGATTAGGTTTGGGTTAGCAATATTCGTGAATAATTAGTTGGGAAATCAATTTCCCATTCCTTTCCTTCCTCAAGTGGGATGTATTTGGGTCCAAAAGCTCCCGAATACATCCAACACTTGTGTGGATGGTTGGAGATGGGATATTTAATGCTCACCCACGAAAGTGGAAGGAGGTTAACTAGGGAATTTCGTTTCATTAACCCTCCGGGTCCATGGTGGACTTCGGGGAAGTTAATCCGGACTATCTTCGAAAGAGGAAGCTCGGTGGGTGTTTTCTAACGGAATTGCCACTTGATTCTCCCTCCTTATTATTCCCTTGTTGCAAAAACCATTTCCTCATCCCCGTTTACATCCCGAAAAGCCCCCGAAATCCATTGTTTCACCTTGACTGACCTTAGTTTGTTTTTCCGCTTTGCGATCCTCTATCAAACCATTACCCTACCTTAGCGATCTTAACCCGACCTTAGACCGAGTTTCTTAGCCAAGGCCCCTAGCTTCTCGAGAAGAACGATATAAAAACCGGGGTACAAAAACCACGTTACAGCAGCACAGAGGATCAGACATAACATGGATTCCCCATACGAGGACAAGGAGGGCACATCATCAAAGGAGCTTTAGAAGTAGCTATAGTCCTGGTTGTCAAGCATTTCGTTTCCGGAGTTTGTTAGAGTTAAGTGTCAATTCTTAATTCATTTCTTGAATTCGGTTGCTCTTGTTGCTATTTGATTAAACAGTATTTCGTGCTTGTATTTCTGACTTGAGTTGAAAAGTCCTCTCATCTATCCATCATCCGTACAAACCAAATCAGACAAATTCACCTTCTCTTATCCCTCCATCTTTGTCATATACCTCGTGCCCATTCTTCAGTTTTCTTGAATCCGGGGTTAGAGAGATGAAGAAAAAAAAAGAGAAAAAAAAGAGTGAAAAACTATAGAGTGGCCGATTTGAAAACCTCATTGAGGCAAACTGGGCAAAAGGAGATAATGAAATTGATTAAGAGAAGTCAGCCTGCACCTTCCATCCAACAGGCTAAGCAAAAGGAGAGAATCTCCTCAGGAAAGACCAAATTTCATAATCTCTCTGAACTGAACACTCTTCATTAGAAATGTCGCAGCTTAACCAAACACTACAACAGGGTAACAAAAATAAGACCGTTCTGAACGGTCGCAATTCAGCTTGAACGGTCGTTTCTGGGGGGCGGGCGACCGTTCATTTGCGACCGTTGGGGACGCTCGCCTCTCAATGGTCGTTTGTGGAAGTGGGCGACCGTTCATTTGAACGGTCGCTAATTAACGACCGTTCATAAACGGTCGCACGAAGCGAACGATCGTTCATGAACGGCGACCGTTCAATCAACGGTCGTCAGCCGTTGTGACCGTTGATTAACGGTCGTTACTAAGCGACCGTTCAGCTGAACGGTCGCCCATTTTTTTTTTAAAAAAGAAATTTTTTTGTTGAGGGTTTCTGGTAATATAATCTTTCCAGAATATATTTGAAGTATAAGTGCCAAACGGTCACAAAATGAACGATAGCAAATAGTAATATATATATAAAAATGAACGGTCGCAAACTTTAGCATATATATATATATATATATATATAGTCAACGGTCGCAAAATATATTACATATCCGACAAGTTTTTAAAGTTGTCCTCACAAACACTACGAAGAAGGGGGATCATTAATAAAGTTAGAGGGAGAGAATTGACCACTGGAAGGCGTCCCCTGCTGCTGCTGTTGATTTGTTCTACTTGGGACAATCTTCCTTCAAGTTGGCTCAACAGTTGCTGGTATTGGGAGACTTGACTCCTCAAAGACTGTGTTTCAGCCACCATTGAAGCATAAGCAGATGGGGTAGGGGCGGCGGATGAGGAAGAAGATCCCTGACCATTGTGGCGTGCATAGCGGGCCGGCCTTTCGTAGAACATGCCCGTTGAGGATCCCAGGCCATAGACAGACTGATTCTTGACCGAGAACCCACCAGCGACATTGTAGAACACCGCGTTGGCTTCCACAGTATTGGGCTCCAAGCCCGCTGCAGATACTTGCTCAAGATATTCATTCTGCAAATGATCAACATTAATGATAATTAGTAACTACAACTAAACATAAAGCAAAGTGGTCATGTTGTTTGTTATCAAAACACATTATCAATAGATGACACAACTAAGGTAATATAGGGAGAGTTACATAGAAATTTCGGCAGAGTTTCCTTTGTAATATGGACTATACCAAATTCATAATACAAAACATTAACCTGCAAATGACAATATAAACTCAACTTGTAGAATAAGGGGTCACATGCCCACTTTACCACAACGAACATTTGCAACATATACAATCCTATCGAGCCACACGCTCGTTTCTAAACATAAGTTACACACACCCCATAATTTCCAACTTCCAACAACAATTCCAACACATACAATCAAGTTTCAATATACGGCCACACGCCGATTAATCCTATCGAGCCACACGCTCGTTTCTAAACATGAGTTGCACATTCCAACTTCCAACAACAATTCCAATACATACAATCAAGTTTCAATATACGGCCACACGCCGATTAATCCTATCGAGCCACACGCTCGTTTCTAAACATGAGTTGCACATTCCAACTTCCAACAACAATTCCAACACATACAATCAAGTAACAATATACGGCCACACGCCGATTAATCCTATCGAGCCACACGCTCGTTTCTAAACATAAGTTGCACATTCCAACTTCCAACAACAATTCCAACACATACAATCAAGTAACAATATACGGCCACACACCGATTAATCCTATCGAGCCACACGCTCGTTTCTAAACATAAGTTGCACATTCCAACTTCCAACAACAATTCCAACACATACAATCAAGTAACAATATACGAACACACGCCGATTAATCCTATCGAGCCACACGCTCGTTTCTAAACATGAGTTGCACATTCCAACTTCCAACAACAATTCCAACACATACAATCAAGTTTCAATATACGACCACACGCCGATTAATCCTATCGAGCCACACGCTCGTTTCTAAACATGAGTTGCACATTCCAACTTCCAACAACAATTCCAACAAATAAATTATTAAACTAATTTTAGAAGAAAATGACTTACATAAACTTTGGCCGCCTTTGGGTCAGTCCATTGCTTGTTGCCGTGGGCGTCTTGCTTACAATGATAGTGCTCTATGACGTCCGCGGGGGATGGATGGTCCCGTCACTAGCCTAGGAATATATTTAGAAACATTACATATATTACCTTATAATTTGTATTGATGAAAAAGTCAAAGTAAAAGATGATGGGAGGCTTACCAGTTTCCGCAAGTATTTACCGGCGGACATCGCGCCACCGTAGTGCTTATTTTGGTCCGGGGCTTTGTTCCGCTTCGCCGTGTATGCCTCAACCCGACGCTTATAGGCCTCTTCCTCTCGTTTAGCCCACTTCCTCGCCCGGATTTCAAATGACAAATGGGGGATTGGTTTGTTCATTGGGGTATGTTTCTCCCGGTAGACCAGACCCTTAAGGAGGTCGCTGAATTTGCTATGGCACATGTTGAAGACTTCCTAAGCCAGGTCCATTTCATATCCGAAACGTTGCTATACAATAACAATTAAAACAATTAAACACATATTTACTGTCCCATATATACTAACGAAATCCAAATAAAATAATTAGGTTCCGAAGGATTGTATTCTTACATAGAAATACGACCAATAAACCATTTTGTCAGGATCTTCCATATCACCAGTGCTAAGAGCCTCCCCTTGGTAATGAGATTTTAGACTCTCCGACACGACCTTAGTAACCTCAAGCATTGAGATCCTACAAGAAACGAGCAACAAGTGAGAGAGTCGCAATATTTATTAATTATTATGTATTGACCAGAATTAAAGTTGACATATCAGTCTTCCCCCCTAATGAGGGGGATCCTTGGGTCGGATGGGTCGATAGGATTACCGGGCTGGATCTTCCATAGAGGGGATGGTGGGGACATGGCGTTTTCTTAAGCTGCACTATAATAACCAATAATTGACCGCACAAATAATGAATTTAAAATTAATTTACATTTGATGCATGCAGTGAGTAATCGAATACCAACCATGGAAACAAATTCAATTATAACCAAACAAAATAAAACAATAAAATTCTAAATTGTTAATCGTACAATGTAATAAAACCAAATGACAGTTCAAACAAAAGAACCTACACGTGCGACCTACTCATCATCATCATCACTAAGCAACTCAACAAATGCGGCGTTTTCCAATGCTTTATTCCCTTCTAAATCATCGTCCTCCACACCCTCTAGTATACCCCGATCCTCTCCTTCTTCATCATCATTAAATAGTCCGTCTCCCGAGCCATCTCGATCGTCAAGTAGGTCGAACTCAACAAGTGATGGGGGGTCCACATTGTTGTCTTCCTGAAATGCTCCATCATGATCATCGAGTCAATCTATTGTTTGCCTTGCTTTAATTGTCAGTGTAGCAGTCCATGATGATCTATCCTTCTTGGTTATTGGGTAATGGATGTACACCACTTGTGTAGCCTGAGACGCCAACACAAAAGGCTCATACACCCTATACCTCTTTGCTTGGTTAACATCAACAAGCTTGTAATGATCATGCACGACTACGCCACCTTGACCCAGGTCGAACCATTCAACCTTGAACAAGTGGACTTTGTATTCCCTACTACGCCCAGTATAAACTAACTCAATAACCTCTTGCAAAATCCCGTAGAAGTCAGTTCCATTCACCCCTTTGACACACACCCCATAATTTGCATTCGTTATTTTATTATCGACACGGTAAGCATAGAAATTGAAGTTGTTAATGTAGAAATGAGCCCAAGATAAAACATCCTTCCTAGGGCCATTCGCTAAAGCAGTAACAACTTCGTCTCCTTCACCGGATGACAAAACCCACACTCGACCTCTTTTTATGACATCTACAACTAAGATCCTAGAACTATAAATTACCCTAATTTCTACTCTAAACTACCATGACAACTAACCTATTTACTAACACTAAACTGGTTGTTGAGTACTTAAGCTAGCAAAGGGATGTGACATAGTTATTTATAACTCATGTCTTCATTTGGGGTTATGAATAATTAAAATAGCAATTAGGTTGGATACGAAACAAATTTACGCTAACAACTTCAGAGATTAACTTAATTAAAGGCATGTCTCTAAACTTCAATTCACCCTTGTTGTGATGAACAAGTTGTTTGAGTTATATGTACGAGAAATCCACCGCTTGTGACGTATCAAATGTCGATCGTTGTGCATTTAGCATCCCAACCTCCTTTAAAACGAACCCCCACGAAATCAAGATTGAGTTCCTGGGTGTTCATTTTATTAGTGATTGGTATGCTACAAAACTCCACGATCGACATTTGTTTTGCCACAAACGGTGGATTTCTCGTATGTATAACTCCGACGAATTGTTCATCACAACAAGGGTCAATTGACATTTAGAGGCTTGCCTTTAATTAAGTTATCCAACAAAGTTGTTAGTCGCGTAAATTCATTCCCAATCAAACATAATAACTAACTCATTTACTAATAACTACCAATATCATCCCAACTCAACACTTTTTTCTAATAATGGTAGATTTCCATGTCGTAGATTCAAATGAATTTTAAGCGTGCTAAAACAATTATATACAACATAACTAACTAAACATTCTTTACACATGTATTAACCTAATCCATACTAATTTACGCATGCTCATAATTTATACACATAAACATACAATTAACAATTTTCAAAACTAAAACAATAAATATTACAAAACATTAATAACTAATACAAGTAACATACAATTAATACAAAAATTCAATAATAAAACATAATTAACACAACAACATACACATAAACATACAATTAACGCAACCAGCATATCATTAAACTAATTGACAAATTTCACAACATATTTAACCTAATTAACATACAATACTAAAACAGTAATATAACTAACCTAATTAACATGCATACAATTTCACAACATATCATTAAACTAATTCGACTAACATACAATTAACATATAATACTTACACAGTAATTAACACAAAAATTAACCGAATAAATACTAACTATTCACTCAAATTATTCACAACATAACTAACTAAACAACTTTTTACACAAATACTAACCTAATTAATGCATGCTCATAATTTATACAAATAAATATATAATTAACAAAATTGACAAATTTCAAATAATTTACCGGGGAGAACGACGACAGCAGTGGGGACAACGGCGACGGCGACGGCGGCGCGGACGACGAAGGCGGCTCGAACAGCTGCGGCGTCGACGGCGACACCAAAAAAGTTGCGGTTCCCGGTCCGATTTGCATGCAAGAGGAAGGGCTTGTGTTGTTATTAACCACCAAAAACTTAAAAGAATTGATAAGGAGGGAGAAGAGGAGGACTTACCGTCGTCGGCTCCGGCGGAATGTGGCGGCAGGCGGCGGTTTCCGTCCAAGTCGCCGGCTAGCAGGAGGAGGGAGAAGAGAAATTGGGGTTTTGAAAGAAACTATAACGGTTCAATTGAATGAAATTCAACTCGCTCGACGGTATTAACAAGGGAACGACCGTTCAAAAACGATCGTTCAATTGAACGGTCGTTATCTAGCAACCGTTCAATTAACGGTCGTTCCAGTTAACGACCGTTAATTTATATGGTCACTAGATAACGACCATTCATCAATGGTCGTTTTTGAACGGTCGCCCACCTTTTTCATGCGACCGTTCATTGAATGGTCGTTTCGAACGGTCTTATTTAGCCAGCCATCTTGTTGTGAAATGTGCCGAGGACAGGGGGTTTGAACCCAA
The DNA here is from genome assembly GCA_029582165.1 of Portulaca oleracea. NCBI lineage: Eukaryota > Viridiplantae > Streptophyta > Magnoliopsida > Caryophyllales > Portulacaceae > Portulaca > Portulaca oleracea. The sequence goes on from CM055872.1 coordinate 16,391,888, forward strand.
CCTTCATTTCACCACCCATATTACCCTCATCTTTTCATCCAATCTTGACTTACCACCCACCACTCACATCTTTGACCTCTTCATCAAACCTCAACCCTTTTCAAACCCTTAACCTAATCCAAAAGGAGTCAACCCATGAAGAAGGAGTTTGAAAAAAAAAAAAAAAAACTTAGACTTGACCAACCTGGTCATTCTCCTCATGACCAATCAATATCTACCCCAAAGCCAAAAGGTGTGTTGTGACTAATGTCATCAAAATGAAAACAGGAGTCAATCTCATGGAGAAGAAAGTCGAAAAAAGAAGAAAGCAAAAAAAAAAACAAAAAATTACTCGGAGGTACCCCAATATTTGGGAAAACTATTTTTTGGTACCCCAACTTTTCAAAACTCATTTTGAGGTACCCTTACTTTTAGGGTTAGTAATTATTTGGTGCTTTTCCGGCCACCAATTTTATTAAGTGACCGAAATACCCTTATTCTTCTTCTTTAAGGATATTTTTAAAAAAAGGAAGAACAAGGGTATTTCGGTCACTTAAGTAAATTGATGAGCGAAAAAGTACCTAATAATTTCTAACCCGAAAAGTAAGGGTACTCCAAAATTAGTTTTGAAAAGTTGGGGTACCTGAAAAACATTTCACCAAAAGTTAGGGTACCTCCGAGTAATTTTTTGAAAAAAAAATGAGAAAAGCAAAAAAAAAAAGGAAAGTTGAGATAGATAGCAAAAAAAAAGAAAGAGTTGAGAAAGAGAAAAAGAAAAAAAAAGGAGGAAAACAAGAAAAAGGAAGGAAGAAAAAGATTATAGGAGAATAAGAAGTGAGAATGCGAAAATAAAAGTCATGCACACCTCAGAAAATCTCATCTCAAACCTTCACCTCATCATCCATACACCTCAGCCTTCTATAACCTTCACAAACCTTTCATCCATCCATAACCTGCATATGAACCCTCAAACCTTCATAACCATCTTTTTGAACCGCTAAGTCTTCCTCGAGGCACTACCCATCAAAGTTGTGCTTAAAGAACTACGACTGGCCTAATTCCACCTTGGATACGTAGGAAAACCTCTTTGAGGCCCAGCCGCTACAAGGAGCATCCTTTGTCCTCAAAATGTTGGTCTTTGAGAGAAGAAAAAAAACCAACAAGAGAGGCTAGCTTGAATCCTTGGCTAGGCAAAAAGACAGTGAGAGAATGAGAGAGGCTAGCCTGAAAACCCGTCAGGGCTGATTAGGCAAAAGGAGAGTGAGAGAATAAGAGAGGCTAGCTTGAAAACCCGTCAGGGAAGGTTAGGCAAAAGGAGAGTAAACCCTGGATTTCATCATCATCAACCCTCCATCTTTCTTCCGTCAGACTTGGACATCATTCCATAACCATGTTCAAACATTGTCCCAAGAGATGATGTCTATCACATTTGACCATCTCTTCTCCCCTTCAAGACACGATCATTCTTAAGTGTCTCCACATCCCATTCACCATCGTCCACCGTCTCTTTCCCCAAACATCTTCCAACCTTTGTTAGCCTTTTCATCCCATCTCACCCTTTGAAGACTTTTTCAGCTCAATCATTAGTGCAAGTATGAGGCTCTGTTCTCAATGCCCACTCTTAAGCACACCTAAGTGTGGCTTACTTCTTAGCAAGAGCAAAAGTCGTTCACATCAGATCAGTGGCTAATTTTCAGCCACATGATCATGAACAGACTCAGAAACAAGATACTCTAAACTAAGGGCTCGCGCTACCTTTGTGACATCGTTCAAGACATTTATTGTAGATAGCTTCAAAGAGGGACACTTACTCCCTATCCTACAAGATCCTGCACCTCCATTCTCATAGACATCCTAATAGCGGTCTCATCCAAAAAAAAGAGAGAGAGAGAGAGAGAGAGAGAGAGAGAGAAGAGAAAAAAAAGAGAAAAAAAGAGAAAAAAAGAAGAAAAAAAGAAAGAATGAGGGGCTAACTTGAAAACCCTTTGAGCAAGTTAGGCAAAACCGCAAAAGGAGAGTTTGAGACTCACTACTAAGGACTATGCCTCCTCCTAAATTCCATGGTATCCGTGCATCATATCCACACAAAACTAGGGGCTTGCAAATCTCCTAGGTGTTCTCCAAAGCAGGGCAGTATCATCAAGAGTCTACGCTAAACCGGGGGCTTGTCATACATCAGCATACATTTGCAAGCAATCAAGGCCATCTACATGATCATTCAAGAAACGCATCCTTCATGCCTGTTGCCTCCATCATTGTTCCCTTCCCGTGGATCGAAACATTACTCATCCTAAATTTTCCTGAAATTCCCCACAGGTGGCCTTGACCCTTAGGAAGTCTTGGTCTTAGGAAAGCCTTGTCTTAGAAAATCATTGTCCTAAAAGAGTTTGCATGCATTGCATGTATAGATGCATAAAAGCATCATGAGTGTATCATATCTAAGAATAATAGGTTTGCATTGCATCTATAAGTCGTGTCAGTCAGTGGTCATACATTGAGTCAGTCTGTTATGCATTAAGTCAGTCTGTGTGTATCGAGTCAGTTTGTCCTACATCGAGTCAGTCTGTCGTACATAAAGTCGATGCATGAGTACTTGTGTCAAAAACAAAACAAAATTGCATTGTTTGTGCGAAAGTTTAGCAGACTAGTTGCATGCATACCCGCATATCTGAAAATGAAAAAAAAAAAGAAGGAAGTGCTACATCACTGCTCAAAATGCAACATTGGGGGTTGTTCAAGCCCAATCAGACCGATTGATATGGCTTCCAGTCACTGAGAGCAAGGTTAGAGCAATCTCTAATCCAACTCTTGCTGGACAAGTTAGCATCCAATCAAGTCATGCATCATCAGCCAAAAACGAATGGCGCATGTTCTACACGAAGGACAAAATCTTCACTTGACTAATACGGATCAACGATCGGGCAAGAATCCATTCCCCACAGTAAAATTTTGGCACCTATGCGCTTGAAGCAAAATTTAAGGAAAATAAGGGTCATCGGCAGAGTTTCATTGAAGCTCCTCGACATCAAATTGTCATAATCAAATCAAAAAAATCCAGAGCCGCCTGTAGAGCTCGGCACAGTCTCAGCAATAAGAGTCATCGACATCAGGGTTCGACGTAATCTCAGGAATAAGAGCCACCGGCATTGCGTCCAGTGAAGTCTCGCCGGCATCAAAAATTCCATCATCGTCAAAAAGGCCAAAGACAGGGTCGCCAGCAGAGATAGGCGTAAATCCCCAACATCAGAACCATCGGCATCATGACCGGTCAAGTCTCTACCCCAGGGTCATCCACATCACGATCGATGGAGTCCCTCGGCATTGAACATGCCAACAATCATCAACATCGACATCGGGAAAGACTGGAACGACACTGGGAAAGACTAGAACTTAACATCGACATCAACCACGACACAGGACGAAGCTTCCAAGTGTCAGCCCACACCTTCAAGTAAGGATTTCATCATACGCCTAAGATTACTTCATATAGGGAGTCATTCTCGCCTAAGATCAGCACACGATACGCAAAAACTCATTAATAATCAAGTAGAGCATCATTCTTGCTCGAGATCATCCCCAAGGAGGCGCACGCCGCCCGCAACCGCGATGCAGGACTCAGCTTCCAAGCATCACCCTAAGCATTGCACCACAAAGTCATATCTCAACCGGCGTCAATCAAAATAGTTCTACTTTGGTCCAGTACTCAATCAAAGTGGGCACCATCAACATCGAGAAAATCTGATCCACCTCAGGAAAATCCATTGGACATCATCGACATTTTAGATCAACTGTGATCAATCTACCAGACAGGTAAATCTTTGTATCTCCAGTCATTGTTCAAAATGATCTGACATTCTCTTTTGGTTTCTATGCAGTGAACCATCACCTTCAGTTGTCCAACGGTTGCCACCTAAAGGCCTCCGACGACATCATCGAAATCATCAGCAGCAGTCGTCCGACAGTTGCCACCTAAAGGTTTCCGACAACATCATCATTATCAGCAGCAGTCGTCCAACGGTTGCCACCTAAAGGTTTCCAACGAAATCATCACCATCTGCATTTGTCCAACAGTTGCCACCTAAAGGTTTCCGATGACATCATCACCATCTGTAGTCGTCCAACGGTTGCCACCTAAAAGTTTCCGACGACATCATCATCATCAGCAGCAGTCATCCAACGGCTGCCACTTGAAGGTTTCCGACGACGTCATCAACATCAGCATCAATCGTCCAACGGTTGCCACCTAAAGATTTCTGAAGACACCATCATCAGCATCAATCGTCCAATGGTTGCCACCTAAAGGCCTCCGACGACCTCACCAAGCTTCAGTCGTCCAACGGTTACAACCTAAAGGCCTCCAACGACATCACCAACATCATCCGGTCGCCATATAAAAGAGCACCGACAGCATCCATCTTCAAGTCAGGCAGACAGCATCTCAGGCTACTTTGACTTTCGTCCTATTCGGACTCGATCAAAGTGCGGGGCTCTCTGTAGATACCAGAATTTGCACCAACACAATTCCGACCCGTAAAAAATTCAGCAAGTCATTTGGGCTGGACACCGACATGGGTCATTGGGCCCATAGTGTTGACAAAATAAGCCCAACAGAACAAAGCAGGTCTCGTATTCACAATAAAACCCGCAGGGGTTTTAATAAATGGAAACAGCCCAGATGAAAGCAGGCCCATAAGCGTTCTCGGCCCGCGGGGGTTTTATACTCCATATGCAACGCGACGTTTCATTCGGCCATGTCAGCGATCCGTGCGTGATATTTTAAAACCCGCGGGGGTTTTCTCTCCAGAAGCTGGTACTAAAATCATCTTATACAAATTCCATGATTTTAGCCAACGCGGGTTGACTTGCATTAACTGCCTAAAACCTACGGGGGGTTTATGATTGCATGGATTGCATGGCATGATCATAGGGATCTATCCCCATGATTTTCCCTCCTAAAAACTTCACTCACTCACCTATAAATACCCCCCATTCTTCCACTCATTTCACCAACTATCATCATCCATATACCTAAACTCTCTCCATACTTCATCTCTAATACTCTCATAATTACCCTCATTATCATCACAAAACCCCTCTTATATCATTCTCTCAAATCATCCTTATACTCATCCTTCCATCCAAGTTCCAAGCCAAGGCTAAGTCAAGGAGTTCGACCGTTGCATTCGGGCATCCAATATCAAACAAGGTTCGCTTTCATTATTATTATTGTTGTGTTAATCATATAAATTGTACTTTAATTCCTCTACTTGTACATATTTTGTAAACGAAAACCGTAGTTTGTATTGCATGATGAGAATATAATTTTGTGAAATTAATTAAACTTCTCCCCGCTCTTTTTTTCATTTCAATGTCGATTTTAGTAAAGTATGTTTTCTAACAGGCGAATTCGAGATTTCTTATGATTCTCGGATTCGTAACCTTACCCCCTAACTTAGAATAGTGTTTCGTAAACCGGAGTTATTTCATTTTACGGTTTGTCGGTTTCCTTGAATCGGCTGGCGACTACTCCTAGCCAAGCATGCTTAACTGACGAGTTCCCAACAAATGAGCTACCATAAAAGAAGGTGCACCTTGGTGATATAAGTAATCATTTCAATCCTTTTAAGCCATACTTTAACCATATATCCGGGTTATTACAGAGTCGATAAGATGTCTGCCACCTCGTGAACGCCCTACACCTTATTGTATCATTGTACTGTTAACGCCCAATGATAGGCGCATTTCGATGAGATTTTCTAGTCTTTCCCGGTGTCGGTTTCAGCCTTTCTTGGTCTCGATTTTAGTCTTTCCCGGTGTCGATCATGATTTTCTAGTCTTTTCTGGTGTCGGTGATGATTTTCCAGTCTTTCCCGATGTTGCGGATGGTTTTCTAGTCTTTCTTGGTGTCGATAATGATTTTTTAGTCTTTCCCGAGTACTCTAGCTAAGTTGATTCAATGGTTAATGACTTTGCTAGAATTCCCCTTAATCAGTGATCGAATAGGTTCGATCATAGCCGAATTATTTGGTCCCACATGGTCACACAAGTCAGCGACTTGAAGGCAATGTGTATGTGAAAAAAGGTTCGAGACAATATGGGATTAGAACAAAGGAAAGCGCGAGGTCCGTTTCGGAGAGAACAGGGCCACCACGACCCGTGGTGGGCTTGGGTTTAGCAGAATTTGATTCTACGATCTACCACGGTCTGTGGTGAACCCCAGGCGCGCGTCCCACATCCGCGGAGGACCTCCTCTACCCCTTGTCTCTCCCATATATATATGTGTGACCCATAGGATGCCAAAGAGTGTCTTTCTATCCCATGAGGCCCGTTTGGGTAATCTCCCTTTGGAGATTTTGGGAAACCAAGAAAACTTTCTATGAGAAAGCTTCCGGTTTAAGACTACAAGGGTGATTCTTGGAGGTCCTAGAGTATGAAAGATTGATCGTATCTGATATGGTCTACATACTCATTCGGTCTCAATTAGATTGAGATTGGGCGGTCTAGCAGCCGGTTCTTAAGTGCTACTTGGACTGTTGTGGGGGACTCCTATTTTGGAGACTTCCCACTCGAAGTCCGGAGTGATGCATTCAAGAGCCGAAGAGACGCGTTCAAGACTTGAAGGCCTGCCGAGGCTTGTCTGTTCGAGAGACTTCCATGTAAATAGCTAAGCATCTGTTATCTATTTTCTTTCCTTTTATTTATTGTTTTGGGTACTTAGGGTAGATTACATGAAGTCTTGAGTGTTAGGACTTCTTCCGACCTAGTCGGGTAGGCCTAATTAGATTGAGCCCACCACCTTGTGGGCCTAGATTAGATTTGGACCCAGGGACCCCCCATAACCCAACAATGGTATCAGAGCTGTGGATAGCATGCTGTAGCTTTTAATGGTTTTCTCTTGCATGTTTTCAATCGTTGAATGCATATTAGGTTGATAGACTTTATTTATGCCCTTTATGTTTTTCATCTTGATGGATATAATCTGTTAGAATTTTTTCATGCTAGAATTAATTATTAATTTGGCATGTTGTAAAACCTTAACCTTAATTATTATTGTAAGGATCTTGTTTATTTGATAAACCTTGGTTATGATTGATTAAATGTTGGATTTTGGATATTTGGTTGATTTTCCTTTACGATCACTTATGGCTTTTCGGTATGTTGTGGGAAAGTCATGACCATGGAAAATTTGTTGTCTTGCCCATTGATTTGCATTTGAATCGTCACCCCTTGTTTGACAAGGAATCTTGAGCACGACACTAAGTGTCCTGTACGAGATTTTGGTGAAACTCATTGTCTTTCCTTACTCATTTTGAGCATCACGAGTAATGTTGCGTTAGACGTCATACCCGTGATGACTTTTTTTGATCGTTTTGGAATTGTTGAGGTAGGGCGTAGTTTGGGAAATGGCATGCGATGTCATACCCGAGCCTAGTGCCACCTCAAGTTTTCTTCAAACATGAAAACCTTAAGAAATTTGACATTTGAGCCTAAAATGCTTAGACTTGAAAATTCGAATTCTGCAACTTCTCGGTTAAATTGGATTTAACCTGCAATTGAGCACCAGGTGATTCCAGTTAAGCACTACACTAAGGGAAGCGTCAATTATGGAAAATTGACTATCAACCAATCAGTTGGGCATAAATAGATCGTTTGTAGAGTTAATCGTGGGTGATTCCATTCGATACTCTGTGAAATGATCCTCAGCGTGATAATGTATTAACTGAGTTAAATTTGCTTAATTTTGAAAATTTAGCGAATGAGTATGTGTCTAGCCCTTGAAATTTGGAATTTCAAGAAGGAAAGTGTTTCCTGTCTCACCTAAAACTGTTTTAGGTTGGAGATTTAACCTCTATAAAATTGGATTTTATTGAGTTGTTTACATGCATTTATTCTTGCAATGTGGTTGAGATAGCAGGTGTTGCTGAAATTGTTTTGGCTAATGTTTGATGTTAGTTTGATGTGTTGATTGTTGGAAGTCTTCTATAATTGTTATTGAAGCAGGGTTGACATATATGTGATATGTCTTGACATATATGAGATATATCTGGTTGCAATGCTACCAAAGATGTTTGCTTGAATCGCATGCGCTCTTAGTATTCTCATAACTAGTTGGTTTTATCGGTCTGTATACTAGGTTGGGTGAAATATGGCCTGCATGCCATCGATTTTGAATATATTTAATTAGATTTGATTAAATTTGTAATTTGTATTTGAAATCGTTGTAACCTCATGAGATGTGGGCTGCTTGTAATACTTGTGTATGGGATATCATGTTAAGTGGGAGCCCAAGGCGATAAAGATGTCAATTCAAGTGGGAGCTTCGACTATCGATGTTGCAAAGTTTCAAGAAGGTATTCTTGAAAGTGTTAAAGAGGAATACTTGAAGAGTTCAAGTTAGAGTCCTTTAAGTTTTGAAGAAGGAGTTCTTGAAGACATGAATACTAGCTTGGCTTAGTTAAATTGTTTAATTAAATCTAGATGGCCATACTAGGAATTTTAGTTTATGCTTTGAATGGTTCTTAGCATGTTTTATCATTTTATTATGTCTATCATGCTGGATTCTATAGTGTCACCTAGAATCGCATGTTTAGAATAATAAAATTTTTATTCTCAAAATATGAACGTACAATTGCTCACCCTAATGAATACCACTTGGATCATGGGAAGTCACTGCCAAAGCATGTCATCCATGGATCATTAACAAGTTGGGTGGGAGTTAGGTCAGTTCATAATGACGTGCTAGAGGGTCTAGAGTCATAAGCAACAAAGAGAGGTGTTGTATGAGATACACACACTCTAGCCAAGAGTCATTTAGAACGATTGATCATGAGAAGATCTACCTTAAGTGAAGGACACGAGGTTTATCTGGGCTAAAGCCCACTTTATGTCTCTTTGGCCTGTTGGATCTTGGTTACGTTAAAATACTAATGAGAGTTAAATGTGTTTTAATGTTGGAATTAAAATGGTTTAGTTTCTTAGTTATTGATGAATAAGTCTAAAATGAATTGTTTGGCTTGTAGATTCTTAAAGTTATACGATATTTCCTTCTCTCTTCAATGTCGCTATCTTCTTGTGAAGGAGAAGCTTTTTGTTCCCAATTACTTGAATTGGCAACACGACTTGAGAAATGTTCTCAAAGCTGGAAAGAAAGATTCGTTCTTTAGAAGGCAAAAAAGCATCCAGCCTGCCAATAATACCTCAGGTGCTAAGAAAGCCAAATGGAAATGTCATGTTGATGACGATATCTAAATGGCATTTTGATGTTGGAAAAATGTGCCCCTTGACCTTCAAAAGTTGTTTTGGGTCATGGTGTCTTTGGACATCATCTCTCAATTTGGAAGCGTTTTGTGAAACATGCTGAAATTGAAAAGTATGAGACCATCTACCAGATTTCCATAATCTAAGCTGGAGGTTGGCAAGCCCATTGGGCTTCATGTGTTGAAGGTGATTGGTAACTTGAACAACATGAAATGGTTGGGTTTCCCTGTAGCCAAAAGGTTGGCTACTGGTAGGATATTATGCTTGTTGCATGATGGGTTTCGTGCTTTTAGGATGAAATGTTCCATGCAAAGGCATAATTAAGAACAGCTTGTTGACTTGCATGAGATGCTAGTTTCAGCTGAAAGGGACATAAAAGAAGCACTTGAGGCTACCGGAGGATGTTCCCAATGTCAGAAAGGGAAAATGGTTTAAGAAACCTGCTAAATTAAGAAAAGGCCTTAATGATCCGGAAGACAAAGGCAAACCTGGTTTCTTAAGCTTGAGATTATATGAAAAGGCTTACTCGTTGTGCTTGATGCATTTGGAGTCTAGAGATGTGATCTCGAGTTCGAGTATAAACTGTGACTGAACACAATCTTACTATCTATACTTTTGGGTATTGGATACCGACTGTGAATCACACATTTGCCCAAACTTTCATAACCTCTAAGCACTCGTGCCTCTTCATGTTGGGCTACAAACCTACCAATCAAGAGGTCTTTCGCACTAAGGCCTTGATGACATGTCAAAAGAATGAATATAACCCCCCAACACTCATAGAGACAAAGCCTTACCCATTCACTTTAAATGGACAATTTATAAGGCAAGGAGATAACTATCCTTGGTATGGATTTTCAAAACCGCGTTACATCAATGACTTTCGTGTTCTCGTCCTTGAGATCTTCAATGACTACATGTGATACTTCGGTGAAGGAGGAGAAACATGCTAGCATTCTGAAGCCTAATGAGCAACCACCGGTCGAGTGGACACATATCCTTGGAAGAAACATGTTTGGGCTACTGTTTGGCCAAGAACAAGTGGAAGAGAAGAAGGTTGATCTGTTGGTTGCTGTGTTGTCCAATCTTGAGTTTGATCCAAGCAATATGATCTATGCTGACGAGAATCGTCATGAAGTGTCTTGGGTCGATTCTGCCGACAATAAATTTACCCTAGTGTTAATTAGGAGAACCTTATATACGGACCTGCTTGGGAGAGGGGTAGAGGGGAGTTAGGAGGGGTTAAGGAGGGTACCTACTCCTCCTTACTCCTGCTTGGTAAGAGAGTGAGGGAGGGTAAGGGAGAGTAAGAGGGATTAGGGTTTACTCTCATTTACACCTCTCTACCCTTGGTTTTTTAACACCCCAATTTGGGGTGTAAGCTAGTGTTCAATATAATTATATCATATATAACATAGAAAATGACCATTATACCCCTAACCATAATGTACATGTATTATATTGTATTACATATATTATGAAAGGGTAAATATGTCTTTTAATATTTTACTCTTATGAACTCTCCAAATGTTCTCCCAAGAAGGGGTAACATCTTACTCTTATGAACCCTCCCATACTCTCACTCTCATTTACTCTTATGAACTCCTACTCCCCATTTTTAACTCTCCTCCCAAGCAGTAAGGTCCTGTCTATATCGAGCACTAGTGGGTCTATAGTTGAGTCTAAATCAGCTAGGATTAGCCCTATGACTGGTGTTTTTGTATCCGTTCCAGCATTCGATAAAGTAATGTTTCTGAGTATCTCAAGTCTCATTCGCTTCCCTTAAACTGTTGTGCTAATAATTAAAAATTTGATGTCGAACCTTTAAAAGATTTTAATGAATTAACACAAGCTATGGATGAGCATGAGAATCGTCTAGCGACAGTAGAAGAAACCATCACCATCATTAACTCTGGAGGAGCAACAAGAGTTCTCTGAGCTCTTGAAAGAGTTTTTCAATGTCTTCACCTGGTCTTATAAGGAGATGCCCGGGATTGATAGGGATATCTCCGAGTGATATAAATGATAACATAATTATAACAACTATAGCAGAAAGCGGCCATTCTATGCATAATTCTATATTTATAAATATGATTTTTTTTCCTTTATAAGTAACAATAATCTCCAAAGTAATGAAAGATACATTTATAATAATCTAGATATGCTTAAATACAACTTAAAGTGATTTATGTGTAAAATTCAAGATAGTTAACAATCATCTTAGTTCAAGATATTATCATTTTCAGAATCCTATTTATATACTTTTTCAGGAAAAGGGACAGTTATATTTACTTAATCAGCTTATAGTATATCTTACCAAAGCTACAAGCTAAGCAAGGGAAAGCAGACATTCCCTGTAAAGACAAAAGCAAAATACAAGGGTAATAGAACATAGTCACGGGAAGCTTCAACTTCCAAAAAATGCAAAAACCCCAGCTGGAAAAACCAAAAGTACTAACCTTAATCCTAGAGTTAGAGAAAATGTTTTTTTTTTAAAAAAAAAAAGACTAATAAAACACAAAGGATTGTGTACCGAATAAGGACTTTGTAGATTGACACATGAAGGCCCATTAAAAAGTTGGACTTAACTGTCAAGTTCTTGCATTTCTTGTTGATGAGTGCGGACTCCTTACATACCAACAGGTTTGCTCATCTAGTTGCAAAGCTAGATTATTGGAGGATGGATGGATGTTGTGGATGACCATATTATCTTCTTGATCGTCTCCAACCTCTACTAACATGGCCACAGCTAGGGTAATGAAACATTGAACAAAGTTGATGAACATGAACCGATCTTTGTTCCAAGTCCAGATTAATGTAATCCAGTCTCCTCTCCCAAGCCACTTTCAGCACAAAAGATAAAGTGAACAACATGGCATGGGTGACGTACATTTTAATGGATATACCAACATTCCAGTTCAGATAATTGTCCCTAATTACAACACCACCCAAGAAGTGAATTCGATCATAACTTTTGCACTTATCAATGTTGATTTTCAATATAGGCTCATACGACAATCCAACCAATCACATTTTCTTCCTTTCTAAATAGGTAATCTTGAATCATCTTGACATCATGAGTGTAAGAGTGAAAATTATAAACAACAATCATAAAATGAGAGATTTGATTTCTGAAAACAATCTTATACCTGTAATTCTATAAACACTAGCAAGTTATAGCAAACCGCACTACCATTGATTATCCTTGTTCACATCCTTAATAACTCACTCCTTCCAATTAGTGTCATTGTAAAAGTTGATAAAGAAATGAGTATTTTCAAAATTCCTCCGCCATGTCTGTTGCCAAACTATGATTGCCATAAGGCAATCACGAAAGAGATGCATGTGAGATTCTCTGTCCAAGCTACAACACACAACAAAATAGGGTTTAACGCTTGAATTTTAAATTAAAGTGTGTCACCCATTGGCAAAGACTCCCTTTGACATACGACACAAGTGATGTTCAACCTTAGCATTAGTAAGGAGTTTCCAAATTTTATTGAAAGGAATTAATGGCTCTCTGGAGAACTCCTTAAGAAATTTATAAGTAATGATATCTTGTATATTAGGATTAGTTGGTAAATGATAACTAATGATTTCAGTCCCAATATTTTTGGGAACAAAACGATTTAGGTACTCCAAATCCCTTTTTCCATTTTTAATGGATTCACAAACTCTAGCAGGTTCGATGAGGTCAAGAGGTTGATTTGTCATGGACTTTATAGTAGGCCCAACCTTTAGCTAATTATCAAACCAAAGTGTTATAGCTTGCCCATCCCCAATTTTAGAGATAACATTTTGTAGAATAAAAACCTTAGTTAGCAGCACACTTTTCCAAATGGGGAAGTTGTGAGGTTTTGGGATACCAAACTAAAGCTTGAAATTGTGAAGATATTTGTTCCATATTAGTTGAATCCAAGGGGTTGAGTGTTTTTGGTAGGAGTCTCATAATTGTTTGACCAAAAAGGCTTTATTCCAAGACAATAAGTCTTTGAACCCTAGTTCCTCCTTCCCTTAGGCAGGCAAAGAGATTGCCATCCAACCAGAGCTATGCTACGAAGGTCGGCAAAGCTCTAAAACTATCAAGTGGGTTTCATCTGAAACATAGCATTACAAAAGCATACAACTATAACAATTTTATTTTTATTGCTTTTATTTTGGCTAACCGAAGTAACGCTAATGTTACTTGAGTCAACTTGTTTTCCCTGTTCAAGATCACGGTGAGGTGTGTAATAACTAATATAAGATCATTTACAACCCTAAAACTTATGTTAAGTATTTAAGATTTTTATATTATCATAATATATACTCCCTACGTCTCAAATTGTTTGTCCTCCTAACTACTTTGCCAAAACCAAACCACATTGGTGATGAGATGTAAATGTTTTGAGTTGCCTAAATCGTCCCTCAAAATCCCATTTTTTTTATAGAAAAAGATGAAAAGTGTTGGAATTCTAAATAAACTTATTTATTAAGTTTAAAATGCGAATAACAACTGTTAAAATTATAAATATGACAAGCAAAAAAGGGACATGGACATTACTTATTGTTAATAACAAATTGGGACAAAAATATTACTAAATCTTACCTTTATGAAATTTATTTGTACAATAGTACTCCCTCCGTTCTTTTTTATCTATCACTTTAACTAACTTTCTCGTTTCATATTATCTGTCACTTCTAAATTCCAATGAAATATATTAAGTATTTATCTTTTTATTTAACCTTAAAGAATATGCTTTTTTCTTGTTTTTGTTAACTGATTTTATTACTGTTGCTTTTTTCTTGTTTTTATCTGAATTTACTTTCTCTTCCCAAAAAAAAAAGTAAAAGTCTACTTTCCCATTTCATTCCATTGCAAATTACACGAAAAGCATTCAAACCCTATAGACTCTAATGGCCGACCACCAGAGCACCGATTGTCTCAGCGTTGGGCCATTGAGAGCTCAAATTTGATTGACAATGGCGAAATTAGTACCGGTTGGAGTTCCATCATTGACATTCGCACATAGCCCTAGCAAAAATCCCTACAATTTCTTTATGTCCCCTCCCCCTCCTATTCCTCTGTTTCAACCATCTTTCTTGTCTTGGCTGCCATTATTGCCACCATATTTGCTGCCTTCCTAATTATCTTCTACTTCGCCGTCATCTCCCATCTCAAGCACCGCCGGCGACAGATCCACCACCAGTGCTACCATCCCGACGCCCAAGCTCGACTCGGATAATCGGGACTAGACGAAGTCTTCATCTGGGAAATCACGGTGTTCAAGTACAGGAAGGATGAAGGGTTGATCGAGGGGGCTGATTGTACGATCAAAAAAAGATTATCTATTGAGCCCTTCAATTTGTCACAAAGAAAAAGAGGAGAGAGACATAGATACTCCAGGCACAAATGCAAGGAGGAGAAAACGAAGAGTTTACTGTATTAAATGAGTTGAGGTGTTTATGGAAAATAGAGTTAACTAACCCATGTGATTTTGTATTATTGGTTTTCCCCCAATTGATTGAAACGACGGATAAATTAAGACAGAGGGAGTAGTGTTTAAGCAAAAAGTATGTGTAAAGTTACTATTTCTAAATAAAGGTATGTCATATCATTTAGTACCACCTTGTCTTATATTACTTCCAATTTGTATTAATTTTTCTATATTTTGTCAAAAATTTAATACACATAAATGGGTGACACATCTAAAATGCGAAATCACAAGTCATATCAAAATGTAGAGATGTTAGGGAAATTTAACAAAGCTATTATTTTTTAAATCCCTCATTGTAAACACTAAGTGTTTAAAGTTTTTTATGTTACCGTAATAAACATTAAATTCACTTTTATGAAACTTATTTGTACCATGATGATGTCTAAGTTAAGTTATTTTAAAGTTAGTATTCCTAAATAATAGTGTCTCACATGTCATATTGCCCCAACATTCTTTGTGTTACTCCAAATTTGTGTTCATTTTCATATGCCAAAAATTTAATACAATTGTACAAATAATTGGCGCCCACATTTAAAATGTGGATCATAAGTGTTTCGATTTTTAGCAACAAGCTAAATGATGATGATACACTTCTTACCCCAAAGCACTCTTTCACTAAAATAATATTTCTTATGATTTTTGAAGCTAAATTTTTTAATAGTGACCATTAATTATCAATTATAAAAAAATTTGGATGTGCTAATTACATCGATGATCGTCTTGTAAACGGTCCTTATTGTCCGAACAAAACCGAATTGTCCAGCTATTGAGATCAATCCTAATTTGGTGTATATTCTTTGTATCTTTTCCTATCTTAGTTTCCTAATTATTAGACTTTTGTATAGGAAAGTTGAATATTGTGTTGCACCCTTGTATAGGAAGTTTTAGGCAACAGTGTGTATATATTAATGGGATAGATGGCTGAATAAGGGGTGTGAAATTATCTCCCAACCAAAGTCTTTGTTTGATCTTGTTATGGTATCAGAGCCATGGCGGATGACAAAGGAACACCAAAAATTGAAGATGTGAAGAAGACCGTATCACCATATGATTTGAACTCAAATGATAATCCGGGAAGTATTATCACTCCAGTTCAATTTCAAGGTGATAATTATAAAGAATGGGCAAGAGCTGTGTGGATTTCGTTGAGGGCTCGCCGCATGCAAATGGGTGTTTATCGAAAGAAAGATTGCCAAGCCTGCTGACAATTCACCGAACTTGGAGGATTGGTGGACAGTGCAGTCCATGCTTGTGTCATGAATCTTGAACATCATTGAACCGAATTTGCGTTCAACCGTATCTCATACGGAGAATGCAAGGGACCTGTGGCTGGATATTCGAGACCGTTTCTCTGTTGCAAACGGACCTCGGATTCAGCAATTGAAGGCAGAACTTGTCGGCTGCAGACAACACGGGATGGCCATAGCTTCGTATTATGGGAAGCTAAAGAGCCTGTGGAATGAGTTGATCGATTACGATCAGATTCCGACTTGTAGCTGTGGAAAGTGCAAATGTGAACTCGGGCCGAAGATAGGCAAGAAACGAGAAGAAGAAAAAGTACACCAATTTCTCATGGGATTGGATGAGAATGTGTACGAGACGGTGAGATTAAATCTACTAGAAACCGAGCCTTTGCCAACGTTGAATAGAGTGTACTCAACTCTAATTTAAGAAGAGCGGGTCCAACATATGACAAGAGCCAAGGATAACGTACCAGAACTCATGGCCCTCGCAGCAAAGGCATCAGTCCGGCAAAGGGATCGAGGGGAGCCTCGAGATAGTGACACAGACAGGGGAACTTTATGTTCTCATTGCAAAAAGGCTGGACATGATTCAACGAACTGTTTCAAGTTGATAGGGTATCCAGATTGGTGGGGTGATCGTCCTCGCGACTCAATGGCAGTGGGCAAAGGCAACGTGAATGGAGGTCGAAGAAAAGTTGTTCCTGTCAAGGCCAATACAGCACAAGATGCAGTAGGGGCAAGCATGTCAAGTGGAGAGAAGCGAGGGGCACTGGATCTGGACCCATAACAATGGCAATTTCTTATGGAGCTAGTTGATTCACACAAAGCCAATGTTACTGAAAAATTGTCCAGTAAGACCAAAAATACTTCATGGATTATTGATACATGAGCTTCTAATCATATGACCGGAAGCTTGGAACAAGTAAAAGGAGTGCAACAAATACCAACTTGTCCTATAGGTCTGCCAAACGGTGGCCAGATTCTTGCCACCAAAGAAGGGTCAATCCAGTTAGATGGAAATTTATCTTTGTCAAATGTCCTATATGTTCCGGGTTTAGCCTGTAATTTAATATCTGTGTCGCAGCTAGTTGATGAATTCGACTGTATTGCAGCTTTTGACAAACATATGTGTGTTTTACAGGACCGTACCTCGAAGATGCCGATTGGCACGGGTGATCGTAAAGATGGACTTTACTACTTCCAAAGCAAGAAGTGCATAAAGGCTCATAGTGGAAAGAAGTTGGTTCGCTTGAGTTATAGCATTCCAGATTGGGACATCCTTCCTTCAAAATTACCAAGTTAGTTCCTAACGTGGGCATTAGTAGCAGTAGAAAGAATTGAATAAGCATTGTGATATTTATCATCGTGCAAAACAAACTAGAGACAGTTTTCCTCTTAGTGAAAATAAAGCGTCTGCTTTGTTTGAGTTAATTCATTGTGATTTACGGGGTCCGTATAAAACTACATCGTCCTGTGGTGCTCGCTATTTTTGGACAATCGTTGATGACCTGTCTCGGTCAACTTGGATCACTTTATTAATTGATAAGAAGGAAGTGTCTCAAACTTTGAAGAATTTTTTTGCCATGGTTGATAGACAATTTAACAAGCATGTTAAAATTGTGAGAAAGTGATAACGGAACTGAGTTTGCTTGCTTGAAAAATTATTTCCTTGAACATGGGATAAATTTTCAAACTTCATGTGCTGGAACACCACAACAAAATGGTAGGGTTGAACGGAAACACCAACACATTTTGAATGTGGCTCGAGCTTTGCGGTTTCAAGGCCATCTTCCCATTAGTTTTTGGGGGTAATGTATGCTGACGGCAGGTTACTTAATAAATCGGACACCTTCTATAGTTTTAGGTGGCAAGACACCCTATAAGATTTTATATGGTCGTTTACCCTCTTATGAGCATCTTAGGGTATTTGGGTCCTTATGTTATGCACACAATCAAGATGCAAGAAGGGATAAATTTGCAAGTCGTAGCAAACGTTGTGTTTTTGTTGGGTACCCTTATGGGAAGAAAGGATGGAGATTGTATGATTTAGAGAGCAAGAAATTTTTTGTTTCACGAGATGTCGATTTCTATGAGACTGAATTTCCTTTTGATTTGAAACTACTGGTGACAGTCACATGAAAGAAGTAATATCAGATGCTCTAGAAATAAGTCATACGGATGGAAATCATGAATGTATACAGCAAGGGTCGGGGGTTATGGATGGATAGACTCATGAAAGAACATATTCATCTGTTGTTGAGGATGAACAGGAAGTGGTTGATCCAAGAAATGAAGGACCTAGGGATAATGAGGTTGACTCATGGTCTCCAGAAACTGTACAACCTGTAGAGACATCTACACTACCTGACACTTCGACTCATTCTCGAGAGTTAGTCTCAATTCAACCTACCGGTCAGGTGTGCAATGATCAATTGGGACGAGGACATCGCAAGAAGGAGCCTTCGATATGTTTGCGAGACTATGTTGCACAAACCACCTGGAAATTGAGTCCATCTGATCGCCCATCTGTGTCACAACATCTTCCAAGTATATCATATCCTATAACACACTATGTAAGTGAAAGAACCCTAGAGGGGGGGGGGTGAATAGGGTTATTGAACTTTTCTGCACAAATCACAACTTGACAAGGACGTTAGGTTCTCGGTCTAAACAGATTGAGAACTTCCTTCACACATAATAGAATTAGAATGAATAAAGGACAAATAATATATAACTGAATAACCTCCTTTATTGCACTGATCAGAGAGATAACCTAAGGTAAAGGACCTTAGGTATTACAACAGACCAAGCGCCTTACAATGGACGCTTCTTATTGTCTGGAAAGGCCTTCATAGTAAGGCGTTTCAACTGCTTTACAGTAAATGACCTTTGCAGTGATCAGCGGCTGTAATCCCAAAGGTGAATGTCCTTAGGGATTCAGACAAGCCCAGAAAACTTCGAACAGTTTCTGGGTAGCTTACACAGATTCTCAGAATTCTTCACCCACCAAATTCGATTTGGTGTTTACACATATAGAATCCTAATTCCGTCTAGGATTCGATCACGAAAGCCTAACACAACTCTAGATCCGTTAAGAGTTTGATAGCACTCTCAATATGAACACTCGAACACCTCACTCAAACTCAAGAACACACTCTTGGTTGAACTCTCGATTTCTTCCGTGGAATCGAATGCCTTTCTTTCCCTTGAATTCTTCTATTTAAATTGGTTATGCTGCGCTTGTATCCGTTGGAGAGGATTCTGTTCCTTGCTCCACTTTCTCTTCATAGCGTAGACAAGATTTGCTTCCCTTTTTCGGCGCGATCTTCTGGGAGATTTCTTCCAATCTTTATCTTCGATTTTACCTGCACAGTGGTTAAGGAAATTAGTCTGATTCACATAGTAAATGGGGGAAGGAGAGATTCTTGCCTAATTGGAGAACTTCCCTGAGCAAGTGTCGTCTTTTGTCTTTCACTTTAAAACCCAGTGAGCAGCGCCAATGTTCTTCAGTTCTGTTGACGTAGATGTCCTTGATGTGCATTGGGAGAATGTCCTTTGCTCTGTTCTAACAGGGGTTCTTCAATCTCCCCCTTTTTTAGTGAAAGACAAAACTAGATACAAGCAGATACAAGCATAGTACGTGCAGCATATATTCAATGTAAATGCAACCAGATCATTCATACAGGGATATAGCAAAATAGTAAGAGATAGTTTAGTGTTTACAGCCCTGTAAAAAAAACATACTATGCTATACTACGCATAGATCATCTCCCCCTTTTTGGCTTTCAAGCAAAAAGGGAACAGGACGAATGTTTGGCAAAAAAATTTGAAAATAGAGAAGGAGGAGCACAATGTTTAGGACTGGGGTTCTGTGGGGGTGTTGTCAGGGGCAATGGTCGGGGAGCTTGGGATGGGGGTGCTTGGTACAGTCTGCATGCCTGCTGGAGCAACATTCTTCAGAGTGGAGATGGCAGCAGTGATGTCATTGCGTGCCTCTCGAAGGGCCTTGACCTCACGTTGTAGATGGCAAACCTCTTGATGAAGGACCTCTATGGCAGAGTTGATGCTGGCAAGATGATTTTGGAGGGCGTCAGAGGCATCTTTTGCTGCAGCAGCAGAGTGCGAGGCTTCTTCAGCTTTGATCTCATCCAAATGAAGCCATAAGCCATTTGGTTGCTGCTGGTATCCAAGGGTAATGAGGAGAGAGGGGCCAATTGTAGGTAAGTTGAGGGTGGACTTTTCAGCAGTGTCAAGGGGAACATGACACTAGCGAAATATCTTGGTGAGCAAGTTCCCATAGGGCAGGGGGCCGGAAGGAGAGGCGGCTGCTTTTAGAAAATGTTGAACGACCAGTTCACCAATGTCAGGATGACGATTGTTGAGGACGTTCAGGATAAAGATAGCGCAGGCTTCATTGATGGTTTCCTTGTTCGTACCCCGGGGAAGGATTGTCCGAACTAGGGTATAATAGAGGAAACGGGCTTCAGACTTTAGACCAGTGTATTGGGTGTTTTTCAGTTCAGTGGGTCGAGCAAATTGTCGGCGGAGTTCTTGTTTGGGGTCTGAAGGAATGGGTAAAGGTGGTTTGGTTGGGCTGGGTTGAATGTGAAGAAGACGCTCAATGAGGGTTGGTGTCAGCAGAATTTCAACCCCAGAGACAAGGGATTTTACGGATAGACGTTTAGTCTCTGGGATGAGGTTGGCAAAGAATTCAACAATGAGGGATGGATAAATTACCGGTTCACAGTCGAAGAAGGTGTCGCAGCCAAGGTCCTTCAGGGTTGAAAATGAAGGAAAGATGGTGATTTGAATGGCACTATGATTATCACACTTGATGGGGATTTTTGAGAGGGTGATCCCGAGGTCCTTTATGTGCTGTTTGATCCATAAAATTTGAGCACAGCATGCCCCGGCTGCTATATATTCTGCTTCGGCAGTCGAAAGGGCAACGGCGTTTTGTTTCTTGGACTTCCAGGAGATTAAGGAGAAACCAAGCATTTGGCATCCTCCAGAGGTGCTCTTCCTATCAGTCCTTGAGCCAGCAAAGTCAGCATCTGTGTATCCAATGAGGTTTAGTGTGTTGTTTCTAGGATACTATAGACCAAGGTCCTTGGTGCCTGCAAGATACCTTACAATCCTTTTGACAGCGATCAAGTGAGATTGTTTGGGAGCACTTTGAAAGCGTGCACATAGGCACACACTAAACATAATATCTGGACGACTTGCAGTTAGGTAAAGTAGAGATCCTATCATACCTCTATATTGCTTATCAGGAACGTCCTTACCTTGTAGATCCTGATCAAGTTTCAATGTGGAGGACATTGGGGTGCTGCAGTGTTTAGCATTCTCTAATCCATATTTCTTCAGAAGCTCCTTGACATACTTACTTTGGTTGAGAAAGATGCCGTCATAGTTTTGTTTGATTTGCAATCCAAGGAAGAAACTTAGCTCTCCCACGAGACTCATTTCAAACTCTTTGCTCATTAGGTCAGAGAATTCCTTCACTAGATACTCATTAGTAGCACCAAATATAATGTCATCTACATAAACTTGAATTATAGTAGAGTTCTGACCTGAGGTTTTGATGAAGAGAATCTTGTCTATGAGACCTCTTGTGAATCCATTCTTGAGAAGAAAAGCACTTAGTCTCTCATACCAAGCTCTGGGAGCTTGTTTCAAGCCATAAAGGGCCTTCTAAAGTCTGTAAACGTGTGTGTCTGAATTCTGTTCGAATCCAGGAGGTTGTTCTACATAAACTTCTTCTTTTAGGTAACCGTTTAGGAAGGCACTTTTGACATCCATCTGATATAGTTTCATGCGACTTGATGCAGCATAGGCAAGGAGTATTCGAATGGCCTCAAGTCTTGCAACAGGTGCAAAGGTTTCTTCATAGTCGATGCCTTCTTCTTGGTTGTACCCTTTGGCAACTAGTCTTGCCTTGTTTCTTGTGACTGTGCCATGTTCATCTAACTTGTTACGGTAGACCCACTTTACACCAATGACTGGATGATGCATGGGTCTTGGAACAAGTGTCCATACTTTGTTGTGCTCGAATTGATTGAGTTCTTCTTGCATAGCTAGGATCCAGTTGCTATCTTTTAGGGCTTCGTCAGGTCCTTTAGGTTCAATCTGAGACACAAACGCATGAAAAGCACAAAAGTTTCTAAGAGAGGATCGAGTTCTAATACCTGTTTCCAGACCAGAAAGGAGGTTGTCGGCTGGATGAGCAGGTTTGAATCTGAAGGTCCTTGTTGACTCCTCGATGTTATGTTGTGCGTTATCAATCAATTGAGGAGTTCCTGTCAATGAAGGTCCTTGCTCTTCATTGGAGGAATGTTCTTGTTCAGTACTTGAGGAGGGACCTTGTTCTTCCTCATGCGAAGGTCCTTGGGCCTCATTTTCCTCATCTTCTGAAGTTGATTGCAAGGAGTCATCTGGATGAGGTTCGTCATTTTGTTGGTGAGGACTTTGCTGAAATTCACGAGGAGAATCCTCGTTATCATCATCTTGATGGATCTGGAATTTGATTGAGGACCTTTCTGATGGGGTGGTGGAAGTTTCATCGAAGATGACATGGATTGATTCTTCCACCTTTCTAGATGCTTTAAGATAGATTCTATAGGCTTTGCTGGTTAGTGAATAACCAACCAAGATACCTTCTTCACTTCTTGGTTCAAATTTGCTTAAGGCCTTCTTGCCGTTGTAGTGAACAAAGCATTTGCATCCAATGGCCTTGAGATGACCCACATTAGGTGTTTTACTTTTGAACAGCTCATAGGGTGTTTTCTTCATGAAGTATCTTATGGAGCATCTGTTGAGAATATAATTTGAAGCATTTATAATTTCAGCCCAAAGAAAGAGGGGTAGGTTGTTCTCACAGATGATTGTTCTGGCCATGTTTTCCAGCGTGCGGTTCTTCCGTTCAACCACATCATTTTGTTGTGGTGTCCTTGGGGCAGAGAAATTATGTGTGACCCCTTCTTGATCACAGAATTTTCCAAATTGATCTCGATTATCAAATTCTCTTCCATGATCTGTTCTTATAGACACCAGATTGAGTCCTGTAAGGACCTTGAGTTGCCTGTATAATTTCTCAAATTCTGGGTAGGCTTCTATCTTATCCTTCAAAAACAAAACCCAGGTAAATCTAGAATAATCATCAATAATGACTAGTATGTATGAACGTCCTCCTAGACTTTTGTATGGAATTGGTCCACAGAGGTCCATGTGCAATAATTCTAGACATCTAGAGGTGGTTACTTTGAGATACAGGCTTGAAGGATGCTCTGGTCTGTTTTCCTCTAGTGCATGCATCACATACTTTGTCACGAATGAAATTTTGAGGTGGTAGTCCTCTAACTAGGCCTAGGCGTTTTAGCTTTTGAAGTGTTTTCATGTTCATATGTCCTAGTCTACGATGCCATAACCAGGTTTCATCTGATGCAACTCTAAGACAGGTAAGGTCCTTGGTCATATACTCACTAAGGTCAATAACATACACATTGTTCATCCGATGACCTTTAAGGACTATTTCATGAGATTCCTTTTCTACGACACATGAGTTCTTATTGAACCAAACTTTATAACCTCTATCACAAAACTGAGAAATACTTAAAAGATTGTATTCTAAACCTTCTACATAATATACATCATTTATACAGTTGGTTGAGTCCTTACCGACCTTGCCTACTCCAAGGATCTTCCCTTGGCTTTTGTCTCCAAACGTTACCTTCCCACTTCTGATGTCTTTGAGTTCTCTGAATTTGGTTGGATCTCCAGTCATGTGCCTTGAGCATCCGCTGTCCAAATACCAGAGGTCGTTGTGAGCCCTGAGACATACCTGCACTGAAGGACATTATACCTTTCTTTGGACCAGGAGGTTTATGAAGGGTTTCTTTGTTTGGGGGAACTGGTTTGTTGTTTGGCTTCTTTGGAACCCACTTTGCCTTGGTTCTTGGTTTGGGTATAGGTGTGGGTTTATGAGTAGGTAAGGTTTTTGGATCAGTTCTGGGTGAACCAGGTTTATCTGTAGAGGTTTTCTTCTCAGGATTTATGATCAATTGAATCTGGTCTACTTCTTGATTCAAGATGGAGTTCAGCTCTTTTCGGTTCTGTATCATTTCATTTCTCATGCTGACATTATCAGAGGTAAGGTGTTTGATTATCTCCAATTGGGTTTCTATGGTTTTGGAGTTTGTTTCAGTAATTCTAGTGAGATATTGTACTTTGTCAGTGAGGGTTGCAATGTAGTCAAGCAGATTAAGCAATCTTGGTTTCAAATTGTGTGAAGGACATTTCAGAAAGAGATCTGTAAATACCTCATCACTGTCATTTATCCCTGTTTCATCTGCTTGTGTTTCTGTAACGTCCTTTGCCATGAGACAAAGGTTTGCAATCTCCTCAGATTCACTTTCACTGCCTTCACTTTCGCTCCATGTGGCAACCATAGCTTTGCTGCCTGACCTTTTTCCTCTGAGGTCGCTTTGCTCCTTGACTTTCTTTACATAAGGACATTCTCTGACCAAGTGATCTGTAGCACCACAAGCAAAGCATTTGTATTCATTATCATCCTTGGTTAGTGTTTTACCTTTGGGTGAAGGTCGTTTGGATGATGACTCTCTTAGGTAACCACGAAATCTGGGATTTCTTCTGTATAGTCGTCTGAATCCTTTGGCTAGCATGGCCATGGTTTCTTCATCTTCATCCTCTGATTCATCTTCTGGTTCCTTGGTGCTTTTGAGGGCAATGTCCTTGATCTGATTTCTTTCAGGCAGTCGTATCTCATAGGCAAGGAGTTTTCCTATCAGCTCTTGAGCTTGAGGTTTCCAGATTTTGGGCTTCTTCAATGGCAGTCACCTTGGAACCCCATTTGTGCTCAGGCAGGCATTGAAGGATCTTGTTCATCTGCTCTTCATCTGTATATGTCTTCCCAAGAGATTTGAGATGGTTGATTATGGCACTGAATCTCTTGAACATGGATTCAATAGATTCATTTTCTTCCATCTTGAAGCCTTCATACTTTTGAACAAGCAGATTGATCTTGGTCTTTTTTACTTGATTTGTTCCTTCGTAGGTAGTGACCAAGTAGTCCCATATCTGTTTAGCTGTATCAAAATTTGATACCCTTTCAAACTCGTTAGAATTAAGACTACAAATTAAAAGATAGTGTGCATGAGTATTCCTTTTTGCTTGCTCTTTTTCTTCTGCTGTATACTCAGATCTTAGCTTGTCACTCTGTGTTCCATCCTCAGCAGTCTTTTGAGGAGTAGGATAATTGCCATCTCTGACTATGTCCCAAATGTCCTCATCTTGATTTCTCAAGAAGATTTCCATTTGGCGCTTCCACACTCGATAGTTGTCACCTGTCAGCAAAGGTGATCTGTTCCATGAACGTCCTTGGCTTAAGTCACCCATGTTGTGATCTCCCATGATCTTTGCCACAGAGCGGTTAGTCTCTGACTTTTTAGTGGACCAGGCTCTGATACCAATCGAAAGAACCCTAGAGGGGGGGTGAATAGGGTTATTGAACTTTTCTGCACAAATCACAACTTGACAAGGACGTTAGGTTCTCGGTCTAAACAGACTGAGAACTTCCTTCACACATAATAGAATTAGAATGAATAAAGGACAAATAATATATAACTGAATAACCTCCTTTATTGCACTGATCAGAGAGATAACCTAAGGTAAAGGACCTCAGGTATTACAACGGACCAAGCGCCTTACAATGGACGCTTCTTATTGTCTGGAAAGGCCTTCACAGTAAGGCGTTTCAACTGCTTCTGATAAATGACCTTTGCGATGATCGTGTTTGTAATACCAAAGGTGAATGTCCTTAGGGATTGACAAGCCGTAAAACTTGAGCAGTTTACGGGTAGCTTACCTGATTCTCGAATTCTTCACCCACCAAATTCGATTTGGTGTTTACACATATAGAATCCTAATTCCGTCTAGGATTCGATCACGAAAGCCTAACACAACTCTAGATCCGTTAAGAGTTTGATAGCACTCTCAATATGAACACTCGAACACCTCACTCAAACTCAAGAACACACTCTTGGTTGAACTCTCGATTTCTTAGTGGAATCGAATGCCTTTCTTTCCTTGAATTCTTCTATTTAAATTGGTTATCTTTGCGCTTGTATCCGTTGGAGAGGATTCTGTTCCTTGCTCCACTTTCTCTTCATAGCGTAGACAAGATTTGCTTCCCTTTTTCGGCGCGATCTTCTGGGAGATTTCTTCCAATCTTTATCTTCGATTTTACCTGCACAGTGGTTAAGGAAATTAGTCTGATTCACATAGTAAATGGGGGAAGGAGAGATTCTTGCCTAATTGGAGAACTTCCCTGAGCAAGTGTCGTCTTTTGTCTTTCACTTCAAAACCCAGTGAGCAGCGCCAATGTTCTTCAGTTCTGTTGACGTAGATGTCCTTGATGTGCATTGGGCGAATGTCCTTTGCTCTGTTCTAACAGGGGTTCTTCAGTAAGCTGTGACAATTTTTCCTTGCGACATAGACATTTTCTTGCAGCCATCACTTCAGATCTTGAGCCTGCCACATTTTCTGAAGCTGTGAAGGATGAACGTTGGAGAAGTGCCATGCAACAAGAGATAGAGGCGCTTGAAACAAATGGAACACGAAGTTTCGAATTGCCACGAAAAAAGGGCTCTCGGATGCAAATGGGTTTATAAAATAAAATATAATTCTGACGGTACTGTTGAGCGGTACAAGGCCCGCTTAGTGATTTTTGGCAATCATCAGGTTGAAGGGATTGACTTTACAGAAACTTTTGCTCCTGTAGCAAAAATGGTTACTGTTCAAGTTTTTCTAGCAGTTGCCGCAACCAAGCAGTGGGAACTACATCAGATGGATGTTCACAATGCATTTTTACATGGAGACCTACAAGAGGAGGTCTACACGAAAATGCTGTCGGGGTTTCAAGTTACCTGATCCAAAAAAGTGTGCAAGCTTCGAAAGTCTTTATATAGGTTGAAGCAAGCACCACGGTGTTGGTTCGCTAAGCTATCTACCGCTTTGAAGGAATATGGGTTTTATTAATCGTTTCTGATTACTCCCTTTTTACATTAAGAAAGGGATAGATATGTCTCAACATCCTCGTTTACGTGGACGATTTGATAATTTCAGGGAATGATCATGAGGCCATCGTTCAGTTCAAGTCTTATCTTGGTGAGTGGTTCCACATGAAATATTTGGGTATCTTGAAGTATTTTCTCGGAGTTGAGGTTACCTGAAACTCGGAAGGGATCTTTCTCTGTCAACGCAAATACACGTTGGATATATTGTCTAAAGTAGGGTTGCTAGGGGCCAAACCAGCAGCTGTACCTCTGCCACAACAACACCAACTGGCTATTGTTGATGGACCATTTCTTGATGATCCTAAGCAGTACCGAAGACTTGTGGGCCGCCTTATATATCTTTGTTTCACGCGCCCGGAATTGTCATATTCTGTACATGTGCTTTCTCAATTTATGCGGCAGCCAAAAGTACATTGGGAAGCAGCTTTGCGAGTAGTGCGATATCTCATAGGGCACCTGGGACAAGGGTTTTTTCTTCGTAGTAATTGTGATCTACGACTTTATGGCTGGTGTGACTCGGATTGGGCAAGCTGTCCTTTGACACTGCCATCTCTCACTGGTTGGTTTGTCTCTTTAGGGAATTCTCCTATATCTTGGAAGACTAAAAAATAGCACACAGTGTCTCGCTCCTCTGCCGAGGCTGAAGCCGAGGCCGAGGCCGAGTATCGTTCTATGGCCGTGACCACCTGTGAGCTCAAGTGGCTTAAAGGGATTCTGTTATCCCTCGGGGTAGAACATAGGCAGCGTATGCAGTTGCGTTGTGACAGTCAGTCTATACTGCATATAGCCAAGAATCCCATTTTTCATGAGCGGGCGAAACATATCGAAGTTGACTGTTACTTTGTTTGAAATGAGGTGGTCAAAGGAGTCGTACATACAATCTTTGTTCCTACCAATGAACAACTTGCAGACATATTTACGAAGGCATCGGGGAGATTGCAATTTGAGTACCTTCTTGGCAAATTGGGCATTCGGGATCTTCATGCACTAACTTGAGGGGGGTATTGAGATCAATCCTAATTTGGTGTATATTCTTTGTATCTTTTCCTATCTTAGTTTCCTAATTATTAGACTTTTGTATAGGAAAGTTGAATAGTGTGTTGCACCCTTGTATAGGAAGTTTTAGGCAATACAGTGTGTGTATATTAATGGGATAGATGGTTGAATAAGGGGTGTGAAATTATCTACCAACCAAAGTCTTTGTTTGATCTTGTTACCGGCCTCAATATTTTTAGGTGGCCACTCCTTGGCCAATTTCTCTTTATTTTTTTAAACTGGCTCAAAGACTGCCTCCAAAAATTACTGTCACTGTGTCACACATGGTTTTCGTCAGAGAAATGTTTTCATGTTACAAAAACACTGAAAAGAGAACCTTTTTGGTTGGAAAGCTAATCTCTTGGATATTTTTCCATGTCAGAACTTACACAAGGGGAAGGGCCACCCTAAACAGGAGCACCAAACCCAAACTCACATGCAAACAGTACCCTTTTCCCATTTTCATCAACAGTACAATCTTTTCCTTCCCCCATTGGAATTTTTAAAAAGCAAAAGAAAAAAAGAAACACCTAGGAAACAGACTACTATGCGCATATCTACAATAAGCATCCCCAACATGATTTGAAGAATGTGCTAAAACCTACAAGGTTAATGGGGGACCTCATATGATTCATGATAACAAAACGTACATCATGTTGATCTCAAACATGATGGAGTTGTAGTTGCAAAAGCCTAGAGTAAGCCCCCTCGGGTCGGCTGACCAACTCAGAGTGGCTACCTTGCTCAACAATGCGGCCATCTTGGACCACTCCGATGCTGTCGACCCCACGTATTGTAGAGAGTCGATGAGCCACAAGCACGGTGGTGCGGCCCCTCATGAGCCTCTCGAGGGCCTCTTGGAGGACACACTCCGACTCTGCATCAAGAGCACTAGTGGCCTCATCTAGCAACAGGATGGCAGGGTCCTTTAGTACTGCTCGGGCAATGGCTATCCTTTGCTTCTGTCCTCCTGAGAGCTGGACCCCACGCTCCCCTACCGCGGTTTTGTAACCCTCCGGCAATGCGCTCACAAAGCCATGCACGTTGGCAGCTCGAGCAGCTTCTACCACTTCAGCTTCAGTAGCCCCCTCTTTTCCATACGCAATGTTTTCAAAGATGCTAGCTGCAAACAAGGCTGGCTCTTGTTGCACCAAACCAATCTTGAGTCTTAGAGATTTTAGGTTTAGCCTCCTTATGTCCTTGCCATCAATCATCACTTTCCCACCCATCGGATCATAGAATCTCTCTATCAGTGCAATGACGGAGCTCTTACCTGAGCCACTTGCTCCCACAAGGGCTTGGCTTTGACCAGCTCTGATCCTAAGACTGAAATCTTTGAACACTAGAACATCAGGACGAGTAGGGTAAGCAAAGTCAACATGGCGGAACTCAACCTCCCCACGAATCGACTCAACTGGCTCTGCTTCTTGGTCATCCGAGTCAATCCGGGTGCAGCGGTCTAGGATGGAAAACACCGAACCCACTGCTTCGCCACCCCTTATGATCTCAGGGGCAAGGCTCACTGTTTCTGCAACTGAGTTAGCTGTAATGACCAAGACTACGAACACTTTGATGACCTTAGAGAAAGTGGACAGCCCTTTGCTCACAAGGTGGGCCCCGTACCATAAGATCAGAGCCTCAGATGCATACAAAGCTAGCTGAGAAAGGCCGAAGAGACCACCAGAAGTTTGACTCCGGCGAAGGCTCCGACGCTGTGGGCCCCGGAGCTCGTGGCTGAAGAGAGAGAGGATCTTCTCCTGGGCATTGAAGGCCGCAACTGTTCGAATGTTGCTAACTCCTTCACCAGCAATCATGCTTGTTTTTGCATGAGCCTTGGCTGTGTCTCCGGCAAACCCTTTCAGTGAAAGTTGCTGCACATGCATGCAAGAAAAGTGATTCAGAACAGCAATGCCAAGCAAAGCTATCATTTACCAGAGTCAGATTTGAAAAGGATACGTTGCCAAAAACCTTCAACTGTTTACACGAGATATGTCTATTGTTCTATGTCAATTGGGAGGAAGCAATGAACAGAGGGATAAGCAGATATTGTTACAAGATGTAGCATTTTTGTTTCTTCTACAACATTTACAATATCACAACCAAATAATGGTTGAACAAAGGCAACCCCCTTTTTTTTTCAGGCGTGCAATATGATAAATCCGACATCATGGTGGAAACTGCTTTATTTTTAGCTGTGTTGCGAGCCATATTAGGCAGAGTTGTAGTACAAAATATAGATATCCTAACCTTCCCACTTAGTTGCTAAGCACATAAAGTTAATAGAACTAACTAAACGTACAACCTTATAACAAGAGGCCCTTATTTTTTTGTTGCAGAGGCCTGACAAGTGGACGTACCTTTTTGACCAAGTTGTGGGTTAAATTATTATTAATATCATTAGAAACAACGGAAGAAGAAAAAAGAAAATACTGCATTGTAGCAGAAGCAATCAATGTTATGTGGGAGGCACTGTGATACTGAATGATGCAGAGAACGCTATTTTCCTGCAGAGCTCTTGGGTATAACAGGACAAATTCAAAGAAAGATGGTGTAAAATACCCAAAAGTAAAAAAAGACACGGACAAAAATAAAAACAGATGAAAACGGATGAGCTATTATTGTCATCAAAGCTTCAGTACATAATTGAAGCAATAAAGTCCTGTTCACAGGACTCCACACTATCCTATAACAACATGTTCAATAGTTCCAATGCTCGTTGGGTTAACGTCAATATTTTTTGCACTGTCTTACAGTGAATAATAAGACTATTCAATGGCAAATACAGTTCGCCAAAGAAACAATAATTCACATCTAGTCCCATTTTACATAGTTGAAATGTCATTAATCTATAAATTGTTTTAGTTAGATATTAAGTGCCTGTTTGGCCTAGCTTTTGATAGTGTTTTTGGGCTTAAAAAGCACAAACTAGGCCAAACAATCATTTTTTTAGAAACTAATAATTGTTTTCCAAAAACAATTTTAGTCAAAAACAGCTCCAAAAGCAGAAGCAGTAAATTGTTGCTTCTGATTCCTAAAACCTACTGACTGCTCAATATGTGATAATTTTGAAAAGTTAGGCTAACAATTAAATTTAGTAAAAGCACTTATATCATAAGTTTAGGGTTAGATTTGCCAAACACTTTAATTTAGTTAAATATCTTATGTCATAAGCTAGGTCAAACACATTAAAAATTCTCCAAAAATAGCTTTTAAGAAAACTGATTTTAAGAAGCAAAAACTGTTTTTTAGAAATTAGGCCAAACATACACTAAGATAGGACTAAAGGCAAAATACGGTGGTGATTACGTACTTAGGCCCTGTTCTTTAGAGTGATAAGTTAAGTTTATTTTTATCCAACTTTACTTTACCTTACCTTACCCAATTCCTTAAAAACATTCAAAACAATGTAAAAGTTTTTTTAAAAATATAAAATATCTTTAACTCACCATTGACTTACCTATCACAAATTTTATTCTTACTTTTCATTTCATTTCATTTCTTTAAATATCTCATCAAACCAAACTTAATGCTACCACTCTAAAGAACATGGCGTTGATAATTTAAATCCAGAATCCATGAAAACACCTATTTCAATTTTTAAGGACGAAATTGCTTCTCTCTACCCGCCCCTTGGTTCTTTTGGGAAATAAATCTACTTTTTCCACTCCTTTACATAAATTCCCCAATTTTTTTCCACTCCTTCACTTCCCTTCCACTACACTTACAACTAGCAAAAGTTTTGGTCCGTGTAATTTCGGGTTCAAACAAAAATCGGACATTGGACGAAAATTTAATGTCCGATACTCATTTTTTTGCGTATGTTCCGGATCGAACAAATATAAATTTGGATTTAAATTGAGTTCAAACAATAGAAATGTGTGAATTTCAAAAAATGTGTGTATTATTATTTTCCTTGATCACAATTGGAATCTCTAAAATACTTAGCATCTAGACATGCCGCATCTATCATCACAAAGCTGAAAAGTATAAAATCTGTACTCTATCCTACCATCATCTCAAACTTGTAAAAGAAAAGCAAATAGATAAGCAATATCAGCATGAAATGATTGAGCATAATTTATCCAAACAAACAAAAAAAGAGAAAATGACTAATAGCAACATGAGTTTCACAAAAGATACACAGCAAGTGCTCACGGGCCTGACTAGAATCTCTTGAAACTCCCACATAAAACTGATAAACTACCCTTCACTCATCCCATCTTGATGTAAAATCATTAATATCCATTTTGCATTTCACCAAATCTCTTATAAAATCAAATATAAATATATTTAAATTATTATAAATGTATGTTTCATTACTTTGAAAGTTAAGCCCTGTTTTTTTCTGCGGTTGTCAAATCATGCATCACATTTCACCGCAGCTTACTACAACTCACCGTGATTTCTTACAAATCATTACTTTTCTCTCTCCTCACTCTTCTCTCTCTTCACTTTTCTCCTCTACTTTTTACATTCTCTCTCCTCACCTACCCCACATAGCAATAACCTACTACAATTCCACCACACCCTACCACAATTCCACCACACCCCACCACACCACATCGCAAAATACCGCAGAAAAGAACAAGACCTTATTACAACTTATAAATAATATAAAAATAATTATTTACTTATATTTTTTCATAAATATAAAATTATGCATAAATGTGCATTTTCTATTATGATTAATAAAAATAGACTATTATTTATATTTTTTGACATAATTAACAAGTATAATACTTTTATAGTTGATGAATATATATATAATTATTACAAAATATTTATTAAAAATTATAAAAATGTGAAAGATGGACATGGTTATTAACCATGTGTATCATTGTCCCAGTCAGTATTGGAAAAGTGAAAAAGGTAAAAAATGAGGAGAGAAAATGTAAAATATTACTACTACCCATACTGAGCGAACCTGATATGTTTGAAGGAGAAAGCAACGACCCAGCACTGCAGTTTATACAGCCTAAAGAAATAAATCACTGATAATTATTTTTATTTCTAAAAAAGGTGGAATCTTTGGGTAAATTGTGATAAAGATAATATTATTTTGGATGATTTGTGGAATTCGAAAGAAATTGAGTTTTTGAGGAGGAGAGATGGATGTGAAAAGAAAGCACGTGCACGGCAGATGCGGGGAAGCAGGGTGTCTTTTACTCTTTTGTCGTTTCCGACTTTGCATGTAATGAAACACGAGATTCCAAGGGATGACAACCACTGCCTACAACTACAAGAGAGAGAGAGAGAGAGAGAGAGATGACACTCTGAATTTTTTCATTTATTGTCGCAATAGTAGTCCCTTCATTCATTGCCCAAGGCTACCCCTTCTTATATTTTAATAATGTTTGGTCATCGGGGAATTTGGAAGTCCATAATGTTGCCTTATACTGGGGACTGACTTGGCACATTCATTTACAAGACAAAATTTACTACTCTCTAGTCTCTATAACTTTGCAACAGTTTACTTTGGGTCTCGACCCTAAGGCATGTTTGGGTGTAAAGAAACCACATTTTTCAACTAATAATAGTATTAGAAATAGAATTGTTTTGGTAGGTTTAAATGATAAGGGTACCTGAGCAAAGTTAGCGAGGACAAGAAGTGGGAATGTGGCCAATATGAGAAGAGAGACTCTCCATTCCACAATGAAAGCAACTATGAATGAGGTGAGAAGCGAGGTCATGTTCTGCAGTATCACCGATATCCTCTCTGCAATTGCAGATTTCACATCAGCTGCGTCCGTTGCCAACCGAGCTGCTAGCAGGCTTGAGTTGTGCTCCTCCTCATCGAACCATCCAACTTCATTCCTCAAAATCGCTGAAAATTTAAATATATCCAACTCAATTGGTGCCCTTAGCAACAACATTATGAATAATTAAAAGATGCTAATTAAGGACAGACATACCTGCCACCATCATCCTCCTCACTCTGGTAGTCAGATTTTCACCCATGATGCTAAAGAAATAATGCTGGATCAAGTAAGCGACAACTGCATAAAGACCAGCCCCAATGTAGATGAACACATATTCCTTGGTCTTCCTTTCCATGGAGGCATAGTTTCTAAAGTAGAACACCTCAATCATGTTGCTCATAACGATGGCAAAAGTGGGACCAATGAAACCGGACAGTATGGACCCCACCGCCCCCATGATTGAGTACGGCCATTCAGGGGCATTGAGTTTCAGAAGGCGAATGAAGTAGCCCCGTGGAGCGGGATTCTTCCTCTCTGACTCCGCATTGGAAACCATCTCAATCCGGCCATCAGCACCGGTGCTGTAAGAATAACTCAAGTTCCTCAAACTCCCAGAGCGAAGGCTCAAGGATTTAGTGGAGAGGGAGTGGCTTAGCCGAGATGAACGTGAATGGCAAGTTGAAGGGTTGGAGAAGTCCCTATTGCCCACCATTTCCTGGAACCGGATCAGGGATGCATAGGCCCCGGCTTTGGCTATGAGCTCCTCGTGAGTCCCAGTCTCGACCACTCGTCCTTGTTGAATCACGGCAATTGTGTCAACATTTCTGATGGTGGAGAGGCGGTGAGCAACCACCACTGTGGTTCTTCCCACCATTAGTCTGTCTAGGGCTTCTTGGACTATGCTTTCAGAGCTAGCATCAAGAGCACTTGTGGCTTCATCTAGGAGCAGGATCTTCGGGTTCTTCAACATCGCTCTAGCAATTGCAATTCTCTGCTTTTGACCTCCTGACAGCTGAACACCCCTCTCCCCAACCTGCACATCACAGAAACCACAAAACTCTCAGAAACAGACCCATCAGAAATTTATGAAAGCAAATTTTAAATGCATCCTTAATTACATGGGTGTTGTATCCATTTGGAAGCAATGTGATGAAGCTGTGAGCATTTGCAGCAGATGCAGCAGCTTCAACTTCAGCCATTGTAGCATCAGGTTTTCCATAAAGGATGTTCTCAAGGATGGTGGTCGCAAAAAGTGCTGGTTCTTGGTTCACCAGGCCAATTTGACCGCGCAGCCATCTTAGCTGCAATGTTCTAATGTCCACATTGTCCAGCAAAACATGCCCTGTTTGTCAGAAACAACAACAGAATTTTTTGAGAAAGAGATTCCCATGATATTGTGATTGTGAGTGTAAAGAATGCAGGTCATATTCTTACCATCATTTGGATCATAGAATCTCTCTATGAGGGAGACAACTGTGCTCTTTCCCGACCCACTACCTCCAACAACTGCAACAGTCTTTCCAGCAGGGAAGAACAGTGAAAAATCGCGGAAGATCAGGACATCAGGGCGAGAAGGATAGCTAAAAGACACATTCTTAAACTCTATGTTCCCATTGATTTCGTCCAAACGCTTCCCATCTGACTCATCTTCTACAATGGTGGGTTTTTGTTTTATGATCTCCATTAACTTGTATCCGGCTGCCTTGCCTTTGCTAAATGCTCCAAGATTTGAGAATGATTGACCTAAGCTCCTGTAATTTTAGATACAGAACTCGCTGCTTTCATTTACGCATGTGGAAAAGAAATGTCAACAATGTGCATGAATTTTCAAAAAACTTACATGCCGCCAACAATTGCAGAGAAAATGGCAGTAAATGCCTTTCCACCATCAGTCTGTCCATTCCTAATGAAAACTCCAGCATACCAGAAGACAAGAGCCCATGACATGCAAGCAATTCCATATGTACATCCAAGTCCCAAACCCTTTGCCATCCCTGCTTTGTAACCAAGCTGCAGGGTATTTTGGATGGCCTCCGAATAGGAGTTGAGAGCCTTCCTCTCACCAACATATGAATATACAGTCCTTACTTGAGCAATCGCCTGTCGAAAAATCATTCATTATTTAAGGGCACATAATCGATAACCTTCTTTAGAAAATAGAAATCATGTCACTTAGAATCGTTGGTTCATTTCAAGTATATGCTCAACAGCTCAAGTCACAAAGTCCACACTCCAACATGGTTACGAACTAAGACCCTTCATTTCAGAACACCAAAATTGAAATTTTTTCCTTAAAAAAAATTAACAATTTTCAAATACTGCACATATTTCTGTCCTGGATGTAGGAAAATCAGTTTCCGAGTTCAGAGTTACTTCATACCAAGGACAGTATCTGGTAAATAAGGCCATAGCAACACGAAACACACACCAGGATCACAATCTTGAACATCCATTCCTTTTCTTTGTTCTTTTTTTCCCCTAACAAGTAGAGTAGTTGGAAAAAGAGGGCAAAAGGAGGCAAACCTGTTCAGCAATAATACCGGCATTAGCATAGGATTCACGGCTCTTAGAGGTGAGGCCGGTGATAGTATAGGCGTAAAGTCCTCCAGCAAAGGCAATCCCAGGAATGACAGCCACGCTGAGCAATGCCAACCTCCACGCTGACACAAACCCTACCACTAACCCCGCCAAAAATGTGGACAGATAATGGATGAAGTTTCCCACCTGCATAATTTCCAATCATACCCATCAACACATTTTTATTCACCCACCAACCACAAAGTTTTTACCTTTTCATCTTTACAGTTCCACAAACAAGCACTAGAGAACATGATTCTTTCTTCAATTTACTGATTGGGTGCACCCGAAAAGGAAAAAAGGCAAACAAAAGTATTTATAGCAGCAATTGAGCAGCATCTTCGGTCTAACAACATTTATGATTTGGTACACAAAAATATGAATAAAATCATGCAGTTTGCTAACATGCACCATCCAGATGGGAATTAATATACATCAACGGCTACCCACATTTAAGTCCTCTCAAAATTGTAGGTCCCCCAACTTGTCCTTTAGTACTAGACACACTAATTAACTCATGATTTGGGTCAATTTATCTTATAATCCGGGCCAATTATTTGTGATTGGGAATCAATTAAAATTAATTAAAGTATAAAAGGTGGAAAGTGAGGCATGAGAATGAACCTTCTCACTGATGGCATCTTGGACAAGAAGGGTATCAGTGGAGACGCTAAACACAATATCACCAGTTCTAGCATCAGTGTCAAAGAACCCCACATCTTGCTTTAGGACTGCCTCCAAATACTTCTTTCTCAGCGCCCCAGCTTGCCTCTCACCAGTATACATCCAACATGCAATTTCTATACATTATCAACATCAACATTATCCTCATTAATTACTTTCCACATAAATATTATTCGTAATTTGACCCATCAAACAAAAACTCTTTAAAAAAAAGCAACCCAACCCCACCGGGGGAAAAAAATAAAAAGATGGGACAAATAGGTTACAGGGACGTCCTGATGTGATATGAGAGTTAAACAAAACAGGTCGCATACATAACTTCCTCCTTATTTGCAGTAGATAAAGAGGTTGTGGGTATCAATGTATCATAACCAGATAAAGTCACGTTAACGTTACCATCAAATATTCGTGTTTAAATCCTATTTATATAGTTAAGCATTCATTTTTGACACGGAGGTATGCAAATATGAAACGACAAGAAACAGTCGACGGACCACGTGCAAAGCTCCAACCTACCAAGTGGGTTTGATGTGAAATGTAGCATCCCAAAAGCATACAACAGTACAAATTTTATTTATTTTTATTACTTTTATTTTTTCTAGCCAAAGTAACAATTTTATGTTGTTGAGTCAGTCATAATAACTAGTCTAATAACTCACTGATCTACTACTACTACTAGCTGTAGCTGCACTCATAATCAGTAATCACCGATACCTGAATTAGTGAATTACCCTTTAAACAAAGCCCACTTCCCGAAAAGAAAACAAAAAAAGAAACAATTCAAAGAGGTAAAGGGAAGAACAGAAAGTGAGACTGACCAGCGTAGGATGAGGCGCAAACAATGAGCCCAAGGTAAACGAAGTACAAAGAATACTGGTGAAAAAAAAAGGACTTGAATTAATTAATTAATGAGAGATCTAAGATCTGAAATGGATATTGATTTGTGTTTTAAACTGACCTTGGAAACTTCATGGGTCATGGCTTGAAGATCGGACTGGTTTTTACCGAAGCCGTTAACCATTTGTCCGAATAGGAGGAAGAAAACAGGCATGGAGGATCCATGTACGATGGCACCCAAGCTTCCTAGAGCCATTAGAAAGTAATCGTAGTTATCTGCAAAAGAGAAGAGCTTCAAAAACGGCAGCGTTTGGTCCTTCTTCTTCTCTGCTTCCGGCATTGGTTTTCCTTCGTTATTCAGCGCCATTTCTGATGAGATGAGCAGCAGGGTGGTGAGTATAGAGAGAGAAATAGAGAGGAAGTGATCAGTGATGAGTTGGAGGCATTGATGGGTGCTGGGAGGTTGTTTAGAGAAGCATTTTGAAGAGATGGAGATCTGGGTGTGAATACATACAGAGATGATTAAGCAGGGAAAACAGTAGTGCTTCGATTAGCTGACAATGTGGGGATGGTTTCAAGAGGAAGAGGAGGACAGAGAAAATGAGGGAACGGATTTCAAGAGAGAGAGAGAGAGAGAGAGGAGTAGTGGTCAAAGAGTTGGGGATGGAGGGAGGGAGGGAGGTTGGGAAGGGAGAGATGATGATGGGTGAAGCAGAGAGAGACGGTGGCGTTGCTTTTTATAGCTCATAGTCTCACAGTTTCTTTTTTTTTTTCTTTTTCGTCCGCCTCTCTTTTTGTTGCCCCGCAAACAAAATTCTCTCAAAATAATACAGTGATGAGCCAAAAAAAAGGAGTTGGAGGTATCTATTTTCGTTTTTTTTAAATAACTTTTAGGACTTCATATTTTGAAAGCTAATTTGAAATTTCTTTCTTTACGTGTTAATAATTATTAGGATCTACTATTTTCACAAAAATCTATTTAAAGGGGTAGAAATTTTTTATATTTATAGAAAAAGGTTTTATGTAAAAATGTGATTTTTTTAATTTTTTATTAAAACAGGTTAAAATAAACACTTTTAACTCCTTATGATAATTTTAATGATATTAGTTATCACAACCTACCACTTATACCTCAAAAATTGTTTTTTTTTTTTGTAGTTATAGGCTCGCCATATGCTTAGAAAAAAAAAATTAAAGTTAAGTAGAGAATTTTGACTGATAACTTAACGTAGTTGTGTTGGACCATCAAATTATTAAAGTTATCATAAGCAAATACAATTTGTAAGGTATAAGTAGTTGATTGTGATAAATAATACCATTAAAGTTATCATAAAGAGTTAAGAATGTTTATTTTAACATGTTTTAATCCAAATCTCAAAAAACCTTATTTTGCATAAAAGGTCCTTATTTTAAATCCTTTTCTATAAATATAAAAGTGACAACACCTTTTAATAGGTTTCTATTAAAATAATGGATCCTGATAATTATTAGCACATAAAAAAAGATATTTCAAAATGGATTATTGGATGATAATACACTGAAATTTAGAGGTATTGGACAAACTGAACTTTTTTCTTGGACTCTACTACACTAAACTTTGAGGGTGTTGGACAATAACGCACTCAGACCAATTCAGCTGGTTGACGCGGTGGCTGTCCTACTTTGAGGTGTCGTTTTTCTATTTTTTTCAGAAAAAACTTTTGTCGTGTAAGAAAGTACACATAACTAGGATGACTAATATATGATGACTAATATATTTTTTGGAAAAAAATAGAAAAATGATACATCAAAGTAGGACGGTCACCGTGTCAACCACCAG
The DNA here is from genome assembly GCA_029582165.1 of Portulaca oleracea. Lineage (NCBI taxonomy): Eukaryota > Viridiplantae > Streptophyta > Magnoliopsida > Caryophyllales > Portulacaceae > Portulaca > Portulaca oleracea. The sequence continues at coordinate 16,431,590 of CM055872.1, forward strand.
CTGAATTGGTCTTAGTGCATTATTGTCCAATACCCTCAAAGTTCAGTGTATTTGAGTCCAAGAAAAACGTTCAGTGCATTATTGTCCAATACCCCTAAAGTTCTGTGTATTATAATCCAATAATTAGTTTTCAAAATATGGGGTCTTAGAAATCATTTTCATTAAAAAAAATTGGTACCTCCAAGTCAATTTTTGAGTGATGAGTATGACATCTGTTTTGAGGCAAGATAATGTGTAAGTGTCTTCATTCTTTCTTTTCCTCAATAATTGTCGTGTTTGATTTTAAAAAAAATAGTATTGATAATGATAATTATATTGGAAATAACAAAAGTAATAGATAAATTTCTATTTTGGTTATATAATTGTATTGGTAATAATAAAAGTGAGAGGTAAATTTAGATTTGTCATTAATATTGTATTGGAATTGTAAAGTGACAGATATTGTGAAATAGTATAAAGAATTAGCTAAGGTGACAGAAATTGAGGAATGAATGGAGTATTTATTATCATTTTTAACATTAATTTTTTGACAGATACTATTTATTGTCAAATTTTTTGATAGATAATTAAAATTGACACCCTAACGAATGAACCTTATCCGTTGGGCATATTTTAGATGTATTTTTGTAAATTTTAAAAAATATAAATAAAAGTGTGATTTTACACCATTTATATCTATTACTATAGTTATAGAAGTTAATCATGTAATTTTTTTTCAATTTAATTTATAAATTCATAGGTTTTATACAATAACAAGACACTTAATATGTGTCTTATCTGAGACATTTATCATTTTCAAAAATAATATTCGTTCACAAATTATATGGTGGGCTAACCATGTTGCCACGTGTACGGCGGTCATATCCGAATTAGAAATGAATCCACTATGATGCAAATCAGAAAATCTAATTCAAATCTAACTAAAAAAATTTGAATATGAATGCGATTAAAAAAATCCAACTTGGATTATAATTGGAGTGGACATGGAAATGACCACCCCCACCCGATTAAGTCTGATTAATTTCAATCAGAACAATAATTGTAAAATTCTGAAAAATCATGACATGACAGAATTTGAGAATTGAGTGGAGAATATGAAGCTTAATTTTTAGAAGAAAAATAATAAAAAAAACCTTTATGTATTTTTAGTTATGTAAAAAAAACTTTTAGTATTATTGGTATTTTATTTTTTCATATTAAATTAGAGCAAATAATGTTGTAAAAAAAAATATATAAAATTAAAAAAATAAATAGTACACAAGCTAATTGGACCTCCTCCAATCGTAATTCGAGAATCATTGCCTCATATTACAACCGGAGGTGGAGATCCACCCCTCCTCCAATCGTAATTGGACGTCCACCTATTAAGCGGAGCGGAGTAGGTGGACGTAGTTACATCCGATCCATTGTCATCCCTAGTGTTGCTATAATTGTCATCCCTTGTATACAAAAAAAAAAAGGTTATGTTATAGTTTATGAAGAATTATACATGCAAAGGGATCATAGACGCAGGGGCGGACTTGTATGTACAATATTATTAGTCTCAATTTGTGATTCTTTAATATTATTTGAAAGAAATTTTCTCAATTGGAACAAGTGGATACCGTAAAAAAAATCCCAAAAAATATAATAGGGGTGTCCAACTTAGCAGCGAACCAAAAATCTTTCTAAAATAATACTCCATTTGTCCCAAATAACTTGTCCAAGTTGACTAATTAGGTCAATTTTTTAAATTTTGATAGTTAATTTATCAAATTATATGTTAAGTTATTGTACAAGACTATCACTATTAGATATGTGATGAAATTTTTTTTACCTAAATACAATATTATTAGTCTTGTTAAGATAAAATGTGAAATATTAGAAGTCAAAGTATAGCATCGAAGTCCGTAAAATAGTAAACTAGACAAATTAATTGGGACGGAGGAGGTACGTACCAAATTATTTTTTTATAAGCAAAAAGTGTAAGTCAATGAATTGGGTAATTGGATATCAATATAAGTTTAAGATATAAATATCTAGTTAATGTGAAATTTCAATTTATTTAGTTGGCATATTTATACGACGATGTGAAATTTTGTTAAGCTTGTGAATATGTCATTTAATATTTATTTTAATTTTAATTTTAATTATTTTAATTTTAATTTTTTATATTTTTAAAAAAAGTATATTGAACATCCCTAAAATGAATGTCTGGATCCGCCACTGCATAAACGAGAAGTAACTTAGACCTTATTCTCTTGGGAAATTGGAAAAAAAAAATCCATATTTTGGGGGTATTGGAAAAAAATAGTCCAAACTTACAACTTTGTTATGGATGAGCTAAACTTTAACCTCTATTATTTTTAGCATCCACCACCTATTTAAACTCGTCCGAAAAGTAATATAGTGGTGTCTATTATTTTTGGCATCCATTACCTAGTTAAACTGGTCTGAAAAGTAATATAGTGGTGGCGATATTATATGCGGAGCATACTTTTAACTTGTTTTTGAGCTACAAAAAGTGTCACGTATAATATCATTACCATCACGTCAATTTTTGGACGAGTTTAATTAGGTGTTGGATGTTAAAAATAATAGGAGTTAAAGTTCAACTTATCCATAACAAAGTTGTAAGTTCGGATTATTTTTTTCCAATACCCCCAAAGTGTGAATTATTTTTTTCAAATTCAAAAGAACAACATTTTACTTTGTCTTATTGTACCTAACTTACCATTCAAAAGAACAACATTATACTTTTAAATAATTTATATTTAAATTTTTTTATTTAACTCACATACTCCCTTTGTTTCTAAATAACTGATTTTCACGCTTTCCAATGTTTATCTTTCATCAATAAATTTTCATATAAAATTTTATCAAAAAATTTAATTTTATACTTTTCCGAAAGTATTTTTCAGTACGAATTTAACGGTATCAATTTTGTATGATGAATCATTATATAAATCGAAAAATTAACGGTTAAAGTTAATGACAAGAAAAATAGGGCGACAATTATAAAAAAATGGAGGGACTAATTTATTTAAAATAATAAAGACATATGTGATGTGATATTTACATACATTCACTATTTACATCAAAAAAAAAATACATACATTCACTATTTACTTACCTTTCATTACGTAATCTTAACTTACTTTACCTATATCTTCTCTGCACTCAAAGAGAATAGGACTTGAATGTGGGAATATGAGAAAAATATGAGATGTTTTGACTTGAGTTGTAGATGTTTAATCCATCACATAATACTAAGAAAAATTTGATTATAATAATTCCTACTTTGGTCAATTGCATTCTAGCTAATATATAATCCCTAAGTTTTTTTAAATCTAGTGAATCTAAAAAAATCAAAACTATTTTAGTAGTATCAAATCTGTCTTCACATTTTAAAAATATTTTTAAATCATTCCCTAGAAAAGTTATCAAGTATAATTACTAAAAGAACTATTAAATTGTTTTTTTGTGAATTCGAGCAATTACTATGATTTTTTTTTTTGTAGAATAAAAGGGGAAATTCATAAAGTTTAGAAAAAAATTGAAACAATTTGGGACAGACATTATAAATTCACTAAAAAAACATTGGGAAGCGACGCGCTAAGTTTGGAGAAAACGCAAGTGAAAATCAACAATATTTAGGGTATATACTCATTGGTGGTACTACTAAAATACAATTTTGATTTTCTTTTGGAACCATTAGAATGCAAAAATAAAGTAAAAATTATTAGAATACAATTTGTCACAATATGGATTTATTAAAATATAATTTTCCTAATATTAAAACTGCTTAGACATGTACATAATAGTGTGGACATATACACAGACAATCTGTACATGATATAGATAGCGTGGGCATGTACACATGTAGTGTGTACATGAGATAAATAGAGTGAATAAGGCTGCGTTCTCATATTTTCATAATAAAGTCACTTCTTATTACATGATTTATTCCCATTACATACATACATACATACATACATACATACATTTTTTTTTTTGGGGGTAAAAGACAGAAATACAGCATAAAAAGAAGGGGTCATGGAAGCGAAAGTCCACTAGCCATCTTGGTTAGGGTGTGAGCTTCCTTGACACTAGACCTAGGGACTTTCCTAATCCAACAACATTGAAACTTAAGAAAAAGAAGTCTACAAGAAGACAAAATATTTTTGCACAGCACCGGGCATGGAGTTTTGTTGTTGAACAAGTGCACAACTTCCGCTGAGTCAGTGTAAATTGAGATATGGCGCATCTGTTTTTGTGTAGCTCTTTGGATGGCATTTTCAATTACAGAAAGCTCCATCTGCAGTGTTGAAGAGCCTAGCATAGGCACCGCATTTTGCTCAATCTGGATACCTTGATGCTTGAGCACCCAACCTATGCCACCCCTACAATTTGATTGATTCCAAGCACCATCACAGAAAAACTCGCCTTCTATGACAGAGCTGACATCAGTCACCCAAACAAACTCGTGGACCTGAAGGGTAGGCCCGTCCGAGGAATGAAGATAGTGGACTCCGACGGAATCTTTTTTCTGCAATGCTCCCATCCTAAGGCGATTGAGTTCTGCCTAGATCCATGAGGGGATCAAACCCGGATGGATCCATTCTTTGTTAAAAGACGTACGGTTTCTTGCAAGCCAGAGAAACCAGCAAGTAGCCATGAATTCCTAGGCCATGGACACCCCTTCTAACTTCTGTTTCCAAAAGAATTGCAGCCAATTTGTAATCCATTGGTCCAGTTGAAGCGCCCCTATAGATGTCTCTGTGAGGGCTAAAGAAGACGCGAACCAGATCCGTTTGGCCCAGTCACAATCTCTGAATAGATGCTCCCGATTTTCAAAGTTGTTTTTACACAGACAGCACCTTGCGTCCGCCATGGGATCCCATCTAATTCTTTTGTCAGTTAGGGGAAGAGCTTTGTGAAAAATCTTCAAAAGAAGCATCTTCCATTTTGCCGGTGTTTGAGTTGCCCAGAACTTGCTCCAGAACCTATGCTGATGTTTTTCCTCATCTGCTGTGGGGATGGTGGCAGGATCCCTGGAAGTGGACCAAAGATAGTAGTAGGCTGATTTAACTGAAAATCTACCATCTCTTGTTAGTCCCCAATATGTCTCATCCTCTTCTTCCAAATCTCGGATTGGGTAGGCCAGGATGTCCATGACTGAATCTCTCTTGAACTGGGTGGTAAGGACTTCAACATTCCAACATCTTGGGTTGTCTAGGAAGAGGTCATTAACCCTTTTGTTGTCCCACAGACTGCGGTTGTTATCATCAATGAGTTTGATCTCACCTTTGCCCGTCTAATTTGTGCCGAGGACAGGGGTGTTACGCCCTGAACCAATCCTGATCTTGAGTTGGGGTTTAAATTTGGAAGTAGCTTTGAACAAGCTACGCCAGCCCCAAGAACTAGATGTAGGTAGGACCGCCTTGTCATCAATCGGTGAGCTCCCTTTATACCTGGCTTTGTACATTCTACTCAGAATGCTACCAGGGTTGTGATGGATTCTCCAAGCTTGCTTGGCTAACAAGGCGGCATTTACCCACTCTGTACTCCGCATACCCAGCCCTCCTGCGCCTTTAGGTGCAAACAACTTGTCCTTGGCAATCCAATGTTTCCCCTGGTCTCCGCCACTCGTCCACCAGAAGAAACGGGTCATGATTCCATCCAGCCTCTTTGCCACTTTGGCAGTGATTTTGTAAATAGCTAGAATATGGTTGTGGAGCGCTGAAAGGACAGAGTTTATGAGGACCAACCTCCCTGCAGGAGATAGCAGAGCAACCTTCCAATTTTGTAGCTTTCGGTCAACAACATCCATGAGGAATACATACATACATACACACAAATTTATGTGTGTGTAAAGTGTTTGGTTCAACAAAAGTGGAATGGAATGAAATAAAACGAGAGAAAAGGAAACGAATCTTGATACTTGATAGCATGCGTTTTATTCAACTAGAAGAACGAACTTATTTTTTTAATTGTCATTCTTTTAATCAAGACAAATTACTCACACAAAATTTTGTCAACTAATAAAAAAACGTGATGTGGGAAATAAATTAAAACTAGTACTTAGACCCGTGCGTTGCACATGACGCAAGTAAACTATACGTATTGTTGAAAATATTACCGAGATTATATTTTACAAAACAAAGAAAAAAGCAATAATAAAAATTAAAAAATATATTTTTCTTATTTAAAAGAATAAAGGAAAAAGAATAGTGTATATGAAAAAAAGGAAAAGAAACAAGAGTCATCAATGCCAACATATATATATATATGTGTGTGTGTGTGTGTGTGTGTGTGTGTGTGTGTGTGTGTGTGTGTGTGGGAATGGATCACATAAGCATGGACCTTATATGAGCATGTGAGCATCAAAGCATTTACGGAGGACATCAAGTATTATTTTCATGGACATCAAATATCCAACTTGAAGTCTACCATTCATATTTGATGTCCATGAAAATAATACTTGATGTCCGTCAGAAATGCTTTGATGCTCACATGCTCATATAAGGTCCATGCTCATGTGATCCATTTCCTATATATATATATATATATAGGAATAGATATAATGAGAAGGGGTAATTGATGAGCACGAAAGCATGACCAATCTTAGCCATTGGTTCCAAGATCAATGGTAGATATAAATGTGATGTTTTATTTTTATTTGTAGAAGGTATTCTTAAATATGATTGGCTTGATTTATTTTTTTTTAAAAAAAGGGAAGGTATCACGTGAGATTGGAAAGAGAGAGGAGAGAGACAGTAGTAGAGTTTTACTTCAGCCATTAATGAGTTATACTTCCCAAAAAATCACCATCATTTGCTTTTTGGAAATTCAACCTCATAATCAAAAGACAGGAGGTAGATTGAAGTTGGGGTGGAATTGATTTGTTGAACATCAGCTTCAAACCCACAAAAACCCTAGGCGATTTTCCACTGTTGAAAATGTATGGATTTGAAATTTTTTGTTCTGTTTGAAAATTGGGTGGAATGGGAGTTTAATCCGGTATGTGTACTTGATTCAGGACAGATTGGATGAAGTTTTCGTGAGAATTTGAATGTTTGAAGGTGTTTTGGATGAAATTTGAGTTGTTGAAGGTGTCATATTCGAAATTCCAGAATTGAAGGTTTGAAGCAAACCCTAAAACGAAATTCCAGAATTGCAAGGGGAGGGGTGTGCGAGTTCTAGAATTGAAGTTTCCGGCGAGTAATTTTTCCGATGTGCGAGTTTCAGAATTGAAGGTTCCGGTGGGGTGAGTTTTCTGGCAGGTGAGTGTGTTTTCCGGCGATTCTGTGAGGTTTGTTTCCTGTTTATCTTTTTTTTTTGAAATTAGGTATCCGGTGAGGTTTTGATGTTCATTCTTACATGTGAGTGTGTTTTTGTCTGTGTAGGAGGCGAATTGTACAATTGCCAATGGCTTCAAAATGAGTGAATGAACCGAAGGTTGAAAAAGGCAAGAACGAGATGTAAATCCTTGTCGTTATGAGTTGAAATCACTGTATTTTTGGTCTTTTGTTGTTAATTTCGGGTCTGTTGTTCATGTAGTGTATTGTTGATGTTCATTGTTGGATATTTGAGGTTGGTATGTGCAATTAGGGTTTTTTGGTAGACATATGATTATGGATTATGCATTTTTTGTTGTGATTCATGTAATATATGTTGAATACATGGGTTTGGTAAGGGTGAGGACGAACACAAAATAATCGTTCATCTCATGACATGTTGATGTTCATTTATGTATAGTTGATGTTTGTTTATGGTATAGTTGATGTTCATTTTGGGATAGGTGGTGTTCATTTATGGTGTAGTCGACGATGGTTTTATGATATATTTGATGTTCATTCTGGGTGTAGTCGATGTTCCTTTATGGTGTATGTAATGTTCACTTTCAGTGTGTTTTCCGTTAATACATAAGAAATATAATACATGTTCATTTCTGGGCATGGTTGAAGTTCATACTGGTATGTTCCCTTGGACGTGTAGGAGCAGAGAAACAGATGCAATTGGGGCAAGTGGGCCGATGCACAACTCTTATGAAAGAGCCATCGTCTTGGTGCCAAATCCAGCCCCATCGTAAGTGTAGTGACAAAGAATGTACGTTGGTTGTGGTTAAGATTTATGTTTGGTTATGGGTAGACAGGGATGCAGGGGCAACGAGGCGGTTGTACAGGAGGAAATGGCACCCGCTGCACCCGGTGATATTGCTGTGCACGAAGACGGCACTGAAGAGTAAGTTAATTGATGTTCATAAGATATCACATGATGCTCATTTTGACCAAATTGATGGTCATTTTCATTGCATAAAGATGCTCATTTATTATAAACTAATTTTCATAATAGAACAATTGATATTCATTTAGGTTCACCTTGATGCTCATTTTCAATTACATATATGATCATTTTCAGAAATTGACCATGTATTATTGAAAGATCATTTGATATCAACTTAATGTTCAATTTATGGGAATGTAGGGGGTTTTATGTGTGTCATGCAAATGTTTGTCCAGTATACCCGTATGTTCATTGTATTTTAAGTTGAAGTTTGTTTCATTCAAACTTGTTATTCTTTGTATTCTCACCTTGTTGTTCATTGTATTTCAATGTTGACAGTGGTGTGTACTGTACGCGATACATGGAGACTTTCTTCGATCCAACCAAATGAAAGTGTGGTATTTTAGAGGATGATGTAAGTGAACATGTATAATGCATATTTGAAACATCTATGATTAACTTACCAGATGAAACATCTATTTTTTTTTCTAATCAAGGGCCGTTGGATGTGTTGAGGAGCAAATATTGTCATGCCCTAGTCATGCACGATGCGAACCGCTTGAATGACGTCGTCCAAAGAAGAGCAACTCATTGGAACAAAACGAGCAGTGTTGCACCGTTTTGAGTGGACTTGGAACATTGTCTATGTTATCGTTTATTTGGAACAATTTGGGATAGTGGAGTGAACACCATTTCCAATTTGCAATGAACATCTTTCGTTTGGACTTGCTTTGTGAAAGACACATTGTAATGAAGACATTTTGTCAACTTTCAATGTGCAGTGAACATCAACGTGTAGGCACCATATATGTTGTATGTAGGAAAAGAACCCAGAGTACTTGATGTTCATGATGATTGGCCTGATGATCATCACATGAATGATTGATGTGCATAATTTTTTGCTTTGATGATCATCCCAGAATGAACATCAGTCTGTAATTATATAATGAACACCAAGCTATTATGAAATGAACATCAAGCTATTGTGTAATGAACATCAAGTTGATCATAAATGATCATCAAGTACATAAATGAACATCATTATGTAATTATATAATGAACACCACGTATTTGTAAAATGAACATCAAGGTGTTGTGCAATGAACATCAAGCTGTAGTGAACTTATATATTACATGCATAAAAAAGAACATCAGGTGGCCATGTAATGAATATCAGGTAATCATATAATGAACACCATTTGAATAAGGGGATATTGTGGTACGAACATTAGCTTGTAATGAAATGAACATCAACTTGATGTGTGAACATTTTATTATGAGGACATTAAGATATTATGTAAATAAACATCTACTAATACTAGATATACATCAAGTTTCAGTGAACATATTTATTACCTGCATAAAAGAATATCAGCATCATTTGAATAACGGTATATCGTATAGTGAACTACTGGACATCACTTACGTGGCCAGCTAATCATTATCAAAATTAGAAAAGAGAATATTGAACATCAGCATAATTGGAAATGAATATTGAAACATCGTTTAGGTAAAAGATCATCAATTGATTTGAAATGAACATCAGCATGTAATCATATCACGAACATAATTTGAATAAAATGCACCTAGTCATTATCCTTAAGCCATTTTAGCATAAATGGTATTTGCCAAATGAATGATGATCATCATTTAGTTAGTATTTATATATAATCAAAATGAACATCTAAGTATAGTAAAAATTAACATCGATCTACATATAATGAACATTATATATAATATAATGAAAGGCATATTAGGGGGACATTTTTTGTTCATCGTTTTGTAATTAAAATGGAGATCATTTGCAATTAACGATCATCCGGAGGGTAAATGGGATGAACATCAGCACATAGTTAAATGAACATCAAATGTACATAAAATGAACATCAACATATATGTAACCTGAACATTAACTGACCATCTAGTCATTTGATCCCAAAGACCATTTATATATATTAAAAATCAACTTCACATGTTCATTCACGGAAAATACTTCATCTGAATATAAGAAAAAACACATCAACTAAAACCAATTGTAAAATGTATGTTTTTTATGATAAAAAAAGGCTGGCTCCGATCGTTCATTCATCAATCCAAAAACATATTCAATTGATGTTCGCACAACTTGAATAGATCATCCATAACGCTCTGGACAATTCATGGCATCGTGTGTTGCTATGTGGTCGCACCACTTTCACCTTCTTGTGCTTGCTTTCTTCTCTGTGGCAACTTCTAATGGTGTTTTCGTCCTCTTGCCTCTTCCCTTTATGACCGAAGCTGGGGGTGGATGAATGGTAACCTCTTTAGGCACAAAAATTCCAAAATATGTTTCAAAGTCCGTAGACACGTTGCTCGACGGCTCTCCCACCCTTAACAAATCAAGTGTTGAGATCATTGTGTTTGTTTGTTCAATAATCAAGCTCAACTTTGCTTCCTCCCCGTCGGTAATGTCCATGCACTTACAGAAGGTTTTCCACGCCTAGTTTGTCAATTGTTTCTTCCGGGTTACCTTGTCACAACAAACATAAACTTATAAATGGTATGTAATGAACATCAAGCCGCACAAGATGATCACCAAGGCATATAGAAATGAGCAACAATTGATAGTGTATTGAAAGATGAACTAGGTTGATTGCAAAATCGAGCAACAATGAACTAAACATCAAGTAAACTGAGATGAACATCAAAGCTATATGAGATGATCATTCAGTGACAACGAAATAAGCATCAATTACCAGTGAGAATGAATGTGAAGTTTACGAGATTATCACTATTGTGACATTGAAAATGAATATGGAGGTGTTGTGCAATGAACATCGAGGTATTGCACAATAAACTTTTACTGAAATGAACAACTAGTCCAAGAATGAACATCAAGCATCCTGGGATGAACATCAGTGAATATGAACAACAAAGTAGTTCTTGAACATAATGAAAATAAACAATGAACACCAAGTTCAATCGTTATGTGGGGGTGTGAACACTTGCACATAATGAAAATGAATAATGAACACCACTGTAATGATCATCAAGTCACACTTACAATGAACAACAAATGATGATGACATGGACATCAAGTACTCCAGGAATGAAGATCAAGCATCCTAGGATCAACATCGGTGAATAATGTAAATGAACATCGAGGGGGGATGACATGAGCACCATGGTCTACCAAAATGATGATGGCATGAAAATGAACATTAAATTGACAGAGTATGAAAACAAGTAGTGCTTGGATGCCAATAAATCATTATGGGGTTGATCAAGCATTCTAGAATGATCATCAAGCACCCTTACAATGAACAACAAACAGTTATGGAATGAACATCACGCATCTCTAGGATGATCATCAAGCCCCTTATTACGAACAATAAAATTGAACATCAATTGTGGTTTTGTACTGTTCTATTATGACAATTAGTTTATCACAAATGAACATCTTTATGCAATGAAAATGACCAACAATTTGGCTAAAATGAGCATCATGTGATATCTTATGAACATTAATTAACTTACTCTTCGGTGTCGTCTTCGTGCACAACAATATCACCGACTGCAGCGGGTGTCATTTCCTCCGGTACAACCGCCTCGTTGCCCCTACAACCCAGACTACCCCATAAGCGAACATAAACATCAAACACAACCAACATACATTCTATGTCACTACACTTATGTTGGGGTTGGATTTGACACCAAGACAATGGCTCTTTCATCAGAGCTGTGCATCGGCCCACTTGCCCCAACTGCATCTGTTTCTCCGCTCCTACACGTCCAAGGGAACATACCAATATGAACTTCAACCATGCCCAGAAATGAACATGTATTACATTTCTTATATATAACGGACAACACACTGAAAATGAACATCACATACACCATAAATGAACATCAACCACACCCAGAATGAACATCAAATATACCATAAAACGATCGTCGACTACACCATAAATGAACACCACCTATCCAAGAATGAACATCAACTATACCATAAACAAACATCAACTATACATAAATGAACATCAACATGCCATGAGAAGAACGATTATTTTATGTTCGTCTTCACCTTTACCAAACCCATGTATTCAACATATATTACATGAATCACAACAAAATATGCATAATCCATAATTATATGTCTACCAAAAAACCCTAATTGCACATAAAGGTTACAGACGACATCATCATCAGCAACATCATGTGGTCGCCATATAAAAGAGCACCGCCAGCATTAAGACAGACATCTCAGGCTACTTTGACCTTCGTCCTATTCGAACTCGATCAAAGTGGGGGCTCTCTGTAGACACCGAATTTTGTACCGGGACAAGTGTACAAATCAGGAGCAACAAGAAAGAGGCTAGAAGGAAAGCCAAGCCACTGGGTCTCCATCAATCAAAAGCTATCGGGCCAACCCACCACAAAAAGCCTTCATTGTCCACCCTTTCCACATACATATGCCAACCATTTCGAATCCCATTTTTTCAACAAGTCTCTTTGGCCCTATTTCTTTTGATGAGAGTAAAGTAGACATCATAAGCTTTTCCAACTAAGGCTGTTCATCAGTTTAAAACCGAACCAAACTGGGCCGAGCCTAGTAAACCGAAAACCGAATAAGGGGTAAAGTTCAAAACGAAAACCGAACCCAATAAAAAACGGTTCGGTTTGGTGTTCAGTTTATTCAGTTTTGAACCGAATAATGCACATTTTTTATGGTTTTTCACCGAAACCGAATAAGGTCTAAAGTCCAAACCGGACTGAATAAAAATCGGTTTGGTTTGGACCGATTTGGTTTGGTTTGGTTCTCGGTTTATTCGATTCAAAACCGAATAATGCACACCCCTATTTCCAACGCCTTTTGAATTGCCTCAATCGGAGTCCGGATGAAAGAGTTATGGTCGTTCGAAGTTGCACTTAGCGATTTCAAAACCCACGCGGGTTTTAACAATTGTCAGGCCCAGAAAACAGGCCCTATTAGCAAATCTGGCCCAGAAGACTGCCAAAACCCCACGGATTTTAATTAAAGGAGACGACCCAAAAATTGAACCAGCCCAAGGCGTGGTCCAGCCCAAAGACTTCAAAACCCGCACGGGTTATATACTGGCCAAAGCACGTCGTTTTGCTCCGTCCACGTCAGCGATCCGTGTGTGGGAATTATAAAACCTGCGCGGGGTTTATCTTCCAGAATCTGGTGCCAAAAATCCATATCATCCCCATAATATTAGCCCATGTGCATTTGACTTTGCCCTTGACTTGGATGATACGTGATTGCATGGGGATGGAGGGCATGATCCAAGGGATGTGTCCCCTCCATTTCCCTCCTAAACACTACCCTCATCACCTATAAATACCACCCTTCATTCCATTCATTTTCACCAACTAACACCATTATTTTACCCTCATTTACTCAACAATCATCCCTTATTCTACCAAATTTCCATCACTCCCTTAAAATTCCCTTATTCATAATCACTCTCTAAACCTCTCCTAATCACTTTTGTCACATCCATATCATCACCATAATACCATTTCCTAAACCACTTCTATCTTTCCATCAAAGTCCAAGGTCAAGGCAAAGTCAAGAGTTTCAACCGACACATTCGGGCTCCTAAAATCAAAAGAGGTTCGCTTTATTGCTTTCTTTATTATCGTTGTTTAATCATGTAATTTTTTTACGTTAATTCCTTTACTTGTGCATATTTTGTAAATAAAAAACCTCATTTTATATTGCATGATGATGAATATAATTTCGTGAAATTAATTAAACTTCTCCCCACTCTTTTTCATTTTAATGTCGATTTTAGTAGAGTCTATTTTCTAACAAGCGAATTCGAGAGTTCTTATAATTCTCGAATTCGTAACTTTACCCCCGAACGTAGAATCCGGTTTCGTAGACCGAAGTTATTTTTATTATTTTTTAAGGTTTGTCGGTTTCCTTAAATCGACTGGCGACTCTTAATTCTTTTATAACTCGTTTAATTATTTTAAACATACGAATTTACACCAAAATATTTAAAAATGGTTTATTATTTTCCACACACTAATCCAAGGTTAAAACCGAGAGAAAATGAGCCAGAAATTGATAAAAACCCCCGCGGGTTTTATCAATTTTAACCCATCTTCTCTGGCCCACAAAAGCGCACGGTCCGACCCATGGATTATTAAAACCCTGTAGGGCCCACGGCCCGGAGGGCACGGTCCCCCACGGAATGTCGAGTCGACGTAGGGTTGCTTATGTTTCCTATGGTGCATTTTTTAATTATTTTATGCACGAATATTATTTTGCTAATTTTTATTATTTCATGTTGTTAAGAATACTTAATTTTACTAAATTTAAACCCCGAACACATCCTTTCTTTTGGGTGATTTCAGCAAGACCGCCTGGCCCAAAGTCGGTTCGAGTTTCCCAGAAAGAAATCCGCGCGGATTTCCGCTCCAGTTTAACTCGGGCCTCAACTCTTGGCAATGGACTGCCCATGACATGTCTGAACAGGGCCTAAATCAAGTCCACTGGTACAAGATCTGCGCGGATTTCATGGTAGTACGACTTGGTTAGACTGTTGTCCGACTTATGGCGGCCCACTGAGTGACTCACGCAGTGTCTCAAGTGAGCCCACTGAACAGAAATCCGCGTGGATTTCTGGACAGTGAACACACCCGAGCCGGCTGCGTCAATCAACTGTTCACCCACAAAAAAAAAAGGTTGGGAAGTAAATTTAAATAAAATCAAATTGCATAACATGCATGAAATAACATAAAGAAAAACATAGTCGCCAGTCAATTTTGTGAAAAATTGACAAACCCAAAATAAAAACTCCACGATCCGCGAACCGGAGATCGGTTCAGGGGTAAAGGTACGAGTGTAGGGGGGATGCCACTACACCGCCCTCCGAAGCGGCCTTTACTACATCGGGTTTTATAAGCAAAAAAAAACTAAAAGAGAGAAAGTTGTCACAAGATTTTAGAAATTAAACATGCAAAAAAAAACTAACAATACAAACAAGTACCAAAAAAACAAAATTACAGCGGACGGGGAGTTATTATCTACATTTTTACATCTGAATAGTGACAAATACAAACAAAACAAAAAAAAAGAGAATTAATTACCGACCCTTGGCTGAGCCCGACCTGTAATCAAAATCACGAAATCTGCGCGGATCCAAGAGATGACTGGACTCAGAATAAACAAGCCTGCAGAACCCAAGAGCCAAATCCACGCGGATCTCTGTCTCCCAAAATGACCCTTTTTTCTTCGAGTGTGAGATGTGAGAGTAAACCTATAGCCCCCGAAAATCCGTCGAAAATGATCTCGAGCACCCCTTTTATAGCCATCTCGTGACAATTCGCTTTCAGTTTCCATAAACCTCCTAGTTCACATGAAATCCGCGTGGATTTTGGCAGTTTTTGACTTGCGGTTACCGATGGACCGGCGGTTGGCAGCATAACCTCCGGTTTGACGAAATCTGTGCGGTTTCCTGCTTCAGACCGGCTGAAATCCGCGCAGATTCTCGAAGTGAATTTGGACGGTTTTTGACTCGCGGTTGCCGATTGATTGGTGGTTGGCAACAGTTTTTCAACCTCTGATATGACGAAATCCGCGTGGTTTCCCGTGTCGAGTCAAATCAAAATTCGCGCAGATTTCTATGCTGGGCCAGACTGAAATTCACAAGGATTTTTGACTTGGGCCGACCGGAAATCTGTGTGGACTTATGACTTGGGCCAGATTGAAAATCTGCGTGGACTTTTATGTTGGGCCAGATTGAAATCCGCATGGATATTTTTATTGGGCCAAGTGGAAATCCGCGAGGATTCCTATCTTGGCCAGCTTGAAATCTGCGCGGACTTCTGTGTTGGCCGTGACTAGGAATTGACTTTGATCAAGAATTGACTTTGACCAAGAGTTTCCCTTGAGCCGGGAGTTGACTTTAACTTGACCAAGAGTTGACTTTGACCAAGAGTTGACCTTTACCAGTGAGTTGACTTTGACTTGACTTTGACCAAGAGTTGACTTAGACCGAGAGTGTTGGATCCGTGAGGGTCTCGGGTACTGGATCTGCGAGGGACCCAAGTGTAGGATGGGCGAGAACCTCAAGTACTGGACCTGCGAGGGAACATCTTGGGTCTGATTCATTTGGATCCACAAGGTGCCTATAAAGCCCAAAGTCCACGAGGACTCTAATAAGCCCGAAATCCTCGAGGTGCTTGTTGAGTACTATTTGGTGTCTACAGATAGCCCTCACTTTGACTGAGTCTGAGTAAGACGAAAGTCAAAGTATACCTTGAGATTGTTGGAGTTAGTCCAGTGAATTTTCGTGGGTTTGCCCGAATGAGCTAAAAATTGGTCGGAGGTGATTTGATTGAGCTGAAGTGTGGGCGGAGGTAGTCCGATCTAGAAATGTTGGAGGTTGTCCAGAATTTGATGAATTTATCAAGGGTAGCCCAAACACTTGGATGATATGCGGAGGTAGTCTGCTTGAAATTGCTGGAGGTAGTCCAGGCTTGAAGTTGCTGGAGGTAGTCCAAGCTTGATAAATTTTTCGGGGGTTGCCCGAACACTTGGATGATATGCGAAGGTAGTCCGCTTGAAATTGCTGGAGGTAGTCCAGGATTTAATGAATTTCTCGAGGGTAGCCCGAACACTTTGATGATATTCGGAGGTAGTCCGATTTAAATTGCTGGAGGTAGTCCAGGCTTTGATGAATTGCTCAGGGATCCGAGCTGTACTTGAAATTACTCGAGGATAGGTACCTACAAAAGACAATGAAACTTATGAGTATCAAAGAAAAGTCAAAATATGGGGCCACTTTTCCTTGAAAATGATAAATTTTTATTTTAATTTTAAAAAGGATAAATGAAGATAGTGGAAAAAATCCTGCTAGTCAATCAGAAAACTCCCTGTCAGCCTGTGGGGATTGGCGAGGAACTCGGGGTTCCGACTTGATGATGAAAGATCAGCCCCGAAGGAGTTGACAAGGATTTGATTGAGCCGAGATGGGTTTTGTCATATTTGTGCGGGAATATGCAAGAACCTTGCTTGAGCTCAGTATGGTTTGCCATGTTTGACGACAGAATCCCCGGGAGTCTGGCTTGATGGCATAATCTGTAGTGGAATCATCGAGGATTTGTGTTTTGGGATCAGCAGGAACTTGAAGCCCCCAATTATGCTCAACTTGATGAGTTCACAAAATTTGCGAGAGCTTTGCTCCTAATTGGAACCAGCTGAAGATTCATTCATGTTTGAGCTCCAACTAAAAATTTAGTGAGTGCTTAAAGTTTTGCTTTAATCACTAAAGTTAGCGAGATGCCTAGTGTAAGCTCCAATATCTTGTTGGGCTTAGTCCAAAATTAAAGAGAGTTTTGGGACATGCCTTGCAAGATTTTGCGCTCCTTCCCTTGTTCATCTTTTCATTTCTCATGCAGATTGGAATTTCCTGGCATACGTGCTGATTTGTCGACCATTGGTTCACGCTACGGGTCCTCGAGTCCGAAAATGATTGACTTGATCTGAGTTGACGAGCACTGAGTGCGTGTATAATGCTTAGACCATTCATTTATCTTTTACGATGCAATGGATGGACTCTATTCTCTAGTAATGAAAGATGTCAATGCACTTACGCAAACTATTTTTTTTTTAAATTTTGAGGATGCGAGACACACATGCAATGAAAAAGATAGTCTAGGTATTGAATTGTGGTCGATAACACTGAAAATATTAGAACGCTTCCAATAGTAAGAACCAAAATCCACAAACATTTTTAGTCTTCACTCGTACCCTCAACCCCGGCCCCTTTTGCAAATATGTGATGAATCTTAATCTAATCAATGAGAATCGATATCCTGAAGCACTCTAGTTTGGACCTCAAGGGATCTGCGAGAGCTTGTGTCACCATGAAATCTGCCAAGACTTTGGTTGGACTTAGATAATTGATGAGAAAAGAGGTTTGAGTCTCTACGAGTTATAAAGTCCGTGAGAGCTCTTAGAAAAATTTTGCAAGGATTCTGCTTTAACCTGCTTGAGCACGACCAGGAAATTGGATAAGATCCTTTTGGGAGATCACTCGAAAGAAGCTGCTATTGTATGATTATTTGGGCCAGACTTCAAAAGCTTCTATGTATCCACTTCATGAGTGGAATCAGGCCGTCGTAGTTCAAAAGGTAGTGTAAATATTTAGTTGCTGACTTAATATGTCAGTGACTAACAACTTAAGGATAGTTGCTGGTTTTGATCACCAGTCGCTATATTTGACCTTGTTTTAAAGTATAGAGCTTCCTTAATTAGCCTAGATTTGTTTAATCTTATTGGCTCATATATGAATCTGCTAGGAGAGATATGCTACCTAGAATCCGTAAGAACTCCGTGAATGAAAAATCTGCTAGGATACTATGTCAACAAAACCCACATCTCCAAGCCGAAATTGATATATGTGAACATGCTTTTGTAAAAGTTGTTCAAGGGCTTGACTTCTCGTGTTAGACCCTATGTTGAACATGTTTAGAAAAAGTAGTCCAATTATACAATCAACTGAGGAATTCTCTTCAAAATTGTGGACCATGCAAACTGCCATGAAAATATCCGAACGATCCAATTGCCCCAAAAATTCGTGAGGGATTATAAGGACTTGACTTGTGATGAACATGCTTAAAAAAATAAGCTGTTCTCTATAAAATGTTGCTAGCAGAATTGGTGATGAACTTGAAAATTCGCGAGGGCCTTTTCATTCAGCCTCACAAAATATGTTAGGACTTTTCCACAGCCATAACTTATCGCCACTAGATAGTAGAGTTTGATCTTGCTATCCGAATGAACATGAAGGAAAGTGACAAGATCGACGGGTCATTTCTACTGAGAAGAGATGGGAACGAAATGCCCACTGTTGGATACCTTAGATTGACCTCTAAAGGGTGAGCAAAAGGGACTGGATTAAACCTGTAGTGATTATGAAATCTAAGCCAAAATAAGTTGTATCCTGATAGCCCCCAGTTGAAAAAGAAGACAGAGGGAAAGAGAAAGCCCCCAGTTCGAAAGGAAGACAACGTAGAAGAGAAAGCACCCAGTGTCTACAAGGATATGCCATGAAGAAAAGAAGGTGTGAGACTTCACGAGCTAGATTAATTAATAGTGGAAAAGACCTTATATCACATGACAATAAGACCAATGAGAATGAGATGCATAATAGAGACTCAATAAGGTCAAAATCATTTAAAGCAAACTTTATTTCAACACTATGAGCATAAGACCAAGACACAAAACCAGTCACTCTATGTTGTACCTCTAAACAATCATGTATCACGTTAGCAATTGATGAGCTAATGAAGCTAGTAGATCCTCAGTTTGGGTAAAGTGGAACACTCCTCTCAATGTGTTTAGAAATGCAAGGGTTCACTAAAACTCGTTCCAATGTATACAGCTGCCATAGCTTGGCAAGACTCTCAACTCTCCATCACTGAGGACAACATGCAAAAATGCTAATCATGAGGACTTTCAAAAGGTTGTAATGGGGTTTAGGCTAGGGTAAGAAGGGAAATTATTTGGGAAAATGTGGAGCTAAGTAGCCAAGTACCTAAAGAGCAACAACATTTCCACTACACGCAATACAACACCTCCACACTGAACCTTAAATGAGCACAAAACATCCCCAATAAATGAAACCTGGGATAGATTACCAAATACAAATCAAAACTCAAAAATAAAATAAAATAAAACTTCTCTTTTTTCTCTTTTTCTTTTTCTTTTTTTCTTTTCCTTTTTGCTTCTTTTTTTTTCTATTATGAATTCCTTGTTTTTGAACTTTTTCTTTTTTTTCAATGAATAGCATGAATATATAAAGAACAACTCAAACCCCAATAGTTACAAGTTACTACCTTTGAGGATAAAAAAGGGTAGAAAGGATATTCAACAATGTACTTCCCTTGTAGCAACAAACCAACTACTCACTCTCAACAATCGACCATGAAACTGCCCCATACAACTGAACTGTTGCTCATTCTATCTTTGCTAAAGGTAGGAAATTATGTAAAGGCCAAGGGTGCGCACTTATAGGGTAAACAACAAGGCAGGAAAAAGGGTTAGCAAGGGCTTGCAAAAAGAGGTCAAAATGTCAGGTGGCTTTTTGGCTATGTAGCTAACAAAAGGATGCCTCAATCATATTAACACAATGCATATGCCAAATGTGATTTTAAGGAATGTCAAGCCAAGTTCTAGAGATGCACACATGAAAGAGCTACACACAAAAAGGAAATGAGACTATATATATAATGAATAGTCTATGAAGGCTCAAAATCTCACGGGTTATTCTACTAACTCTTCAACTAGCTCAAAAAGATAACCAATTACTAAGATTCAACAATTATGCAAGAAGTACTCAAGAATAAAAGGCTTGCACAAAGGTATTACAACTCAAAGCATTTCCTCTGGATAATTGCTTTGATCTAGGCATTTTGTTCATTTTTTTCGATGATGTCCTCGAACTCTGTGGTACTTGTAGAATTCATTAGCATCCTACCCTCATTTTTTTGTTGGCTCATCCATCTTCTTAGCAGTTGTTCTAGTGCTTCAGCACATGGATCGTTCTAAGGCATTCACCTCGTTTTCTTTGCTATGCCAGAAGTTTGCTTATTAGTATAAGTGTTCTTCTAGCTCCCAGTTAGCTAGCTCACTTTCGATTTTGATTCCAGCTAACCTCAATGAGGCAAAGTCCTTGAGAGGTTGAAACCTTAAATGTGTGTTGCATAAGGCTTTAATCCTTGCACAATCATATCTACTTGGTGTTCCTCTGAAGGTCGGTCCACCATTTGAGCAGCTTTTTCCCTCCATCGAGCAAAGTAGTCGGAGAAAGATTCCTTTTCCCCTAGCTTCATGAGCTCCATATCCCATAAAGTAACAGGCATGTCCACATTATAGGAATATTGATGTAGGAACTCCTTGCAAAGCGAGCTCCATTGGGAGGATTTGGTAGGACTAAGTGTGTTGTACCACTTCATAACGTCCGGGCCAAAAGTCCAAGGAAAGATAATATGGTTGATAAGTGCATCTTGTATATATGAGAACTTGGTTGTTTTGATGAGAATTTGGGGAATATTTGATGTGATTGTATTATTTTATGCCCGAAATTCCCATATTACGCTTGGTTTGGAGTTTGGTGAGTTTTGTAGGAAATTTGTGAAGAATCGATGTAAACCGAGCCAAAAATCAAGTGTGGATCTAAGTTGTGTGCATAAAGGACCAAGAAGTGTGAAGTTGGATCACCCAAGGCCCAAACAATGGCCCAAAGTACTCCTAGGCCCGAAAAAAGCAGTGACACGGGTGCTCAGAGGAAGGGCACGGGTCGTGTCTATGGCCAGAACGTGAGAAAATGCAAACAGTGAGCTAACACGGGTAGTGCCTGGGAGGCACGGTCCGTGTCACCCGTGTCTCTTCAGTTTCGGCGGTTTAGAGTTGAGATTTGCGCTTATATCAGAATGTTTTCGGCTGTTTTGAGAGAATCATCATTCTACCATCTCCCATTCCATAACCTAACCCTAATTCATCATCATATTCATCCATCCTTTAGTCCTTATTTCCATCCACATTCATCCATTGTGAAGAGGGAGAGTGCATTGGAGTTTGAAGATTATCTTGCAAGAATCCATTGAAGTGGAGGAGCAAAAGTCCCCACCGATCACCAATCAAGCAAGGATTGATTCAACACTCGGTTTATTCTTCCTTCTTTAGATTTCCATGCATCTTAGTATAGAATTTCATATGTTTAGTGAATCGAACATGAGTAGTGAGTAGTTTTCATAAGTTAGGGGATAAACCGTTATTAGTTTCTCTTATGGATTGAGTTTTGTTGGATTGAACAAGTTTGTTAATCTAGTTTGAATGCATTTTATTTAACCTTTGATTATGTATGTCATTGTTTTTGACTGGCCATCAAGAATATGGAATTAGATTATTGAGTGAAGTACCGAAAGGAGAAATTCGATAATCGGAACCCTTAGGATTAAACTAGTCATGAAGTGAACTAGACATAGAAGACTTTATAATTAGGGGTCATTGGATGATTAGATATTTAACCTTGATTAAATCAAAATAACCACGAAAGTAGGTGATTGGTTTGTCTTGGCAATTCGCTCTAGTGGTAAAATCTCATTGCGAAGTAATTTATGCGATTATCGACCCTAAAATGTACCAAATTAGTGACATACATGTTCAATCCGCTTGTTTGATCCATAGAGTGACTTAGGTTTTATCCCCTGAACGTTTTTCTCATATTGATTTCATCTTGTGAATTGTGTTAATAGTTTATTGTTTGCCTTTAGTAGTGAATAGAAATAGAATTAGATTATTCCAAACAAAAACCCGATCGACTTAGCAATCAACTAGGAGGCTAGTTCAGTGCGTTGAAAGGAAAAGTCCCTGTGGGAACGACCTTGATTCATGCTACAATTTCACCCGTGCACTTGCGGCCTATCAAAGGTAGATATCTTCTTCAACTCCTTTTAATGTCATAGCCCCCATAAAATTCCTCACATGTTGATGTGGGTTCTCAGTACCGTGGAATTTGATATCAGGCATGTTGAATTTAGGGGGAAGTCTACCTCTTGGAACAGTCGTGAAACCTATGTCGTCCATAAACTGATTGTTGAAGAGTGTAGATTCTTTCAGCATTTGTTCAATTCGGTCAAGTCTCGAGTTCGAAACCCCGTGGACCGACCCATCCTTCTCCTTTCCTGATTGCCTAACTTCACCAGTAGGGGGATTCTTCAGATTCGAATTCTTTGCCTCTTCCATAGCGTGAATGACAACATCAATTCTCTGATTTTGTGCCTCTAGCTGAGCATTCATAGTGACTTGCATATTCAGAATTATGTTGGTGAGTTGTTCCATTTCAGTACGCGGAGGAGGTGGTGGAGGAGGCACCGGTTCCTCCTCTGGATCACTATGCGGATGACCTTCACCGTCAGGGTCCGACATTGTCTCAGATGGATCAATCACCAAAGAGTCAACTCCTTCGTCAGACGCTTCTTCGTTGGTCGCTTCTTTATCGGTTACTTCAGATGATGGTGGCGCACGATCTTCGTTACTATCGTACTGGATGTCAAAAGTCTCTAACCGGCCTATTTCGTCCCTTTGATACACCCGAAACCAACCTGTTTTGTCCTGAAAGATGAAGTGACTGAAGGCTCAGCTCAATACTGACCACTAAGACCCTGTGCATGTCATGGATGAAGAAATTTATTCAAATCCCGAACAACCGAGATAAAGCTCTAAGTCATATACAGGATCGGAATAAATCTCTTATGCAAAAATGCAGACCTAAGCCCCCCTTGACATATTTAAACCTTATCGAGCCAAGTTTAAAAGATTATTCCTTCGAACTTATGCTTCGCATAAGGGCCAACATGTCATTCAGGCTTCACCAGACATGAAAAAGAGACCATTTGAACTTCACAAGATTGAGCCCACTCAGAAATCTACGAGGATGCCCGAGGCCCAAACAACTTGTGCGGCCCAAATTGCACATCTTTTACCTAACAGACACTAAGCCATGCGATAATGACCCTAATAACACTAGTTTAGACCTCATAGGGTCCGAGCTCATCAAGGATCCGTGCGGATCCGTTGGACTCAGGTCCTCTAAAAGGCCTAAACAGGTGTTTAACGACTAATGAAAAGGGTAAGGCACTGATTTGGGATATACAAAGCCTGACCCGACCTGAAATCCGCGTGGACCCCTAGGGTCATAGTCTTGTATAGATCAAATCAATTGTCTTGGCCACTATGCAAATGCATTTTTTTTTAAAATTTTTGAGGTCTAAGCATTAAGGCACGTTTCGGGTTCAAGGGTCACTAAAAGCACATAGCACACAAAAATGTATTCCAACCTAACCAAGGGTCTATGTTTAAAGGTCAAGGGGTCGGTAACCTAATCTCTAGCTCGTGTCCCGAATGCTTCATCTTCCATGGGGTGCATGGTAAGACTTGCACACTCGGGTTGCTCCCTTTGTCGTAGGGACTAAGGAGTGGTGCACGAGTGGGAAAACAACCACCTGCTTAGTGAAGGTCTAAATGGACCCACCAAGTTGAATGGTTTTATTTTCCCGAAATGGTAAAATAGGGTGATAACCTAAACGGTGCCTTGTGTGCCCAACAAAGGGGAAGGCCCGAAATGCAAAATGCCTAAAAAACTTGACAACTTTTTTTTTTTTTAAAAAAAAACCCGACTTTTCAAGTCTTACCCACTTACTAAATAAGTCCCCAGTGGAGTCGCCACTATAGGGCCCGCGGCCCGGAGGGCACGGTCCCCCACGGAGTGTCGAGTCGACGTAGGGTTGCTTATGTTTCCTATGGTGCATTTTTTAATTATTTTATGCACGAATATTATTTTGCTAATTTTTATTATTTTTCATGTTGTTAAGAATACTTAATTTTACTAAATTTAAACCCCGAACACATCCTTTCGTTTGGGTGATTTCAGCAAGACCGCCTGGCCCAAAGTCGGTCCGAGTTTCCCAGAAAGAAATCCGCGCGGATTTCCGCTCCAGTTTAACTCTGGCCTCAACTCTTGGCAATGGACTGCCCGTGACATGTTTGAACAGGGCCTAAATCAAGTCCACTGGTACAAGATCCAAGCGGATCTCATGGTAGTGCGGCTTGGTTAGACTGCTGTCCGACTTATGGCAGCCCACTGAGTGACTCACGCAGTGTCTCAAGTGAGCCCACTGAACAGAAATCCGCGTAGATTTCTGGACAGTGAACACACCCGAGCCAGCTGCGTTAATCAACTGTTCACCCAAAAAAACAAAGGTTGGGAAGTAAATTTAAATAAAATCAAATTGTATAACATGCATGAAATAACATAAAGAAAAACAGAGTCGCCAGTCAATTTTGTGAAAAATTGACAAAACCAAAATAAAAACTCCACGTTCCGCGAACGGAGATCGGTTCGGGGGTAGAGGTACGAGTGTAGAGGGGATGCCCCTACACCGCCCGCCGAAGCGGCCTTTACTACATTGGGTTTTTTAAGCAAAAAAAACTAAAAGAGAGAAAGTTGTCACAAGATTTTAGAAATTAAACATGCAAAAAAAAACTAACAATACAAACAAGTACCAAAAAAACAAAATTACAGCGGACGGGGAGTTATTATCTACATTTTTACATCTGAATAGTGACAAATACAAACAAAACAAAAAAAAAGAGAATTAATTACCGACCCTTGGCTGAGCCCGACCTGTAATCAAAATCACGAAATCTGCGCGGATCCAAGAGATGACTGGACTCAGAATAAACAAGCCTGCAGAACCCAAGAGCCAAATCCACGCGGATCTCTGTCTCCCAAAATGACCCTTTTTTCTTCGAGTGTGAGATGTGAGAGTAAACCTATAGCCCCCGAAAATCCGTCGAAAATGATCTCGAGCACCCCTTTTATAGCCATCTCGTGACAATTCGCTTTCAGTTTCCATAAACCTCCTAGTTCACATGAAATCCGCGTGGATTTTGGCAGTTTTTGACTTGCGGTTACCGATGGACCGGCGGTTGGCAGCATAACCTCCGGTTTGACGAAATCTGTGCGGTTTCCTGCTTCAGACCGGTTGAAATCCGCGCAGATTCTCGAAGTGAATTTGGACGGTTTTTGACTCGCGATTGCCGATTGATTGGTGGTTGGCAATAGTTTTTCAACCTCTGATTTGACGAAATCTGCGTGGTTTCCCGTGTCGAGTCAAATCAAAATTCGCGCAGATTTCTATGTTGGGCCAGACTGAAATTCACAAGGATTTTTGACTTGGGCCAACCGGAAATTTGCGTGGACTTATGACTTGGGCCAGATTGAAAATCTGCGTGGACTTTTATGTTGGGCCAGATTGAAATCCGCATGGATTCTTGTCTTGGGCCAAGTGGAAATCCGCGAGGATTCCTATCTTGGCCAGCTTGAAATCTGCGCGGACTTCTGTGTTGGCCGTGACTAGGAATTGATTTTGATCAAGAATTGACTTTGACCAAGAGTTTCCCTTGATCCGGGAGTTGACTTTGACTTGACCAAGAGTTAACCTTGACCCGTGAGTTGACTTTGACTTGACTTTGACCAAGAGTTGACTTAGACCGAGAGTGTTGGATCCGTGAGGGTCTCGAGTACTGGATCTGCGAGGGACCCGAGTGTAGGATGGGCGAGAATCTCAAGTATTGGACCTGCGAGGGAACATCTTGGGTCTGATTCATTTGGATCCACGAGGTGCCTATATAGCCCAAAGTCCACGAGGACTCTAATAAGCCCGCAATCCTCGAGGTGCTTGTTGAGTATTATTTGGTGTCTACAAAACCGCGCGGGTTTTAACCCTCTATGGCGGCCCGTTTGCCTTCTGTTGGGCCTGGGTCGAGTGTTTGGTCGATATTGAATTATTTCTTAAGGTATTTTGATGTAATTTCGAGTGTTTAAATAAATAAAAATGGATTTATAAATAAATAAAGTTTCATCACCCCGAAAATGAATTTCGAAAAATAAAAATATCCTTATTTAAGGATTAAGCAACCTTAGTCGGCTCTCGATCATTAAGTAGCGCATCCGAGAACAATTTCCCCGAACGGGAATTTTCCGGGTCCTACACAGGCATATTGAATTTAGGTGGAGTACTAAATATTTTAACATGCACGAAATAGTAAAAAGAAAAAAAAATAGAGTCGCTAGTCAATTTGTGAAAAATTGACAAAAACCGAGATGAAAACTCCTCGATCTTCGAACCAAAAAATGGGCTTGGGGGTAAAGGTACAAGTGTAGGAGGGTTGTGATGAGGACATATATTGACTAAATATTGGGAGCATTTTGATAGTGAAATTTTGGGAATAATGTGCTTAATTCATCTTTTATGATCTTATTTCGCTATCTTAACTGAGTTCTGTGTGTTTTGTTCAATTTGTGTAAATTAGTGATATGAATTCCAAAGCTTACATCAATTACTTGATTCATCAGTGAAAGAGCTTTTCAACGATATATTATAAGGTCGATTATGAGTTGAGATGAAGGAGTTATGAGTAAGATAGCAGAAAGTGCGTGAAAACTGATATATGTCCAATCTTTTGGTCACTATTATTTCCAAACTTATGATATGACTTTGAGGCTTAAGCCAATGAAAAGTAGACTCCTAGAGCTTTCCGAAAAGTCAAGAACCAAGTCAATCGGACGTCGGACGAAGGAGATATGGCCGAAACAAAATGACCTAGAAAATTCCAGAACCAACACGACTCGTGTTTTCACCAACACGGTCCGTGTTGGACTCCAGAGAGCTCAATTTCCCAGAAACCATCAACATGACTCGTATTGGTTCCAACACGGTCCGTGTTGACCCTGTTTATGACGATTTTGCCGTTTCAATTGCTCTTAAGGGCTATATAATTGCAAGATTCGGCTGTTTTTGATATCATCCATCATCATCCATCGTCATCCATCTCCATCTCTACCATCATCCATCTTCCACAATCCCGCGATAATCAAGAGCTTGAGAGCAAATTGAAGATTGAAGATTATTCAAGATCGACA
This sequence comes from Portulaca oleracea, assembly GCA_029582165.1. Lineage (NCBI taxonomy): Eukaryota > Viridiplantae > Streptophyta > Magnoliopsida > Caryophyllales > Portulacaceae > Portulaca > Portulaca oleracea. The sequence goes on from CM055872.1 coordinate 16,459,366, forward strand.
TGGTGTTGGACGAGCAAAAGTTCACAATTGCCAAATTCTTTCAAGGGTTTTCTGCACATCTTCGGTTATTTCTTCATTCTCTTTAGATTTTCATGCTTTCTAGAATAGATTTTGATATGTTTTGTGTTTTGCACATGATTAGTGAGTAGTTTTATTAGTTTGAGGGATAAACCCTTGTTAGTTTCCCTTATATATGGATTGAATTTTGTTGGATTGAACAAGTTTGTTAATCTAGTTTAAATGTATTTTATTTATCCTTTGATTTTGTATGTCATTACTTTTGCTTGATCACCATTAGTATGGAATTAGATTGTTGAGTGAAGTACCGAACGGAGAAATTCGATAGTCGGAACCCTTAGGATTAAACTGATTATGAAGTGAACTAGACATAGAAGACTTTGTAATTAGGGGTCTTGTGATAATTTGATCTTTAACTTAGATAAATTGAAATAACCACGAAAGTAGGTGATTGATTTTACTCAGCAATTCGTTTCATTGCCAAAAGCTCGCTACGAAAGACATTATGCGATTATCGACCCTAAAATGTACCAAATTAGTGACGTACATGTTCAATCCACTTGTTTGATTCATAGAGTTACTTAGGTTTTATCCCCTGAACACTTTTTTCCTATTGATTTCATCTTGTGATTTGTGTGAATATTTGATTGTTTTCACCTTTTTGGCGACTAGAAGTAGTTTTAGATTAATCCAAATTAAAACTCGATCGATTTAGCAATCACCTAGGAGGCTAGTTTGGTGTGTAGTTAGCAAAGTCTCTGTGGGATCGACCTTGATACTTGCTACACGAGCACCCGTGCACTTGCGGCTTATCAGGTTGCTCCGACACCGATCGCCTAAGCGACCTTTACTCCATCGGGTTTTTAAGAAAAAAGAAGAAAAAACGAAAAAACAAAGTTGTCACAACAATTTTATAAATTAATGCATGCAAAGACGAAGAGACAAAAAAAGACAATAAGCGTCTAAACAAGAAAATTACAGCGGGCGGGGCGTATGGACTACATTATTACATCTGATTAATTAAAAAAACAAAGGATTAATTACCGAACCCTTGGCTGGATCTGACCTGTAGCCGAAAAGTGTGAAATTCGCAAGGTTCCAAAATTAACAAATCCGCGAGGATCTCAACTGTAATCGAACCCCAAAAGTGACAAATCTGCGAGGACCTGGAACCTTAAAAGTCACCAAATCCGCGAAGATTTCAACCCAGAAAATGGTGTTTTTCTTAAGTGTGAGGTTTGAAGAGTCACCAAATCCACGAGGATTTCAACCCAGAACATGGTGTTTTTCCCGGTTGTCACTGCTTTTAAGTGTACCTATACCAGACTCTCCGAACTCCACCAAATCCCGCGAGGATTTCCTTTTATAATCAACATCTTCGGCAGTTATCGAAAGCAGCACCCCTCCCACTCGGCATGGGATCCGCGAGGATTCCCGTTAATGGGAAAAGTGGGTCTGGCCAGTTTCTTGACTGAAGAAACTGCTCCATTTGAACAACAAAACTGCGAGAATTTTCCCTCCCAACCATTCGATCCGCGAGGAATTTCTATTTTTGGGCCAAAGACAACAAATCCACGAGGAGCTGCCTGGGCTTGAAGAATGGATCCGCGAGAGCCTGTGTTTTGGACTGGCAAATTTGATCCGAGAGAGCCTTTTACCTGGGCCAAAAATTGAATTCGCAAATATTTTCCCAATTTCCTGAAAAATCCGCGAGGATTCCCCCCCATTTCCTGAAAGATCCACGAGGGTTTAATTGACTGAGGAAACTGTCAGTCTTGGGTGAAATCCGCGAGGAATTTCCTGGGCCAAATCAAAGGATCCGCCAAGATTTGCCTGGACTAGCCTGCAAAGATCCGCCAGGATCTTCCTGGGCTGGCCTGCATAAATCCGCCAGGATCATTTTTCTAGGCCAGAATTGGGATCCGCGAGGATCCGTTTTTCTGGGCTAAATCACAAGATCCGTGAGAAATTTCCTGAAAAATCCGCGAGGAATTTTTTGGTTGACGTTGACAAAGTTGACCTTGACCAAGAGTTGACCTGACCAGGAGTTGACTTTGATCGAGAGCTGACTTTGTCCCGGAGTTGACCTTGACCAAAAGTTGACCATGATAGTTGACTTTGACTTGACCGGTAATATGCATCTCCAAAAGTTGACTTTGACCCAAAGACTCTCTTGATGAAAATCCACGAGGGACCCATATCACCCAAAATCCTCAAGGGGTCCAACATGTCTGAACTCCTCATGTCGCTTATTGAGTGTTATCTTGGTGTCTACACATGGTTTTATTTGTGTGACTTCTTCTTTGTTGTTGTTCTTTTCTCTGCGGTTTTCGCGGTGTTGTTGCTGTTTCTTTTGCCTCTTTTGGCTTTCAATTATATAAAAATAGAAACCAATTACACACGTCAAAAATGAAGAAGTTAATGATCAAAGGAACAAAATAGGTATAAAAAATTTCCTACAAATAAAGGGAATAAAATTGGTATCATTTCCATGTGCTCAAAGAAAAGCAGTGAGCATCACAACTTTGAAGCCTCAAACCAATTTAAAAGTTTCTTTTCAAGCCAACTCCTAATTTCCGACCTCATTCGATAATGCCTTTCGGGTATTTAGCAGGGGTAAAGTTGTATAGACGAACACAACAATTCAAATCGAAAGGAATAATCTGTCTACAATTTTCACCCATGCCATTTACATGCAAAAAAAAACTAACTGAAGCACATCCAACAACTCAGTCGGACAAAAATCCACGTAAAAGACATGACAATCAAAGACTGACCTTGTTCGGGATGCATACCCAAGTTATATAGCTATTCTAGCTTACGACTATTGACTTTTACGGAACCCTGGAGCAGCAAAGCAACTCATGTAGTCATTCAAAATTGACACACCAAAAAAAACAAAAAAGACTAACATTAATAACTCAAAGAAAGCAACATTGATTCTTTGAAGAGCTAAATTAAAGAAAAATGACAAACATTGGTCCTTCAGTTAAATTCACGGAGAACTGCGCTTCGTCATCTCTAGCAATTTCACCAAATCAAATCGTGAGAAGATAATTTTCAAGACTCATTTAGTAAGAGAAAACCCATAAATTGAGCTGGGGGATTTTGGCTTTAGTGTTTTTCAAAGTGAATGTATCAAAGAGGGAGGAGAAAAAGAGGGCAAGGAACGTGGGATAACGTGGCTAATTCAGTTAGGGTTTTTTCTAGTTATTTAGAGGGAGTGAGATACGTTTCCTGAATGCTAAGAGGGAAACGTAAATAAAAAAAAATGAAACACTTTTTTTTTTACTTGCATTCTCATTGGCCTATATTCCTATATTCACTCTCGTTTGAGTATTTCAAACTATAAAAAATATTTCTTTTATATATTAATGGATGTGAAAAGATAAATATATCAATTAAAAATGATATTTGCTAATTTTCTAAACATCCGAATGAATAGAGAGCAAATAATTCTTTTAAAGACGGTGAATTTGATTGACGTTTGAACATTTTCTTCTCAAATTTGGGTGACATCTCCAATCCCCCAAACCCCCTCCTCTAAAAATAAAAGGACAATCTTTCCTTTGAAAGACAAAAGAAAAAAAGAAAAAAGAAAACGGAGAAAAGGTTAGTACCCAGTTCTTCCAAATTCCAATGCGATACAAAACGCGTCGTAGGGGTTACCCCAGTTTTACCACCCATCTGATACAAAACGCATCGTATTCGTAGGGCTAACCCTGGTGATATCAAATTGAGGGAGGGAATTATCAGACATGGTATTCGGCAAAACCCTAGGGAAAACCTTTGTAGTTAGAGAGAGACATCCTATCAGTGGGACAGATGATGATGGCAGATGAAGATGTTGACGACGAGGATGAACAACCTATCTGTTTCCCGGCAAAGAGGAATTCGACCGTAAACGTTGTTCACGAGGACGATGAGATGCCGCGGCGTAGAAGAAGAAGAAGAAGAAGAAGAAGAAGAAGAAGAAGAAGAAGAAGCCACATCAGTATTCAGAATATTATCTATGATGAATTTGATGATGTGCCTCCTCTCTATAGCGACGAAGTAGGAGACGTCGACTTTTCTGAGGCTGCTTTGGTGATCATCGATGGCACCCCTCTCAAGATTAAACCACATCAGTATTACAACTACGATTGGCTTGTCCAATACGCTCGTCTTTGCCGCAAGAAGTGCTGCCTTCAGGCCTTTTCTCATCCAGGGGACCCCAGTATGGGTGGGATTGCCATCAAAAAGTACCAACAAGTTAACCAGGTCCTTCTAGTTTTCTATCTTTCTTTTTCTGTGCATTTCTTTATGTTTCCTCTTATGCAATCATGTGTGCGTTTGTTTATGGCTTTTGTAGAATGTGAAGCTCCAGCTAAGAGAACTTATGAAGATCAATTTTAAACTGACTGGTTGTATTATCAACTACCTGACATTTTCTGCCAAAGATCTGAAGACTAGACAAGTTAGACCATACCAAGCTGTATTAGCTGAGTATACTCCTTATGATTATCTGTTGGGTTTGTTTAGAGATCTTCTTGATGGCAAGATTCTAGCCATTCTGTCTGTTAAAGGTTAAACAATTTTCAGATTCGTCGCTATTTTATCCTCATTTCTATTTCTTTTGTGCGATTCTTGATGCTTGCATATGTTACAACTTACAACCCTTTCTCTATGGCTGATGGAAATGACGAGTTCTGCTAAGAGCTGATGGAAATTGTAAGATTGATCAAATTGTTGAGTTATTAGTTTCCATGTGGCTTATGTATGAACTTGGGCTGCCAACATCTTTCTCTCATATTTTGTGGGCTGACTTGTTATAAAATAGTATTGGAATCGACAGACATGTCGTTGCTTTTAGCATTTTTTGTTTTAGGGCTGACTTCATAAATCAGGACAAAAAGAATGGAAAACCTGAAAAGCAGAATCCACACATATACCGAGTTTCAGCAAAAAAATAATCACTTGCAAGCATATAATTTGATTAAACTGGCCTTGTTCTTTTCTGCGGTTGGCAAACTGCGGTGTCACAACCTACCGCAGTTTACCACAACCCGCTATATTTAATCGCAAATCATTACTTTTTTCTCTCCTCACTTTTCTCCTCTACTTTTTATATCCTCTCTCCTCATCTACCCCACATACCAATAACCCATCACAATTCCACCATACTCGCCACAATTCCACCACACCTCACCACACCATTCCGCAAAATATCGCATAAAACAACATGACCTAAGTATCATATTTATCACTGAAATTGTATAATTAATATACAAAGCACCATATTTATCACTGAAATTCTAAGGTTAGTATCCAAGATTTCTGGCACCCGAAGTGAATAAAGTGTCAGTTATATGTATAAGATGAAAGTTTTCCTGGTTACCTTTGACGAAATTGGTTCATATTCCAGTCTTCCAGCATGTTTATTCATTTTTATGAAAATAAGATACAAAATAAGATACACAAATGTTAAAGGCATAAAGAGAGAAACAAGCAAGAGAATTGGAATTGCTGATTAATACATCAGAAAAAGTAAAAATGACGCTGCTGTTGGAGAAGCTTGCATTTGTGACTACCAATTAATCAAAATCAAACAATATGTGCAACCCTTTTGGCCTTTTTCATTCCACTGTACTCTAATCCAAACAGTAAACTTAGGTTTAAAACAAACTCACTCAGAACTCTACTCTGCAAAAATGATACACTATCTATTTCAGGAACCCTAAAAAGGAACTTTGTACACAAAAATGAACAGAAATCACAAGTATATGTGATCAGTTTTTCTCGTATCAAAGTTTAGACTGGACAATTTAGTCATCTCCACCGTTGATCTCCGCTACAAGCCAGGGCTAGATTTTCAGAAATATCTGCTAAGCTACTACAGTTAGCTTTGCTGCTGTCAATATTACCCTGATTTCCTCCTTTCGCATGCAGAAAAACAGATCTCCTATGGCTTCATTGAGCCATTCTTGTTGAAATTTTAGACCATCTTGACGCGTTTTGCACTTGCCTCCTTGAGCCATTCGAGGCACTCTTCTGCAGTACAAGCAGGATGGGATTGTTGCCATTCGATAATCTTTTGTTGCTGAACACAAAACACAAATTCAGAAATAAATGACTAACTAAATGGGTAGACGGATTTTCTATGCTTGGTTGTATTTTGTTATAGGACAGATGCCTCACCCGTTCTTTTACAATCGGTCCGCCGCGTTCAAGTATCAAAGTCTTTATAATCTCCTGCCCGTTTACCAATGGGCTTTGTCTCCCAAACATTTTCAAGATCTGTGACATAATGTGTAATGCCCCGACTCCTCTCGAACCGTTGACGTTACCGATAACTGCTTCAATGAGAGCTACTATAAACTTGGGAGGTCACCCATCCTAACACTACTCCCAGCCAAGCACGCTTAACTAAGCAGTTCCCAACGGATGAGCTACCATAAAAGAAGGTGCACCTTGGTGATATAAGTAGTCATTCCAATCTCTTTAAACCACGCTTAACCACATATCCGGGGTGTTACAGCCACCACCATTTAAGCGCACAACGTCCTCATTGTGCCACAATCCAATTCAGAATCTTTGCCCATCTAGGTGACTGTTCATGGCTCTCCTGTCCATTGGCGCAACTCACGGTCGCGGGTCGGCTCTGATAACATCTGTAACGCCCTGGCCCCTCCCGGGCCGCGGGCATTACCGATAACTGCTTCAAGGATAGCTGACTGACCCCACAAATCACCACGAGTCTTTCCAGCGTGTTTCGTCCTCGCTCATATGTTGTCAGGGAAAACTTCCCAAGAGGTCACCCATCCTTATACTACTCCTAGCCAAGCACGCTTAACTGAGGAATTCCCAACGGATGAGCTACCATAAAAGAAGGTGCACCTTGGTGATATAAGTAGTCATTTCAATCCCTTTAAGCTACACTTAACCACATATCTGGGGTGTTACATAATGTGTTGCAGATAATGATGTAAATATGTAATGAGCCAAAATACAAGACATAGAGTTTCAGATAACCATGTAATGAGCCAAAATACAAGAGACAGACAGACATGGCTCCCTCAAATCACAAAACAAAGAAACAAACAACCAACGAGTCATGCATGGAATTCTTCAGTTGGCGGATACTTATGTTTTTTGACCTTCAATTCAGACATGAACCTGAGACACGGCCACTGGTATAGGGTATCATTCTAGGCATTTTCTGAATATTTGAACCTGTCCCGTTAGGTTTGAACAGGAGTTGCTTGCTATTTTGTTAATTTGATCAGTTTGCTTGGAATCGATGATGCGCATTGTATTTATTTTTTTCATCCTTGGTGTGTTGCAATGAATAAAAGGGTCTGAAGAGGATTTGGCAGAAAGACAAGCAGAATTGAAGAAGGCGAAGAAACCCAAGAAAAAGAGTATTTACACTAAATAATGTGCGATATATTTTAAGTTATGCTGATGATATTATATATGTAAAGGATATCCCAAACTTGCGTTATTTGACTTGTTCTAATCATCTGGTATGTGTTTAAGTGTAATCAAGACTTTGTAATTCTATTTGATAGCTAAAATTTGCTTTGATTTTAGTTTTCAACTAGGCCTCAATCTGTGCGATGCACGGAGTTAACTCAATTAATTACTTTTGAAATTTTATAAAAGTCATGGATGTGAAACATACTGATGAATATTGAGGAAAACGTTTATGAATATGAAACTTATTGATGGGGAAAGTAGATGATTATGTCTATATAATTCTGAACTGCGATAAGATTGATTAACCATATATTTTTTAATTTCTTTAACTGTAAATAAAATCTGGAAAGAAATAGAAAATAAAATAAAATACAATACAATTTAAATTAAAACTGAACACTACTGTTGGAGATTTAGTAGGACTCGTTTTAAATTTAAGCGATGTCAAGCAGATGTGGATTAAAAATATATTTTTAATTTCTTTAATTGTAAATAAAATCAGGAAAAAAATTGAAAATAAAATATAATTTACTGCGCTGTGATTAGATTTTGAAGAAAAAATGTAGGAAAGCCGATTTACAGAATAAGACTTTCTAAGTAATCTCCCCCCCTGCAAGGATAAAAATCCCTAATATGTAAAATCACTGGCATTTTTCATTGAACAAATATGGGAAAATAATCATATTGAAAACGCTCCTAACCCTGTCTAGACTAAGAGAAACGCTCCCGTGGCTTTATTTCGTGGGACCCACAATGAATTCTATTATAATATATAGATTATTATTATTATTATTATTAATATTATTATTATTATTGTTATTACTGTTATTTGCATCAAAATAATTTAATTCAGAGTCTAAAGCAGTCAAAGATTAGTGATACTTTTTGGTTTTTTTTTTAATTTTAAAATAAAATCCGGATTGAGAATAAAATAAAATTGAAAATAGAAAAAAAAATTTCTACGTTGTGATTGGCCAATTCTCTGATTACTCATGGCTCTGATTTCTATTATAATATATAGATTATTATTATTATTATTATTATTATTATTATTATTATTATTACTACTACTACAATTATTATTATTATTATTATTATTATTATTATTATTATTATTATTATTATCATAGGCAACACCAAAATAATTTAATTCAGAGTCCAAAGCAGTCAAGAATTAGTGTTACTTTCTGATTTTTTAATTTTGAAATAAAATCTGGATTTAAATTAAAAAAAATTTGAAAATAGTAAAAAAATATAATTTTATACGTTATGATTGGTCAATTCCAATACAGTCACTCCCGTGGCTCTATTTTGCGGGACCCACAATGATTTCTATTACAATATATATAGATATGGAACAGTTGGAAACATTATCAAAGTCCAGAGCAGTATGAGATTTGTAATAGTTTTTTTTAAAATTCTAAAATAAAATTAAATTTGAAACAGTTATGAAACAACTGTAATTGGTGTCAGAGTCCCAAGCAGCTTAGGTTTATAATAAAATCCAGTTGAAAATAAAATAAAAATTATTAAAAATTGGGTCCATTTTTTCTTAATTGTGATTGGTTGGAATTTCTTAAAGCGCTCGTTGCGATGTTCTTTGAGTCCATAGATTGTCCTTATAAGTATATAGATTATTATTATACGCAACACCAAAATAATTTAATTCAGAGTCCAAAGCAGTCAAGGATTAGTGTTACTTTCTGGTTTTTTTAATTTTGAAATAGAATATGGATTGAAATTTTAAAAAAATTGAAAATAGTAAAAAAATATAATTTTATACGTTATGATTGGTCAATTCCAATACTTCACTCTGATCGAGCCCACAATGATTTCTATTATAATATATATAGATATGGAACAGTTGGAAACGTTATCAAAGTCCAAAGCAGTATGAGATTTGTAATAGTTTTTTTAAAAATTCTAAAATAAAATTAAATTTGAAACAGTTATGAAACAACTGTAATTGGTGTCAGAGTCCCAAGCAGCTTAGGTTTATAATAAAATCCGGTTGAAAATAAAATAAAAAACTATTAAAAATTGGGTCCTTTTTTCTTAATTGTGATTGGTTGAGACTCCTTGAAACGCTCTCGTTGCAGTATTTACAGTATAATGACAATTTATGTGGGACCCAGCAAATACTGCAACGAGAGCGTTTCAAGGAGTCTCAACCAATCATAATTAAGAAAAAAAGGACCCAATTTTTAATAATTTTTTATTTTATTTTCAACCGAATTTTATTATAAACCTAAGCTGCTTGGGACTCTGACACCAATTACGGTTGTTCCATAACTGTTTTAAATTTAATTTTATTTTAGAATTTGAAAAAACTGTTACAAATCCCATACGGCTTTGGACTTTGATAACATTTCCAACTATTCCATATCTATATATATATATATTATAATAGAAATCATTGTGGGTCCCGCAAAATAGAGCTACGGGAGTGACTGTATTGGAATTGGCCAATCATAACGTATAAAATTATATTTTTTTACTATTTTCAAAATTGTTTTTAATTTCAATCCAGATTTTATTTCAAAATTAAAAAAACCAGAAAGTAACACTAATCATTGACCGCTTTAGACTCTGAATTAAATTATTTTGGTGTTGCCTATAATAATAATCTATATACTTATAAGGACAATCTATGTGGGACCCAGCAAATACTGCAACGAGAGCGTTTGAAGGAGTCCCAACCAATCACAATTAAGAAAAAATGGACCCAATTTTTAATAATTTTTGATTTTATTATCAATCGGATTTTATTATAAACCTAAGCTGCTTGGGACTCTGACACCAATTACAGTTGTTTCATAACTGTATCAAATTTAATTTTATTTTAGAATTTTTTAAAAAACTATTACAAATCCCATACTGCTTTGGACTTTGATAACGTTTCCAACTGTTCCATATCTATATATATTATAATAGAAATCATTGTGGGTCCCGCAAAATAGAGCCATGGGAGTGACTGTATTGGAATTGACCAATCATAACGTATAAAATTATATTTTTTTACTATTTTCAATTTTTTTAAAATTTCAATCCATATTTTATTTCAAAATTAAAAAAACCAGAAAGTAACACTAATCCTTGACTGCTTTGGACTCTGAATTAAATTATTTTGGTGTTGCGTAAAATAATAATAATAATAATAATTGTAATAATAATAATAATAATAATAATAATAATAATAATAATAATAATCTATATATTATAATAGAAATCATTGTGGGTCCCACAAAATAGAGTCATGGGAGTACTGTAGGGGAATTGGCCAATCACAACGTAGAAATATTTTTTTCTATTTTATTTTATTCTCAATCCGGATTTTATTTTAAAATTTAAAAAAAACCAGAAAATATCACTAATCCTTGACTGCTTTAGACTCTGAATTAAATTATTTTGGTGCAAATAACAGTAATAACAATAATAATAATATTAATAATAATAATAATAATAATAATAATAATAATCTATATATTATAATAGAATTCATTGTAGGTCCTACGAAATAAAGCCACGGGAGCGTTTCTCGGAGTCTAGACTGGGTTAGGAGCGTTATCAATATGATTCTTTTCCCGTATTTGTTCGATGAAAAATGCGAGTGATTCTACATATTAGGGATTTTTATCCTTCATGCGGGAGATTACTTAGAAAGTCTTATTCTGTAAATCGGCTTTCCTACACTTTTCTTCAAAATCTAATCACAGCGCAGTAAATTGTATTTTATTTTCAATTTTTTTCCTGATTTTATTTACAATTAAAGAAATTAAAAAAATATTTTTAATCCACGTCTGCTTGACATCACTTAAATTCAAAACGAGTCCTACTAAATCTCCAACAGTAGTGTTCAATTTTAATTTAAGGGCGACAAATAAGAGCCATATTATCAATTTCAGATTCTCTTAATTATGAATATTATTGGAATCTTTAATAATTAAATATAAAAAGACATTAGGAAATTAAAATAAATTGCATTTGCCTAATTAAATTAACAACAATTATGGAAACCAATATTTTCTTGCCGAAATATCAATTCCTTTCCCGTGATATGCAATTGTAATTTAGGCTTGGCTTAAAAAGTGGCATAAAAATCCATGGGATATGTCCAGAGAATGAAAAGTGCCTCCAAGTGAAAGTTGATTGTCAAACAAATCATCCTAACATTAAGCAGCAATATCCCTGCTCATCAATTAGGAGGACCTTCCAAATGGCTCCTCTTGAAACTGTCATTTGCTAAAACTTAACAGTAGAATCTCAATTCTCAACCTATCATCAATTAGGAACAATTGATAGTCACACAATTCATCAATCTCCCGCTGCATCCCATAACTCACTGGCTGGAAGTTTGCATTTTTTGTTAAACTGATTTCGGAAACAATCCGCGGGTGGCGACTAGTAAAGACAGATTGACCATAATCAAGAAAGAGGTCAGGCGACTAGTAAAGGTAGATCGATCAAAATGATCAAAATCAATGGAAACCATATTGCCGGAATCAATGGCGACTGCTCATTGGTTTCCATTGATTTCAGTAGGAGCAGACTGATGAGCAGTATCAATGGAAATGCTAGTGATTACTGAAATCAGCGAATGATTAAGGTAGATCAAGGCCAACAATTACCGTATTACCGTCTGCGGCGGTTGGCTGTCGAGATTAATGGCCAGCAGAGGAGGGATGAGAAACTTTGGAGATGTCATCCTTTGTTGCTTTTCACGGGAATCAGTTGTGTTTTAATTAGGCAAATGCAATTTATTTTAATTTCCTAATATCTTTTTATATTACATTATTAAAGATTCTAATAATATTCCTAATTAAGAAAATCTGAAATTGATAATATGACTCTTATTTGTCGCCCTTAGGGCGACGTATAGCAAATCCGTTTTACTATATATCAAAAGATTAACAAAATAAAAATAGGATAAGATTTATCTTAACCATCGCCCCATAGCGGCGACGATTAGCAAAACCGTTATTACTATTAATTTAGAAAATAAAATTTAGTTTTCTTCCCTATGTCTATTTTTAGCAGCATACGTTATTAGTGTTTTTTTTTTAAAATGATTTTACTTAATTATTATGATTAACATATACTCCCTCCTTCCCATATTATCTGTCACTTTAACTAACTTTTTTTTTCCCATAATATTTGTCACTTTACAATTTCAATAACACATTAATTACTACTTTATCAAATTATACATCTTTTTCATCAACTTTTCTCTTTTATTCACCATTTTTCTTTATTATTCATCATTTTTCTTTTTTATTCACCATTTTATTCAACTTTTCATCATTTTCAAGAATGCAGATTAATGCAAATAGGAAGTTTTATTGGTTTTGTAAATCATGTCTTAAGTGACAATTAAAATGGGAACGAGGGAGTAGCTAATTAAGGGAAACCCTAAGCCAAAACCCTAACCCTAATACTCTCCTCCTCTCTCCATTATCTCTGCGGCCAGCCACCAGTCACCGCCGCCGCCAGCTTGCCTCTCGCCACCGCTGGAAGTCGCCGGCAACCACCGCAGATCACCGCACAACCACCACCTTTCTTTCTTTCTCTCTCTCTCGACCTATTCTCTCTCTTTCTCCTTCTCTTTCGTATCACGCCGATCGATCGCCGACCACCTTCGTTGACTCCCGGCGCCGATCGACCACGTCGCGATTATCGCCGCCGGCGAGTCATTGTCGCCCATAACGTGAGGGACAAAGGTGCCGCTGCTGCTGTTGATTTGTCCCGGCCACCGCGACACCATCGCCCCACGAACGCGCTGACACCGCTCGGACCACCACCTTTGCTGGAATCGCCCTCACGGCCGATCGCCGCGCGACCACCGCCCGACCTTACGTAACCCTAAACCCTTTCTTTTTATTCTGATTTATTCACTGTTTTATTGATACTATGATTCTGATTTGGATTTTTACTATTGTTTCCTTATATCATGTTGTATTATATTTTTTAAACCTATAATTTGCAATTTATTATGTGCTCTTGGAGCAGCACGTGCTCCAGATTTGGTCTTTGTTCATTTTTAATAGCATGATTGTTCACTTATATTTATCTGTTGTTCACTTTTAATAGTATAATTGTTCACTCATATCTATATTTTGTTCACTCCCAATAACATAATTGTTCATTCATACTTACCCGTAGCACATGCTCTAGGTGCATGTTAGCATGTAATATGTATTGCCTATAATTCTTGTGTTAATCATAATTGTATTAAAGTTTTAATTTTATGAAGTTTAGATTAGTAATCTTGCTCATATATATGTGATATTATTGTATGTGGTTTTGTTAGATTTTGATTAAGAGTGAGTCATATGAGTTTATTTTGAGTTAATTTACAAGTATTATATGATAATGTTCTGTTTATGTATGATTATAATTATAGTTGTTGCTTCCAATATATGAGATTAATATAGTGTTGTCCTTGTTAGAATGTGTTTAGGGTGTGATTAAGTGATTAATGTGATTTTATATGTTCTTAGTGATTAGTGGTGCTTGCGAGTAAATTTTTAAATGTCGTATGTTTTAGTTTCGGAAGTATTTCACAAAGTGAATAGATTTTGAGAAATTTTAATTAAAACCATAAGTTTGTGATTATTATTATATGATAGCTTTTAAAAGGGTCTTGTTAAATCTTCTTATGGTGTTTACAAAGTAAATTATATTGTATTTAGTAAAGTTTTGATCTTTGATATATTTTTTTTAATTATTGAAAGCCAAAAAGGTTAATAAGACAGCAACTGCGCAGCGAAAACCGCAGAGAAAAGTACAGTGAAAGGACAACAACCAACAAAGAGGCTACACAGCCAAACCAAGACAAACAGCAAAAATAAAACACTAAAATTAACATTTTTGTTCTCTTCGCCATTTCTCCTTAAGCTGCTTCTCAACAGTCTTTGGGTCCCCACGAATGAAGCCAGAACCACAGTCAAACTTAGCCATTCTGAGTGCCATGTCCACCAGATCAGCTTGGGGATGCTCTGACGAATCATTTAGCAAGCATGTATTTTTACCCTTCCTTCTGACATGATCTTTTGAGCAAGCAGATTTGCAAGCAGCTTGGCTGACCAAATGGTACTTAACCTTTGGAAAAGTCTTCCCCTTCTTCCATCTTCTAGCACAAGCTTTTGATCTTTGATATGTTAGTCATATTATTTTTGGTTATTATCATGTGCGGTGTTGTAATATGAGTTTTATCGATGTTCTTTATTTCAAAATATTTCAAATTTTGGTCATGAGTGAAGGTTTCGTATCCTTGCTGTGGGTGATTGATTCTATAAAGTTTTGATGTCGAAAAATTTAACTTTTATGTTGATCTTTACATTATGTTTTGAAGAAAATGAATACTTTGCAAATTTAATGTATTTATGTGAGTTTCGGTGTTAGTTTGGTATTTGATCCTATAGACTGTTTAGATGATCCTATAGACTGTTTAGAGGCCCAAGTTGGAGTCCTGGGATAGTTGGATTAGAGGTAGGATCGAGAAACCCGAAATAAAAATAGGTCAGTCTTGGACAGAATCTTTGTGTCCCGCTATAACAAGCACCATAAATTGTGGAGTCAAGCTTTAACCTTACCGTTCGGTCTGGAAGTTCCTTAGTGTGTTAGCTTTTATAGGAATTTTGCGGATCGGGATTTTGAGGTGTATATTCTGAGTTATAACCCAACTAGCGCACCTAGGTCAGAACTTGACAGGTTATATATTTGGCTTGAGGACCTTAGGGTGTGTTTTAGGTCTCGAAGTCAACATAAGAGTTTTAGTAGACATTCCGAGGTTTCCATAAAGTCCAAAACCAGACCCATAGGATGTCAGGAAGTCAAGTTATGGTTCGTTTTATGTGAGCATTGCGCAATCTGTCCAGTTTACTTTTTGAATAAATGTGTTATCATGTGAGAATTATTTATTTGTTTGTAATATGTTAATTGGTTGTAATTAGAGTTGGGAAAAGCTGACCCGACACGATTACTGACCTGCACCGAACACGATATTATGCGGGTTTAGGTAGAAATTTTCAATCCGTTTAATTAAATAGGTTGACACGGTAAACCCATTTAATTAAATGGGTTAGGTTTAGGTCAGGATTTTCGATACGAAAAAACACCTACGTACTTAACCCGTTTAATTAGGCATGTTAAATAGGTCAAGTCATTTGCTCGATAATTGTTATCCAATTATACCGTTTATCAATAAATTTAGGTAAAAGTTACAATTAATACTCTTGAAATATATGTAAGACTTGTAATTTTATTATATTTATCTTTGGCTATGAATTAAAAGACATCTTCTTATAGATAACTCGAATTATATTACTACGCAAACTGTTGAGTATGATATGTCATTATTTCGATGCCACAATGAGTTGTTTTGTATAAATGAGTTAATGGTTAAATGGGTAAATTGGTAACTTTATTCTAACACGTTTACTTATTAAATGGGCAAACAGGTAAAAATAAGGTTAACTCATTTAAAATTTAAACGGTAAACGGTTTCAATTTCTAATCCGTTCAATAAATGGATTAGGTTCAGGTCGGAGAATTTTGAACACGTTTAGGTTTGACATGAACCCGAACCCGAACCCGATTCGACCTGACCTATTAACCAGCTCTAGTTGTTATATGTGATGGTTTAGAATGTGTGAAGTATGTTTAAAATGTTAATTTATGAATGATTGGAACCTTATAGTGTTCCTATGGGTGGGTTAGATGGAAAGTAGATCGTGTTAATTTCGTACGATGTGTTTTAATTTTAGAAATTATTTTATTTTCGTCTTAGTAAGCGCAAGTGTATTCGTGAAGTGAAGAGAATAATTGTCAGGTAATGTCTATGCCCTAAATCCCGTTGGGGTGAACTTTAATTGTTTTGATTGATTTTAAGTTGCTTTGCGATTTGCATCCCGAAGGGATTTTATGGTGGAAAATTTGACTGTCTGTTTTTAGATGTCGAAATATGTTCTTTGAGTAATTAAATGTAGACAGTCTTTTAGTGTGTGTGTTTGGAAATGGTTTTGAAAATTTGGGATTGGATTGGATTGGATTGGATTGGATTGTTTGAGTTCGGAATGGTGTGATATTAAACCTTATTAATAATTCAAACGTGACGTAAATGCGGGTTCGGGTAACGCCCCCAAAGACCAGGATGTGGTATCCTGCAGGGGAGTTGTCAAGAGATTAGGGATGCCTGATAAGTGCTACTTCCCCGGGGTTAGTTTTATGCACGTATGTGAAATGGATGGTCATCCGTATGATTGTGATTGTGAATGATTGAGATTGGTATTGAGATTGAGAATGAGAATGTGATATTGAGATTTTGATTATAGCGAAGTCATTGGACTTCGAGGGCCAAATAAGTGAGGTCCGCCCTCTTAATAAATCGGAAAGATGGTTATGGTTAGTACAATGATATGTCCAAGTGTCGGGCGTTCATGTAAAAGGCTGACAGGACCCCAAGCGCACGATGTACGTAGTAGCACGTCAAGGACGATCCCACATGGACTCACTTAGCAGCTCAATAAACTAATCTCTGTCTCAGTTGCTAAGCTAATCAGGTTTTAGGTTTTGGAAAAGGTTTAACAACTAATCAAACTAAAGAAAGCAAGGAAAAATCAATCAAGGATTCTATCAAGAGAGAAAGACTTCTGGGAGATGCTAACCTAACAACGAATTCGATTACTAAAACCTAGCATGCACAATCATACATTCAAGAATGAATCAAGAATTGACAACCTCTGAATCCTATCGCCCTTTCGATGCTAAATAGAACTATTTTAAACAACCTAATCAACAACTTTCGTGTGCCTTTTAGGTTAATCAGAACTGAAGGTCTCAAAAAGTCAGATTATCTAATTGATTCCCTAGTTTACTACTCCTTTCTCAACTTTCGTAAGCCTAGGTAGACAGGTTGGTAGTCAGATTACCCTAATTCACCTTTCAGCACTTCTTAGGTTAATCTCAAACTAACAAATACTCAAGGCCTTAAGAATATTCATAAACATGGAAAACACAACCTTCTATTGATTCTAATCAAGAATTCTTGCACAAACTAATAATATTAAATCAAACTACATTGTTTCGGGTTGGAAAACCCTAGAATTCAAAAGAACTACTAACTCATGTTCAAGAAAAGTACGATAAAAGTTCCAAACATCATGATTAATTCTCAAAACAAAGAAAGAAATCAGAGAGAAAAATAATTACAAGGAATTACAACCGTCGAGTCTTTCAATCCCGGGGTGGAGTCTTCCGCGCAAGTATTGATGTTTTCTTCCCGAATCTTGAACTTCGTTTCGCTTCTCTTCAAATCAATCTCAATCTTGAATCTTGATGGAGTAATTGATGAGTGGAGGGATGAATCAGATTTTCTCTCTTGATGGATGATTTGTTGAATGATGAATAATGATCGATGATTGGTGAACGACATCCCCCCTATAAGCGTCTCCTCCTTTTTCTTTTACTTGCAAAACACTCCCTAACGCATGCGCTGCCAAACACGGACCGTTGCCATCACCACGACCTGGCCGTGGCAGCTACTGTCTCGGTTCTCTTTCGCTTCTTCTGCTGGGCTTGAATTGGTTTAACGAAAGCATCAATTGCTCTCCCTTCTCTCTTTGGTGCTGGCCCAATTAAATGGTTGACCCAAACTTCACTATTTTTTTAATCATTGGGCCGCCTGAATCGATGAACCCACTTCTCACTCTCCTCCATCGAATAAAAATGAATGGCCTTCACCCCCAGTTCCTTGGGATTGGACCGAATCAAGGATGAATGGAGTGAATGGATGGCTGGCTGAAGCAATAAATTCAATGGGCCTCACTTCCCTCTTTTTGATTGGGCCGGATGAGTGCTGAGTGAGTGAAATGAATTGATCTCCAAAGTTTGCTTCCACATCTCCCCTTTCATTGGTTCGAACAAGGCTGGCCCAATGGGGTGACTTCAAGTCAATGGAATAAATTTTCCCCCATTTTTCTTTCTTCTGATTGGGCCTAGTGAAGGATGAATGAGCGAATTGATGGCCCAAATAAACGCTATTTGGGCATTGGCATGTACCACGGGCTGGCCGTGGTACCCACTGTTTGGCTGTTCCTCGCTTCTTTCCGTCCCAAATTTGCACCACGGTCTGGGTGTATCATGTAGATGCCCGTAGTGTCTTCACTTTTGCCAAATGTTAAGGAATTGTTGGTATTTTGGCCTCAAAACCTACAAATTCACAACAAGAACAACAACACCAAGTGTAGTAGGGAAATTGGAATAAAAATCAAGGTTCACACATAAAATTATCCCTAATTCACTATTGAAAACCCCCAAAAACATAGTCATGAAAAGCAGTTATCAAACCCCCCTCCCCCCCCATGCTTACTCCTTGCTTATCCCAAGCAAGTAGAAGACTCAAAACAAAATGAAAGGACTTGAAAGGAAAACTACTCACATACCTCCTCCAATAAAAGGGCATATTAGAAAGCCAAAACAAGCATTCACTCAAGGACTCCCTAGCGAGAATAAGATTCAAATTGAAACAAAAATTGTTGTTTGAAATAGAATCACAAGCCTGGAAGCAACACAACTAGTCTATCACAACTCAAATACAATCTAATTCCATTCACATGCTTGGGGAACTAGTTGGGATCGGTATGACCTCACTTTAGGGTATGTGGATCACTCCCCTCGTGTGTTTGAAAAAGATATAACGGGTCACTCAAAACCTTTAATCAATGTAGGCACACTACCATAAGCATAAAAGTTTAATCATGAGGACTTTTCAACGGTTGTAACGGGGCTTACTTGTAGAGTAAGAGGAAAATCATTTGGGAAATGTGGAGCTAAAGAGCCAAGGACCTAAAGAGCAACATTCCCAACACATAAAACACAACACCTCTTACTTCACATCGCGATTCAGCTCAAATATACATCCCACATTGAAGGAAAAGCAAAGGAAGAGTCAATATAAGCAAGAAAGCGACAATGCTATTCACCTTATTCTCAAAAGCTTCTCTTTTTTTTCTTTTTTTTTTCTTTTCAACACTTTTTTTTTTCTCGGTGAGTAGCATAGATACATAAAGAGTGACTTGCTACCCCTTAAACCAACTTCAACCTCGAATGAAAGGAAGGGAAAAATGACAATTAAGAATGACGTTTCCTTCATCAAGTAAACTAGCCAACAAAGTCACCAACAAAAAGACTACAAAACTACCCCCAACTGAATTGTTGCTCCACTAGCTTGGCTAAAAAGGTATGGAATTAAGAACATGCCAAGGGTGCGCAATATAGGTGAAACAATCAAGACAGGAAAAATTGCGCAAGGGCTAGCAAAAAGAAGTCAAGATGTCAGGTGGCTTTTGGCTATGTGGCTTCAAGATGGGCCTAAATTATATTAACACAATGCACAAGTCAAATGCAGTTTCGAAGAGAGTCAAATCAAGTTCTAGAGATGCAAACATGGTAAGGTCACACTCAAAAGAATATGAGACTATAAAAATGATAGTCTTTTAGGCTCAAAACGTCTCACGGGTTAACCTACCATAATCGCTACATCTAGTTCCTTTGATGTACCAAACACATGAACTTAACTATCATGCACAAGAATCGACCAAGACTAGATGAATCACAGACAAGACAAGCAGCCTAAATTAAACAAGCAACCAAGTTTCTTTTATCATCTACCTTAAGCCAAAAATCACATGAGTATACGCTAGCAAAGATAATCCAAACACACCTCTTAAAATACTCATCATGGGAGGGGTTTTCACAACCAAAAACAAAATAAAACCTAATGAAGCAATTAAATACTTGGGTTACCTCCCAAGAAGAGCTAGTTTAACGCCTTTAGCTAGACGAAACTTACCTCAGATGCAACCAAAACCCTTAGAAGCTTGTCAAATTCCACAGCATGCAGTTCACAAGCCTGCAGATAAGAGAGAGACAAAATACACATGGCAAAGAACGTTAGTTGCGCTCTCTTAAATAAGTCAAGAGTACTAGAAAAATCAAAAGAATCAAAATAAGTTGTTCACATGATTTTTCTAGCTGAGTCCTCTAGGCATTCATAATATGGATCAAGATAGGGATGAAACCCTCCTAAAGTGCCTAGGGACAAGTCAAGAATATTGTTGGTCCCCTCAATCACAGTCACATCACAAGAGTTAACAACATATTCCACATCAACATCAACATCAACATCAATGGTTTTTTTCACAAGGAATGGGCTCCTTAAGGTTCTTAGGGGCAAAGGAAGGTGGTGAACAAAGTGTAGAAGCATGGAGTACACCATTAGATTCCTTGCTTGAAGGATCTAATCCATCCACAAACCCCTCACAAGACTCCTCATCAATAGCATCATTGACTCATGACAAACATCATCATACCTAGCATCAAACCCATGGGAATCACTCACCTCAAACCCCGTCGACTGAGAAAAAGATAAGGATGCATTATGAAAAGCAAAGACACCATCAGTAGTGTCTCTAGGTAAGCAAGGATGAGAATGAGCAACGGTTTGCAAAGATGACTTAGAAGGGTCAACTATTTCCTCTATTTTCTCTAGACAAGCTTCCAACTTATCTTGTTGCTCTAGCACTGCCTTCATCAAAATCTCAAGTCTAGCTAAACTAGGACATGTAGATTCATCATGGTCAAAAGAATTGCACAAACGACAATGATGCGCACAATGGGGTTGAGTATATAACCTAGCATGAGATGCACAAGGATTGGAGTAAGAGTTACTAAATACACAGTAATAACTATCAAAATCAAGTGTATCTCGTTCAAGCCAGTCAAGCAAACTCCAAGCTTCATCGACAGTTTTAGAATAGAAACTAAAATACTCTAATAGAGTACGAGTCCCTCTATTCACCCCCTCAGCAACAATGTCAAGAATATCTGATTTCCCCGATAATGGTGCCAAAAACATGACAGGGCCGCAAGCGCACGATGTACGTAGTGGCATGTCAAGGTCGATCCCACAGGGGCTCACTTACCAGCTCAATAAACTAATCTCTATCTCAATTGCACAACTAATCATGTTTTAGGTTTTTGAAAAGGTTTAACAACTAATCAAACTAAAGAAAGCAAGGAAAAATCAATCAAGGATTCTATCAAGAGAGAAAGACTTCTAGGGAGATGCTAACCTAACAACGAGTTCGATTACTAAAACCTAGCATGCACAATCATACATTCAAGAATGAATCAAGAATTGACAACCTCTGAATCCTATCGCCCTTTCGATGCTAAATAGAACTATTCTAAACAACCTAATCAACAACTTTCGTGTGCCTTATAGGTTAATCAGAATTGAAGGTCTTAAAAAGTCAGGTTATCTAATTGATTCCCTAGTTTACTACTCCTTTCTCAACTTTTGTAAGCCTAGGTAGACAAGTTGGTAGTCAGATTACCCTAATTCACCTTTCAATACTTCTTAGGTTAATCTCAAACTTACAAATATTCAAGGCCTTAAGAATATTCATAAACATGGAAAACACAACCTTCTATTAATTCTAATCAAGAATTCATGCACAAACTAATAATATTGAATCAAACTACATTGCTTCGGGTTGCAAAACCCTAGAGTTCAAAAGAACTAATCACTCATGTTCAAGAAAAGTACGATACAAGTTCCAAATATCATGATTAATTCTCAAAACAAAGAAAGAAATCGGAAAGAAAATAATTACAAGGAATTACAACCGTCGAGTCTTTCGATCCCAGGGAGGAGTCTTCCGCGCAAGTATTGATGTTTTCTTCCCGAATCTTGAACTTCGCTTCGCTTCGCTTCGAATCAATCTCAATCTTGAATCTTGATGGAGTAATTGATGAGTGGAGGGATGAATTAGATTTTCTCTCTTGATGGATGAATTGTTAAATGATGAATAATGATCGATGATTGGTGAACGACATCCCCCCTATAAGCGTCTCCTCCTTTTTCTTTTACTTGCAAAACACTCCCTAACGCATGCGCTGCCAAACACGGATCGTTGCCATCACCACGACCTGGCCGTGGCAGCTACTGTCTCGGTTCTCTTTCGCTTCTTATGCTGGGCGTGAATTGGTTTAACGAAAGCATCAATTGCTCTCCCTTCTCTCTTTGGTGCTGGCCCAATTAAATGGTTGACCCAAACTTCACTATTTTTTTAATCATTGGGCCGCCTGAATCGATGAACCCACTTCTCACTCTCCTCCATCGAATAAAAATGAATGGCCTTCACCCCCAGTTCCTTGGGATTGGACCGAATCAAGGATGAATGGAGTGAATGGATGGCTGGCTGAAGCAATAAATTCAATGGGCCTCACTTCCCTCTTTTTGATTGGGCCGGATGAGTGCTGAGTGAGTGAAATGAATTGATCTCCAAAGTTTGCTTCCACATCTCCCCTTTCATTGGTTCGAACAAGGCTGGCCCAATGGGGTGACTTCAAGTCAATGGAATAAATTTTCCCCCATTTTTCTTTCTTCTGATTGGGCCTAGTGAAGGATGAATGAACGAATTGATGGCCCAAATAAAACGCTGCTGGAACGTGGCATATACCACGGGCTGGCCGTGGTACCCACTGTTTGGCTGTTCCTCGCTTCTTTCCGTCCCAAATTTGCACCACGGTCTGGGTGTATCATGTAGATGCCCGTAGTGTCTTCACTTTTGCCAAATGTTAAGGAATTGTTGGTATTTTGGCCTCAAAACCTACAAATTCACAACAAGAACAACAACACCAAGTGTAGTAGGGAAATTGGAATAAAAATCAAGGTTCACACATAAAATTATCCCTAATTCACTATTGAAAACCCCCAAAAACATAGTCATGAAAAGCAGTTATCAAAGGCAGATATCCTGATGCGCCTATCATTAGGTGTTAACAGTACAATGATACATCAACTTGTCGAGCGTCAATGTAAAAGACAGCCACCCAATCAGCAAGCGCCTATCATTGAGCGTTAACAATAAAATGATACACCAAGTGCACAAATGTAAATCGAGAGAAAAGGACATACATCATCAACCTTGGCCCAAAGTAAATAAAGAACCAAAGGATAAGCTAAAATAGGCCAATAGGGCAACATATTAGTCAATACGATACATCAAACTACTTTGGCTTTCCTCCTAGCTGGACTTGATCAAAGTGGGGGCTCTCTATAAACACCAGATTTTGCACCGGGTCAAGTGCACAAATGTAAACCAAGAGGAATGGACATACATCATCAACCTAGGCCCAAAGTAAGGAAACAACCAAAGGATAAGCTAAAAATAGGCCAAAAGGGGAGTATGGTCGTCTAGCCTTACTCCATTTTCACTAGATGGGCGCCCAAGGTAAAGCAAGCCCAAAAGTTAAAGAAAATGGGCTAAAAGGGGAGTATGGTCATCTAGCCTGACTCCATTCTCAGCACGCTATGTCATCTATTCACCCAGTCAGCGATCCGTGGGAGAAAACACAAGGTAGGCCAAACGACCAAACTCCCCTACCATATCAACAATCTGTGCCCTCTCTACGTCAACACAAATCCCTTGATGCATGCAATCACGCAAATCTTAAACTTTCTTGACCAAAATTGACAAAAGTTTTCTTATTTCCTCCAATTTAAGGTCCTCTTTAAAAATCAAAGCAGGCATAATCTTAAACTTCTTTAAATGGATTGTCGAAGAGTATTCAACTAGGAAGATTTTGATGATTTTTGCATGCAACAAGGCGTCAAAAGAGAATTAACAATAAGGCGAACACCACAACAAAATGGCATTGTAGAAATGAAGAATAGAGCAATTGCTGAAATGGCCCGCAATATGTTACAATGTAAAGACCTGCATAAGCATTGTTGGGCCGAGGTAGTCCGCACTAAGTTTACATACTCAATCGATCTCCCACAAAGGTAGTCCTCAACAAAACTCCATATAAAGCATGGTTTAAAAGAAAGCCAAGGGTGGATCACTTTAAAGTGTTCGGGTGTGTAGCCTATTTACATATCCCAAAAGAAAACCGAGAAAAGTATGTTGGGAAAGACAAAAAGTGCATTTTCATCAGCAATAATGATAAGTCAATGGGTATCGTCTCTACAGCCCAAAAACCAAGAAGTTGGCAGCTTGAAGATATGCCATGTTTGATGAAGCATCCAAATGGAGCATACTAGAAGATTCATATGAACACTCAACACAAGGAAGTGTTCAAATTCAAGATGTCATGTTTTGGTTCCATCTCCACTAGAAAACCCATCCTCAAGTAGTGTAAGTCAAAACTTACAGAGAAGTCCTTCAAGCTCCTCTCAGCCTACTCGAAGAGGTTAACGTGACAGAAATCCTCCAAGATATTTGCAAGATTATGAATGTGGTCATGCAATCATGACATTCTTTGCTGGTGAGCCACAATCTTCCCAAGAAGCAGCAAAAGATGAAAAGTGGATCGAGCCAATGAATGGAGAGATCAAGATTATCGAGAAAATCACACATGAGAATTAGTGGAAAAACCTCAAGATAAGGATGTTCTTACTCTCAAGTGGGTCTACGAAGTCAAGTGCAACGAAGTCAAGTGCCACGAAGATGGATCAATTCAAAAATATAAGGCCTGCTTGGTAACTAAAGGCTGCTCACAACAACCAGGAGCTGACTTTAGTCAGTTAGACTTTGCTCAAGTAGTTCAGATGGAGACCATTACAACAATACTTACCATCACAACTCTATTAAATCTCTAAGTCTTTCAATTGGATGTTAAGCCAACCTTTCTCAATGGAGACCTCGAAGAGGAGGTCCATATATATAGATTGAACAACTTGTAGACCACATCATAAAAGGCCAGGAAAATAAAGTTTACCATCTTCGAAAGGCACTATATAGCCTTAGGCAAGCCCCTCAGGGATGGAATTGTAAATTTGATGGCTATCTCTTAAAGAATGAGTTTCTAAAAAGCCCAAGTGAGGCATCAATCTACATCAAGCCACAAGGCACACAAGATTTTCTCATATTATCTTATCTACATCAACTTGTGGATGATCTTATCTACACGGACACTAATCTGAAGACGACTGGAGACTTCAAAAAGGCAATGATATCAGCTATGAAATGACGGACCTAGGGCTAATGAAGTATTTCTTTGGAATGCAAGTAAAACAAAGCCCAAGTCACATATTTTTATTGCAAGAAAATATGTTTAAGATCTTCTCAAAAAGTTTAACATGAGCGAATGCAAGCCTATCACTATACCTATGGCTATTAAGAAAAATTCTTTTAAAAATTATGGTATGGAGAAAGTCGATGCAGCCATCTACCGAAGTCTTATCGGATCGTTAATATGTCTTACACACACCAAGCCCTATATAATATATGTTGTTAGCATTGTTTTCATGAAACAATAGCTAAGAGTACTAGAGGGTATGTGGCAAGGAGAAAGTCGATGCAGCCATCTACCGAAGTCTTATCGGATCGTTAATATGTCTTACACTCACCAAGCCCTATATAATATATGTCATTAGCATTGTTTCAAGATTCATGAACCTACCAAACCACACTCTACAAATAGCTAAGAGGATACTTCGGTATATCAAAGAAACAAAGAACTAGGAATTCTCTATGAGATAGAAAAGGACTTCCAGCTTATAAGACTCACAGATAGCGACTGGGCATGATTTGTGGATGACAGAAAGAGTACTAGTGGGTATGTGGTTCAACTTGGATCTAGAACTATTTCATGGAGCTCGAAGAAGCAGGCACAGTTACTCTATCATCAGTCGAAGTAGATGTAGCACCGACTAGGGCAGCATGTGAAGTTGTTTGGTTAAGAAGA
Organism: Portulaca oleracea; assembly: GCA_029582165.1. Classification (NCBI taxonomy): domain Eukaryota; kingdom Viridiplantae; phylum Streptophyta; class Magnoliopsida; order Caryophyllales; family Portulacaceae; genus Portulaca; species Portulaca oleracea. The sequence continues at coordinate 16,485,598 of CM055872.1, forward strand.
ATACTTGTTGATTACAAGTTAGTTAAGATGATCCTACAATTGTGACAATATGTCGGCAATAACAATGACGAAAAATCTAGTCTTTCACAGTCGTACAAATGCATATAGAAATACGACATCATTTTATCCATGAGTTGGTTGACAAAGACGAAATCAAGCTACTATTTTGCAAGATGGATGAACAACGGGCAGACATATTCACAAACGCACTTCTAAGTGAGAAGTTCTATAGATTTTGAGAATTTAAAAGTTCAAAATTTTTCAAGATTAAGGTGGAGTGTCAAAAACTAAAATTAATCTTAAAAATCATAGTTAAATGTCTAGAATAATCTTATATACATTGACTAGTTCTATTATTAAAAGATACATTGCATAGGAAAAAGTATAGAAAGAGTTATTCATTGAATATGAAAAGGTGCATGAATGTACATTGTATTAAGAGAATAAGATTCATCGTACTTGGTAAATATGTCAACTATATATATATATATATATATACACACACACACACACACCCAGGCATGCAATCCAATCAATTAAATCAAATAATTCAATCAAGTCATTCAGTCAAGCAAATCCGTACTATCTTCTTTTTTCTTAACAATTCAACATAATCAAATACATTATCAATCTCTTCTTCCGGGACCCAACAAATTATAACTAACAATGAAATTTTCCAAGGTAATAAAATTTCTGATTAATTAAATATTCTTCCAATGGAGACTTTTGTATACATTGAAGACTATTTGGACAGACCTTATGTAACAAATGGATGCTCGATCATCATGATTTGTTGTTGTTGTTAAGTTGTTATACGACAAGACATGCACATAACATTAACCAAACATTTGCAAGTGTCCTGAAATTGAAATGATGTGCAGTAGTAGCGAGTAAATATGTTTGATTTGGCTAAAAAGTTTGGAGGCTTGCAGCCCCATATAATGGAGAGAAAGGTAAGTCCATCTACATGCAGTGTATTTGTTATTGTTTCCTTTTCAATACAACTGTACAAGTGACTACTGCACTACATATCTCAATTATATGTATATATGCACCCATCTGAAAATGAAAAAACACCAAAGTAACGCCGCAAAACCTTCGGTATAGCAGTTATCTCATAGCTATCCCTGTATTTACACATATCTTCTCCTTCAAGTGTGCATCACCATCTTCACACCTTAATCTTGCCCTGCACTCATCAACACAAAATATATATATACTTAATTAGCAACTCACCAACTACTATTATTCTATCATGACTGGATCACATACAAATATGCCACCTCTGTCCCTAAATAAAAGTTAAATTTTCTAACTAATTTGTCTCTTTTTATTATTTGTCAGATTAAAATTTCTATAATTAAAATACTCATATTACATTTAATTAATGAATGACATTTATTTTAGTTCTTAAAATAATTTCTTTATTCCTACTTTTTTTAAAGTCTTACTTTTTTACCCAATTTCCTGGATACCTTAGATTTTTAAAGGTAAATTTTTCGACTCTTACGCAGGGACGGAGATAGTATTCATCTTCTCAAAGGTGTTATTAATATGCCTACCCTACCGATTAACTTAAAATTTTAATCCCATTATATTCAACATAAATGTCATCAATGACCAAAATTATTCTCATCCCATGTGTATCGACCAATTAGTAAGAAACTATTCTAACCATGCAACTTATTTAGGAGTAATTTCTGTCCCAACTTTTACTTATTTTCCATCCCTTTTATTCTGTATTTTATCTTCTTTTTTTTTGAGGTTTCTCGAAAAAAAATAAAAATCTGACACACAAAGAGCTACAACAAAGAAAATATACAAGTTTAAAATATAATCTCCAAGATGGAGCTGTATGATGAAGACGATGTAGCGTCTAATGATCTTTGACATTTATTTCCGACTTCTATACACGTACTATAAGCATGCGTAGAAATACACTCTATTTTATAATAAAGAAAAACATTATGGAAACTCAAATAACATTTTTAAGTCTACTTTCATGTGGGACCAGCAATGTGCAAAAGCAAAACTAAGACCACACAGCAGCACTCATACCATTTGTTTTTTAATTTTTTGTCGGGAAGCTTGCCGTGAATGAGGTTGTTCACTTAACACAATCAAATTGCAAGACAATTGTTACACGCAAAGAAAAATGTTTGTACCATTCCAACTAACAACAGATTAATCAAAGTTGAAGAAGACCTCTCAAGAAATAGTCAGTGAAATTATTCCGTTCAAAATTACGAATTTACTTATCAATGAAATATAACTTATTGATCAATATATTATGAAGAAAAGAAGGTTTTTCATATTAAAAGAGACCAATTTTACACTACTTTATATAATTCTAAGTTTCTAACATATGGTTGACAATACGTTGTGTAGTTTGGTTATTGTCCCATAAAACAAACAACAAAATTCATTAATTCTTAGACAACCTTGATTTCCCTCAATCATAATTAATCCCTTGAAGTATCATATAAAAGTAAGTAAAATTATTACTTTAATTTTACTTTCAACGAGTATCATGTAATTATGGGTACAAATAGTTACTCCGTATCTTTATTTACTTATGATAAAGTGCAAATTTTATTGATGTTTTATTACTACTTTCTATAAATAGTTTTATTTATAATATTGAAAAAATACTAAAAATATATAGTAATAGTTATAAGTTTCATAATATTTAACCTTTAGAAAACATTTCATCTCTTTAAAAGAAATTCAAGTAAATTTTACAAAACTAACGGGAGATGCTTTTGAGCAACCTGTTATACAATTTATGAATAAATGTACTGTGACTTTACATGTGTATAAGACTCACATAAGGCAATTTGGGGTTGTGCTAGTAAGACTCGCTCTAATTAGACTGGATCTTCTCAGTTCTCACACTCTTATCTTGACGGAAATGTTGTTATATTGAGTAATATACATATAATCAACCATAAAAGAAACTTAATTTATAAATTTTACATAAAGGACAATGATACACATCTTGCTTCAACATGGCTAATAACCATCTTGAATTGTCTATATTTCTAATTTGTATAAAATTTAATAATATTTTCTCTAATAATTATATATATTTGTTAAAGTATATAAATAAAAGTCTAATTTTATGAATCATGCATATTTTATGCATAGTTTTGAACGTTGAAATATCTTGGTAATCAGGAAATATGATGAAACAGACTCCTATGTGACGTTAATAACCGAAATGGATGATAAATGAGAAAGCAAACAAGTGATGATTATTTGGTGATGAAAAATGAAACACGAGGTGAAACTAAACTTTGGTGATACTGAGAAAGAATTGAAGATTAGATGGAGTAAAGATTAAATAATAGGAGTAGGGAACCTGAAAAAGGAAACCTGGATGAATGGCTGGTATGAATCCTGCAGGTGCGGCTAAGTGGGGAAGCCGGTAAGACGGTCTTGGACGAAATCATAGTGGTGGGTTGATGAAATAGATGATGAGAATTAGTTGGCGGTAGGAAACCATGAAAAAAGTAATCCCGGACAAAGTCGTCCATGCCGATTTGGGAATCCTCCTGCTTGATCCGTAAGACCTGGGTGTGCAAACACCAGCTGCCCTTGCCAACCCTGGAGGAGCACCGTCCACTCCATGAATCCACCTGATGATGATGAGGATGATGATCCCCCATAGCCATAACACAAGGGTATGAGTATGAATATGATTCCTTCGATGACAACTCCATTAATACTCCTCTTACACTTCTTTCTATTTAGAGAGAGAGCGCTAGGTACGATGTGTAGTTACTTCTGTATTGCTTCTTAATTAGGTGGGTTAGTCCCGTCTGCCACACAGATGGCTCACTCTCTATTTAAACAACCACATTTATGGTCTGCTCTTATACCGCAAAACTTGTATCAATATCGCTACTTTTTCTTTTCTTTTTTAAAATAATTCTCTTTACATGTGTCAAATGTCATTATTTTTGAAATTATTTCTGCTTACCCACAAGGAACAAAGTAATTGAAATTATTGGACTCCGATAAGGCAATTTGGGATTGTGTTACTATAACTTACTCTTATATTGTCTCATTTATCATTAATTTAGTATTGTATAATATTTCTTTCCTTTTATTATATATTTAATGTCTAAATTTTGAAATATTTATATGAATAGTATTGAATGAATTATTATTTTTAACAAAAAAAAAGAAGATTATAATAAATTAATTGTACTCCTTCCATTCCATACATGAAGTCTATTATAAAAGTAATGGTTAATATTTTTGTAAGACATATATAATGACTCTTCAATGTGAAGTAATTTTTATGGAGTAATATGGAACCAATAAAGTATTATAATAAGAAAATATGGACAATGGACATGGTACAACAAGAATAGTCAAGAAATATGGTATTGTAGTATTCAATGGGGTTTTAAAAATCATTATTTTTACTCAAAGACTTGTCTGGCTATATAATTTTTTGGATAGTTTTTAATATTTTGGTTAATTTTTAACTTTTTGACCAAGGTTAAAAATTTATTTGAGGTGTTTGGTAAATATCTTTTTATTTTAATTTTTTTGGACTCAATAAGTTAGTTTTCAAAATATTACTTGATGAATATTTTTGTGTTAGCTTTTCACAAAAAACTACTTTACCAAACACTTTTCATACAATAAGCTAACCTAAACAGTTACAGTCAAACAACTGATCCAAACAACTATCAGCTAACAGCTAACAGCTACAAAACAACAACTATCAACCATCAACTATTAGCTATCAACTAATTGTCAAAGAGGACCTAAAAGAAAGTAGGTCGGCTGAATGAATCCAAGACCAAGTGGCATACGTATTTTACATGGGTGATTGTTATTAATGTCTTTATTTTAATTAGCGTGTCGTTTTGGTTTTTTAATTTTGGATAGAAATAAGTGTGTGTTAGTGTGTACTTTGAACGAGAGGAGGGCAGATGGAGGATAAAGAAAGTGGAGCGGTCACGTGTTAGGAGTGCGAAAATGAAAAGGCCGCATTTGGTGAGACATCATTGGGGGAAGTTACGGACGGAGAAAATGGGGCCCAGTCCGTTCAGCCAGGTAGCCACATCATCTACGACTTCTTTGGATGCCTCTTTCTAAAACTGCCACAAATATCTCATTTAGATCCTATCAAATTAACGGGTAAATCAGATTACAAATTTTTATTTAAATTTATCAAAATTTACTTAAATTTACCATAGTTTAAAAATAAAAAAATAATTTTGATATATTAGGATAAATTTGACAAAAATTATCAAAAATTATTAAAAGTTACCAAAACTAGTCTTTAACCCGTGCGATGCACGGGATATTTAAATAGTTTAATAAACAAAATAAATATATTATTTTTGTTTTTTAAAAAATAATAATTATAGTGTGGTACACATTACATACTGATAGTGTTTTTTGAAAACTAACCTGCTTATATTTGCACGTTTGCCGAGAATTCAATGATTGTTTCAAATGTTAATACTTGACAGATTGAAAGAGAATGAAAGATGTTTCGATATTTATATATTAAATTGGGAAGTAGACTTCTAATTAGATTTGAGTGAGAGGTAGAGTCCTAATTAGATTTGGATGAGAGTTAGACTCCAAATTGAGTTGGGAAGTAGATTTCTAATTAGATAAGTAGACTCTTAATCTGATTATACTTTTTGTTTATTATTTTTTTAAAATCGATTTTCTTTATTATTATTTTATGGGCGGGAATTTTTCACTGTATTTTTAAATCGATAACCCCTACAATAACTCTGGGTTGAGTATTTCAAATTTCGAATATATTATTTTTATATTACTATAGATATAAATAGATTGTTTCAAGGATTGTATAGCACATATCTTACTTGTAAAAAGTGTGACAATAAATATAAATAAATGATATTTTCGAATCAATATCATAACATATAAGTTGCAAGTAGAAAAAATACAATCCAACTCAAAACCTCGTAGGTAGCTATCCATAATAATGAAAATAAAAGAACCATATACACTATAAATGAATTTGTTAACTGAAGTATATCAATTCTATCGTAATTGATGAGTAAGGTACATGTCATGTGAAAAATTAAAAGTATAAAGTACAAACTTAAGGATAACTATATTAACACAAACTCAACATTCACCGTTGGGATACATTAATAACAACTTAAGGTGTTTATACATAAACAATACAATAACTTGAGATGTACGTTGTGGTCTCTCAAGCTTACATCTTCTTCCGCTGTTTGATACATCAAAAGACAGGATATAATGACGATTCAACATCCGAATTAGAAAGTTAAGTAAACACAAAAATCTTAAATGAGAAATCAAATTGAAAATACAATGAAACTCGTAATTGAAAAAAGGAGGAAAAACTCTAACCATTGATATATTCTCTTTCATTAAATCACCACTCGCTATCGTTGGACACCCGACCATTGCCTCTTGACTATCATGTCCGATCAATATCGACTCCTTCAGCACAGATGTGATACGCACATGGGACTTTAAAACCATAAAATTTGCCACTAATTCCGTGTACGAATTCTACACAAATTTTAACTCCAAGCCCTAAATGTAACACCCCAAAACCTTTAACCACAAGATTAACCTAAACCATCAACTAAACCTGTGATTAGCGCAGCGGAACACCAGGGTTGAGGTATTACCGCCGTCCCCACTCGGGACAAGGCAAACACAAACACCACACATCACCCAAAATAACAAATACTTAATCCCATACAAAACAGTCACCAAACTTTGAAATACAACATAAACAACCCTTTAAACATTTATATAAGGATATTCCCACATGAGAAAAGAAAAGTCTCCAAAATTCCATAAAAGCGCTTGAGGATCGACTAGCAACCACCTTAGAAACGACCTTGAACGGAACGATCTACTTTTGCTTAGCCTTGGCTTTATCCTGTGTGCTCGGACCTCCTAAAACAAAATATTGAAACAAACGCAAGGTGAGTGGGGAAACACTCAGCACACAAACCTCCAACACGTCAAACCGTTCGAAAACGGTTTTAGTGCCGGCGTTTTAAAACATTTTGAAGACGGGAAAGGGGGAAATAAACATGAATAAGCTGGGTGTTGCATAGATAAAAGTATATGTATCAATAAAAAGATAAACTTGTAGTAATTGTAAAGAGTGGTATCCCTTGCGATCGATGCAAAGCACCTCACACGCGCATGCCCAAACCGATCTAGATTTGGATTGGGTGACTGCTAGGCAGTCGACACTGGCTAGGTCATTAGGACACTCTGATCAGGAACATCTAAAAGTAAAGACTAGTACATCACGTAACTAGCTAGTATATAAAGAGACGGGACCACTTTTGAAAATAAAATGATAAAAGATACTAGATCATACTTTGATATGATAATGATATATATATATATATATATATATTGAATGATAAGTAAAAGTTAAACGTTGGACAATTTGCGTACCTTGAACCGGTGCGTAGCTGGGTGGTGCGTCTCGAGTTTGGGACGGCTTGGGTGCCTTGAAAACTAAAATAAAAGGAGTAGGAAACGAGAACCGAAGAAGGTTCTTAGTAAGTCACACGTGTTTAGCATTAAAGAGGAATTGGGAGTAACGTAATTAAATAAACAAATTTCAGGTTTTTTCTAAATACAGTTTTTAGCATAACTTGAGCTAGAAAACTCGGAATTTGACAAACGAGTACTTTTCGGAGAGGGAAAAATCACGCTCTACAACTTTGTCAACTGGAACAAAAGCCAAAAATGAAAGGAAAGGCTCTAAAAATGACCCGGACAAAAACTGGATTTTCCGGCGATTAAAACGCGCGGTTTGCAATTGCGCTAAGACCTTCGAATAGAGGCTTGTAAGAAATTTATGGAAGCTCGAAGCTTGTAGCATAACTTAGATAATTAGATTGATGAAACATGGGAGTCAAAAAGTGGAAGGTTACTAAGAGGATTCAAGCGTTCCTTGAGTTTATTTAGACAATTAAGAGAATGAATTATGGATCTCGGGTGTTTTTGAACGACAACTAGAGTTAAGAACCTAGAAGAAGATTAATCTTTAAGACTATTTAGAGATTAAAAGGCCCTGGGTTTTGATAAGCCTCTCAAATCTAAACCAAACATTGTCAAAAACCAATGGATAACTTAATTCTCACTCATTGTAACTATGACCTTACTATTGATAAAAAACCCTTTAGAAGATAACTTTAATCTCCCAAGGATCATACTCTCAAACCTTGAATACATATTTTAAGGCACTAACATTGATACATGAGTCACCAATTGATTAACAACCTTTAATTGATTTAAACAAGGCCCTAAAGATGAAAATTGAAGTAATACGCTGGGCAGAAACTTAAACTAACAGCCCTTATTCTCGGCCTCATATCTTTCTCTCCTGACATCGGATAGGCGCAAATCTTATATTTCTGGAAAGCTCAAAGTGTGACCTAAAACTCTTATGTTTATCATTAAAGCCAACAAAGACTGCAAATGGACGAAAATTCCGCATTTAGCTACTGACTCAGAAAACGTATAACATTGCACCCTTTCACGGTTTTGCTCATATCTCGAGCTACACATATCGGATTCTCGAAATTCCAAAGCCTAGAGTTAGATAATGACTTGAGCTATCATTTTAAGATAAAAATCGGGCATAACTCACAGCTACCACTTCTGTAAAAATCAGAAACTCAGACAGAAACTTTTACACTCTTGATTTCACTCCGCATGTTTCTATTGGCCTCCAATTTGCACCAAAACACAACCAAAGCCCAACTTAAACATTATTCATGATTTATTCCAGATTTGAACACTCAAATTGGCTCAAATAAGTTCATAAGACCCACATGCAATCATAGATTATCACATGCACCATAATTCACATTTGAAATTAGCCCTCTTCCATCACTTTTACACTAAAAACTCATCATCCAAGTGTAGAATAATTTAAATAACATCACAAGTAACTTAAAACAATCCATAAACTCAGATTTCTTCACCAAATTTAACATGCACAAAGATAAAATCAAACTCCCATCAAGAACTAGTATCAAGCACTCCAAAACCTTACAAAAATTCACATGTATAACCCCCAAATCCAAACCCTAACTTAACCACAACATGAATTCATGTTTAAAGATTATAAAAGAGGTGAAAAACAACAAGAATAACATTAAAGGGAAGTTAAATTCAGATTAGAACTTGCTAGGATTGAATTAGGGTTTAGGGAGATTACCTCTTGAGAAAAAGTTGAGGAAAAACATAAGAGAGGAGTGGAGGAGGCGACGGCCACCACCGGGCGGCGGCGACTGGGCCGGCCGGCGCCGGAAAACAGAGGGGCGGAGGGAGGGTTTGGCCGGACGAGAGGAGGGAGGAAGAGAAAGAGAGAGTTTGGTGTTTGGGTTTGAAATTGATTGAAAAAAAATGAAGCTAAAGGCCCCCAACTCCCTTATAACCACTACCCCCCTACTTAACTTAGACAAATAAATAGGATTTGGACTAAATAAACACAACTAGTATTAACTATGTAAATATAATAAATTGTTATTTCACTAGATAAAAGTGTTGGTAAAATATGCTAGGTTAAACTAATTGGTTCAAGACAAAAAGGATTGAGATTACTATATAAAATAAAAAGGAGATTGAATTAAATAAAATCAAATGGTAGTATAAAACTTGGAAAAAAAATATATAAAAGGAATGGTAACAAATAAATTTCAGGTTGAATTATAAAATGCAAATATTAGAAAAGGAATTACTTAAATTCCTTACGGTGAAATAATTAAGTTAAATAACGAAACTCGAAATAAATTAAATAGTTGGGTATAATTAATATTCGTAAATGTAAAACTAGTAGACTCGGCACCTTTAGCCATCTCCTTGCTCAAGACCTGTCACCGGTAGATAACTAATAAAGTAAAATCGAAAAATTTTAGTTGCGTAGTTTGGCTTATTACGGTTATTAACGATTTAATTAATACGGTTTTAGGGCGGGTTGTTACACCCTCCCCCCCTAAAAAAAGTTTCGTCCCCGAAACTTGCCATTGGAATAAACGTGTTCGATGTACCTTAAAAGAGGTGCGGGTAGCTCTTCTTCATGTCTTCTTCGGTTTCCCACGTGGCTTCCGAGGTGTCTTGATTTGCCCAAAGCACTTTGACTAAGGGAATTTCTTTTGAGCGTAATCGTTTGATTCTATGATCCAGTATTCGGATTGGTTGCTGCTCAAAGGTCAAATCTTCTGCCAACAATGGAGGTTCTTTTTCAAGAATTTTCGTCGGGTCCGGTACGTACCTTCGGAGTTGGGAAACGTGAAAAACGTCATGAATTTGCCCCAAATCAGAGGGTAAATCTAACCGATAGGCCACTGAATTGACTTTCTCCACAACAGAGTAAGGCCCTATATAACGAGGGCTTAACTTCCCCTTGATATTGAATCTTCGAACCCCTTTAGTTGGAGAAACCTTAAGGAAAACACAGTCCCCAACTTGAAATTCGAGCGGTTTCCGCCTTCTATCCGCATAGCTCTTTTGCCTACTCTGGCCGGTCTTGATATGTTGTTGGATGACTCTGATCTTGTGTGAGGTGTCCTGGATTAACTCCGGACCTATGATTAAGGCTTCATCTAATTCTCCCCAACACAACGGGGTACGAAAGTTCCTGCCATAAAGCGCTTCAAAAGGAGCCATTCGAATGGTGGACTGATAGCTGTTGTTGTAGGAAAACTCTACGAGTGAGAGGAACTTATCCCAATTTCCTTGGAAATCTAAGACGCCCGCGCGCAACATATCCTCTACGATCTGGTTCACTCTTTCGGTCTGGCAATCGCTGTCTGGATGATAGGAGCTACTGAAATTGAGTTTGGTGCCGAAAGCCTTTTGTAATGCGCTCCAAAATCGTGATTGAAACCTCGCATCTCGATCGGATACTACGTCCTTTGGAATTCCATGTAACCTAACAATCTCTTGTATGTAGACATCTGCCAGTTTATCTACTTTCCATCCTTCGTGGATAGGAATGAAATGCGCCGACTTTGTAAGGCGATCTACAATTACCCAAATGGCATTTCTCCTAGAGGCTATGAGGGGTAATCCCATAATGAAGTCCATAGAAATTGATTCCCATTTCCACATGGGAATTTCTAAGGGTCTAAGTTCACTTGACGGTCTTTGATGTTCTGCTTTGACCCTTTGACATGTTAAACATTTATCCACGTAGCTGGCTATATCTCTCTTTATGTTAGGCCACCAAAAGTGCTCCCTTAAATCTCTATACATCTTTGTACCCCCAGGATGCACGAAGTACGGTGAATCGTGGCCTTCTTCCAAAAGCTTAAGCCTTAAACTTCCTCTGTCGGGCACACATAGCCTATTCTGAAACCTTAGGGTTCCGTCTTCGTGGACTAAAAATCCAGGCATCCCCTTCGTGGCTAGATTATCCATGATCCTTTTAAGTTCGGGGTCACTCATTTGTTCTGTCTTGATGTCCTCAATAATGGACGGTTGTAGGGACAATGCAGCCAACCTTTTGGCCACGTCCCCAGGCTTTACTAGCTCAATGCTCCCTCTATCCAGCTCTTGTCGCACTCTCGGATGGATTTCAAGTAGGGTCAACGTCCCATGCTGAGTCTTTCTGCTCAAAGCATCTGCTACCAAATTAGCCTTACCGGGGTGGTATTGGATATCTAGATCATAATCCTTGACGAGTTCTAACCACCTCCGTTGCCTTAGATTCAACTCCCTTTGAGTGAATATATACTTGAGACTCTTGTGATCCGTAAAGACGGTAGTAGGGACTCCATAGAGGTAATGCCTCCAGATTTTCAGGGCAAACACCACTGCTGCTAGTTCTAGGTCATGCATTGGATAATTCTTTTCATATGACTTCAATTGCCGCGACGCATAAGCTATCACCTTGTCGTTCTGCATCAGCACACACCCCTGCCCTTGCTGAGACGCATCACTGTATACCACATATTCCTTTACTTCCTCGGGAAGGGATAACACTGGGGCGGTTGTTAATTTTTCCTTGAGCACTTGGAAGGCTTCTTCGCACTTGCCGGTCCATTCAAACCGGGTTGACTTCTTGAGGAGGTTGGTCAAAGGAGGAGCTATCTTAGAAAAATTTGGAACAAATCTCCTGTAATATCCAACCATACCTAAGAAGCTTCGAACTTCGGTAACCGTAGTGGCTCTTGCCCAATTCTTAACAGCGGATATTTTGCTCGGGTCCACTCGGATCCCCTCACTGGTCACTATATGACCTAAAAATACTACTTCCTTAAGCCAAAACTCACACTTCGAAAATTTAGCATACAATTGTCGCTCCCTTAATGTCTGGAGTACCATCCTCAAATGGTTCTCGTGCTCTTCTCGACTCTTCAAGTACACTAGAATATCATCGATAAACACCACTACAAATTTATCCAAATATGGTTTGAACACTCGGTTCATTAGATCTATAAACACTGCTGGGGCATTCGTAAGCCCAAAAGGCATTACTGTAAACTCATAGTGCCCATATCTTGTCCTAAAAGTAGTCATAGGAATGTCTTCAGCCCTAACCCTGAGTTGGTGGTATCCGGATCTCAAATCAATCTTAGAAAAAACCCCCGAACCTTGGAGTTGGTCGAACAGATCGTTGATTCTTGGAAGAGGGTACATGTTCTTTATTGTGACCTTGTTTAGCTCGCGGTAGTCAATGCATAACCTCAGACTACCGTCCTTCTTCCTTACGAATAACACTGGGGCTCCCCAGGGTGACGTGCTCGGTCTAATGAAACCCTTGCTCAATAGATCCTCCAATTGCACTTTTAGCTCCTTAAGCTCCGCTGGTGCCATCCGGTAGGGTGCTTTAGATATAGGCCTGGTTCCAGGAACTAGCTCAATCTCAAAGTCAATTTCCCTCCTCGGGGGTAACTCCGTAACTTCCTCCGGGAAAACGTCTATAAAATCTCGCACCACGGGAATCTCTTCTATCTTGGGTGGATCCTTACAATCTTCACTCATCGAACACAGGTAACCCTCGCACCCGTGATTTAGCAGCTTTCGAGCCTTTACGTAGGTTATAATAGGACATGGATTTACTCCTAGGTCCCCAATAAAACGAAACTCTACTCCTAAGGAATTCCTAAGAACAACTGTTCCTTCCCCGCATCTAATCTGAGCTTGAGTTAGGTTTAACCAATCCATTCCTAGAAAAATGTCAAATTCCTCTAGGTCTAACTGAAGAAGATTAGCTGGAAAAATCTCTTCATTCAACATGAGTGGAACGCCCACAAAACAATTTGCACATACTATGGTTTGACCATTTAGTAAACTGATTAGATAATGTACTGCACATGCTAGACTTTGTAAATTCAACCTGGATGCAACTTTTGATGAGATAAAAGAATGCGTCGCTCCAGAATAAAATAATGCAGTTAAAGGCTGTGCATTTATGTAAACAGTTCCGGTAACAACCATACCAAACTTTGCTGCCTCTTTCTTGCCCGTGACATATGCTTGACCCACCGCCTTCTTTGCGTCTTGATGGTGGTCTTTGTCAGTGGTTCAGCTCCTGCCTCTTGGATCTCTTTGGGCATTCGGACGTCTTATGATCTGATCTCCACACCACAGGCAGTTGCCGGTGCCTACCCGGCATTGGGCGGTGATGTGATTTGTCCTGCCACACTTTTTGCAGGGCTTCCGGATAGCAGCTGGGGCGGCTTGACTTCTATGAGCTGACTGTGCTGGTCGCTTGGCCTGGCTACCTTCTACGACAGGCGTGTTGAACGCTCCCCTATCGTTCCATTTTCTTTTTGCACTCCCTTGATTCCCTGGGTTCAGGGCTTTTAGCTCCTTTCTAACTCTTTTTGGCGTCTGAGAGAGGCGGGGTAAAAATGAGCCCTTAAATCGCTCAGGAAGTCCTTGTAAGACTTAGCAGTACCTTGATACTTGCCTTTAATGGTTCTCCACCAAATATCAGCTTCCCCTTTCAGGTAGGAGGTCCCTATTTCCAGCTTCTTATCCCTGGGTACCTCAACTACTTCAAAGATCTTCTCCAGCTCTCTAATCCATTCTTCCAAGATTACGGGGTCATAGCTCCCTGCGTAAGATGTAGGGTTTCTCTTGGCTACCCTATCAGCGTAGTTCTCTTCCCTCGGTTGGCTCGCCTGACCCATAGGCGGAACAGGTATACGCCTAAGTAACTCCTGAACTAAGAACCCAAATTGATCAGGGTATGGTGGTGGATTAGGAGGGACCGAACCAAAGGACGACTCAGGATGGGCTACTAATCCTGGGTTAGGTTGTGGACTTTGTAACTCAAGCTGATCTCCCCTTGAAGCCTCATTCATGGGCTCTTCTTGTGGCGATGAGTTCCTCGAGCTTTGCGACATGCTACATCATTACAACAGAATATATTATTATCCCACTTAGTTTATCGTCATCTCCCTCTTTTTAAACGATTCGTAAAAGTTTTGATTTTAATCGAGTGCATTTTCATAGGGTCCTCATGGAACCACATGATCATAACGCCCATATACATGAATTTATATGAAAGAAAGACCTCAAAAAAAAAAAATTCTCACGAACCTACGATAATGTAAACTCATCGCCCCGCAAGGCTGTCGCAGATACATGCAGATTAAAAAAAAATCCTAGCACATGATACTAACGCATCCATTCATAAACATTCGAGAAAAGAGGATCCCTTTCCATTTGTCCTACGACATCCTTTTACAACCTTTTTACAAGATATAGCGCAATAATGAAGCAAGTTCTAAGGTCCCCGAATTACATGCAAAGCCTCCCTTTACCCAAAAACATAGGGAGGGTCCCCAAAAATCAGCATAGTTTGACTAGTTACAAAGGCGACTTTGAGTCAAAGGAATCGGTCAATCACAACGTTAATACAGTCATCTAGCTTAGAAATAGGTTAGCCTCCTAGCTATCCCTGCACAAAAGTCAGTTGGAGCGGATTCTTCAAACGTGGTTGCTGGACCCTTGCGTGTCCCCTTGCTTTCCAGATCCTACCGCTTCCCAAGGCTTACTTTGTCGGACTCTCTTGCGTTTCGTCCTTATGATTATGGGCCCCGGATTAGCCTTCATCTTCCCTTTTCTAGGGTCCCTTGCCACGTGCTCCGTATGGTTTGACGCCCCTCGACCATAATTGCTCGCACTCCCAGACTTCTGATTTACCTCATCCTCCTCTAGATCCATTTCTGGATCTTCTTCTTCCTTGGGCTCATGCTTCAAGTGTGTCGGCTCGCGTCGTGGGGATGGTATAGGAGATGTCGGACGACCTGTGATAAGGGGTGTAAATCGCAATTGAACCTCGTCCGCTGGTGGTGGGAAAACGTGCGGAGGGGCTAGACCTGCATTCGGAGGAGCAGGCAACGACAGCATCTCATGAAGGAATGGCCCTAGCTCGCTCACGTGTAGACGCATAGAAAGAGCGGCTTGAATGACAACAGCTTCCAATGCGATTTGATTCCATGCCCCAAGGTAATTGAGGCACCAAGCGTGTCGACCAGGTTCTCCCCGGAGAAGTAGTTGGCGATAGCGGCTTCTTACATCGTCCCACGGGCTCTCGTGGGGAAGGGTGGCCAGCAAGCAACGAGCTCGGCACACGTCATCACGATACCTAGATTGCGGATTGGCCGCACAATGCGCGTCAAAGGCGTCTTGCAGCTTCTTGAGATGAACTTGAATGTTGGTCCCAGGCTCCATGAACATCGCGAAGGGGTTGGGAAGAGGGTCACCATTGTGGTCCATCTGCATTATTTATATAGTATTAACACAAAATTGTTGGAATTTCGACATTGGTAAGCTCGTTGAGAAAAATAAACAAAAGGAAACTAAAGCAAGGTCCAAGACTCCACTAACTTGACCCTTATGAGCAACTAAAGAAGCTCTTGTCCATTCTTAAATTCACCATAAATTCACTTGGACATTTCTCGCACCCATTACATCACGTCATCTTGGATATCTTCAAATGATTACTGACATACCAAAATTAAACACCCCATTTACACCCTACGCCAACCCCACTTGGGGTTTGAATTATAAACTTTCCCTCTTGACCACTTGTAATTCTCTCTAAGGGATGATAAACATGCCTAATATTCCCAAAAACACTTGGCAAGCCTCACTTGCTCCAACCCACTAGGTTATACACACTTTCACTAAAAATTCCCTCAAGTTTTTTTTTACTAAGGCTTTCTAGAATCCTGGAGAAATTTCGGCATAACTTCCCCTATAAATAGAGCTATCCCAAATTTTACATAACCTGGATTCCTGCAAGAAAACAACTTATATTCATAAACACATCTAGAGCTTCAAGCTCAAATCATCCCCAACATATTCACAATGCTTCCAATCCACTCCATAAGGGACACAAATCCCATACACAAACCCATACTTCCCATATTCATAATTCACATTCCTAGGGAATCTACAACCCCAAGGTACTTCTTATAACTCGGCTCTGATACCACAACTGTGACACCCCAAAACCCTTAACCACAAGATTAACCTAAACCATCAACTAAACCTGTGATTAGCGCAGCGGAACACCAGGGTTGAGCTATTACCGCCGTCCCCACTCGGGATAAGGCAAACACAAACACCACACATCACCCAAAATAACAAATACTTAATCCCATACAAAACAGTCACCAAAATTTGAAATACAACATAAGCAACCCTTTAAACATTTATATAAGGATATTCTCACATGAGAAAAGAAAAGTCTCCAAAATCCCATAAAAGCGCTTGAGGATCGACTAGCAACCACCTTAGAAACGACCTTGAACGGAACGATCTACTTTTGCTTAGCCTTGGCTTTATCCTGTGTGCTCGGACCTCCTAAAACAAAACATTGAAACAAACGCAAGGTGAGTGGGGAAACACTCAGCACACAAACCTCCAACACGTTAAACCGTTCGAAAACGGTTTTAGTGCCGGCGTTTTAAAACATTTTGAAGACGGGAAAGGGGGAAATAAACATGAATAAGCTGGGTGTTGCATAGATAAAAGTATATTTATCAATAAAAAGATAAACTTGTAGTAATTGTAAAGAGTGGTATCCCTTACGATCGATGCAAAGCACCTCACACGCGCATGCCCAAACCGATCTAGATTTGGATTGGGTGACTGCTAGGCAGTCGACACTGGCTAGGTCATTAGGACACTCTGATGAGGAGCATCTTAAAGTAAAGACTAGTACATCACGTAACTAGCTAGTATATAAAGAGACGGGACCACTTTTGAAAATAAAATGATAAAAGATACTAGATCATACTTTGATATGATAATGATTATATATATATATATATATATATTGAATGATAAGCAAAAGTTAAACGTTGGACAATTTGCGTACCTTGAACCGGTGCGTAGCTGGGTGGTGCGTCTCGAGTTTGGGATGGCTTGAGTGCCTTGAAAACTAAAATAAAAGGAGTAGGAAACGAGAACCGAAGAAGGTTCTTAGTAAGTCACACGTGTTTAGCATTAAAGAGGAATTAGGAGTAATGTAATTAAATAAACAAATTTCAGGTTTTTTTTAAATACAGTGTTTAGCATAACTTGAGCTAGAAAACTCGGAATTTGACAAAAGAGTACTTTTCGGAAAGGGAAAAATCACGCTCTACAACTTTGTCAACTGGAACAAAAGCCAAAAATGAAAGGAAAGGCTCTAAAAATGACCCGGACAGAAACTGGATTTTTCTGCGATTAAAACGCGCGGTTTGCAATTGCGCTAAGACCCTCGAATAGAGGCTTGTAAGAAATTTATGGAAGCTCGAAGCTTGTAGCATAACTTAGATAATTAGATTGATGAAACATGGGAGTCAAAAAGTGGAAGGTTACTAAGAGGATTCAAGCGTTCCGTGAGTTTATTTGGAAGATGTCGTCAAGAGAGAAGGAAGACAATTAAGAGAATGAATTATGGATCTCGGGTGTTTTTGAACGACAACTAGAGTTAAGAACCTAGAAGAAGATTAATCTTTAAGACTATTTAGAGATTAAAAGGCCCTGGGTTTTGATAAGCCTCTCAAATCTAAACCAAACATTGTAAAAAATCAATGGATAACTTAATTCTCACTCATTGTAACTATGACCTTATTATTGATAAAAAACCCTTTAGAAGATAACTTTAATCTCCCAAGGATCATACTCTCAAACCTTGAATAAATATTTTAAGGTTCTAACATTGATACATGAGTCACCAATTGATTAACAACCTTTAATTGATTTAAACAAGGCCCTAAAGATGAAAATTGAAGTAATACGCTGGGCAGAAACTTAAACTAACAGCCCTTATTCTCGGCCTCATATCTTTCTCTCCTGGCATCGGATAGGCGCAAATCTTATATTTCTGGAAAGCTCAAAGTGTGACCTAAAACTCTTATGTTTATCATTAAAGCCAACAAAGACTGCCAATGGACGAAAATTCAGCATTTAGCTACTGACTCAGAAAACGTATAACATTGCACCCTTTCACGGTTTTGCTCATATCTCGGACTACACATATCGGATTCTCGAAATTCCAAAGCCTAGAGTTAGATAATGACTTGAGCTATCAATTTAAGATAAAAACTGGGCATAACTCACAGCTACCACTTCTGTAAAAATCAGAAACTCAGACAGAAACTTTTACACTCTTGATTTCACTCCGCATGTTTCTATTGGCCTCCAATTTGCACCAAAAGACAACCAAAGCCCAACTTAAGCATTATTCATGATTTATTCCAGATTTGAACACTCAAATTTGCTCAAATAAGTTCATAAGACCCACATGCAATCATAGATTATCACATGCACCATAATTCACATTTGAAATTAGCTCTCTTCCATTACTTTTACACTAAAAACTCAACTTCCAAGTGTAGAATAACTTAAATAACATCACAAGTAACTTAAAACAATCCATAAACTCAGATTTCTTCACCAAATTTAACATGCACAAAGATAAAATCAAACTCCCATCAAGAACTAGTACCAAGCACTCCGAAACCTTACAAAAATTCACATGTATAACCCCCAAATCCAAACCCTAACTTAACCACAACATCAATTCATGTTTAAAGATTATAAAAGAGGTGAAAAACAACAAGAATAACACAAAAGGGAAGTTAAATTCAGATTAGAACTTGCTAGGATTGAATTAGGGTTTAGGGAGATTACCTCTTGAGAAAATGTTGAGGAAAAACACAAGAGAGGAGTGGAGGAGGCGACGACCACCACCGGGCGGCGGCGACTGGGCCGGCCGACGCCGGAAAACAGAGGGGCAGAGGGAGGGTTTGGCCGGACGAGAGGAGGGAGGAAGAGAAAGAGAGAGTTTGGTGTTTGGGTTTGAAATTGATTGAAATAAAATGAAGCTAAAGGCCCCCAACTCCCTTATAACCACTACCCCCCTACTTAACTTAGACAAATAAATAGGATTTGGACTAAATAAACACAACTAGTATTAACTATGTAAATATAATAAATTGTTATTTCACTAGATAAAAGTGTTGGTAAAATATGCTAGGTTAAACTAATTGGTTCAAGACAAAAAGGATTGATATTACTAGATAAAATAAAAAGGAGATTGAATTAAATAAAATCAAATGGTAGTATAAAACTTGGAAAAAAAAGATAAAAGGAATGGTAACAAATAAACTACAGATTGAATGATAAAATGTAAATATTAGAAAAGGAATTACTTAAATTCCTTACGGTGAAATAATTAAGTTAAATAACGAAACTCGAAATAAATTAAATAGTTGGGTATAAATTAATATTCGTAAATGTAAAACTAGTAGACTTGGCACCTTTAGCCATCTCCTTGCTCAAGACCTGTCACCGGTAGATAACTAATAAAGTAAAATCGAAAAATTTTAGTAGCGTAATTTGGCTTATTACGGTTATTAACGATTTAATTAATACGGTTTTAGGGTGGGTTGTTACACTAAATTCATCCAAAATTCACACCATATCCTCATTCACTGCAAATCTCTCGTGCAATTGCAAAAAAAAAAAAAAAATTATGGAGAGGAAGTAGTAACCACATCAGAGCTAGATGAAAAGCAAGGGGTAACACTATTGCGTAAACATTATTATGGAGAGAGGATT
Source organism: Portulaca oleracea (assembly GCA_029582165.1). Lineage (NCBI taxonomy): Eukaryota > Viridiplantae > Streptophyta > Magnoliopsida > Caryophyllales > Portulacaceae > Portulaca > Portulaca oleracea. Next base: position 16,505,692 of record CM055872.1, read on the forward strand.
TTCCTTTTGGGAAAATGGAGAATTTAATGGTTGCTTCAAATTGATAGTATTTCTCGAAAACTAACCTGTTTGTATTTGCAGGTTTGTCAAGAATTCAATTGTTCCTGCAAATGTTAATAGTTGACAAATTGGAAGAGAATGAAAGATGTTTCGATATTTATAGGTCGGGAGGTAGACTCCTAATTAGATTTGGGTGAGAGGTAGAGTCCTAATTAGATTTGGGTGAGAGTTAGACTCCTAATTGGGTTGAGGATTAGATTTTTAATTAGATAAGGTAGACTTTTATCTGGTTAGACTTCTTGTTTATTATTTTTTTAAAACGATTTTATTATGATTTCATGGGCGGGAATTTTTTACTGTATTTTTAAATCGATTTTTTTTTCTTTAATCTGATTAGTCGATAAGCCCTACAATTACTCTGGGTTAAGTATTTCAAATTTTGAATATATTACTTTTATATTATTATAGATTTAACTTTTACCTAATTACTTTTTACCCGTGTATTTTACGGACCCTTAGTCTACATCTTTTTTTCTTTTCCACAAAGATAAGTTGGAGACTTGGAGTCATTCAAATTGGGTCCCTATTTCATAGGTACTACCTCCGTTCCTAAATAATTGTCCATTTGACTAAACTTTGACCGTTGATTACTCACAAATTGTAATGAGTTACAATATTAAATTGTAACCATTAGAAAGATATTGTACTAAAAATTACAATGATATTAATTTTATATTGTAATTCCTTGTAATATGTAAGTAATCAACGGTCAAAGTTTAGTCAAATCGACAATTATTTAGGGACGGAGGTAGTATTAGTTTATGATCCTGCTCATTTTCGCAGAAAAATATTTACAAATCGTGATTACATCCCATGACCTCCAAGATGGAAGGTCACATTCATGTCAAGTAAGCTATTAGTTTATTGACATTTAGCCTGTATCTTAATTAGCCAAAACTTTAGATACTAATTTTTCCAAAATTTTATTATCTGAATAAAATTTTATTAGTTTTGACTAACATTATATGTCCAGAAAAATTCATATAATGATTATTAGTTGCTCCTCCTTCATATATAGTAGTATTTCTATAATGATTTTTAACTATTCATATGAATTTTAAGGTTATTTACAATGGCATTCTCTAAAATAGATAGCACCAAGTACATAAATAGTAGATCTAATATTATTTTAATAAATAATGGAGAATGTGTATTGTTAATGGTCGAGAATAAGTTGGAGAATAGGATGAGGAATGAACAATATTATAATTATTAAAATAGTACAAAAAAGAAAAAATAAAACAAAATAAACTTATATAATGTTTTTCTCTCTCCTAATTCTCTCTGTCTCTCTCCTCCCCTCCCTTTTTCCCTCTCCCCTCATACTTGACGTCATGCAAGAACGCATCTTCTCCCCATTTCTTTTTTCATTTTTTTTTATTTACACTCTCCCTCCGTATTTGTTTCAAAATTATACATTATTGCTAATGGCCTAACAGTATTTATGTTTTGCTCATGAGCGTCCCCAGTGGCGAATCTAGAAATAAAGCTAAGCGGGTTCAAAGTCAAAGATAAAAATTCAAAATATAATTTTTTTATAAAAAAAAGTACAGTACTTTTTCTTTTGGCTAGCCATGACCCTTGATGATTTAAATTAAATGAATGCGATATTTACCAAAATGTAAGTAGCTAACTGACAATCACTCACACCATCCAACCTTCCCACCAACGTTTAAGTCTTGGTGTGAGCAATTTCTGATTAAGTGAAAATTGTTGGGCTGATGGGTCATGCTTGTCACGAGCATTCTGGTACCTTTTTTCCCGGCTTGTAAAGTTTATTGGTAGTTACCCATGAGATAAGGATCCAAGGAGCATGCTAAATTTATCCGAAATTTAAAAAAGGTATGTGATAAGAGTGAATGAAAATGTGAAAATTCTACCGTGGTTGAAATTTTTTTTAAATATGGTCGTTGAAAATTTTTTCAACTATGGTAGTTAAAAATTTCATAACCATTAATTTATTAAAAATAAATCACATTCATGAAATAGATTGTGATATTTAGGAAACAAATTAAGTGAAATGAATTAACTGAATGTGATCCCTGGAGAAAAAAAATAGAGATAAGGAATTCAATAAATGTGATCGTTGGAGGAAAAGAAATAAAATTGAAACCACTTGATCTTTAGGAAGACCACCCAATAACCAAATCAACAGCTGCTTACCATCCAGCCAAAGTATCATTCTGTGACTCTATTGCTTCGTTCTCATTATATACAACATCTATTAATTGAAAATAGCGAAATTCACAAATTTCTTTTTTTTTTTTCAAAGCGGGGTCACTTGACCCCACGTGACCCCATGTGAACCCACCCTAGATTCGCCCCTGAGCGTCCCTGTGTTGACCGACAATTTGTTGGAGTATTTCAAGAGTTAAGAGGAATAAAAGTATAATCTATAAGCATAAGGTTGGCCGTAAGGTCAACGGGAAGCAAAACAAGCAAAATAGACTCAACATGGACCGTGTCAGGTATCACATGACCCATGTTGGTGTCCAGAAAGTCAGCAAAATCCTGCACTGATCCAACACGGACCGTGGTGTTTCACACGGACCGTGTTGAGTCCAACACGGACCATGGTGGTATACCACGAATCGTGTTGAAGCCAGTCAGCGTGTTTATTTGAAATCCCTTGATTTCAGCTTCCAGATTAATTAATTAATATCAGATTTGGGGCAACTATTGACTGAGAAATCAGTCAATAATCACCCCCTTGATATCCATGGACAAATCCCATGGATTATGCCTCTTGGTTTGGTAATTGTGATCAAGTTTGAATGCTCCTCAAGCCTACTAATAGTGAAGTATTTGTTCATCCAAATACAACCATCACATCCTCTTCGTCAAGTTTCTAGAGAGCTTCAACACACTCTTTGAGGTGTTGACTGCAGTAACATTCCTTGAGAGTCATTGAGAAATCTTGTACTTTGCTTACAAGAAGTTAGATTTTACCCTTGAGTCTTTTCACGGTCTATTGAATAAGTCTTAAGGGGAGACCGGATTGCCCTCGACTCCTAACCACCCAAGTGATCCCCCATCTTCCATCTTGTGTGTGATCGTGTTTCTCCATATTTTTTTCCAACAATCTTAACACTTATTGTCATCATGGACGATCGAGTCGAGGATCACACCGGGCAATTTGAGGGATGGAAATCGGGATCAAGATGCTATGGAGTGAAAAAGATAAGCTTATGTTGCTTTATCCAAGTTTTTGTTTATTCAATTTTAGTAATTTTGATTATCAAGATTATTAATCAATCCTAATTAATTTGATTGGTGTAGTTAGAATCTTAATAGATTGTTGGCAATGGTGATTGATGGTTATACTCAAGACTCAAGAGGTTCAAGGAGTATGATGAGATTGCCTTCATCGAGATAAGTTATCTATATTATTAAGTTGGCGTTTATTTGTTTTTTAAGTGGCATAGTCCTATTTGATTTGAATTGGGTTAATTCAAATTGAATGATTAACTAGAAACATGTTGAGATTTATTTATATATTTTTTTGATAATTTGCGGTTAAGAGACCCTTTTATTCATAACATAAGATGGCCTTTATGAAAAGACATACAAATGAAATGAGAACAACCGACTAAGAACAAACTGAAACTCCTCCACTTGAAGATGATTTACTGCGTATACTTGTCTTTATATGCAGAAGAAATACCAAGGATTGAGCCTCCACTTGACAGTTAATCCCACCAATATTTTGTGTTTTCCACTAATCTTCACAGGGGGCCCAAGATCAACCATCAATTGCCCACAACCTGTATCACCCAACAACACACGAGACTTGCAACATAAACAGCAATCACAATAATCCAAATGAAGGAGCTTGAGCAGAACCACCAAATGACAGTTGATCACACCAATTTATAGCTTTTGACTTGCAAGTAAAGAATCACCAATGCCTTCAAGGAAGTCAGCAGTTGAACAATGTGCTTTTCAACGATAGGCCAACTCCCCACTCTAAGACCCAACAATCAAAGAAACCATGGACTCTAAAAACACTTCCCTTGACAATTTCCTCCAATTACACTTTAAAGCAATAATTCTTCCACTTACTGTTTTAATTACCATTGCCTTAACTTTTGAGAGCAATCCATGATCTGGCCACCTATTTCCAAACCCAATCACTTCAACTCACTTCTTTTTATCACTCCAAATCTTCAATCAAGTGTTAGCAAACCAGACACACACCTGGTGTTAGCAAGTTAGGCCAAGCAATTACGCACTGCCCCTTATCACAATCATCATCAAGGCTCACCAACCATCCAAAGTAAGTGCTTCAAATTAAATACACAATTCCCAGACAAACGCTAAGCATTATAGAATTGAAATGCAAAGAAATTGAGCAACCTACCCTTCATATGAACTCCACTACCCCTCTGACTCTTATTTTTTCTTCTTCAACTTCACTCCAATCCCCACTCAACCTCACACCAAGGCTCAAATTTCACAATCCCCATCTTGAAAAACAGATGGAGCACGATTTCTAGGAGATTTTAATCTTCTATCTCTTTCTTTGCTTTCCTTCTTCTTCTTCTTAGCAAAGAATTTGTCCTCCAAATGCTTTGTCGGATTGATTTTTTCTTGGGCTTCATAAAACCACTTTTTTTTTTTTTTTACCAAAACTGATTGTTTTCTCAATAATGGATAACCTGGCATTTATAATGGATTCATCGTTTGAAGACAGGGAACACGAGTCATTTACAACCTCTTCATTGTTGCACTCCACTGGATGTGTTTGAATTTGAATAACTGCCTCATTCAATTGTGTCTCAGTACAATTTACTACTTCAACTAACTTTTCCAATCCAAGACCATCTTGCTCTCCCAAAGTAGTTGTTGCATTAATGAGGAGGTCATCATTAATGACAGGCACAATTGCCAGGGATGAATGATTGACAGGAATTGAAGCGTTGTCAGTCCTTTTCAACTTCTCATTATGTAATTTCTCCACCTCATGCCATGCTTTCACTCCTAGTAAATTAATTAGCTCCTCCTTCAAAGCATTTGTTTGCTCATTGAGTCTCCTCACCTCATCAATGCTCCCATTGTTCGATAATTGCTCCAGAAGCTCAATTGAATTGAATTTTGATCCTCTAAAGAAGTTCTGTGATTGTGCTGGAGACTCAGACACCACGCCAATTCTGTTGTATGCATCCAGATCATCCTCACCAATTTCATTTTCACTTGAATAACCAGAGATTGATCCCCCATCATAGCTAGGATCATGGACAATGGTGGGAGGGATAAGATGAGAATTAATCTCTCTCACAAAGATTTTGAATGATCAGCTGTTAATGTCAAGCAAAACTTTTCCATCAATTTTGTGAAAAACACTTGATTGAATGAGGCCCCTCATCACTTCAAATTGATTTGTTGATGCAATGCATCTTGCCAGGGACAATAGTTTACCCCATGGCTGTAAGCACTTCTGAAAATTGTCCCATTTCCAACCATGAGGAGGCACTCCAATGATGTCAACCCACACTCTTCGAGAATCTGCATATTCATAAATTGATCAGGGCTTGATGTCAATAAACCAATCTTTGAGCTCTCTCGAGTCCTCAAGCGTTTCTTCCATTTGCTGCCTAGTTGAGAATGTAAGCAGGAACTTGACCCCACTTAGAGCCGTAATTTTTGAAAATGGACCAAAGTTATCTTTAATCACCGACGCTAGCGCATCAAGATCTCTGGGAAATTCAGAAGTGCAAACTAGAATTCTTTGTAGCCATTCAACGAATTCGTCATTTACCTCGCCTTGAACTCGCAAGTTTTGAAAGTCTTTCGACCACCTTTCTCATTGGCCCAATCTACAATCAAGATTTGACCCCTAACCCATTTCTTGTGAAGGCTATAGATACAGTGCTCAACATCACTACTTCTCCAAAGTTGAACAAAACCAAAATTTACTGCTGAATTTCTCCTATAGATGATGGTAGAAGACTTTATCTTTGCATATTTGCTAATAATACCTGAGAGACCAAACCTGTTCAAGGTTTTCGGTAGGTTTCCAACGAAGATAGTCGAAAAGATTGATCTTCCACCATAGCCACTTTCCAAGTCTTCAAACTCCCGACCTTTCTCCTCCCATTCTCACTCCGCCATATTCCCTCACCACAGAAGGAGACGGAAACCATTGACCGTCAGACCCAGAGCAAAGCAGGAGGACGATCACCAGAACAACAGGGAAATCGTCAACGGAGATGACCGAGGGCACCGCACGACCAGCCTACCAGAGCACTGTCATCCCAGGAGATAGATGACGACCACCGGAAACCAGGCCGAAGAGCTCAACGGTCGGAGAGAGGGCAACGGGCTTTTGCGGAGCAGTTTGAAATTTGAAACTCTAGAAAACCCTAATTTTACAATTGAAATTATTGTCTTGAGATTTATTTATATACCTTGTTAAGTAACCATTTACAAGTTTTCAAGAAAGTGGTGTGTTAGGGTGTTTATAAGTACATGTTTCTTTGCCATTATTCTTAATGCCAAGATGTTAAGTGTGATTTTATTATTTGTCAAGTAAATCACAAAGTTCCATTGATAAGTGAGTTTATGGTTTTTATGGCATGTTTTTCCATGGTTAAGAACACATATATGTGTTATTCATATATTTGTTTTTTTTTTGGTTATGAAGCATGATAATTGTTTATTAAGTTTATCATGATTATATATATTTGAGTACATGGGTTTATCATGTTGTTAATTTATGAAATGGCAAGCATGTCGATTTTCAAGTAGTCATATATGTACATATGGAAGTATGTACGTCAATCTATATGATTTACATGTTTAAGTTTATGTACATGACAAGTGATATTTTCTGCTAGAGATACAAGCATGCTTGAGTTAAGACAATGTTTATTCATGAAAGTTCTTAGTATATATGATTTTGAGATATTTATACTTGGGTTGTTTTGTTTGGTTCATGTCTTGTTAAGCATACATAATATGAATAAGCTAAGTGCAAGTGTTCATGAAATGTATGAGTTTGACATGGAAATTTATAAGTTGTGAGAATATGGATTCGTGGTAATTTGTTGCAAGATAAATTCATGTGATTAATTCTTATTTACTTTATTATGCAAAGAAGGTTTATATGTTTGCTCATATGTCTCAAGTCTTTGCATGTTTCTCTCAAATTCAAGTTGATTGTCTAATGTGAGTTTATGTTTATTATGCTTAAAGTTTTGACAATCATGTATTTATAAGTGCTTGACAAGTCTTTATGAAATATATAATATATGTCTTTATATATATTCTGATTAGCACTTATGCAAGTTTGCCTTGATAAAATGTCTTGATTGATCTAAGTTTCAAGTATACTAGTATGCATGTCATGTTATCAATCAATCATGTTATATAGACTACTTAGTTATGTATGAGGCATGTCAAGTTCAAGTGTAATCATATGATGTTAATTAAGTACTTGTGTTAACTTTGCTTAAAGTATGACATCAATATAATTCATATGATTACATTGCGTGAATAAGTTAGCCATGACATGTTTTCTTATTTTTAATATATGAATAATGTATTTTGTTCATATAAGTACAAGTAGAAATGTATATTTCTTGTTTGTCATGGTAGTAATTAAAGTTCCCACGCATAATATTGTTTCGATAAGTTTAGCATAGCCTAATAAGAAATAATGACGATTTACGTGATTATTGTAAGCATATGGGCTATGCGTGTGTCATAAGTAACATAGACACAAATTTATTTATAAGTGCAATCTTCTCATGCTCAATGATCTTATTATTATCAAGATGATTTTATTGTTAAGTGTTTACTTTGTCATACATGATGTTTCTTCATGAGATAAGTAATTGTTTATGAGAAGGTTCATACTTTGTATGGTTTGTATGCTAATATATGTGGCTTATATATTGACGCATATTGTTAAGGCTTGTTAAGTATATGATTATGTAAGATGCAAGGACAATCATGATTCAATATTCATGTATTTAAGTTGAATACTTGTACTTGACTTTACCACCATTTTATGAGATTATAAGTGTTCATCATGTATGAATGTAAGTAGTAGTATCTACTATAAGATAAGTTGCATGATGAATGCATGTTAGACTATATGCATGATCATTTATTTTGAACGCATGATGTTTACCTAAGTTCATGTATTATAAAATTGGATGATCATTGCTTCATTTGTTAATAGTCTATTAATTAAGAGTTTGCATGTTTGATGTAGGATCCAATCAAGTTTTCTACAAAGGGAAATGCATATGGCTCTCATATACATTTGTTTGATCCATCCTTAAGTGGTTTATGGATTAATATTATGAGTAAGATTGGCATACAGGACGAATGGTTATGAGTTCCGCGGTCTAATATTTAAGAAGTGGATCTAATAATGTATGAGGAAACTTGACCCTAATTAGGATGAGGTTTGATCATATAAGTAAAGGTCATATAACTATAAGATAATAATTCAAGATCAATTGAGGTTCTTTCTCGCCTAGTCAAACGTTATGATATGTAATAAGTTTCATTACATATGGTATTCAAGTTTATGATATTCAAGCTTTGTAGCAAATGGTTGAAAGTGTAATGTTTTAAGTTACACATAAGATGGAATCTAACTCCCATGAAACTTAAGTGTTTCTTCAAGTTTAATTTTGAAGAAATCTCTTCCATGGAAAATCAAATACCATTTTGTTTTATACAAAGGCTATAACTATGAAATTCCAAGTTATTTGAGCAAAGGCTATAACATGAAAATCAAATGTTAATTTGATTTACAAGGTTCTAAGGCGATAAGTTTGAACTATGAAATCCAAAAGTTATTTGGATATAGTTATGCGAAGAACATGAAAAATCAAATGTTAATTTGATTTATAAGGTTGTTCTAAGGTATAAATAGTGGCTATGTAATCCACGGTACTTTCATAAAGACATAGTGATAAAGGAAAATAATGCAAAGACTTGGATGCAAATAATGACTCATAAAGCATATCACCATAAAAAATATCATTATCGCAAACTAAGTTCAAACACTTAGGGTCAATCCCCAAAGTCTCAAGTTCATCATCATAAGATTTCACATTATTTTCAATGGATTCACAAGAAAGGGTAGATAATGCCTGATTAATACAATGATCCTTAATGAAAATGAATAATTCAGTATCAAGCACAGATTCAATTACCAAGGATTCGATTTTACTCTCAACAAGATCATGTTCAGTTGCATCACAAACATCATGGCATTCATTGGACTCAACCTTCTCTTCACATAAAAGCATGGATAACGGTGTGGACAATGGTTCATCATGTAACATGTTTTCATCAAGTTCTACATCATCACACACAAGGTTATCATGTTTCTCATGCTCACTAGATATAGCTTGAGCTAAGGATTTCCTAAACTCGATGCATGCAAAACTAGGTCTGCTATAGTATTCATCATCCTCATCAGAATCACACAAAAGAGTATTATCATGCAATTCAGGACTCAATGATGATGAATATTCTACTTCAACTATCGAATTAGCCATTTGTAAAGAAAAAGTTTCTACCCCAGTTTTAATCATGTGTAAAAATTCTTACGTGCACTCAGTTATCGTCGCACAAAAATCATCCACTATAGCTCGGACACAAGAATCAGAATCATGGTACGGAAAATCACAATATGAGTATAAAGGATGAGACTCAACAACATCACATTGGGGAAGATCAAAAGAATTCTCTACATAACCCCCACCATAAGATTGATGAATAAAATACAAGGGGTATTCACATGACTGTTCAACTATAGTCCCAGGGGGTGGTGTATAATAAAAAGGTTGGCTGCTAGGAATAACATTTTGTTGCTCAAATTCATAAGAATCCCTAGACAACCACTCAAGTAATTCCCATGCTTTATCTTCTCCTAAATTGGAAAACCCGTAATATTCTAAGAGATTTCGGGTCTCATAATTCACACCCTCATTCACAATACCCAAAAGATCTAATGTATCATAAAAGATATCATACAATTCACATTGAGCACGATAATCATGTAATCTAGCAAAATATCTCCAAAATATTTCATGCTCAACTTGGGGAAATCGGGGAGTAGGCATAATCTATCTCTTTTTTTTTTCCTTTTTTGTTTTTTTTTGTTCGATTTTTTTACTACATTTTTTTGAGCTAATATAAGAAAGCAGTTAAATTATTCACAAACAAACCAATAACCTAATCTACCAAATAACACCATCCCCGGCTACGACGCCATTGTTCGGTTGTGGTAATTTGGGTTTTAAAAGTAGGGTTGTCGAATCCACAGGGATGGTGTGTTAGGTTTTCAGGAAATTGGTTTGGTTTGGGTTTCAAATTGCAGGAAGCAGTAAATTATTTAAACTAAATTAATTATGAATTGAAAACAAGAACAAGAAATCAAAACTTAATTAAAGAAACTAAACTAGGAAACAAGAAAACAAGAAATTGAAAACAAAACTTAACTACTAGAACAAGAACAAGAAACTAAACAAGAAATCAAAAGCATAATCAAGAAAGCAATTAAAAACCATGGAAGTAAAAACTAAATTAATTACTGAATCTAAAGCAGAAAACATTAACATGAAGGTTTGATCTTTACTCTAATCTTGAATCTTGAATCTTTGAATCACGAATCTTTCTCCTGAACAAACAAGAATAGTGTGATTTGGATTACTAAGATTGCTCGAATCCTCACCTGAAGGGAGAATTCGAGGAACCTTAATCCTTCGTTTCACTAAAAAGTGGAATTTTTGTGGAACTAATACTAATGAAATTCAGAAAAGCGAAACAGAAAGTAAAGAACAAGAAAGAACAAGAACTTGAATTAATCTTGAAAGAGAATGTGCTTACAATCGAGGAATGAAAGAAAACTTAAAGAAAACTAAAAACTAAAACATAATCTAAAACTAACCTAAACTAAAGAAAAACTAAAAGCTAACTACCTACTCTAATTATTTGAAATTAAAGGCTAATGTATAAAGTATATATAGAAAAGTTTAGGAAGGGAAAATAAAATAAATCTCTCCAAAACCCTAATGGCCGCCACGAAAAAGAAAACACGGTAAGCGCAGCCAACATAGTCCGTGTTGGGCCTGTTTTTGTTGCAAACGTTGGATTTTTCATCACTTTTGATTCCCTTTTTCGCTTTCCTTTGATTTAACCTACAAAACACAAAATCATCATAACTTATTCATAAATATGGGATTAAAACAAGCAAAAACCCTTTTATAAAGGTATCAATTCGACTCGAAATGAGACCGAACTTATTGTGTTGGTGGAGAATGCCTTTGGACTCAAATAAAGAAACACACAAGCACCGTGCAAGAATTCAGTCCCATTTTAGTTCTCACACGTTTAACCTTTAAATCAAATTGTGTTTCTATCATAATCAAGAACTTATTAATGGCATCCATGACTTGTTTTTTATTTTGCAACAGTTGTGTCCAGGTGCACCTAGTGAAATCATCAACAATGGTTAGGAAATACTTTGCTCCATTTATGTTAGGAACCCTATAAGGTCCCCACAAGTCCATATGAACTAATTGAAAAGGGTGATTAGTTTTTATAGAGCTTCTAGTGAAAGGTAATATGTGAGATTTGGATAAAACACAAATTTCACAAAAGAAATCATCATTATTATTAGAAACATTACATCCCTCAATATGTTCTAGTTTTGAAAGAGAAGTATGCCCTAGTCTAGTGTGCAAAGTATGTAAAAAAGTAATAAAAACATTGCTATCCTTGTCAGAAACAACAGCTAAAGTATTGCATATGTGATTCATCTCAGCCTTGGATACCAATTTGTAGAGCCCTTGTTCTTCATTTGCAATAGCCACTAGGACTTTACTTAAAGGGCCATGAAATAAACACTTGTTAGGCAACAATATGATGTATAGATCTTGATCCTTTAATAACTTTGTGACAGATAGGAGATTATATCTAAAATCAGGAATATACAGGACATTATAGAGCTTAATTTTGTTATTAATAACGATTGTGCCAGTCATAGAACACTTTTTGATCATCCCATCAGGCATAGATACAGATATAAGTTCGTCAAGATGTCGTACAGATTTGAACAAAGAAAGATCATAACTCATATGATCACTAGCACCGATATCTATAATCCATGTTGTTTCTAGGAATTTTCTAGGATTAAAATGGGTGCTAAGTGTTGAGTTAGTTCTGATATTACCTGAAAAATGAGAAAATTGCCCACTGCCTGTATATTTCTGTTTTCCAGACACTCTTGTGCTGTCTGATTCATCTTGAGACAATTGTCCCTGAGTACTTTGTGTGTGGGTACTGGCGAAATGTGCTGAGTGTGGTTTCTTGGTTTGATCTTGGCCTTTATTCTGATTCATCTTGTAAAGTTCTTGTGCTAATTGCTGGACAAATTTAATGTCCATTCGAGGGGCTTGATCTATTCCATTACTTAGAGGGTCATCAACATCTTCAGACATTACATTAGCTGCGACTTTCCTTCCCTTTCTTTTGTCAAACCATTCGGGGTATCCAATGATCTTGAAACATTTGTCTCTTTCATGCCCATTCCTTTGACAGTAGGTGCAATAATTACTTGCTTTCTCCTTCTTGCAGTCTCTTTTAGGGGGTCTTTGTACTGGAATTAGCAACCAGAGCTTGAACACTGTCAGAATGGCCTATTTTAGACATGTTTTGTCTAGGTATGCAGAAGGCGATTTCTCCACTGGAATTGATGCTTCCGGAGGAAATCTTTTGACTCTCAGCCCTATGCACAAGGGAGTATGCCTTGTTGATAGTGGGAAGAGGGTCCAAAAGCAGAATCTCAGCCCTTACATTGTCAAAATCGTCGTTGAGGTGCATTAAAAATTGCACTAGTCTTCTCCTCTATTCCATATCAATGGAAGTTTTAATATGTGGACAGGTAGAAGGGCAGGTGCACGTAGAAACCTCTGACATTTCACTCAGTTCATCCCATATTTTTTTCAATTTGGTGAAGTATACAGCTACAACATTCTTTCCTTGGACTACCTTAGAAATCTCTCTTTCTAACTGGAAAAGAAGGGGGCCGTTATTTGGCCAAAACATTCTGTGAATTCCACCCATAACTCACGAGCTATATTGACATAAAGAAACGATTCCGAAAGATCGGGAATCATGCAATTTAGTAACCAACTGATCACCGTATTGTCACACTTATCCCACTAATTTGATAGAGAAGCTTCAATGGGTCTTGAACATTCTCCTGTGATGAAACCAAGTTTTACCTTGGTTTTAAGAGAAATCTTGATTGCTCTTCCCCATCTTTGGAAGTTATTTCCATTAAATTTGATGGTGATGATTTGAAGCCCTAGATGATCTGAGGTTTGTAGATGGAGAGGATCGTTATTGTACAGATCCTCATCTATCTTGATTCTCGATTGAATAATGCTTGCGTCTATACGATCCTCGTCTATCTTGATTCTCAATTGAATAACGCTTGTGTCTCCTCCTAATGAATCTTCCCTTTCGATAGACATATCTTCCTGTTACCCAAAGTCTAACCCCAACTTCTGATGATCAAATATGGAGATCGTTAGACAAGTGTTGCAGACGACAAGGTGGAAGAAAGGAAGGAAAATAAATTAGTTTAGAGCACAAGGCTCTGATACCATGATAAATTTAGAGAGAGAAAGGAAAATATTTCTTATATTCTGATGCATGCATATTACACCAAAGGAAACAGAACCTATTTATAGAAAAGAGAAGAAGAAAAAAGATAAAAAAATAATCCAAGAAATGCATTAACTAATTCTTGGATATCTAATATATACAATAGGGAAGTACTGTTATACGAGGGAATATGGAGATTTTATGTATTCTTCACAATAAGTGCATTTTTCACCTAGAATTTTAGGGAGTTTTGATAGCGAATTCGGGATGATTTTGATTAAAGATGTTGATTTATATCTCAATTTCCATATTATACTTGGTGTTGTTGTTTTTGATGCAAATTTGTAGGATTTGAGCGAAAACACCAAGATTTCCTCAAATTTTGGTGAAGGCAAGTGCACCACTGACCTCCTCCAAGTGCTACCAAACCGCCAGAAAAAATTTCACGAAAATTGGACCAAGGAAAAGCCGGACAGCACCCACTCCGGGCTGCCCAAGGGGACTCCTTCGCTCTGGAGTGAAGCCCAGAAAATTCCAGGCGTGTGGTTTTCGTCAGTTTTGGGCGTAGAAAAAAATTAAGTTTTTTTCTAATTTTTTCATGACTAAAAGGAGGCCGTCAAGCTATCATTCATCATCTCCTAAACATTCATATTCCATCTCCATCTCCTCCACATCAAATCAAGAAAAAATGAAAGGCGAAGATCGAAGCAAAAATTCGACGAAATTTTTACCGGGATTGAAAGACTTGGCGGAATTCTCCTTGAAGATTGCTCCATCCTTTTCATCTCCTTTTCGTTTTGAGGCTTGAATACCAAGTTTAGATATTTCATTGTGTTTCCAATAATTATGAGTGAGTAGTTTTAGTTTTCTAAGGATTTGCAATACCGAAACAATGTTATTTGATTAGAATTTTCATAGTTTGTCCTTGAATTCTTATTTTGAATCAATAGAAAGTTGTGTTCTTCGTGTTTATAAGTGTTCCTAAGGCCTTGAATGCTTGTAATTCGAGATTAGCCTAGAAGTACTGAAATGTGAATTATAGTAATCTGACTACCAACGTTTCTGCATAATTTTGCTAAATTTAAGAAAAGACTAACAAATAGGGAATCACTTTGATAATTGAAGACCTTCAACTTCGATTAACTTGAAAAGCATACGAAAGTTGTTAATTAGGTTAATTGGAGTAATTCTTTTAAGCATCGAAAGAGCGATAGAATTCTAATAATTATCGATTCTTGATTGGATTGAAAGAATAATTGCATAAACGAGTTTTTGATAATCAAATTCATTGCTAGGAAAGCATATCCCTTGAAGTTTTTCCCCATTTGATTAAACCCTCAATTTATTTCCTTGTTTTAATTATTAGCTCTAATTAGTATTCTAAAACCTTCAAAAACCAAAATCCGATTAACTTAGCAATCAAGTAGAGGGCTAGTTCACTGCGTTGCTAGATTGAGTCCCTATGGGATTGACCTTGACGTGATACATCGTACCCGTGTGCTTGCGGCTCTGTCACTTGTATATAAAACTCTGACAACTTGTTCCCCATAGCAAAACGAAATTTGCATTTAAAGTCATGTCTTTAATTTAGTTAACCAATGAAGATGGTAGCGTAAATTTGTTGCTAATCCAACCTAATTACTAACTTAATTATTCGTAACCCCAAATGAAGACATAAATTATAAATAATTATGTCACATCCATTTAAGTATTCAACAACTAGTTGTCACATAAATACATTACTCTGTTAATATGTTGATAAATAAGCGTAGGCCAACTCCACATCTAATTCGGTTAACCTTGCAGATTGAAACTAAACGGAAAGTACTAGGAAGTGGATGTACGAGAGAATCAATACGGAGGGGTATCTTAGTAAATAGTTTGTTAGAGGGGTACAAGAAGAATTTTTGCCGATTGCTAAAAAAACCAATAGCTTCCAATCATGTAAATTAATGAGGTGTCCATGTTCAAAGTGTAGAAACATCAAACACCATAGTGAGTGCAATATTAAGGTGCACTTGTAAAAAAATGGCTTCCTTCCACATTATTTCATGTGGACGAGTCACGGCAAGTTGTACGTGCCTCCCGTGGCTACAGTCCCCATCTAACGTCGAACCACATTGAAGGGTCGTCGAGGACTGATGTATTAGACCTAATGCAAGAAACAATCATTTTTTTTCCTTGCTCTTTGCTTTGTCTCCCCACCTTTCAGCTTTTACTCCTATTTCTTTCTCTTGATGACTTCATGTAATTCCATTCACAAACCTACAAAATTACACCAATCTCCAAACCAAGTGAAATATACACGAATTTGGGATATAAAATGTCGTGTTCGATCACAAACAGACATGAAATTTATGTATTAAACACCCAAATAACCCTATAAAATTTAGGGTTATCAAATCCCCCCATGCTTAGTTCTTGATTGTCCTTAATCAACTTCCAAACAAGATAGTAGAAGGAAATCAAGAGGACTCAAATCAAAACCAAATATTAAAGACCAGACCGGGAGACTTGGACTCCGATTCAAGGCGACTCGTCTCAAAGAAAATAAGAAAAACATGTTTTATACAATCCTCCTCAGGCTAACTACTCTAGTCACATCATTTCAACCAAGCACGACGAAATGTGACTCGGATATGAATCAAATCAATTCCGATCAAGAAGAATGAGGTCATTCCATGTTCACAAGATATGCACTTTCTAGAGGTAAACAACCACCAACTAATCTCAGATAATGCAAATAAGCGCGGTTGGTTATGAACGTAGGCCGGTCGAATGAGCATAACCTCACTTCGGATATTGTGGAAACACTCCAACTCTCAAATGCGCTCATACAGTAAGGCTAACACTCAATACTCAGACCAAAGAAACAACCTACCGGAACTTGATAAGTATCTCGCTACCCACGACTATTATGCAGTTTGCAAGTGATAATCAAGAGGAATTTTTCGGGTTGAAATGGGGCTCAGGTTAAGGGAAAAGTGTTGTAAATATTTTAGGACTGAGGAGTTAAGAGCCAAGCTTGGAGTTAACATATTTCTCAACTCACTTACTTGCCAAAGATGGGCAAGCTACTCATTTTCTCCCTCATTTCTCAATTATGAACAAATCACAACCCATATTTGATCCAAAAGATCTTCATCAAAAATACTTCTCTATTAATGTCGGAAATCGCATGTAACACAGAGTTCCCCCATCTAATCACCTATCCTTCTTTTTTAATCTTTTTTTTTTTCATTTTTGTCTTCTTTTTTTTCCTTTTTTTTTCATTTATTTCTTTTGCATAGGTGACTTGGGGGAAGTAAAAAAAAAAATCAGCACATAAGCAATCTCCAATTTCAAGATACAACAAGAGAATACTACTTAATTGGAGAACATAAAGCATCACAATGAACTTTCGATCCAACAGTTCCTCAAATCAAAACCCATGTCCAATCGACACCCATCTTTCTAGTTTTCAACACAATCCATCATCAACCCTTCCAATCCATACTCTCGATATGATATGATGAACACTCAAACTCCAAGCAAGGCAAAAGGATAGGAAATAGAATCAGGCCATGGCTTGTAATGCAAGGGTTCAAATATAAAAGAGGTAGATAAAGGCTAGAAGAGGCTAAAGAGGGATATAAACAATGTCAAGGTGTCTATTAGGCTATGTAGTTTCAATAATGCACAAATGAATGCTTCTCTCTCTTTATCACTTTAAGCAAATGCAACGACGCAGCTTCGTATAAGATACAAACCAAACTCTAGAGGTGCAACTATGGTGGAGTCACTCAAGGAATTAGGAGACCGATAAAAATGATCAGTCTGTACATTTTGGCCATGTGGACTCACGGGATAAGGCTCATTCAACCAAACCTAGCCCAAAGATTTGCGACACGCCTATTTACACCACTAGATCAATCAAAGTAGTCATATACCTTTTTCGATCACGCATATCTCAAAACATAGGACAACTTAGCCTATCTTTTTGAAACCGACAACCATATCCAGAGCACATAAGGTCAAACGACGCCAAAAAGAAAGACAGAATAGCTTACAAATCATCATAGGAGGGGTTATTGTTCGCTAACCTATCTTAATCCTTTTTTTTATGTTTTCTAATTTTTCTAATTTTTTTGGGATTTTTTTTTGCCATGCAAAGCTAAGAAAGGAAGAACTTAAAACAAGGAAAACTAGTGAAAGAAAAACCAATAACTAAAATGATCTATCTAATGCAATCAAGGTGGATGCAATTTATATAAGTGACCTATCCTAAAAAGAAAAAGAAAAATCGAAAATAAAGACTCAAGACGCGGTTTTTTCACAAAAGTACCCCCATGCTTAAACAATGCATTGTCCCCAATGTAAAAGACAGAATGGAAACACGGAAGGGGGACGGGACATCTACTCATCATCTTCAGGGGATGGGGGAGGGGTCGGGAGGAGGTAATCAATGAGAGTTTGGAGCATACCTCGCAGGTTGTTGTATTGATTGTCTTGACGCTCGATGGCGAGGGTGACGGATTCTTCGAGAGTATCGAATCGGTCATTCAGCCTCCCTAACTCGGTTTCGAAGCCTTTCATCACTGCATCAGCTTCGTCCAGTGGAGGTTGATTGGAACTAGATGGAGCATCAGAAGGTGGGTTTTGCATGGGTGGCTGATTGGAGGAGTTGGGTTCCCACAAAAGGTTTTCTCGATCCTGGATGGTGACATGATCGTGCGGCAGGGCAACTTTGAGGTTGTTGGGGTAGATCCAAAGACATTCGCCGGAGGGGGGTAGGGTACACATGCTAAAGGATTTACATTGTTTTACATTTATCAGCATGTTTCCCGGAATTACATCCTCGGCCTTGGGGTTGGGGCGGAAACCATATTCACGAGCGATACGGTTAATAAGCCCACGTACAGCTATGCCGGCATTGGTTCTAGGTATACGGGCGAGGTGTTGTGCTAGCATAGCAGCGGGGTCGGTGCGGGAGTCAGAATTGAGCATGGCGTGGAGCATATACATGTCAGATTTGGTTGCTTTATTCGAACTACCTGCCCTAGCAAAAATACCACAAGAGAGCACGCGATGGGTGTATTTGAGGACTGGGTTTTTTATAAGGAAGGAAGGTGTACTACGTGGGTTCCAGTTCTCTACGCCGGATATGGATTTAAAGAAGGCAACCCCATCCCAACCCTTGTCAATAGGGTCAGCAGGTCTAAAGGTTCGCTCGAGAAAGCCAAAGAGTCTAGCGAATTGTGATATAGTTAGGCTCCACTGCCTCCCTAACAACTGGAATGAAATTTGACCATCCGGACCAGTAAGGCGTACCTCGACAGTGCTGAGGAACTCGAGAGTGATCTCGCGGAAAGAGAGTTCTAGAGTTTGGGCCACCAGAAGGAGATGACCCGCACTCAGAAGAGTCCTCACATCGTCGTACATTCTCACATTACGCAAGAAGGCGTCATCGGGATAGCGAGTGGGGATGAAAGTGCACTTGCAAAGGATGTCATACCGCTCTTTGGCCTCCCCTCCAAAACCGTGAGGATTGCTTTGTCGTGTTGTTCTTGAGGTGGTGGCAGTCTGTTTCCCTTTCTCAGCAGCTGTTGCTTTGCGCTTTCTCCCTCTCCCGTTGCCGTCGTCGCTAGGTGGTCAAGAGCCACGTGCTATCCTTGCCATCTACATGCAAAAAGACAGAATTTCAAGTAACCAAAAGCAAAGTGAACCAAGTCAGAATTTCCTACATACTTGATAAATATTGTTGCCCTACACAATTAGAATCAAGTATCGAATATCTCATCATAATAGCTTGTTTAAATATCCACCAAAATCTATGAATATCATATTAGACATGTTGCAGGTGGGGGGGATTTGATGTAGGAATTTAAGCACGAAACAACCCCCCATGCTTAAGGCATGCTATCATAAGGCGAGTTTGAATTAGTTATGCAAAACAGACCACATTCATTCACTAATCGTTCAGTGCAACAGTCATTTAATTTCAGTCACAATTCACCCATTTAACTAGATATACATCTCGAACAGCATGAGTGCGTCATGGGGAGAAACAGGACAGTAATGTTACGTGCAAATTAGATATTCTTTACATCCCCCATGCTTGAACTATACCACACAACATAGCAGAATAGACACCCACTTTATCGAAACAGGTATTGCAATGTAATTACCAGCCACTATACCATCCACTAGTATATGAGTAAATCCAAATTTCAAACAAGGATGTCCCGCACAACAGCCATCTCACAAGTTCAAAGAGATTGAGCAGAATTCCAAGCCAGAGGTTTATTAGCTTCACTAATCAGAAATTCTATGCAAGAAACTCAGTTAAAGACTCAATCATTTAAGCTTTTTTTAAACACCATCAATGGTGTTGATTCACACAGTGAATGCAGAAAACTCCATGTAAATGATACTATCAATACTGTAAAATATGGACATCAAGCAGCGAATTACAGCTACAATTTACAATATATTGCAATATCAGTCCAACTCTTGGAGATGCAACAGTAGTAGCAACACTTCGACAGCCAACAAATTCACACACAAAACAGAATTCATGCAAGTAGCAGCAAAGTACCCCTTTACCAGCGTCTAGCATTGATAGAAACCCAAGACTCATATTTCAAAATAGATTCATCCAATTTCTGCTCTCAATTCCCCAGTAGATTTTAGACCAAATTTTCCATAATTCACGCATTCTTGACACAAATTCGTCCCCCTGACTTTCTTGACACAACTTTCCACCCTCAATTTGAATCAAGCATCCATGTTAGACCCAAGAAACAATTAAAGAAAATTCCCAAGCAGATTTAGGATAGAATTTTACACAATTCATGCCACAAACTTCGACCAAGGCTGACCTCAATGTCAACACTCATTCAAACACAACTTCAGCCCTAATTTGTGAACAAAACATCGAGATTGAACTCAATTTCGAACCAGAATCCAATTATAAATTGAATTTGAGTGTTGAGTTGGAGAGTACAAATTGAGAGTAAATCTTTCACAGGGATGCCCTAATGGAGAGTATATATTGAGAGTGTAAATTGGGAATGGGTGTGTGCGAATGTCAGTGAAGTCGGCGGTCGCTAGGTGCGCTACCGGGTGGTCGTCAAACAGAGAGGAGGGGACGGGGTAGGGCTCTTGTGGAAGGAGGGTTAAATTGAAAGGAATAAATAATTAAATTGAAAATAAGGGGAATGGCGGTTCACTCTAAACAGGCAAAAGCGAGAAAAAAAAATGCGATCCAGGCGCTGGGAGCGTCGGACAGGCGCTGGTAGTGCCTGGTCACTTACCTCCGTCCCATTGCTACTGTCTGAGGCGCTACTAGCGCGTCGTATGGCGCTGCCAGCGCCCTTTTTCAAATTTTGTTCCGTTTCTCCATCCGAGCTACCCCTGCACAAGTGACCAAAATTCTAAAGGCTCCTAGTGTAATATTTTGATAATCAAGCATAGAAAATAATTAAAATCAAAGGAAATTAAAAACAAAATAAAATAAAGCTTGTAAAATTGGCTTGCCTCCCAATCAGCGCTTGTTTAACGTCATTAGCTTGACGGGTTACCTCCTTTATCCGGTTGAAGCATCCAACCATGCCATTGAAACCTTATTGACTATTTCTCCTATAAAGTAAGGTTTCAACCTGTGTCCATTTACCTTAAATGTGTCGGTTTCTTCGCTCCAAACCTCCACCGCTCCGTGAGGGAATACCTTCGAGACTATAAAGGGTCCCGACCATCGCGACTTTAATTTCCCGGGAAACAGTTTAAGCTTGGAATTGAACAAGAGCACCTTGTCTCCTACTTCAAACCTCTTCTTCATGATATGTTTGTCATGCCACATTTTAGTTCGCTCTTTATAGTTCCTAGAGCTCTCATAGGCTTCCAACCTTAGCTCATCTAGCTCTTGGAGCTGTAACATCCTCCGTTCTCCAACCGATTTAAGGTGGAAGTTCAAAGTCCGGACTGCCCACAAAGCCTTGTGCTCTATCTCAACTGGCAAGTGGCATGCTTTCCTTAATACTAGCCGGTATGGTGTCGTACCTAGAGGAGTCTTGAATGTAGTTCAATATGCCCATAAATACATCATCTAACTTTAAAGACCAATCCTTTCTCGAACTGTTCACAGTCTTTTCTAGTATACTTTTCAATTCCCTATTTGACAGCTCCACTTGGCCACTGATTTGGGGGTGGTAAGGAGTAGAGACTCGATGGGACACCCCGTACTTGGCTAAAGAGCATCAAGGGGTTTGTTGTGAAAATGAGTACCGTTATCGCTCAACAAAGCCCTTGGAGTGCCAAACCTTGCAAAAATGTTCTTCTTCAAAAATCTAATCACCACTTTAGCATCATTGGTTGGAGATGCGATGACCTCCACCCACTTGGAGATGTAATCGACCGCCACTAGGATGTAGAGGTTTCCATGAGAGGAGGGGAAGGGACTAATAAAATCGATGCCCCATACATCAAATAACTCAACCTCTAGGATGCCCATTTGAGGCATCTCGTGTCTCCTCGAAATGTTGCCCGTTCGCTGGCATCTATCACATGAAAGCACAAATGTCCTAGCATCTTTAGAAAGAGTAGGCCAATAAAAACCAGCTTGGAGTACCTTGGCAATCGTCTTGTCGGGACCAAAGTGGCCTCCACATGGGGTGGAGTGGCAATGATGTAGAAGACTTGGCACTTCATCTTGGGGAATACATCTCCTATAAATCCCGTCACCACAAAGCTTGTAGAGGAGAGGCTCCTCCCACACATATCTTTTCACATCTGAAAGGAATTTCTTCCTTTGCTGATAGGTCATCTCGGGAGGGATCACACCGCACAGAATGTAATTCACAAAATCAGCGTACCATGGTGAGATGCGTCCGACAACTGCTAGAAGCTGCTCATGAGGAAATGACTCATTGATTGGCATGTCATCTTTGGTGAGATCCTCCAATTGCAACCTAGAGAGGTGGTCTGCCACCACATTTTGCGACCCCGGTTTATCACGGATCTCGAGGTTAAATTCTTGAAGCAAGAGCACCCACCGTATGAGGCGAGGTTTGGAGTCTGCCTTTGTCATCAGGTGCTTGATGGCTGCGTGATCAGTGTAGATGATAACCTTGGAGTTGATCAAGTAGGACCTGAATTTTTCTTAAGCATAGACAATAGCCAGAAGCTCTTTTTCAGTTGTGGCATAGTTTGATTGAGCTCCATCCAGAGTTTTGCTAGCATAATAGATAGCATATGGCTTGTTGTCATTTCTCTGTCCCAATACCGCCCCTACTGCGTAGTCGCTGGTGTCACACATCACCTCGAAAGGCAGATCCCAATCAGGCGCTTGCATAATAGGTGCAGTGACAAGGGCCTATTTCAACCTGTTGAAAGCACTCGACATTCTTCGTTAAATTCAAAGGGTACGTCCTTGATAAGAAGATGGGTGAGAGGTTTAGCAATTTTAGAAAAGTCTTTGATGAACCGGCGGTAAAACCCGACATGTCCCAAAAAGCTTCTCACCCCTTTTACTGAAACAGATGGTGGTAATTTTTCAATTACCTCCACCTTTGCTCTATCAACGGCAATACCCTTACTTGAAACCACATGGCCTAAAACAACACCTTCCTGCACCATAAAATGGCACTTCTTCCAATTTAGGACCAAATTAACCTCTTCACATCTTTTCAAAACCTTATTCAAATTTTCTAAATAGTGATCAAAAGCGTCCATAAAAACTTCTACAATGTCCTCAACGAACTCAACGAATATAGCCATCATACACCGTTGGAAGGTGGCGGATGCGTTATACAACCCAAATGGCATTCGTCGGTAAGCAAAGGTTCCATAAGGACATGTAAAAGTGGTTTTTTCTTGGTCCCTTGGGTGAATAGAGATTTGGCAGAATCTCGAGTAGCCATCTAAGTAGCAGAAAAATTCATTTTTGGCCAGTCTCTCTAACATTTGATCAAGAAAAGGGAGGGGAAAGTGATCTTTACGAGTGGCGTTGTTTAATTTCCTATAATCAATGCACATACGCCAGCCAGTAATAGTTCTAGTTGGGATCAACTTATTGTTTTCATTTTTGATCACTGTCATCCCACCCTTTTTAGGCGCCACATGAACTGCACTTACCCACTCACTGTCTGAGATAGGGTAGATAATCCCGGCTTTTAACAGTTTTAAGACTTCCTTTTTTCCTCCTTCATGTTAGGGTTGAGTCTACGTTGATGTTCAATGGAGAGCTTATGGTCATCCTCTAAGAGGATTCTATGCATGCAAAAGGAAGGGTGGATGCCTCTAAGATCATCAATCGTGTATCCTATGGCCTTTTGGTGTGTCCTCAAAACCACAAGTAAAGATGTCGTTTCATTCTGATTCAAGGATGCACTAACGATGACAGGATAGGTGGAATCAGGGCCAAGGAATTCATACCCCAAGGTAGATGGTAGAGGTTTCAGCTCGACCTCGGGAGCTTTCTTTTCTGCATTTTCATGCTCAACTTTAAGCTCCCCCACTTTGGTAAATCCCGATGGAATGGTAGTGGTCTCATCCATCAATTTAGTATATGCTGCAGCTTCAGAGTCAGTGTCCTGCACACAATCAGTCAATAGTAAACATTGCTCAAGCGGATCACTTGGTTGTGGGTGAGAATTAGTTTCCTTCACTACACTATCAATAACATCAATAAAATTGCAGTCGTCAGATATAGAAGGAAATTTTGCAGCACGGCTCTGATTAAACTCAACTTTATGGGTACCTACGTCAAAAGTCATTTTTCCATTTTTAACATCAACACAACACCCTGAAGTGGCTAAGAATGGCCTACCAAGAATAATAGGGGTGCGGAGATCCTCAGTCATATCAAGCACAACAAAGTCAACTGGTACGAAGATGTCTCCCACCTTGATAGGGACATCTTCAAGGATCCCTATGGGGTACTTGACAGAACGATCAACTAATTGCAATGAGATGGTAGTGGGTTTTAGTTCACCCATACCTAATTTTCTAGACATTGACAAAGGCATCAGATTGACACTGGATCCTAAATCATATAAAGCGCGGTCAATGAAGAAATTACCAACTACACATGGAATAGTAAAGCTGCCAGGATCCTTAAGCTTTGGTGGAAGCGTGTTTTGGATCGCGGCACTGCAATGATCAGACAAGGCCATTGTCTCATGCTCATCTAGCTTTCTTTTGTTACTCAAAACTTCCTTTAAAAACTTAGCATAGGTGGGCATTTGAGACAAGGCTTCTATAAAAGGACTACTAATTTGGAGCTTTTTTATCACCTCCAAAAATTTACCAAATTGTTTATCAAACTTAGCTTTAGCCAATCTTTCAGGGAATGAGATCGGTGGAAAATAAACTCTTTGGGTAACTTTTGAAGGGTCAACAGGAGCATTTTGATAAGGTTGCACATTAATCAAATCCTCTTTTAGAGGTTCAAAATTTCCCTTTTTGGCAATTTCATACTCAGTCACATTATTTTCAACAGAATCATGCACATCAATAACCACATGATCAGGTCTGTCCACTCTAGGTGCTTCCAACTGTCTCCTGTTCCTTAAGGTTATGAGATTACATTGGTCTCGAGGGTTCGGGACAGGTTGGGGTGGTAAGGTTGTGGAGGGACTAGCTTGGTTGGCTATCTGGGCTTCTAACATTTTGTTGTGTGTAGCCAAGGCATCAATTTTGTCCACTAAATGCTTAATTATCCCTTCCTGTTGCTGTTGAGTGGCCATCATAGTCTCCATCATTAATTCTAGGTTGGACTTTTTGGGTTGGTCCTGTTGTCTTTGGAAATCGGGTGCAGAATCCCTTTTTCCTCGCAGGGGACCTGTTGGGTCGTTGTTGCGGTAAGAGAAATTAGGGTGATTCCTCAAACCAAGGTGGTAGGTGTTGGAAGTCAGGTCATATTTCTGTCGTTGGTAACCAACATAGTTAGTGTCCTGTGTTTCCTCACTACTAGCCAACCCTACGGGACAGGTCAAGGTCTCATGTTCAGTAGAATTACATGAAGCACATGGGCGGGGGGAATTAGCTTGCACAGTCAAACGGTCCATTTTCTGCGTTAACGAATCCATTTTAGAAGTTAACATAACAACTACAACTACAACAACATCGAACTTACCTCGCGCTCTATGGCGGGGTTTGGACCATTGGTTTTAGTTCAGGGCCATCTGCTCAATCAGGTCAGTGAGTTGAGGCACTGTTTTGTTCTTAAGGTCGCCTCCAGCCGCTGAAAGGATGCTCCCCCTTACTGATTCTTTTGCTCCGTTGTAGAGGACACTGTTGAGGACACTGTCTAATGAGGTCACTGTCTAATTGGTACCCAGGGCTCAAATCTGTGTTGAGGACACTGTCTAATGAGGTCCTTGAACCTCTCCCATGTTTCATGAAAACTCTCATCGGGATCCTGTTCAAAAGAAAAAATTTGATTTCTTAGATTCGCCAGTTCACTAGGAGGAAAATATTTAGCAAGAAATATTTTAGCAAGCTGATCAAATGTAGTAATGGCGTTGTTAGCTGGCAAGGAGTCGAGCCACTCCCAAGCTTTCCCTTCAAGCGAAAGGGGAAAAAGTCTCAGCTTAACAACATCATCTTCCACGCCATTGGCCTTGAACGTACCACATATTTAGCAAGAAGCGCATATGTTGATGAGGGACTGTCGCAGCTCAAAGTCATTTGCTCCCACCGCCGGTACTCGAATTGCAGATTGCTGGTTGGTGACATTAAGGGTCACGTACTGTCCCATAGTAGGATTTTGATCACCCATCTCTTCTTCTTCTGACTCCTCTTTTTCGAAAAGGGAACTCTCTTCTTTGTCTGATTCCTCTTTCTCGGAAATGGAATCCTCCTCTTCTTCCCTTGCCAACTTGCGCTTCTTTAATCTAGCGTGGAATGTACGCTCGATTTCAGGGTCGAATTCGTAGAGATGAACTTCTTGCATAAACCTGAAACAACATAGACAAGTACGCCTAACGCAATCAAATGGGTAAAGATAAAATGAAATAGATAAAAACAGACAAAATAAAACCTAGGCACCCAGAATGTCTTCGTCTAATGGCACCTAGGGACAAAGTCCCCGGCAACGACGCCGAAAACTTGATACACCGCAAGTGCACGGTGTACATTGTAGTATATCAAGGTGGTTCCCACGAGGACTTGTTCTAGCTTACGCACTAAACTATCTCACTACGAAGGATGCTAGGTTAATCAAAAGGGTTGGATTTTTAATTCGGTCAAACTGAAGTGAACTAAATTGTAAAGTAATATAATTTAAACTGCAAATTTATCTAATCAAAACAGCAAGAATAATTTTTATGAAGGTTTTATCAATATTAAAAGGGCTTTTAGGGGAGTTACTCTAGTTATCCAATTAACCTAACGAAGGTATGACTTTAGTAATTAGTAGTTTGCACCAATTCGGGGTCAATAACCAAACAAATATCTATCACAACAATCTTTCGATCCGGAGTGAATTGCTCCAACTAAATCAAACACCTATTTTCATGGCTATCTAATTTAGTCAAAGTTAACAACAGGTTATTTAAACGATCCTAGGTATGAAATACATTATTTCTAACCGAATTTTATACCTATTCGATCTTCGTCAATCCAACTCAAAGAAGCAACCTTTCGATCCGAAACTAAGAGTCTAGACACAAGTAACAGGTGGCCAATCAATTACTGTAACAATATAAACACGAAGACAGAACGAAATGACAAACTATTTCATACCAAAATCAAAACATAGGGTCAAATGAACAACATCGAGTTTCCCCTAAACTAAAAATTAACTACTCATGCTTGATAATAAAAACAACTAAACTAATTGAATTAAATCTAGAAAACATACTAAAAATTAGGGTAGAGAACAACCACAATCGAGGGATGAATGAATATGTCGGCTCGTGAAAGTTTCCTTCTCCCGAGCCTCAATCTCCGATTTTGCCGTCGCCGATTGAACACTTTGATCTCCAATACTAAGACTAGAATTCTAGAAATATTGTTTTTGAGAACTAATAATAATAATAATAATAGATGTAGTGTATGCTATGATCCCTTAATCTGCCGCTGCTCCTGTTTCTTTTATAAAAGTGGATGCCTTGCTCTCCAAGCTGTGCGTAACAACCTCCGCGCTACCAGCGCGAGACATGCCTTGGAGAACAAGGAGTGGCGTAACAACCAGGCACTGCCAGCGCGCTCCAGATATCAATGCCCCTAAACCTTCTGTTTGTGGCGCTACCAGCGCCTGTCTTGGCAAGCATATTTTCTTGTTTTTTTCCTTGCTCTTTGCTTTGTCTCCCTACCTTTCAGCTTCTCCTCCTATATCTTTCTCTTCATGACTTCATGTAATTCCATTCACAAACCTACAAAATTACACCAATCTCCAGACCAAGTGAAATATACACGAATTTGGGATATAAAATGTCGTGTTCATCACAAACAGACCTTAAATTCATGTATTAAACACCCAAATAACCCTACAAAATATAGGGTTATCAGATGCCGTCGGAGATTTATCGTTTGGTGGACGGAGTGACGAATTTATGGAATATGAGCCGTTAGATGGAGCCCAAGAATTTCTAGAAATGTGAGAAGCGTCTAAACGACCTTTGTATGAAGGTTGCGAGATGTCACAATTGTCAGTGGTGTCGTGGCTTATAAACATAAAGTGTGAGTACAATCTCCCTAACAAAGTCGTAGATAGTCTCCTATCCCTCATGAAAGACATTTGTCAACCTTGTAATGAAATGACAGACACGTACCACTCTGCGAAGAAGTTGCTCAAAGCTTTGGAACTTCCGCATGAGAGGATAGACATGTGTTCAAAGGGGTGTATGTTCTTTTGGAAAGATAACTCCATGCTTGATAAGTGCAACTTTTGTGGTGTTGATCGATATGTACAGAAAACCCTTAAGGGTAAAAGGATCGCCCACAAAGAGTTCATATATTTTCCATTGGTCCAATATTATAAAGATTATACATGACTAAGACATCAGTAGAGCACATGAGGTGACACTCAATAAATATTCGAGGAGACGGTGCTATGGTTCATCCGTGTGATGGTGAAGCTTGGAAACATTTTGATGCCACTTACAAAGAGCTCACATAGAAAGCATGCAATGTGCGGCTGGGTCTGTGTACAAATGGATTTGTCCTTTTTGGTATTTTCGGGCAAACTTATTCTACTGGGCCTGTTATAGCTACCCCATACAATTTGCCTCCTTGACTTTGCATGAAGAAGCCTTACATGTTCTTCACGCTCTAGCTTCATGGTCCGAAAAGTCAAAAGGGAAACTTGAACGTATACGTGCAGCCGTTAATAGACAAGCTTAAACAGTTGTGGGAAGAGGGTATAGACACGTATGATGTATCTTTGAAGGAAAATTTTAGAATGAAATCGTCCGTGTTGTGGTCAATAAGTGACTTTCCAGCGTACGAAATGCTTTCTGGGTGGACCACCGCAGGGAAGTTAGTTTATCCATAGATAAAACAAAATCACGGTGACTAAAACATGGGAGGAAACATTATTGGTTTGATTGTCATCGAAAATTTCATCCAACGGACAATCCTTATCGAAAGAACAAGAACGATTTTTCTTAGAACCAGGAGGAACAATTACATCTTCCCCCTCGCTTAACTGGCAGATAAGTTTCGGAACAAGTGTTAATGTTGCCACCATCTACTCAACAACACGGCAATGTTGGCGGCTATCTCCAATCTCACAACTGGAATAAACAAAGCATCTTTTGGGAGCTACCGTATTGGAAAGACCTTCTAATTCGCCACAACTTAGATATCATGTATGTTAAGAAAAATGTGCTTGATCAGGTGTTGAACACCATCATGGACATTAAAGGAAAAACAAAAAATGATGACAATTCAAGGAAGGACCTAGCAACTCATTGGAAGCGTTGCCGGGGTTGATAAAGAAATGACGAACGGAGCTGCATATGTCATGGGCAAAGAGGAGATCAAGGCATTATGTCAGTAGCTTAAAGATCTCAAACTTACCGATGAATATGCAAGTAACCTAAGTAGATGTGTAGATGTTATAACATTAAGATTACATGGTCTGAAGAGTCATGATTGTCATATTTTATGGAGAGGTTGTGATAAGTGCTTTTTGTTACTACATTTCTAGGGTATTTCAATAGCGAATTAGGGATAACTTTGATTGTAAATCTTGATTTATATCCCAAGTTCCCTATTACGCTTGGTGTTGTTTTTGATGCAAATTTGTAGGTTTTGAGGCCAAAACACCAACATTCTCTCAACTTTTGGTAAGAACGAACACACCACTGGCCTTCAGAGATGACAACATGGAGTGTATCGGGCTAGGGTCCAAGCTCCAAAATCTATGTTCACCAAGCCAGCACGCACCCCCTTCGTAAAACGCGGGCAAAATGACTTTAAGGTCGGTGGTGGGATCCATTTCAAGGTGGACCAGGGACCTTGGAGGCATATTCGGACCATCTTTGGGTGTGGCAACCACTATAAGTGGGATTCCGGCCCTCAGGGCAGAATCGGGTGGTCCAGGGAACGAAGAGCGAGGTGGAATCGAGGTTCGAAAGTGACCCGAGAAATGACATGCAAAGTGGGAGACTTTGAAGCAAAGCAGTAAGCACAGGCCAACGTAGCACCCTCTATGGAACCCGTAACGCCCGCTACGCTCGACAACTAAGCCTAGAGTTTCTGGCCCAGGCGAGGTAGCGCCCACTACGTTTTGTGCAAAGGGGCGTAACGCCCGCTACAACGGATGTAGCGCCTGCGACGGCGCTTGGAGAAGAAAAGCTTGGTTGGGCATCATCGACAACCATTGCCAGCGTTGGAGAAAACGCTGTCAGCGTCCATTCCAAGATGCTTGTTTGTCTTGCCGAAGCCAGTCGCTGCCAAAATCTAGAAAAGCGATGACAACACTCATGCGTCGCGTCCGCGACAACATAGGTTGCGCCTGCAACCCTTACTTGCCCGATTCTTGGCGCGCATCAATCACCGTCCAGTCCGTCGTCGTCGCGCTGTAGCGATTTCGTGCCGCCCACGCCACATTCAGTAGCGAGTTTTGTCCCCGAAACGCTGTGTTTTGATTTTTCCCCCATTTGTATAAATACCCCCCTTCCCAACGTATGCTGGACAATTTTGCTGACTGTGAATTGTGATGTTTAAGCATTCTAGGGTTTTCCCAACTTCCTCAAAAATCTTGTTTACTTTATCCAAGTAATTTGGTAGTGTTTTCAAGTGATTCCTCTAGTGATTATTGGTGGATTATCCTAGATAATCATGGTGGGGTGTTAGGCCTAGGGTTGTGGACTCTCCTTGCCCAAGGTCATATCCAATCCCGATGCTGTTCAAGCTATTTTCCCTTTGATTTGTTATCATCAACTCAAGCTTTCTTCATCCCTTCCACGCAAACGCTCAACTTGGTATGAGAGCTTTCCCGAACAACTCCACTTGGTATCAGAGCATTCTCGAACTGCTCCATTTGGTATTAGAGTTATGGTTTTCTTTTAGCTTGAGTTTGTTCATTGTTCTTGATAGTGTTGTTGTCAAGTGTTGGATTTTGTGAGTTGCATGCAACTATTGGTGTTCCCCATCCATGTGCTATCAAAGTGTGCTGGAATACATTACATTGTGTTTGCATTTATTGATTTTGAAGTCATTTGGAGCTTTGAGGAGAAGTTGGAAAATAGTACACGGAAGGTGTTTGATGAAATGTCTAAGTGAGAAAAACTCAAAGAACCCTTAGCCAAACACTAGCCAACTACAAGTAAACCCCCAAACTCCACATAAATAACCCGAACACAATCCGTCCCTCACCCTTCCTTCGATATGGATGGTGAAAATAGATCCAATCGAAAGGAGTCAAGCCGACGTTGAAATCCTCGAGGTCTTGCTATCGAGAATCGAGTCTCCGCATGCGAGAACCGATTCTCCACCATCACGCGTACCCTTGAGACCCTTGTGGCGCAAGTGAACAATCTCGCCCAAAAGCATCAAGGTCGACCCTGAGACGAACGTCGGGAAATGTAGCCAATGTAGGCGTGTGGGACACGATGCTTTGCATTGTCCGACAATGGCTATGGTTAGAGCTTGGATTGAAGAATCCTTTGGCGTGGAAGAGCATACAAGTGACATGGCGGAAGAAGTCTATCGAACAAAAGTTGATCCCTCGCCAACGAGGGAGCTTCCATTGATCCTTGTGAGGCTTCCGAGGCTATTGTTGAAGCTCCATGCCAAAAGGTGGCTGAAAAATCAACCTTGATCTTTCTCTCATCTTTGTTAAAGAATCCCAACAAGATGCTCCAATGATCTTCTGAACATCGCTTTTTGAGGAGCCAATTAAGCAACAACGAAGTTGTCACCAATACCTCTCACGGCTTGGTCATTTATGATCTTCCCTATTAGAAGAATGAGGTAACTTCGAACTCACCTATGAAGTTCAATGAGTCTTGCTTGGATGTTGGGTGTTGCATTGAAGGAGCTATGCCCGCTTGCAAAGGAGTGGTCCCCTATTCTTGGGACAAATCACTTCCCACGTTTGACGTCACCACCAACATCTACCGACGTCATTAAACAATACAAGGAGCTGTTATTCCTTCCATCCTGGGTCATAGAAAGCGCGCTTTTCGGTGATAAGTTACATTTTCAAACTATCGTCAAGTAATTTCAATCGCCTGATACATTGGAATATGGTCCGGTGATACGAGTGCGAGTGCTCGTATTATGTCTCCTCGGAGAATTCTGCTTCTACCATGGTGGGCGAAGAACCGGGCCGGCGGGCCTAATCCAGATTGTTGAAGACATGGCCCGAGGCTACAACCCAATATCGTTGATGCTAGCGGAGACCGTAATGGGTTTGGACGATCCGAATCTAGAACATGAACTTCGTGGATGCCCCCTACTTCTTCAGGTACATTTTCTCCTTCCTCTAAATTTTTTGCCCACCTACTGCCTGTAAAACCCAGACGGGTTTTAGGGTTTTTTTTTCTTTTTTCTGTTAGTTTGGGAATAATGTGTGTTCAATCATAACCCGTGCTAAGTTTTGTGGATAGATATGGCTAATGGAGCATTTGGGCTTTGTCGAGGAGCCTCGAACTTCCTCAGCACTCGTGAACTATTGCCAAAGGAAACGATAGTATACCGATCGTCAATCGGTAACTGACTAGATTGCCTTTCTGAGGGAGTCTCGTGATATCACATGGTGGATCGAGTGGCGGCATATCCTCGAGTATGTGACTAGTGACGCTCGTAATGCCTATGTGTGCATCGCTGGTTTGACACACATGACTTTCTACTTCCCGGAGCGGGTGCGACGACAAATGGGTCACAAACAAAACATCCCTGAGCTACTGTGTGAAGCCCCCGAGCAATTGAAGCTTCGTGGCTCGGTGATAGAGTCGTGGCTAAAGTACCGGGAAAGAAGGCCGACCCTCAAGGCTCCATCAAAGGCACATGTATCACAATTTGCTGATGCTGGCTATCACGGATGGCTGATCGCGGCCGTTGAATCTCGCCGTGCCGAAGAGGCGAGAAGAGAAAAGGCATCTGTGAAAGAAAGATTGGGTCCTCGTTCATCAGCAAAGGACCGTCTTGGTGAAAAAGTCTCGGCGAAAGACCGGCTTGGTCCGAGGGTGAAGACACGGAAACCACATGAGCGGGCCTATAAACCTAAAGACAAAGAGATGGACCCCAATGGGCCTAGAGACATGGAGATTGATCATGAGCCTAAAGACAAAGATGGATGGAAGTGAAGGAATTGAACTGCTTTGCCGGAATAAACTTTTATTTAATTACGCCTGTTGAATTTCCCTATTTACAAGGAGTGTACTTGCATATTAATCATTAATAAAAGAAGAAATATTATGGTGTTCTTGCAAACTTTATTTTTCTTCTTCTTTTTATGAGCATATATTGAATATTCACCAAGTGTCTGAAAATTGGTTTTCCAGTTGCTTGGCTATATTAAATATAATATCGCTTGAGTTGATCCAAATTTGTTGGCTGAATCATATCTTCTCCATCCATAGTAGCAAGCCGAGCTGCTCCTCTCGGTAGAATGTCCTTAATAACATAAGGACCCTTCCAATTAGGTGTAAATTTTCCCCTTGTGTCTTTTATAGGTGCCCTCATCTCCTTAAGCACCAAATCACCCTCTTGAAGTGAACGACTTTTCACCTTTTTACTAAAGGCTCGAGTGATCCTACTTTGGTACACTTGCACGTTATGGAACGCTCTTAACCGCCTTTCATCCATCAACATTAACTCCTCGAACCTTGCCCTAGCCCATTCTACTTCGGGCAACTGGCTATTTGCCACTATTCGCAGTGAAGGGATTGGTAATTCAATCGGCAGTACTGCTTCCATCCTATACACTAATGAATATGGTGTTGCTCCTGTGGCAGTTCGTATAGAGGTTCGGTATCCCCATAAGGCGAATGCTAATTTATCGGGCCAGTCTTTATAAGTAACAACTATCTTCCTAATGATTCCTGCCACTGTTTTATTGGCCGCTTCTACAGCTCCATTAGCTTGAGGTCGATAAGGTAAAGACTTTTGATGCTGAATTTTGTAAGTAGTGAGAAAAACTTCCACTTCTTTCCAAAAATGACTTCCTATATCACTGATGATCTCATGAGGCACTCCATATCGGCATATGATGTTTTGAAGAATAAACATGGCCACCTATTTAGACGTGAGTTTAGCATAAGAGACTGCCTCTATCCACTTAGTGAAGTAATCAATGGAGACCAAGATGTATTCATG
The DNA here is from genome assembly GCA_029582165.1 of Portulaca oleracea. Lineage (NCBI taxonomy): Eukaryota > Viridiplantae > Streptophyta > Magnoliopsida > Caryophyllales > Portulacaceae > Portulaca > Portulaca oleracea. The sequence continues at coordinate 16,540,144 of CM055872.1, forward strand.
TCCTGCTATTCCGGTTGGGTGTATTTTGCCAATGATGTCGATACCCCACACCAAGAATAGCCACGGAGATGTCAACGTAGTCAGATATGAAAGAGGTTGATGCTGCAGGTTGGCATACTCCTGACATTTGTGGCACCTTCGAACGAAATCCAAACAATCTACCTCCATAGTGGACCAGTAGTAACCAGCCCTTTGAATCTTCTTTACTACAATGCGCCCATTCATGTGAGGCCCACACTCTCCTCCGTGTATCAAAAACATAACTTCTTTTGCACTTTTAGCATCGATGCATAACAAATTGATGCATGTAGGTGACTTTGTGTACAGACGTTCTTGGATCAAGCAGTATTGTGCTGCTAGAGATCTGATTGCCCGCTGTCCTCGAGCTTCCAACTCAGCTGGATATTCTCCCTTTCGAAGAAAATTGTATATGTCAAGAAACCATTCCTCAGTCTCCTCTTCTTGTGTTTCCATGGTACAGACATATACTGGCTCAGACTGTCGCTCTACTATTATTGGTAGTTGGAGCGTGCCTGATGGGATTGATATCATCGAAGATAACTTGGCCAGAGCGTCAACCAATTCATTGTGATCCCTAGCAAGGTATTGGAAGCTAATTTGCTCAAATTGGTTAGCAAGTCCCAAGAGCTTCTGTTGATAAGCCAAGAGGCACTCACTTCGAACCTTCCACACGTTCTTAGCCTGATTGATGATGAGGCTAGAATCTCCAAAGACCTTTATATGACGTATGCCTAAAGTCAAGGAAGCTTGTAGACCCTTGATGCATGCTTCATATTCCGCAGTGTTGTTAGTAGCAACAAAATCTAATTTTATAGATATAGGGACGTGTGCTCCTTCTGGAGATATCAATATGACTCGTACTCCACAGCCCATTTGGTTAGAAGCTTCGTCAAAATACATTTCCCACGTGATTTCATCGGTGAAGAATACATCTTCGTCTGGGAATTCCAAGTGAGTGCTTGGAGGTTCCTGTGATGGTGAAGCAGCCAGGAAATCTGAAACAACTCGCTCTTTGATGGATTTTTGGGGTAAATATTGAAGATTGAACTCTGAAAGCATGATTAGCCATCGAGCGATGCGGTTGTTGATAGTTGGTTGCTCCATAATGAGTTTGGTGGGATTGTTCTCAGCTATGACATATACAGTATGTGAAAGCATGTAATGCCTTAACTCCTTTGTGGCCCATACTAATGCAAGAGCCATTTTTCTCTATGTCAGCGTATCGACTTTCATAGTCTAGAAACTTCTTGCTCAAGTAGTAGATGGAGCCCTCTTGACCTTTTACCTTTTGAGCCAGCATAGCCCCCATTGCAGAACTGGTCACTGTAAGGTAAAGGAGTAGAGTCTCATCTGGTACTGGCGGCATGAGAATTGGAGGATGTTGCAAATACTCCTTAATTTTATCAAAGGGAGCTTGACATTGATCGTCCCATTCTACTTTACTTCTTTTCTTCAGCTGCTTGAACAAAGGTTCACATGTCATGGTGAGATTCGAGATGAACCTACTGATATATTGAACTCGCCCTAGGAAACCCCTTATCTCCTTTTCTGTCCTGGGCGGATCACAAGTTATGGTGATGGTGTCTTCCAACACCGCCATTTTATGCTCATGTTTATCAGAAATTTCTTTTAGGGTTCATTAAGTTCCAGATTATTATTGGTGTAGCAGTTCAGGGAAGAGGGGAAAGAAGAATTAGAGTAGGCAGAAAGGTTCATTTTTTTTAATGCAGAAAGGAATACATCGCCAGCAGACTCAAGACCAGACTCATTTGACTATAGACCCTTAGGACCTAACCCTATGCCCTTAGGAGCAGACTCTCCTACAAATAAAACAAAGGTATTCTCCTCAGCATCAACCCATGAGATAGCCTTGACTCCTCCATCTTCGGTGATTATAGAGCTTGGATCAAAGCTTGGGTTGGATAATGCAGCAATAACATCGTCAGCTTCAGACTTCTTTTTGACAGCTTCTTGTCCGAACAACATGCCAAATATGTTGCTCCCAGCAAGATGAGTCCATTCCAATGGTGGTTGTTTGTCCCGAGCGGGGACAAAAACAGTAGCTATATTAATGGTGCAATCATTGAAAACTTCTAACCCAACAACTTAAATTCCCTTGTTCTTCAGGTAGAATGGTTCAGGGAACCCACAGTAAGGGAAGTCATCACCTTCCCTAACAAAATGTCCATTCAGAATGAGTGGATATCGCTTCATTTGGAACAAGGTAGGTGGATTGTCCATCCTCTTCTGCTCAACTATAGTTATTTTGGCGAGCCTAACTTCCTTTTCAGTTGGCTTGTATCCTAAGCTGAACCTTCCCCTCTGCTTAAATGCTTTGAACACAGGAGGAATCTTGTTTTTCAGATTCTTTCCTAGCGAAATCCTAGGGAAATGACCTTGTCTCTTGAGTATAGCATGGACTTTGGGATTAGAGTAGGGATCGAAGTCAAAGGAAGCTTCATCCTGGCTCCATGTCGCCACAAGTTCAAAGTTGTGAAGTTCTTCATCCATGGAACTGTGTTCCACTTCAAGGGTTGTTTGTTTGGGAGTAAAAAACAAAATTGATGTATTCCCTCGAGATTGTGATAACTTGGCCTTGAACCAGCATCTTTACCTTCTGGTGTAAGGTAGATGCTATAACATTGCAATCGTGAAGCCACGGCCTCCCTAGTAGCAGATTGAAGGAGGTTGGAATGTCTAGAACTACGAACATCACATTCCGAGTGATATTGCCGGCAGTGATGGGAAATATTATGGACCCAACCGACATTCCAGGAGAATTGTCATAAGCCCTGAGTTGTACACCATTTTGAGCCAAATGCCATTGTTGGACTCCCAATTTCTATGTCATCCTCCAAGGGCATACATTTACGGTTGAACCATTATCGACCCAAACCAGCGGGATAGTCTTATTGGAACATTGCACTGTAAGGTACAATGCTTTGTTGTGGGATGCCCCTCCCTGACGCAGATCTAAAATTCCAAAGGTTATGACCTCTTTATGGGTGGCCACATGAGCAACTAGAGATTCAGGAGTCGTCATAGGAGGTATTGTAAATGCAGTGAGAGCATCTAGCATCCTTTGTCTATGCGCTTGCGATGCGCATATCAGCTGCCAGATAGTAACTTCGGCTCTGGTCTTCTTGAGTTGTGCAAGGAGAGAATCTTTAGGAGGAGCCTGGTTGTCATCGCTAACCATTGGCGTAGGATTAGAAACAGCCACTAGGGTGGCGGTGTTCTTGTTATTGTGGCGCCCCGATCGAGTGAGGAATGCCACACTATCCGATGTTGGCTCATAAGTCTCCATCCATTCTGTCTCGGAATGCTCATGTTGATCATCGTCATCACTGTCCCAAATGCCGTGGATGGATAGGTCTTCATGACAACCAAATACTTCGGGGATATGTCGTCCCGTCTCAACAATTAAAGTGGAAGGATCAAAGCTAAAATCCCCGTAGAAGATAGCATTTGTATCCTCAGGCATCGGGTTGCTTTGATTGTTAGGTTTCTTGGCAACTTTTGGCATGGGCAGCGTCCCATCCTTTATCATGTCTTCTATCTTGTTCTTGAGAGTCCAGCAGTTCCCGGTATCATGTGCTTGGCAACGATGATAACGACAAAATTGGTTAGCATCCTTTACCTTTAATCATCGGCTCTTCTTTTGGCAAAGGCAGAACCAAGAAACCGTTCTTAACCAACCGATCAAGAGCTTGTGAATAAGAGACATCTAGTGGCATGTAGGTCTCATATCTTGGTATATAAGGTCCCTTGTGCTGGATATAGTTAGTTTCCATAATCTTAAGAGGGTGGCTAGCCGCACTAGTGACCCTCCAGTTGGAATTAGACCCCTTTCATGCAGGCGAAGTGGTCTTATCATTATGCATCGCCTCCAGTTGGACAGAAATGTCCTTCAAGTAGTCAAAGTCTTTGACAACATGGTATCCCAAGTTCTCGGACAAACTGCTTTTGAGCCCTTATTCAAAGGTGGATAGTTGTAGGCGAAGAGGGATCGTCTCGTTTATGTGAGACATCTTGGTGTGCCACCTTTCAAAGTAATCCAAGAAGGATTCGTCGGCCCGTTACTTCATGGCGGTTAGATCATCCACCGTAGCTTGCTTTTTCTGGATGCGACTGTAGTGATTAATGAAGGATTTGAATAACTCGTTCCAATCAGCCTTCACTTGGGGTGACAAAGCATGATACCACACTTTGGCTTCACCATCTAGGGTGGATGGGAAGACAGTGGAGTATAACCCGACATCAATCCTATTTAAGAGTGCCAGCCTCATGAACTCTTCGATGTGGTGAGTCGGATTCTCGGAAGGTTTGAACTTAATGTTCGGCACTTCAATCTTATCAGCCTGTTTGAAAATAGGCTGAACAAGCAAGGGTACCTCCATGTATTTATCAGCGAAGGCCGACACAACGCTCATTGCTTCGGTGAGGCTTTCTAACTTCTGCTCAAGGGCCTTAATAGCGGGGTCCCTTGTAGGTTTCGATACTTCTGGAGTATCGACCTTTGTTTTGTATGTCCCTATTCCTCCGGAATCTGATGATGTCTTAATAAGCTCAGGTTCAGATTCATATCCATGCATCTCTTCATCGTCTTCTTCAGTGTTCAACCCCAACTTGGTATTAATTTTGGTGAAGGCCTGCAGCATGCCATCCATCACTTGTTGTTCATTCAACCTTTTTCCCATTTTCTGCTCTTGTTCCAAGGTGCTGGCGAATACCAGACCTTGTATTTTGGTGTAAAGACCATCCAAATGCTTTCTGATGTTGGCCTCAGCACTTTGAATCGGGACCTCTTGGAATTGCTCTCCAGACATGATGTTGTCACTAGTTGCAGATGGATCGCAGTGAGGGTTCGGAATCAAATGGCCGGTACTCCGACACGTACTACCCGATGCATGCATGACCTAAGAGACCTATATGATCCTAATCGACTCGACACATATATGCTGACACAAAGGACTCACCTACTTTTTGGGAGTGCATGACCTAAAAACAGAACATTATAAAGGGCCGAATAAAGTCAGACATAGCGAGCGGATCATGAGTTGACAGACTTCAGTCAGTGTTTCTCAATTCGGATGGGCCCAATCTACAAGCCGACCGTTTTAAGGAGAATCCGTTACTTGGCCCAACAACTCAAACAGTTCAAATCATATTGGCTATTATGCGGACTAGAATAATGTTCACCAAGACTGACAACCCACTCTTATTTTTTTGCTTTGTTTTATTTATTTTTTTATTACTCAAGGAAAATGGATATTGTAAAGGACAAGATAAAGTCAACAATAAGCGAGTCATAATTAATTCATGGGCTTAATTGACAAATCCGATATGGTTGGGCCTAACAACGGGTCGGCCATAAATGTGATGAATTTATTAATTAAATAGATAAATTAATTTACTCAAGCCTAATGACTATTATGCAGTCTAAAACGCTATCCATTAACTTTGTTGGACTTTAATTAATTTTTTTTGGACCTTCGTCAAGAGAATTTCGTAAAGGGCCATATAATATCGGCAAAGGCGAGTCAACTTTTCTTTATTAATTATGATAATCAACTTTCAAACATAAATGGACCTTCCACTTGGGCTACCCATAATGCCTTTAAGTTAATTATATCAACTAACAAATAATCATTTTTCTCAACCCAATGAATTTTATATGGATTAGAACAAATCCTCCAAACTAGGGTCGACTCTTTTACAAAAAAGAAAAGGGGAAGGGGTACACATAGCACATAGCATACAATATGAAGGTTGTCTTAAACCAAGGTTCTATATCCATGGATTACTATGGTTGGGTTACATGACCTACCGCACGTTCTCGCCTCGGCTCACCTTACCCTTAAAATTGTGGGTAAGGTATGTGAGGTGTTGCTCATCGGACTTCAAGGAAGCCCTTTGAGTATAACTTTGGGAGAGGAGAGACCAAATTCTTGGCGATGTAGGGTGCATCACACAAGTAGTGGCCGCCTGCTCTCGAGGGAAAATCCTAGTTATTACCTAAACCGTCGTCTTTGTGCTAACGTGTCAGAAGACTCGATTAGTGGCCCGATATGGAAAGGATGCCTAACAAAAGAATAATAAAATTGCGAAATAAATTGACTTCTCCCTTTTACACTTTCAAATCAACTCGATTTTTTCAAGTTTTACCCTCTTTTTAAGTTTAAGTCCACAGTGGAGTCGCCAATCTGTAGGACCCGGAAAAATTCCCGTTCGGGGAAATTGTTTTTCGAATGCGCTACTTGAATGATTGGGAGCCGACTAAGGTTCCTTAATCCTAAATAAGGATATTTTGAATTTCGAAATTCATTTTCGGGATGATGAAACTTTATTTATTTACATGTCTGTTTTTTATTATTCAAATTATTCGGAATTGCATTAAATAACTTAATAATAATTCAATCCCGACCCAAAATATTAAATTCAGGCTGGGGCAGAAAGAAGTGGGCCGCTAGAAACCATTAAAACCCGCCTGGGTTTTAATGTATTCTGGGCTGGGTCTTTTTCCTTGTCGACCCAGAGAGAAAGTGGGTTGAAATGATAAAACCCGCCTGGGTTTTACCAATTTCTAGTCCCTTTCTCTCGGGCCTAACCTTAAATTGATAGAGGATATGAATTAAATTATTTTTTTAAAATCATTTTTATGCAAAAACCGAACATTTTAAAAAATTAAACGAATTTATAAAATGTGAAAGAGTCGCCAACCGATTTAAGGAAATTGACAAACCATAAAATAAGAAATGAAAGACTCCGGTCTGCGAACCAGATTTCTAGATTCGAGGGTAAGGTTACGAGTTCGGGAGTTATAAGAACCCTCGAATCCGCCTGTTAGAAAACAGACTCTACTAAAATCGACATTGAATAGAAAAAAAGCGGGGAGAAGTTTGGTTAATTTCGCAAAGTTATTATTCAAGTCATGCGAGATAAAAACATGATAGGTATTTTTTACTAAGTATGTACAAGTAAAGGAATTAAAGAATGGATTACATGATGAAATACAATAATATAAATAACAAAATCGAACCTTGCTCTAAGGTGGCGGATGCGATGGATTTAATCCCTTGATTTGGCCTTGACTTGAAGCTTGAATTGAAGAATGTAAAATGGCTTAGAATGGTGGTGTGAGGATAATGATTATGACAGGAATGAGAATGATTATGGAAGATTAGAGGGAGTGTAAGTAATGGAATTTTGAGTATAGTAAGGGTGGTAGTTGATGAGAATAGATCATGATGAGGGTGAAATGGAGGAGGTATTTATAGGTGAGGGAGTGAGAGGTTTGGAGGGAAAATGGATGGATCATATCCCAACAATCATGCCCTCTCTGATCAAAACCCAAGCAGGTTTCATGGGGTCAATAGCAAGTCAACCACGTGTGCTTTTATCAAGGGATTGCATGCATGCAGATTTTGGCGCGAGAATAATTAAAACCCAGGCGGGTTTTATTTGATCTTCCCACGGATCGGTGACGTGGCAGAGCCAAAACGACGCATCGTGCGCCACTCAAAACCCAGGCGGGCTTTGATGTTTCTGGGCCGGGGCGCGCTTTTGGGCCTGCTTCTGTGGGGCCGCCTGTGAAGTTTTATAACCCAGGCGTGTTATATGCAATAAATATAATCATTCTGCTTTGATTTCTTGTGCTTTGAATTGTTGATCTTTTTTGGGCCCATTGGTTTGCTTAGTGTTCGGTCCCGATGACGGTACAAATTCCGGTGTCTACAGTACTGAAATGGACATCTGACACTACTGATATGGACATTGTAAATGGACAGCATCAAATACTTGAATGGACATTAGACATATATATAAATGGACATCAAAGAGTATTCATGAAAATAGACATCAAATATTACTACTAAGCAATGACAATGTGCATTATACACATGCCCCTCATTAAATGCACATTAATGTACATCAGACATAATTGATATGGATACCAATACTGTGATATGGACATCAAATATTACTACTAAACAATGACGAATGTGTATTATACATACGTACTGAAATAGACATCAGACACTACTGACATGGACATTGTAAATGGACAGTATCAAATACCTGAATGGACATCATACATATATATAAATGGACATCAAAGAGTATTCATGAAAACGGACATCAACTATTACTACTAAGCAATGACAATGTGCATTATACATATGCCCCTCATTAAATGCACATCAATGTACATCAGACATAATTGATATGGATACCAATATTGTGATATAGACATCAAATATTGAAGAACCCCTGTTGAGAACAGAGCAAAGCCCATTCACTCAAAGCACATCAAGTACATCTATGTCAAACGACCTGAAGGACATTGGCACTGCTCAGAAGATTTTGAAGTGAAAGACAAATGACGACACCGACTCAGGGACGTTTTCCATTTAGGCAAGAATCTTTCCTTCACCTTTTTACTGCATAAATCAGACGAATTCTATATGCTACTTTGCAGACAAAATCGAGGATGAAACTTGGAAAGAACTCCCAGAAAATCTCGCCAAAAAGGAAAGGATATTTCGATATCACAGTGAAGAGAAATTGGAGCAAAAACAGGATCTTTTCCAACGGATACAAAGCGCCGCAAAATCGGTTTAAATAGAAGCATTCAAGACAAAGAAAAACGACCACGGAAGAAATCGGGTGTTCAAAATAGAAATAGAGTTTTCTGTTTTGGTGTATTTGTGAGAACTTGTAGTGCGAAAAGTCTGAGTGAAATCAATCCTTCACGGATCTAGGATTGATTGTTGCTTGTGTAGTCGACTTCTAGACGGAATTAGGGTCGACTGAGTTTAGGCACCAAAGATTGAATTTGGTGTGTGTTGTTTTCAGAAAATAAGAAGCGTCCTTGTAAGGCGCTTGGTTCTTTGTGAAACCTAAGGACATTTATCCTAGGTTCATCACGATATGTTCACAATAAAGGAGGTTATTCAGTTCATATATTTAGTCCTTTATCTATACTGTTTATACTTTCTGTTAAGGAAATTCTTAGTCCATTGCGACTGAGAACCTAACGTCCTTTATTAAGTTGTGAATTGTGCAGAAAATTCAGTAACCCTATTCACCCTCCCTCTAGGGTTCTTTCAATTGGTATCAGAGCTTGGTCCACTGAAAATTCAGAGATTAATCGCTCTGTGGCAAAGATCATGGGAGATCAAACCATGGGAGACTTAAGTCAAGGACGTTCATGGAATAGATCACCTTTACTAACAGGTGACAACTACAGAATCTGGAAACACCAAATGGAGATCTTCTTGAGAAATCAAGATGAGGACATTTGGGATGTAGTCACCAAAGGAAATTACCCTACTCCCCAGACGACTGCAGCAGATGGAACAACAAGCGGTAAACCAAGATCTGAGTATTCAGCTGAAGAAAAAGAGCGAGCAAAGAAAAATACTCATGCACATTATCTTTTAATTTGCAGCCTTAACTCTAATGAATTTGAAAGAGTGTCTAATTTTGATACAGCTCAGCAGATATGGAATTACTTGGTCACAACCTATGAAGGAACAAACCAAGTAAAGAAGACCAAGGTCAACATACTAGTTCAAAAGTATAAGGCTTCAAGATGGAAGAAAATGAGTCCATTGAGTCAATGTTCAAAAGATTCAGTACAATCATCAACCATCTCAAGTCCCTCGGAAAATCCTATTCCAATGAAGAACAAGTGAACAAGGTCCTTCAGTGTCTTCCTAGGCACAAGTGGGGACCAAACGTAACGGCAATAGAAGAAGCCCAAGATCTTGAGACCTTCAAAATTGAAGAGCTGATTGGCAAACTTCTTGCACATGAGATACGACTGTCTGAAGGCAGTCAGACCAAGGACATTGCCCTCAAAAGCACCAAGGAACCAGAAGAAGAATCAGAGGATGATGATGAAGAAACCATGGCCATGCTAGCTAAAGGTTTCAAACGAATATACAGAAAGAATCCCAGATTCCGTGGCTATCTGAGAGAATCATCCTCCAAACGACCTTCACCCAAAGGTAAAATTCAAACAAAGGATGATAATGAATATAAATGCTTCGCTTGTGGTGCAACAGATCACCTGGTCAGGGAATGTCCTCATGTGAAGAAAGTCAAGGAACAAAGCGATTTCAGAGGAAAAAGACTGAGCAGCAAAGCCATGGTCGCCACATGGAGTGAAAGTGAAGGCAGTGAAAGTGAAAGTGAGTCCGAGAAAATCGCAAACCTTTGTCTCATGGCAAAGGACCTTACAGAAACACAAGCAGATGAAACAGAGACGAATGACAATGATGAGGTATTTACAAATCTCTTTCTAAAATGTCGTTCACATAATTTGAAACCAAGATTGCTCAATCTGCTTGACTACATTGCAACCCTCACCGACAAAGTACAATATCTCACTAGAATTGCTGAAACAAACTCCAAAACCATAGAAACTCAATTGGAGATAATCAAAAACCTTACCTCTGATAATATCAGCATGAGAAATGAAATGATACAGAACCGAAAAGAGCTGAATTCCATCCTGAATCAAGAAATAGACCAAGTTCATTCTACCATAAATCCTGATAAGAAAACCTCTACAGATGAACCTGGTTCACCCAGAACCAAACCAGAAATCTTACCCACTCATAAACCCACACCTATACCAAAACCAAGAACCAAAGCAAAGTGGGTTCCAAAGAAGCCAAACAACAAACCAGTTCCCCCAAACAAAGAAACCTTTCATAAACCTCTTGGTCCAAAGAAAGGTAATGTCCTTCAGTGCAGGTATGTCTCAGGGCTCACAACGATCTCTGGTATTTGGACAGCGGATGCTCGAGACACATGACTGGAGATCCAACCAAATTCAGAGAACTCAAGGACATCAGAAGTGGGAAGGTAACGTTTGGAGACAAAAGCCAAGGGAAGATCCTTGGAGTCGGCAAGGTCGGTATTGATTCAGTCAACTGTATAAATGATGTATATTATGTAGAAGGTTTAGAGTATAATCTTTTAAGCATTTCTCAGTTTTGTGATAGAGGTTATAAAGTTTGGTTCAATAAGAACTCATGTGTCGTAGAAAAGGAATCTCATGAAATAGTCCTTAAAGGTCATCGGATGAACAATGTATATGTTATTGACCTTAGTGATCATATGACAAAGGACCTTACCTGTCTTAGAGTTGCATCAGATGAAACCTGGTTATGGCATCGTAGATTAGGACATATGAACATGAAAACTCTTCAAAAGCTAAAACGCCTAGGCATAGTTAGAGGACTACCATCTCAAAATTTCATTTGTGACAAGGTATGTGATGCATGCACTAGAGGAAAACAGACCAGAACATCCTTCAAGCCTGTATCTCAAGTAACCACCTCTAGATGTTTAGAACTGTTGCATATGGACCTCTGTAGACCAATTCCATACAAAAGTCTAGGAGGACGTTCATACATACTAGTTAATGTTGATGATTATTCTAGATTTACCTGGGTTTTATTTTTGAAGGATAAGACAGAGGCCTACCCAGAATTTGAAAAATTATACAGGAAACTCAAGGTCCTTACAGGACTCAATCTAGTGTCGATAAGAACAAATCATGGAAGAGAGTTTGATAATCGAGATCAATTTGGAAAATTCTGTGATCAAGAAGGGGTTACACATAATTTCTCTGCCCCAAGGACACCATGAAAGAAATGGTGTGGTTGAGCTAAGAACCGCATTAATCGGAAAACATGGCTAGAATAATCATTTGTGAGAACAATCTACCCCTTTTTCTTTGGGCCGAAATTATAAATGCTTCAAATTATATTCTCAACAGATGTACTATAAGATCCTTCATGAAGAAAACACCCTATGAGCGGTTCAAGGGTAAAACACCAAATGTAGCTCACCTCAAGGCCATTGGATGCAAATGTTGTATTCATAACAATGGTAAGAAGGCCTTAAGCAAATTTGAGCCAAGAAGTGAAGAAGGAATTCTAGTAGGATATTCCTTATCTAGCAAGGCTTACAGAGTCTACGTCAAAGCATCTAAAAAGGTGGAAGAATCAATCCATGTTGTCTTCGATGAAACTTCCACCACTTCATCATAAAGGTCCTCCATCAAATTCCAGATTCTTCAAGATGATGATGATGAGGATGCCCCTCGTATATTCCAGCACGGTCCTCTTCAACAAAATGAAGAACCTCCTCCTGATGACAACTTGCAACAAACTTTGGAACATGAGGAAAATGAAGCCCAAGGACCTTCCTCAAATGAAGAACAAGAACCTTCCTCAAGTGAAGAACAAGGACCTTCCTCAAGTGCAGGACAAGGACCTTCACCAACAGAAACTCCTCAAATGGCGGATAATGTACAACAGAACATCGAGGAGTCATCAAGGACCTTCAGGTTCAAACCTGCTCATCCAGCCAACAATCTGCTTTCAGGTCTGGAAACAGGTATTAGAACTCGATCCTCTCTTAGAAACTTTTGTGCCTTTCACGCATTTGTTTCTCAGATTTAACCCAAAGGACCTGAAGAAGCCCTAAAGGACAACAACTGGATCCTAGCTATGCAAGAAGAATTGAATCAATTTGAGCACAACAAAGTATGGAAACTTGTCCTAAGACCCGAACACCATCCAGTTATTGGTGTGAAATGGGTCTACCGTAATAAATTAGATGAACATGGCACTGTCACAAGAAACAAGGCAAGACTAGTTGCCAAAGGATACAACCAAGAAGAAGGCATTGATTATGACGAAACCTTTGCACCTGTTGCAAGGCTGGAGGCCATTCGGATACTCCTTGCCTACGCTGCATCAACGCACATGAAACTGTATCAAATGGATGTAAAAAGTGCCTTCCTTAATGGATACCTAAAGGGAGAAGTCTATGTGGAACAACCTCCAGGTTTCGAACAACAAGATCCACACACTCATGTCTACAGACTTCAGAAGGCCCTTTATGGACTAAAACAAGCTCCCGGAGCTTGGTATGAGAGACTAAGTTCCTTTCTTTTGAAAAATGGATTCACAAGAGGTCTCATCGACAAAACACTGTTCATCAAAACCTCAGGTCAGAACTCTACTATAATTCAAGTTTATGTAGATGACATTATCTTTGGTGCTATTAATGAATATCTAGTGAAGGAATTCTCTGACCTAATGAGCAAGGAGTTTGAGATGAGTCTAGTGGGAGAACTAAGGTTCTTTCTTGGCCTACAAATCAAACAAGACAATGATGGCATCTTTCTTAACCAAAGTAAGTATGTCAAAGAACTTCTCAAGAAGTATGGGTTGGAAAAAGCTAAACACTGCAGTACCCCAATGTCCTCCACATTAAAACTTGATCAGGATCTACATGGTAAGGACGTTCCTGACAAGCATTATCGAGGTATGATAGGATCTCTACTTTATTTAACTGCAAGTCGTCCAGACATCATGTTTAGTGTTTGTCTATGTGCTCGATTACAAAGTGCTCCTAAAGAATCTCACTTGATTGCTGTCAAAAGAATTTTGAGATATCTCGCAGGCACCAAGGACCTTGGTCTGTGGTATCCCAGGAACAACTCCCTCAACCTCATTGGATACACAGATGCCGACTTTGCTGGTTCCAAGACAGATCGGAAAAGCACATCTGGAGGCTGCCAAATGTTAGGCTTTTCCTTAATTTCTTGGAAATCCAAGAATGCAATACATAGCAGCCGGTGCATGCTGTGCTCAAACCTTGTGGATCAAACAGCACATGAAGGACCTTGGGATAGAATTTTCAAAAATTCCCATCAAGTGTGATAACAAGAGTGCAATCCAAATCACTAAAAATCCAGTTCAGCACTCCCGTACCAAAGACATTGAAGTACGACATCACTTTATCAGAGATCATGTTGACGAAGGCCATATTACACTGGACTTTGTCCCCACTCATCAACAACTGGCAGATATCTTCACCAAGGCCCTTCCCACTGAGCAATTTATCGTCAATCGAAGGGAACTTGGCATGCTGCTCCCTGATGACCAGTAGAGGGGGGGCTAGCATCCCTCTATTCAAGGGGAGCAAAGGTCCTCTATCACCAGGTACGCTCTCATCCCTATAGGCTCATCAAGGTCCTTGACATTATTGTCACACAACCCCACTGAGCCTCTCTCCATTATTACATAAAAAAAATTGGCAATGACGTTCGGCAAACAGTTCTTCCATAACTGATTTGCTTGACTCAATTTTTCCTTTCAAAATTTAAAATATCTTTTTTCCCTCTTTTCTTTCTTTTCGTCAGTTTCCAAAATAAACCCATACGGTTACAACCACCATTTCCCATAAATAAACCCTTCAAAATCTTTTCAAATCATTTCCCCTTTCCCACTTTCCAAAACACATCCCATCAAAATCAATTACTCCCAACCGTCATATTCACCTTCCCCAGTAACTCCCCCAAAATTCACTCTTCCCCATTTACTGCCCTCTCCCTTCCTTATCCAACCAGACAACCACCCCCCTTCTCCTATTTAACCATCCTTTTTACCCTTTATCCCCATCCCCCTCATCTCAGTCTCCATCATCCTCTACCCTACCATTCCTCACCTTTTCTCACTTTTCTCTGTCCTACCCACCATGAAAAAACATCCCGCTCTCAAAAACACTGCCCCATCTCCTCCTGCAGGGGTTGCCAAACGACTTCGCTCTCGCAAGTCGTCTCCTAATCCTCCCGAATCCACTCAATCTCGCTCATCCTCATCCACCGCTCTTGCACTCCAATCTCAACCGCAACCTCTTCATGCAATCACCCACGAGCAACGACTTCAAACCATCGCTAACCGGCAAATATTATGTTGTGAGAATGTTGACGCCGATTCCCTTCTCACCATCTTTCCATCATTCTCCACCCTGAAAGATCTTGGCTGTTACACCTTCTTCGACTGTGAGCCGGTAATTTATCCATCCCTCATTATTGAGTTCTTTGCAAACTTCATCCCAGACACCAAACGTCTTTCTGTGAAGTCTCTTGTTTCTGGCGTTGAAATCTTGCTGACCCCCACCCTAGTTGAGCGTATCCTTTGTATTCAACCCAGTCCAACCAAACCACCTTTACCCATTCCTTCTGACCCCAAACAAGAGCTCCGCCGACAATTTGCCCGCTCAACTGAACAGAAAAACACACAGTACACTGGTCTGAAGTCTGAAGCCCGTTTCCTCTATTATACCCTAGTAAGGACCATCCTTCCCCGGGGTACAAACAAGGAAACCATAAATGAAGCCTGTGCCATCTTTATCCTGAACGTCCTCAACAATCGACATCCTGACATTGGGGAATTAGTCGTTCAACATTTTCTAGAAGCTGCTGCCTCGCCTTCTGGCCCCCTTCCCTATGGGAACTTGTTAACCAAGATCTTTCGCCATTGTCATGTTCCCCTTGACACTGCTGAGATGTCCTCCGTCAACTTACCTACGATTGGCCCCTCTCTCCTCATTTCTATTCGATATCAGCAGTAACCAAATGGCCTCTGGCTTCATTTGGATGAGATAAAGGCCGCAGAAGCCTCGGGCTCTGCTGCTGCAGCAAAGGATGCCTGTGACGCCCTCGAAACTCATCTTTCCAACATCAACTCTGCTGTTGAGGCCCTTCATCAAGAGGTTCGATATCTACAACAGGAGGTCAAGGCCCTTCGTGAGGCACGCTATGAGATCCTTGCTACAGTCTCTCTTCTAAAGGATGTTGCTCTAGCAGGCATACAGGCTTCACCAAGCACCCCCACCCCAAGCTCTCCCAACATTGCTCCCGATGCTACCCCCGCAGAACCCCAGTCCTAAAACTGTTTTTTCTCTCTCTATTTTGAACATTTTTTGCTGCTTTGCCAAACATTCATCCTGTTTCCTTTTTGCTTGAAAGTCAAAAAGGGGGAGATGATCTATGCATAGTATGTTTAGTATGTTTTTTTTTTCAGGGCCTGTACAACCGAACTAAACTCTTTTGCTATTTCCCTGTATGAATGATCTATTTGCTATTTGCATTATATATGCTACACATACTATGCTTGTATCTAGTTTTGTCTTTCACTTAAAAAGGGGGAGATTGAAGAACCCCTGTTGAGAACAGAGCAAAGGCCATTCACTCAAAGCACATCAAGGACATCTATGTCAAACGACCTGAAGGACATTGGCACTGCTCAGAGGATTTTGAAGTGAAAGACAAATGACGACACCGACTTAGGGAAGTTTTCCATTTAGGCAAGAATCTTTCCTTCTCCTTTTTACTCCATAAATCAGACTAATTCTATATGCTACTTTGCAGACAAAATCGAGGATGAAACTTGGAAAGAACTCCCAGAACATCTCCCCAAAAAGGAAAGGATATTTCGATATCACAGTGAAGAGAAATTGGAGAAAAAACAGGATCTTTTCCAACGGATACAAAGCGCAGCAAAATCGGTTTAAATAGAAGCATTCAAGACAAAGAAAAACGACGATTCCACGGAAGAAATCGGGTGTTCAAAATAGAAATAGAGTTTTCTGTTTTGTTGTTTTTTTGAGAACTTGTGGTGCGAAAAGTCTGAGTGAAATCAATCCTTCACGGATCTAGGATTGATTGTTGCTTGTGTAGTCGACTTCTAGACGGAATTAGGGTCGACTGAGTTTAGGCACCAAAGATTGAATTTGGTGTGTGTTGTTTTCAGAAAATAAGAAGCGTCCTTGTAAGGCGCTTGGTTCTTTGTGAAACCTAAGGACATTTATCCTAGGTTCATCACGATATGTTCACAATAAAGGAGGTTATTCAGTTCATATATTTAGTCCTTTATCTATACTGTTTATACTTTCTGTTAAGGAAATTCTTAGTCCATTGCGACTGAGAACCTAACGTCCTTTATTAAGTTGTGAATTGTGCAGAAAATTCAGTAACCCTATTCACCCCCCCTTTAGGGTTCTTTCAAATATTACTACTAAACAATGACAAATGTGTATTATACATAGGTACTGAAATGGACATTAGACACTACTGACATGGAAATTGTAAATGGACAGTATCAAATACCTGAATGGACATCATACATATATATAAATGGACATCAAAGAGTATTCATGAAAATAGACATCAAATACTACTACTAAGCAATGACAATGTGCATTATACACATGCCCCTCATTAAATGCATTGATGTCCATTTCATTGAATGGTGATGACCATTTCATTTTTTTATTTCATGTGTAAACCAACAAGTCTATATATTGTGTTTCTCTTTCAATTCCTTCCCCTCTTCATATACACGTATGTGAGGGGAATGAGGTGACTAATCCCGACTGCATGCACATCACTAAATACATTGATGTCCATTCCATTGAATGCCGGTGACCGCTAATAGTAGCTTTGTTGCAATCGAATTATCAAAAACAAATGTCTTTGTTTAAAACAAACAACCAAAGTGCCAATTTGCAAAATGATGTATTCAAACAATGTGCCCCAAACAACCAACCAAAGTTTGTGTGCCCAAACATTAAACCAAAGTGTCGGAACAAATGTATTCAAACAAAAAAAAAAACAACAAAAAAGTAGAATTCAGTGGTAACACCCAGGGAAATTCTTACTGTCATGCATTGTTATTGCATCGCAACACTTGCACAGTCGAGCGCGTGCTTTCTGTTAAGTCACAATCTCAGCGGGGGTCCTTGTTCGTTTCGCCCTCCCCTTTGTTGCAGAAACTGGAGGCGGGTGTACTGTCGCTTCTTTCGGAACAGGTGCCCCGAAGTCTGTCTCAAAATCTGATGACACATTATTTAATGCCTCACCGATACTCATTGCCTATAGTTTTTTAATAAGGTTTTCCAAGCATTCCACAATAGCTTCCAGCATTGCCTCGTTGCAGTCAGCTATGTCCATACACCTGTAGAACCTGCTCCATGAATCAAATGTTAGTCGTTTCTTCCGTGTTGACTTCTCACATTCTTCCTTTATGTACTTGTCGACCAGAAACCGTAGTTGCTTTGATGCTTTCTTTGTCCATCGACCAACGATTAAGTTGCATGATACCTCATCCAAATGCTTTATAACGAGCAATACATGCGCGCACAGTATCCCTTGTATGTTGAAGAATGGACAACTACAAGTTGCATCATTTGTCATCGTGTTCTGCACGACATGCCTGTCAACCTTGCTGCCCATATCCATGATTGTATACGTGCAGTCATGTTCAACCGTCCCCATCCCGACAATGCGACAGTCATTCAAGGCATTCTGAAGCTGCTCCCGAAACAGGTAAAAGTTGCAATGTGTGTACAATTGTCTGGCATGTCGTTCTATCATGAAGCGAGTCTCTAGTGTTTGGTGCGATGTCGTTGACACCTTGTCGATCGACACCACACCATTTTGTTGAGCGTCAACTACATGCTCAAAATGCACCCAAAACTCAACATAACTCAATGTTTGGCACATGAGCTTTCCAAACATCGAATTCTCACTCTCCGAGCCTAATGTCGTACGTAGCACCCCACCCAATGGGTGGTCCGTAAAGAATGCATGTGCCCAATCCTTTCGAGTCTCATATATGTCAGTTAACCATTGATTGTTACTGAAGACGTATGTTCCAATAATCTCAGCCCACTTGCTCTCGAACTATGTGTCCATTTCGGATGCCCACACACACAACTTCATATCATCAATGAACTCTTTGCACCCGTTCAGTTTGTGGCCAACTTTCTCGGGCAGCTTTCGCATTATGTGCCATATACAATACCTGCCTAAGTTGTAATGCAATCAGTATATTGATTAAGAAAACAAGTGGGACACACCCAACATACTGATTCCCGCGCACATATATGGTGATGTCCTCGCACATACAGGGTGGCGTCCATTTTGTAATATATTTAATGTTATTTATATGAATACCAAGATTATAATTGCCCCCCATTGTCCATCCCAAGGAATGCTAGTGATCATTCGTATTACATAGGTTGCCCATAATATTGTAACATTCCCACATAAGTATATACACAATGATTTAACTGTGTCATACAACTAATCGTACCTGTGCACAGACTCAGTGAACACTTCTGCGACCCCATCTTTGATTGCCAAATCTTGGTCGGTTACAACCGTATCCGGCTGGTGCCCTTCCATCGCATATATGAACTTTTCAAACAACCACAAAAAGACGCAGTTTTCTCATCTCTAAAGAGACCTGCCACAAATGACACTAATTTGTGATGATGGTTAATCCAGGTAAATGCAGCAACTACCATCTTGTATCTGTTTGTCTTATATATGCTTGGTATCAAACCACAATTAGTCGCCAAAAGCTGCAGAGTCACGCCTACTCTCCGAATCACACCAAAACGCATACTTCAACTACTTCTCCTCATCGACCACATATGCATAATAAAAACCGGGGTCTGTCTCCTTGTTCCTCCTTAATATATCCACAAACATCTGTGCATTTAGGTCCACCAACACAGTCTTCAGAGACCGTTGGTAATTCTTCATGTCTTGTATTGTACACGCCACATTGTCATATGACCCGACTTGTTCCTTGAATAAGTGGAAAGCTTTAGATGGCTCGACATTGGCCCTCAAAAACTTGTTCATCAGGTCATTCTGGATCCTACTCACTTTTCGCGCGGATCGTTCCAGATATCGTTTGCTTGGGCTTGTCATCTCGTGGGTATGGCCAGCATGAAACGTGATAACATCAAAACCACCCTTCTCGGATTACTTCAATGTTAGTTTCACTTCACACCCCTCCCTCGTTTCAACCCGACGTCTCTGCTTAATTTTGGGGGTGACCGGCTCACCACTATTTCCATCATCACGCTGCTCACCCTCTATTGCATCCCCGGCTGACCACGCGGGACTAGTGCCTTTTTTCATCTTTCCACCCTTGCCCCTTGCTTGCTGCACACTAACACCTTCCATATCATCCCATTTTTCCCTTTCGTCAGTGAGTGGCTACACACACTAAACCCCACACTTATAGCATATTTTTCGTAGAACGCCTTCGCCTTTGAAATGTCATCAAAATGCATATTTTCTTTTGGGATCAGGGACTCATCCTCACACACCGGGATGTACTCATCATGCACAGTGCATTCGTAGCTCAATGGAATCCGGGGGGGGGGGGAACACTACCTGACCGTCCCCTTCGGTGTGCCCCAATGTAACGCTACACAACACACACTACGAAACAAGAACATTGAAATCTTATTTAAAAAAACATTGAAATGTTATAAAAGACAATTTGCATCACATAAATGAATACCCAGTGTTTAGATAATGGACATTGTAACCGAACCAGGTTATGCTTTTTTAGAATAATAATATAAAATTCGGTGTTTATTGCACGGACATTACACCATATGATGCCACCAATGGACATCCAGTGTTTGATGCACGAACAATACACATGGACTCCCTAACTTAATAATGTGAACATCAAAACCCTATTATTTTGAAATTTATTTACTAGCTTTCAATCTTAGTATCTTACAAGGCTAGGTAGAATGTGGAAGTACAATGCATATATCCAATAATAGGCCTACTGGTTCTGTTATTACCTGGAACGATCTCCTTCCCCAACGCAAGGCCACGAATATCCAATATTATTAATTAGAATACATATGGACATCCAGTGTTTGATGCACGGACATTACACATGGACTCCCTGTTGCTAATTACATGAACATCAAACCCTATTTTTTGTGTGCAATATGATGCTTTGTTTTAGCCATTCGTTCTAATAAAATAACATGGACTCTTGGCTGTTTATGGAGAATGTAGGATAGATGTCCAATGTCTAGCATAAGATTGATGTTCAATTTACATCATCATAATCGATCTTAATGAATCCATGGGGATGTTATACGTGATTATACTGAAATTATACTTTACCTCATCTCAACTTCGTCCATGGCTAATATATGATTGATCTCCACTCCAGTGGCGGCGTCTCAGTCTGGTAGTGTATCGATGGCCTTCTCTGGCGACCAGTGATAGCGATGAGCAATGGTGGCCGACTGTTTCTCTACCAACGAACTCTCCAAGAAAGGCAGGAATTCTGTTTTTTTGGGATCTTCAATCGCGTAATCACCACATGATCTGGCAAACTATAGCAATTAGAAAAATTAGGGTGGAAGAAGTCATGTGATATGCTACCTAAATTAATCCAAAATCTGTAAAATACATCAACCCTTAGATTAAATCCAATGGTGGAGATGGGTCATGCTCACCATAAGAGCAAGCTTACATGATCCATTTTATACATACATATACATATATATATTAAAAAATTACTTAGAGGTATCCTAATTTTTGAAGAAACAATTTTTTGGTACCCTAACTTTTCAAAACTAATTTTGGGGTACCCTTACTTTTATGGTTAGAAATGACTAGGTGAATTTCTTGCGAAACTCTGATTGATTCAAATCATTTTCGTCCACAAAAACAAACGGTATTTTTGTCCACAAAAACACTTAATCAATTTTCGGCCTAAAACTCACCGGTGAATTCAAATCATTGGCCAGAAATTCACCTAATTATTTCTAATTCTAAAAGTTAGGGTACCCCAAAATTAGTTTTTAAAAGTTGGGGTACCGTAAAAACATTTTACCAAAAGTTAGGGTACCCCTAAGTAATTTTTTGTATATGTATATATATATATATATATATATATATATATATATATATATATATATATATATATATATATATATATATGGGAATGGAATAATGGATCATGTAACAATGCCCTTATGGTGAGCATGTGAGCATGACCATTCCCTACCATTGGATTTAATCTAATCTAATCTAAGGGTTGATGTATTTTATAGATGTTGATTAATTTTTGGGGATATCACGTGAGATACTAAACCCCTTAGACCTTCCATTACGCGCGCGAGATTTAGGGAGGAGAGAGAAAATAATTACTAGCAAGAACTTCAAAGAAATTCAACTGCTTCCTTGCCCTTTCGTCTCCCATCAACGGCGAAGAAGAAAAGTGGACTCGAATTCTCGCCGGTCGTCGTCAACTCGGTCGGTCGTCATCAACGTAAGTGCAGCTCGACGCCGACCTTTTTTTTTTTTAACGAAACATGCTCTGTTTTTCAAGTTCTAACTCGAAAATGTGCTTTAGGGTTAACCATGAAAGAATCGAATGTGTTGTCCGGATTAGGCGACGAAGGGAATGGTTGCCATAAAGAAATCCGAAGGTTAGTATTATGTATTCCTTTTTTGCGATTTGTTTTGGTGATTTTTGCAAAATTCGGATGTCCATGGTTGTAAAATCAGAGAACATTGGTGCTTGGATGTGTTTTCTGTTGGTATCCTTGATATCAGATAGAATTTTATGATTTTATGTGTTAATTTGATGATTTTGGTTGGATTTTCCGAGTATTTTGATTCATAGGGTTATTGGACATCAGTAGAGGATAGTAGATCGAATTGAATGTAGGTGTAGGCTTCGTTCATAAGTTGTAATGACTGGTGATTGAATTATGGGAATGATTTTGAAAAATTGGGCATAAATTATAATTCAGTCTAAAAATGGGCATATTTTGACACTGATATGTGCATTAACATGTTACTAACCAGTTGAGTGCCTGTTTAGGTCGTTAGAGGATGAAATGAGCAAGGTTCAGCATGTGACAGGAACAGTTGGAACGGTGTTGACCGAAATATCGCTGGGTGACATGATGAATATGTGTGACAACCCCAGTAGCCCCCTTCCACCACATATTTCAGGGGTTTCTGATCCTGTGAGGGAGGAAGGTGACGTTGGGTTGACCTACTCAACCCCTCAACTGGCACAATCCACACCCGTGCTACGTGACATGACGGAATGCTCTCCTGTCCCTGGTCAACAACTGAAACGGAATGCTGAACGGGATGGCGCCACTGATGTTGAATGCCCGGATCAACATGCAAGGTGAGGCTGTTTTGAAAACTATCATTTCGTTTTCGTTTCATAATTTGATGTCCTGTTAAAAGTCTCATGTGGTGTATTTGTGCTTGCATTTTTGGGGGGTGATGTGCATTTTGTGCAGTGTGGTTAGCAAGGACATGACTAGTAAGAAGTATGCCAGGAAAAAGAGGCGAACTAGTAAATGCAACCAGGAAGGGGGGTCGTCAAAGCAGAATGTTAACCCACAACCCCCCCCCACCCTCAAGGAAGGATGCTACGCACACCACGACGAAGCGATCATCAACAAAAACCACATCAAAAGGTGGGCCTAGTATTAAGAAGGGAGTAAGGATTTTCCCCACGCGGATGTCGCCAAAGGGATTTATATATCTGGTAGAGAACATGAAGGATGAGCAGAAAGCCGTTGTAGAGGATATGGGCTTCAAGGCCTTTCTTGACTTAGGACTGAGGCAAATTCCGGGTGATCTAGCTAGTTGGTTATGCGAGAAATACAACCCTTTTGCCAGTATATTAGAGATAGACCAAAACAAGCAGTTGGAGGTA
Organism: Portulaca oleracea; assembly: GCA_029582165.1. Classification (NCBI taxonomy): domain Eukaryota; kingdom Viridiplantae; phylum Streptophyta; class Magnoliopsida; order Caryophyllales; family Portulacaceae; genus Portulaca; species Portulaca oleracea. The sequence goes on from CM055872.1 coordinate 16,563,564, forward strand.
ACCCCCATGGACGTGTACATCACAATGGGGGTGCCATATGGCGACCAACAAATTGTTGAGGTCCTTGACGAGAGGGTTGCTGATGCAGAATTCAAGGCGACCCTTAGTGGGTTGCGTGCTGATTGGGGGCTGGACATAGGGACACCATTGTTGTTTGAAATGCCTGACATTGTGTTGAGATATACTGATGGCGGTGACATATTCAAGAAACACTTTATCCTGTTCTTGGTTGCCACATTCTTCCATGGCAACCAACATTGCCATTGCTCCCCTGTTTTGTCAAGAATGTCATGCATATTGAACGGGTGAAAAGCTACAATTGGTGTCAGTACACCATATATCGTCTAAATGATGCTTGCAAAATGAAACTTGCAAACCCGAGGCAAGAGATTGAGGGGTCGATCGTCTTCTTGATGGTAATATTTGTATGTGCGCGGTGTACACCTTTTTGTTGGTTCGTTTAACTGTTTTTGCATGTCAATTGCAGATGTTCTACTTTGACAGAATCGTGTGCACATCGAGACGGGAAGACCGTGGCTTCCCAACAATGTCAAAATGGAATGAAATATTGCTAAAAGAACGGATATCAGAGGAGACTAGCATGAAGGCGTTTGGTAAGGGTCGTCTTGAGCCTCCACTACAGCACCCGCTAGTTGATGCTATGCGACGTGCAAAATCCGAGGGCCCCAACAATATGCAAGGACTACAGGTGCACTTTTTTGTTTGTAAATTCTTTTTATGCATTATGGGAATGTTTTTGAAAAATTGGGCATAAATTATAATTCAGTCTAAAAATGGGCATATTTTGACACTGATATGTGCATTAACATGTTACTAACCAGTTGAGTGCCTGTTTAGGTCGTTAGAGGATGAAATGAGCAAGGTTCAAAGATGTGAGCGAATACTGGAACGGTGTTGACCGAAATATCGCTGGGTGACATGATGAATATGTGTGACAACCCCAGTAGCCCCCTTCCACCACATATTTCAGGGGTTTCTGATCCTGTGAGGGAGGAAGGTGACGTTGGGTTGACCTACTCAACCCCTCAACTGGCACAATCCACACCCGTGCTACGTGACATGACGGAATGCTCTCCTGTCCCTGGTCAACAACTGAAACGGAATGCTGAACGGGATGGCGCCACTGATGTTGAATGCCCGGATCAACATGCAAGGTGAGAATGTTAACCCAATACCCCCCCCACCCTCAAGGAAGGCTGCTACGCACACCACGACGAAGCGATCATCAACAAAAACCACATCAAAACGTGGGCCTAGTATTAAGAAGGGAGTAAGGATTTTCCCCACGCGGATGTCGCCAAAGGGATTTAGATATCTGGTAGAGAACATGAAGGATGAGCAGAAAGCCGTTGTAGAGGATATGGCCTTCAAGGCCTTTCTTGACTTAGGACTGAGGCAAATTCCGAGTGATCTAGCTAGTTGGCTATGCGAGAAATACAACCCTTTTGCCAGTATATTGGAGATAGACCAAAACAAGCAGTTGGAGGTAACCCCCATGGACGTGTACATCACAATGGGGGTGCCATATGGCGACCAACAAATTGTTGAGGTCCTTGACGGAAGGGTTCTTGATCACGAATTCAAGGCGACCCTTAGTGGGTTGCGTGCTGATTGGGGGCTGGACATAGGGACACCATTGTTGTCTGAAATGCCTGACATTGTGTTGAGATATACTGATGGCGGTGACAAATTCAAGAAACACTTTATCCTGTTCTTGGTTGCCACATTCTTCCATGGCAACCAACAATGCCATTGCTCCCCTGTTTTGTCAAGAATGTCATGCATATTGAACGGGTGAAAAGCTACAATTGTTGTCAGTACACCATAGATCGTCTAAATGATGCTTGCAAAATGAAACTTGCAAACCCAAGGCAAGAGTTTGAGGGGTCGTTCGTCTTCTTGATGGTAATATTTGTATGTGTGCGGTGTACATCATAATTATACCTTTTTGTTGGTTCGTTTAACTGTTTTTGCATGTCAATTGCAGATGTTCTACTTTGACAGAATCGTGTGCACATCGAGACGGGAAGACCGTGGCTTCCCAACAATGTCAAAATGGAATGAAATATTGCTAAAAGAACGGATATCAGAGGAAACTAGCATGAAGGCGTTTGGTAAGGGTCGTCTTGAGCCTCCACTACAGCACCCGCTAGTTGATGCTATGCGACGTGCAAAATCCGAGGGCCCCAACAATATGCATGGACTACAGGTGCACTTTTTTGTATGTAAATTCTTTTTATGCATTATGGGAATGTTTTTGAAAAATTGGGCATAAATTATAATTCAGTCTAAAAATGGGCATATTTTGACACTGATATGTGCATTAACATGTTACTAACCAGTTGAGTGCCTGTTTAGGTCGTTAGAGGATGAAATGAGCAAGGTTCAGCATGTGACAGGAACAGTTGGAACGGTGTTGACCGAAATATCGCTGGGTGACATGATGAATATGTGTGACAACCCCAGTAGCCCCCTTCCACCACATATTTCAGGGGTTTCGATCCGCGAGGGAGGAAGGTGACGTTGGGTTGACCTACTCAACCCCTCAACTGGCACAATCCACACCCGTGCTACGTGACATGACGGAATGCTCTCCTGTCCCTGGTCAACAACTGAAACGGAATGCTGAACGGGATGGCGCCACTGATGTTGAATGCCCGGATCAACATGCAAGGTGAGAATGTTTTGAAAACTATCATTTCGTTTTCGTTTCATAATTTGATGTCCTGTTAAAAGTCTCATGTGGTGTATTTGTGCTTGCATTTTTGGGGGGTGATGTGCATTTTGTGCAGTGTGGTTAGCAAGGACACGACTAGTAAGAAGTATGCCAGGAAAAAGAGGCGAACTAGTAAATGCAACCAGGAAGGGGGGTCGTCAAAGCAGAATGTTAACCCAATACCCCCCACCCTCAAGGAAGGCTGCTACGCACACCACGACGAAGCGATCATCAACAAAAACCACATCAAAAGGTGGGCCTAGTATTAAGAAGGGAGTAAGGATTTTCCCCACGCGGATGTCGCCAAAGGGATTTAGATATCTGGTAGAGAACATGAAGGATGAGCAGAAAGCCGTTGTAGAGGATATGGCCTTCAAGGCCTTTCTTGACTTAGGACTGAGGCAAATTCCGGGTGATCTAGCTAGTTGGCTATGCGAGAAATACAACCCTTTTGCCAGTATATTGGAGATAGACCAAAACAAGCAGTTGGAGGTAACCCCCATGGACGTGTACATCACAATGGGGGTGCCATATGGCGACCAACAAATTGTTGAGGTCCTTGACGAGAGGGTTGCTGATGCAGAATTCAAGGCGACCCTTAGTGGGTTGCGTGCTGATTGGGGGCTGGACATAGGGACACCATTGTTGTCTGAAATGCCTGACATTGTGTTGAGATATACTGATGGCGGTGACAAATTCAAGAAACACTTTATCCTGTTCTTGGTTGCCACATTCTTCCATGGCAACCAACAATGCCATTGCTCCCCTGTTTTGTCAAGAATGTCATGCATATTGAACGGGTGAAAAGCTACAATTGGTGTCAGTACACCATAGATCGTCTAAATGATGCTTGCAAAATGAAACTTGCAAACTCGAGGCAAGAGTTTGAGGGGTCGTTCGTCTTCTTGATGGTAATATTTGTATGTGTGCGGTGTACATCATAATTATACCTTTTTGTTGGTTCGTTTAACTGTTTTTGCATGTCAATTGCAGATGTTCTACTTTGACAGAATCGTGTGCACATCGAGACGGGAAGACCGTGGCTTCCCAACAATGTCAAAATGGAATGAAATATTGCTAAAAGAACGGATATCAGAGGAGACTAGCATGAAGGCGTTTGGTAAGGGTCGTCTTGAGCCTCCACTACAGCACCCACTAGTTGATGCTATGCGACGTGCAAAATCCGAGGGCCCCAACAATATGCAAGGACTACAGGTGTACTTTTTTGTCTGTAAATTCTTTTTATGCATTATGGGAATGTTTTTGAAAAATTGGGCATAAATTATAATTCAGTCTAAAAATGGGCATATTTTGACACTGATATGTGCATTAACATGTTACTAACCAGTTGAGTGCCTGTTTAGGTCGTTAGAGGATGAAATGAGCAAGGTTCAGCATGTGACAGGAACAGTTGGAACGGTGTTGACCGAAATATCGCTGGGTGACATGATGAATATGTGTGACAACCCCAGTAGCCCCCTTCCACCACATATTTCAGGGGTTTCTGATCCTGTGAGGGAGGAAGGTGACGTTGGGTTGACCTACTCAACCCCTCAACTGGCACAATCCACACCCGTGCTACGTGACATGACGGAATGCTCTCGTCCTCGTCAACAATCAAACTAAGCGGAATGCTGAACGGGATGGCGCCACTGATGTTGAATGCCCGGATCAACATGCAAGGTGAGAATGTTTTGAAAACTATCATTTCGTTTTCGTTTCATAATTTGATGTCCTGTTAAAAGTCTCATGTGGTGTATTTGTGCTTGCATTTTTGGGGGGTGATGTGCATTTTGTGCAGTGTGGTTAGCAAGGACACGACTAGTAAGAAGTATGCCAGGAAAAAGAGGCGAACTAGTAAATGCAACCAGAAAGGGGGGTCGTCAAAGCAGAATGTTAACCCAATACCCCCCCCCCACCCTCAAGGAAGGCTGCTACGCACACCACGACGAAGCGATCATCAACAAAAACCACATCAAAAGGTGGGCCTAGTATTAAGAAGGGAGTAAGGATTTTCCCCACGCGGATGTCGCCAAAGGGATTTAGATATCTGGTAGAGAACATGAAGGATGAGCAGAAAGCCGTTGTAGAGGATATGGCCTTCAAGGCCTTTCTTGACTTAGGACTGAGGCAAATTCCGGGTGATCTAGCTAGTTGGCTATGCGAGAAATACAACCCTTTTGCCATTATATTGGAGATAGACCAAAACAAGCAGTTGGAGGTAACCCCCATGGACGTGTACATCACAATGGGGGTGCCATATGGCGACCAACAAATTGTTGAGGTCCTTGACGAAGGGTTCTTGATCACGAGAATTCAAAGGCGACCCTTAGTGGGTTGCGTCTTTGATTGAAATTTGGACATAGGGACACCATTGTTGTCTGAAATGCCTGACATTGTGTTGAGATATACTGATGGCGGTGACAAATTCAAGAAACACTTTATCTTGTTCTTGGTTGCCACATTCTTCCATGGCAACCAACAATGCCATTGCTCCCCTGTTTTGTCAAGAATGTCATGCATATTGAACGGGTGAAAAGCTGCAATTGGTGTTAGTACACCATAGATCGTCTAAATGATTCTTGCAAAATGAAACTTGCAAACCCGAGGCAAGAGTTTGAGGGGTCGATCGTCTTCTTGATGGTAATATTTGTATGTGTGCGGTGTACATCATAATTATACCTTTTTGTTGGTTCGTTTAACTGTTTTTGCATGTCAATTGCAGATGTTCTACTTTGACAGAATCGTGTGCACATCGAGACGGGAAGACCGTGGCTTCCCAACAATGTCAAAATGGAATGAAATATTGCTAAAAGAACGGATATCAGAGGAGACTAGCATGAAGGCGTTTGGTAAGGGTCGTCTTGAGCCTCCACTACAGCACCCGCTAGTTGATGCTATGCGACGTGCAAAATCCGAGGGCCCCAACAATATGCATGGACTACAGGTGCACTTTTTTGTATGTAAATTCTTTGTATGCATTAATGTTTGATGATTAAGGTCTGATGTCCTCTTGTAATACATGTGATGTCCATATCAATGATTGTTGATGTCCAGTCCATTCCATGATTGTAATTCTTAATGTGTACCAGACTGTTGTTGTCCATATCAGCGTTATGTGATGTCCATAATAGCATTGGTTGACTTGGGTTCCAATTCATTGTTGTTGTCCATTATATTTCATGAGTATATTTTGTTTTGTGGAAGGTTGTGTGATGTCCATAACATTAATGGTTGTTGTCCATTCAATTTCATTTAATGGTTTTTGTGTGATAATTTGTTATGTCCATATTAGTAATTGTTGTTGTCCATTCCATTTCATGAATAATTTTTTAAGTTCATATCACAAAATGTTGCTGTCTTATTCCATTTCAAGATTCTAATTTTTGATGTCCTTATCACGAATTGTGTGCTGACCATTTGCATTTCTTTAATGTCCGTAACAGTAATGGTTTTTGTCCATGTCATTAATTTTAGATGTCCATATGTTTTGTAGGGTGACCTAGATGGGTTACAAGTACGCATCAAAGTTATGGTTGATGCAAGGGTATCTTTGTCCCAATATTTTGCATTTATATCTAAGAAATACAATGGGACAGCCACCATAAATGAGGTGCGAGAAATGGTGTCTAAGGCGTGTGGTGAGATGTTGCCTGATGGAGAGCAGCCGGTGCCAAATGCATCGAACAGGGGTCCACCTGTCGCCACTGACTGTCCCGTTGGTCCAGAAGTATCGGACAGGAGTCCATTGACATCGCAGGATGATGAGTGGTGGATCAGACCATCCATGGATGCATTTTATGACATGGTTGACAGGGTGTCCAACAGGCAATTTGAACGTGACATGACAATGCCAAACTGGACACTGATACCAGAGATGACCGCACTGACACCTGCCCCAAGGCCTGCAACAGATGCACATACCAACCAGCCAACACCTCCCCCTCCTCCTCCACATGGCAAAACCCCCATGCCCAGGGGAAAAACCATAGTACGATGTGGACCAAGGACGAAACGTCCAATGTACCCTTCTTCTGTACCCCCCCCACCATCACATCAAAGTATAGATACATCAATTAATGAGGATAACCTGCGGGGGAAAAAGGTGCTCGAGACGCACATTGCAATGATGTACGTCGGGGGGGGGGGGGCGCAGTCGAATGCAGGTGGTGCCGCCCAACGACGGAATCCCTAGAGAGCAAAGAAGAAGTTGCCGAAGAATTTTTGATCACCGTATAATGTTTGGGTGACGAGTATGGATGCCAACAAGAAAATGAAGGAGAAGATAATATGCAATTATGTTTTCCTTTCACCCGCAGATGCTAAGGGACTTCGCCCCGTGTAAGTGAATAGAACAATGAGTTATATTTAGGTCCATATGTCAATTAACAAATAATATGCAATTATGCTTTGACATCTCACAAGTGATGTACTTTGCAGGGAACAACTATATGTTTCTGACAGTGTCATTGCAATGAGGTCGCAGATTGACTCGTTAACCCCAGGGGCACCCGTTCAAGTAAAAAACCAACATACTTGATGTCCATTTTTTGATTGGGCATTTTGTATTATTACTAACATGTCATTTATGCAACATAGGTGAACGTGGTCAATGTTTTCACCTCCATTCTCAACGACTATGAGCTAAAACGAGGCTCGGGTACACCAAGTAGATTCTTCATACAACAAGAAGCCGTTGTAAGTGCCCCCCTGACCCATTCTTCATATCAAGTGATGACTGGAGTAACACCAAACTTTTTTGCATTTTGTCCATATGTAGGAGAAAATATGTGACCAGAACGATTACAAGTCAACAACCGAAGAGAAGCGATTTGATGCATTCTTCACAGTGGCATCTCGGGAGCTTGTACGATGCTCATGGATTGACATTAAGAAAGTCGACATGGTAATAATTCTAAGTTTATAGTAACTTTTTTATTTGATGCCCATAATGATTGTTTTTTATGACTACCATTACTACTATATTTACATACACATATAAAGTGTAAATCCACTAGTATATTCATGTGATTCCCATAAGAAAATGAGTTCTCTTTGAAAATTAATTAAGGTAGAGTTCTTCTTGGATAAAATTTATGCGGCGCTTTTCCTTTCCGACTTATTGTTAAGACACTAATGTGGCTTGTGTTGTGATGTTCATTTTGAGTATATCTGATGTCCAATACAACTTTAGCTAATGCCCACTTCCATCATGTATTAGATTATGGTGCCGTTGCATTTCAATGGCCACTTCTTTGTGCTTTGCCTGGACATGCGGAAGAAGAACAATGAGTTTGTTTACATTATAGATAGCAGGAAGAACAGCCGGGGACAGATATTTTCACGCAAGCAAGCCTACGGGCCTGTCTCAGATGAAGTTGTATGTATTAATTTGATCTATATTTTTACTTGTAGACTAACTTTATCCTCAACATTAATGTTAAACATTTCGTGACCACAGTCAAACTGCATATCACGGTTGCAAAATGCAATGGGATGCCCGTGGTTCGAGATCATCACCGAGGTTAAACGGGAATACTTGAAGATGCATTGGAGGTCATCAACAAATGAGTTTGATAGTGGTATATACTGCATGCGTCATATGGAGACCTTCTTTGGTCCTGATAAATGGGAATGTGGGCTACAGGAGGATGATGTGAGTATTTGTTATCTTCAATTGCATATATTTTCATTCTTTCTATCACCATTATCCTAGTTATCACCACCGATAATATGTTTTGCAGTCAGAGGGGCTCTTGGCATTGAGAAGACATTATTGTCATGACATCGTCACGTACGAAGGCAATCAAGTAAGGGAACAAGTGATGAAGAAGGCAATGTATTGCCATAAGCACGGGCGCCTCCACCCGGACGTGAGCCTAGGATGACTTCAAGCATTAGTGGGATTTTTTGTCTCAAAACAGTTGCATGTATGCACTTTTTTTTTGGTAATTGATTGTAATGGAGGCATTTTGGGTTTTTTTTGTCTCAAAATAGTGGCATGTATGCACACTTTTTTTTTTTTTTGGGAATTACTTGTAATGGAGGAATTTTGAGATTTTTTTTGTCTCAAAATAGTGGTATGTATGCACACTTTTGGTTGACCATTTTTAGTAACTGTGTGATGACCATTACCAACTACATTGATGACCATTTTGTAATTTTTGGCTTTTGTGACTGCAAATATATATATATATATATATATATATATATATATATATATATATATATATATATATATATATATATATATATATACACACACACACATATATATATACTTTTTTATTTCTGAAAAGTATGAATACGAAAAAAAAGGAAATACTGATTAATATGGACATTAGACTTAATTATTATGGACATCAGACATGACTAATATGGACACTAAAAGTTATGGCATGTATAAATCCAAAAACGTGCCTCATTCTTTTTTATATAAATGACAATGTACATCAAATATAATTGATATGGACACCAATATTGAGATATGGACATCAAATGTTACTACTAACAAACAATGACAAAAAGGTGCATTATACATACGTAACGAAATGGACATCATACACTACTGATATGAACATTGTAAATGGACAGTATCAAATACCTGATGGACATCAGACATATATATGAATGGACATGAACTATATTCATGAAAAATAGACATCAAAATATTACTACTAAGCAATGACAATGCACATTATACACATGCCCATCATTAAATGCATTGATGTCCAATCCATTGAATATTGATGACCATTTCATTGTTTTTATTTCATGTGTAAAACAAAAAGTCTATATATTGTGCTTCTCATTCAATTCCTTCTCCTCCCCACATAAACACAGGTAATTGGAATGAAGTGACTAATCCGAATTGCATTCCCATCACCAAATACATTGACATCCATTCAATTGAATGTTGATGACCGCTAATAATAGCTTTGTTGCAACCGAATTATCAAAAAACAAATGTCTTTATTTAAAACAAACAACCAAAGTCGCAGTTTGTAAAATGAAGTATTCAAACAATGTGCCCCGACCGACCGACCAAAGTTTGTGTGCCCAAACAACCAACCAAAATCTCGAAACAAATGTATTCAAACGAAAAAAAAACAACAAAAAAAAGTAAAATTCAGTGGTAACGCCCAGGGCAGTTTCTGCTGTCATGCGTTGCTATTGCATCGCAACACTTGCATCGTCGAGCGCGTGCTTTCTGTTCAACCGCAATCTTAGCGGGGGTCCTTGTTCGTTTTGCCCTCCCTTTTGTTGCAGAAACTGGAGGCGGATGTACAGTCGCTTCTTTCGGAACAGGTGCCCTGAAATATGTCTCAAAATCTGATGACACATTATTTGATGCCTCACCGATACTCATTGCCTCCAGTTTTTTAATAAGGATGTCTGAGCTTTCCACAATATCTTCCAGCATTGCCTCGTCACAGTCAGCTATGTCCATACACCTGTAGGACCTGCTCCATGCATCAAATGTTAGTCGTTTCTTCCGTGTTGACTTGTCCCATCCATCCTTTATGTACTTGTCGACCGGAAATCGTAGTTGCTTTGATGCCTTCTTTGTCCATCGACCAACAATTAAGCTGGATGGTACCTCATCCAAATGCTTTATAACGAGCAAAACATGCGCCCACGGAATCTCTTGTAAGTTGAAGAACGGACAACTACAAGTTACATCGTTTGTCATCGTGTTGTGCACGACATGCCTGTCAACCCTGCTGCCCATATTCATGATTGTATACGTGCAGTCATGTTCAACCGTCCCCATCCCGACAATGCGACAGTCATTCAAGGCATTCTGAAGCTGCTCCTGAAACAGGTAAAAGTTGCAATGTGTGTACAATTGTCTGGCATGTCGTTCTAGGCGAGTCTCTAGTGTAGGATGCGATGTCGTTGACACCTTGTCAATTGACACCACACGATTTCGTTGAGCGTCAACTGCATGCTCAAAACGCACCCAAAACTCAACATAACTCAATGTTTGGCACATGAGCTTCCCAAACATCGAATTTTCACTCTCCGAGCCTAATGTTGTACGTAGCACCCCACCCAATGGGTGGTCCGTGAAGAATGCATGTGCCCAATCCTTTCTAATCTCATATATGTCAGCTAACCATTGATTGTTACTCAAGCCGTATTTTTCAATAATCTCAGCCCACTTGCTCTCGAGCTGCGTGTCTGTTTCAGATGCCCACACACACAACTTCATATCATCAATGAACTTTTTGCACCCATTCAATTTGTTGCCAACTTTCTCGGGCAGCTTTCGCATTATGTGCCATATACAATACCTGCCCATTTTTAATGCAATCAGTATATTGATTTAGAAAACAAGTGGGAACACCCAACATACTGATGCCCGCACACATATATGCTGATGTCCTCACACATACAAGCTGAAGTCCATTTTGTAATATATTTAATGTTATTTATATGAGTACAAAGATTATAATTGCCTCCCATAATATTGTAACATTCACACATAAGTATATACACAATGATTTAACTGTGTCACACAACAAATCGTACCTGTGCACAGACTCAGTGAACACTTCCGCAACCCCATCTTTGATTGCCAAATCTTGGTCGGTTACAACCGTATCCGGCTGATGCCCTTCCATCGCATCTATGAACTTTTCAAACAACCACACAAAAGACGGAGTTTTCTCATCTCTAAGGAGACCTGCCCCAAATGACACTAATTTGCGATGATGGTTGATCCCGGTAAATGCAGCAAATATCATCTTGTATTTATTTTCCTTATGCTTGGTATCAAACGACAATAAGTCGCCAAAAGCTGCATAGTCACGCCTACTCTCCTAATCACACCAAAACACATGTCATCAAAATGCATTTTGTCTTTTGGGACCAGTGATTCATCCTCACACACCGGGATGTACTCATCATGCACAGTGTGTTGGTAGCCCAATGGAATCGGGGGAGGCAACACTACCTCACCGTCCCCTTCGGCGTGCCCCAATGTAATGCTGCATGTTGGATAGGGATTTGTTAGACCTCGGTAATATCGCTCTTCCACAGGGAGCTAGGGGCCTTCACAGCAATTACTTGACTCTAGGTAGGGTTTAGGATCAAGAAAGGATGATAGATTTTTGGGGTAAAAACAGCACAAACACACTAGGTTCGGTCAAAAAGGTGAGACAATGGGTGTCGGGAGACATTCGGGATGCAAACGGGGATAAGGAAATGGGTTTCGCAATAAGAGAGTAACGAGAAGGGGAAAACAAATGGTAACTCCGTTGAAAAATACCCATCGGGCTTCCTCTTTCAAGGATAGTCCGGATTAACTTCCCCAAAATCCATAGACAGACCCGAGGAAGTTGATGAAACGGAATTTCCTAGTTAGTTTCTATTCGCTTTCGCGAACTAGAACACTAACTATCCCAATTCCTACCTTCCAACAAGCATTGGATGTATTCGGGATGCTTTCGCACCCAGATACATCCCACTTGAGGGAAGGATAGGGTTGGGAAGTTGATTTCCTAACTAGTTACTAACTAAAATTGCTTACCCAAACCTAATCACCCATTCACACCCTTAATATCTCCCTAACCCATTAGGGTTCTAGCCACTAAACATCCAAACTATCATGATACTAACATCTACAACATTAATCATGCTTAAAAAGATAAACAAGATAACAACAAACAATCAACAAAATCAACAAAATCAATATTCACAACAATAGCAAAAACAGAGATTAATAGATAAACTATGAACTAAAAGAGAGAAAGGTTAAGAAATGCTGATTGATTGATGACAAAGAGGCAAAAACTTTGAATAATAAATGCTCCAATGCTCCAAATATGATAATAATCTTCAAACTTGAAATAAAACTTGAGAGAATCCTATACAAGAATCAATAAACTCAGCAAAGATCTTCACTAGCTCTCTAATCCAAAGATTAAAATGTTATAAAAGAAGGCTAAAGTATCATAAAAGCTAGGTAAAAGCTAATTAAAGATTCTCCTCAGCGAAAATGACTTAAAACAAAATATATTAACTCAGGTTGTTACTCAAAACTCATCATTTAACGCTACAGACAAAACGTGTCCCGCAGGGGACGGTGGGCACGGTCACGGTGACTGTGGCCACGGTCCTGCGTAAGGCAGGAAATTTTTCATCTTCCCTTCGCAGTACCGTGGGCACGGTACCCAGGCACCGTGGGCACGATGTAGGCGATTTAGGGTTGACAACTTTTCGCTCCTGCGCACCATCGTGGCTACGACCATGGGAGACCGTGGCCACGGTCTTGTTCGGCCAGCTGCTTCCTGGGGCAGGACAAGGATCTCACCGTGGCTACGGTCAAGGTGACCGTGACCACGGTACATCTCGGGTTGCAATGTCTCCTTCCTCAGGCATTGGCTCAATTACACCGTGGCTATGGTCAAGGTGACCATGGCCACGGTCTATCTCGGCCACAGTTTTCTTCAGGGCGTAGCGCCCGCTACGAAGCTGGTGGCAGTGGTTACCCTTCGGTGCTCTTCGACCCAATACTTGTGTTTCCGCGCTTCCCACATGCTCAACCCTCCCGTCTCCGCTGCCTTCGACACGACCAGGGCTCGGGGAATCTTAGGGAATCTCGGGATTCCCAAGATTGGTGCAAAAAATAGCCCATTTAGCATCGTTTTGAGTAAAACCTTCGGAAACTACAAAAAATAACAAAAACGCATTAAAATTTATTAAAACAAGTTACGAAACAAGTCAAAAGCCTAAGGATTTAGGTGGTATTTAGATGCGAAATCGGGTCTAAACACCCCCACACTTAAACCTTTGCTCGTCCCGAGCAAAACAAACCAAAAACTAACTAACACTAACTCCTCTCTCGTGAGAGATAAACGGGTGCATTTAGCGTATGCACCAAGCCCTTTGACCCCCCGGCAGCCCGGGTGGACGAGATGGACTCGTGAGGGTTTGTAGCGGCTGTACCCACAAAAGCCAAAGAAAAAGGGGAGAGGGAAAGTGAAAACAAAACCGAAGAAAACAAAATGAAGGAAAAATAGAGGCTTTGATTTACAAGATCTCGCAATCCAAACAAAGAAAACGTGATTAAACCTCCCAAAGTAACCTTTAAGAGCAACTCACAACACCAAACTCAGATAAAGGTCGATCTTGAAGATTTTTCAACTCCCTTCACCTTGTACCAAGCGAAACCCCACAAGAAAAGGGTTTAACGGGAACCAAAAGACTCTAAAAACTCGTGTCCGAATTTGAAAACAACGAAACAACCAAGAGCAGCGTTTCCCTCCCTTGCATTTGAACACCCTTGGCTTGGTGAGGGCCGTAGGTGATGCAAGGGGAGGCCCTACTCTTTTAAGAAGCAAAAACTTTTTCTTTTCTTTCTTTTTGAGTTGGAAATACCAACGAAATTTGCTTTCCTTTTTCTCTTTTTTTTCTTTTTGGTTTTTAAATGTCGGTATTAGCCTTACTTTCGGGAATTGGACGGCCCATATAAGGGGTATACCCTCCCAACACGGTCTTTTCCATACGCCTCTCCGTCGCAAAGCGATATGGGAGGAGGGTTAAGGGGTATCCATGCCGTACAACGAATACCGGACCCGTGTAGGTTGGCTAAGTGTGGGTGGTTAATGTCTACAGCGACACGCTCCACTTATTCAGGTTATTGTATCTTAGGAAAGCTTTTCTTTCTTTTCTTTTCTTTTTGCACTTTTTTTTTTGCTTTTGCTAAACGAGAAACAAAACAAACCCGGACACAAGCTCCTAGGACCTTCCGGTTCCAACGAAAACAGAAAGGAACGGGGGTCTCACTAGATACTTAATGAAGGGAGTCTATTAAGGGTAAGTCTCGACTAGAACCCGAATTAGGGTCGAAAATGCTCCAACCGGTTACTTTTAAAGAAGTTTAAGAACGGCTTCTCAACTTCGATAACGAGATCTAGAAAACAAAACCAAACAAAGACAAAATGAAAAGAAAAATGAAAACGTTTTCACTCCCTTTTTTCTCCTTTTTCACACAAAAAAATTTCAAATTTTAGCAAAAACTAGGAAAACAAGGAACAAAAAGACTAGGTGATCTACCCTTGAAGCAGAATATCTCCTCCTCCCCCTCCCCCCACACTTAAAACTCCACAATGTCCTCATTGTGGGAAGGTGTCACATGAAAAAGGGTAGAGAACCTACAAAAACAACTAGCAAGAAGAAATGGCGGCGACCCCAGCCCACACGGCTCCAACAGCAATTTAAATCCCAACACAGACATTCAAAGGGGTTCGCCACCCAAAAGAAAACCAAGCATGCAACGGAACATAATAGTACTTCACGTAAAAAGAGTAAGGTGGAAAGATATTACCTCAAGCTCTTCATAAGCATTAAAACAGCGATCCAGATTCGTCGTTCGAGTGAATCAAAACAATGTTAGAGTAAAAGACGACTTACAAACGGTAGAATTCGCATGCGAGACCAAAAACAAAAGAAAGGAAAAACTAACTTAAAAGATTATGAAAAGAAACTAAAAAGACGAAAAACAAAACTATTTACAATATATACGTTGCCAATGACTTACCTTATCCCCGAATCTCACTCATTGAGGCGGGAAATAAGGGTGAAACATCATACATACCAACCGAAATAAACAATTCAGTGCATTCATCACAATCAAAAGTCGTTTACAAACCTCCATGACCAAAATAAAAACGAAGCAAGTGTAAACAAACTTCTCGGCCTGCAAAAATAACCATCGAACAACCAAAAGACAACCCGTCAACACATGAAAAACCAAAAACACAAGGCAAACCCGAGCATCCTAACCAAACAACCCCAAAATATGCTCAAAACATACCAAAAGAAACCGGGACACCAACACATCAAAACCAGCAGACATCGCATCCAAACCCCGAAGAAGCACCCCCCACACTTATACGTCACAAGATAAAGTAAATAAAAGCAATGATAAAGTTCGGGTGGGGGGTGAATGCTTACAAACGGTCCTCAAGCGGACCCTCCCGGAGGATGACGGGGTTGGAGTTACGACTAGATGCTAGCGAGCATCTCCTGTTGGGTCTCAATCAACCCTTGTAAGTTTTCAATCAACGTCTGCTGGTTTTGGATGAGCTCCCGTTGTTCTTGAAATTCATCACGAAGCTCTTGGAGTTGCTCGCTGATACGTTCAAGAGCGGTGTTCCGCACTTGACTCGGCTCGACTTCTTCCCCTTGTGCTTGTTCACCCTCTTCTTCTTCATCCTCTTCTTCCTCTGCCTCAGCTTCTTCTTCACCTTCCTCCTCGGGCTCCCCGGGACCTCCCACTGCAAAACGATCCCTATAAGGTTGGCCACACGACCAATTGCGTTGGTAGGTGACATCTAGACGTTTCTCGGCATTGTCGTCACCCAAATGACTGACGACGCTGTGCGGCTCGTTCCCCTGATGGTAGAATGTTCGTGTCTTGTTTTTCTCCAAGAATTCCATCTTTCGAAGGCGAACACCGTCGATAGGATCGGGGAAAAACCGGCGAGTCCACTTGTTGAGGTAAGACTCGAACCCTTGTTTCCGTAGAAGATGGGTGACGATGTGACCCATGCCAATGGTCATGTTCCGGGTTTCGAGGCTTATTTCCCGGAGACAATGGAGGATGCAGGAGCCGGTGTTGACTCGGCGACCGTTAATGGCGTTGTAGAGGGTGAAGAGGTCGTCTTTCCGGATGCTTGATCGCCCGGCATCACGGCCGAAAACAGAGTTTGAGATGATGCGGTGGAAGATACGGACGCTGAGGTTACAAAAATCCAGGGCATTGGAGTTGCTTGGGCAATAGTATTGTGCTCGTTGGGTTCGAACCTTGGGATAGCGCCTCCTCCAGCAAGTGAGATCTCGCATAGCCGTTTGTTCATCAAAGTTAACACTCTCGCCATAGAAGATACCATCCTCGGGAAGGCCTAACGCATTGCGAAGGTCCTTAACCGTGCATTGGACCTCCTTTTTGTGCACGATGTACGAGAAAGAGGCGTTGGATGTGCTGTCTTCCTGTACAACCAGAGAGCTAAGGAACTCGAGCACCGGTTGTTCGATGATTGGTTCATTGATGGTGGCGAAGACCTCCCAACCCATGGTTTTGATGAGGAAATCCATGCTCGGTTTACAAAATATATCCTTTGCAGTCTCTTCATGATAGAGGTCCGGAGCACAAATTTTCCGCTTCTTGAGCCTCTCATACCACGCCTTGTGCATCTCGTCCCGGAAATTGACTTTGACCTTCGGGTCACATTGAATAACATAGGCACGTTGACCCTTGTACCGGGTTTTGTCGGGCTCAGCGAAAGTAGACGGGGCAGCGGTCGGTTCAGGCTCGGCCCGGGCACGTTTAGCTCGCCCCATTGAAGGCAACTGAAAACAAACAACCACCACACGAAACACAACAGCAACACTATCCCAAAATCCCGAGCAATCACGGAATCCCGACCAAGAAGTTCACCAATAACACTCCCAACTTCAGAAATAGCCACGAAAAATTCAACACCAACTCAACCAAATTCGTCCAACAAAACCCACAAGCAATTCGCACAAAAATTCAACCCAAAAGCAAGCAAATCGAATGTTTATGCACCAATAAACCAAGGAATACCTGGATTGAAGACTTATAAGAGCTTCCTTAACCAATTCGAGCCTCAACAAGCACAAAGACCCCGAGAATTTGCTTCAAGAGCGCCGAAAATGCGAACAACAGCAGCTAGGCGCAGGTAGGGCAAAAATCAATGAAGAATTTGGAGAGAAAAGGAGGTTTTTGTGACGAATTTGGGAAAGTTTTGCAAGGATTTAGGGTTTCAGGGTTGGGGGAGAATTTTCGAGTGTGAGAGAATGGAGGGAAATGGAAGAGAAATGAGGGAAAATGAGAATTAACCCCCCGATAAAGTTCGCAGATTTCGACTCAACGTGGCCACGGTCGATTTGACCATGGGCACGGTGTGGCTCGGGTTGCGGAAAAAGATGGAAAAAATGCAGGGTAGTCACCGTGGATACGGTAACATCCACCATGGTCACGGTGATCTTCGGGTAGAAATTTTCCAAGACTTGCTGCGATGAGACCGTGGCTGCGGTGAAACTCACCGTGGTCACGGTAACCTTCGGCTTGAGGAAACTGGGGACGCTTTGCATAATCTGACCGTGGCCACGGTCCAGCTGGCCGTAGGCACGGTCCCTTTCGGCCTAGCTATTGTACCTACAGGGCTCAAACCTTGGAAAAAACACGTTAAGTCCTAAATCTACCCTCTTATCATCCACTCCATTTTCTTCCTCATTCAATTTGTTATTCAAGGGTACTTTCCCATCACTCAAAAATCACATTCAAATCCCGAGCCTCATAGAACTTCTCTTTATATTCTTTTACGCTCTCGAATGTTTTTCTTCTTTTCAATCTTTTCCATTTTTTTCAGTTTTTTCTAATTTTTCTCTTTTCTCTTTCTTTTTCTTTAATTTTTCAATAAACACTAAGGAAATTGAAAATGCTAAAACAAGGGAAATAAAATGGAAGAAAATGAAAGAAAACACTAAAAGAAGGGGAAGTAAGTCATACCTCTCCCGAGTGCTTGTTTTTGTAGGTCCTAGCTCAACCTTTCCCAATGCTTTTCAATCCTCAAAATTCGCGAGATACACCACAACTGTCCCGGCATACTTCTCGCCCATGATGTACGATTTAAGCTTCGATGAGTTTGCTTTGAAATACTTTCCTTGTGCATCCTTCAATTCTACAACTCCGGCAGGGAGAATTTTCACAATTTCGAATGGACCGGACCATCGTGATCTCAATTTCCCGGAGAATAGCTTTAGCCTCGAGTTGAAGATGAGAACCCTATCGTCTACCACAAACTCACGTCGGTTCAACCTCTTGTCATGCCATGTTTTGGTTCTTTCTTTGTAGATCTTGTTTTTCTCATAAGCATGACGCCTCAACTCCTCAAGTTCTTCTAGTTGAAATAACCGACTACTTCTGGCCACCTTAAGATCGAGGTTCAACTTCTTGATTGCCCACATGGTTTTATGCTCAAGCTCCACGAGAAAGTGGCACGCCTTCCCGTAGACAAGATGGTAGGGAGTAGTACCGATCGGAGTCTTGTAGGCGGTGCGGTATGCCCAGAAAACTTCATCCAACTTTTCTGCCCAATCTCTTTGATGGCACAGTTTGAGATTTCCACTTGACCTTGTGTTTGTGGATGATAACAGAGTCCCTTCTTATGATTGATGTCGTACTTTGCCAAAAGAGACTCGAACTTTTCCTCAATGAAGTGGGAACCGTTGTCACTAATGATGACCCTTGGAATGTCGAATCTTGGAAATAGGGTCTTTTTCAAGAATCTCGAAACAGACTTCCCATCGCACCGCACGCACGGTATGGCTTCGACCCACTTTGAGACATAATCCACCGCCACTAGGATGTATTGGAAACCTCTTGATGACGGGAAAGGTCCCATGAAGTCTAACCCCGACACATCGAAGACTTCAACTTCAAGAATATAATTCAACGGTGCTTCATTTTTCTGGGAGATGTTTCCGGATCTTTGACATCTATTACATTGCTTGACATGCAAATGGGCGTCACGAAAAAGAGTTGGCCACCAATACCCGGCTTGTAGAACCCTCGCCGCCGTCTTTTGGGAACCACCGTGAACTCCCACCGGAAACTCTTGACAATGAGTCAAAACGGATTGCACTTCACTCTCGGGAATACATCTCCAGTACATCCCGTCATTGCAAAGCCGGAAAAGAAAGAGGATCATCCCAATAATAATGCTTCATGTCGTGGAGAAATTTTTTCTTTTGGTGATGGTTCAAGTGTTGGGGAATCACTTCGCTTGCCAAATAATTCACAATATCTGCATACCAAGGATGAGAGTTAATCGCCAAAAGTCGCTCGTCCGAGAAAGCATCAACAATCGGTTGGGTGTCTTCGAAGTCGACAAAAATCCTCGAGAGGTGATCGGCCACGACATTCTTCGTGCCCGCCTTATCGCGGATTTCCAAATCGAATTCTTGCATGAGCAAGACCCACCGTATTAGCCTCGGCTTTGTCTCCTTCCTTCCCATCAAGTATTTGATAGCGGCATGATCCGTGTAGACTACTACCTTCGAGAGCATAAGGTACTGCCGGAATTTGTTGAGCGCAAAAACGATCGCCAAAAGTTCCTTTTCCGTGGTGGTGTAGTTTTTTTGGGCACTATCAAGCGCATGGCTTGCGTAATAGATATCTCTCGGCTTCTTGTCCACTGTTTGGGTCAAACATGCCCCCACGGCAAAGTCACTTGCGTCGGCCATAATCTCAAATGGTAGTGTCCAGTCCAGAGGTTGAACTACCAGAGCAAAAATCGAAGCCTGCTTCAATCTGTAAAACGACTCAAGACACTCATCAGTAAAAATGAAAGGAGCATCTTTGCATAAGAGGTCGGTTAGAGGTCGAGCGATTTTCGAAAAGTCCTTGTGAGCCGTGATAGAAGCCGGCATGGCGAAGCTACGCACCTTATGGCCAGGGGTGGTAGGCGCTCTATGACCTCAACCTTCGCCTTATCCACCTCGATGCCCTTTGAAGAAATTAAGTGACCCAAAACAAAACCTTGTTCCACCATAAAGTGGAATTTCTCCTAGTTGAGCACTAGATCCACTTCTTCACAACGAGTTAATACTTTTTCCAGGTTTAGCAAACAGCCATCAAAAGAATTACCGTACACAGAAAAGTCATCCATAAAAACCTCTATGCATTTCTCAATGAAATCGCTAAAAATAGCCATCATACAACGTTGAAAAGTCCCAGGGGCATTACATAAACCAAATGGCATGCGACGGTAAGCAAATGTCCCGTATGGGCAAGTAAAGGTGGTTTTTTCTTGGTGTGAGGGGTGGATTGGGATTTGAAAGAACCCGGAATACCCATCAAAGAAGCAAAAATGTGAGTGATCCGCCAACCGTTCTAACATCTGGTCAATAAAAGGAAGGGGAAAATGGTCCTTCTTCGTTACTTTGTTAAGCTGACGGTAATCAATGCACATTCTCCAACCAGTCACAGTTCGGGTACTTAGCAATTCTTTCTTATCATTTTCAATTACGGTCATTCCACCCTTTATTGGCACACACTGAACCGGGCTTACCCATTCGCTATTTGCGATGGGGAAGATGATCCCAGCAGCGAACAACTTCACTACCTCATTTTTAACCACTTCTTGCATGTTAGGATTTAATCTACGTTGTGGTTGCCTAGTAGGCTTGGCATCTTCTAGCAAATCAATCGAATGCATGCAAATGGACGGGGATAAACCTTTCAAATCTTCTATTCTATAACCTAATGCACCTCTATGCTTCCTAAGTATATCAAGCAACTTAGACAATTCAAAATCATTCAAATTTGCATTCACAATCACAGGATAAGATTTGTCATCATCCAAGTAAGCATATTGGAGGGAAGGGGGCAAAGGTTTAAGATCTGAAGGAATAGAAGATTGAACTTGGGAGGAAGACATACCTTTGAAGATCGCATCTTGAATCTCCATGCACTCCATAATAGGCTCATCAATAATAATTTCCTCGTGCATAGGTGAAGAGTCAAGAAGGTTGGTGAAGAAAGTGATGTCGGTGCCATCGGTCTCAAATTGAAAGGATTCCAATAAGCATGCACCCAAGGGATCATCACATGTAGACTCAAGTAGATGGGACTCCTCAATATACTCATCAACGAGAAATTCCATCATGTCAATCGCGTAGCATGAGTCCCCATATGAAGGACCTTTCAAAGATCCCTCAAGTTGAAAAATAATACTTTCATTCCCGGCATTCAATTACATACTTCCATTCTTCACATCTATAATTGCTCCCGCCGTAGTAAGGAACGGCCTACCCAAAATAATGGGGATGTTGTTGTCCTCCTCCATCTCCAAGATAACAAAATCACAAGGGATCAAGAATCGCCCTACTTGCACCGGGACGGTCAATTGAAGGTTGATTGTAGTAGGAACTAGATCATCAAGGTTCAACTTCTTGCAAATTGACTAAGGCATGACACTCACACTTGCTCCTAGATCACATAAGGCACGGCCAATCCTCATATCACCGATGGTGCATGGATTAGAGAAACTCCCAGGGTCGGCTAGCTTTTCCGGTGATTTGTTATCGATGATGACACTACAATCCGCCGTCAGATGAATGGTAGCTTTCTCTTGGATTCTCCTCTTGCTTGTAAGAAGCTCCTTCAAATGTTTCTTGAAGGATGGGACTTCAGAAATGGCATCAAGAAATAGGATGTTAACTTGAAGCTTCTTAAGCATCTCAATGAACTTCGAAAATTTTGCATCGGACTTTGGTTTTTCAACCGCTCGGGAAAAGGCACCGACGGTAACTTTGGTTTCTCCATGGCTTGGATTGGTTCTTCCTCCGCCATTTTCCCTTTCCCTTTTCTGACTCTCTCCATCTCTTCTCTTTCTTTGCTTGATTCTCCCAATTCTTCCTCTTGTACTTCACCAACTCCCTCGCCCAAGACTAACTCACTCCCCCTTTCTTCAATCAAATCCTCCTCTTCCTCAACATCCACCACATCGCCCTCCTTATCACCCAAGACATCTTCCACCACCATCCTAGGGCCATCGATCTCCTTACCGCTCCTCAATGTGATAACATTGATGTGCCCCTTAGGATTTTGTTGGGGTTGGCTAGGTAGACCCTTGGAAGAAGAAGAAGGTTGAGATTGGAAGTTGGAGACTTGTAGGGCAAGTTGAGCCAATTGGGTCTCAAGCATCCTTTTGCTAGCATTAATAACCTCATTCTGTTTGAGTTGGGCGGCATTGAAAGCCTCTTGATTCTTGAGATATCTTTACATGAAGTCCATCTCTTGGCTAATTTGTGGAGGGGGTTGTTGTTGGTAGGATTGAGGGGGTTGTTGTTGGTAGGATTGAGGGGCTTGATGGTAGGCTTGATTTTGGTATTAGGGGGCTTGTTGATGGGGGCGGTTTTGGTTTTGACGTTGATGGTTTTGGGCTTGGTTAGGGTAGGGAAAACCTGTAGGGACATAGGATGGGTTTCCTTGAGGGCGAACGGGATCATTGTTGCGGTAGGAGAGGTTTTGCCGATATAGAGCATTCACTTGCTCATTGGATACCTACTCCGTTTGGCACTCGAAATTTGTAAGTCCTCCCCCACATACCTCACAACGCAACACCAAGGTGGACGAAGATGAAGGGATGGAAGATTGAACCTCCATAATAGGCTTGAGTTGTTGGGTTGTCTTAATCTCGGCCATGTCCTGAGAAAGTTGTTGCATTGACTTTTGCATGTCCTTGATAAGATACCCCAAGTTCTCGTTATCACCACAACTTGTCACCTCCCTTGAGTTTCTTCCCCAGTTGCAAGCATTCTCTGCCATTTAAGCTAAAAGAGCATCGGCTTGGACGGGGGTCTTACTTAGAAAAAGGCCACCCGAGGCGTTATCGATCGATTGCTTCGTATTCATCGAGACACCCTCATAGAAAGTATGTAGAATAAGAGCGGCCGGGAGATTATGGTGCAGGCATGCTCATTGAAGTCCTTTGTATCTCTCCCAAGCTTCGAACAAAGACTCGCCCGGTTGTTGTCGAAAGTTCATGATCTCCGTTCGTAGGCGACCGGTCTCCATTGGCGGGAAAAACCTCCTCAAAAATGCTTGACTCAGGGCGTCCCAAGTCTAGAAAGTGTTCGGGTTACTATTATCAAGCCACCCTCGAGCTTTCCCCGCGAGAGAAAACGGGAAGAACTTAAGATGGATGTATTCTTTCGAAATTCCTTGCATTCTGATCATGCCGCATCTCTCCAAGAAGTTGGAAATATGGTTGATGGGGTTCTCCGAGTCAAGCCCATGGAACTTAGATTGCTCAATGAGGTGAAGGAAATTCAGCTTGACCTCGAAGACAGTCCCGTCGGGGAGATCGGGCAAAGCAATAGGAGAGCCTCCCGTACCCGTCGAAGGTGATGTGAACGACAGGAGGGTACGAGGTTCTGCCATAGCCTCTTGCTCTTGTCGCTCGAGAAGACACTGACGGGCGTTTGCGGCGTTGTTGCGTCGTGCAGTCCTCCTGCGCATGCACTAAACAAACAAACGTCGTAAGTAGCCCTAGGGACTCTAGACTCGACTCAGCAAGGTAAAAACATCCTAAATGAAACACACGTAGAGTAAGTTAAGACTAGAAGGGGCGCTTGCTCCCCGGCAACGACGCCATTTTGTTGTATAAGGGTTTGTCAGACCTCGGTAATATCGTTCTTCCACAGGGAGCTAGGGGCCTTCACAGCAATTACTTGACTCTAGGTAGGGTTTAGGATCAAGAAAGGATGATAGATTTTTGGGGTAAAAACAACACAAACACACTAGGTTCGGTAAAAAAAGTGAGACAATGGGTGTCGGGAGACTTTCGGGATGCAAACGGGGATAAGGAAATGGGTTTCGCAACAAGAGAGTAACGAGAAGGGGAAATCAAATGGTAACTCCGTTGGAAAATACCAACCGGGCTTCCTCTTTCAAGGATAGTCCGGATTAACTTCCCCAAAATCCATAGACAGACCCGGGGAAGTTGATGAAACGGAATTTCCTAGTTAGTTTCTATTCGCTTTCGCGAACTAGAACACTAACTATCCCAATTCCTACCTTCCAACAAGCTAATCACCCATTCACACCCTTAATATCTCCCTAACCCATTAGGGTTCTAGCCACTAAACATCCTAACTATCATGATACTAACATCAACAACATAAATCATGCTTAAAAAGATAAACAAGATAAAAACAAACAATCAACAAAATCAATAATAACAACAATAGCAAAAACAGAGATTAATAGATAAACTATGAAATAAAAGAGAGAAAGGTTAAGAAATGCTCATTGATTGATGACGAAGAGGCAAAAACTCTGAATAATAAATGCTCCAATGCTCTAAATATGATAATAATCTTCAAACTTGAAATAAAACTTGAGAGAATCCGATACAAGAATCAATAAACTCAGCAAAGATCTTCACTAACTCTCTAATCCAAAGCTTAAAATGTGATAAAAGAAGGCTAAAGTATCATAAAAGCTAGGTAAAAGCTAATTAAAGATGCTCCTCAGCTAAAATGACTTAAAACAAAATATATTAACTCAGGTTGTTATTCAAAACTCATCATTTAACGCTACAGACAAAACGTGTCCCGCAGGGGACGGTGGCCGCGATCGCACGGCTATGCGCGGTCTGCGTAAGGCAGGAAATTTTTCATCTTCCCTTCGCAGTACCGTGGGCACGGTACCCAGGCATCGTGGGCACGGTGTAGGCGATTTAGGGATGACAACTTTTTGCTCCTTCACACCGCCGTGGCTACGGTCATGGGAGACCGTGACCACGGTACATCTCGGGTTGCAATGTCTCCTTCCTCAGGCATTGGCTCAATTACACTGTGGCTATGGTCAAGGTGACCGTGGCCACGGTCTATCTCGGCCACAGTTTTCTTCAGGACGTAGCGCCCGCTACGAAGTTGGTGGCGGGGGTTACCCTTCGATGCTCTTCGACCTGATACTTGCGTTTCCGCACTTCCGACATGCGCGGCCCTTTCGTCTCTGCTGCCTTTGACACGACCAGGGCTCGGGGAATCTTAGGGAATCTCGGGATTCCCAAGATTGGTGCAAAAAATAGCCCATTTAGCATCGTTTTAAGTAAAACCTTCGGAAACTACAAAAAATAACCAAAATGCATTAAAAGTTATTAAAACAAGTTACTAAACAAGTCAAAAGTCTAAGGATTTAGGTGGTATTTAGACGCGAAAACGGGTCTAAACACTGCACAACACACACCACGAAACAAACATATTGAAATCTTATATTAAAAAAACATTGAAATGTTATAAAAAGCGAACACGCATCATGGACAATACACAACACATAAATGGATACCCAGTGTTTAGTTAATGGACATTAAAACCGAACCATGTTATGCTTTTTTTAGAAAAATAATCAATCAAAATTCAGTGTTTATATAATGGACATCAAGTGTTCGATGCACGGACAATACTATTTTCATTACACATTCCTAACAAAATTCAGTGCTTACTAATTAAACAACATTAGATATGCTTATTTCCTCAAAAAAAAACATTAGATATGCTTAACAACCAAATATATTCAATACTATTAATTACAATAGATATGGACATCCAGTGTTTGATGCATGGACATTACACATGGACTCCCTGATGCGAATTACGTGAAAATCAAACCCTATTTTCTGTGTGCAACAACATGCTCTGTTTTAAGCCATTCGTTCTAATCAAATAACATGGACTCTTGACTGTTTATGGTGAATGTAGGATTGAAGTCCAATGCCTAGTATAAGATTGATGTTCAATTTAGATCATTATAATCGATCTTAATGAATCCATAGGGATGTTCTATGTGATTATACTAAAATTATATTTTACCTCATATCAAGATCGTCCATGGCTAACATACGATTGACCTCCACTCCCACGACGTCGTCTCAGTCCGGTAATGTATCGACGACCTTCTCCGACGAACGGCGATCGCGATGAACAATGGCAGCCGGATGTGTTCTCTTCCAACGAACTCTCCAAGAAAGGCAGTATTTCTGTTTTTTTGGGATCTTCAATCTAGTAATCACGCATGATCCGGGAAAACTATAGCAATTAGGAAAAATCTACATGATCCGGGAAGAAGTCACGTGATATCCCCCAAAAATTAATGAAAAATCTGCAAAATACATCAACCATTAGATTAAATCCAATGGTGGGGAATGGTCATGCTCACATGCTCACCATAAGGGCATGTTTACATGATCCATTCCCTATATATATATATATATATATATATATATATATATATATATATATATTTATATATATATATTTATTTATATATATATATAGGAAATATATCATATGAGCATAGAATTTTGGTGAGCATGTGAGCATGGATGAACATCAAGTAATTTATTTGTGGACATCAGGTATTGTATTAGCTAGGGGACATCAAGTTTGCATGGTGAAATGATGTTCCCTTGATGTTCTCATTCAAATTTGATGTCCATCCATGCTCACATGTTCACCAAAATTCCATGCTCATGTGGTCCATTCCTTATATATATATATATATATATATATATATATATATATATATATATATTGAAGAAAATGTGATATATTTTGAAGAAAATGTGAATATCATTAAAAACAAAAGGAGGCAAAAAGCCGCTTTGCAAGCTCAATTACAAACTATGTCTATGTATCTGGAATCTTTTTTAGTATTTTTGACAAGAAGGAGAGTCATGTCTCTAAGATGGTGTTTGACGCTAAGATACACTTTCTCAAGATCTGTCTTGATGTTCTTGAAGGTGTTGTTGTTCCTGGTTAGCTAGAGATTGTAGATATAAGAAACAAAAATAGCATAGACTATTTGTTTCCGCTGCTTAGAAACTTTGAGGTGTAGCAATTTCCTACCCCATTCTTCCCATGATGTTGCTATGGGGAGCTGTATCCAATTGTCAAGATGTTGTCTTACCCCTGCTGCAAAGGGGCAGTTATAGAGAAGGTGGCCAATAATTTCTTCATGCTGGGTACACATGGAGTAGGTCAGTTGCATGTTGGGCATATGCAGTCTGGTTTTTACTTGGAGTTTGCCATGCATGGCCAGCCAAGAACAAAAGGAGTGCCTTGGGTTATTGAATTTACTCCAAACAATCCTCGCCCATTGCCATTTTGTGTCTTCTCCATTCAGTGCTTTGTAGCAGTCTTTTACTGAGAATTGATCGTGGTGGGTTCTTGTTCCTTTGATGTGTTCCTTAGCTGCACACAATTTTTTAAAGTACCAACATATATCCCCCTTAGGTTGATACTCCCACCAATCTTTGCCTTTGATATAACGTGCATGAATCAATTTTACCCAAAGGCTTTCTTTGTGATCAGCGATGGCCACATTTTGCTTTGTGACAAGGGCAATGTTCCAGTATTTCAAATTTTTGATGCCCAGCCCTCCACAAGATTTGGTTTTACAAATCGTTTGCCAATTAATGGGAGGAGCTTTTGCATAAGTGTCATCTGCCCCCCAGAGAAAATTTCTGCAGATCTTCGTGACTTGATCGATCACTTGTTGGGGGATGATCATCATTGTGGCCCAGAAAGTAAAAGCACCTAAGATGACACTATTTATAAGAATCACTCTACCTGCATATGAGATGTTGCTTGTCCGCCAGCTTTTGATTCTTGAGGTGATTTTGTCAACAAGTCTGCTGCATTGTAATTTGCTCAATCTTCCGTCTGTTACTGGCATACCCAGGTAATAGAACGGTATTTCCCCTTCTGCGAACCCTGTGAGGTGATGAATTTCAGTTTTGATCTGTTGGGGGACTCCTGTGATCAAGACAGTTGATTTACTTGCATTAGAAGTGAGGCCCGATGTGTTTTTGAAATGCTCCAGGATGTCCATTAGCTTTTGGACAGTGTAGGGGTGTGCTGCACTGAACATCATCAAATCGTCCGCAAAAATTAGATGTGTGAGTTTCTGAGCTGAGTAACGCGGAAAAAATTTGAAGTTGGTATCTGTCGTTGCCATAGCCAGGCTCCTAGAGAGGTATTCCATCGAGAGTACGAAAAGAAGGGGTGAGATGGGATCTCCTTGGCGTAGTCCTTTTGCTCCTTTGAAATACCCATAAGTGCCTCCATTAATCTGGATGGTATATGTAGGCGTAGAGATGCAGTTCATGATCCATTTGATGTATTGTGGAGAAAATTTATAGCTAGCGAGGATTTCCTCTATAAACTCCCATTTGACGCTGTCAAAGCCTTTCCTCAGATCTATCTTGAACATGCATTTTGATTGATTGAGCTTTCTTCTGAATCCTCGAGTCAGCTCATGGCACATTAAAACATTATGAAGTAATTCTCTCCCAGGAATGAAAGCTGTTTGGCTTTCATTGACCAGATGATGTGAGGACCTTTCTCAACCTTGAAGCAATGAATTTTGAGGTTGTTTTGTAGATTGTATTGCAACAAGCAATTGGCCGAAAATCAGCTGCTGAGATTGGTTTCTCAATCTTGGGGATGAGTGTTAGGATTGTTGAATTTAGTGCAGGAAGCAACCTACCCGAGTCAAAAATTTCTCTGATTGGCATCACAGAAAATGCCTTCTATTTGATCCCAAGTATGCTTGAAGAAGCCACTGGAGTATCCATCAGGGCCCGGGGACTTGGTGTTTGGGATAGAAAAAACTACGTCCTTGATTTCCTGATTTGTGAAAGGCGCTCAAAGTTGTATTTGCTGTTGTATATTCAGTAGAGGGCCATTTTGAATGATCTGCTGATTTATGGCATGTCTTTGATCGTTGTCCTCTCCCAATAGTTTCTGACAGTATTCTGCAAGGTGATTTCCAACATTTTGGAAACCAGTTACACTTTTCCCATCTTGGTCTGTCAATGTGTGGACAGTGGCTAAAAGTCTCCTTTTTTTCATTTGCTGAAGAAATAGTTTGAGCAAGTATCCCCAAAGGCGTTGGCTTCCATCTTGCATTGTTGAGATATGAGTGATGTGCAGATGCAAGAATTATTCTGTAATTCTCCTTAGCTGTATTTTCATCTGCCAGAAGATTTGGGCAGGTGGGGTTTGAGTTCAGCTGCTGTTGGATACATACGAGCTTATTCCTTGCTACCTCTCTCTGATGATGGATATCTGTAAACTTCATGCGGTTTAAGACCTTGAGATCAGGTTTGAGAGATTTCAGAAGATGGTAAATTGTGTGCATAGGGGATCCCTTCCTCCTATTTTTTATGGCATCAGCAATGATGCTTGCAAATTTTTTGTCATGAACCCACATATCACAGTAACGAAAACATTTCCTTGGCTGTGGACCATCTAGCAGTTCTAGGCAGATTGCTTTGTGATCAGACAAGCTTTGAGGCAGATACGTTCCTAACATGTATCCATTAACCTGTAACCAATCTTCATTGTAGAAGAGTCTGTCAATTTTCGATTGGACGTGCCCATTTGTCCAAGTGTAATTTGCACCTTGGCAATTTAGTTCCCTTAGTTGACAGTGATCAATGCAGCACTGGAAATCTTGAGTTTCAAATGGGTTTATTGCTGTCCCATTGATTCTGTCTGTCTCATGTAGGACAGAATTAAAGTCTCCCAAAATACACCAAGTCGCATCAATATTGTCAGCAAGTAATTTTAAATTGTCCCAGAGTCCAATTCTTTCTTCAATTCTGTTGAAGCCATAAACAAACATGTAGAAAGCTTTGATGTTTGTACTGTAGTCTGTTATATGGCAGTGCATAAATTGGGCATCTTTGTGAATCAGGTGAACATCAACCTTATTTGTCTTCCAAGCTAGGAAAATACGACCGCCTCTATGAACATCAAAATTATTGCAAGAAGACCAAGAAGTGAACATACCATATGTCAATATTGATTCCTTCTCTGGTTTGATTTTGGTTTCAAGCAGACAGATGATATCAGCATTTGTGTCTCCCTAGAAGAGCATGATGTCTTCTTGTTTTCTGGGGTCATTTAGACCCCTTATATTCCACGAAATGATCTTCATTGAGGATCCGATTCAGATGCTGAGGAGCATTCAGATTCCTCCTCTTTTTCCTTCCAAACTGTATCATTTGTATCATCAGCATTCTGGTCTTTTGTATTGGCCAATATCTGGAACTTGTTTGCTATTTTAGGAGCTGAGGCATTTTGTTTCTTTTTTGGACTTTGGCCCTTTGAAGTGCCTTCATCTGGATCATGAGGTGCTATCAGTTTCCTCCTGGGAGAGGTGATCTTAATAAAGCCTTCTTCATCCACTGTTCTGTCTCGGACCTTGATTCTCCATTCCTGCTTATTTTTTTCTTGCTTGTTTTGTTCGGCTGGAAATATTGTAGCTTCTGTCTTAGGCTTCTTTTTGCATTCTGCTTCAGTGTGTCCCATCATTTGGCAGTGGCCACAACTTGTTGGCTTCCAATCGTATTCTATTGGTTGGGTAACCAATACTTCTTGCTAATTGACATATTTAATTTCCTGTGGGAAATTTCCATCAAGTTTGACCTCCACCAATACTCGGGCATAGGTGAGGTTTTTTTCTCTCTTTTGTGGCTTTATCTATCTTAATTGGTATACTAATTAGACTAGCAAGCCTACTGAGATTCTGTGGACTCCAATATTGTATATCCAGATGTCTGAATTTGATCCATATAGGCAGTGTGTGAAACTCCTCTATGTTGATGGTTTGCGATGGATTCCATGGCTTCACAACAAACGGTTTGTTGTCAAAGAAGTAAATTCCCCTTTTGAGCACCTCTTCTTTCTCTGCTTGGTTATTGAATCTCACCAAAAAGATCCCTTTTCTCACAGCCCGCAATTTTACTCAGACTGTATTGAGACCATATTCTCTTGATGAAGCCTTCAATTATTGGGAATGGAGGATTTGCCCCAATCACTCGACATAAAATTGAAGAATTCCAGTATTCTATTTCCTCTTGAACATGCTTTATATCCATCTTTGCAATAGGTGTTCCTTCGATGACGGTGGCTTCAATGTGTTCCAGATTGCTGCCTTCATCTGGATCAAAAAGTGAAGCAAAAGTTGTAGATTTGGTATGTTCTTGCGATGCAGAAATCTTGGTTTTTTCCTTTGATGCTTGATCTGCTTTTTGGCCAATGATTTCATCATCCTTTGATGCTTGATCTACTTTTTGGCCAATGATTTCATCATTTTTTGATGTCGATTTGGTGACAGATACTCCAGATGAAGCTTTAGGGTGAAAATCGATGTTCTTTGCTTTATTCGCAGATCCGATTTGATCTTTAATTTTTTCGTCCATTGCTCCTTTCATCGACTCTTTGCCTCTGACTTGATCTAAAGCTGAATTTCTCGGTGTTGCTTTCATCGACGCCTTGGCTTTGGGTTGGTTACTTGACTTCCTAGTCTTTGCCATAGCTAGGGCAGAAGCCCTGGACTCAGGAAGCAGAACCAGTAATGGTGGCCAAGCTCAGTTCAGGATGAAAAACCAGATCGGTCGCCTAGAGAGAGAGGCTCCCGATGAGAGAGAAAGTTTTTTATTATATATATATATATATATATATATATATATATATATATATATATATATATATATATATATATATATATATTCGAAAAGATAGTATATTACTTCCAAAACGGGGCAAACGCCCGAGCAATTACAAACTAGCAGCTGAGCATATATATACAATTCATGTATTTTATAGTTTTGCTAATCATACAAAGACATCTATCCCTTGTATAATGCTTGATATCTCCATAAAGCCTATCAATTTGAATACCTTGTCTCTTGAAGATCAACTTGATTCTTGCCATCCATATATGGTAGACATAGTTATTGAAAGCAACATATATGATCACTCTTCTCCAGTTGGGGACTTTCAGAGACTTGATTTTATTTCACCAGTGACTCCTGTTGCTTGCAGCAGGGATGCCCAACCAGTGTTTCTTCTTGATCCTGGCAGCAGATGCAATGACTCGGAATTTGGGCTTGGTGCTGATGTAGTCTGCTTCGAACTTGCAGCCGATCATGCAAGGCAAGCCAAGAAGAAAAAGAATGACGAGGTGTACCAAGCTTACTCCAGATAATTGTGGCCCATGGCCAAATCTCTCCATCACCCTGAAGGAATTTGTACCCTGTTTTGATCTTATAGTTCTGCTCATTCTGTAGGCCTCCCTTCATTTCCTCGTTCACCTTGCATATTTTTTTTAAAAGACCAACAGGCATCATCCTTCGGTCTGTATGTCCACCACTCCTTGCCTTTAAGGTACCTTCCATGGATCCATTTCACCCAAAGTGAATCTTTTTTCTCCCATATTGCGATGACCTGTTTATAAATCAGCGATTTGTTCCAGTTGTGAAGGTTCTTAATACCCAACCCCCCTTGGATTTTGCTCCTGCAAACTCTATCCCAACTAATAAGAGGTGTTTTGTAATTTTCACATGCCCCCCATAGAAAATTTCTACAAATTCTTGTAATATGGTCGATTACTTCAGTAGGAATCACCATGATTGATGCCCAAAAAGTATACAACCCCATTAGAACTGTTTTAATGAGAACCACACGCCCTGCATAGGAAGTATTAGCCGTTGCCCAGCTCTTAATCCTGGCCATGATCGTTTCCTCTAATTTACTGCAATGAAGCTTGCTTAGCCTCCATTCAATTATCGGCATGCCCAGGTATACAATAGGCAGAGTCCCCTCATTATATCCAGTAAGCCGCAAAATCTGCTCCTTTGTTTCTTCATTAACCCCGCTGATGATAACTATAGTTTTTGAGGCATTTGCAACCAAACCTGAGATTAGCTGAAAGTGCTCTAAGACGTCTTTGACCCTTATAATGGTGGGGATATCTGCAGCTGTGAAGACCATCAGGTCATTAGCAAAGATAAAATGTGTTAACTACATATCTTTACATCTAGGGAAGAATCTGAAACTAGGCAGGTTGGCTTCGAACTGTATTTTTCTCGAAAGGTATTCCATAGAGAGAACAAAGAGGAGAGGCGAAATTTATATATATATATATATATATATATATATATATATATATATATATATATATATATATATATATATATGGGATCAACATCAATGACTAATGGAAAAATGAAAAGTGAACATCCAAATGGGGTATGACATGAGCAACATAGTGTATCAAAAAGATCCTCAAGTGGTCCGGCGTACACATTCATACACTGGAATTATAAAATGAACTGTTTATAATTCAGCGCTTTCTTCCAGTTGTGAAGGTTCTTAATGCCCTACCCTCCTTGGCTTTTGCTCCTGCAAACTCTATCTCAACTAATAGGAGGTGTTTTGTAATTTTCGCATGCCCCACATAGAAAATTTCTGCAAATTCTTGTAATCTGGTCGATTACTTTAGTAGGTATCACAATGATTGATG
This sequence comes from Portulaca oleracea, assembly GCA_029582165.1. Taxonomy (NCBI): domain Eukaryota; kingdom Viridiplantae; phylum Streptophyta; class Magnoliopsida; order Caryophyllales; family Portulacaceae; genus Portulaca; species Portulaca oleracea. Next base: position 16,597,226 of record CM055872.1, read on the forward strand.
CCCAAAAAGTATACAAGCCCATTAGAACTATGTTAATGAGAGCCACATGCCCTGCATTGGAAGTATTAGCCGTTGCCCAGCTCTTAATCCTGGCCATGATCTTTTCCACTAACTGCAATGAAGCTTGCTTAGCCTCCCGTCAATTATCGGCATGCCCAGGTATACAAAAGGCAGAGTCCCCTCATTATATCTTGTAAGCCACGAAATCTGCGCCTTTGTTGCTTCATTAACCCCACTGATGATAACTGTAGTTTTTGAGGCATTTGCAACCAAACCTGAGTTTACCTAAAACTGTTCTAAGACGTCTTTGACACTTCTAATGGGGGAGATATATGCAGCTGTGAAGACCATCAGGTCATTAGCAAAGATCAAATGTGTTCAGTGCATATCTTTACATCTAAGGAAGAATATGAAACCAGGCAGGTGGGCTTCAAACTGTAATTTTCTCGAAAGGTATTCTATAGAGAGAACAAAGAGAAGAGGGGAAATATATATATATATATATATATATATATATATATATATATATATATATATATATATATATATATATATATATATATATATATATGGGATGAACGTCAATGACTAATGGAAAAATGAAAAGTGAACATCCAAATGGGTTATGACATGAGCAACATAGTGTATCAAAAAGATCCTCAAGTGGTCCGCCGTACACATTCATACACTGGAATTATAAAATGAACTGTTTATAATTCAGCGCTTTCTTCCAGTTGTGAAGGTTCTTAATGCCCAACCCTCCTGGCTTTTGCTCCTGCAAACTCTATCTCAACTAATAGGAGGTGTTTTGTAATTTTCGCATGCCCCCCATAGAAAATTTCTGCAAATTCTTGTAACCTGGTCGATTACTTTAATAGGTATCACAATGATTGATGCCCTAAAAGTATACAAGCCCATTAGAACTATGTTAATGAGAGCCACACGCCCTGCATAGGAAGTATTAGCCGTTGCCCAGCTCTTAATCCTGGCTATGATCTTTTCCACTAACTGCAATGAAGCTTGCTTAGCCTCCCATCAATTATCGGCATGCGCAGGTATACAAAAGGCAGAGTCCCCTCATTATATCTTGTAAGCCACGAAATCTGCGCCTTTGTTGCTTCATTAACCCCACTGATGATAACTATAGTATTTGAGGCATTTGCAACCAAACCTGAGTTTACCTGAAAGTGTTCTAAGACGTCTTTGACACTTCTAATGGGGGAGATATATGCAGCTGTGAAGACCATCAGGTCATTAGCAAAGATCAAATGTGTTAAGTGCATATCTTTACATCTAGGGAAGAATATGAAACCAGGCAGGTGGGCTTCAAACTGTAATTTTCTCGAAAGGTATTCTATAGAGAGAATAAAGAAGAGAGGGGAAATTTATATATATATATATATATATATATATATATATATATATATATATATATATATATATATATGGGATGAACATCAATGACTAATTGAAAAATGAAAAATGAACATCCAAATGGGGTATGACATGAGCAACATAGTGTATCAAAATGATCCCAAAGTGGTCCGGCGTACACATTCATACACTGGATATGTAAAATGAATTGGTTATAAATCAACGCTTTGTTCCAGTTGTGAAGGTTCTTAATGCTAAACCCTCCTTGGCTTTTGCTCCTGCAAACTCTATCCCAACTAATAGGAGGTGTTTTGTAATTTTTACATGCCCCCCATAGAAAATTTCTGCAAATTCTTGTAATCTGGTCGATTACTTCAGTAGGAATCACCATGATTGATGCCCAAATAGTATACAACCCCATTAGAACTATGTTAATGAGAACCACACGCCCTGCATAGGAAGTATTAGCCGTTGCATAGCTCTTAATCCCGGCCATGATCTTTTCCACAAAGTACAATGAAGCTTGCTTAGCCTCCCGTCAATTATCGGCATGCCCAGGTATACAAAAGGCAGAGTCCCCTCATTATATACAGTAAGCCGCAAAATCTGCGCCTTTGTTGCTTAGTTAACCCCACTGATGATAACTGTAGTTTTTGTGGCATTTGCAACCAAACCTGTGTTTAGCTGAAAGTGCTCTAAGACGTCTTTGACCCTTCTAATGGTGGGGATATCTGTAGCTGTGAAGACCATCAGGTCATTAGCAAAGATCAAATGTGTTAAGTGCATATCTTTACATCAAGGGAAGAATATGAAACCAGGCAGATAGGCTTCAAACTGTAATTTTCTCGAAAGGTATTCCATAGAGAGAACAAAGAGGAGATGTATATATATATATATATATATATATATATATATATATATATATATATTGGCAGAATATTAAACTTTCATTAAAAAGCTCAGAAAGAGCTAAGCCAAACATTACAAACAGTGAAGAGAACAACTACTGTAAGAGTAAATCTAAACACAATTTATATCGACTGCTCTTCCTAGACAAAAAGCGAAGCTTGTGAACAAGTATCTGATGAATTCTATTTACAACATTGACAACACTAACATCTTTAGGTTTACCTGGAAATCTCTCATAGTTTCTCCACTCCCAAATGATTGCTATTGTTGAGGTTAAAACAGCAGGAGCGACAGACTTGACAAAGCTTGGCTTCTTCATATTCCTCTAATTATCAAGCAAATGTTGCAGAGAAGCAAAATCATATTTGATCCCAAACCTATCTCCAAACACTTGCAAAACTTGTTTAATAAAACAACAGTTAGAAAAGAGATGATCTAAAGACTCTCACCATTTCCACAAAGGGAGCAATTAGAATCCACCAAACTCCCATGTGCCACAAGCCTTGAAGCAACAGGGAGTTTATTATGAGCAGCAATCCAAGCCGTAAACAGGTGTCTAGGAGGGGATATGCCATTCCAAATAATGTGAGACCATTTCCAATTGCCATCTACTGGAAGAAGGTCTAGGTAGCATTTTTTTAACAGAAAATATGTCATTACTTTCTCCACACCACCTCCAAACTGTTTCAGTACCCAGTTTCACCCTTTCCTTGACCTTACATATTTGTTTCCAACACCAAGAGCTGTTGACAGGGGATTTATAAATCCACCAATTATGATCTTTCATATACCGCTCATGTATCCATCTCAACCACAAGGAGTCTTCCTTCTGAGCAATATTCCAGACCAATTTGCCAATAGTAGCTAAATTCCAGATTATGGGGTTCCTAAGACCCAAACCCCCAAATTTTTTTGGAGTACAAACAGTGTCCCAATTAACCAAAGGAATTCTATGGTAATTAGCATCTCCAAACAACAAAAAATTCCTACAAATCTTCACAACTTGTTCGATTACATTTGCAGGCAGAACAAATATATTGGCCCAGTAGCTAAAAATACTCAGCAAAACAAAATTGATCAATTGAGTGCGAGCAGCATAAGAGAGCTTCCTCTAAGACCAAGTTCTGATTTTAGCAGTTAACTTGTCTACTAAAGCAAGGCAATCAAACTTCCCAATCCTCCCTGTTGTTATCGGGACACCTAGATATTTCATAGGAAATAAGCCAAGATCAAAACCCAAGATATTCGCAACATTCTGAGCAAGATGACTATCACAGCCTGTCGTAACAATATGGGATTTTGAAGTGTTTGCAGAGAAACCAGTACTCGCAGCAAAGTGCTGGAGAATATCAGCAACACAAGTAACGGAACCAACATCCGCAGTACAAAAAATAACAAGATCATCTGCAAAAAGGAGGTGATTAATTTTCAAATCATTGTTGCCTAGATGATACTTAAACTCAGGGTTGTTCCTCAAATTATCTAGTAATCTGGAAAGATATTCCATCACAATAACAAATAAAAGAGGAGAAAGAGGATCTCCTTGGCGAAGGCCACGACCACCTTTAAAATACCCATGAAATTGCCCATTGATGTTGATAGAATAAGAGGGTGAAGAAACACACATCATGATCCATCGAATAAATTGAGGGGGAAAACAAAACGCAACTAAAGCTTCTTGTATGCACTCCCAATAAATCGAATCATATGCCTTTTTAAGATCAACTTTCATGATACAACGAGGAGAAAGCCTTCTTCTGCTATAACCCGTAGCAACATCTTGACAATGGAGGATTTTTGAACCTTGACTCAAATTAATAATGGAAGGCAAAACTTCTCTCTACCCGGAACGAAAGCACCTTGACTCAAATTAATAATGGAAGGCAAAACTTCTCTTAATCGACAGCACAACATCTTGGAAAGGCACTTATAAGAGACATTACAACAGGAGATGGGCCTAAAATCACCAGAGCCCTCAGGATTAAGTTTCTTAGGGATCAAATATATAACTGTGTCATTTATACTGGACATAATAGTCTCATTGATCAAGCAATCGAAAACAGCAGCACAAAACAAGTCACTAATTCTATCCCAATGAAATGATAGAAGGAGCTACTATATCCATCAGGACCCGAAGCCTTCAAAATAGGGATAGAAAAAACAATTTTACGTACCTCCTGCTTGTTAAAAGGACGCAGAAGCCTCAATTGTTGTTCAATGGTCAGAGTGTAACCCATCAGAATAATATTACTCTGAATAGGAATTCTAGAATAACTGTTCTGACCTAGAAGAGATTGGAAGTAGTTAACCAGCTCCTCAGCTACTGCATTGAATCGTGTAATATGCTCCCCATTAACTGTATTAATAGAATAGATATAAGAACCAATCTGTCGCTTCCTCATCTTTGCAAAGAAAACACGAGATGGACAATCACCCAAATTCAACAGTCAACTTTAGCTTGTTGTTGCATAAGCAATTGAGCAGAGTTAAGAATCTTGATGTATTCAGATCTCTGTGCTTTCTCCATAGCCCTCAGCTCCTCATTACTCTTGTCATCCAACAAGGCTTTCTACACAACTTCCAGCTTTTCCCGACTATTACTAACTTGTTGTTGCAAATCAGAAAATTTATCTCGATGCAAACAATGCAGAGGAGTTCTTAAAGACATAAGAAATCGCTGAAATTGATACATCTTATTACCTAGAGCCAAATCAGACAAGGCCTTCTCAATAATATCCACATAACCAGCATCATTCTGCCACATCACACAATACTTGAAACCACCCTTCCTTTGAGGAACCCCAAGGAAACACAAGAGAATAGAAGTATGATCTGAAAGACCAAAAGGAAGAAACACAGCCTGTACAAATCCCACTTGAATTAACCAATCTTCATTTGAAAAAACTCTATTAATTCGTGACCAAATGTGTGAATTAGTCCAAGTATAATAGTCTCCCCGAAAATGTAACTCCTGCAAATTGATAGTCTCATTACAATCATGAAAATCAGTAACCTCAAAAAAATCCACAGAAGTCCCACCAATGCGATCCTCCGAATAAAGAATCGCATTAAAGTCACCTAAAACCAACCACCCATCATCAACTTGAGTACTAAAACTACTAAGTTTCTCCCATAAATCTTTCCTCTCTTGCAACTGATTGGAACCATAGACAAAGGTAACATGGAATTGACTACCATCCAGAATTCTAGTAACATAGCAATGTATCCACTGATCATGAATATCAACAACATCAACCAAATAATCACAAGGTTTCAAAGCCACAATTATACGACATTTGCCACCAGCATTAGCATTATGAACAAACGACCAACCATTCAACAACTGAGATCCAACCTCTGCCATTTTTTTCAAATTTTATTTTTATTTCAAGCAAACCAACAAGGCTCACTTGATGAAAATGTAGGAAATTACGAATATCTACCTGCTTATTGAATCTTCCACAACCCCTGATGTTCCAACTCATAATATTATCCCTGGACTAACCCCTCTTGCCTTTTGGAAAGCCTTTAGAACCTCACCAGCACGATTGGTTTGAGGTCTAATTATTCCAGTTCTAGGCGGCGGGCCTTTAAAAGGGACAGAAGGTGTAATGACAGGTCTCTTACTCACAGGAGGACTTGGAGATCGTTGTTCTACATTCACCAGAGACTGCTGCTCAGTATCTACACTCTGTTGCTCCATCTGCACATTTTTCTGCTTTTTCAACTTACAATCAATAGCACTGTGACAAAAATTCATACAATGACTGCATTTAGATGGTTTCCAATCATAAATGACTTTCTGTGAAATAACTATTCCACTATCAACAAACTGAATCATATCAAGAAAGCAACCATCCACACTCATTTCAACTAGTAGCCGAGCAGCAGATATATCACTCTTATCTCTTGTCCGCAAACAGGTTTTGATCGGAATCCCAAGCGTGCTACTAATCTTGCTAAAACCATTAGTGTTCCAGTACTTGATATCAAGCTTCGGTAAAATCACCCGAACTGGCAAAGAGACAATCGATTCCATATCTATGCACATATTCTCATTCCAATCCTTAACTAACATTGGCTTGTTACCAAAGTAGTAAACTCCCTTCTCCAAAACAACATTCTTATCATGCTCCTCTTGGAATTGGATCATATACGAACCTCTCCTGGCTTTGACAATTTTCGCAATCTCCTTATCTCTCCAAATTGAACGAATGAAATTACTCATCTCATTAAAAGGAAGATTGATTCCCAAAATGCGACAAAGAACCGTATTCCCCCAAGAATCCAGAACAATATCATCATATTCAATCTCAGCGTACAAAATACCCTCAATCGACTTTGGCGGAACAAATCGAAGAGACAAATCCTTTCACCAATTAACGAACTAAAATGGGAAACCACATTCTGTGCACTCAAATCATCCATTCCAAAGCAAGTAGATAGCAAAATTAACTCCCCCAAAGCTAATGCCCAACCCTCCTTGGCTTTTGCTCCTACAAACTCTATCCCAACTAATAGGAGGTGTTTTGTAATTATCACATGCCCCCCATAGAAAATTTCTGCAAATTCTTGTAATCTGGTCGATTACTTCAATAGGAATCACCATCATTGATGCCCAAAAAGTATACAGCCCCATTAGAACTAGGTTAATGAGAACCACACGCCCTGAATAGGAAGTATTTGTCGTTGCCCGGCTCTTAATCCTGGCCATGATCTTTTCCACTAACTACAATGAAGCTTGCTTAACCTCTCGTCAATTATCGGCATGCCCAGGTATACAAAAGGCAGAGTCCCCTCATTATATCCAGTAAGCCACAAAATCTGCGCCTTTGTTGCTTCATTAACCCCACTGATCATAACTGTAGTTTTTGAGGCATTTGCAACCAAACCTGAGTTTAGCTGAAAGTGCTCTAAGACGTCTTTGACCCTTCTATTGGTGGCGATATCTGCAGATGTGAAGACCATCAGGTCATTAGCAAAGATCAAATGTGTTAAGTGCATATCTTTACATCTAGGGAAGAATATGAAACCAGGCAGGTGGGCTTCAAACTGTAATTTTCTCGAAAAGTATTCCATAAAAGAACAAGGAGGAGAGAGAAAATTTTATATACATATATATATATAATAGCTTTCTCTCTCCTCAAGACTTTCTCGCTCTTGGCGATTTCCGGCAAAGCAACAGCTCCCCTGCGTCTTGTGCTTCGGCCCTAGCCATGGCAAAGACCAGGAAGGCTAGCAACCAGCCAAAAGCCAAGACGTCGACCAAAGCCGCACCGGGCTTTACTCCGGTGAAGTCTGAATCTGAGGTGAGCAATCGACAACAAAATACTGGGCAAGCCGCCATCAAATCTCCAGAAATTGATGAATTGGTTGGGCAAAAATCAGATCAAGTTCAAGGAATGAAGGTAATTGCTGATCCTCAACATCCTAAACAAAAACGATCTACAACTTTTGCTTCCCTACTCGATCCGGACAAGGGAAACAATCTAGAGTATATCGAAGCTACTTTCATTGGAGGATCCCCAATTGCAACGATTGAGAAGGAGGCTGTTCAAGAAGAAATTGACTACTGGCAATCTTCGATCCTGTGTAGTGTAATAGGTGCAAATCCTCCTTTTCCAGTAATGGAAGGTTTCATTAAGAGACTATGGTCGCACTATGATCTGAGCAACATAGTAGCTATGAGAAAAGGGGTGTTCTTGGTGAGATTCAACAAGGAGGTAGAGAAAAATGAGGTACTCAAAAGGGGTTTCTATTTCTTTGACAAAAAGCCATTTGTGGTAAGACCATGGAATCCAACACAAACGATTAACCTGGATGATTTTAGCTCACTACCAATCTGGATCAGATTTCAACATCTTGATGTCCAGTACTGGAGCACACAAAATCTTAGCAGGCTAGCTAGTCTAATTGGTATACCAATTAAGACTGACAAAGCAACAAAAGAAAGAACAAATCTTACCAGCGCAAGAGTTCTGGTGGATGTAAAACTGGACAGCAATTTTCCAAATGAAATCAAATATGTAAATGAGCAAGATGTGGTGGTAACACTGCCTGTAGAGTACGACTGGAAACCAACTGCTTGTGGATATTGTCAGATGTTGGGTCACACAGCAGAGGAATGCAGAAAGAAGATCAAGGCAGAGGAAAACAAATTAGTCAAGCCCAACGCAACCAAGCAGGAATGGAGAATCAAGGTAAAAGACAGGTCCGTTGATGAGGATGGTTTCATTAAGATCTCCTCTCTTAGAGGCGGCACAACTAGAAGCCCAAGCTCAAACAGATATCAAAACAAACCTGCACCCACAACAGTAAACCAGTTTTAGATATTAGCAGATCAAATGAACAATACTGCAGGTATCTCACATGAGAATGCAAATGAAGCAGGGGAAGAAGTAGAGGAGGGGAGTAAGAACTCCTCAAGCTCTGCCACGAATCCCATATGAAGATCATATCATGGAATGTGAGGGGTTTAAATGACCCCATAAAACAAGAAGATATCATGATCTTCTTGTATAGCACAAAGGCTACTGTGATCTGTTTGATTGAAACCAAGGTGAAACCAGAAAAAGAGCTCATCCTCACTAAAGGTATGTTCAAGACTTGGTCTACTTGCAATAACTTCAATACTCATGGTGGTGGTAGAATATTTATAGCCTGGCGCTCAAACAAGGTAGATGTTCAAGTGCTTAGTGTTGATGCTCAGTATATACACTGTCAAATCCTTGATTACATAACAACACAGAAGCAACTTATACCTTTGTGTATGGGTTCAATCGAATGGAGGAGCGTCTATGTTTGTGGGATGATTTAAGGAGTTTTTCGAACAATGTAGCAGGTCCATGGTGTGTGATGGGTGATTTCAGTTCAATTCTACATGAGGGAGACAGGCTGAATGGGACTCCCGTCCACAACTTTGAAACCAAGGATTTTCGAAGCTGTGTTTAGCACTGCCAGCTCACTGAGTTGATTTGTCATGGAGCTACACATACATGGTCAATAGTCATGTTCAAACAAAAATTGATCGAATTTTTTACAATCAAGATTGGTTGCTTGCAAATGATTATATGAAGGGTCTTTATCTACCACAAAGTCTTTCATACCACAAACCTATCATTCTTGAGATTTTGGAAGGTCCTCAGCCACATACCTGTTTCCGTTTTTGTGACATGTGGGTCACAGACCCTAGTTTCCATAGAATTGTTGGAAAAGCCATGGATAAATTGAGAGCAGGATCACCTATGCATGCAATATACCATTTACAAAAAGATCTCAAACCAGCTCTCAAGGAGCTTAATAGAAGCAAATATGCTGATATTCATACTCAATGTGAGAAGGCTAGAGATAAGCTGATTGACATTCAAACCTCTCTTGTGACAGCCCCTACATATCAGAGACTTATAATGGAGGAGAGGAATGCGAAAGATTACTGCAAAGTCATTTTAAACTCAGCACATCAACTCATTTCACAACAGAGCAAAATTGATATCAATGCACATGGCGATACCTGCTCTTCTTTTTTCTTTAGTAAAATGAAGAAAAGGAAACTCACCTCAACTGTCCATTCACTGACTGATCACAATGGGCAAAGCATTACTTGTTTCCAACAAGTGGGCAGTCACCTTGCTAGCTACTTTCAAAATCTTCTGGGCAAGGACTCTGATCGCACACAGCACATACTTGTTTCCAACAAGGGCCCACTTTAAATTATCATCAACAGCTGCATTTGTGCTCACCTTTCAACAGGAAGGACATCAAAGAAGCACTTTTCTCAATCCCGAACACAAAATCCCCTGGTCCAGATGGTTTTTCAAGTGGCTTTTATAAAGCTACCTGGCCTCTTGTGGAAGATATCTTCTGTGCAGCTGTATTTTTTGAGACAGGCCGGATGCTCCCTGCTCTAAACTCCACGACTCTTGTTCTCATCCCCAAGATAGAAAATCCAGACTCAGCTACTGATTTCAGAATTATCTCCTGCGGCAACACTTTCTACAAGACAGTGTCAAAGTTACTTGCCACAAGAATAAAGGATGTCCTGAGCCATTTGATCAATGAAAGTCAAACGACTTTCATTCCTGGTCGTGAACTGCTTCATAGTATGCTAATGTGCCATGAACTCTCCCGTGGATTTCGCAGGAAAGCCTCCCAATCAAATGTATATTCAAAATTGACTTAAGAAAGGCTTTCGACAGCGTGAAGTGGGATTTAATCAAAGAGATGCTGCATGGTTACAAATTTCCTCCACAATTTGTAGAATGGATTATGAACTACATCACTACCCCCTCCTATACAGTTCAGATCAATGGTAGTACACACGGTTATTTCAAAGGGGCAAGAAGGCTACGTCAAGGAGATCCGATTTCACCTCTCCTATTTGTTCTTACTCTGGAATATCTTTCACGGAGCCTAACTGCGGCAGCAAAGGTGGCAAATTTCAAGTACTTCCCCCGCTGTAAGAGCTTAAATATCACACATCTTATTTTCGCGGATGATTTGATGATTTTCTCTGCAGCAGACCCCCATAGTGTTCAGCAAATCATGAACACTCTAAACCATTTCCACCAAGTTTCTGGTCTCCGCTCCAATGCAAACAAATCAAAAGTCATCATTTGCGGTGCCAACCAAACCACAAGAACCAGATTTTTCAAATTACTGGTTTTGAAGAGGGGGACCTACCGTTTTGCTACCTGGGGATGCCTATTACAGATGGTAGGCTAAGCAAGCTAGATTGCAAAACACTAGTTGACAAAATCAGAGCAAGGATCAAGTCTTGGAGAACAGCAAATATTTCATATGCCTGTAGGGTGACCCTCATCAATTCTGTTCTTCTTGGTGCATTCTCATACTGGGCCTCTATTATGATCATTCCACAATATGTTATTGATCAAATAACAAAGGTTTGTCGCAATTTTCTTTGGAGTGCGGATGCACAATATTCAAAGACCCCTCCTATTAGTTGGACCACTATATGCAAAGCTAAATCCTGTGGGGGTCTAGGCATTAAAAACCTGAAACAGTGGAACAAGGCCCTGGTCGCCAAACAGGTTCTGGCAATCTCTGAGCATAAAGAAAGTCTCTGGGTCAAATGGATTCACGCAAGATACATCAAAGATCGAGATTGGTGGGACTACGAACCGAGGGGGGATACATGTTGGTATTTCAAGAAGCTATGTGAAGTAAAAGAACAAACAAAATTGGCGAATATCCCCAGAAATCAATACTCGGTTTCTAAGGGATACAAAGCTTTTGAAGGGAAAAATGCCAAATGGCCTTGGGCAAGGATTGTGTGGAACAAATACAACACCCCGAGACACTCATTCTGTGCTTGGATGACTTTGCATGGGAGACTTCAAGTTAAAACCAAGTTGCACAACCAGGAGGTCCATCCTATACTTGTCTAATGTGCGGCAACCATGATGAAACAATTGAACATCTTATGTATGAGTGCTCTAATGCTCATAGGACCAGAGAACACCTGACTGATTGGGTCAAACTCCCGAATGCACATGCCTGGGACCTATGGGGGAGGAAGATACTAAACCTCAAGGAAAACAAGGTAAGGAAGCATATCATCTTCACCATTTTTTCTTCCTGCATCTACAACATTTGGCTGGCGAGAAATAACCTGGTTTTCAAGAACATCAATAGAGATCCATCACAGACTTCACAATCGATCAAACATCATCTGCGGGATAGGACTCTTTATCTTACAAAGAACAATGCTAAGTTTACAAATTGCATAGATATGTTGTGTAATTAGGCTTTTAAGTTCTTTCATGGACTCTTTTCTTTTTAATATAAATCACATTTTTACAATATATATATATATATATATATATATATATATATATATATATATATATATATATGGATGAACATCAATGACTAATGGAAAATTGAAAAATGAACATCCAAATGGGGTATGACATGAGCAACATTGTGTATGAAAATGATCCCCAAGTGGTCCGGCGTACACATTCATACACGGGAAATGTAAAATGAACAACAAGTGGTCCTGGAATGAACATCAAGTATTCTGGGATGAACAAAATATAAATGAACATCAATTTGAAAAAATGTAAACACACAAGTAGTTCTTGGATGCCCATCAATGAACACTAACTGTAATGATTATCAAGTCACACTTACAATGAACAACAATTGATGATGAAATGAACAATTATTCCTGAAATGAACATCAAAGCATTTTGGGATGAATATTGGAAAACTGAAAAAATAACATACAAATGGGGATGACAGTGACTGTCACACTTACGATGAACACCAAACGAAAATGAAAATGAACAAGTATACCTGGAACGGACATCAAATGCTTTTGTGATGAACATCAGTGATTGATGGAAAAATGAAAAATAAACATTCAAATGGGTTATGAAATGAGCAACATAATGTATAGAGATGATTCCCAAGTGTTCCGGCGTGCACATTCAGTGGCGGATCCAAGATTCAAAACCAGTGGAGTCAAAAATAATTGGTACAAAAAAAAAACCAATTTAACAGCAGTGAAAACTTAAGTCTTGTTCTTTATAATGGTAAGCTAGGTTTATTTTATCCTTTCATTACTTTTCCTTTCCTTACCCGAATCCCTAATAAACACTTAAACCAGTGTGATTTTATTTCGTTTTCCTTACCTCTCCTTTTCGTACCAATCGTATTTTACTTAACTTAATCTTACCACTCTAAATAACAATGCCTTAAATATTAATTTTTTTGGCACTTTCCCAAAAAACATCTCTTCATTTAAATTTGGAGGACGACAAAAACGGTGGATGGGTGAGTGTATCCATGTATCTTGTTTCGCTTAAAATATTTAGACTACTTTTTCAATTTTTTGGTCTCCAGAGACAATATGGATTTTGCTGGCGATGGTGAATTTTGTTTTTTTAGAGATCCAAAGCATCGATAAAGATTCTATGAACCCAAATCGTAATAATAGTTCAACAATAAAGCCAAATTTTCAAAAAGCATGGAAAGAAAAATTAAAACTCACATATTTGCATCTATGAAGATTTGAACTCACCATTTGCTAGTAATAGACATATCCATTATACAACTAAAATAATTAGCAATGACATATGCATTAATACGATTAACTTATAAATAGTATTCTTTTTAAAACCCGATTGTTTTTAAACAAAAAATACATCAACTACATCTATGAGGGTTCAGACTCACACCATGCAACAACCATATGTATGAGCAAACCACTGGAGCAACCTTAGATTATTGTCCTTCAAAGCAATTAAAATGTATATATTAGTTACACATTTTTTTTTCCTCAAAATAGATTTTTTTCCCAAAATTTCCTGAATATATACTAGATTCGCCCATGTGCACATTCATACACTGGTAATGAAATGAACAACAAGTGGTCATAGAATAAACATCAAGCATTCTGTGATGAACAAAATATAAGTTAACATAAATTTGAAACAATATGAACACACAAATAGTTCTTGGATGCCCATCAATGAACACCAACTGTAATGATTATCAAGTCACACTTACAATGAACAACAATTGATGATGAAATGAACAACAAGTATTCCTGGAATGAACATCAAAGCATTTTGGGATGCATAATGGAGAACTGAAAAATTAACATCCAAATGAGGATGGCATGAGCAACACATTATACCATAATGATCCCCAACTGTTATAACATCACATACACTGAAAATGAACACCAAGTTGAGAGAATATGAACGTCAATTAGTGCTTGAATGCCCATCAATCACTATGGGGGTGACAACACTTGCAAATAATTAAAAATGAACATCTGGTGACTTTAATGAACACCAACTGTAATGATAATCAACCACCTTTACACCGATCAACAAACAGTTTTGGAAGGAACATCTAGGATCCTGGGATGATCATCAAGCCCCTTATAACGAACAAGAAAACTGACCGTCATGTGGTTGTGTACTCATCTTTATCAACAGATGAACTTAAATTAAAACCACTAAAACAGTATTAAAAAGATGAAGATGATTCTAAACAGTATTCTAACTACAAAACTCCATTATTTAACAACTATGAGCAACATCACCAAAAAATGAACATTATAATACAATATGTGCATCAGCATTACCTGATTTGCATCTTTCGACCTAATTATCGAACTCACCACCGTAAACACACTAAAACGCTCATGAGAATATACACCAACACCTATTATCCAACAATGAACATCAATAGTATAGTAAATAAATAACAATTAGACTACCATACGTTGTGTCAAAATTGATGAAATCCAGTCGTCCTTTCATTACCCAGCCCCCATATTGAACAACAAAAACCCAAAATTGATGAACTTCAATCGTCCGCAATCACACTTACATATTGTTCTTGCTCTATTCATTCTCTGACTCAATCACTTGCTTCGACACCATGTTCGACCGCACACCCGCTTCTATCCCGATTTAACACATTCAACAACTCAAATTCCAACCAAAACTTCACCCAATCTATTCTGAATCAAATACACATACCGAATTAACCCCCAACCCCTATTTTCAAACATAATGAAAAAAAGTTCAAATTAATACCTTCAAGCTGCTGAAATCACCTAGGGTTTCTTGGTTCGAAATTGACGTTCATCAAATCAAACACACACAAATTCACTCTTACTCCCCCCTTTGACAATTACCAGATGAAGTTTCAAAAAAAATTTGGGTTTATGGAGAAGATGGATCGAGAAGCTGCCATAGCATCTGGAGAAAACAAAAACAACATGGAGAAGAATGATGGAGAAGCATGTAGTAGCGCACCTGGAGAAGCTGGATGGACATCTCGTACATGGTGCTTGGGATGGCATGCGTATGAAGTGCTCCCGCACACAAAACTTAGGGTTTCTCACTCACGTGAGATCTCAAACAATTTAAAAAATCTTTAATTTCAACCAATCTTTATTAGAAGCATCCTATAGAAATAAAAATAAAACACCTAATTTATACCTACCCTTTATCATGGAACCAATGGTTGAGATTGTCCCTGCTTTTATGCTAAAAAAATGCCTCTTCTCATTATACATACATACATACAGATACATATATATATATATATATATATATATATATATATATATATATATATATATATATATATATATATTTGGCAGAAAATTATTTCATTAAATCCCAAACAGAGGCAAACCAATACAAGACATAGTCACAAAGCACAAACAAAAGCTACTGAACCAGAACATCAATACATCCCCTATATTTCTTACCCTTCTTTGAAAGAAATAAAATTCTATTAACTACAGTTTGATGGATCCTCTTAATAGCCTCTTCAGCACTAGTAACCTTTTGTTTCCCTGAAAATCTTTTGTATTTTCTCCACTCCCAAATAACAACAATTGTAGTAGTTAAGACAGCTCCAACCAACATTCTAATTCTACTGTATTTCTTCATACTCTTCCAATTTTTGATCCACTGCTGAAAAGAATTAAACTCAGTTATGATGCCCAATTTCTTGCCAAATTCAACAAGAATCTATTTGGAGAAACTGCATGTTGAAAATAGATGATCAATAGACTCAACCCCATTATTGCACAGGCAGCAGGAAGTCACAATATTGCTACGATGATATGCAAGTCTAACATCCACAGGAAGTTTATTCTGAGCAGCAACCCAAGCAATAAATATGTGTCTAGGAGCAGAAATATCATTCCAAATGATATGATACCAAATCCACTTCTCAGAAACAGGAAGCACATCCATATAACATTTTTTCACAGAAAAACCACCATTATTTTCACCATGACAGTTCCAAATGCTCCCATCTCCCAATTTTACCTTATCCTTTACTTTACAAATCTGTTTCCATGCCCAGGAGCTATTTGCAGGGTGGTTATAAAGCCACCAATTCCTTCCTTTCATATACCTTTCATGAATTCATCTAACCCGCAAAGAGTCTTCTTTCTTTGCAATATTCCATACAAGTTTCCCAATTGTGGCTAAATTCCAGACTATGGGGTTCCTCAAACCCAAACCACCTAGCTTTTTTGGGGGTACACACTGTATCCCAAGCAACAAGAGGAGTTCTGTGAGAAATATGATCACTAGACGGAAAAAAATTTCTACAGATTTTTACAATATGTTCAACAACATTTATAGGGATAGCAAATATATTAGCCCAATAGCTAAACACACTCAAAAGAACTGAATTAATCAGTTGTGTTCTAGCTGCATAAGGCAGATTTCTGGAAGACAACAACTGAATCTTTGTAGTGATTTTATCAACCAAAGAGAGACAATCAAACTTCCCTATTATACCTGTGGTGATGGGAACCCCAAGGTATTTCATAGGAAAAGAACCAATTTCATACCCCAAAATATCAGCAATAGAACGAGCCACATCATTACTACAACCAGCATATACAATCTGTGATTTAGAGAGATTTGCATTCAAACCAGTACTCTGGGCAAAATGCAGGAGAATATTACCAATGCACTTAACAAAACCAGGATCAGCTGAACAAAAGATTACAAATCATCTGCAAAGAGCAAATGGTTAATTTTCAACTCCTTGCATCTTGGATGAAACTTGAATTCAGGATTGTCCATCAAATTATCGAATAACCTCAAGAAATACTCCATCACAATCACAAACAAAAGAGGTGAGAGAGATCACCTTGACGCAGACCCTTTCTACCTTTGAAGTAACCATGATGCTGACCAATGATATTAATAGAATATGAAGTCGAAGAAATACACATCATGATCCAATGAATAAACCTTGGGGGAAAACGAAAAGCAATCAGCGCTTCTTCAATGCATTCCTAATAGATAGAATCATAGGCTTTTTTTAAGTCTACCTTCATCATACATCTTGGAGAAAGTCTTCTCTTGCTATAACCAGTAGCAACCTCGTGACATAATAAAATATTTTGCACAGTTTCACGACCAGGAACAAAAGCTCCTTGGCTCTTATTAATGATGGAAGGTAAGAGCTCTCTCAATCTGTTGCATAAAAGTCTAGAAAGACATTTGTATGAGACATTACAATAAGATATGGGTCTAAAGTCAGCAGGGGTCTCAAGATTCACCTTTTTAGGGATCAAAGAAATAATGGTTTCATTAATACTTGAAAGAACTGAACCATTATTCAAGAACTCAAATAAAGCTTCACAGAATAGATCACCAATCTTTCCCCCATAATATTGATAAAAGGCACTACTATAACCATCAAGACCCGGTGCTTTTAAAGAAGAAATAGATAAAATAATTTTCCATACCTCTTCCTTCTGAAAAGGCCTTAGAAGCTTTACTTAAGACTCAACACTCATAATATAACCCATCTGAATAATATTCTTCTGAATATGAGCTCTGGAATACTCATTTTTCCCCAAGAGATTCTCAAAATACTTTTACCATTTCAGAACCAACATTATCAAAACCAATAAGGTTTTCACCATCTTCTGAAGTAATAGAATAAATATAGATTCCTAATTGTCTCTTTCTCATTTTAGCAAAGAACACCCGAGAAGGACAATCACGCATAAAAAAAAATTAAATGTTGTGTTAAAAACTAAACCTGTGTAATTAACTTATAAGTAAAATGTACGACGATTACATATCACATGAAAGTCTCTGGTGTGGACTTGATCCAATATGATATAGGAGGATTGGTCCTGGTTCAAGACCTATAAATGCCCGTGTGTCTTGTTTTTCAGCTTTTTAACTAGAATTTTGCAAGCCCAACAATCATAATACCGCGTTTCTCAGTGTTGGTTATCCGGTTTGTTGTCATGCACACACTCAATAAATTGTGTTAGATTTTATTATCATCAATTAAAAATTCTCTTTAAATTTTAATTCAATTTTAGAGTAACTTATTTGATTTAAAATTTAGATTGATTTGAGTGTAATTATATAAAATAATCCTTAGAAATATTACTCTATTAGCTATTTTTTGTTGGCTTAGTTGAATTTTTTTATCAAACTTGAAAATTTATCCTGATTATTTTTTTTAGGTTTATAATGTTCAATTTTCTTCTAATTTTAGTTTCTGGTTTAAATATAATTTGTTTGAATGGCATTTGCTTGAATAATTGTTATTACAATCGCTTTTTTTTAGTTCGATCAAATAGAAAGATATTTCAAAAAATTACCTACTCAATCACGATTTCCTTCAAGCTCTAACAATATTTATTTGAATGAAGAAAATAGGGAGCGTAGTCGTGAACCAAATTAACAAATAAATTTTTTGATTTGTTTTTTGAATTTTTATATTTGATTTTGAACCGGCTTAATTTCATTTCTGGATTCGCCAATGATATAAACTGTTCTATGAGTTTTCTCTGATTCCCGCAGCTCCAAATTAAGTTTGTCATTCATGAGTTTCTTCTGACTTTCCTCCAGCTTAACCCTGGATTTATCAACTTGTAAATGAATATCAAAATATTTATCTTTGTGTAAATGTTGAAGAGGATTTCTTATACAAATAAGAAATCAATGGAATTGATACATTTTACAACCCTGAGTTAAAGCATCAAGAGCAGAATCAATAATTTCACCATAATCATCAGCATTTGCCACATTGAGCAATATTTAAAACCTCCCTTTCTTTGAGGAGCACCAAGGAAAGAGATAAGAATTGGAGTGTGGTCAGACAAACCAAATGGAAGAAAATCAGTATACACAAATCCCATTTGAAGAATCCACTCATCATTCAAAAACGCTCAATCAATTTTGGACCAAATATGTGAATTGGTCCAAGAAAAGTGATTACCCTGAAAGTTTAATTCCTGCAAATTAGTATACTTGAGGCAATCATGGAAATCAATAGTCTTAAAAAACTCAACTGAAGTACCACCAATACGATCTTCTGGATACAAAACCGCATTAAAATCATCCATAACCAACCACCCCTCTATGACATGATGGCTAAGATCAATAAGCTTCTACCAAAGAGTTTTCCTCTCCTGAATTAGATTCAAACCATACACAAAAGTGAAATGGAATTTACAACCATTTAACAAAGGAATAACATATGTATGAATTCACTGCTCCTGGATATCAATAACATCCACCAGATAAACATTAGGTTTCTACGCCACCACAATACGACATTTCTCACCAGAAAAAGCATTATGAACAAAAGACCAACCACCTAACATACTGGATCCAACCTCCGCCATTTTTTCAAAATTAGATTTAAGCTAAAGCAAGCCAACAAGACTCACTTTATGATTATGCATCTAGTTACGAATATCCATATGCTTATTAACCTTCCCACAACATCTAATGTTCCAGCACATAACACTGACCATTACTACCAGGGATTTTCCCTCCTGCCTTTTGGAAAGCTTTTAGAACCTCACCCGCTTTGATGGTTTTAGGTATAAAAGTTCCAATTCGAGGTGGAAGGCCTTTAGAAGAGACAGAAGGAGTAATTACTAGTCTACAATTTACAGGAGGACTGGGCGATCTTTGTTCTACCTCCACATGGTTATTCTCAGTATTAACTTCTGGTTGTTGTAAAGTCTGTGTAACATGTTGCTTCATCAACTTACAATCACTCACCTCATGACCAAAATTTTTACAGTGACTACACTTTAAAGGTTTCCAATTATACACCACCCTTTGTGAAATTACTACTTCATTTTTCACAAACTGAATCATATCCGAAAAATGCCCATCTACATTCATTTCCACTAGTAATCTACCCGCAGATATGTCACTCTTATCCCTAGTCCTGAGACAAGTTTTTATCGAAATCCCTAAGGTGCTCCCAATCTTACTAAAACCATTGACATTCCAATACTTTTATCCAAATTCGGAAGAATCACCCAAACTGGTAATGAAGAAATTGATTTTGTATCTCTACTCAAACTCTCATTCCAGTCCCTCACAATCATAGGCTTATTACCAAAATAGTAAACCCCCTTCTCTAACCCAACATTCTTGTCACGCTCCTCCTGAAATTTAACCACATACGTACCTCTTCTTGCCTTAACAAAATAGTATGTCTAAATGAACATATTAATAAATGAAGATTATGAATGTCAAAGTATATGGTAATATGCATGAGTGTGTAAATTGTACATTATGTATGTCTAAATTATACATCAAGGCATGCAAGAATGAGCACTAGCTACTACTATCCAAAATATGAGTAACCTCAAGGTATAATGAACATAATGTTATAAGATAATGAACATCCTAGTATGTGACAACGAACATCACCTTACAAGAAAATGAACATTAATGCATATGGTAATGAGCATGAGGGTGTATGGTAATGAACACCATGTTATAAGAGAAATGAACACCATAACATGTAATAATGAATATCACGTTATGAGAAAGTTATCATAACGTTATAATGAACTGAAAACCAAGGTGTATGGCACATTATAAGAAAATTAACATCGAGGTATAAAGTAAGGAGCATGATTATGTATGGTCATCAAGATATCTCATAGTGAACATCAAGTCTGATGTGTATGTATTTTGATTTTACTGCATATTCATTTTACAAACGTTATGAAGTAGGACACCAAGTTTCGTACTGATAAACATCCCCATAAACACATATGGACATCATGTACCAAACAACCGCACATCACCATCGTACGCCAAATATTATATACATGGATCCTGGAATGGAGACCAATTGTATTTTAACTTATATAGAAAAGTCAAAAAAGCTTGATTATATATGTCCAAAAATCAAGTTCAAAAAAATATTTAAAAATTTTATTATCCACATCAAGTAATAAACAAATGGAAATTAAGTAATATACCTGATTTTCATATGTTTATTACTTGATGTCCATGTGCTTATTACTTGATGTTCATGTGTCTATTATTTAATGTCCATATGTTTATTACTTGATGTCCAGATGTTTAGTACTTAAAGTCCATAAATTTATTACGTGATGCCCATATGTTTATTACTTGATGTGGACATCAAAATTTTAAAAGGCGGTATGACAAAAAAGTACATCAAGAAATCTAACAATGTGGATTTTGCTGGCGATAGTGAATTTTGTTTTTTTAGAGATCAAAAGCATCGATAAAGATTCTATGAACCCAAATCGTAATAATAGTTCAACAATAAAGCCAAATTTTCAAAAAATATGGAAAGAAAAAGTAAAACCCACATATTTGCATCTATGAAGATTTGAACTCACCATTTTGCAAGTAATAGACATATCCATTATACCACTAAACTAAATTGCAATGACATATGCATTAATACGGTTAACTTATAAATAGTATTCTTTTTAAAACCGGATTGTTTTTAAACAAAAAAATACATCAACTACATCTATGAGGGTTCAAACTCACAACATGGTACAACAATATATGTATGCACAAACCACTAGAGAAACCTTAGATTATTGTCCTTCAATGCAATTAAAATGTATATATTAGTTACACATATATTTTTTTTCCACAAAATAGATTTTTTTCCCCAAAATATATTAGTTGACTCCACTGAACATATACTAGATTCGCCCATGTGCACATTCATACACTGGTAATGAAAATGAACAACAAGTGGTCCTAGAATGGACATCAAGCATTCTGCGATAAACAAAATATAACTAAACATCAATTTGAAACAATATGAACACACAAATAGTTCTTGGATGCCCATCAATGAACACCAACTGTAATGATTATCAAGTCACACTTACAATGAACAACAATTGATGATGAAATGAACAAGTATTCCTGGAATGAACATCAAAGCATTTTGTGATGCATAATGGAGAACTGAAAAATTAATATCCAAATGAGGATGGCATGAGCAACACATTATACCATAATGATCCCCAACTGTTCTAGCAACACATACACTGAAAATGAACACCAAGTTGAGAGAATATGAACGTCAATTAGTGCTTGAATGCCCATCAATCACTATGGGGGTGTCAACACTTGCAAATAATTAAAAATGAACATCTGGTGACTTTAATGAACACCAACTGTAATGATAATCAACCACCTTTACACCGATCAACAAACAGTTTTGGAAGGAACATCCAGGATCCTGGGATGATCATCAAGCCCCTTATAACGAACAACAAAATTGACCGTCATGTGGTTGTGTACTCATCTTTATCAACAGATGAACTTAAATTAAAACCACTGAAACAGTATTAAAAAGATGAAGATGATCCTAAACAGTATTCTAACTACAAAACTCCATTATTTAACAACTATGAGCAACATCACCAAAAAATGAACATTATAATACAATATGTGCATCAGGATTACCTGATTTGCATCTTTCGACCTGATTATCAAACTCACCACCGTAAACACACTAAAACGCTCATGAGAATATACACCAAAACCTATCATCTAACAATGAACATCAATAGTATAGTAAATAAATAACAATTAGACTACCATATGTTGTGTCAAAATAGAGGAAATCCAGTCGTCCCATCATTACCCAGCCCCCATATTGAACAACAAAAACCCAAAATTGATGAATTTCAATCGTCCGCAATCACACTTACATATTGTTCTTGCTCTATTCATTCTCTGACTCAATCACTTGCTTCGACACCATGTTCGACCGCACAATTCGCCTTCTATCCTGACGAACACATTCAACAACTCAAATTCCAACCAAAACTTCACCCAATCTATTCTGAATCAAATACACATACCGAATTAACCCCCAACCCCTATTTTCAAACAAGATGAAAAAAATTTCAAATTAATACCTTCAAGCTGCTGAAATCACCTAGGGTTTCTTGGTTCGAAATTGACGTTCACCAAATCAAACACACACAAATTCACTCGGACTCCCCCCTTGACAATTACCGGATGAAGTTTCAAAAAAAATTAGGGTTTATGGAGAAGATGGATCGAGAAGCTGCCATAGCATCTGGAGAAAACAAAAACAACATGGAGAAGAATGATGGAGAAGCATGTAGTAGTGCACCTGGAGAAGCTAGATGGACATCTCGTACATGGTGCTGGGTATGGCATGCATATGAAGTGCTCCAGCACACAAAACTTTGGCTTTCTCACTCTCGTGAGATCTCAAACAATTAAAAAAGTCTTTAATTTCAACCAATCTTTATTAGAAGCATCCTATAGAAATAAAAATAAAACACCTAATTTATACCTACCCTTAGTCATGGAACCAATGGTTGAGATTATCCTTGCTTTTATGCTCACACTTAAGCGGATAGTGGGAACAGAACCCGCGTAACTCCGTGGAAAGGACGATTGATTCCATTCGGAAGCAAAAGCCTCAGTAACGGTTGGACGAACCACATTCATTCCTTTTTCGCGCGGATGTAGTTAAGTGTCAAAGCCGGCTATTCGGAAAGCTAGGGGGTCTTTCTCTGATCCTGTATCTGCTTCCGGCTCGGAATCGCTTTTGCTTTCTTTTCCTCTGGTCGTTATATATATATATATATATATATATATATATATATATATATATATATATATATATATATATATATATATATATATATATATATATACATACATACATATATCTATATTTGGCAGAAAATTATTTCATTAAAGCCCAAACAGAGCCAAACCAATACAAGACACAGTCACAAAGCACAAACAGAAGCTAGTGAATCAGAACATCAATACATCCCCTATATTTCTTACCCTTCTTTGAAAGAAATAAAATTCTATTAACTAAAGTTTGATGGATCCTCTTAATAGCCTCTTCAGCACTAGTAACCTTCTGTTTCCCAGGAAATCTTCTGTAATTTCTCCACTCCCAAATAACAACAACTGTAGTACTTAACACAGCTCCAACCAACATTTTAATTCTACTGTATTTCTTCATAATCTTCCAATTTGTGATCCACTGCTGAAAAGAATTAAACTCAGTTATGATGCCCAATTTCTTGCCAAATTCAACAAGAATCCGTTTGAAGAAACTGCGTGCTAAAAATAGATGATCAATAGACTCAACCCCATTATTGCATAGGCAGTTGGAAGTCACAATATTGCTACTGTGATCTGCAAGTCTAAAAGCCACAGGAAGTTTATTCTGAGCAGCAACCCAAGCAATAAATATGTGTCTAGGAGCAGAAATATCATTCCAAATGATATGATACCAAATCTACTTCTCAGAAATAGGAAGCACATCCATATAACATTTTTCACAGAAAAACCACCATTAATTTCACCATGATAGTTCCAAATGCTCTCATCTCCCAATTTTACCTTATCCTTTACTTTACAAATCTGTTTCCATGCCCAGGAGCTATTTGCAGGGTGGTTATAAATCCACCAATTCCTTCCTTTCATATACCTTTCATGAATCCATCTAACCCACAAAGAGACTTCTTTCTTTGCAATATTCCATACAAGTTTCCCAATTGTGACTAAATTCCAGACTTTAGGGTTCCTCAAACCCAAACTACCTAGCTTTTTGGGGGTACACACTGTATCCCAAGCAACAAGAGGAGTTCTGTGAGAAATATGATCACTAGAAAAAAGAAAATTTCTACAGATTTTTACAATATGTTCAACAATATTTATAGGGATAGCAAATATATTAGCCCATTAGCTAAACACACTCAAAAGAATTGAATTAATCAGTTGTGTTCTAGCTGCATAGGGCAGTTTTCTGGAAGACAACAACTGAATCTTTGCAGTGATTTTATCAACCAAAGAGAGACAATCAAACTTCCCTATTATACCTATGGTGATGGGAACCCCAAGGTATTTCATAGGAAAAGAACCAATTTCTTACCCCAAAATATCAGCAATAGAACGAGCCACATCATTACTACAACCAGCAAATACAATCTGGGATTTAGAGAGATTTGCATTCAAACCAGTACTCTGGGCGAAATGCAGGAGAATATTACCAATGCACTTAACAAAACCAGGATCAGCTGAACAAAAGATTACAAATCATCTGCAAAGAGCAAATGGTTAATTTTCAACTCCTTGCATCTTGGATGAAACTTGAATTCAGGATTGTCCATCAAATTATCGAATAACCTCAAGAAATACTCCATCACAATCACAAACAAAAGAGGTGAGAGAGATCACCTTGACGTAGACCCCTTCCACCTTTGAAATAACCATGATGCTGACCATTGATATTAATAGAATATGAAGTCGAAGAAATACACATCATGATCCAATGAAACCTTGGGGGAAAACGAAAAGCAATCAGCGCTTCTTCAATGCATTCTTAATAGATAGAATCATAGGCTTTTTTTAAGTCTACCTTCATCATACATCTTGGAGAAAGTCTTCTCTTGCTATAACCAGTAGCCACGTCGTGACATAATAAAATATTTTGCACAATTTCACGACCTGGAACAAAAGCTCCTTGGCTCTTATTAATGATGGAAGGTAAGAGCTCTCTCAATCTGTTGCATAAAAGTCTAGAAAGACATTTGTATGAGACATTACAATAAGATATGGGTCTAAAGTCAGCAGGGGGTCTCAGGATTCACCTTTTTAGGGATCAAAGAAATAATGGTTTCATTAATACTTGAAAGTACTGAACCATTATTCAAGCACTCAAATAAAGCTTTACAGAATAGATCACCAATCTTTCCCCCATTATACTGATAAAAAGCACTACTATAACCATCAAGACCCAGTGCTTTTAAAGAAGAAATAGAAAAAATAATTTTCCGTACCTCTTCCTTCTGAAAAGGCCTTAGAAGCTTTACTTAAGACTCAACACTCAGAATATAACCCATCTGATTAATATTCTTCTGAATATGAGCTCTGGAATACTCATTTTTCCCCAAGAGATTCTCAAAATATTTTTATCATTTCAGAACCAACATTTTCAAAACCAATAAGGTTTTCACCATCTTCTGAAGTAATAGAATAAATATAGATTCCTAATTGTCACTTTCTCATTTTAACAAAGAACACCCGAGAAGGACAATCACGCAAATTCAGCCATTCAATCTTGGCTTGTTGTTGCATGAGCTGTTGAGCAGAATTTAAGATAGCAATATAAACCAGAGACGAATCTAACATGGGGTCACGTGACCCCGCATAAAAAAAATTAAATGTTGTGTTAAAAACTAAACCTGGGTAATTAACATATATGTATAATGTACGACGATTACATATCACATGAAAGTCTCTGGCTGAGTGGTGTGGACTTGATCCAATATGATATGGGAGGATTGGTCCTGGGTTCAAGACCTATAAATGCCTATGTGTCTTGTTTTTCAGCTTTTTAACTAGAATTTTGCAAGCCCAACAATCATAATACCGCGTTTGTCAGTGTTGGTTATCCGGTTTGTTGTCATGCACACACTCAATAAATTGTGTTAGGTTTTATTATTATCAATTGAAAATTCTCTTTAAATTTTAATTCAATTTTAGAGTAACTTATTCGATTTTAAATTTAGATTGTTTTGAGTATGATTATATAAAATAATCCTTAGAAATATTACTCTATTTGCTATTTTTTGTTGGCTTAGTGAAATTTTTTTATCAAACTTGAAAATTTATCCTGATTATTTTTTAAGGTTTATTATGTTCAATTTCCTTCTCATTTTAGTTTCTGGTTTAAATATAATTTGTTTGAATGACATTTGCTTGAATAATTGATATTACAATCGCTTTTTTTAGTTCGATCAAATAGAAAGATATTTCAAAAAATTACCTACTCAATCACGATTTCCTTCAAGCTCTAACAATATTTGTTTGAATGAAGAAAATAGGGAGCGTTGTCGTGAACCACATTAACAAATGAATTTTTTGATTTGTCTTTTGAATTTTTATATTTGATTTTGAACCCGCTTAATTTCATTTCTGGATTCGCCACTGATATAAACTGTTCTATGAGTTTTCTCGGATTCCCGCAGCTCCAAATTAAGTTTGTCATTCATGAGATTCTTCTAACTTTCTTCCAGCTTAACCCTGGATTTATCAACTTGTAAATGAATATCAAAATATTTATCTTTGTGTAAATGCTGAAGAGGATTTCTTATAGAAATAAGAAATCTATGGAACTGATACATTTTACAACCCTAAGTCAAAGCATCAAGAGCAGAATCAATAATTTCACCATAATCATCAGCACT
Source organism: Portulaca oleracea (assembly GCA_029582165.1). Taxonomy (NCBI): domain Eukaryota; kingdom Viridiplantae; phylum Streptophyta; class Magnoliopsida; order Caryophyllales; family Portulacaceae; genus Portulaca; species Portulaca oleracea. The sequence goes on from CM055872.1 coordinate 16,624,560, forward strand.
TGGCCACATTGAGCAATATTTAAAACCTCCCTTTCTTTGAGGAGCACCAAGGAAAGAGATAAGAATTGGAGTGTGGTCAGACAAACCAAATGGAAGAAAATCAGTATGCACAAATCCCATTTGAAGAATCCACTCATCATTCAAAAACGCTCTATCAATTTTGGACCAAATATGTGAATTGGTCCAAGAAAAGTGATTACCCTGAAAGTTTAATTCCTGCAAATTAGTATACTTGAGGCGATCATGGAAATCAATAGTCTCAAAAAACTCAACTAAAGTACCACTAATACGATCTTCTGGATACAAAACCGCATTAAAATCACCCATAACCAAACACCCCTCCATGACATGATGGCTAAGATCAAGAAGCTTTTACCAAATAGTTTTCCTCTCCTGAATTAGATTCAAACCATACACAAAAGTGAAATGGAATTTACAACCATCTATTAAACGAGTAACTTGAGTATAAAGCCACTGCTCCTGAATATCAATAACATCCACCAGATAAACATTAGGTTTCCACGCCACCACAATACGACATTTCCCACCAGGACTATCATTATGAACAAAAGACCAACCACCTAACATACTGGATCCAACCTCCGCCATTTTTTCAAAATTAGATTTAAGCTAAAGCAAGCCAACAAGACTCACTTTATGATTATGCATCTAGTTACGAATATCCATATGCTTATTAACCTTCCCACAACATCTAATGTTCCAGCATATAACACTAACCATTACTACCAGGGCTTTTCCCTCCTGCCTTTTGGAAAGCTTTTAGAACCTCACCCGCTTTGATGGTTTTAGGTATAAAAGTTCCAATTCGAGGTGGAAGGCCTTTAGAAGAGACAGAAGGAGTAATTACTAGTCTACAATTTACAGGAGGACTGGGCGATCTTTGTTCTACCTCCACATGGTTATTCTCAGTATTAACTTCTGGTTGTTGTAAAGTCTGTGTAACATGTTGCTTCATCAACTTACAATCACTCACCTCATGACCAAAATTTTTACAGTGACTACACTTTAAAGGTTTCCAATTATACACCACCCTTTGTGAAATTACTACTTCATTTTTCACAAACTGAATCATATTCGAAAAATGCCCATCTACATTCATTTCCACTAGTAATCTACCCGCAGATATGTCACTCTTATCCCTAGTCCTGAGACAAGTTTTTATCGAAATCCCTAAGGTGCTCCCAATCTTACTAAAACCATTGACATTCCAATACTTTTATCCAAATTCGGAAGAATCACCCAAACTGGTAATGAAGAAATTGATTTTGTATCTCTACTCAAACTCTCATTCCAGTCCCTCACAATCATAGGCTTATTACCAAAATAGTAAACCCCCTTCTCTAACCCAACATTCTTGTCACGCTCCTCCTGAAATTTAACCACATACGTACCTCTTCTTGCCTTAACAAAATAGTATGTCTAAATGAACATATTAATAAATGAAGATTATGAATGTCAAAGTATAGGGTAATGTGCATGAGTGTGTAAATTGTACATTATGTATGTCTAAATTATACATCAAGGCATGCAAGAATGAGCACTAGCTACTACCATCCAAAATATGAGTAACCTCAAGGTATAATAAACATAATGTTATAAGATAATGAACATCCTAGTATGTGACAACGAACATCACCTTACAAGAAAATGAACATTAATGCATATGGTAATGAGCATGAGGGTGTATGGTAATGAACACCATGTTATAAGAGAAATAAACACCATAACATGTAACAATGAATATCACGTTATGAGAAAGTTATCATAATGTTATAATGAACTGAAAACCAAGGTGTATGGCACATTATAAGAAAATTAACATCGAGGTATAAAGTAAGGAGCATGATTATGTATGGTCATCAAGATATCTCATAGTGAACATCAAGTCTGATGTGTATGTATTTTGATTTTACTGGATATTCATTTTACAAACGTTATGAAGTAGGACACCAAGTTCGTACTGATAAACATCCCCATAAACACATATGGACATCATGTACCAAACAACCGCACATCACCATCGTACGCCAAATATTATATACATGGATCCTGGAATGGAGACCAATTGTATTTTAACTTATATAGAAAAGTGAAAAAAGCTTGATTATATATGTCCAAAACTCAAGTTCAAAAAAATATTTAAAAATTTTATTATCCACATCAAGTAATAAACAAATGGAAATTAAGTAATATACCTGATTTTCATATGTTTATTACTTGATGTCCATGTGCTTATTACTTGATGTTCATGTGTCTATTATTTAATTTCCATATGTTTATTACTTGATGTCTGAATGTTTAGTACTAAAAGTCCATAAATTTATTACGTGATGCCCATATGTTTATTACTTGATGTGGACACCAAAATTTTAAAAGGGCAACAGGTATGACAAAAAAGTACATCAAGAAATCTTGCAATGACCATACGTCAAATTTGTACGAACTTCAAATGGGTAACATTTCATGTGTAGATGAACAATAAGTATGACTAAAAAGTACATCAATTAAGGAAGCCCAAGATGAGCATCAGCTATAACAAATGTGGCAATCAAAATTTTAAAACTACTCTGTTACACTCACTCCCCCCATTGCAGCTTGCCCACCAATATCCACGACCGACTATGGATGAAAGCTCGATTTTTTCGGCAAATTCGACTACAACCTTGTCAAAAACAATTTCAACAACTCAATTCCTACCAAACATTATACAAATTTCTTTTAAATGAAAATCAAACCACCGAAAAATGTAGAGGACAAAAAAAAGAACAATTGCACCAATGAAAATTTGACGCTAGGGTTTTCTCCTGCCCACTCTTTCTTCAAATGGAACTGAGTTTGTTGTTCGGCTATGGAGAACGTCAAAAACTTGTCTGGATTTTGGCGTGGTGTATGTCAAACTCCCTATCTTCCTTGTGACACCTTCATCATATTTGTGATCAGAACATGCATAAAATGTTTGTATTAATGCTTAGAAAATCTGAACCCTTTTCCTCTGAATACAACAAAAGAGATAATCCCTATATATAGGGAGGAAGAGAAGAGGAAAGAGAAGAAAGAAAAAGAAACAAATAACTAACTAAACAAGATCCTAACAAACTAACTAAATAAAGAATAATCTATATGTTATCCTCCCGCCAACACCCCCCCTTCCATGACTTTGTCTCGAATAAAATGACAATCAATATCGACGTGTTTTGTGCGCTCGTGGAAAACAGGATTTCTGGCTATGTGTATGGCAGATTGGTTGTCACAATGGAGAGTAACAGGTCCAGAAATAGCAACTCCTAGTTCTCTCAACAAGCTAACCAATCAAGTTATCTCAGCTGCAGCTTGAGCCATTGCTCTATCCTCAGCTTCAGCGGATGATCTTGCCACAGTGGATTGCTTTTTGGATTTCCAGCTGATGGGAGATTTATCCATCAAAATTACATAGCCAGTAACTGATCTTCTAGATATGGGGCAGGCTCCCCAGTCAGAGTTAGAGAATGTAGCAAGATGTATGTTGTTAGTGCCTTTGAGTATGATCCCTTGCCCTGATGTACCAGCTACATATCTAATGAGATGGTCTAAAGCAACCATGTGAGATGTCCTGGGAGATTGCATGAATTGATTGAGTGTTTGAACTGCAAACGATATGTCAGGACGAGTATTAGAAGGAAAATTAAGTTTGCCAATAAAAGTCTTGTAAATACTGGGATCTGTTAAAAGAGTTCCAGAGTCAGAATTTAATTTGCAATTTAAAGGGAGAGGGGTTGCAGTAGGTTTAGAATTGAGATGCCCAAATTCTTTGATGAGGTCTTGAGTAAATTTCCTTTGAGATAAGCTGATCCCTTGAGGTAAATAAGAGACTTCAAGACTTAGGAAGTATTTGAGGAGTCCAAGATCCTTAATGCCAAAAGCATTGTTTAGCTGATCCTTGAGTTTGTCAATCTCTATAATAGATGAACCTTAAGCAAAACATCATCAACATAAACAGCCACAATAGTTAGATCATCAGATGTCCTTTTAGTAAACAAACTGTAGTCATTTTTGGACTGACTATATCCTTCTCGTTTCAAGAATTCTGCTAATTTGGAATGCCATTGTCTGGAAGCCTGATTAAGGCCATATAAATATTTTTGTAGTTTGCACACTTTATTTTGAGGATTGCGAATTCCTTCAGGCATCTTCATATACACTTCTTCATGTAAATCACCATGTAAAAAGGCATTGTCCACATCAAGTTGATAGAGGGACCAATTTCTTGATGCAACCAAAGCAATAATGGTTCTAATTGTGGTCATTTTGACCACAGGACTGAAAGTTTCATTGTAGTCAAGTCCTTCTCTTTGAGTGTTTCCGCTGATGACCAGTCTAGCCTTACATCTTTCCAAAGAGCCATCAGACCTAAGCTTCACTTTGTATACCCACTTTAAACTAATTGCCTTCTTTCCTAGAGGGAGATCCACCTCAGTCCAAGTGTTGTTGAGTAAAAGAGCCTCTATCTCTTTCTTCATAGCTTTTACCCACTGTTGGTGATTAGCAGCCTGTTTATAGGATTTAGGCTCTTCCAGATAATCAAGTTCATTAATTTGCTATTGTTGAGAAGCAGTCAGGGCAGTGAACTGGATGACATTGCTAAATTTGGGCAGTCGTGTTTCTTAATCCTTTAAATATGTGGGTTGTTTGGTGGGTCTTGTAGATCTTCTGGTTGGTATGCTAGTAGCTTCTGAAGATGTTTGAATATGCAAGAGAGGTTCTCTACTGGTAGTGGTCAGACTTTGTTGTTCCTAGATCACAAAACTTTGTGCTGACTGTGCTTTGTCATGGTTGTCTCCATCCTCAGCAAATGATTAATAAGAAAATAGAATCAAGTAATACAACATCATTAGTAGTAGTCAGATTATGACAAGGAAAATGCTCTTCATAAAATTTGACATCCCTACTAAATATAATCCTTTTGTCAGTGAGGTCATACAATTTATAACCTTTCTTATTGAATGAATATCCTAAAAAAAATGAAAGGATGAGCCCTTGGGTCAAATTTGTGTCTGTTAACATTTAGGGTGGAAGCAAAACAAAAGCATCCAAAAGTCCTTAAGTAATTATAATCAGGAGCAGAATTGTAGAGCATCTCATAGGGGGTTTTAAAATTAAGAACAGAATTGGGAATCCTATTGATCAAGTAGGTAGCAGTTAGGATGAAATCACCCCAAAATTTTAATGGCAGTCTAGCTTGAATTAACAAGGATCTGGCAACTTGCAAAATATGTTTATGTTTTCTCTCCACAATCCCATTTTGCTGCTGTCTTTCAACACATGAGGTTTGATGTAAAATACCATTTTGAGCAAAATAGGAATTTGCATGATTGTCACATAATTCTTTCCCATTATCAGTCCTAATAATTTTGACCATAGCACCAAACTGTTTTGTGACAAAAGATATAAAATTCTCAAGCATAGGGAAAGCATTACTTTTACTAGATAATAGGAATACCCATGTGGTTCGAGTACAATCCTCTACAATGGTTAAAAAGGAATAAACCATCATATGTATGAACTCTAAAAGGCCCCTAAATATCCACATGTAACAATTCAAACTTGTTTACAGCTCTATTGGTGCTGGAGGGGAAAGGCAATTTGTGTTGCTTTGCTTGGGGACAAATCTTGCAAACTAATGTGCTAGGGATACTAGATATCCCAAGAATCTTTGTGAGATATTAAGAAGAAGGGTGTCCTAGCCTGCAATGCCAAAAATCTGATGTGGAGAGGAGAGCACTACCATTTTCTTGTTTTTCAATTGTAGCCTTGATTTTAGTAAGTTTATTGGCCAAGTAAAGACCTCCTTGTTGTCTACCGAGGGTTAGATGTTGAGTCTTCATAGGGTCCTGGATATAACAGTTTCCAGGAGTGAAAACTAAATTTGCTTTAAGGTCTTTAGTTAATTTGTAGGCAGAAATCAAATTAAAATGGAAAGCAGGAACATGTAAGACATTTTGAAGAGTGATGCCTGGTTGTAGAGTAACATTTCCTATATTCTTTACTGGTACTTGCTCACCATTAGGTAATGCAATAAGGCAAGAAGTTACAACAGGTGTAAAAGAAGAGAAAAGAAGTTACAACAGTTGCACCACTATCAATTACCCATTGCACATTCTGATTGTCGAAAATTAAACAGAAGGATTTACCTGCCAAGAAAGCTGACTGTTGTGGATCTATATGATCAGAAATGTGCATGTTCTGCTTGCCAAGAAGTTGTATCAGTTGTGTATATTCTTCATTACTTAGAGTGTGCCTAGACATTTCTTGATTTTCAAATGTAGAAGGTGCAACTTCAGAAGTGGTTTGAACATTAGCAGCAATTTTCTTGGACCTTTCAGCTTGTTTTCTGGCTAGTTTGAAACATTTTTCAGCAGGGTGTCCTGGTTTCTTGCAATAGTAGCAATAGGGTCTTTTGTTTTGAATAGGCTGAGAATTATTGCTACTATTAGGAGGCCTAGGTACAGACTGAGTTGATGAGTAGCCAGAGTGTCCAAGGTATCCCTAAGGGTTATAGTCAGGATATTGTGGTGAAGCATTATACTGGTTCTTGGGATTTTGATTTCTAGACACATTGAACACCATGGATCCTTCTTCAGGGATGGATGGTTTCTTTATATTTTGTTGCTGTTCTTCTTGAAAAACAATACCGTAAGCTTGATTGAAACTACGTAAGGGTGTAATCATGAGGATATTACCCCTTACTGTTCTGTATTGTTCATTCAATCCCATCAGAAATTGAAATAATTACTGTCTAGCTATGAGCTTGGATGCAGAACAATCTAACACACAATTGCAAGGTGTGATGACCATTACATACTCATCCCAAACTTGCTTACATTTTGTGTAATAACTCGAAATAGACAAGTTTCCTTGACTGAGGTTACTCATTTCTTGTTGTAATTAATAGATTTTGGCACCTTGGTTATAGCTAAATCTTTCTTTCAGGTCTTTCCAAATCTCAGTTGTTGTCTTAGTGTAAAGAATGCTCGATGCAATATCTTTTTGACAGAATGAAGAAACCAAGAAACAACCATGCTATTACACATTTCCCAAAAAGGCAAGAGAGGAGAATTGGCAGTAGGTTTTGCAATCTTTCCTTCTATGAAAGTCAGTTTGTTCTTGGCTTTCAAAGAAACAATACATGATCTACGCCATTGGCCATAATTTGAGCCAATTAATGGTTCATTGGTGAGAGTAAAATTGGGGTTGTCTGAATGATGTAGGTACAAGGGGTGATCAGGACCAACTACTTCAGTAATTATAGCCTTTTCCTTGCCCATGGTGAATCAAAGTAGAGACCAGATAGGGAGGAGAAAAAATACAGAAAGAAAGACTATATACCAGTCACGAGGAAACAAGGAAGAAGAAAGGAAGAAAGGATATCACCAGAGGAAAAAGAATAGTATCAGCAGAAGATCTCAAGACCATTGAGTTGATGAAGAAGAATGATTCAATCGGATAGCTCTGATACCATGTCAAACTCCCTATCTTCCTTGTGACATCTTCATCATATTTGTGATCAAATCATGCATAAAATGTTTGTATTAATGCTTAGAAAATTTGAACCCTTTTCCTCTGAATACAACAAAAGAGATAATCCCTATATATAGGGAGGAAGAGAAGAGGAAAGAGAAGAAAAAAAAAAGAAACAAATAACTAACTAAACAAGATCCTAACAAACTAACTAAATAAAGAATAATCTATATGCTATCCTTCCCGTCAACAGTGTATTTCGAACAAAGAGTGATGAGTTTTTTGGAGTGATGTCGTGATTAATAAAGACGACTGCAAAAATCACGCATGTTGTTTATTTCTCTCTCCTCTTTCTTTTCTCTCTCATGTGTCTGCTTTCTGACTAAAAAAAATTGAAACAATCATAATTAAGTGCACATTCTACAAATAAAGATAAAATATAACATTTATATCTACCATTGATCTTGGAACTAATGGCTGAGATTGTTCATGCTTCCTTGTCCTCAGTTTGCCCATTCTCATTATATTTATTCCCAATACATACATACATACATACATGCCTACATACATACATACACACACACACACACACACACACACAGATATATATATATATATATATATATATATATATATATATATATATATATATATATATATATATATATATATATATATATATATATACATATATATATATATAAAATAAATAAATATACATACATACATATATGTGTGTGTGTGTGTATGTATGTATGTATGTATGTATGTATGTATATGTATTTATATATATATATATATATATATATATATATATATATGGGGAAATTAGATTCTAATAATCCCTACTTTTGCAAATTGAATGACAATAATCCCTCCTTTCAATTTGTTTTCTGGTGGTCCAAAAAAAAATATTGTATTGTAGTGGTACCAAATCCGTCACCACTTTCTTTTTATTTTTTTCATGCCTATCCCATATAGTTTTTGTTTTTTTCGTTCCTGCCATCAGATAGGTAATGAAGTGTAGTTGGTAAAACATTTTTTAAATTATTTTTTTGATATTCCGACCAATTATTATGATTTTTTAAAAGAAATAAAATTGAAAAAATTATAAAAAATTGAAAAACAATTGAAAAAAATTGGGAGAAATGCTTTAAATTCATTAAAAATCGTAGTAAAGTGTTATACAAAGTTTTGAATCAAATGCAACACAAAATCTATGATATATGTGTGTGTGTATGTATATATATATATATATATGAGAATAGATATAATGAGAAGGGAACTTTTGTGAGAAGGTAAGAAGGGGAGATCTCAGCCCTTGATTAAAAGATCTATGGTTGGGGTAAATAAATAATTAATCTTTATTTTAAATACCTAATGGTAAAAGATGATTGTTTGATTTTGTTTAATTTGTATTTTTTTATGTTCTCACGTGTGAGGGAGTTGAAGAGGCATGGCTGGGGTTTGATGTGTTTGCACGCCAACAACGAAGGTCAGTTTCCCAAGCAGAGGTTAATGATTTTAGAGAGAAAGAGGAGGGGTGTCATTACTGACGGAGAGCAAGCAACCCCAGGTGAACTTTTGAAAGACAATTCAGGGTGAATTGTGAGAGCATATCGTGCGAAATGCCGGCCAGACTATTCCGGCGGCGGTTTCCCGGCGAGACGCATTTGAAGTGAACTTGAGGCACGAAAGTTTCCGGTAAGTATTTCCAAAAATTAGGGTTTTTATGGTCGGGGTTTTTTGGAAATTGCGATATCTGGCGAGTGTTTGGTGTGAGACTATCAATTGATGGGTGTTTTTTGTCTGAGGAAGGAGAGATTTTGAGTATTTGGCATGGCATCGAAGGGTGTGAATGAATCGGTGGTTGAAGAAAGGAAGGAGAAAATGTAAGTCATTGTATATATTGCTTTTGGTGTTCATTTCAGAACTTGTTGTTCACACAGATGCTCATTTTCATGTTGAGTTTCATGTTAGTTGTTGTTAGATAACATAAAAATCAGTCTAGTGTTGCTCTGATGACCATTTTAGTTATCAATGACTGATCATGTAGTACATAAAAAGGTCTCTTTAATGTGTAACTAATGTTCGCTTCAATTCATCTTACTAATCATTTCATATTACCTTAATGTTCATTTCATAGCACCTTAATGTTAACGTCGACATAGTTCTGGGTTTATGTTGGAGATTTAATGTTCATTTCAACCCAACGTGATGTTCATTTGTTGGGGACTAGATGTTCATTTGACCTGATGCATATCATGTTGCACATTCTCCACAAAACTGATTTACATAAGCATTGTTGTTGAATCAGTAGCTCGAGGGAAGCAGATTCAGTCGGGACAAGTGGCCCGATACAACTTCTGATGACAGAGCTATTGTCATGGTGCGAACTCCAAGGCTAACGTAAGTATAACAACAAATAACACAATTTGGGGTCGGTTTTATATTGATGAGTGCTAACGGTGTAGTTTGGTTAAGCATGCCATTTGAAGTGCATAACAAACGATATTGATGTCCATTAACAAGATGTATTGTTATAAATGAGTAGTATAATTCAAGGTGAATGGTGATTCCTGATGTTCATTTCATCCATGATGATTGTTCATGTGTGACACACTGCATTGGATTGGATAATATACATATATATTGTTTCATGTAATGATAAACAGGTATTGCATATGGCACATCATGCGCAAACTCCCTGAAAAGGTTTGTCACAAGATGATTGCAATTTTTGATGTCCATGTCAGTTCCATTAAAGAAACATATCCATATATTTTAATGTTCATCTCAGTTATAGTTGATGTTCACCCCAATTAAGCTGAATGCTCATCTTGTTATCAATTAATGATCATTTCATACATATCACTTATACATTTGTGTTTATTGTTACAAGGTAACCCGGAAGAACAATTGGCAAACGAGGCATGAAGATCATTTTATAAGTGCATGGGCATTGCCGATGGGGATGAAGCAAAGCTGAGTTTGATCATTGAACAAACGAACGCTCTAATCTCAAGGGTCAAGTCATTAAGTGTTGGAGAGCCGTCGAGCAACGTGTCTATTGACTTCGAAATGTATTTTGGAACATCTGTCCCTAAAGAGGTTACCATTCACCCATCGGCTTCGCCCACGAAGGGGACAGGCAAGAGGACGAGATAGCAATGAAGGTTGCCACTAAGACAAAGGCGCGCGCGAGGATGTGCCATTGTTGCGGCCAAATAGCAACGCACGACGTCAGGACTTGTCTAGAGCGCTATGGATGATCTGACCGTTTTGCTATATGTTCTACTGTTGGTTTTAATTATCGTGTGTTTTTCTTTGACTCAAATGGTGTATTTTCTATGAATGAACATTTGAACCTGATTAGAATTTATGGTATCCATTTTTCGTCCCCCGGTCGGACGTTTTCATTATATTTAGAAGATAATTCTACTATACATAGCTGTTTATGTCACAACTACTAGATGTCCATTTCACAAATGCATGTTCATTTCGCATAAACTTGACTTTCTTTTTTCACAAGTATTTGATGTTCATTGCAGAATAACTTGACACTAATTATATATTTCAACATAAATGATGGTCATTAACTTGATGTTCAACATAAATACTCGATGTCCATATCACAATAACTTGATGTTTTGTTCACAAAAATTTGATGCTCATTTTTGTAATTACTTGATGTTCATCTCAAAAATAGCTTGGTGGTAATTGTTTAATCGAACTTGATGTTCATTTAAACTTAAATGATTGTCAACATCCTTGTGGCAAAAACCATTATATGCTCAAACGACTTACCAATAATAAAATGGTGCATATTAACATACATTAGGAACCTTGATGTTCCTTTAAACATACCTTAATGTTCATCTCAAAATTTGTTGTATGCTCAAAGTGACTCATCAATAATCATTGGATGCATTATACATGTACGATCATTTTCACAAACGTGATGCTCATTTTCTCATATGTACATGTTCATTTGTTTACTATATGTAGATGCTCATTCCACTACACCTGGTTGTTCATTTTGCCGTATGTAGATGCTCGTTTTGCTATATGTAGATGCTCATTTTCCCAAAAACACTAGACTTTCATTATATATCTACATGTTCATTCCAATGTTCATGGTTGGATGTTTGTACAAATACTCGATGTCCATTACACACATACTTGATGTTCATTTTGTAATTACGTGATATTCATCTCACACTAAATAGTGCAAAATGGCATCCATTAAGAGCATATAATGTATCATTTTACAAAATGAACACAGTTCCAGACTGATGTTCATTTTAAGCAAACATATATGATGTTTCCTCTCAATTTCGTTTCAGTTTCATTTCAACTTAGATGATGTTTTTTTCATTACACATATATGATCATTTTCAAACCCCTAACGCTCATTTTATTATACATCGATGTTCATCATTCACATCACCTGATGTTTATTTTACATGCACGTGATGTTCATTTGGCACTCATATGATGTTCATCTGACAATAACATTTCATTCATTCACCCGATGTTCAAACCAAAACTCTGATGTGCATCTACAAACTGACGACCAACGTTCAATACAATATCCTAAATTTTCCAAACAAAATACATCGAAGTAAAAACGCACTTGGTGTTCATTTACCGAAAGCCACCATAAACACAACATGAACTGATCAAAATGTGAAGTAGCTACAAGTCAAGGCGGTGCAATGGCGCCCGTCCTGTTCCAATGGCTTGCTCTCGTCTGGACTTCGTCCTTCACCTGGTTCGCATCATGCATGACCAGGGTGTGGCAGTATCGGCTCCTCAGCACATCTAGCATCTCTTGCTGGAAAAAAAGAATGATTATTAACCTAGTAATCAACTAATCATACAATGAACATCAACCATATTATTTTACGAACATCAACTAATCTTAGAATGAAACTAATTGTACAATGAACATCGGTCAAACCTTAATCAACAACAATAACTACTGGTATGTATGTCCATCAAGTTCTGTGTGAATGAACCTTAACCAAATTACCATGAACAACAAGTATTACGTGAATGATCATCAACTAATTATACAATGAACATCAACCATACTATTTACGAACATCAACTAATCTTAGAATGAACATCAGATATATTAGTATGAATAGTAACAAAAATTAAAATGAACATGATCTAATCTTAGAATGTCCAACAGGTTGGCATGAACATTAACCATATTTGCATTACCAATAAGTATTACATGAATGAACTTCAACTAATTGTATAATACACGAAGTTTTGCATACATGAATATCAGGTTCTGAATAATGAAGATTAACCATATTGACATTAACATACAGTACTATATTAATGAAAATCAATCATGCCATTATGGACATCAACATCAAGCACTACATGAAATGATGCATGGTCGTAATGATCATTAACTTGTCATATCAATTACACTTGCATTCCTTGATGAACATTAGGAACACTAAAAATGAACATCAGTGGTTAATGATAACCCACTCAAACAATCCCTATGCTACACCACCTTCATATATTCATGTATTCAAGGTACATTACACAGAAATAAAAAATCTTCATAAAAACACATAACCCATATGATCCTACACACCATATTTAGTACAAAGAATCCATTTTTTGTCGATTATGACCAACAACAACAAGAGATCAACATTGCCATATACCATATGCATTAGGGATGATATGATTTTCATGAAACTATAAACTCATTCAGACATTCATCAAAATATGCAAGAATCAGATAACCACAATCTGCACAAACCGAATAAAAACACAACACAAACCCCATATTCTATTAACACTACTCAACTTACCTCGTTCCTTCACCGCCACCTTCCATTTCTTGGCCGCCGGAAATGCAACAAGCATCCGTCGGAGTAGAAAATCGGCCATCCAACTGAAATGTCGCCGAAACAAGGGTTTTTTTTGGAGACAATTCAGTTAGGGTTTATGCTGAGATTTTAAGAAGACAATCCAATTGATCTTGGCTGAAAGCATTCACTGAAAATTCTGGAATGATGTTTTGGCTGGGGGGAAGCATTCACTGAAACGTTTGGAATTAACTGGGGGGAAGTCGGGGGGTCGCTTGGAATGCATGCATAAAACAAGCGTGGATATCTTTTGGTAGTTGGATGTGTATCGGGCTTCCCATCACCAAAAAAAAAAAAAATTCTTTGGCTGCTGGATATGTTCTCATGTGAGAACATTAAAAAAAAAATAAAAACCCCTCATTATTATACTTCACCACTAGAAATAAAAATAAAACACCACATTTATCCCAACCATTGATCTTTTAATCAAGGGCTGAGATTTCCCCTTCTTACCTTCTCACAAAAGTTCCCTTCTCATTATATCTATTCCCTATATATATATATATATATATATATATATATATATATATATATATATATATATATTTGAAATAATGTGATTGTATGTATAAAGAAAAAGACAGTAAAAATAAAGAGTTACAAACCTAGGCACACAAGATATCTATGCATTTGTTTTGATTTTTCGTATTTTTGATAAGGAAAAGAGTTTTATCCCTAAGGTAATGCTTGATCAAATTGAAAACCTGTCTGGGGTCTCTTTTGATGTTCTTGAAAACGATATTATTACGAGCTTGCCAGATATTGTAGATGTATGATGCAAAAACCGCATGGATAATATGGGTTTTATGCTTGCTTCGTTTCATGTTGCGCAACTTCCTGGTCCAAGTTGCCCAGTTTCCTGCAGCAGGAATTATAATCCATGTATTTAGATTTTCTCTAAGCTGTTTTGCATAATCACAGTCATGGAATAAGTGATCAATAGTTTCATCAGAGCTGCTACACATAGGGCATGTTGTTGCTGAGGAGTTGTGTAGTCTCGTTTTGACTTGGAGCCTCCCATGTAGTGCCAACCAAGTGCAGAAAGAATGGCGAGGAGTATTAAATCTGTTCCACACTATCCTGGCCCAGGGCCATTTGCGAGCATTCCCCATAAATCGATCATAGCCTTGTTTGATAATATAAGGGGTTTGGTAGGGATTTCAGGTTTTTAGTTGTTCCTTTACCTGGCAGAGTTTTTTGAAGTACCAACATGTGTCCCCCTTTGGGTGGTACTCCGCCCATTCTTTCCCCTTTATATATCTTCCATGGATCCATTTGACCCAGAGGCTCTCCTTTTGTTCTGCAATGGCCATCACTTGTTTTGCAATTAGAGCTACATTCCAATGCTTTAAATTTTTGATCCCCATTCCACCACTTGATTTTGAGTAGCACACAACATTCCAATTTATCAGGGGAATTTTTGAGCAGGTAGCATCAGCCCCCCAAAGGATGTTTCGACAAATTTTGTTGAGTTGATCAATTACCTGTTGGGGGATGATCATGATTGATGCCCAATAAGTATAGAGGCCCATAATGACAGTGTTAATGAGCATTACCCGACCAGCATAAGAGATATTGCTGGTACGCCAACATCTTATCCTCGCTGTGATTTTATCAACCAGCTTCTGGCAATCATTTTTGCTGAGTCTTCCATCTGTGATTGGCATTCCCAAGTAATAAAAAGGAAGGTCACTCTCTTCAAAGCCTGTAATTTGTATAATTTGTTGCTTTGTCTGGCTTGGAACTCCGGAGATCAGAATTTTGGATTTATTAGCATTTAAAGTGAGGCCAGAGGTTTCCTGGAAGTGATCCAGGATATCCATAATTTCCTGAACTGTAGGAGGATCTGTTGCACTGAATAGCATGAGATCATCTGCAAAGATCAAATGGGTGAGCTTTACATCCTTGCATCGAGGAAAAAATTTGAATTTTCCGTCCTGTGAAGCAAGGATTAAACTCCTCGATAAGTACTCCGTAGATAGTACAAATAGCAGCGGTGATATTGGACCTCCTTCGCATAGACCACGGGCACCTTTGAATTACCTATACGCTCCACCATTGATTTGTATGGTAAAGGTAGTGACACAACTTATTACCCAATCTATGAACTGCTGGGGGAATTTGTATCCTTGGAGGATTTCTTTGATGAATTCCCATTGAACACTATCAAAAGCTTTCCGCAGGTCTATCTTGAAGATACTTAATTTCTAGCTACTTAATTGGACTGATGTATATTGTGGACTAATGTATATTGAGTTATGCATGATTACTTTGATTATTGATGCAATTAGAAATAACGCCATCAAGTTCTTGTATGCCCATGAAATCTCTCGGGATAGCATAGAGATGACCTTTGGTACTAATTATTTAGGTATCAATTAATAATTATATTCATCAGCATCTTCTTCATTTCTTAATTCTTTCTTGACATGTGATTTCATTTCATATAACATAGCATATACCATGATTATGAATTATACGAATGAAATTCAAATCTTACTTGTTAGAAGTATGTAATCTAAAGAATTAGGTTCTAAATATGAGCAGTCTAGCACCTTATAGTTGATGTTGGAGAGTTAGTTTGCAGTTTTATGTTTGTTTTCACATACAAGAGGTGAGAAGCAATTGAACATAAACGTTACCCAACAACAAAACTTAATCAAACAATACAAAAGTAGAAGCAATTGAACACAAACATATATTACTCACAAAGGGGACAATATTTACAACATTAACCAATATCATATTAGGAACTTAATTCAAAGAAACCAAAAGAAGATCCAGAGAGGAACCAAAGGGGGAAGAAACTGCACAAAAAAAAAAAAACACCATATATGGTAGAACTTAGGAAACTCACATATCGAAGCTCAAGGAAGGTCTAGTGGCCTAATCTTCATGTGGGGTGGTAGTAAAGAGCAAAGAGGTGACAGATGGATGTGCATGGAACGGAGATTCGACAAGGAGGATTTAGAATGCGTTATAATTCTAGTTTATGCATCAAATGATTGTAGTGTAGGTCTAGAGTTGCAGAACCACCTAAGGAGTTCCAGAAGCACCATCCTTCTCCCAATAATTTTGATGGGAGATTTTAACGAAGTGCTATACTCGGAAGAAGGAAAGACTGCTCAGAGTTTTCTAAGGGCATGGAGGATTTTGTTAAACTTATTCAACACATTGAGGTGCAGGATGGACCTATCGATCAATCGTACACCTACATGAGATCAAACATAGCTAACCGGATTGACATATTTTCAACTGGATTTGGAACACGATTTTGCCCATTCTGCAGGAACCCATGAGAGAATGTCGACCAAATCTTTATACGTACAATGTGAGTTTGATGTGCAAGTATGGATGGAAGTGGAGCAGAGCATGTGACATATCTTAAAGATTTGGTTCAAGCATTGGATAGAGGCAAGGATTAAAAATAAAATTAGGAAGAAGCTATGGATTGTCAGTTTGTCACTTGCTTTGCTACCACTTGTTCATTATGGAGGTTGTTTTTGACAAGAAACAACCAGATTTACAAATTGTAATTGATTCTATCATAAAAAGGGTAATAATATGGGCAATAATATGGAAGGAGAAGTTACGATATTTAGAGGGACAATTACTGAGAAGTTTTAATTAGATTCCTAGCATATTCAATTTATATAAGAGCCTGATAGAGGATGGATGGGGATGGAAAAGGAAGAAGAAGAATTAAGCAGTGCCCAGTACGAGAAGCAAACTTACGGGAAAGGATGAGAAAACCAACACATAGGGTTTTTTTAAGGGAAATTCCAAATGGTAGGCACCAACTATGGCCTATTCCAAGTTGTCAACACCATTTCAATATATTCCAAATGGTAGGATTAATTGTAAAAGAATTCTATCCCCTAGGTTTTGTTATAACATGTCGTTAGGAATAGGGAAAAAAACAAAAAACCAAAGTTTTGAATTCAACAAGGCATGACAAACAAATACACTATCAAAATAATACAACTGGGCACAAAAAATACTTAACATTCTCCTACTTCAATTTACATGTGCAAGATAAAAGTTAATAATCTACTACGAAGAAACCTTGAGACAAATTACAAACTCCCCACCAAATTAAAGAGTGGAAATGTCATAATTTCAATTGTGGTTTATTTCACACGAGAGAAAGCTCCCCAGTTGCAATCTTAGTAAACCCTTACAATATGGATTAGTAATAGTTTCAAGCCAATTTTCGTATTAATTACGTAGCAATTTTCGACAATTGCTGAAATAATTAGTGCTAACCCAAACGCCAATTTTCGTGCCAACCCAAAGCCTAATTTTGTCAATTTACCCACCAATTCAAAAACAAGAAAAAAAATCAGAAATCATTCCTGTTATAGTTGTATAAGAACCCTAAATTCTCAAGTGACAAACACTCAAAATTCAAGCAAGAAACACCAGGATGTCGTACGGCTTTCAGGTGAAAACATAGTGGGCACACACGAGATTGCAAGTCGGAGATGGAAGCCGCAGTCGAGCAGACGTCCACCACCACCGCCAGAGATGGGTGTCGGCGTGCGGCAGTCGAAAAGATGTCCAACTTTCAGGGAGGGAGAAGGCAAATTCCAAGGGAAGAGATGGTTGGGGCAGATGTTTTGTGCGAGGGTCGAATAAGAGGAATAGTACCTCTGAATTCAAAACTTTGATTTTTTGTTTTTGTTTTCCTATTCCTAATGACAGGTTATAACAAAACCTACGGGATGGAATTTTGGTCTAAAAGTTCCCGTTCGAGGTGGCAAGCCTTTAGAAGGGATAGAAGGAGTAATTACTGGTCTCCAATTCACAGGAGGACTGGGCGATCTTTGTTCTACCTCCACAGGGTTCATCTCAGTATTAACTTCTAGTTGTTGCAAAGTCTGTGTAACCTGCTGCTTCATCAACTTACAATCACTCACCTCATGACCAAAATTTTTACAGTGACTATACTTTCAAAGTTTGCAATCATAAACCACCCTTTATGAAACTACTACTTGATTTTCCACATATTGAATCTGTAAAACCCCGAAAAATTTGAAAGTTATCTTGTTATTAAATTGAAGTTAATAATGATTAGTTGTTAGTTTTCCTTTCTTGCCTTGTATTCCTTCGAGGATACGGCAGTAACACCCAATTAAAAAGAAAAAAAAAGAGACTTCCGTTGTTATTGTTAGTCAACGTTTGACTTTGACCGTTAAATTTAGAATTGAATTTCCAGGGCGTTACAGAATGGTATCAGAGCTCTGGGTTGCGACCTAGTAGCTCCTAAGTGTCTATTAGGTCTTAGTTAGAACTTTGGAAGCTAAGATCGGAGTAGGTTGGTTGGGTTGCATCGGTCTTATTGATTCTCTATGCTTTATAATTATGCTTATGTTCAACATGTATCTTGACATATTTTGCTCATATGGGAAGATGTTTTGCATGAAACTAACACTATTGTGATGAGTATAATGTTATGTAGTTGAGGTTAAAATGTTCCTTGGAGTTGTCATGTGTTGTTATCCCTATGTTATTGGCTTAATGAAATGAAGTTTGGAATTGGGCCTTTAAGGTACTATCATATTGGCTATAGTGGTGTCGGTTAGATGAGAATAAAGGATGATGAGAAACATAAGGAGGTGACATGATAAGACTACCTCTATTTATTTATTTATTTATTTATTCATTTTTGTTTTTGAGTTAGGAGTGTATGGTGCAATTGATCGTCACAACATGTATGATTGTGAGATGAAAATTGAGTTGACCTTGAATAGGGGATTAAGAGAGTGCTTGGTAGGACAAAGGCGAAGTAGGGTTCGGAGTAGGATCCTTTTTGTGATTAGGTTAAGTAGGTGATCTCGATGCAATGATTGGGATTATGCACGGTTCTATTGAGGGCTCAAGTTTAAAGTGATACCTTTGCAGAAATATTGGGGTTGAAGATCGATTCTGAAGTAGATGGTTAAGGTGAAGGTCATGTGGGTAACTATAGGATCAACTTGGTTTTAGGTATTGAGATAATTGGAGACTTCTAGTAAAACAGGTTAACACCGACTTTTCATTCAGGTATCGAGGTTAGAGGAAGGGCTTCAGAGTAATATTGGGGTTGCATCTGGTTTGGTTGAGGTCTTGGGTTTAGAGGACCACTTTTAAGGAGGGAAAAAAAAAGAAAAAAAAGAGCAAAAGCCTTGATTTTGGGATGAAGAGTGGAGACGAATTAACATTTTTGGACTATCTAATGCTTAAATTTGAGTTGGATAGCGAGTATGAGACTTCGGGCTAAGGCTTGAATATAATTTGGGTGTTCAAGTATTGAGGTTTTGAGTGTGGGCTGAGGGTTGGATTATGTTGTTTTATACTGATCAGTTTGTTGTTGATTATCTTTAGTTTGTTGAGCGAACCGCTCATATATCTGTTTCAAACCCTTTAAGTGCAGCCTAGAAAGGTTTTTAATTATTTTCTATAATGGTGTGTAGGCTACAATGTTGGGGTTAAATAGGGATACAAAATATCGAGGAATACGAGAAATTATCCTAGCAGGATCACTTTTAAGTATTTTGAGTGCGACGTACATGGGCTAATTGTTCGCTACTACCCATTTTGGGCGTAGGAAGAATTTTGGGATTTTTGCGGACTAGTGGGCTGAGAGATTATGTGGAAGTTCTTAAGCGGGGTTATGTTTTGATTGGATCTATTGTTATGGTGGTTGAGCAGAGGCTTAGGATTATAATTGATCCTTTGTGTCGAGGCCTTGAATAAGGGGATTCTTTTGAGGCTGGTGCATGTTAGGACTTGAGTGGAGCTGTATAGTCGAATTGAAAGTTTTGTGCGAAATTTTGAGTTGAATTTGGCTTTGAATGAGATGCTAAGTTGAAGGCTTTCCATAAAGCAAGGAAACATCAACTTTCTTTTCTTGGGAGTATTGAGGTTAACGGACTATTTTAAGGTAAAGTTGACCTCAGTAAGATTTTGGGTTACAATATTTATTAGGAGCTCGGAGCAACATTAATCAGGTTAATTAATCAATGAAGGTGGGAAGTGGTGTGATAAAATTCAAACTTTGGTGCATACAAGGGTCGATAATATTTGCTATTAAGTTGGGTTAGTGTAATTGTTATGGTAGTTGCCAATTGCGAAGTTGATTGGCCGAATTTGTATTGTAGGATTGGAACTATTGGAGAGTTGGCATCCTGGTTGAAGTGTTTGGGTCGTGGGAAATTGATACCCCGGTTGAATTAGTTGATAGTAAAGGTTAGTATCCCGATGGAAGGAATTTGACTATAAAGGTTCGGTATCCTAGTTGGAATAGTTGGTCACAAGTACTTGAAGATTTCCAAATGGAAAAAGGTAAGGATCTATATCATGCTACAATTGGGGAATGCTCGCTAGAGTGATAAGGTGGTACTTTGGAGAAGCTTTTATTCACCTTGGGATATAATGGGAGGAGGCACTTGACCTATAACTGCTTGATATTGATTCTTTTCCGTGAGTTATTAAGGGCCCAAGTGAGTTTAATTGACATTTTACGATTCGAGGTCTCATCTGTGATTGCTTCCACAATGATATATTTGTACACATGAGTTTATGCGCTTAATTATACTTTTGGTGGTGCATGTCTTTACCTCTGACCGTGCAAATAAAAATTAAGTTGATTATCGAAGAAGTGAGTATAAGCCACGAGACAATTTGATGGTGGTTGGGCGCACACAATAATGTTTAAATCGTATGTGATTAAGTCCTGTGTGCGTATCGTTTCAATTATTTGCTAATCTTGTCGAAGAAGCCCATTGCATATGATGAGTCTGGATAAATAGTATTTGTTTAATTCTACTAAGTATTATCCAACTTGAGTTCGTTGGACATTACAAGTTTACTACTATTGCGTTTTCTTTATGTGACTCATTAATCTCTGTTAATACTAGCTTCTGTTGTTCGGAACTATTAAGGGAGAAATCAGACTTAATTGATATTAGGTGCGTAGACTGTTCGACTGAACCTTAGGGTGAAAGTGATTAGTATCGCAATTAGTAGATCCAAGATGGATTTATTGAGTAAGAATGGTTTTGATGGGTTAGGTACATGAAAATCCTTAAGTCTCGTTTGGGTATAATCTGATTTCGGGAAAGGTTAAAAGTTAAATAAATACTTTTAAGGAAAACAAAAATCCGGTTGGAGCTGATTCCTGTAGGAGACGTTGATTGGGGGTGAACTTATTCGAGTTTCGAGGACGAAACTCCTTTTGAGACGGTAATGATAGGTAAATGCTAGTTCTGTTGTTACGCATCTGTGAGTTAATTGGGTGTGGAGTCTCTTTCGATGTGATCAAGTATTTTCGAACTGAAGGGTGATTTGGAAAATTAATAGCAGTATTGATCATGCCTTGGTCAAGGAAGCTTAGCTTTTGGCCTTTTAATTAGATGAAAGTATATGGATTAATGGCCAGGTTAGTGCTTTGGCATGTGGGATGAATCGCGAGAACCCCTCATTCTCATACGAATAATAAGGTTATATTAGGAAAGTTTCCTGGTTTTACTTGTGGTACAAATGGAGGTTGTTGAGAAATCACCCTTCCTTTATGCTACCCTGGTACCAAAGCAGAGGAATTGTTATTAATTTTAGTTAGTGGGAATCTGTAACATTTTGGATGTTGGTAGTTATCAGTTCGGTGTGTTCTAATGCTCTAATTTTAAGGTTATGGAAGATCGAATGCCACATTGGGATCGAGAATAAAGCATTGTCCTTGGGTTAGCTATTCTGAGCGTGGATGGTTCGTGAGCTTATATCATTTGTGCACGTATAATATTAGATGTGTTTTCTACTTATAATGGAAGGTGAATGCGAGGATCTTGTGCTATGATGGTATATACATGAAACCCCTCTCCTAAGGAAGATGCCATGGAATATGTGTCTCTTTGCTTCTTCCGTGTTGTCGGTGCATGTTTATTGTTTTTGACATCTTTTGGATGGAATACCACCGCCTTTGCTATGAGTACCCGACTCTATCTTCTCTAAAATACCTATATCCTAAGGAGGATATGAAATAGAGCCCTAAGGAGGACCTTGAACCAGAAGAAGACTTCGACAAGGATTCGGAGGTTAAGAGAAGACCCGACTCACGAGGAGCAGCCGCTAGAGATTCTAAAACTATGGAGAGAATCAACTTCGAAGAAATACGGTCCATCTAGTAAAGGTGCGATGAGAGGACCATGCCACAACTAAAGCCACCTGAGAAGACGAGGAGGAGATGAGATCGAGGTATCTGCATCTATACAACGCATAAGGTTTGTAGAGTTTCGAGGACGAAACTCTTTTGAAGAGGGTAATGATGTAAAACCCTGTGTTTTGGGTAAAGCCACCGTTCGTCAGACCGTTGGTTTTAAGTTTAAGTTTCGAGGATGAAACTTCTTTTAAGGGGGTAATGATGTAAAACCCCGAAAAATTTGAAAGTTATCATGTAATTAAATTGACGTTAATAATGATTAGTTGTTAGTTTTCCTTTCTTTCCTTGTATTCCTTCGGGGATACGGCAGTAACGCCCAATTAAAGAGAAAAAAAAGAGATTTCTGTTGTTATTGTTAGCTAGTCAACGTTTGACTTTGACCGTTAAGTTTAGAATTGAATTTCCAGGGCGTTACAGAATCATATCCGGAAAATGCCCATCTACATTCATTTCCACTAGTAATCTAGCCGCAGATATGTCAATCTTATCCCTAGTCCTGAGACAAGTTTTTATCGAAATCCCTAAGGAGCTCCCAATCTTACTAAAACCATTGACATTCCAATACTTTGTATCTAGATTCGAAAGAATCACCCAAACTGGTAATGAAGAAATTGATTTTGTATCTATACTCAAAATCTCATTCCAATCCCTCACAATCATAGTCTTGTTACCAAAATAGTAAACCCCCTTCTCTAACCCAACATTCTCATCATGCTCCTCCTGAAATTTAACCACATACGTACCTCTTCTTGCCTTTACAAAATAGTATGTCTAAATGAACATATGTATAAATGAAGATTATGTATGTCAAAGTATATGGTAATGTGCATGAGTGTGTAAATTGTACATTATGTATGTCTAAATTATACATCAAAGCATGTAAGAATGAGCACTAGCTACTACCCTCCAGAATATGAGTAACCTCAAGGTATAATGAACATAATGTTATAAGATAATGAACATCATAGTACGTGACAACGAATATCACCTTATAAGAAAATGAACATTAATGCATATGGTAATGAGCATAAGGGTGTATGGTAATGAACACCACGTTATAAGATAAATGAACACCATAGTATGTCATAATGAATATAACATTATAAGAAAGTTATCATAACATTATAAGGAACTGAAAACCAAGGTATATATGGCACGTTATAAGAAAATGAACATCAAGGTATAAAGTAAGGAGCATGATTATGTATGGTCATCAAGATATCTCATAGTGAACATCAGGTTTGATGTGTATGTATTTTGATTTTACTGGGTATTCATTTTACAAAAGTTATGAAGTAGGACACCAAGTTTCGTACTGATAAATATCCCCATAAACACATATGGACATCATGTACCAAACAAACGCACATCACCATCGTACCCCAAATATCATATGCATGGATCCTGGAATGGAGACCAATTGTTTTTTAACTTATATAAAAAAAGTGAAAAAAAGCTTGATTATATATGTCCAAAAATCAAGTTCAAAAAAAAATATAAAAATTTTAATATCCACATCAAGTAATAAACACATGGAAATCAAGTAATATACTTGATTTTCATATATTTATTACTTGATGTTGTAGGACCTCGAGAAAAAGAGACTACTTTCCCGGTGATGCGCTACTTAAGTGATCGGGAGCCGATTAAGGTTGCTTAATCCTTAAATAAGGATGATTTTATTTTATGAAATTCATTTTTGGGGTGTTGAAACTTTATTTATTTTACAAATCCATTTTTATTATTTAAATACTTGAAATTACACCAAAATATATTAATTATGACTTAAAATCGGCCCAAACACCAAATTTAGGCCCAAAACGAAGCAGGCCGGCCACCGAGAACTACCAAAACCCGCGCAGGTTTGGATAATTCTTGGGTCGGGCCGCCTGTTTCCTTGGGCCAGAGAATGAGGTTTGGAGACAATAAAACCCGTGCGGGTTTTCATGTTTCCTGGCCCACTTTCTCTCGGTTTTAACCTTGAATATGATGAGTGGGAGATGTTAAGCCATTTTTAATTATTGTAGTGCAAATTCTAATACCGAATAACTAAACGGACTATAAAAAATGAAAGAGACACCAGCCGATTTAAGGAAACCGACAAACCATAAAATAATAAAAAATAACTCCGGTTTACGAAACTTGATTCTATGTTCGGGGGTAATGTTACGAATTCGAGAATTATAAGAACTCTCGAATTCGCCTATTAGAAAACAGCCTCTACTAAAATCGTCATTAAAATGAAAACGAGCGGGGAGAAGTTTAATTAATTTCGCAAGTTTATATTCTTAACGTGCATTATAAAACAAGGTTTTTATTTACAAAATATGCACAAGTAATGGAAATGAAATATAAATTACATGATTAAATAAAAGTAACAACAGGCAAGTGAAGGCGAACCTTTTGATTTAGAAGCCTGAATGCGCCGATCAAAATCTTGACTTTTTCCTTGACTTAGTGGATGTAGAGGTGAAGATGAGAATGGTAGTATGATAGTATGTGAGTGACGATTTTGGTAGAATAAGGGGATAGTAATATGGGAATAGTGAGAACTTTAAGAGAGTGGAATGATAAGAGTTTGTGTAGAATGAAGGTATTGGATGATGGTAGTTGGTGGGAAATTAGTAGAGTAAGGGTGATAAGGGATGATTATTGATGGAAGTATGAAATTTTGAGAGGAGATTTAAGTAGAGTATGAGTGTTGTGGAGGATAGTTGATGAAAATGAATGGAACGGAAGGGGGGTATTTATAGGTGAAGGAGGTGAGGTTTAGGAGGGAAATTGAGGGGACACATCCCTTAGATCATGCCCTCCATCTCCATGCAATCACAAAACCCGTGCGGGGTATCAGAAGTCAAGGCAAAGGTCAAACGCACATGGGCTAAAATCAAGGGGTCTGCATAGGATTTTGGCGCCAGCTTTTGGAGGATAAACTCGCGCGGGTTTTATAATTCCCACACATGGATTGCTAGCGTGGATGAGGCAAAACGATGAGCTTTATGTGATAGAAAACCCGCGCGGGTTTTGAAGCGACTGGGCCGGGGCGCGCCTTGGGCTAGTCCTGTTTCTGGGCCGTCTCTTTTGATTAAAACACGTGCGGGTTTTGTTCCCAGTAGTGGGCCGCCTTGTCTTGTCTGCTTTGCTTGCTTTCATTGGCCTAATGATGCATTCGGCCCAAATTTTTCATCTAAACTTCTGATAAATCGGGATTCTATCGGTGCGAATCCCCGTGTCTACAAAGAGCCCCCACTTTGATCGAGTCCGAATAGGACGAGGCCAAAGTAGACTGAGATTTATCTGCTTGATGTCTATCTTGATGCTGGCGGTGCTCTTTTTTATGGCGACCAGGTGATGCTACTTAGGATGATGTCGTTGGTAACCTTTAGGTGGCTACCGTTGGACGACTGATGTTGAGGGTGTCGTTGGAGACCTTTAAGTGGAATCCGTTTGGACGACTGCTGATAATGAGGTCGTCGGTAACCTTTAGGTGGCAACCGTTGGACGACTGATGCTGAGGGAGAGGTCGTCGGTAACCTTTAGGTGGCAACTGTTGGACGACTGATGCTGACGACATCGTTGGAGGCCTTTAGGTGGCAATCGTTGGACGATTTTCGCTGACGACATCGCTGGAGGCCTTTAGGTGGTAACCGTTGAACGATTGTCACTGATGGTGCTCTTTTATGTGGCTACCGGATGATGGTGCTCTTTTATGTGGCTACCGGATGATGCCTGGTCCCTTTTTTAGCGGCGACCTGAAAATCACAGGAAAATTAAGTATTAGTTTTTCTACCAGAAGGATTATTGGTTCAGATTTTTACCTGAGAAGATTATGAGTCTCGGAAACCCTAGGGTCGCAGTCTTTGGGTCGTCAGTCTGGGTTGTATGGCTTGCTTCAAGTGGGCTATATGGGGCCTTGGGCCGCTCAATTTGACATTCATTGGTATAAAGCCCATGCGGGTTTTATAGGATCTGTTGGGCCATTGAAAGGCACTAGGCGACAAGACTGGGCTTGTAGAACACCCAAAACCCGCGCGGGTTTTGGCACTTTTTTTTTCTCCTCGTGAAGGGAATCAAAGTGGGGCATGCTTTTGTGTGGATGAGGATGTGCCACGCAGCCATGTCTCCTCTTTGGGTGGCAAGGTGATGACCTTTGGATTTTCGGCCAATGAAACGCATTTGGAATCTCGAGGCGGGTTCTAGAAACGAGCGGTTCATATTCACTCATCATTACCATGCCTCATTCACTTCCTTCATTAACATTTTCAACTCCTCCTCATCTCTCTAGCTCCTTCTCTCTATAGAAAAACTTGCTTTTTGAAGATAATTTGGGTTCTTTAGAAAATGCATCCTAGAGGTCGCAGGAATCCTCCTCTTCCTCATGCAGCGGCATGGCCCCATGAAATGTCTTCAAGGCGCAACTTCATTCCGGGTGCGAATGCCTACCCTTCAGACCTTACTGTTCATTCTTGGAAACATGCTTGGTTCTACCGCTCCCATGGCATGGTAACTTTCGAAACTTCTCTTTTGATGCTTAGTTTAATAAAAAATGAGCAAGCACGAATTTATTTTTCTTTTTTCATGTCTTGTCGATTTTTATTATTTTAAGCATGCTTTAAATCGATGCGTATGCATGTCTTCATGGTGGCCTCTCTTTTTTAATTTATTTACGTATCACAAACGATAACCCAATTTGAAAGATGGACCAAACCCGACCCAAAATTTAGAGAAAACCCCGCGTGGGTTTCATGTTACTGGGCCTTTGCATGCTTGGCCCAGTCGGCAGGGGACGGCCCACTAGCTGAAGGAAAACCCGTGCGGGTTTTCGTGGCCCAGAGGCTGCCTAAAGCAACAATGGGCCTGGATGTGTGGCCCATCAAAGGAGTAAAACCCGTGCGAGTTTTAATTCTGTTGGGCCGGGACATTTGGGCCGCTTTTTTTTTTATCTTGTAGGCCATGGCTGTGAGCCCAGTGTTGGTGCTGGGTCCAGCGAGGGCCCGATAGAATATGCCTTGGTCCAATGTATTAGATGAGCCCCCGACTTCAACTAGCCCTTTTTGTTTTACTTCTAGGAGGATAACTTGAAAACTCCTGGCATCCTAAAGGATCTCCTTAAGGTAGCCGACTCAATTCCAGGGGACCTTGTTAGCAACACCTTGACTGCGGCAGGACTCATGTCGTTCTGGAAATGCTTGGTGGCCTGGAAAGGCCGTACATTCCGTGTTATAGGCCGTTCTATAGCTAAAAGGTTTTGGGACACTACCAAATCCTTTCATTTTCCTGTGGGTGAGATGACGGTTACCCCCACGGACTTTGTTATGATCACCGGTCTTCCTTGGGGTAGGCGTGACGTAGTCTTTGACGCTGAGATTCCGCTAATGGTCTTGGATCTACTGGGTCCAGTGTCAGCGCGCTTAGGCCAAGGACATCGCCTTTCCAAGCTCTCTTACACGCACTTCGAGGCGGCCATTCGCGATGCCAGTTTCCAGAATTTGACAGGGGATCAACGTCGCTTTATCTTCTTGGCATACATTATCTCTGCCACTCTTTTCGCCAACCGTGGGGATAACATCACTTTGACCTGGTTTCGAAATCATCTTGACTTGAATAATGTCTGGAACTTAAACTGGGGTAAAGCAGCTTATGCGAACTTCATCCTCTGGCTTCGCCGCGGTGTCAGACTGTCACTGGATGATGATCCTGTTTACCTCCACGAGTCTCACACTCGTTACCAATATGACCCTTCTCTGTGGAAGGTGCTCGAGGTATGTACTCGAGACTCTTCTTTTTGTAGTTTTCCTATTCCTTTACTCTTTCTTTGACTTCGTGTTCATGTAGTGGTGGGCATACGAATACATGATGCCTTTGGGTATTCACTCCAAGAAAGACAAGACGGTTTCAGCTGCTGAACGCTGGACTACTGAGGCCATTCGAGGGAAGAAATTCTAGTCAGGCAGTCTCGATCGTATTCGTCGTGTGTTGGATGACCTTACCCCAGTATTTCTTCATACCTGACGTCTTATTCATTTTGCTTCTATTCTCGAAGTGACTTTCTTTCTTTCACAGGATCAAGTGAATTGGCGTCCATGGGCGGAGTTCAACTCGGGCGGATTGCCCACCCCTTTGCAGCAGGTGGAGCATGATACTCGCCTCTGCATCCTGATGGAGGGACCCTCTAGCTTCATATGGTACTTGGCGGTAACTCTTCATTTCATGTTGCTTCATTCTATCCTACATGTCATTCATGTTGCTTGCTTCTATCCTACCGCGGCTCAGGCAGGTATCACGGGAATACTGTCGGAAGGGCTGATATGGAGGCCGATGCGGAGTCTGTTCCTCGAGACCCACCTCGGCGTTCTACTGCAGAACTCCCTCGCACCGAGCCCCCACGTCGTCCTTTGGCAGGGGAATATTCTTCCCGGGGCCGATCTCGGGAAGAGGTTGGTGGGTCCTCTCGTCCTCCCCTTGCAGTTGTGCAAGAGGGTCGCGGTAAAGGCATCATGGTCGAGGGTCACCATTCAACTGGGTCGCATCGTAGCAGATCCGGTAGTAGAGGTCGTCGCCCTATGGAAGAGGACATGGCTCAGATGTCCTTGGAGAACCAACTTGGCCAAGGGGGGTCGCATCACAGCGTTGGGTATGGTGATGATACTCAACCCCATTCGTATTGGGTGGAAGATGCTTCGGAGTCAAGTGCTACCAACCGACCTTCTCATTCTCGTCGTACTCCAACTTCAGTGCGTTCTGCTCGCCGTGGTCGGGAGATAGTGGTGAGGGACCATGATTCAGGTGCATCCGTAGGGTATCCTAGCGGATGGCGCTACTTCTCGTCCTGCGCCATAGGATGCCTCCTCTTTTGGCTCTGGCTCTTATTCTGTTGGATGACCAGTTCCGACCCTTGGGATAGGTCCTTCATGGTCTACGGGTACACAAGAGTGGTCTGCACCTCAACACTCTCGGCTAGGAGGATCCACTTCTTTGGGTTGGCCAGCCCCTGGTTACGGAACTGGTCCTGTATGGCCTACCCCTTCTGTTAAGTGGGACGTTCCTGACCATTCATGGCTGGCCAGTTCGCTGAAGCATTCTATATTATCACCGTCGAGCTTGCATCCTTTTGAAGTTTCCTTGTATAGGCCACCGCAGACGGCTCCTGGTTCTAACTACTATTCTTGGGACACCTATTTTGGTACGGCTTGCACTTCCAATGTTGGGACTTCGCATGCTGGTAACAATCCGGTTGAAGATAGCGGTGATTCGGGCTCCTTGTGGTGATCAGACCGATGTCAAGCAAGACTCTATGCATTTTAGACTTTTGTATGCAAGACTATATTGCACCCTTTTTCTTATTTTAATGCAAGACTCTTTATGAATTTTATTTTTATTTTATATGCAAGATTTGGTGAATGTACAACTTTACTTTATTAATGCATGTCTGAATGATTTTCTACATGACGAGATTAATCCCAAATTAATCCCGCTTCCCCACAAAGAAAAGAAAATAAAAGGAAACAAAAACTTAAGTGTCAGAGTAAACTCGAGCAAAAATTTCAGGACCGAGCATCACTGGGCCAACGACAGGATCCAAAACATTAAAGATACATGAACGGGCCAATTTAATTCCAAGGCCCAATTACAATCAGAAACAAGTGGGCTGAGTTGCTGAAGGCCGACCCATTTAGGCAGAAAACCCGCGCGGGCTTTCTTCTGCAGCAGGCCGTGGGCCTGGGCTTGGACAGGCGCGCGTGTGGGTCTGGGATCATCAAAACCCACGCGGGTTTTAATTTTCTTTCTCCCTTTTTTTTTTTTGCTGGCCGTTGTGGATGGGCTGAAATCATGGGATATGAATGCAACGGCTACATGATCACTTCCTGGCTGCTTGTCTCCATTTTGATCATGAATAGGGGTGTATAAATACCTCATTCGGTGCATATAATCATTACGCCTCATCTTCATCTCAAAGTCCTCATCACATGTTCTCCAAAAACAAACAAAAATCTTTCAATTCACATGGCTTTTGAGAAGAAACTTGCTACATGGATGAGCACCTTGTCCAAGGAAGAGAAGAAAGAGCTCGGAAGATACAAGTTAACAAGCTTGTTGAGTCTTCGACAAATGAGAGTCAACAAAGACTTTCTCCGTGCGGCGGAGACTTTTTGGGATCCGAAAATGCATGTCTTTCGCTTTGCTTGGAAAGAGTTATGTCCGCTTCCTGAGGAATGGTCCTCAATCCTAGGGACAAACCATTTTGCTCAGCCGACGTCGCCTCCAACGCCCACTGACATCCCCAAGCAATACAAAGAGCTCTTATGTCTTCCTTCTCGGGTCATCGGAAGTGCGATATTTGGCGAAAAGGTACACTTTCAAACCATTGTTGAATATTTTCAATCGCCCGATACCTTGGAATACGATCCCGTGATACGAGTGCGAGCCCTCGTATTATGTCTCCTCGGCGAGTTTTGCTTCTACCATGGCGGTAAAAGAACCGGACCAGCGAATTTGATCCAAATCGTCGAAGACATGTCCCGAAGCTATAATCCTGTACCTCTAATGTTAGCGGAAACCATGATGGGCTTGGATGATCCTAATCCAGAACATGATTTTCGAGGAAGTCCCTTGTTACTTCAGGTATTTCACTCATCCTTTTCACCCCTGCCTGAATCTGCCTCTACTGCCTGTAAAACCCGCGCGGGTTTTACACCCTTTTTTTTCTCTTTTCTCGTTAGTTTGGGATAATTGACATGCAATCTAACCCTGGCTAACTTTTGGATAGATCTGGTTAATGGAACACTTGGGTCTCATCGAAGAACCCCGGACTTCATAGGCGATAGCGAACTATTGCCAGAGAAAGAGGAAGTACACCGACCTTCACTCGGTAAAGGAATGGATCGCATTCTTGAAGGAGCCTCGTGATATCAGATGGTGGATCGAATGGTGGCACATTTCTGAGTATGTGACCCATGATTTCCGTAATTCCTATGTGTGTCTCGCCGGCTTGACGCAGATGACCTTTTATTTTCCGGTGTGAGTGAAACGACAAATGGGTCGCAGGCAAGATATTCTCGAGCTACTGTGTGAAACTCTCGAACAATTGAAGCTTCGAAGCTCGTTGAGAAAGTCGTGGCTAAAATACTGGGAAAGAAGGCCAACACTTAAAGCCCCTCCGAAGATACACGTGTATCATATTGTCGATGCTGATTACAATGGATGGCTAATTGCGACTATTGAATCTCGCCATGTTGGGGAAGCGAGACGAAGGCAAGCATCTGCAAAGTAAAGGTTGGGTCCCCGTACATCGGTAAAGAACTGTTAGATTTTAGGATATCTATTTCCTAAACAGATACAGATTAATTGGCGGAATATTATAATAGTTATAAACAATTAATCAACACAATTGCAGAGGCTTTAGTAATTATACCTGATCGCTAATTCCTGCTAAAGAAGAGGTTGACCTTCCAGATTCCAATGCTGAAACCCTCTACTGAAAAGTCCACGCAGCACTCCGGGAACCCGATTGCTAGATCGACCCGATCGAGACGAATCTCAATCTAAGATGTATGTAAGATTGCTTCGGGAAACAGAGAATGTTTCCTGAAACTAGAACTGCAAACTAAAAGAGAGAGGAACTCAGGAAATCACCCTGGTATCTCTCTAAAAGTCTTAAGCAGTTGGTGTTGAATAATCTCTCCCAGAGACCCCTTTATATAGTATTAAGAAAACCTAGGGAAAGGGTTCAAAAACCCTAAAGGGCCGAATTAAAACGACGACGCGTTTTCTGGGCCCAACACGGTCCGTGTTGAAACAACACGGTCCGTGGTGGACTCCAGAGAGTCCAATTATTCGGTCCATGGACACCACGGACCGTGGTGTCTCACAGAAATCAGTTTCCAACTTCGGTCCGTGTTGAGCCAAATTCGGTCCGTGTTGGGCTGATTTCTCACAGAAATCAGTTTCCAACTTTTCTAAACTTGATACAATATCATTTAGGTTACATACATTGTTCCAGGGCACTGACTTGTGTGACCCAGTAGGATCAAATAATATAGTTGTAATTAAACATATTTAATTACTAATTATAGAGGTCCCTAGCAAGACATATAATTACTATATTACTTTGGTTTAATCTCCGTGTATATCGAACATTGTCGGGACATTCCCGACAATCTCCCACTTGTCCCACAAGTGTTCGGTTCCTTGAATTCCCTTATCACTTACTGTCTCTAGTTCGGATAAGGTAAGCTAAATTCATCCTTATGTAAGACCCGAACGTTCCTCGATCTCCGAGTTTAGACTTTGAAAAACAGACGATCAACTATTGATTCAACTGAGCTCGGCCAAGCATTTTCTGTCCAATCTCACCGAGTGGCCAACGAGACAACTGTCCCTAATAGGGAAGACAATGCCATCTTGTTCAGACACACATTCTCACATGATCCAACCGAAACCCAAAAACCGCCTTTATAGCCTACTGTTACGAAAGGCGTTTGACGCGCTCCAAAGTCACAGCAGACCATGTAGTCTGTGTACTGAACTCAGGATTCAGGAATTTTTGAGTAGTGAGAGCTCCTATGACAATTCCCAACTTAAAGAGCTCCCACTGCGGGTCAGTTCGGTAGTTGTTCTCAACAATACCCATGTAATTGATTTATGATGTCATCACATCACTATGATCACGAAACTTGATCATCACCTCAATCCTACATGCTAATTGTGTTGATATTATCACTGTTCCTACGTGATAATACAATTAGGAACCAGGTCGACTGTCGACCAAGACTAGCGTTATCAAGTTCACTAATGGGGTTTCAGAAATCGAACCTCATCCAATTTCCCATTTTGAATGCGCTAACCTTTTTGGACATTTACATAATTCTAAACCACAATTGATGTAAGTTTTGGAATCTTATTTTCAATGATGAATCAACAAGGTCATAATTCATGAACAATTCATGCAAATTTGACTTGTTAATATTCCGGAATGTGTTTAATACATATTGCCAATGCATGATCATGCTATAACTACAACAGGGGTTTAGTACATAATACTTGCAATGAACCTCGTACATATACCATCTCACTAATGACCTTTCATATAGGAAGATATTTCCGGAACACATGTTTGGATTCATGGTGAGCTTCAGTTCCTTTGCTTGAGTGATGGCTCCTATCAATAAGGCTTCATTTCTCTTGCAAGGCTAGAAACATCACCCAGTTCTAAAAACGAACTTCGCAATCCTAACAGTTTCTACCACAACTTCTAAAGTCGTGTCATACTTATCTTATTTGTAGAATTAACTGCATGTCATGTTAGGAACTTCTTCCAGTTCACCTCAATACCACTCAACACAGATCGTATAATTTTCTCTGACCTTTCAGATAATCATATTTCTCTGCATGAGTGTAGCTTCAATGCAACTCTTCACACTTAGCTTTTATCAACCACTTTAGACTTAGGACACATCCTTAGTTTTGTTTATACATATACAATATATATGTTATGTTCGACTTTGAACATCTCATGGTATACATTAATCTCACGCCTGAAGCATGAGTTATATGTCTCATCCTTCTTAGAACTTCTGATTGTTTTGAGACAATAAAATTTCGTAAGGATATGCCATGATTTTGGAAATTAATCCATTCTCGAAGTGAGTTGAACTATTCAACACCTAGTTAACTTTGATTCAAACAATCAAAATCTTTAATCTATCATTATAGATCTTGTTTCCAATCAAATTCTTAGCCCCACCAATCCTTCACTTTGAAAATTATTTCAAAGTCAACCTCAATAGAAGCAACATTGGAATATTCTTCTCAGTAGGCAGTATGTCAATCACATACAATATCAGAAAATGCATTGCTCCCACTGAACTTCTTGTAAACACAATATTATCTTTGGCACATCCCAGTATGTCAAACCTTTTTGATATCCTGGTCAAGAAGGTCAATGATTC
The DNA here is from genome assembly GCA_029582165.1 of Portulaca oleracea. Taxonomy (NCBI): domain Eukaryota; kingdom Viridiplantae; phylum Streptophyta; class Magnoliopsida; order Caryophyllales; family Portulacaceae; genus Portulaca; species Portulaca oleracea. The sequence goes on from CM055872.1 coordinate 16,659,125, forward strand.
CAACCCCTAGAAGCTTCCTTAAGACCACAGATGGTCTCTTGAAATTTACAAGTATTCCAACAAAAGACAAATCAGTTGTGTCAAGTACACACCTTTCTTCAAAATCTAATTTTGAAGTCAGTCTTGATGTCTATCTTAATGAACCCATGTTTTGCCTTAAAACCCTCATATGCCTGAAGGCTCACACCTTCAGACAAATCAACCAAGTTCTAAACTTGGTTGAATACATGGAATCCCTTTTAGACTTGGTTGCATGGAATCTTGATTTACTTAAAGCTTCTTTGATGTAGGTAGAGTCATTACTTTCTAAAAGTAACATCTCACGGTCATCCATAGAAGATCGATATCTCTGTGGTTGACGGAGTTGTTTACCTGACCTTGCTTGGAGTAATGTTCATGACACCCTCTCCTCAACATTTTGAGAAACTTCAACAGCCTTAACCTTGTTCTTAATTTTCCGAAAAATAGGAAAATTTGAACTAGGATCAAGTAGCGGAGTTTCATGTGATGATTACAGTGTTTTGTGTCTCTCGAACTTCGGTAAGTTCAAAATCTCTCCCACTCTTTCTTTTAGAGAATAACATATTCTCTAAGAAGTAAGCACTTTGAGACACAAACACTTTCCTATACAACAGTTTGTAGAAGTGATACTCCTTCCTTTCAGAAAATGGTTCAAGAACCTCTTTTCTCTAGTGTTTTAGATAATCTTTATTCAGTAATTAAAGCTATGGTTAATTGCGTGTATCCCCAAAAGGTAATCGGCAATGTTGACTCAACCATCATTGATCACACCATATCTAATAAGGTGTGATCCCTGCTCTTAGATACGTCATTGAGATGTCGTATTCTTAGAGGAGAGAGTCATGAAACAATTCCATATTCTCTGGAATGGTCAATGAAATCTTTGGTTCAAATACTCACCTCCTCAACCTAATTGAAGGGTTTTGATTTTCTTGCCAAGTTGGTTTTGTACTTTACTTTGAAACTTTGAACATTTTCAAATGATTCGGACTTGTGGCGTATTAAGTAGATATACCCATATTTACTAAAAATCGTCACTGAAAGTGATGAAAAGTACAACAAACGTTCTTCTAGCACTAGTGCTCATAGGCCCACACACATCAATATGTTTGCATCCTAATAAGTCATTAGCTTGTTCACCAATTCCAATAAGAGGTGATTTCAGTCATCTTACCCATCAAGCATGCTTTACAAACATTGAACTTTTCAAAGTTTATGTTTTCCAAAATCCTACACTATGCAGTTTTCTGAATGCATTCATGATTAATATGACTTAAGTGTATAGTACCAGAATTATGTTTCATTTGAGTCATTTGTTCAAACTCTTGGCTCAACCATTAGCATCCTTTCGATCGTATTTAGGTGCTCTCATTGTTTCGCCAAGACTACTTTATTTTGGAAATCTTCAAACTATTTTAACATTACAGCTCCAGATGAATCTCATAGACATGAATCACTATGTGTTTTTTTTATTCATCTTTGAAGATTTGAAGTAATTCATCCCTTGTACTTGTGCTCAATCGGACTACATACATCCATATGCATGAGTGTTTGTTTGGCACGTTCACCCTTTCTTGTAAAAGGTACAGTCATGCTTTGCAGACATCACATGTTTCAAAGTCTTGTCATTCAAAAGTCTATCACTGTGACGCTTCCGAATGCGCTCTAATTTGCATGACTTAATAAATAGTTACAAGTTTTATGTTTAAACATGAGTTATTCCTTTTAAACCTTTTGGTTTCGATGTGTTGGGTGTGTTTATCCGAGATCCTCTCTCTCTCTCTCTAATTGAGAGTAAGAAACACTTATAATGAGAGCATAGAATCACCTATAAATTTCTCTCATAAGTCTTGTGGAAATGGATAAACAACCAACTCTTCATAAGGAACTACAACTAATTGCATGTTCCTATTTGTAGGCTGACTCTCATCCTTCAAAGCACATCTACTTTGCTGTAGATACTGCACATTTGCATAAATGCGAGTTTCACAGCCGGTATCTTATACTCAAAGTGGGTTTAATAAGGGTAGTGTGTATCATATACCCATTTGCCTAGAATTGAAATCATATCTCAAGTTTTTCTTATAGTTATTCACGCTCCCAGTGTCATACATGATCTGGTTGTTAACCGGTTGCTGTCATTGGTTGGGTATGTACAACTGTTTGTCCTTACCTTTCCTTTAACTTCTTGTCTTTGATAGATTTCTTAAATCTTATTTTCCCTTTCACTAAAAGACTATCTCTGGTCGCCAATCTTTTGGCTTAAAGGGGATATGAGGTTTCTCATATTTTAAAATAGTCAAATTATTTCTAACATGAGCGCCAAAAATTGGCTCTTATCTAGCTCAACCGAGACTATCTGGTTATTGGTTTCATATTTATCAACTCTAACTAGTTCGATGAACTTGGTCTTGAGTTGGTAATATTGAAATCCTTCCTCTAATCTTCAAACATTTTGAAGTTAAAATTGTATGAATACTATGACATTACATGTATTCATTTGGCTTGATTGACCTCTCAATATTGATGCCTAGCTCAATGTTATATCAAAGACATATTTCTTTTAATCGCCTTCAAGACAATCTTGCGATGGCAATGCCAATTAAGGAATTAGTGTTAATTGTTTTTCTCTTTCTCAAGGAGAAAACAATATTTTATTAGTGGTGGATGTTTGAGTGAAAAGACATAAATAATCCTACGAGACAAGTTGGTTCATTTTAGTTATTATTCATCAAAAGAAATTAAACTAATTTTAATTTCAAATCAAAACACTTTATTAACTCTCACTTAGTGTTTTAATTTAACCAAGACCCACAAGACCCATGGGCTCAAGTGGACTTTGGCCCAACAAAACTCAATCACATGTTATCTTTGGTGGATCATCTTATGATCGATCATTCAAAATGACTCTTGGCAATAAATTTGTATCGAATACAATATTTCTCTTCCTCTGCTCTTGGCCCAAAACTATTTTGATAGCCAATTTGAATTGACCTAGCTCCCACCCTACTTATTAATGATGGATAAATAATTCGATTTGGCTTTCTTTATTTATCCATCTAAGTGGTGTTTCGATAGGTTGAGCAATAGTTCAATTTTGAGAGTAGGTTTTATTATCCTAAGCATGCAATTCTAGGTGAACTCTTTCGAAAAACATAAAAGGCATAATAAAACATGCAATAACAAATTTAAAGCATAAATAAAATCCCTAGTATGGCCACCTAGACTTAATCAACTAATTTAACTAAGCCTTGACAGTCTTTAAAAAAAAAAAAAAAAAAAAAAAAAAAAAAAAAAAAAAAAAAATAATTGTGTCTTGCAACATCATTGGATGGGCTCCCACTCGAATCACCACATCTATTACTGTTGGGCTCCCACTCAATTTGATGTCTCCAATTACAACCAATTTACAATTTTGGACCTCACAATTGAGTCCTTACATGAATTAAAAAATAAACTTAACTGAAATTTAAATTTAAAATTTAATTCAAAGACGGTACGCAGACCGTATTTCACCCAACCCGGTACGCAGACCGGTAAAACTGACTATCTATGGCCATACTAGAAGCACATGCAAACATGTAATATTGCAATAAACACATGCTTAAATAACAAATTATAAAGGCATATAAATAATTGCAATATAACACATAAGGAAATAAATACTAAATAAAATTTCCTAAAAGGTTTGCATGATTAATAAAATAAATAAAATCCAAATTTTATCTTAGTTACCTAAACAGATTTAGGAATTTATACCTATACATACAAAATACTTGACTTTCCTAAAATCAAGGAGTCTAAAAGATACTATATCTTTCAAAGATATTGTAAGTTTCCTAAACTTTACAAAATAATAGATTTTATGCCCATTATTTGATTTAGTAGTAATAGGATTTAATAATTAATTTCTAAAATTAATTACAAACCCTAAAACACACGAATTCACCAAAACTGCTGGCAACACGGTTCGTGTTGCTTCCCAGTTTTGGTTAATTTCGTGAATGAAAAACTTAAATAAAACTATAATAACTTATCAAATTTAAAGATTTCATATCACAGCGTTATCTAATAACTCAATATGAATATTTTCCAGAATTTTAACAATTTCTATAAGATTGTTAAAATTTAGGGAATTAAACCTTTTAATTCTCTGTTTAAGAGGAAAATAAATAATAATAGTCCAATAAGTTTAAAAATCAAATTTGATAATTTTCCCATACAGTACGTTCATCCAATATGCTACTGTAAAAATTTCAAATTTTTATCAAATTTCGAAAATTAGAATAAAATTCAGAAAAGTATAAATTTCGAAAATTAGAATAAAATTCAGAAAAGTAAACAATTATACTTTTCTGTTAATTTGAAAATTATAGGCAAATTAGTAAACGATTTCAAAAATTCATGAAAATTTTATCCATAACAAAATGGTTACCCAGTAACCTACTGTAAAATTTTCAAAATTTTCACAAATCTCTACAAATTTATAAAATTCAGAGAATTAAACGAATTTTAATTCACTTCAAATCTGAAAACTCAATTAAAAATCCATTTTAATTGGTAAAAATCTACAAAAAAATTATGGAAAGTTCAGAGCACTTCCAGACACCTCCAGTAAAAATTTCAGAAATTTTCGAGTTCGTTTGATATTTTATTTCGATTTTTCATATTTACTGTAAATAAACTAAATCAGAAAATTAATTCTACAAAACCCTATTTTGCGAATTTAGACCTATTTCATGTATTGCCCACTGTTTAACAATATTAAACATGATTGTTTCTAAAACATTCAAAATTAAATCGAGTTCATGCAATATTTAACAATTAAACAAACATAAAATCGATTAATTAAAGGCAATAAGAAATAAGCAATAACAAAGCATGAAATTTTACAATAAAATTTCAGATTTACTATCAAGAAGATTAAAAACTTTCATAAAGATTCAAAATTTTAGCCATAAATCTACTCTAGCATATTCATAATATAATTCAACTATTAACAAAATTAATTATGAATACAAGCACAATACTTTAGCATGCAATTGGTGGCTCTGATACCACTGTTAGGTTTTAGGTTATCTATTTCCTAAACAGATACAGATTAATTGGAGGAATATTATAACAGTTATAAACAATTAATCAACACAATTGCAGAGGCTTCAGTAATTATACCTGATCGCTAATTCCTGCTGAAGAAGAGGTTGACCTTCCATATTCCAATGCTGAAACCCTCTACTGAAAAGTCCACGCAGCACTCCTGGAACCCGATTGCTAGATCGACCCGATCGAGACGAATCTCAATCTAAGATGTATGTAAGATTGCTTCGGGAAACAGAAAATGTTTCCTGAAACTAGAACTGCAAACTAAAAGAGAGAGGAACTCAGGAAATCACCCTGGTATCTCTCTAAGAGTCTTAAGCAGTTGGTGTTGAATAATCTCTCCCAGAGACCGCTTTATATAGTATTTAGAAAACCTAGGGAAAGGGTTCAAAAACCCTAAAGGGCCGAATTAAAATGACGGCGCGTTTTCTGGGCCCAACAACACGGTCCGTGTTGGACTCCAGAGAGTCCAATTATTCGGTCCATGGACACCACGGACCGTGGTGTCTCAACACGGACCGTGTTGGGTCAACACGGTCCGTGTTGGGTCAACACGGTCCGTGTTGAGCCCAATTCGGTCCGTGTTGGGCTGATTTCTCACAGAAATCAGTTTCCAACTTTTCTAAACTTGATACAATATCATTTAGGTTACATACATTGTTCGGCAATCGACTTGTGTGACCCAGTAGGACCAAATAATATAGTTGTAATTAAACATATTTAATTACTAATTATAGAGGTCTCTAGCAAGACATATAATTACTATATTACTTTGGTTTAATCTCCGTGTATATCAAACATTGTCGGGACATTCCTAACAAGGACCGCCTTGGCGCAAGAGACTCGGTGAAAGATAGACTTGGTCCTAGAGTGGAGACACGAAAACCAAGCAGGCGGGTCTATAAGCCCAAAAGATAAAGAGTAAGCTCTCAACGGACCTAGAGACATAGAGACTGATCGTGAGACAACTAGTGAAGTAAAGAAAGTGAAGCAAGATTAGAAGATGGATGGGAGTGAAGGAACTGAAATTACTTTGCCAGAACAATCTTTTATTTAATTAAGCCTTTTTTGAATTTTCTTAGTTACAAGTAGTGTACTTGCATTATCAATTAATAAAGAAGAAATATTGGTCACAATTATTACAAACTTTATTTTTCTTATATACATGAGCGTTCATTGAATACATCCCAAGTGTCTGAAAATTGATTTTCCAGTTGCTTGGTTATATTAAGCATAATATCGCTTGAGTTGATCCAAATTTGTGGGCTGAATTATGTCTTCTCCATCCATAGTAGCAAGTCGGGTTGCTCCTCCTAGCAAAATGTCCTTAATCATGTAAGGACCCTTCCAATTAGGTGCAAATGTTTCCCTTGGGTCTTGTATAGGTGCCCTCATCTCTTTAAGCTCCAAATCACCTATTTGAAGTGAACGACTTTTCACCTTCTTATTAAAAGCACGAGTGATCCTGCTTTGGCATACTTGCACATTATGCAATGCCCTTAATCGCCTTTCGTCCATCAACATTAATTCCTCGAACCTTGCCTTAGCCCATTCTGCTTCTGACAATTGACTTTCTACCACTATCCGTAACGAAGGGATTGCTATTTCAATCGGTAGGACTGCTTTCATCCCATACACCAAAGAATATGGTGTTGCACCTATAGTAGTTCGTATAGAGGTTCGGTATCCCCACAGGGAAAATACCAACTTATCAGGCCAATCTTTGTAAGTGACAACCATTTTCTTGATGATTCCAGCCACTGTTTTATTGGCCGCTTCTACAGCTCCGTTAGGTTGAGGTCGATAAGGTGAAGATCGGTGATGCTGGATTTTGTAAGTGGCGAGAAAAGTTTCTACTTCCTTCCGAAAATGGCTTCCATTGTCACTAATGATCTCATGAGGCACTCCATATCGACATATGATGTTTTGGAGAATGAATTTGGCCACTTGCTTGGATGTGAGTTTGGCGTAAGAAGCTACTTCTACCCATTTAGTGAAGTAATCAATGGCGACTAAGATGTATTCATCCCCTCATGTTCTGGTTGGGTGTATCTTGCCAATGATGTCGATACCCCATACTGAAAACGGCCATGGAGATGTTAATGTAGTTAGATATGATGGGGGTTCATGCTGTAGGTTGGCGTATTCTTGGCATTTGTGACACCTTCGAACAAACTCTAAGCAATCTGCCTCCATAGTGGTCCAATAATAACCAGCTCTTTGAATCTTCTTCACCAACATGCGCCCATTCATGTGAGGCCCACACTCTCCTCCGTGTACAGTAGCCATGATCTCTTTTGCACTCTTAGCATCAATGCATAATAAATTAATGCCCGTAGGTGATTTCTTGTAAAGACGATCTTGGATCAAGCAGTATTGTGTTGCTAGAGACCTGATCGCTCATTGTCCTCAAGCGTCCAACTCAGCTGGATATTCTCCTTTCCGAAGAAAATTGTATATGTCATGGAACCATTCCTCAGCTTTCCCCTCTTGTGTCTCCAGATTGCAGACATATGTTGGTTCAGACTGTCGCTCTACTACTTCTGGTAGTTGGAGCGTGTCTGATGATATCGATATCATTGAAGACAACTTAGCTAGAGCATCGGCCAGTTCCTTGTGATCCCGTTAGAGGTACTAGAAGCAGATTTGCTCGAATTGGTTAGCAAGTCCCAAGAGCCTCTGTTGATATGCCATAAGACATTCATTCCGGACCTTCCATGTATTTTTAGCCTGATTAATGATGAGGCTAGACTCTCCAAAGAACTTTACATGGCGTATGCCTAGAGCCAAGGTAGCTTGCAAGCCTTTGATACATGCTTCATATTCTGCAGTGTTGTTAGTAGTGTCAAAATCCAACTTTACAGATACAAGGACATGTGCCCCTTCTGTGGAGATTAATAAAACTCCCACTCCACAGCCCATTTGGTTAGAAGCTCCATCGAAATACATTTCCCATGTTATTTCATCAGTGAAGAATACATCCTCATCTAGGAATTCCAAGTGAGTGCTTGGAGGTTCCTGTGATGGTGAAGCAGCTAGGAAATCTGAGACAACCCATCCTTTGATGGATTTCTGAGGCAGGTACTGAAGATTGAACTCTAAGAGCATGACCAACCATCGAGCGATGCGGTTGTTGATGGTAGGTTGTTCCATGATGAATTTAATGGGATTATTCTCAGCTATGACATACATTGATCGTTCCATTCTATTTTGCTCCCTTTTTTTAGTTTCTTGAACAAAGGTTCACACGTCATTGTGAGCTTTGAGATGAACCTGCTGACGTATTGGACTCGTCTTAGGAAGCCTCTTATCTCTTTTTCTGTCCTGGGTGGTTGCAACTCTTGGAGAGCCTTTATCTTTGAAGGGTCAACTTCAATCCCCCGTTGACTAACCACATAACCTAGCAGCTTCCCAGAGGTAACACCAAAGGTGCACTTTGCTGGATTAAGCCGCATCTTGTATTAGCGAAGTCGCAGAAAGAACTTGCGGAGGTTAGGAATGTGCTCCTCCCTTGTTTTGGACTTAGCAATCATGTCATCCACATAAACCTCTACCTCTATGTGGGTGTTGGCAGTTCTTTGATTTGTAGCTCCGGCATTTTTGAGACAAAAAGGCATAACTACATAACAGTACGTTCCCCATGGTGTAGTGAATGACGTTTTCTCCATGTCTTCTTCTGCCATTTTGATTTGGTTGTAACCGGCATATCCATCCATAAAGGATAGGAGCTCATGCCCGCAAGTGTTATCCACTAATACATCGATGTGAGGTAAGGGGAAACTATCCTTGGGACTAGCTTTATTGAGGTCTCGGAAGTCCACACACATGCGCACTTTCCCATCTTTCTAAGGCACCGGGACAATGTTAGCAATCCATTCGGGGTATTGGACCGCTTTGATGAACTTAGCGTTAAGCTGCTTGATCATTTTCTTAGCCCATTCAGGCTTGATCCTCCTAGCCTTTTGTCGAACTGGCTTTGCATTAGGAAGTAAAGGTATGGTGTGCTTCGCAATTTCCCTGTCAATCCCAGGCATGTCCTCGTAGGACCATGCGAATACATCCACAAACTCCTTGAGAAGCTCTGTGAATGCTACCCGTTCTTCAGCTGTGAACGAACTACCTAACTTCAGCTCCCGAGGTTGTTCTTCTGTGCCCCCATTTATGGTGATAGTATCTTCCAACACCGTCATTTTATGCTCATGTTCATTAGAAAATTATTTTAAGGATTCATTAAATTCCAGATTATTATTGGCGCAGCAGTTCAGGGAAGTGGGGAAAGAAGAATTAGAGTAAGCAAAAAGGTTCATCTTATTGAATGCAGAAAGGAATACATCGCCAGCAGACTCAAGACCAGACTCACTTGACTCTATACCCTTAAGATCTGACCCTATGTCCTTAGGAACAGACTCTCCTATAGATAAAGCAAAATTATTCTCCTCTCCATCGACCCACAAGACCGCCTTAGCTTCTTCTCCTTCAGCGATCATGGCACTTGGGTCAAAGCTTAAGTTAGACAATGCAGCAATAACAGCATCAGCTTCAGACTTCTCTTGGACAGCCTGTTGTCCAAACAGCATGCCAAAAATGTTGCTCCCAACAAGATAAGTCCATTCTAATGGAGGTTGTTTGTCCCGAGCGGGAATAAAAACATTAGCCATATTAATGGAGCAAGCATCGAAGACTTCCAATCCAGCGACTTGAACTCCTTTGCTCTTCAGATAAAATGGCTCACGGAACCCATTCTAGGGGAAGTCATAACCCTCTCTAACAAATTGCCCATTCAGAGTAAATGGATAGGGCTTCATCTGGAATAAAGTGGGAGGATTGTTCATCCTCTTCTGTTCAACGATAACCATCTTTGTGAGCCTGACCTCGTTCTCAGTTGGTTTGTATCCTAAGCCAAACCTTCCCTTCTGCTTAAAGGTCTTGAATACAGGAGGGATCTTGTTCTTCGGATTCTTTCCCAGCGGCATCCCAGGGAAATGACCTTGTTTCTTGAGCATAGCATGTACCTTGGGATTTAAGTAGGGATCGAAGTCGAAAGGTGCTTCATCCCGGCTCATCATTGCCACAAGCTCAAAGTTGTGGAGTTCTTCATCCATTGAGTTGTGATCCACTTCAAGGGTTGACTGTTTAGGAGTATAAACAGCATTGATAGACTCTCCCGAGATGGTGATCACCTGACCTTGAACCAACATCTTCACCTATTGATGCAGAGTGGATGCTATAGCGTTGCACTCGTGAAGCCACGGCCTCCCTAGTAGTAAATTGAAGGAGGCTGGAATGTCCAACACCACAAATTCCACATTCCGAGTGACGGTGCCAGTAGTGATGGGCAATACTATGGATCCGACTGATCTCCGAGGTGAATTGTCATATGCCCTTAGTTGTACCCCGTTTTGAGCCAAATGTTGTTGTTGAACTCCCAACTTTTGCGCCGTCCTCCAAGGGAACACATTTACAACTGAACCGTTGTCGACCAGAACTAATGGGATAGTTTTGTTGGAGCATTGCACTGTAAGGTACAGGGCTTTGTTGTGAGATGCTCCTCCTTGGGGTAAATATTCAATCACAAAAGTAATCATCTCTTGTTGGGTGGTCACATGAGCAACCAAGGATAAGGGAGTCGTTGTAGGCGATACCGTGAGTGGTGTAAGGGCGTCCAACATCTTCAGTCTATAAGCATGCGATGTGCATATGAGTTGCCATATGGTGACCTCATCCCTGGTCTTTTTGAGTTGAGGAAGAAGAGGGTCTTCAGAGGAGGTCTGATTGTCACTGCCAGTTGTTGGTGTAGGGTTAGGAATAGCCACTGGGATGGTGGTATTCCTGTTATTGTTGTGGCGGTTGGACCGGGTGAGAAACGCCACATCATCTGGTATTGGTTCACCAGTCTCCATCCACTCTGTCTCGGAATGTTCGTGCTCGTCATCCTCATCGATGTCTCAAACACCGTGGATGAACAGACCTTCAGGGAACCCAACTACTTCGGGGACAAGTTGACACGTTTCTACAATCAAAGCGGAGGGGTCGAAACTGAAATCCCCATAGAGGATAGCATTTGCATGCTCATGCATAGGATTACTTTGATTGTTTGGTTTCTTGGCAGCTTTTGGCATTGGCAGCATCCCTGCACTTATCATATCTTCTATCTTGTTCCTTAAAGTCCAACATTTCTCAGTGTCATGCCCTCGGCAACGGTGATAGCGGCAAAATTGGTTGGCATCCCAGTTTCTGCCTTTGATTTCTAGCTCTTCTTTCGGTAAGGGAAAAACCAGGATACGCTTCTTGACCAAACGGTCGAGAGCCTGAGAGTAAAGAACATCCAATGGTGTATAAGTCTCATATTTTGGTACGTAAGGCCCCTTGCGCTGGATAGAGTTAGTCTCCATAGTTTTAGGAGGGTGACTAGCTGGACTAGTAGCCCTCCTGTTGGAGTTGGACCCTTCCATCCAGGCGAAGTGGTCTTATCATTGTGCATAGCCTCCAATTGGACACAAATGTCCTTCAAGTAATCAAAGTCTTCGACGACATGGTACCCAAGTGCTTGGATAGGCTGTTCTTGAGTCCTTGCTTAAAGGTAGATAACTGTAGGCGAAGAGGGATTGTCTCATTGATGTGGGACAACTTCGTATGCCATCTCTCAAAGTAATCCATAAAGGACTCATCATCCCGCTGCTTCACGGTGGTCAAGTCATCCACAGTAGCTTGTTTCTTCTGGATACGGCTGTAATGGCTGATGAAAGCTTTGAACAGCTCGTTCCAATTGACTTTGATTTGAAGGTGACAGCGCATGATACCATACCTTTGCTTCGCCATCTAAGGTGGATGGGAAGACAGTAGAGTGTAAGTCGACATCAATCCGATTTAAAGGTGCTAACCTCATGAACTCCTCAACATGATGAATAGGGTTCTTAGAGGGTTTGAATCTAATATTTGGCACTTCAACTTTGTCAGCTATCTTTAGGGTTGGCTGAACAGGCAATGGAACCTCCAGGTACTTATCACCAAAGGCTGGCACAGTGCTCATTGCCTTAGTGAGGCTTTCTAACATCTACTCAAGGGCCTTAACAGCGGGGTCCTTTGTAGGTTTTGATACTTTAAGAGTATTAACCTTTGTCTTGGATACCCCTATTCCTCCATAATCTAACGATGTCTTAATGATTTCAGGTTCAGATTCGTATCCATGCATTTCCTTGTCATCTTCTCCAGCATTCAGCCCCAATTTGGTATTGATCTTAGTAATGGCTTGCAGCATGCCATCTATCACTTGTTGTTGTTCCTCTAGTCTTTTACCCATCTTCTGCTCCTGTTCTAGGGTATTAGCAAACACAAGACCTTGCATTCTGGTGTAGAGCTCATCCAAATGCTTCGTGATGTTGGCTTTAGTGCTTTGGACCGGGATTTCTTGGAATTGCTCTCCGGACATGATGTAGTCACAAGTTGCAGATGGATCGTAATGCGGGTTAGGAACCAACCGACCAGTCCCCGGATCTCGAATGCGGGCTCCGAGTCGATCACTAATGATGCCTGCATGGAAATTCAAAGTTAGAACACTCGATGTCACACTCTGACACGTACTACCTGATGCATGCATCTCCTAAGGGACCTATATGATCCTGACTTGACACATATATGCTGACAAAAAGGACTCACCCACCTTTTGGGAGTGCATGACCTAACTCTATATGGACCAATGGACAAAACATTATAAAGGGCCGCACAAAGCCAAACATAGCGAGCGGGTCTTAAATTGTATGGCACAAGTCAGTGTTTCTCAATTCGGATGGGCCCACATCACAAGCCGACCGTTTTAAGGAGAATCCGTAACTTGGCCCAGCAATTCAGATAGCACAAGCCATAATGATTATTATGCGGGCTAGAATAATGTTTAACAAGACTGACGACCCTTTTTTTTTTACCTCTTTTTATTCTATTATTTTATTTTTTATTTTTTTTATTTTAGTCGAGGAAAATGGATATTATAAAGGATTGAATAAAGTCAACAATAAGCGAGTAATAATTAATCTATGGGCCTAATCAACAAATCCAATATGGTTGGGCCTAACAACGGGCCGGCCATAAATGCGTGGATTTATTAATTAAATCAACAAATTAACTTTCTCGAGCTTAGTGACTATTATGCAATCTAAAACGTTATCCATTAACTTTGTTGGAGTTTTAAATTTATTTTTGGACCTTCGTTAGGAGAATTTTGTAAAGGGTCATATAGTATCATCAAAGGCGAGTCGATTTTTATTTATTAATTAAAATAATCATCTTTCAAGCATAAATGGGTCCTTCCACTTGGGCTAGCCATGATGCCTTTTGGATTAATTATTCTAATTAATGAATAATCATTTTCTCAACCCGAGAAATTTTATATGGACTAGAACAAAACCTCTAAACTAGATTCGACTCTAAAACAAAAGAAGAAACGGGGAAGGGATACACATAGCACATAGCATACAACATGAAGGGATACCCTAACCAAGGTTCTACTTTCATGGATTTCTATGTTTGGATTACATGGCCTACCGCACGTTTTCATCCCGGTGCTCCATATCCTTAGGTAAGGAGTGTGAGGTATTGCCCAAAGAACTTCAAAGAAGCCCTTTGAATATAACGCGGGGAGAGGAGAGACCAAATGCTTGGCGATGTAGGGTGCATCACACAAGTAGTGGCCTACCCGCTCTCGAGGGAATCACCTAAGTATACCTTATACGTCGCCTTTGTGCTAACGTGTCAAAAGACGCGATTAGTGGCCCGGTATGCAAAGGATGCCTAAAAAGAATCATAAAATCGCGTAATAAATCAACTTCTCCCTTTTACAATTTCAAATTAATTCGATATTTTCAAGTTTTACCCTCTTTTTAAGTTTAAGTCCCCACTGAAGTCACCAATCTGTAGGACCCCGGGAAAAAGCGACCGCTTTCCCTATGATGCGCTACTTAAGTGATCGGGAGCCGACTAAGGTTGCTTAATCCTTAAATAAGGATGATTTTATTTTATGAAATTCATTCTCGGGGTGTTGAAACTTTATTTATTTTAGAAATCCATCTTTATTATTTGAATACATGAAATTACACCAAAATATATTAATCATGACTTAAAACCGGCCCAAACACCGAATTCAAGCCCAAAAGGAAGCAGGCGGGCCACCGAGAACTGCCAAAACCCACGCGGGTTTTGATAATTCTTGGGTCGGGCCGCCTGTTTCCTTGGGCCAGAGAATGAGGGTTGGAGACAATAAAACCCGTGCGGGTTTTCATGTTTCCTAGCCCACTTTCTCTTGGTTTTAACCTTGAATATGATGAGTGGGAGATGTTAAGCCATTTTTAATTATTTTAGTGCAAATTCTAATACTGAATAACAAAACAGATTATAAAAAATGAAAGAGTCACCAACAGATTTAAGAAAACCGACAAACCATAAAATAATAAAAAATAACTCCGGTCTACGAAACCCGATTCTAAGTTCAGGGGTAAGGTTACGAATTCGAGAATTATAAGAACTCTCGAATTCACCTGTTAGAAAACAGACTCTACTAAAATCGTCATTAAAATGTAAAAGAGCGGGGAGAAATTTAATTAATTTTGCAAGTTTATATTCTTAACATGCATTATAAAACAAGGTTTTTATTTACAAAATATGCACAAGTAATGGAAATGAAATATAAATTACATGATTAAATAAAAGTAACAATAGGCAAGTGAAGGCGAACCTTTTGATTTAGAAGCCCGAATGCACCGATCAAAATCTTGACTTTTTCCTTGACTTGGTTGATGTAGAGGTGAAGATGAGAATTGTAGTATGATAGTTTGTGAGTGACGATTTTGGTAGAATAAGGGGATAGTAATATGGGAATAGTGAGAACTTTAAGAGAGTGGAATGATAAGAGTTTGTGTAGAATGAAGGTATTAGATGATGGTAGTTGGTGGGAAATTAATAGAGTAAGGGTGATAAGGGATCATTGTTGATGTAAGTATGAAATTTTGAGAGGAGATTTAAGTAGAGTATGAGTGTTGTGGAGGATAGTTGATTAAAATCAATGGAATGGAGGGGGTACTTACAGGTGAAGGAGGTGAGGTTTAGGAGGGAAATGGAAGGGACACATCCCTTAGATCATGCCCTCCATCTCCATGCAACCACAAAACCCGTGCGGGGTATCAGAAGTCAAGGCAAAGGTCAAACGCACATGGGCTAAAATCAGGGGGTCTGCATGAGATTTTGGCGCCAGCTTTTGGAGGACAAAACCCGCGCGGGTTTTATAATTCCCACACACGGATTGCTGACGTGGAAGAGGCAAAACGACGCGCTTCAGGTGATAAAAAAACCAGTGCGGGTTTTGAAGTGACTGGGCCGGGGTGCGCCTTGGGCTTGTCCTGTTTCTGGGCCGTCTCTTTTGATTAAAACTCGTGCGGGTTTTGTTTCCAGTAGTGGGCCACCTTGTCTTGTCTGCTTTGCTTGCTTTCATTGGCCTAATGATGCATCAAGCCCAAATGTTTCATTTAAACTTATGATAAATCGGAATTCTATCGGTGCAAATCCCGGTGTCTACAGATGTCCATGTGTTTATTACTTTGATGTTCATGTGTTTAATATTTAATGTCCATATGTTTATTACTTGATGTCCCAATATTTAGTACTTGATGTCTATGAATTTATTACGTGATTCCCATATGTTTATTACTTGATATGGACATCAAAATTTTAAAAGGGCAACAGGTATGACAAAAAAGTACATCAAGACATCTAGCAATGAGCATACTTCAAATTTTTACGAACTTCCAACGGGTAACACTTCATATGTAGATGAACAATAAGTATGACTAAAAAGTACATCAATTAAGGCGGCCCAGGATGAGCATCAGCTATAATAAATGTGGCCATCAAAATTTTGAAACTACTCTGTTACACTCACTCCCCCCATTGCAGCTTGCCAACCAATATCCACGGCTGACGATGGATGAATGCTCGATTTTTCGACAAATTCGACTACAACCTCGTCAAAAACAATTTCAACAACTCAATTCCTACCAAATATTATACAAATTTCTTTTAAATGAAAATCATACCACCGAAAAACATAGAGGACGAATAAAAAAACAATTGCACCATTGAAAATTTGACGCTAGGGTTTTCTCCTGCCCACTCTTTCTTCAAATGGAACTGAGTTTGCTGTTCGGCTATGGAGAATGTCAAAAACTTGTCTAGATTTTGGCATGGTGTATTTCAAACAAAGAGTGATGAGTTTTTGGGACTGATGTCCTGATTAATAAAGACGACTGCAAATATCACGCATGTTGTTTAGTTCTCTCTCCTCTTTCTTTTCTCTCTCATGTGACTACTTACTGATTAAAAAAAATCGAACCAATCATAATTAAGATCCCATTCTACAAATAAAGATAAATTATAACATTTATATCTACCATTGTTCTTGAACCAATAGCTGAGATTGGTCATGCTTCCATGTTCACAGTTTGCCCATTCTCATTATCATTATTCCCTATACATACATACATACATATATATATATATATATATATATATATATATATATATATATATATATATATATATATATATATATAGGGATATTGGATTCTAATAATCCCTACTATGACAAATTGTATGGCAATAATCCCTACTATCATTTTGGATTCTGGTGGTCCAAAAAAAATAAAATTGTATTGTAGTGGGACAAAATCGAGTGTATACGCTAAATATCATAGATTTTGTGTTGCATTTGATTCAAAACTTTGTATAACACTTTACCACGATTTTTAATAAATTTACAGCATTTCTCTCAATTTTTTCAATTTTTTTCAATTTTTAATGATTTTTTCAATTTTATTCCTTTTAAAAAATCATAATAATTGCTCGGAATCTCAAAATAATAATTTAAAAAATGTTTTAGTAACTACACTTCGTTACCTATATAGGGGTAGGAACCAAAAAAATAAAAACAATATGGCGTAGGCATGGAAAAAATAAAAAGAATGTGATGATGGATTTGGTACCACTACAATACAATTTTATTTTTTTTTGGACCACCAGAATCCAAAATGATAGTAGGGATTATTGCCATACAATTTGTGATAGTAGGGATTATTAGAATCCAATTTCCCTATATATATATGTGTGTGTGTGTGTGTGTGTGTGTGTAATATATAAAGCCAAAGGGGCTTATGGTACGCAAATTTCACTTTTCCTATTTTACCCTTTGTCATTGATAAATTATAAGGATAGAATAGTAATTACATTATTTTTTATTTGCACTAAAATACTTATTAAAGAAATTGTTACAACCAAGATTTGAACCTCATATACAAAGGAAAACACTCCAATTTTTATAGCACTGGACCACCATATTTTTAGTTTGTATTTTTTATATATATTTTTGATTTCTTTCTTTCACATTTGAACTGTCATTTACTTCATTTTATTTTTTTTAGGTTTCTATTTACCATAATTTACATTATATTATTATTAATTTTTTAATTTCTTTTTGGTTCATATGCTGTTATCTTACATTATTTTATTTTTTGATGTTTTGTGCAAAGTATAATATTAACTTTAATCATCTTTGTTTCTTTAGAAAAGATTCAATTTCATTTAAAGATTGTCATTACATATCAAAGTTTGAGTATCATTGATAATCTTTTTGTTCCTTTATTTTAGATTTGGGAAAATTTCTTGTTTATTATGTTGTCTTATAAGGCAAGATTCTTAATTAACTAAGAAATATTTACTTTATCATAAATTTTATTCTAAGTTGCATAATTGCACTAATTTAACAATCAGTAAATCCAATGTCACAAATAAATGATAGAAACGTAATGATCCGTTTTTCGATAATATTTGCCACATAGAAATTAAAATCATATAAAAGTTTAAAAAGAATTATCATGAGAAAGATCATATCTACAATGCATAATTGTTCATACTGAGACTAAACGAACAATAATGAATAATATTGCTTTCGTCTCACTATATTTTATTGCGAACATATTCATTCCAACTTATAAACTTATTACAAGTTGAACTTATTTAAACTTATTTTGAACTTATTGTACTGAACTAACTTGAACTTCGTTGTTTTTTATCTTTTTTGGATTCATTTGAAAGAGTTGTTTTTTGCAAATTTATATTGAACTTATTTTTAGAAACAACTAAAAGGAAGATAACTTTAACCGCACTGACTCGCCAACATCCATAATGAGCCAAAGTTGAATTATTATTCAGGATTTTTATTTTTAAGCAGAACCAATAGTACTAACTTTTTTTTTTACATAAAACGTTCCATTTTCAACAAACAACAACAATCCTCAATATAGTACCGTGTGGGGCTTAAGGAGATCCAAATGTACGTATGCAGCCATCCTCTTATTCACAAGATTGCAATATCTTTTTTTCAATGTAATTTTGGAAAAAAAAGTTGCAAAAAAGATAATTTTAATCGCACAAGCTAGCCAATATTTATCCTTATCCGGGGTTGAACTAATATTAATGATGTTTTTGAATCCCATACACGCTTAGCGTGTATATCAAAACTAGTATAGGATAATTGGATTCTAATAACCCCTACTTTCACCAATTGGACAATGGTGGACCGTACTTTCACTTTGTATTCTAGTGGTCCAAAAAAAATAAAATTGGATTGTAATGGGATATTTTTCAAGGGAATCATAGATTTTGTGTTGTATTTGATTCAAAACTTAGTATAACACTTTACAATGATTTTTAATGAATTTACAGCGTTTTTCCCAAAAAAATTTCATTTTTTTACTATTTTTTTACGATTTTTTCACTTTTATTATTTTTAAAAAATCATAATAATTATTCGGAGTCTCAAAAAAAAATTTAAAAATGTTTTAGAAACTACAATTCATTAACTTTCTAGAGACAGGAACGAAAAAACAAAAACAATATAGTGTAGGAATGAAAAAAATAAGAAGAATGTGGAGGTGGATTTGGTACCACTACAATCCATTTTTTTTTTTTGGACCACCAGAATACAAAGTAAAAGTACGGTCCACCATTGTCCGATTGGTGAAAGTAGGGATTATTAGAATCCAATTATTCTATATATATATATAGAGATATGTATGTATGTATGTATAGGGAATAAAGATAATGAGAATGGGCAAACTGTGAACATGGAAGCATGACCAATCTCAGCTATTGGTTCGAAGAACAATGGTAGATATAAATGTTATATTGAGTTATATATATATATATATATATATATATATATATATATATATATATATATATATATATATATATATATATATATATATGGGTTGTTGAAATTAATTTCTAGCTACTTAATTGGACTGATGTATATTGAGTTATGCATGATTACTTCGATTAAATAACGCCATCAAATTCTTGTATGCCCATGAAATCTCCTGGGATAGCATCGAGATGACCTTCGGTACTAATTATTTAGGTATCAATTAATAATTGTATTCATCAGCATCTTCTTCATTTTTTAATTCTTTCTTTACATGTGATTTCATTTCATACAACATACCATATACCATGATTATGAATTATACGAATGAAATTCAAATCTTAATTGTTAGAAGTAAGTGTTCTAAAGAATTAGGTTCAAAATATGAGAAGTCTAGAACCTTGTAGTTGATGTTGGAGAGTTAGTTTGCAGTTTCATGTTTGTTTCGCATACAAGGTGAGACGTAATTGAACATGAACGTTACCCAACAGCAAAACTTAATCAAACAACATAAAAGAAGAAACAATTGAACACGAACATATATTACTCACAAAGGGGACATTATTTACAACATTAACCAATATCATATTAGGAACTTGATTCAAAGAAAACCAAAAGTAGATCGAGAAAGGAACCAAAGAGGGAAGAAACTGCCCAAAAAAAAAAAAGAAAAAAGAAAACACCATACATGGTAGAACATAGGAAGCTCACATATCCTAGCTCAAGGAGGGTCTGGTGGCCTAATCTTCATGTGCGGTAATAGCAAAGAGCAAAGAGGTGACAGATGGATGTGCATGGAATGGAGATTCGAAAAGGAGGATTTAGAATGCGTTATAATTCTAGTTTATGCATCAAATGATTGTAGTGTAGGTCTAAAGTTGCAGAACCACCTAAAGAGTTCCAGAAGCATCATCCTTCTCCCAATAATTTTGATGGGAGATTTTAGCGAAGTGCTATGCTCGGAAGAAGGAGGGACTGCTCAGAGCTTTCTAAGGGCATCGAGGATTTTGTCAAACTTATTCAACACATTGAGGTGCAAGATGGACCTATCGATCAATCGTACACCTACTTGAGATCAAACATAGCTAACTGAATTGACAGATTTTCAACTGGATCTGGAACACGATTTTACCCATTCTGTAGGAACCCATGAGAGGATGTCGACCATATCTTTATACGTACAATGTGAGTTTGATGTGCAAGTATGGATGGAAGTGGAGCAGAGCATGTGACATATCTTCAAGATTTGGTTCAAGCATTGGATAGAGGCAAGGATTAAAAATAAAATAGGGAAGAAGCTATGGATTGTCACTTGCTTTGCTACCACTTGGTCATTATGGAGGTTGTCTTTGACAAGAAACAACCAGATTTACAAATTGTAATTGATTATATCATAAGAAGGCTAATGATATGGGCAATGATATGGAAGAGGAAGTTACCATAATTAGAGGGACAATTACTAAGAAATTTTAATTAGATTCCTAGCATATTCAATTGATAGAAGAGCCTGATAGAGGTTGGATGGGGATGGAAAAGGAAGAAGAAGAAGTAGTGCCCAGAAAGAGAAGCAAAATCACGGGACAGGAGGAGAAAACCAACACATAGTGTTTTTTTAAGGGAAATTCCAAATGGTAGGCACCAACTATGGCCTATTCCAAGTTGTCAACACCTTTTCAATATATTCCAAATGTTAGGCTTAATTGTAAAAGAATTCTATCCCATAGGTTTTGTTATAACATGTCGTTAGGAATAGGGAAAAAAACAAAAAACCAAAGTTTTGAATTCAACAAAGCATGACAAACAAATACACTATCATAATAATACAACTGGGCACAAATAATACTTAGCATTCTCCTGCTTCAACTGACATGTGCAAGATAACAGTTAATAATATGCTACAAAGAAACCTTGAGACAAAGTACAAACTCCCCACTAAGTTTAAGAGTGGAAATGGAACATTACATAGTTAAAGAGTAGAAATGTCATAATTTCAATTGTGGTTTATTTCACACAAGAGAAAGCTCCCCAGTTGCAATCTTAGTAAATCCTAACAATATGGATTAGTAATAGTTTCAGGCCAATTTTCGTACTAATTACGTAGTAATTTTCGACAATTGCTGAAATAATTAGTGCTAACCCAAACGCCTATTTTCGTGCCAACCTAAACCCTAATTTTGTCAATTTACCCACCAATTCAAAAACAAAAAAAATTCAGAAATCATATCTGTTATAGTTGTATGTGAACCCTAAATTCTCAAGTGACAAACACTCAAGTTTCAGGCAACAAACACTGGGTTGTCGTTCACTTTCATGTCGCTGGGCCGTCGTACGGCTTTTAGGTGACAACATAGTGGGCAGACACGAGATTGCAAGTCAGAGATGGAAGCCGTAGTCAAACAGACGTCCACCACCACCGTCAGAGATGGGTGTCGGCGTGTGGCGGTTGAACAGATGTCCAACTTTCAGGAGAGGAGAAGACAAATTTCAGGGGAAGAGATGGTTGGGGCAGACGTTTTGTGCGAGGGTCGAATAAGAGGAGCAGTTCCTCTTAATTCAAAATTTTGGTTTTTTGTTTTTGTTTTCCTATTCCTAACGATAGGTTATAACAAAGCCTACGGGATGGAATTTTGGTCTAAAAGTTCCCGTTTGAGGTGGCAGGCCTTTAGAAGGGACAGAAAGAGTAATTACTAGTCTATAAATAACAAGAGGACTGGGCGATCTTTGTTCTACCTCCACAGGGTTCATCTCAGTATTAACTTCTAGTTGTTGCAAAGTCTGTGTAACCTGCTGCTTCATCAACTTACAATCACTCACCTCATGACCAAAATTGTTACAGTGAAAGTACTTTAAAGGTTTCCAATCATACACCACCCTTTGTGAAATTACTACTTTATTTTCCACAAACTGAATCATATTTGGAAAATGGCCATCTAGATTCATTTCCACTAGTAATCTAGCCGCAGATATGTCAATCTTATCCCTAGTCCTGAGACAAGTTTTTATCGAAATCCCTAAGGAGCTCTCAATCTTACTAAAACCATTGACATTCCAATACTTTGTATCCAGATTCGAAAGAACCACCCAAACTGGTAATGAAGAAATTGATTTTGTATCTATACTCAAACTCTCATTCCAGTCCCTCACAATCATAGGCTTCTTACCGAAATAGTAAACCCCCTACTCTAACCCAACATTCTCGTCATGATCCTCCTGAAATTTAACCACATACGTACCTCTTCTTGCCTTTACAAAATAGTATGTCTAAATGAACATCTATGTAATATATAAAGCCATAGGGGTTTATGGTATGCAAATTTCACTTTGCCCATTTTACCCCTCGCCATTGATAAATCTTAAGGATAGAATAGTAATTACAATATTTTTTATTTGCACCAAAATAGTTGTCAAAGAAGTTGTTACCACCAAGATTTGAACCTCTAATACAAAGGAAAATTCTCCAATTTTTATATTGTTAAACCACCATATTTTTAGTTAGTACTTTTTTCATATATATTCACTATTTCCATCTTTCATAATGGAGCCGTTGTCGTTTACTTCATATTATTATATGAAAATAAGAAAAAACATAAAATCTACCTAATATGTTGATAGGTGTTAAATAAATTAAATCATACATATATAAGTTTTTCTATCATTTACGAAAAATGAAAAAAGAAATCATAAAATCTACCTAATATGTTGATTGTTCTTAAATTAAATCATTCATGTATGTGTGTATATCATCGAGACGGAGAAAAAGACAAAGATGTCAGAAAACTTTTTAGTATACAAATATATTTGAAGTCAAAATTATTTAAAAAGAATGTACATGATAAAATTTATATATTTTTATTGGATTTAAAGATTATCGTTACATATCAGAGTTAGAGTATCACCGATAATCTTTTTGTTTTATTTAGTTTTGGGAAAATTTCTTATGTACTTTGCTGTATTATAAGGCAAGATTCTTGATTAACTAAAAAATATTTGCTTTATCATATTTTTATTCTAAGTTGCATAATTGCATTCTTTTAACAATCAATAAATCCAATGACACAAATAAATAATAGGAACGTAATGATTCATTAAGGTATTCGATAATATTTGCCCCCATAGAAATTAAAATCATATAAAAGTAAAAAAAATCATGAAGAAGATCATATCTATAATGCATAATTGTTCATACTGAGAGCAAACAGACAATAATGAATAATATTGTTTTCATCTTCCTGTATTTTTATTTTGAACATGTTCGTTCCTACTTACTTTGACTGAGCTTATTATCAGTTGAACTTATCTAAACTTATTTTGAACTTATTATATTGAACTAACCTGAACTTAATTGTTTGATCTTATTTGAATTCATTTGAAAGAGTTATTTTACAAATTTATCTTGAACTTATTTAACTTATTTCGAGAAACAACTGAAAAGAAGATAACTTTAACTGCACTGACTTGCCAACATCCATCATGAACCAAAGTCGAATTATTATTGAGGATTTTTATTTCTAAGCAAAATCGATAGTGTCAAGTGTCAACCGTTTTTTACATAAAACATTCAATTTTCATCAAAGGATTAATTTTTGTCTTTTTTTATTATTTATGTATAACAACAACAACAACAACAACAACGGTCCTCAATATAGTCATGTTGATGCAGGGTTTGAAGGGATCCAGATGTAGGCGGTCTTCCCCTAATTCACAAGATTGCTTCATTTTTTTTAAAAAAAAATGTAATTTTGAAGAAAAAAACTGCAAGAAAGATAATGTTAATCGGACGAGTTAGTCAATATTCATCTTAGCCCGAGGTTGAACTAATATTGAGGATGTTGTTTATGAAACCCATACACGCAAAATAAATTAAACAATAGATGCACGCAATGCGTGCAAATCAAAACTTGTCTATGTAATATATAAAGCCAGAGGGGTTTATGGTACGCAAATTTCATTTTGCCCATTTTACCCTTTGCCATTGATAAATTATAAGGGTATAATAGTAATTACAATATTTTTTATTTGCACCAAAATAATTATCAAAGAAATTGTTACTAACAAGATTTGAACCTCTAATGTATAGAAAAACCCTATAATTTATATACCAGTTGACCACTATATTTTTAGATAGTATTTTCTATATATATTCTCTATTTCTTTCTTTCACATTGGAATCGTCATTTAATTCATTATTTTTTGGGTTTCTATTTTCTCTAATTTACATTATGTCATTATTTTTTTAAATTTATTTTAGGTTTTCATGTTGTTATTTTACATTAGTTTATCTTTTTTGATATTTTGTGCAAAGTATAATATTAACTTTAACCGTATTTGTTTCTTTAGAAAAGATTCAATTTCATTAAAAAAAATCATTACTACATTATATCTAGAGTATCAACCTATACCTACTTTTCTCTCCGATTTCGTGGCTTAATATATTTTAATGTCATAACTTATAAGTCAACACACTAATTGTTATTTAATTTCTTATTTGCCTATTTATCTTTCTTTATAAATTAATTATAAACAAAGAAATTAGTTAATCATCTTATTTCTAACCTTCCTTACACCTCTCCTCCATTTTTCATGTTTATTCTTATTCTCATTCATTAACTAATTGTTTTCCTATTCCTTTATCCTTTACTATAAAGTAAAAGGGGATATGGACTTTGTTGTTAGGTAATTTTCTTTCGCTGCCTAAGTGTGTACTTGCTTTGTTGGGTTATAAATGCTTACATGAATTATGATGTAACAGTAAAGGAAAGTAGTAATGGGCTTCAAATCATTCGACCGCTTACAATTATATTGTTTAGAAGACTCATAAGCCCATATATTAATCTATCTCTCTCTTTGTACGTCATTACACCTCTCCCGTGTCTCTACTTCAATTTCCAATAATCAAAATTATATATCTAATATATATATCAACTTTAGGATAAGTTAAAGGATTTTTGGATGCTAATATACTGAACTTTTGGGGTATTGGACAATAATACACTGAACTTTGACCTTGGACAATAATGCACTGAACTTTGAGGGGTGTTGGACAATAATACACCCAAAACAATTTCGATGGTGGCTGACTTGGTGGTGATCTTATGGGGCGGGCCGAGAAGATAAACTGGTTAAATAATATCTAAATTTATGACATGTCATCTTATTTACACAAGCAAATGTGATTTTATACAACTACAACAATAATCTTTCAGCGAAAACACGTTGAAACAAATGAGGTTTTATGTTTTTTTTTTTTTTTGCTCTTTTCAAAGTTGATTCCCTTTGCTTATGTGTGGATTAGCTGACATGCCATAAAATTAAATATTTTTGGGCCAATTCATCTCCTCCACCTGCTAAGTAGCATTGTCACCGAATTTGCCACTACCGGAATCGTTCTGGGTGCGTTATTGTTCAACACCCCCCAAAGTACAGTGTATTATTGTCCAAAGTTAAAGCTCAGTGTATTATTGTCTAACACCCCAAAAGTTCAGTATATTAGCATCCAACATGAGACAAATCAAAATCTGCCTAATATGTTGATTGGTGTTAATTAAATTAAATCATGCATGTATGTGTGTATCAATTATCATAGAGAGATTGAAAGAAAGACAGAGATATCGTCAAAATTTTATTTAATATACAAATATACTTAAAACCAAATTATTTAAAAAGTAAGTACATGCATGATACAATTTATATCTTTTTATTTAAAGATTATCTTTACATATCAGAGTTAGAATATCATTGATAATCTTTTTATTCCTTTATTTTAGCTTAGGGAAAATTTCTTATGTATTATATTATCTTATAAGGCAAGATTCTTAATTAACGTACTAAGAAATATTTGTTTTATTTTAACTTTATTTTCAGTTGCATAATTGCATTCATTTAACTATCAGTAAATTTAATGTCACAAATAAATAATAGAAACGTAATGATTCGTTAAGGTATTCGATAATATTTTCCACATAAAAGTTAAAAAAAAAACTATCGTGAAGAAAATCATATCTATAATGCATAATTATTTGTACTGAGAGTAAACGAACAATAATGAATAATATTGCTTCCGTCTCACTATATTTTAATTTTGAACATGTTTATTCCAATTTATTTTGATTGAGCTTATTGCAGGTTGAATTTATCTAAACTTCTTTTAAACTTACAAGTTTTGATTCGCATGCATTGCGTGTATCGATTTTTAAATTTATTTAATTTTTGCGTGTATATATACATGCATAAAAAAATAAATATAACAATCGATGCACGCAATGCGTGCGAATCAAAACTTGTATGTATAAATGAAGATTATGTATGTCAAAGTATATGGTAATATGCATGAGTGTGTAAATTGTACATTATGTATGTCTAAATTATACATGAAGGCATGCATGAATGAGCACTAGCTACTACCATCCAGAATATGAGTAACCTCAAGGTATAATGAACATAATGTTATAAGATAATGAACATCACAGTATGTGACAATGAACATCATCTTATAAGAAAATGAACATTAATGCATATGGTATTGAGCATGAGGGTGTATGTTAATGAACACCATAGTATGTAATAATGAATATCACGTTATAAGAAAGTTATCATAACATTGTAAGGAACTGAAAACCAAGGTATATGGCATGTTATAAGAAAATGAACATCGACGTATAAAGTAAGGAGCATGATTATGTATGGTCATCAAGATATCTCATAGTGAACATCAAGTTTGATGTGTATGTATTTTGATTTTACTGGATATTCATTTTACAAACGTTATGAAGAAGGACACCAAGTTTCGTACTGATAAACATCCCCATAAACACATATGGACATCATGTACCAAACAAACGCACATCACCATCGTACCCCAAATATCATATACATGGAACCTGGAATGGAGACCAATTGTTTTTTAACTTATATAAAAAAGTG
The DNA here is from genome assembly GCA_029582165.1 of Portulaca oleracea. Classification (NCBI taxonomy): domain Eukaryota; kingdom Viridiplantae; phylum Streptophyta; class Magnoliopsida; order Caryophyllales; family Portulacaceae; genus Portulaca; species Portulaca oleracea. The sequence goes on from CM055872.1 coordinate 16,686,408, forward strand.
AAAAAAGTTTGATTACATATGTCCAAAAATCAAGTTCAAAAATAATTTAAAAATTTTAATATCCACATCAAGTAATAAACACATGGAAATCAATAAGTAATATACTTAATTTTCATATGTTTATTACTTGATGTTCATGTGTCTATTATTTAATGTCCATATGTTTATTACTTGATATCCGAATGTTTAGTACTTGATGTCCATAAATTTATTACATGATGGTCATATGTTTATTACTTGATGTCGACATCAAAATTTTAAAAGGGCAACACGTATGACGAAAAAGTACATCAAGACATCTTGTAATGAGCATAATTCAAATTTTTACGAACTTCAAATGGGTAAAACTTCATGTGTAGATGAACAATAAGTATGACTAAAAAGTACATCAATAATGGCAGCCCAAGATGAACATCTGCAACAACAAATGTGGCCATCAATATTTTGTAGCTACTCTAGTACACTCACTCCCCCCATCGCAGCTTGCCCACCAATATCCACGATCGACTATGGATGAATGCTCGATTTTTTCTACAAATTCGACTAGAACCTTGTCAAAAACAATTTCAACAACTCAATTCCTACTAAATATTATACAAATTTCTTTTAAATGAAAATCATACCACCGAAAAACATGGAGGACGAATCAAAAAACAATTGCACCATTGAAAATTTGACGCTAGGGTTTTCTCCTGCCCACTCTTTCTTCAAATGGAACTGAGTTTGCTGTTTGGCTATAAAGAACGTCAAAAACTTGTCTGGATTTTGGCGTGGTGTATTTCAATCAAAGAGTAATGAGTTTTTGGGAGTGATGTCCTGATTAATAAAGGCGACTGCAAATATCACGCATGTTGTTTATTTCTCTCTCCTCTTTCTTTTCTCTCTCATGTGACTGCTTGCTGATTAAAAAAAAACGAACCAATCACAATTAAGAGCACATTCTACAAATAAAGATAAAATATAACATTTATATCTACCATTGATCTTGGAACCAATGGCTGAGATTGGTCATGCTTTCATGTTCACAGTTTGCCCATTCTCATTATATTTATTTCCTATATACATACATACATACATACATACATACATACATACATACATACACACACACATATATACATACATATATATATATATATATATAAATACATATACTTACATATGTCATAATTTCAATTGTGGTTTATTTCACACCAGAGAAAGCTCCCCAGTTGCAATCTTAGTAAACCCTGACAATATGGATTAATAATAGTTTCAAGCCAATTTTCGTACTAATTACGTAGCAATTTTCGACAATTGCAGAAATAGTTAGTGCTAGCCCAAACGCCAATTTTCGTGCCACCTCAAACCCTAATTTTGTCAATTTACCCACCAATTCTAAAACCAAAAAAAAAAATCAGAAATCATTCCTGTTATAGTTGTATAAGAACCCTACATTCTCAAGTGACAAACACTCAAGTTTCAGGCAACAAACACCGGGATGTTGTTCACTTTCATGCAGCTGGGCTGTCGTACAGCTTTCAGGTGACAACATAGTGGGCAGACACAAGATTGCAAGTCGGAGATGGAAGCCGCAGTCGAGCAGACGTCCACCACTACCGTCAGAGATGGGTGTCGGCGTGCGGTGGTCGAACATATGTCCAACTTTCAGGGGAGGAGAAGACAAATTTCAAGGGAAAAGGTGGTTGGGGCACATGTTTTGTGCGAGGGTCGAATAAGAGGAGCAGTTCCTATGAATTCAAAACTTTGGTTTTTTGTTTTTGTTTTCATATTCCTAACGATAGGTTATAACAAAGCCTACGGGATGGATTTCTTTTACAATTAAGCCTACCATTTGGAATATATTGAAAAAGGTGTTGACAATTTGAAATAAGCCATAGTTGGTGCCTACATTTGAAATTTCCCTCTTTTTTAATTTTGCTAATTGATCTTTGTGAAGGTTGTAATCTGGTTGGAAACTGTTAGCTTTGGTGGGCTGGAACATTATGGATAATTGGTTGTTGGCTGTTGAATGAATAATCGGCCTGTTTGAGACTAAACGAATTCAAGAACAGAAGTGAAAACTAACCTTGTTGTTTTTATGTTTTGAGAAATTAAAAAGACCTTTATTTTTAAAAAAAATATAGAAAATTATTGATAGTATATCAATGGATTTGTTTGAGTAAAAACTATGTTATTTATCCGTGTATTTATTATTCACTATCTTTCCACTCTTATATATAGTTTGCACAGTTATAGGTAGTATATCCATGGATTTTATTTAGATAACAACAGATCGGAGGCGGATCAGAGGTGAATACCTCGCGCCCCGATCAATAAATGGAGGTGGAGGTCCACCTACAAATATGATTAATGGAGAGAAGGGGGGAACCTCCACCTTCAATTATCAAATCGGAGATGGAGGTACTTGGATTATACTAGCTTTTTTACTATTTTTTTTAATTTTCTATTTTTTTGACAATATTTTTATTGTAATTTAATAAATCATACTTGTAAAAAAACAAAACATAACAATAAACCTAAAAATGCTTCTACATAACCTAAAATACATAACACAACAGACATAAACATGTTCGGAAAAGTCTACCAACCGTCAAAATATTGGCAATATCCCCTTGTTTTCCTTCAAAAAAAAAAACTAAGCTTCACATTCTCTACATATATCTCAAATCTAGTCATATTGTGATTTTTAGATTATTTTTATACATTTATTATTCTCATCAGACTTAATCGAACTTAATCAAATTAGAGTTGGTCATCTCCATATCCGCTCCAGTTATAACCGGAGTTGGTTTATTTAATCGGATTCAGGTACAAAGTTCTTTATATTGGACTCAGATTGAATTTTTCTGCTACACATTGGGTCGAATTCGCTTCGGGGTTCGATTTGACTGGCATCTCTAATTTTGTTAAGTAAAAAACTAACTTATTTAGTTCATGACATGTAATTGCCATGAGTGATTTTTCCCGAGACATAAGTACCTTTTGGTCACATGAGTTATAGTCCATGGCATGTTATTGCCATGGGTGATACTCTCCCGTGGCATAAGTTTTTTTTTTTTTTCCATAGAGGTTCTAGTCCGTGGCATGTTATTGCCATGTGTGATATTTTCTCGTGGCATAAGCAATTTTTTGCCACGTGAGTTGTGGTAACATATTTTTAAATATAAAATGTATTATAATTCTCCCATGGCAAGACTAAGAAACTGCCACAAGTTTAGATTTTCTGTGGCATAATTGGTGGCATAAATGATGATTTTTTGTACAAAAAATTACTTATAGGTACCCTAACTTTTAAAGAAATAATTTTTTGGAACCCAACTTTTCAAAACTCATTTTGGGGTACCCTAACTTTTAGAATTAGAAATTATTAGGTGAATTTTCGGCCAAAGTCCGATTGATTATGTAAACTACTGAGATACCCTTAACTTTTGATAGAGAATGACTATAATGCCCTTTTAGTTCTCCACCTTGACCAAGGACCTGCTTGGAGATATTTCATGAATGAAATGGGTATGGAATTGGAAACCTGAAAGGTTGGGTATGGAATTAGATACCAAAATTGAAATTGTTTGGAGAAAAAAATGGAATGGAATCAAATTCCATTTCTACTCTTTGGTGAGCTATGGAATTGGAATTAAATCTAACTTTATTTTTAAGCCATTATTTATAGTGTAGGTTTAATATTTGTGATAAAATTTATTATTTTCACGATTATAAATAACTTTTTCTACTTTTAAACTATTATTTATATTGTTTGGTGAGCTATTGATTATTTATACAGAAAGCTACTGGAACATCTAGAAAGTTTGTTTTTTTCATTCTTTGTCTCTGTTTTAATTCCCCCCTCCCCCAATTCGTACCAAGCAATTGAAGAAATTCAAAGATAAGATAATTCGTGTTTCAATCATTGCTAATTCGTTTGCAATGACAATCTCCAACCTCAAATTACTCTCCTTTTCTTCCAATTTACCGCACTGCTTCTTTTTCTTTCCCCCAAATTTCCAGTTCTAGCTCGTCTTGACTTTGATATGTGTGCGGTGGGTTTTAAGAAATGAGATGGCTGAGTTGTGGCGGCAGTTAGAAGCATGGGTGATTACAGTGGGTACCGCCGAAGACCGGCGGTGCTTTAATAGTGGGTGGTCGGCGCTTTGCTAAAAAGAGGCAGTGATCGATATGGCGATTTGGTAGTTATTTGGAGAAGTGGTGGTGGTTGTGGTCTGTGCCGGTGATGGTGATGGTGGTGAGAACTACGACGTGAATACGTTGCCGGTGAGTGGGGTTGTGGTGGCTTTTGCCAGTGAGACAGAGGTGGGGTTGGTGGCAGCTATGGAGATGGGTTTCTCTCTCTACCCCTCTCTCTCTGGAGTTGCATTAGGTGAGATGGTGAAATGACGGAGTTTTTTTTTTTTTAATAGGGGTATATCTATAAAAACCCTTAAGCCGCTATGGAGAAGAAGAAACGAAGAACAAAACAGAAGAAGAAACAAAGGGCATTTTCGTCCATAAGACCCTTAATCAATTTCCCACTTAAAACTCACCAGGGAATTCAAATCATTGGCCGGAAAGTCATCTATTTATTACTAATTCTAAAAGTTAGGGTACCCCAAAATGAGTTTTGAAAAGTTGGGGTACCTGAAAAACATGTCACTAAAAGTTACGGTACCTCCGATTAACTTTTTGTTTTTTGTAATATAACTCGAACAAGGGGTAACCCATGTCGTAGGGGGTCACTGGCGTGACCAATCAATCACGGTCATGTCCCTCAATATCTTGGAGTAGGGGCCACCAATCACGTGCGTGAAGATCTTTGTCATGATCGTGACCCTCAATGTCTTGGAGGAGGGGCGACCAGTCGCGCACTTGAAGATCTTTGTCATGGTCGTGACCCTCAAGGGTCACGGGTGTGACTATTATATTGTTGGAAGGGGCGAGATCACAAGCGACTAGAACTCGTTGCAGCGTGATCACGAGCCATTCGGGAAGGTTTATGGGCATGACCAAACTTATCGCGGCCATGACTGGTTGCTAATAATTTGCCTTGAAAACGTCCAAAAAAATGCTCAAGGCAAGAAGTAGGTCACGTAGGTCACGATGGTGACTGGGTTAGTCACGACCGCGATCGACTCTTTCCCTCCAGCGTTCTTCCTTTATTATTCTTCCAAAACATACAAAATTTGAAAACCAAGCCCAAGTCCTTCTCTTTATTTGTGTCGATGAAATTAACCCCTCTAGAAGGACCGAAAACACCTTGAAAGGTCCAAAACAACATGAAAAAACGATGAATGCTTCCCATTTAGCCCGGTTGATGAGAGTAGAAAAGCGTCCCCGAAGCACTTTACAAACAATGCTTGAGTCGAGTTAATCTCCTTAAATAAAGCCCCGTTCTTTTATGTACTGCGATTGCGGTGCGGTTGGTTGCGGTGTGGTGGAATTTGAAAAAGTGTGGTGAGTTGTGGTGAAAGTTGTGGTGGGTTGATAGGTTAAGAGAGAGTATGTGAAAAGTAAAGGAGAAAAGTGAAGAGAGAGAAAACGATATATTGGTAATGATTGTGGTGTAGTGTGGTGGAAAATTAAAGAGTGCAGTGCGATGTGATATCGGACCGCAACTTATCGCATAAAAGAACGGGACCTAAGAAAAGAATAGTTCAACAGGGATTGGTGATGCTTAAATAAAAAGAATAAAACGTGGAAGATTTCGATAATTTTTAAAGAGAATGGCAGGATCATTTTCTTGCTCACAAGTACCCCAATATTTGGGGAAACTATTTTTCGACACCTCAACTTTTCAAAACTTATTTTGAGATATCCTTAATTTTTGGGTTAGTAATTATTAGGTGCTTTTCCGATGATCAATTTGGTTAAGTCACCAAAATACCCTTATACTTCTATTTTTGAAGAAATACCCTTGAAGAACAAGAACAAGGATATTTCGGTCACTTAATAAAATTGATGACCAGAAAAACACTAAATAATTACTAACCCAAAAATTAAGGGTACCTCAAATAAGTTTTGAAAAGTTAGAGTACCGAAAAATAGTTTCCCCAAATATTGGACTACTTCCGAGTAATTTTAAGATACCTGTCAAATTCATTGGTAAAAAACAGTTGGATAAAAGTTAAATTTTGATAACTTTTGGTACATTCTAGTAATTTTTGGCAAAATGTTGCCAATGTATCAAAATTAACTTTTTTTTGCTTTTTTTATGTTCGGTAAATTTTGGTAAATTTAGGTAAAAACTGATAAATTTGGGTAAGTTGGACTTACCCATGAATTTGACAAGGCCTAGATATATGATTCCTTTAGGGTGTGTCAAATTCATGCATAAAAAGCATTTAGGTAAAAGTTAAATTATATTATTTTTTGGTAACATTTGATAAATTTTGGTAATTTTTGACAAATTTGCGCTAATATATCAAAATCAATTTTTTTTTCAATTTGAAAACTTTGATAATTTTTGATAAATTTTAGTTAATTTAGAAAAAAATTGATAAATTTTAGTAAATTGAAGTTACTCATACATTTGATAGACCATGCACAAATCCCTGTACACTCTAGTCAATTTCTACTTACTTTTTTCTCCTTTTTGTTTTCCAATCCTTTTTTGCGATCCAAACCCACCTCAAGTTTCTTCATCCTCATGTTATTTCCGGCAGCTATCAAGAAGGAACAACATTTAATAAGGAAAGAGAAAAAGAAACAGGAAATTGAATCAGCGGAAGATATATATATACACAGGCACCCGCTTAACTTATAGGATACAGAAGCGTCATAAGCACAAGTTTTCCTATTTTCTGTCTCTCTCTCTCTCTCTCTCTCTCTCTCTCTCTCTCTCTCTCTCAAGTCGCAATATTTTCCAGCAGAGGCAGCAGGAGGGGAGGGGGGCAAACAAAAACACACTGAGCAAACGCAGACTCTTCAACGACGACACCAACACAACCAACGACAACACCACATCGACATCCACATTTTCCCATGGAACAAGTAAACACCCCTCTTCCCCCCCCTTTCTCACACCTCCTCTTTCAGTCATTCTCATCTTCCAATTAACATAGTCAAAATCAAATCATAATCTCCCCCATTAGTCGCTGACCAGTTCTTTTCTCCCCTTTTCTCTCTCTCTCTTTAATTACGTCTAATTTCTCCAATTTCCCATTCTCCCCCACCAAATTACTATTTCCTTTTCTTCTATTTCCAATCTATGTATAAGGTCGGTTTTCATTCGGTATGGCTCCCTTCATAATTCAAAAGAGTCATTCACTTTCAATATCATCTTCCTCTGTTTTTAGTCTTCTGTGTTTTATTAATTATTGGGTTTGCTTTTATCTGAATTAGTATTGCTTTTTTGGTGATTGTTTTACATGATTTGATGAGTTTCTTCAGAACCCATTTTGTTCTTCTAAATTTGAGTTCTGCCATTTGTTTTCTCTCTCCTTTGGTATCTTTCTTCTTCGACTATTTATTCTCTCTGTTTACTTTTATAAATCGGTTTTTTCTCAGGTACTTTTTTTGGTTCTTTGGTAGTTGGGTTTTCTTAGCAATTTGTGATGATTTCGGTGTTGACTAATCCAGATTATTTATCTTACTTATAGAATGAAGGAAAAGCTGATACCGCAGAAAGTAAGTTGGGACTCTGTGTTGATTCGAGCTCGAGAAGAGGAAGAGAAGACAAGTAAAACCGGTAAGAATATGTGTGGAGAAGAAACAGAGTCTTCGCTGATGTTTCGATTCCCAACTTATGAAGAATTTGTTGGGAAGAAAGATGAAAACGTGAATCATAAAGGAACCCATTTGTCCAGTGATCAAGTGTCAGACGACGATGCAGATGATGAGTTCTTTGACGCTGTGTCAGAGGATGATGAGGCTGTGGATTTAGATTCAGAAATTAGTTCAGAAATCAGTCACATCAACAATTTTGTCCACGTTGAAAGGAATATCGAGCCTCAGATTAATTCAGAAACAGTGTTTTCGGACGATAATGTTCTTATTGTTGAAGAAATTTGGAAGCATGATCCAGCAGTTACTTCAGAGGCAGACAGTTCTCTTATGATCGTTGTCAGTGATCATGGTGGCAGTGATATGGATAATGATTCAGGAGAACTGAAAGCTGTTGCCAAGGAAAAACCGAGTCAATCATTGAATAATTCAAAGACAGAGAGCTATGAGTTGAATCATAGTGTCAATGATGTGGGTGACAATTCTGGAGAGCTGAATATTGAAGATGAGGAAAGACCAAGCCAACCAATGAATGATTCAGCAAAGACTGGTCATCTGTTTAGTAGTGATGATGAGTCTTTTGGATCCGATTCAGATTCAGATTCAATGGTTTCTAGCAGCAAATTCAGTCTCAGGAGTTTCATTATGGACTCACCCATTGATGAATTCTTGTCTGACATCGATTTCGAGCGAGCATTTGAGTTTGATACCTCAATGAAATTTGACGGGGAGGAGGCATATCTCGGTAAGAAAATGTTACTAGAAGAAGATATCGATTTGGAGAGGCTGAATAAAGGATACGAAACAGATGATTTTGAGGATGAAGATGAGGAGATAATGAAGGAGCTTAAGAATCTAGAAACTGCTGAGAATAGAGACAAGGAGGAGAGAAAGGTAGAAGAGAAACAAGCACAGCGACCAAAACGCAGAGTGAGTTTTGCAGAACCTATGGAAGAAGTGAAGAAGAATGATGAGGAACCCACTTCAGTGGAGCAAAATGGTTCAAAACCCAGTTCAGGAGAGCAGAGTAGTTCAAAACCCACCTCAGGAGAGCAGAGCAGTTCCTCAAAACCCAGTTCAGGAGAGCAGAGCAGTTCCTCAAAACCCAGTTCAGGAGAGCAATTATCTTCTGATTCTGAGCTGGAAAGGCAATGGGAGCATCAAGACTTGGTAGAACAGTTAAAAATGGAGATCAAGAAGGTAAGAGCCATTGGTCTCCCAACCATTCTAGAAGAATCCGAGACTCCCAAAATAACACAAGATTTGATGAGGCCATGGAAGATTCAGGAAAAGTTTCATCGTCAGGACACCTTGGATGAGATTCATAACTTCTACAAGGCCTACAGGGAAAGGATGAGGAAACTGGATATTCTCAATTACCAAAAGATGTACGCAATTGGTAAGTAATTGTTTAGCCTTATTACTATTACTGTTATTCATACTTGTTAATCCCTCTTTCCTTACTCAATCCTCTTTAATCTCCACAAGCTTATAAACACCAATAAATTTCAAACTTTGTCATACTAACTTGCAAGTAACAGGCTAAAACTTAAGTATCTTAAAAAGAAGGTTTAAATTTCCTTTTGTTTGTCAGTGAAAATTGGCCTACATTGTTGACTATTACCATCCATATGTGGCTCATATTCTTTGTTTCATCCCAAGCATCCGTAGTAGACACTCAACCATGCTAGATTTTGGAAAATGGCAAAGTCAGACAGACTCCAAAGGACAAACCGGTGACCAGTGTTTGTATTTTGTGGCTGAGTTTGAGCAAAACGAGCTGATAAGTCTTTTCTATTAAGAAAAAAAATGAGCAAGTTGCAAGTAATGGACAAGAGATTGAGTGTGCTTAGAAGAAAATAGTTTGAGTGCGTGTGAGAGTTTACCAAAATAGCTATCCATCATAAGTCATGAGCAGTTCTGGAAAATTGACTGAATGCCACACTTAATTGTGCTTATTCACCTAATCTGATATACGTTTTTGAGCTAAACACGAAGAATAATCCATCCAAGCATTGAAAACGCTTTGACATGGTGTTGATGCTTGACAATACACAGATAACATACAAGTTTTACCAACTTTTTTTTCCCTTTTTTGTTCCGTCATAATCTGTTTGATGTCTACCAGAAACTTACGTGTGTGTGTGCAGATAGATGATAGCGTTATTCTGTAAGCCGGCCTGTCTTCAGGAATCTGCTCGGTGGTTAAGGTTTCCATTTCTAATAAATCAATTTTGACATTGATCCGAATGCAAATAATTATTATGAGTCGAATATATTTTATTACTTTAAGAACTTGAATAATTTAGGTCTTCGTTTTCAGTCAAATCTGCCTTTCTTTCTTTTGAGTAAGCATTATTTTTTGATTTTATGAGCTCATTATTGCTTCCGATCCTTTTCATTCACCTCATAGTCTCACTCTAATTAAAGTTGAATCTGATAACTAAAAATGTGTGTTTCTACACAGGTTTTCTTCGGCAAAAGGATCCACTTCAATCATTGACGATGAACAAGATGTCGACCCCAGGAGTGGCGGCCATAGTTTCCTTGGATTGCTGGTCATGCAAGGGAAAATCATCAGTAGATATTAATCAACCAGTGATGAAGAAGTTCAGCAAAGAGCTGGAAAATGACTTAGAGCTGGTGTATGTGGGGCAGATGTGTCTTTCATGGGAGTTCCTTAGGTGGGAATATAGCAAGGCCTTGAAACTCTGGGAAACTGACTTACATGGGATTCGCCGTTATAATGAAGTTGCTGATAAGTTTCAGCAGTTTCAGGTCCTTCTTACAAGGTTCTTAGAAGATGAGCCCTTTCAGGGTCCCAGGCTCCTTCATTATGTTAAGACTCGATGTGTTCTCCGAAATCTTCTCCAAGTTCCCGTTATTCGAGGTTGGATCTTTATCTTCCCTTGTGTACATTTGGTAGATTCTTGGAAACTAAAAATTTACAGTGTTCGGTTTATATTAAGAAAATAATCCTAGGTCCTAGCAAAATATCAATTCTCATTTCTGTTTGTGGAGACTTTTCATTTATCCCTCCTTGGAAAAACTTTCATTGAGTTGTACTATAAAATAATTGAGTCCCACGTTAAGAATTTTTCTATCCAATAAAACACAACCAAATATTAGAAAATTTAGTCAACTTGAAAAAGTCTGTGAATTTTGCTATGAAAAGATGCAAACCCAAAGGCTCCATAATTTTGTTGGCGTATGATATTCTACACATTTTAACTTGTTTGATGTTTTGTTCCTTCAAATTTGCAGAGGATAACTTAAGGGATAAAAGTAAAGAGAGAAAGTGGGTGAGCAAGAAAGACGCCATAACAAGTGTAAAGCTTGTAGAGATGATTGAAGAATCAATACGAGTATTATGGCAGTTCATTCGATCTGACAAAGGCAGCCATAATGTGGTTCTGAGCAAATGCCGAAGCGGGTCAAATGTTGAACTCCAAAACCCAGCAGACGCCGTTCTCCTTGAAGAAATTCGAGCAACCCTTCAGAAAGTACAACTCTTAGCTAACTATAGCTTATATTTATTTGGTGGCTTGCCTAAGACATTATTAGGTAACATCAGACACATTTAGTATTTAGACATGCATATTTGCCTGACGTGTAAAATTGTTGATGGTTAATTGCAGAAGGAGAAGAGGCTGAAAGAACTCATAAAGAGCGAGAATTGCATACTGAGGAAGATTCAGAAGCATAAAGATGAAGAAGACAATGGGTCACATGATGTTATGTACTTTTTCTCAGAGGTAGATTTGAAGTTAGTATCAAGGGTAGTGAATATGTCAAAATTAACAACAGAGCAATTGGTTTGGTGTAGTGATAAACTCAGCAAGATCAATGTTGTTGGTGGAAAACTATACGTAGACCCACTTTTTTTATTGTTTCCCTGTTCATAGTGTGGGATTATATCATCAATTAGCTTAGTTACGTTGGTGTGTCTATATTAGTGCATGTACAGCAAAATTCATAATAAAGAAATAGTATACTTCTCCGGTTTGTGCAAGCAAACTCGTTGCATTATCTCCAGTGCTTGCTTCTTTCATTGCAAGTTGGAACCATTTTGGTTTCTCCTTCTTTCTTCTTTCTCTGTTCTCTCTGTTTTTGTTTTTGTTTTTTCAATCATTCAAAGTCACTCACAGTTGAAGATATCGCGTCAAAAGACGTAAATTTTACAAGATTGATTTGTGGACGCCGAAAAAGTAAAAGACAACTAAACAGAATAATAAGCGGTGTAATAAAGCATCAAAATATGCAAATTCAATGTGTGTTTCTTTTTATAAGTATGTGTTTTTTCATTATAAGTTTCCCCAATATTGTCTTGGAAATTCTAAGAGCATGAGAAGCTCTAGATACTCATGAATTCTCTTCTCTTTTTTTTCTTTTTGTTTTATCCATGTCAATTTTTCAATCTGTTGGCATCCTCTCTCTCATCCATAGTCCTTTTTTAGAAGGAAATTCAAATGAATTTCACTCCCAAAACCTAGCTTTTTTTGAAAATAAATAAATAAATTTTGAGAAAATCTGTTGCTACCATTGAAAAATTGGTCTGCATTTAAATAAAATTTGACCCCTTAGATTATATTGTATGTTGACACTTAAATGTCTTCTCCTGTAATCCTATCATTGCATATTAGTTAACTATTCTTCGTGGCTAGATGGAAGACTATAACTAAAACATCCCGACATTCATAGAGTTTCATATATTTATGGCTCATCAGGTCTAAATGAAAAATTAAAGTTTAAAAAGATCCGCTTGATGTTAAAATAGAAAGATGGTCCATTATCGCCGAAAGCGAACCACTGGTTGTATTGAGTAATGACAAACGTAACAATGCACTAGTTTTACATTTTGGATCTCAAACAAATAAATAAATCTTGAACGAACAATGACAAAAATCAACTCATGTTGTTATTTGGTTGGACCATTTTTAAAATAGCTATTGGGAAAACAGGTAGATGAGACACTAATCTAAAGACCTTAATTATAGGCTTTTAGGAATGACGACAATCATAATTTGGCCAACCAAAGGCTTTCTTTGTTCTTTTGCAATCACCCAGTTCTGTGGCTTCAATCAATCCATTATTGTTCAATTAATTAATATTGTCTCAGACGTAGGCATGGAACCACAGACCAAATTTGTGCCAGGATCTGGGGCGGTTTTCGTTGGTCCAAAACTTCCTTCAATTTCCTATCCAGTAAAAAAAAAACATTCACAACAATTAATTTTTAATTAATTATACATCATTTTCATAATTTAAAAAAAAATCAGATTTGTATGTTTAAAACTAAATAAAATCAACCACAAAAAATTCAGATTCATATGTTTAAAACTAAATAAAATTGACCACAAATTAAATCATACCAAATATATGATTGATATCATGAAAATTATCATAACTGCTTGTTGGGGAGATCCAAGGGGAAGTCCACTTCTACCGAGACCCATGGTACATAAGTTAAGTGAGGTTTTATCTTAAATCCAATTAGTATTAACAATAGTAGCCCACTTGACTTATATACCATGTCCTTTCTCTCTACTTTTTCGATGTGAAACATTTTACTCATAGATGAATCCCAACAATCTCCCCTTCACACATGAGTCTCGCCCCCCTTGATCTGAAGTCTCCTTTTACCAATGTTTCAAGTCACCATCAAGAGTCCATCATAGTTGCGCATTACTCTACAGAGCTGTACCCTATTCCACCTGAGCCTTATGCCACCACTTTGCCTCAAGAGTCCCAGCCGCACCTTACTCCACAGAGCCGCATTCTACATACTCCAGCTGAGTCTCATGTCATCACTTTGCGCATTCATGAGACCCAGTCGCGCATGCGCTATGGTCCCTGCTCCTGCCCATGGTGATCTTCCCGCACCTTACGCGCGCCCAGCCGAACGAACCATTGACTCTGATACCACTTGTTAGGGGATCCTAGGCGGGAGCCCATTTCAAACAAGACACATGGTACACAAGTTAAGTGAGGTTCCACCTTAAAACCAATTTGATACGGTAATTCCCAAAATCTGGAAATTGATATACATACTTCCTTGTTCTAATATCTTACGACTTATGAGTCACTCATCACATAATTTGGTGCTTTTCACATCAGTAAATGGGTGAGTGACTCATATTTAATGGTTAAATTCTATTTTTTATTGTTCTTTTTATGTTAATTTTAATGTTTTTATTTTCTTTTGGAAAGACATTTTTACTAATAAAGGTATGAATATGATAGCTTGGGATAAAGTTTGTATCCCTAAAAAGTTCGTGGATTGGGCCTGCATAAAATTGAGGCCGCTGATCAAGCTTTTTTTTTTATTATTTAAACTCCTTTCTAGAACGACCGGATAGATCAAATGCGTGTTAAGTATTTATACTCCCTCCGTTTTTTTTATCTGTCATTTACAGATTTCAATGTCAATCTTTAATCAATAATTTCTAATATAAATTTTTTATAAAAAATATAATATTATATTTTTTTTAATAATGTTTTTCATTACGAATCTAATGACATTAATTTTATATGATGAATCATTATAGAAGTTAATATATTAACGATCAAAGTTTTTAACACAATTTCCTATGCAGCAGATAAATAAAAACAGAGGAGTATAATGATTCTTTATTCAATGTTAAAAACAAAGAGTCAAATTCTTGGGTCTGGAAGTCAATTTTAAAATCTAGGCCATCATTTGAAAAAGTATTCGTTGGTCCTTAGGTAATGGGGAAAACATTAACTTTTGAAAAGATAACTGGTGTCACTTGAATAATTTGCTGATTGTTAATGATATAGATGATGATTCTTTAGTAGATTTAAATCTTAAGGTTGTCGACTTTATTCTTACTAATTAAACTTGGAATATCCCCTCTTGCAAACAGTTTTTAATACGGATTCTCTTAACTTAATCCGCAATATCTCTATCCCTTGCAACAATTTTCCTAATAAATATGTTAGAGTATTTCTAGTAATGGCGATTTTTCTACTAAATTTGCTACTTGGTTAGCACACAATATTTCTTCCCCTGCCCAACATTGGAGTATACTAGATTTAGAAGTTGGACATGCAGCATAAGTTAAAGCTCTTTCTTTGGCAGGCTCTTTGGTAGGGCTATTCATAATCCAATCTAGACCGAAAAACGGACTGGATCGAGGATTGGAATGAATGGATCGAACATAATCGGTTAAGGAAATATAAAATTTTGGTCTTCGGTCCAGTCCCCGTACCGAACTAAAAAGACCGAGGACCGAATTACAATAGTTGCTAGGGGTTTTTCATATCACTTTTCTGTCTTTTCTCCTCATTTTGGTCTGCCAGTCTGCCTCTTTCAGTTTCAAAAATCAAAACTCCCTCCTCTTCTAGTCTTCTCTACCTCTTCTCTGACTCACGCAGACCGACCCCCTCTTCTTCGTTGCTCCCTCCGCCAGTCCCTCCGTCGAAGTCCCTCTTTGCCTCTTCTTCATCAAAGTCGCAGTGTCGAAGTCGGTGGCTGCTGCTCCATCGCCGTTGTCAAAGTCTCTCATGCCTCCATCGCCATCGTCGAAGTCCAACCCCACCCTTCGTCTCTCAGTCTCCTTTGTCATCGCCGACGTTGCGCAGATTTGAGATCTCATTGCTCGTGCCTGATATGAAACTTAGGTATGAAGTTGTTCATGAGGATTTCTTGAATTGTTCATGAGGTTACTCCTTTGTATGTCATTGCTCTATTTGCACAGGTTCAGTTCACACAAAATTTGATAGTAGAATTCAACCCCTTAATTTGGTCCATTCGGTGGGTCCAGTCTAGGACCAAACCTTTTTTAGTTGGTCCAATTTCAGACCGAAAAAAGTTCAGTAGAGACCAGTCCCTTGTTCGGTCTTTGGTCCAGTCCAGCCCGGTCTAGTTCGGTCCAGTCCCGAACCGATGAATAGCCCTACCCTTTGGAATGACTTCCTCTCATGTCTTGCCTTTCTTATAGAGGTGTTAACCTCCCTTGTAGTGATTGCCCATTGTTGCTCTTCTTACTTTGAGGATATTGATCACCTCTTTTTTACCTGCCCAAAGGCTAAAGAACTTTGGGATTCTATTATTTCTCATAATTGGATTTTGTCAAATTATATTCCTGATTCGTCAGAATGTTTTTCTCAAACTCTTTCCCATGTTAAACAAAGTACGAAAGCTTCTCTTCTTGATCGTATTACGACACTAATCTGGAGTATTTGGAAGTCTCGTAACTCTATTGTGTTTAAGAGTGACCCCCCTCCCCAACTTTTGTCACTTTGGTTCGAGCGAAGTGTGCGTCAGAGGAATGGAGGATGCATCACAATATCGACAATACATTTCTTCCTCTTCCTCCTGGTGGGTCTCAACTTCCTTTTCTGGTCCGGTGTGGGTGGCTTAGAGTAAACTATCGTTGGGTTCGTTCAATCGATATAAACTATAATAATAATAATAATATAAACAATAATAATAACAATAATAATACTAGTATTATTTTCAATATTAAAGTTATTAGTATTTACAATTTTAATATTAACAATATCATTAATAATATCAATATTAAGAATAGTAAAATTTACAAAATTTACAAAAACAATTGTGGAAATTCGCCAAACAGCGAAACGCTCCTGAACAGCGATCCGACCATGGCCTAGGCGCCCAATATAGGCATTTTGACCAAGACACAAACGCGCCATAGAAGCGTTTGGACCTTGGTCCAAACGCCCTCGGGCGACTTCTGAGCCTTAGTCGAAATGCCTTATATAGGCGTCCGAACCTTGGCTCGGGCGTTTGGGCCAAGGTCCAAACGCCTATATGATGCGTTCGGCCTCTCGTATGGGTGTTTTTTGAATCCGGCTGGCCCAAACGCCTATATGGTGTGTTCAACCTCACATATGGGTATTTTTTGAATCCGGCTATTAATCAACAAATTAAAAAGAAAATTTACCTCTTTTTCATCAGGTAATCTTCCATTGCTCATTATGAAGAAATTTGTATCTAAAAACTACTAAATTTAGAGAGCGAGAGAATTTAGAGAGAAAAAATGATGGAGGTTGAGAGAAATAATGAGTCCAGTGAAGGGCTGAAATAACCCTAAAGGGGGGGTGATTAGGGTTATAAAAAATAATTCTACACTTTAATCAACACAACCAAGTTAGTAGCACTTTTATATGAAAAATAACTTCTTTATTGAATGATCAAAAGTGCTAATGAGGAGGAGGTTACAACTCAGCACAAAAGAGAACTGGTGAGGTCCTCAATTGGCCTACCAGATTAGAAGACACAGCAGAGGTCTTCCGAAAATGAGGCCTCACAGTGGAGGCGATTACACTAGTGACCTCACATAGCAGAGAGGCACTTGTTTGATTCTGAACTCTCGACCCTAGAGGTCCTCACCAGTAAGATTACTGGTTACACAAAGCTCACCACTACACAAGAATGGCTACAGTCGGAATATTCACTCAAATACTCCTACACTTAGAACTTTCTTTCACAAAGTTCTTACAACGATTTTCTTCCTTGGAAATCACACTTGGTAAAGAGAATAAGTTCTCTTATTTATATTTGACTGCTCAAGGATTTCCTTTAGTTTCCTTTGTTTGCTCTTGATTCTTTCCTGCTTGTGTTGATTCTGTTTTGGTAAGTATCCTCATTGAGTGCAACGGTTGGATGAGGATTTGTTTCCATTTCTGATTTGATCTTCACGAGACTTCCTTGCCTTATTTTATCTTCCTTGCGTTTGGTACCTGAGAAAGGAAATTTAAAACTGTTATAATCATATCTTCAGAAATAGAGGAAGGATGTCAGATTGAGATATTGTTTGATACTTCCCTGAATTAACTTGGTTGATCTTTCAAACAAAACACTCTTGTATTGACGTCTGAGGTCCTCACTGATAATTGCTCTGAGGTCCTCATAACCATTTGAGGTTCTTCAATCTCCCCCTTTTTGTTTGAAAGACAAAATTTCCAGGAGGGTTCTATACAGGTACTAAGAGCAGAAATGACAGAGAGGTTTGCACATAGCACATGCTTATAGTAGCAAAATAATAACCATATTATGATAGCAACAGTTCAGTAGTTTTGTTGCAAATACAGACCAAGATATCAACTCCCCCTTTTTGTCTTTCGGACAAGAAGGAAACAGGAGAGTACAAAAAATGTGTGGTCAAAAGTTTACAAACCAAAGTTCATAGTTTGAAAAGAAAGCAAATTAAAGTTTAGAATAGGGAAGGGGGGATCACTCTTGGGGAGGGGGCTCGACGGAGGGAACATCAGCAGCAACCTCGATAGTAGGGATGGAGAGTGATGAGCGAGGTCCCAAGAGAGTCTCTGCTTGCGGGACTAGGGACTGCAAGGTGGAGCAGACAACGGTGCTGGTCCCAAGGCTGACTTGAAGGCACGGTGGAGGTCATGGATAGAGGACACCTCAGCTTTCACGGTTTGAACATCTGCATGGAGGATGTCCAGCTGAGTTTGCACAGGAAGGGAGGCCTCGGTTGTAGATGGAGAAGAGGATGAGGCTGGAAGAGGCTGGAGGTCATCGAAGCGCATCCAGTGACCGGTGGAGTGTGGATGATACCCAAGAGATTCAAGGACAGTAGTGTTGATGGTGGAAAGAGTGATAGAAGTTTTGTTCTCGTCAGGGAGAGGAACATGGAACTTCCTAAAAACATGATTGAGAAGGTTTGAGTAGGGAAGGGGACCGGATGAACTAGATCCTGCTTTGACAATGTGTTGGAGAATGACTTCTCCCATATCAGGGTGATGGTCATGGAGGATGTTCAGGAGAAAGGCAGCGCATGGCTCATTGATAGTTTCCTTTGAAGTGCCTCTAGGGAGAATGGTGCGAACCAGAATGAAATAGAGGCAGCGGGCTTCAGAGGAGAGGCTGGTATACTGAGGATATTTGGTGGTGGATGGTTTGCCAAACTCTTTGAGGAGTTCAAGACGAGCGTCTTTGATGTCAGTGAGGGCAAGTTTAGAGAGGTCAGGGGAGATGCCTAGTATACGCTCGATGTTGAGGGAGGATAAGTGAACACTACAAGAAATATGGTTATTTGTGGCATCAAGTTTTGCCACGAAATATCAAAATATTGCTACAATAGCCTTTTGTAGCATTTTTTGGAAATGCCACAAAGATGCCACAAATGCCTTGTTATAAAAGGCTTCTGTGGCAATTTTAAAATTGCCACAAATTATGAGGCTTTTGTGTCATATTTTGAATTGCTACAATGTTAAAATGTTACAATAGCATACAATTTGTAGTAATTTCACTTTGCCACAAAACTAACTTTGCCACAAATGTACATTATCTGTGGCATATATGATTTGCTACAAATAATATTTTAATTCTAAAGCATCTGTGGCAACTTACCTTTGCCACAATATGTATCTTTAATTATTAAATAATTGTAGTATAATTTATAACATTGCTTGTAATGATATAATCATGATATATTATATTATATTATATTATATTATATTATATTATATTATATTATATTATATTATATTATATTATATTATATTATATTATATTATATTATATTATATTATATTATATTATATTATATTATATTATATTATATTACACACACACACACACACACACATATATATATATATACATATATATATAAAGTGAACTCATATTAAGGTAAAAGTACTGAATTTCAATGATATATAAATATTTGTTATATATATCGTAGACAATGTATATTAAACATGAAAAGAAGACTTTGTTCATAAATAATAATTTCTACTTATCAAATTCCTAGAATAAACATAGAAATCGTTATAATTTCGTTTCTTGGAGCGATAGGGGTAAGCACTTCTATTGTTCTAAACTAATTGAAAAAAATAAAAATAATATCATAAATAGCCTAAACTAACATCTTCATGCTCGAGAACCTCAATGAACTTTGCAACTGCAAAGTCATCTTTGTTTGCATTACATATCGTGCAAGAAGTCCTTGACTGGATGTGTAACAGCAAAGAGAAAACAATTTCAAGTTTAGCCTACAAAATTGTAATGTATCACATACAATCGACGATATATAGAAGACCACTTGGAGGTTTCAAGTTTAGCCTACAAAATAAACAAGAATTTTGTTTTCACTAGATTGACATCCTCGAGTCTATACAAAAGTGAGCAATAGTCAAGCAAATCTGATTGAAGCAACTTTACTCAACAAAAAACTTCCCTTTGTCATCACCTGCATAAGTTAACAACAAAGCTTACATCAAGATCAATTTTATCACATCAAGTATAACAAAAGAAAATGCTTATAGAATTGGACACTAAAGTTGGTTCATGATCATAGTAGATTGCAAAATTGCTTATGGAGTGGGCATATCAGTAGATGTTGTTAGTGTTACATTCATATACTCCCCAACAATGTGCCAAAAAGTGACAGATTAAGAGAATGCCCTAGTAATATAGACTGATCTGACAGACAATGTGCCAAAAACTAAAGAGATCAAACTATTACAAGAATGCAACCTCTCTAGGCTCTCTAACCAACCATACTTATGTCTAAACACTAAAAATTTGTTGCTAAGAAAACATAAAAAACCTAAACAGGTGTACACTGTTGTAGTAAAGCACAACCACATAATTAAAGAAATTTGGACAAGTCATGTAAAGACAAGATAACCTACTATGTCTACAGACACATGATGAATTTTAATCAAGAAGCATAACTAAAACCAAAGCAAAACCAGGGGTAATCCCATTGCATCAACTGTAGATTTCTACTGGTCCACCAGTCTGTTCTTCCTCCCATATTTATAAATCTATGCCTGCACATTCTTTTATCCCTCTGTTTTTTTAAAAAAAAAGAAAAGAAAAGAAAAACATAAATAACCCAAAGACAAAGATTCGCAGCCAGCAAGATGCCGCTAGCTTGGCCGCCGCAGAGCCGCTTGCTGCCATCAGAATCGCTGCAGCTTGCCGCCATCGCTGTGTAGTGGTTGTCGCCTCGCTAGCCGCCGCCATCACGCAAAGAATCGCTGGGTTCTGCCATCAAGTCCTACATATGCACGTTCACTAGGCATCATACTTCCTGATCGCAGAGCTTTCCCTCTATTAAATCTCACAAACCCAAACATCAGTCAGAAACCTCCTCTAACTTTGCCTCTCAACCCAAAATCCGACCCAATCACTTCACCAAATTCAACTTAATTCCTCAAAAGCTTACAAATAAACACAACTCAAGCTCCTGTGAGGTGGTATCTACACATTAAGCCCCTCCCCTATCATGAATACAATCTAACCAGCAAAAATCAAGCCATACAAATAGCTACATAATCAGTCCATTAAATCAACTAATCAAAAAATAAAGACAGGGAGAACGAAAATTTGATTATTATTACAGTTGAAGAGCTTCCGATCAAACAAAAAAGCAAGATAATTTTTGTTTTTTAACGGGAACCAACACTTAGAAACGAATTAGATACTCAGTCTAATTTTTATAGAGAACAAGCAAAAATACCGTAAGGTTTCATATCCTCATGTTTCAATCATTGGGTGTCTATCTTGACGTAAACAAGGGTATGAATATTACACACCTGCAAGAATAAGTGGTCAAAGATCCAGAATACCATAATCGTTTTTCTTATAAGATAACAAAATAACACTTCGAATCTAAATCCCAATAAAATATTAGTCACCGACAAGAATATGAAAGGCAGATGTGCACAAATTAGACAAGCCAATAGCCCAATACGGAACGAAGCATTAGCAAGTTAGACTTGTGCTAAAATTAGTATTAGTCTTGCAACTCTAAAAAATTTTCTCATGAATTTTGATAGGGATACTAAGAGAACATGGATAACACTATGTCTACTTCCAAAGCTCCAAAGCTCCAAACTAACAATTGTCCTCTGTTGTATCCTAATTCCCTTATGGAAGCTAATCATGGAGAGAACCATTACTACTAAGTAGTAAGTAGTGCAACAAAATAAAATTAGACCCTAGAGAAGAATTAGGCCAGCAATACCAAATTACCTGCAAGGCTGCAAGAAAAATTAGATGAAAGGGAAGCTCCTTGTTGGGTGGCATCCATTCTTCATGTCCATAGAAACTCAGTTAAAGGCATAATATTGATTTACTCTCTCACCATAAATGTCTATGTTATCTACAAGAACAATTCCTACAATGTGTTATGAACTAAGCAAAGCTACTGCAAAACTGATGAAACGGAAAAATAAATGTGAAAATAAACAAGCAGCCTTGAAACAATGAGCCAAACAGCTCATATTCTCTCGAAGATTCTCAAATTACCCATATAAACCATGCACAGGCAGTACTGTGTCCAACATTGATCAAACAACAATAGAAATAGCCAACAAGCATCATTGAAATCACAATTATTCCTCAACATGCCTTTTCATGCCTTCACATTGTGTGGACATTAGAATCCTATCTATCATAAAAGAGATTTTATCAGAACGTTAGGATCAAAAGCAATAAAGATCATCCAATTCATTCTTGGATTCTGATTTCCACAACATAACTCATTAATTAACCTCTAAATTTCAGCAAGGAGCCAAATCTAAGTTCATGGCTTGATATCAAGAGTGGATTAGGACATACTAAAGCCAATTTGTTCTTGTCATGCAAATCCTACCACCAATCTGATATGTACATAACAAATCACACACCACATGGAGATCTAACCAAGTTCTCTGACCTAGGTTGCAGTAAACCAGGAACTGCACAACATAATTTAGTCAACAACTAGTCACCAACACAAAATTGTGAAAATTGCCTTAAATATAACCCAAAATCGATTCAATACTCACCAAAATTCCCAAATACATAATCAAATGAAACACCCAACAATAGTAAACTGCTAGTGAAATTAAAATTCCCAAATATTCAAGGTATTCTTAAGTAAACTGGAAAAGACCATGACCATGACTAAGTCTTAACTTCATAGAATACATGGGAAATACAGGACACTGACGAAAAACTGGCCAACGTCTAAGTCTTAACAACACAAACATTGAAATGAATAAAATAGACCTGAGCTTGAGTGAATGATGGCTGACAGACGAGACTGATGGAAACCGGATAGAACGAAGGAGATTCGCACAGAAAAATTGGCGATTGATGAATCGATCGGTGCCTGTCAACACGAAGATAAAGAATCCAAAATTTGGATATTAAATCGGATGAAAAACAAATGAGATTGTACCTATGGATGAGAAGATGAAGAGACGGGATTACACCATCGATGGATCTTGAAGGAGACAACGCAGGTAATAGGGAACATATCAGCTTTTTGGGATTTTGTTATGATAGAAAATAAAGAGAAGGGACGGTCGTCGGTAGTGGTACAGGGGTTTGATTTTTCACAGTGGATGAGAAGTTGAAGGGCAAGACACCATGGCTTGAGGTTGAAGGAGGTGATGAAAAAAATAAGGAAAAAGTTTAGGGTTTTGGGCTTTAGCATTGAAAGAAAAAGGAAAACAAATGGATAGGGCACAGGGCGCGAGTTTGCTTTTCACCATGCGCTTCAATTTTCACTCTCAATTCATTAAGGCGCTCAAGTATCAATTAGAATCATAATATCAATATTTGCAACTTGTAATTTAGGGCAAAAAACTGTAATTACCTTGACTGAATTGCTCGCAACTGCTCAAAATCTCACCCAGCAGATACCAAACGCAATTCATGGGGGAGAAGCACAACAGTAGATCGAATTTTTAGATCAGACAAATTCGAAACCCACTCAGAGAAGAACTCACGATTTCACGTTGAAAAATTCTAGGTAGACTGGGAAAAGGAAATTGAACAAGACAAGCGAGAGCAGCAACATGAAAAAGAAAGAGCAGTATTGGCGTGACTTTGACTGGGAAAATAAAAGAGTAATGATAGGAAACACAACTTGGGTTTTTTTTTTCTTAAAATTGAAAAAAAAGTTAATAGGAGGGAATACAAAAATTGGGCTAAAAAAATAGAGGGAATGTATAATAATTAGCTGAAACAATTGGAGGGAACATATAATTTGGTAGAAAGTTTTCATCTTCCTATCTCTTTGAAAATTATTAAATCTCTTTTGTAGCATTTTAAGTTATTTGCTACAATCACTGGTAGAATTGGGGTTGAAATGCGTCTGAGAAGAGGCGTCTGTTAAAATGTCAGTCGCCAAATTGTAGGTTAATAATTAAAAAAAAGGAAAATCAAAATCGGCGTCTGTTTGCATGTAACAGACGCCGAATTGTCTGACATTGAAATTATTTTAATCGTAATCTGATAACGGCTATTCCCAACTTTTTTTTTTTTAAAAAAAAAGCCAAATTGGCGTCTGCTAGGCGCCTAAACAGACGCCTTCTTATTTGGGCGTCTGCTAGGCGCCTAAACAGTCGCCAATTTGGCATATATAAAAATAATAATAAAATGATTTTCCAGCTTTTTCTGCGCCTCGACTGCTGGGTAATTAATTAGGTAATTTTTCAACGTAAATCAGGTAATTTTTCAGTTTATTTTGTTTCAGATCTGTTATAATATGATTAATATTGTGAAAAGTGATTAAATTATAAATTATATTTGATAAAAACGAATTATATGAATATTTGTATGTTTGTTTTGGTTTTGTTGAGTTTAATTATAGTTTATGCATATAACTTGAAAAATTGAGTTGTTTTAAATTTCTATGAATTGTAATATATTTTGGATGTTGAATTAGAATTTTAAGTGTGAAATTAAGGTTTGTAATGTAGATTTGTTCAATTTAAATATTGTTTTTATGTTTTATAGTAGTTTAACTAATTGCATGTATGTTTTAGTTTAGGTTTTAGTTATCGATTTAGTTTTAGTTTTAATTTATAATGTTGAGAATTATAATTATGTTTAGGTTGAGCACAATATTGAATTTTATATGTTTCGTGGTAAATTTAAATATGAGCAATTATATATAGTGTGAAAAAAATATATATGTAACAATGCATGTAAAATATGTTTAAGTAAAGAATTGTGATAAATATTAATATGTAATACGAATTTCGTATGTTGATTGAGTGCAAATGTGTTATATTTTAGGATGATTTTTAGGAATTGCTTTAACAATTTAATTAATTAGTTAATGTGTATGTACGTAAAATAATTTCAATTATGAATAAATTTAGGTTAAGATTTTATTTTTTGAATTTATAATTTTAGTTACGTTGTTTAGTTAATAATTAAGTTAAAACTATAAAAAATGCTATACATAAACAATTATTAATTTATACGTACGTACGTAGTGAATAATTAAGTATGAATAGTTTGTTTAGTATTGTACGTACATAATTAAGTTAATTAAGTTCTGGCTTGACAAACAACTTCAAAGCCGGGGACACGTCGTCGGCATGGGGATTGTGGGGGAAGCTATGAAAGCGCAGTTCCCCCACATCGCATCGAGGAGATGGCCACGACGTTGTAATGACTCCGATAGTTTCGACGTCCGAGCCTCTATTACGGAGATGAACATAGAGATTCAACGTCAACTCGAGCGAAAGAGGAAAAAATAATGAAGAAGAACAGCGCAAAATGGAGGAAGATTTCCAGAGAAAATGAGAGGAACAACAGCGCCGAACAGAAGAAGCCATGGCAGCACAAGCGAGGCAAATGCAAATGAACCAACAATTGCAAATGCAACAAATGATGCAAATGCAAAGAATGTACCAGCAGCAGCCAGCAGCTAATAGCTGGCAAGCCCCTTTCCTCGTTGGATCTTCCTCTGGAAGTCAGGTGCCATTCACTGGAAAGCCTCCTCCACCGCCGCCCCGCCGCCGCATTTCTCGTCAAACCCCCATCTCTCAACCCCCACAACCTCAACCCACCATTACTCCCGATGAATCGTTGTTCTCTTACCCAGGTAAACATTTTTTATCCATAATCACAACATTAGATTACTTACACGTACCAATAATTACCTATTTCATTTTTATTGTTTTTTAAACCGTTCCAAATTGTTGTATCCCAGCAAGCCAATACCTTTTCCACACTGTTGACAAATTAATGACCCAACAAGGTCACAATCAGGGTGATGATGACAAAGATGGGGAGGAAAGCCAAACTGATGACGATACCGCTCAACATTAATTATTTTGATAGTATTTTTAATTATATATATGAACATTTAAACTATATATTTATTAATTATATGTACGTACGTACTTAGCTTGTACATTTAATCCAAACATCGATCGACATATTTTTTTTACGTTTTAATTTCGCACATATACACGTACAAATTAATTAACTTAATTAACATAAATATAATAACACACACGTACACATGATTAAATTAAATTAAATTAAATTATTTAGCTAGATATGATATAAATATATATACATATCACTTAAAAAAATTAGAATTAACAATAATAATTACTAATTAACTATAACTAAAATATGAATACATACATATGTAATTAAATGTTATAATAAATATTAAGAATAATAATAATAGTGTTAATAAAAATTATAATAATAATAATATTATTATTATTAATAATAATTAAATATATATGTATAATAGCCGTGCCAAATTAAAATTTTTACAGCAAAAAATGGCGTCTGTTAAGTTGCCAAACAGACGCCATTCAGACAGAAATGACGTCTGTTTGGCAGCTTAACAGACGCCATTTTGGCTATATATATACACCCCATCAGCTCAAAATTCCCTCCGAATTTTCCCTCCCACATCTCCATTTCATTTCTCTCATATTCTCCCATCTCCTCTCATCTTCTCTCATCTACACCACCACAAATCCAATCCATGCAACATTCAAGATATGGAAATTTTACAATTGAAGATTTAAGGTTGAAGATTGAAGATTGAAGATACAAGAATGAACTTTGAAGAATGAAAAATGAAGATTGAAAAATATTGAAGATATATAATATTTGTAATTTAGTTTTTATTTTTTATTTTTTCCTATTAGTTATAAAAATAACCATTATTAAAGTTGTATGATATATTTTTTTTAACTTGTTTAATATATTAAAGTTGTGTAAAAATGAACACTATTAAATATATATTTATTACCATTTTGTTCTTGTTATTTCTATAAATTATATATATATATATATATATATATATATATATATATATATAAATTGTTATTTCTATAAATTAAAAGCCTCTATATATGAAAAATTTACATCAATAAATTTGACATATATATAATTTATAATTATATAAAATATTTTTTTTTCATTATTAATGTTTCCAAAATTCTTATTACACAATTTTCTCCCAAATAAAAAAAATTATTTTTTACACTCAATTAATATAATTAGAACCCATAAAATATATTATATATTGTAATTATTAAATGGTTTTTTCAATATTCATTTTTTTAAATTTCTGGTTAGTGATTAGGCGACTGTTTGGGCATAAACAGACGCCATTTTAGCAGCAGTATGGCGTCTGTTTATCCCCAAACAGACGCCAATTATTAAGCGTCTGATTTTAACAGACGCCTTTTCCAGACGTCTTTTTAAAAAAGGCGTTCAAGGCTTTGACGTCCGTCTAAATCAGACGCCAATACCATTTAGGCGTCTGTTTAACCCCTTTCCAGATGGCTTTTTCAGACGTTTTTTGGGGCCAATTCTACTAGTGAATAGACCCTCCCTTTTGTGGCAAAATTGTATATGCTACTATTGTTCCATAACTTATTACATATTGTAGCAATTATAAATTTGCCACTAATAAATTGCTATAAAACATTGATTTTCTTGTAGTGGAATTTCCCTTCCAGACAAAGAGGTTTTATAAATTGGTTTGGAGGATTTGGGGGAAATATTCTTGAGATTGGCATAAAATTCAAAGACTAGATTTGGGTTGCAAAAATCATCGGCATGAAAGAGAATGTCACAACCAATGGAGGATAAAGTAGAGAGAAAAGTGAACTTGGTACCTTGGAGGTTGTCGAGATCCACTCTGTCACAGTGGAGAAGGGGTCGTTGTTTCATGGAGTCCAACCGTTTCCGGAAGGTTTCCATAGAATCGGCTATGACTGGAGAGGGCCAAGGGATGACGGCTAGTTCGTCGGTGGAGGAGTTGGTGGAATCCGAGTCTATGGAAGCGGGTTTTGATGAGCGTTTCGTCATGTTTGAATGGAAAGAGGTTTCTGGAAAGATGAAGAAATGGGAGAGAAGGGGTAATTGTAAAAAGTGAAAAGGGGAAGGAAGTGAAATAAATAGAGGAGGTAGAAAGAGGAGAGAGGCAAAGTGGTTGGGAAGGAATTGATGAGATGGGACGGTTAATAAAGGAGAGGGAAGACCTTGGGAAGGTAAAAACGATTTGAAAAGGATTTGAAATCCGTAAGAGAAGGAGAGAGAGGGAAAAGATTTGAAATCCATATTTTGTATTAGCAGCTTTGGAAAGTGAAAGGCAGTTTTATTTTGGAAGGAGAATAAAAGAGATCAACTGCTGAGCCACATATGGAAGATGTGATCAGACTGTTGATAAGGCCAGATTTGATATATAATAACGTTGAGGATTGGATCGAGCTGATGAGGACATCAGTCGGTCAAGAAGAATAAAAGGAACATACCTGTGAGGACGATAGACTCCCCCTCAACGAATGCTTGGGGAGTGGAGGTCCTCAGGGTGGTGACTCCCCCTCAACATATGCCACGATGATTAAGGATTGTGGTGAAGCAATCCAAGTTCACGGCGAATGTAGGAGAACTGTTCTTCAGGGAGAGGCTTGGTGAAGATGTCAGCTAATTGATGTTGAGTGGGAACAAATTCAAGGCTGATGTGGCCTTTGTCAACATGATCACGGATAAAGTGATGATGGATCTCAATGTGTTTGGTCCGTGAATGTTGCACCGGATTTTTGGTGATCTGGATGGCACTCATGTTGTCACATTGGATAGGCACATTTGCGAAGTGGAGGCCGAGGTCCTCAAGTTGATGAGTAATCCATAGGATTTGAGCACAACATGATCCGGCAGCCACATATTCGGCCTCAGCAGTGGAGAGAGCAACTGAGGTTTGTCTTTTGGATTGCCAGGAGACTAGAGAGGCTCCAAGCAGTTGGCATCCTCCTCTGGTAGTTTTTCTGTCAACTTTGTATCCGGTAAAGTCTGCATCAGTGTACCCATAGAGATGGAGGTCAGGCTGTCGGGGGTACCAAAGACCTAAGTTTTTGGTTCCTGTAAGATAACGCAAAATTCTCTTGACAGCAGAGAGGTGAGATTCTTTTGGAGCGCTTTGAAAGCGCGCACATAAACAAACACTAAACATAATATCAGGACGGCTAGCAGTAAGGTAGAGGAGGGATCCAATCATACCTCTATATAGCTTTTCGGAGAATGATTTACCTGTGAGGTCTGAATCAAGTTTGAGAGTGGAGGACATCGGAGCCGATGAATGCTTGAGGTGGTCAAGCTGATACTTCTTGAGCAGTTCCGAGATGTACTTGCTTTGATTCAGAAAGATGTCGTCTTGTGATTGCTTGATTTGGAGGCCAAGGAAGAATGTTAATTCTCCGACGAGGCTCATTTCAAATTCAGCACTCATGAGATGAGAGAATTCTTCAACAAGAGAATCATGTGAGGCACCAAAGATGATGTCATCAACATAGATTTGTGCAATGATGAAATCTCCATTCTTTTCTTTGATGAAAAGAGTCTTGTCTACTTTGCCTCGTTTGAAGTTATTCTGAAGAAGGAACTTACTAAGGCGGTCATACCAAGCTCTTGGAGCTTGTTTCAATCCATAGAGGGCCTTATGTAGACGAAAGACATGATCCTGATGGTGGATGTCTTCAAAACCTAGTGGTTGCTCAACATAGACTCCTTCAATAAGGTCACCATTGAGGAAGACACTTTTAACATCCATTTGATGTAGCTTGATGTTTTTGGATGATGCAAAGGCGAGGAGAATCCTGATGGCCTCCAAGCGAGCGACTGGAGCAAAGGTCTCATCATAGTTTATACCTTCTTCTTGGTTGTACCCTTTAGCAACCAACCTGGCCTTATTTCTGGTGATGGAGCCTGTTTCATCGAGTTTGTTGCGGAACACCGATTTAACACCAATGACTGGATGATGATGAGGTCTAGGAACTAGGGACCAAACTTTACTTCGTTCAAACTGGTTTAGTTCTTCTTGCATGGAATTGATCCAGCTGGGATCTAGCAAGGCCTCATTGTGGTGCTTGGGCTCAATCTGCGAGACAAAGGCGTTAAAGGCACAGAAGTTCCTTAATGAGGATCTAGTACGGATACCTGTGGTGATATCTGTGAGGAGATTATCAGCTGGATGAGCTGCTTTGAACTTGTAAGAGATCTCCAGTGCTGGTGGAGCTTGAGGTGAGGACTCCTGAGATGATGAGGCATGAGGTGAGGATACAACCTCAGGAGGTGGTGATGCAGCCTCAGAAAGTGGTGACGTAGCCTCAGAGGGCGGTGATACAGCCTCAGGAGGTGGCGATGTAGCCTCGGCAGGAGGGAGCTCAGGAGGCATCTCATCGTCACCAGCATTCATAGGAGGGCGCAAAACAGCTTGACTTAGTGAGGTGGCCTCATTAAAGACAACATGGATGCTTTCTTCTACAGACCTTGAGTGTTTGAAATAGACTCTGTAGGCCTTGCTTGTAGAGGAATATCCAACAAAAATTCCTTCCTCGCTTCGAGCATCAAACTTACTTGTTGGCTTCTTTCCATTGATGTGAACAAAACATTTGCAGCCGAGGACCTTGAGATGGCTGATGCTTGGTATCTTCCCCTTGAAAAGTTCATAAGGGGTCTTTTTCAGAATAGACCGGATAGTGCACCGATTTAGAATATAGTTTGAGGCATTGATGATCTCTGCCCACAGGAATTTTGGAAGATTGTTGTCGCATATAATTGTTCTTGCCATGCCCTCCAATCTGCGGTTCTTCCTTTCAACAACTCCATTTTGTTGAGGGGTTTTTGGAGCGGAAAAGTTATGAGTTATTCCCATTTCGGCACAGAATGCTCCAAACATATCTTTGTTATCGAACTCCCTGCCATGATCTGTCCTTATTGCTTTGACAGAGTTTCCTGTGAAGACCTTGAGTTGCTTGTAGAGTTTTGAGAAGTGCTTAAATGCTTCTGTTTTGCTTTTAAAAAAGAACACCCAGGTAAATCTTGAAAAATCATCTATAATAACAAGAATATATGAACTTCTACCAAGACTCTTGTAAGGAATAGGACCGCAGAGATCCATATGAAGGAGGTCAAGACATTTTGAGGTGGTCACAGACTTGATAGGTTTGAAGGATGTTCTTGTCTGTTTACCTTTTGCACATGCATCACAAACCCGATCTTTCTCATATTTATGAGGTGGGAGACCTCGGACAAGGTTTGATTTATGCAATTTTTGTAATGTTTTCATGCTAACATGACCTAGGCGTCGATGCCACAACCATGTTTCCTCAGTGCCAGCCTTAAGGCAGGAGAGGTCCTCAAAGGATTCACTTAGATCTATAACATACACATTGTTCATACGATGACCATGCAATATGACTTGATATGACTCTGTAGACACTACACATTTATTTCTATCAAAACTGACTCTATTACCTTTATCACAAAACTGAGATATACTAAGCAAATTATATTCTAGACCCTCTACTAGATACACATCATGCAAGGAATTGTTGAGGTCCTTACCGACCTTCCCAATGCCGAGGATCTTGCCTTGGCTTTTGTCTCCAAATGTAACTTTCCCGGTTTTGCTGGTTTTCAACTCGTAAAACTTGGTTGGATCTCCGGTCATGTGACAAGAACAACCGCTGTCCAAATACCATAGGTCGCTGTGAGTTTTGAGGCATACTTGCATCAGAGGATATTATACCTTTCTTGGATTTTGACAGACAAGTTGCATCATTAGGTTTGGGGATCCAGATTTCACCCACTTGAAAAAACTTAGAGGACTTAGGTGAATTTGGGACGTTGTCTCGAGAGGTTTTTGGAGCATGAGTTGTGGGGGAGAATTTTGGAGGAAGCTTTGAGGTCGTTGGAGAGTGAGGTTTAGGGCAGTTTTTGTGATGTTGCTTTCTGTGAGGGGTCAGTTTAGGAGTAGGGAGGAGGGGTCCTCTTAGAGGCTGGTTTGTGGAGTGTTTAGCTCGAGGTTGAAAGGTAGGAGATGTAAAGGCCAATTTATTGTTGTAGGGATGAGAAGCGGTGACTGCCTCATTGGATAATTGAGTGATGGTCTTATAGCAGTCTTTGACCTCAAGAGATAGTTTGTTGCTTTCAGTGAAGAGCAGGTCATTTTGAGAACTCAGGTTATCATTGGCCTCACTGAGACTTTGAACATGCTTGGTAAGATACTTGACCCTTTCAATCAATGATTTAGAATATTTAAATAGATGCAAGCATTTATGAGCGAGATGTAAAGGTGAGAGATTGAGGAGGTCATCAATGTTTACCTCTTCTTGGTGTGAGGATGTTTCTGGTTCCTCATTCATTTGAGTCATCAGGCAGACATTTGCAACCTCATCAACGTCACTGTTATCCTCACTTGAGTCACTGTCACTCCAAGTTGCAAGCATAGCTCTACGTTGTTGTGGTCTGGGCCTCATGTTTCTTTTATCTCTATTCTTTCTCGCATGAGGGCAGTCTTTGATCAAGTGCTCTGTGCTGCCACAACTGTAACAAGTGAAGGGGTCAAATTCTTCTTTCATAGAGGCCTTACCTTTTGGTTTTCTGTATTGTCCATCCTTGACGTAGCCTCGAAAGGTTGGATTTTTCTTGTATAGTTTTCTGAAGCCTCTTGCCAGCATAGCCATTGTTTATTCTTCATCCTCATCTGATTCTTCATCATAATCCTTGGCTGCTTTGAGGGCAACTCCTTTAGGCTCTGTGAGGTCACTTAATTGGATCTCATGGGCCAACAGTTTCCTAATGAGTTCTTCTAGTTTGAGGACTTTCAGGTTCTGTGCTTCTTCAATGGCTGTGACTTTTGGACCCCACTTTCTTCTTAGCAAACATCTGAGGATCTTTCTGACTTGTTCCTCATTGGACTAGTTCTTTCCAAGCGATTTGAGGTGGTTAGCAATACTGCTAAATCTCTTGTACATCTCTTCAATGGATTCTTCTTCTTCCATTTTGAAAGCCTCATATTTCTGGACAAGAATGTCCAGTTTGATGTTTTTAACTTGACTTGTACCTTCATATGAGGTGACAAAATATTACCAAACCCGTTTGGCATTTTCACAGTTAGAGATACGTTCAAAATCATTTGGATTCAAACTGCAATATAGAAAATTTAAAGCCCGAATATTTTTTCCCAATGAGGTGAGCTCTTCGGCTGTCATCTCAGATCTTCCTTTTGGGACATCCTGATTTGCATCGTTCTTCTTTGTGGGGGCAAGAAAATCGCCTTCAGTGACAATGATCCAGAGGTCCTCATCTTGGTCTCTGAGGAAGATCTCCATTTGTCTTTCACACATTCTATAGTTTTCTCCAGTGAGGAGAGGTGCCCTTGTCCATGAGCGTCCTTGAGGAGCTTTGGTTGTGTTGAGGCCGGCCATGATCTTTACCACGAGTTGTTAGACTCTTCAGATATGTGGACCATCTCTGATACCAATTGAAATAACCCTAGAGGGGGGATGATTAGGGTTATAAAAAATAATTCTGCACTTTAATCAACACAACCAAGTTAGTAGCACTTTTATATGAAAAATAACTTCTTTATTGAATGATCAAAAGTGCTAATGAGGAGGAGGTTACAACTCAGCACAAAAGAGAACTGGTGAGGTCCTCAATTGGCCTACCAGATTAGAAGACACAGCAGAGGTCTTCTGAAAATGAGGTCTCACAGTGGAGGCGATTACACTAGTGACCTCACACAGCAGAGAGGCACTTGTTTGATTCTGAACTCTCGACCCTAGAGGTCCTCACTAGTAAGATTACTGGTTACACAAAGCTCACCACTACACAAAAATGGCTACACTCGGAATATTCACTCAAATACTCCTACACTCAGAACTTTCTTTCACAAAGTTCTTACAACGATTTTCTTCCTTGGAAATCACACTTGGTAAAGAGAATAAGTTCTCTTATTTATATTTGACTGCTCAAGGATTTCCTTTAGTTTCCTTCGTTTGCTCTTGATTCTTTCCAGCTTGTGTTGATTCTGTTTTGGTAAGTACCCTCATTGAGTGCAACGGTTGGATGAGGATTTGTTTCCATTTCTAATTTGATATTCACGAGACTTCCTTGCCTTATTTTATCTTCCTTGCGTTTGGTACCTGAGAAAGGAAATTTAAAACTGTTATAATCATATCTTCAGAAATAGAGGAAGGATGTCAGATTGAGATATTGTTTGATACTTCCCTGAATTGGCTTGGTTGATCTTTCAAACAAAACACTCTAGTTTTGACGTCTGAGGTCCTCACTGATAATTGCTCAGAGGTCCTCATAACCAGTTGAGGTTCTTCAAGGGGCAATTATGGAAATTTTATGAAAAAAGGGGGCCGACGCCAGCGAAAAGGATGATGATGAAGAGCAACTCCTAAATTTATCATATATCACAAAAGAATAGAATCGTAACCCATGAATAGGACCGACCTAAATACCTAATAACTAGTTATCCGAAAATGAGAAGCTATATTGACGAAATTATGCCACGGTATATTAAGTTGGCAAACTAAATAAGTGTTTGTTTGGCCTAGCTTTTGATAGTGCTTCTGGGCTTAAAAAGCACAAACTAGGTCAAACAGTCATTTTTTTAGAAGTTAATAATTGTTTTCCAAAAACGATTTTGGTCAAAAACAGCTCCAAAAGCAGAAGCAGTAAATTGTTGCTTCTACTTCTTAAAACCTAATGACTGCTCAATCTATGAGATTCTATAGTGATAAGTTTCCATAATTTCAATATTCTAATTCCTATAAATATGGTACTTAAATATTTTAATATTATGTTAGAACCTTTAATAATATTAATTATTACCTTTAATAATTAATATTATGTTGGACATTTTAAGATTATGTTGAAACTCTTAGATATTTTTAATTATCTTATTTCTATAAAGATGGTACTTAGTAAACTATTGATATATAAATATTTAATTTAAAGAATTTATAGTTAAGTAATACCATACATAATTATAATTATAATTATAAATATAAGGTTATAACTATAATTATAATAGGATAATCTATTTAAAAAAAGAAATAAAAAAAATATGAATAATCACATAATAATTTTACTCTAAAAAAGATAAATGATAATTTTGAAAAGTTAGGCTAACAATTTAATTTAGTAAAAACACTTATATCATAAGTTTAGGGTTTAGGTTTGCCAAACACTTTAATTTAGTTAAATCTCTTATGTTATAAGCTAGGCCAAACACTTCAATAATTCTCCAAAAATAGCTTTTAAGAAAACTGATTTTAAAAAGCAAAAATTGTTTTTTAGAAATTAGGTCAAACATACACTAAGTAACTTTCGAAACATGGTGTAGATTTAAGTAGAGTATTTGGGACTCAACTTAAAAAAGTAATTAAGGTTCCAATGATGTCAAAAAAAAAGTTTTAAATTCATCTATAAGGGTTTAATAGTGTATTTCTGAGTCCACTTACAAATAAAATAATTCGTGCATAATGGGGAAAGGAAAGCCCTAATGAAACAAGAAGCTAAAACCCTACAACCCAGCTGATTTGGTCAAGAGTGATGTGAGAACCCTTAGCCATAATTTAAAGTGACCTAATTTATATATGTTGGAACCTTAATTTGAAGTTTGCTTACCGGAAAATGAGTAATGTTTTTATAGACAGATATTAGAATCTGAAACGGTATGAGCTGAGGCTTGAGCTATTTGTGTTCGAATAGTAAAAAGTTTCCGTGTTATGTTGGGGCTAAAAATAAGCAGGCAATGCCTGCAGTGCATTTCAGTGCAGTGTACCAGCGGAGCAGAGCAGGTTATTTGTTCAGAGCTTCGTCCCTCAACCAACCCACCCTATATTTCCTGTCATGTCCGTGTTTGTTCATAAGTTCAAAACCAGACAAATCGCAAATTACTTCTCGATCAACACAATTTAATTAGCTCCAACTTGTATTATTATGCTTCATTTTTTAGTATCAATTTATCCTTGTTCAACGAGGGTTTCGTCTTAATGCAACCCCTCTTCTTTTTTTTTCTTTTTCTTTTACTTTTTGGCACTGGTGTTTCTGCAAATGCTCAGAGAGGGCTAAGCATTGTAGTGCATGAAGCAAGTCAAATTTGAAAGAGCTAGCTAGCGCAAACTATGATATGGACATATTCTATTTTGTGAGTACATGCATGAACAACCCTAGCTGATCGAGCTGCAAGCAAAAGCAAGGATAATAAACCCCACAACAGGAAAATGCTAGGTGGGGTGAGGGCTTCTTGTTTCATCTACATATTCTTCTACCAAACTATTTAGCTCCCCCTCATCTTTTTTTGTTTTTTTTTTCTTTTTCTAATGGTAAGGGAGGGGGATACTTAGAGATGCACCAAAACAAACAACTGGGCGGGTAATAGCAATGACTTCTTTTACAACCCAAAAGGAAAGACAAGTATTTAACGCCATCGTCTTCATCCAGAACTCATTCAGAGCTCCCTCCCTGCTGACTTGGTGCATGTATTTAACGCCATCAGTTAGCAACCAAAAAATGCAGCTGTCCACAGCTTCTGTGTGCCTTTAATTTGCATCTGGTACCCACAGATTAACGGAGTCAAGTCTTTAAGCTTGGAGCCTTTGACTGCAAAATAAGGGAAGAAAACAAAAATCAATCTTATAGAATTATTGGTTTGGGCACCTGAATTTGGATCATGCACCCTAACCCTATGCCTTTTGAGCATGTAAATGTGAGATGAGCTTTCAATTACCATTGGATCCTTTATACAATCTTACCACATTTTTGCCTACATCTTGTAGAGAGATAGTCTCGTTCATTATCAAAATATTACTGTTGTTATCATCAATTATGTAACCTCTTACCGGATTCATGCCGCTCAATGTTGGCAGCTAAGCAAGCCTCTACAGGTTATGGTCGATATGAACAATGCTATAGTCAAAATTATCCTAGGCAAAATTAATTATTGACTTACAAGCTTTTTTGGACTGTGAAACATCCATGAACATGCAGTTTTAATAGGCCAAATATGCAAGGGCATACATTTAATTTATCGAATGATAGATCACACTTTCCTTTTCAGAAGATGAGGCCTTCAGTTTCAAAGGATCAACAAGTTTCTTCTCATGTTTGCACGATGTAGAACAAACTAAAAGGCACGGGAATAAATGAAACAAATGCAAATCGTAACAACTAAGTAGGTGGAATAAGATAGACCCTGACCTTGGTAGCTTGGCAGCATAAATCTGCTGCATAAGTTCCATGTCAGTAGGGCCATGTAGAGGCATCCTAGGCCTGGGATTCACATCAATGGCTTTCACCACGCAATCACACATCACACACTTGTGATTACTTGTGCCAACAGCAGCAACTCGCATGGCTATAAGCTTGCAGTCGCCACACCACAGTAGATGTTGGCATGGATAGTTGGCCCACATCATCTGGTTCTTTTCACACCCAAAACAAACACCTCGCTTCAGACATGCAGTATAGTCCTGCCACCACAAACATTCAGAGAATACAATGTCAAAGCCTGATTAATTAAACGCGAATGTATAAAAACAGAAGTACAATAAAATCTAGCTTACATTGCAGAACTTGAAGCTTCTAAGGAAGAAGACCTCCTTCCTCTTCCGAGCAAGAGCCTCTAAAACCAAATGCTTTGGCCTACAAACAAACTCTGGTGACTTAAAGCCCCCTCCTGTTCCAAGCCATGTTCGAGCAAGGAAAATCGGGTCTGGCTCTAAGAACTGCAGGAACCTAGGGTTAACCCCTGGAACTGTTGTAACACTGAAACTGGGGTTTGTCCTGGAACCCAGCTTGTCGTGAACATTGTTAAGGTCAATGGCAACATCTATGTTTTTCTGGGGAATCTTGGCCGGGAGGAGGCTTTCTTCAGTTTCACTTTTGGTGCCGGCATTGTTACTATAGGAGGGCGGAGGGTCCTCATGAAGCTGGTAGCTGCCAACAGTGCCATCATTCTGTTCATTAGTTGGTCCTACTTGGCCTGGTGCAAGAGCATCACTCTTTGAGATAATCACTGGTGGAGGGCAGGAAACAACAGGCACAAGTACCATGTGATTAGGAACTTGCCCCCCTGTGTGGACAGTCTTTATGGCACACAACTTGGGCAAAGACCTTACAAAATCACTGAGCTTGGAATACCCAAGGGAGGCATGGTCAAGGTCCATGCCAAACATCATGTTGAAATCAGCTTTCAAAGAGGAGAGTGAATAATACATTCCCTCTTCTGATTTCTTCCTTAACAACTGAGGAAGCCACTTCTTGAAGGTTTTGTACCATTCAAGCTGGTTCTTTCCTGTCGACTGCAGCTTGTAGGCCTTGAGCTCATTTACGGATTGCGCTGTCTTCCCTTTAGCTACTCGATCAGCCCAAGATATAATATCATGACCTATGGTGCCACTTGCACCTTTCTCACTTGGGCTTGCTGATTGAGAGCAGATGCCCTGGGAGTTGTCAAGCTCCATGCCCAGTTTTTGTGGCTCATCCTCCTGCTCCTCTTCCTGGGACAACAAGAATTTAGGGACAGCACTTTTCATTTCAACTCTCTTCCCCCAAATGTTGGTATAGTGAGCCTCCACGGCTGCATCAACAGATTTTTTGTCCTTGAACGTGACAAAGCCGAATCCCCGTGATATGGTTTGTCCTTCAGTTTCCATCTCTAAGACCCTGGCATCTGCTACTGGTCCAAATTCCTCTTCCATAAAATGCCGCAGTGTCTCTGTATATCATATTATCAAACAAGGGCAAGGTATAAAATGCTATTTAGCAAAAGTTATTTGATGAAATATTTATTTTTGCATGGATTCCACTGTTCTGACCTGAATCTAGAGTATGTGGCAGTCCTCCCACAAAGATCTTTCGATTGAACTCACATAAGACTGAAGAGCGTGCAAAACCCACTCTTGAGTATGAATTCAGAACCTCATCCTCACCGTGCTTGTAAAAGCACGCAGACCCTCTAATACATCCCGTTGGTGATGCATAGTATTTGCAGATTTTCCCGTCTGAACTTGAACTGATGGAGGATGCCACAAAGAATAGCGAGTTTCTTAATTAAGCAACAGGAAATAAAAAAAAGGAAAAAAAATCGTCTTTCAAAGACTTTTGATTAGGGCGAACTTATTTACCTGTCAGAAGAAGGTTCTATTTGCTTTTGAAGGATCTCACAGGTTTCTGAAACCACCTCGTCACTGTGTACACATGCTGTATATTTTTGCTGGAAAGTTCTATTAGCTGCACAATATTAGAAGAATTGTTTTAACTCAGAAGGTTATCCAAAATGTTAGCATAGATCCCTCCTGAATTCTAACCAAGAGGGGGAATAGGATCAAACTTACTAATTACGATACTAGTCCGATCTAAAGCAGAGCGCATGTGTTGTGACTTTGCCAAGTCTATTGGTCTTTCTCGTCTGAATGACAAAATAAAAAGATCAGGTGAGTCAGAAGTGTCCCATTTCTAAATATTTACACCATATCAACGAGGATAATTTATCAAAGCAAAGAGCGAACTGAACTGCTGAGTTTGCGGTGAAGAAATATGGTAAGATGGAAGAAGCAACTTCCAATATTCCTTACCGTAGATTGTGTACCTCTGTGGTCGCTCCACAACGTAACAGGAGTTGAGCACACTCTACATGGTTGTTCTTTGCAGCAAAAAACAGAGGTGTTTCTTTTAGCTCAGATGTTACATGGACACTGTCAGGATCTTTAGATAGCAAAATCTGTAATGACAACCCAGCAACAAGAGTTCGGAGAAAAGTGTTAATAAATGGCCATACCATAGGGAAGAAGAGGAAATTTCAGGTGTTGTGAGCAATAACTTCATAGCATACCTCAAGTGCTTCTAAGTATCCACTACCCGCAGCTAAGTGAACTGCAGTCAATCCCAGCATATTTCTGTGCCTCACCCGAGCACCATGGTTTAGAAGAAGGCACAAGATCCTAGAAAGCATACATAGTGTCAACATCTTTGTCTAGCAAACTTTGTGGAATGCAGAAATACCCCAGTGATCAGGCGTGATACCTTATTTGCTCAGGGCTTGATGCTTTCCATGCTTTAACAGACCAATGAAGTGCAGAATTACCTTCAACATCAGCTTCATTCACATCAATTTCTGTCTTTAAGAGCAGCTTGATTACTGCTTCATCTCCAGCCTATCCAAAAGGCAATAAAGAGGGAGAAAAAGAACAAAGAATCAGCTTACTTTCTGCTTGACCAAAAGGCCACTTACATTTAATGTTCAGCTCACTGCTATGATGCTGGAACTAGACCCTTGACTAGCTCTGTTCTGCACAACTGAGGGATGCACAATTTGTGCAACTGATTTGAATATTGAATCACCCAAAAAAACAAACAAAAAAACAAACTATGAACCAAAAGTGTCCATTTAATTGGATATAGACCAATGCTCCTCATCAAATCACAAGCACAAAGGAATGTAAAAAATCCAAGGAATGATTTTAGATGAATAACTTGGGTGGCTAAAATATTGTGCATGAGCCAATACAGTGAGAAAAACGAAGCAACAAACTTTTCAATGAGGCCGACAAGTGTGTAGGATCTGATGCAGCCCTAATGATTAAACCAATGCTGCTTTTAGCCATATGAGAATGAGATTAAATTTGAAGCACTGTATTAAGGTAGGAGGAACAGCACGTTAGCAAACCTTAGAAGCAAGAATGAGAGGAGAGGTTGCTTTCTTGTCCCCAGAAGCACCATTGGTGGAGGCTCCAAAGAAATGTAGCAGCTCCATTTGTAGTAGGAGGAGATTCCTCCTCTCCTCATCATCACCATGATGGTCATCCTTAATGGCATTGAGTTTGCCACTTATCTGCTTAGCCTGGCTGAAGATGGATATTGCCTCCCTGATCACACAACTGTAAACTGTCGTCTTCTCAACTGCTAATACCGCATTAGTCCGGAGTTCTAAGAGGGTCCCATTCACTCTTTCTCCAGCCACCAACAGCAGAGCAGCCAGACGAGCTGCCTGTCCTTCCATGGCTAGGCTGTACGCCACCTCTCCTACCTCCCTCGTCTTCTCTGCTAGAAGCTGTATCACCGATATATCCTGACATTCCATACTATTACTATGTTAAAATCGCTTCCACATAAATAAACGAATACAACGACAGAGTTCATTTGCCATCAATTGTCTTAATAAATAATCCTTTAAAAAAAGAACATCCTTCATAAGTGGAGCGTCATTTCGATACTACATAAAAAGTCACAAAATCTACAGCCATTCCTCATTCACTACTTCATTAGGAATGCTTCCCCAGTAACCCTGAAGGGTTGGCATGAGAAGTGGAGCTTTTGCCACCATGTCAAGGGTTAATCTGCAACGTTATATATTACTTATGCAAACCTAATTACTGATCCTCCTTTTTTTCCAATCGTTGGAAACTTTATGAGCTCAAATTTTTGTTACACTTCACATGCCTTCCAAACCAAACAATTTTTCATGCAATGAAAATGATGAGTATCTTATTTAAGGTATGGTTATTAATCATCTTAAATTCAACCTATATTGGATTTAAATTGCTATAAATATATGGTTCATTGATTTGATAGTTGTATTACTCATGAATTACATAAAATCTATTATTGGCTTATATAAGTTTTTCCATAAATATAGAATTACACATAAAATATGTATTCTTTATAACAGTTGATAAGATTAAGTTATTTTTAATAAATAAATAATATGTGTCATACTTTAAATATGTGTCATACTTTTGTCATACTATTGTCATACTTTTATACACAATTAATATGTGTAAATAGTTAAAATATATTATTAAAAAATACAAAAATATAAATTTTATATAATTTAAATGGCTATTAACCATCTTGATTCAAGGTACATATTACTTAGAAATGTAGTGTTTTCAGTGGGAAATTGGGGTCTATTCTTTTCTCAATTATATTTTAGGGAGGGAAAAGGTTTTTTTTTTTCTTTTCTTTCCTGCAGAGAGGGGAACCGGTTTTTGAGGATAAATTATTATGAAAATGATAAACATCTTGACACAAGATGACTCTTAACCATCTTGCATTTCTTCAAAATCACTAATAAAGTGAAATGTAAGTGTATTTAAA
Source organism: Portulaca oleracea (assembly GCA_029582165.1). Lineage (NCBI taxonomy): Eukaryota > Viridiplantae > Streptophyta > Magnoliopsida > Caryophyllales > Portulacaceae > Portulaca > Portulaca oleracea. The sequence goes on from CM055872.1 coordinate 16,728,313, forward strand.
TCATTCTAAAGGTATGTTTTATCATTTTCAGGGTTACTACAACTTATAACAATTTTAAAATAATTATTTGTTTATATCTATTTCATAAATATAAAACTATGTATAAAATGTGAATTTTCTATTATGATTGATAAAATTAGGCTATTATTATATTTTTCACCTACCTAATAAATATTATATTATTATAATTGATAAATATATATAATTATTAAAGAAAATATTAATAAAAATTACAAAAATGTGAAATATGAATAACTCAAGATCATGGTCTTAATTATTAATCACTTATCCTAATTGTAGGCTACAACAACTATTTATAAAAATTTTAAAAACAAAAACATAGGGACGGTAATAGAAAAAATTGCAAATTACAAAAAATATCTTTGGTAATTCTGATACAATTCGATACAAAGTTTATTTATTAGGAATATATTAATGGGTATTATACTTGTTGAAATTATAAAAGTTACTCCCTCCGTCTCAAATAAATTATCCAAGTTTGATTAATTGGGTCAAAATTTTAAAATTTTGACTATTAATTTATCAAATTATATGTGGAGTTATTGTACAAGACTATTACTATTAAATTCGTGATGAAAAATATTTTTACCTGAATACAATATTATTAGTCTTACTAAAATAAAATGTGAAATATTAATGATCAAAGTCTTGTATCGAAGACCATGAAAAAATAAACTGAACAAATTAATTGAGACGGAAGAAGTAGATAATCTAAAAATAAAAAGGAATAGAAAAGTTAGTTAATTTGATTAATGAAAAGGGATCAAGAGAATAGACACTCCCTCGGTCTCTATTATTAATTGTCACTTAGGAAAAGTTGGGAGATATCATGATAAGCAAGGGATAAAAATCTAAAAATTACTTAAACCGATAAAAAAACAAAAATTAATTATGAGAGATGAAGAATATAAATGTAAAATTGATAAAATGTTACATTGAAAATGTAAAAATGACAAATAAATAGAGATAAAACAACTTTTTCTATAGGTGGACTAAATATGCATAAATAGAGATGAAGAATATATATATATGGTAATGATACGAGTCTTATCCGAACACATTTTTTATGTGGTTCATCTTTGACCAAATAAATATTTCTTATGGCTTCTTACACTAATTTTTTTAATGGTAATTATTAATTATTAGTCACAAAGAAGGTTTGGATACATTGACATCAACAATGAATATCTTGAGTCAAGATGTGTATGACTGTCCTATAAATAATACCATAATCCAATCAACATCATCAATTAGACATGTATTTTGACGTTTTTAAGAAATTATAAAGATAATTGATAACAATATAACTTTATGCTATTTATATTTACATATGATATTATAGTTATAAAATTTAATTATATCATATCATTTCAATTTAATAAATAAGAATGTAATTTTAATGATAAGATAAGACACTTCAAAATATCTTGTCCCAAGACTCCTATATATAAAATGCATGCATTGCATACATACATATTACACGCACGTAATAATCACTCGTATATTGAGCGTTCATACTAATTAATCATCAACTATAGGAATCAATCATTCCTAAGACTGAAACATTTGTCTACACAGACATGGTCTATTAGGACAAAACATGCAAATGAGTATTTCTGTATATATTGATTAATTTTATGTTTTCACAATTAATGTTACTATCTAGTTAATTGCTTAATAATCATGATTTAGTGAATGATTTCAAAATAAAAGAAAACTGAAAAAATTAAAACATGTTAGCAATGCCAATATATATATATAGAGGCTGAAACTGAACATGAACCTTTTCGCTGAGCAGCAGTAGCAAATCATCCAACGGCTGATCTGGTCCCCAATCTACGTCCATCCTAAAAAACATTATAGAAAGCCATAAATAAAGCAAAATATCAGAGAAAAGCTAGAATGTCAACACATGCCTTTCGCTCATTCTCTTATCGTCCATAGAACATAGTCCAAACCCTTCCTTTTTTAATCCAAAAAACTATTTGCATTCTCCTTTTTCTAAGAACAAAAAAATGCAATGTAAAAGGAGAAACATAAGAAAAAACTCAAAGAGGAAGAGAAATTCAAACACTTGTTTAATCTCCGATCCACCTCCAAGGCTCCGGCAAATAAAATGCAAAAAAGAAAAGCTTTAAAAATTTCGGACATCAAGAAAAATTATATTAACGCGAAGAAGGGAAAAGACAACTCCAAAAAGAAACAGAAAAGCAAAAAGACATTTCCTAAAAAGGAATCATCTTCTCAATCTTTTTCTGGGTTAAAAATCAAATACAAGCAAAAAGAATGAAATCTTTTTTTCCTTTTTCTTTTTGACTTTAATAATATTAATATACGAGGAGAATCAGAAAAAGACGTTGTTGGAATTTTGGACGTACCTACTGCTACGCAGAGCCAACTCCAGAGCCAACATCTGCTGCTGCTGCGATTGTGAGTGGAGGCAACAACTACAACCTCCTGCTACACTACTGTTGCCAGCACCTGCACCTGCAGCTTTACTCTTATCCTTTGCCATAGGCTTGGTCTTCAGGTCCGTACGCGCTCTTTTACGTAACAGCAGCTCGATGCACCGATGAGCGTGGTTCTCTGCGGCAGTGTGCAGTGGTGTCTTGCCGGAGGAACTGTCAATCTCGTTGATTACCGGCACCGTCCTGCCTACTTCCCCGTTGATCAGAGCCGCCGCTGAGTTAGCCGAGTCCAACTGACAACAAAGGTGTAGGAGTCTTGATACTACGCTCCGATCTAACGCCTCCGATGATGACTTCACGAGATTTTCAGCTTGCTCTACCAGCTCTGCCCTATCATCTCGAATTATCGAGTTGATCAGCAAGGTTTCGACACTCGTTTGACGAGTTTTGGTGCCGATTGGAGAAGGATAGATGTTGTCTGGAAGTGATTTGAGTAGCTGAGAGGGTCCATAACTCTGTATTTCCAACTCCATACTTCCTGCATAAAAAAGATGAAGTAAGAACTACTACGATCATCATTTTTAGAAAGATTGTAACAAAGTCTCTGTTTAAGGATCAAAGCGGAAAACGCGTAAGGTAAAACAGCCTTTTGATGAACAAATTGAACCAAAATCAAGAGGCAAATTGCAATAATGTAGCTCACATTTAAAGAAACCTAACTAGTTCAGAAGAAATTGAAACCTATGCTATTTCAAGAATCAAAGAAACATGGCAGAAAATGCCTATTTTTCTTTTTGATTCTGAGCTCTCACAAATAACAATCTGAACCTGAATCAAGACAGACAGAGCTTAAACCTAAGACTCTGCCATCCAAACAGCTCAAAAAACCTTAAAGACAGCCAAATTCTCATATACACTCGATCGCAGCTTTCGGAATTTAGAGTTTAAAATGCAGCATTTGCAGGAAAAGAGAAGAGAGAGAGAAGAGCATTATTACCGAGGATCTCAGGTCTTTTATGTTCCGATTCGCGTCTTTGAAGAGAGAGCTCTGAGTGTGTGTGCAGGGAGGAGAGAGAGAGAGAGAGAGAGAGAGAGAGAGAGAGAGAGATGGAGGGAGAAAATGGGAAGGGGAAAAGGAAACAGGAGCGAGAGGGGGTGAGCGGTGTTTTTATAGTGGGGAAAGGGGGCCCATGCCTTTATCCAATTTCCAATCGGAATGAATTGACGAAGCAATGCAAATGCAGTAGCAGTAGACTCTAGGCATTAGGGGTACTGATTAGTGAAATGCAAACTGACCATGATAACCATTTTGAATTATTCATATTTCATATTTTTATAATTTTTATTAATATTTTTTTTAATAATTATATATATTTATCAATTATAATAACATAATACTTATTAGTTAGGTAAAAAAAATATAATTATAGCTTAATTTTATCAATCATAGCAGAAAATCCACATTTTATACATAATTTTATATTTATGAAATAAATATAAATAAATATTTATTTTTAACTGTTTATAACTTGTAGTAACTCTAAAAATAATTAAACGTACCTTTGAGTGATTTAAATACACTTATATTTCACTTTATTAGTGATTTAGAAAAAATACAAGATAGTTAAGAGTCATCTTATGTCAAGATGTTTATCATTTTCGAATGCGAATATATGCAATTGCGTCTTGCTGCCAACTTCGGAACATTCTGGCTAACCAACTAGTTCCTTCCCTTCGTATTAATTGATCCTTTAATTAAATTTTAATCATTAATTATTTATAAATTAAAATGAGTTACTATATAAAATTATCATCGTCAAAAAATATTTTACTAAAAATCACAATGAAGATAATTTCATAATGTAAATCATTGTAATTTGTGAATAATAACTTCATTCTTTTATGCGGTGAATTTGCGTTGCGGTAAATTGCGGTGAGTTCGGTAAGTTGCAATGGTAATAATAAATGGATGTTGAAATGTAATGGTAATGACAAAAGATAAATGGTAATGTGCGGTGAGTTGTGGTGAATTGCGGTAAGTTACGATAAAGTGCGGTATGTTAACTTGCGGTACCGCATAAAAGAACGGAGCCTTAATATCAAAATTTAGTCAAATTGTCAATTAATATGAAACGGAGGAAGTATCTATTTATTTTCACTTAATGTCTAATGATAAATATTTAGAATCAACTTGTTTTTAATTACTCCATGAGCCCCGAATAAATTGCCCTAGTTCGACTAATGAGGTCAAACTTTTTACATTTTGATCATTAATTTTTAAATTATATATTGAGTTATTGTACATCATTATTACTATCAGATTTGTAATGAAAGTATTTTTACTTAAACATAATATTACAAATTTTGTTAAGATAAAACGTAAAAAATTAATAGTCAAAGTCTTGCTTCGAAGACCGTGAAGAAGTAAGGGACAAATTATTCAGGACGGAGGGAGTAGTCTTCCATTTAAGCATAGAAGAATAAGTGTACTAAAAACTCTTGCGCAAGTGGTGGGGCCGTGTGTAACGACCCTCTCCCGTAACCATTACGACAGACTAATCACTTGACGCCAAAAATCCGCCAAGAAATCTCAAAAATTTGAATCAAACAGAACAACCCTAAAATGTCCACTTTAGATACAACTCAAATTATAAATTACGTCTGAAGAATTTTTGCTTGCAATTTTCCCAAAGGATTATTGTGATCAACCTCCAAAAATTCCGCACCCCATAAGGAGGAGGAAGGACTGAAAATAATGACCTCCCAAAACACCCCATGATCAATCCCCAACTACTAGTATATTACTACTAAAATAACACTCGAGCATCCCACCAAAGGAATGATGGGACTTGACCCTTGCATGGCAATAATTCTTCCATTATTCTCACTCATGAGCAAGTGACATGAAAGGAGCGTAGGGACTCAAAATGCAACAGCAAATGTTCCTTACATCCTCCCCTTAAACACTCCATCAAGTCAGTGGCGGATCTAGGATTCAAAGTCAATGGTGTCAGATAGTTTTCTTAAAAATTGAACACAAATAAACATTAAAATAAACGTCAAAATATAACCAATTCATGATAGTCTAATATATAAACGTCAAAGTAAACGCTAAAAATGATATTAAATAACTAATTCATACACATACAAGCAATTAAGTGAATTAATAAACCCTAATTTAATCACATTGACTTAATCACATAAATCTAATTCATAAATTACAACCAAGTATGAGAATAAATTCAATAAAGAGGAAAGAGTAATTTAAGAAAAGAATAATAGAGTGACTTACATAAAATACAATTCAATAATAGAGTCAGGGTTAGAGTGAGAGTGAAGGGATTGTGTTGTAGGTATGAGAGAAAGGAAAAAAAAGGGTATGTCGCATACGTTTAAAATTGTCTAAAATTGGCTTAAAGGCGGCACATATGTAAATTTTTTTAAATAGAAAAACCAAACAACTAAAAAGAGTCGCGCCAGGGATTGAACCCGTGGCCAATATGACAACCCAATTTCAATTACACGCACATAACCAACAGGCTGCAGAATGTTTTCCACTACTTTGTTGTGTCATATTGTATATAGCTTTATATATTTCCTTTTTTTTCTAAATTGATTTTTTTAAAAAAGTTTTAGTGGTGTCAATTGACACCACTGTTACACATGTAGATCCGCCCCTGCATCAAGTGGGAGGAACTGAATCATGATATAAGAATCCCAACCCCCCACCTCATTTCCCCTTCACTCGTCCCCCTCTACTTCTCTCTCTTCCTCACCAAATCCTCCGCTCTTTCTCTCACTAAGAGCATCTCCCATTCTTTTCTTAGCCCTAACATTCAAAAAACACACACACATTAATAGTTATGAACACTACCTAGGCTTCAAGTAGAAGAAGAAAGAAAGAGGGAGTTGCTATGATGGGTTGGGAGACTTGAGGGATGGTTAAGAGACTCTTCTTGAACACTCTTTCCATCTAGATTAAGACCCAAGAAGATGTGGTTGCAGCTCAAGAACAAAACTCAAAAGCAGGACAAAAACTGAGGCACATAACAACCAAGAAATCAAAGGTAATGACTCTAAAACCATAACCTAGTAAGCACCCTACCTAGAGCACGATTTTAGTCCCATTTAGGGATACCTTCAACAAAAACATTCAAGATAAACTGGGTTGCTTTAAGAGTAAGGAGGACAACCAAAAAGGTTGTGAATCAAAAGTGTAAGAAACGAAGGAGTTATGGACATTCCTTTCAAGACCTGAAAACTAAGTTGTTGTCTGAGATCAGTTCTGACATGTGTTCGACTTTGTTAAATTGTGTATTAATGTGTGCATTTTAATTAATTTAAAAATATAGCCACAAACTAGACTCAATTAGTGAAATTCTCCAACTTGAATCAAAGCAAAAGCTTAAGAAATGAAGGAATTATAGACATTTCTTTCCAAACTTGAAAACTGAGTTGTTGTCTGAGATCAGTTCTGACATGTGTTCGACTTTGTTAAATACTATATTAGTGTGTGCATGTTATAATTAATCAAAAAGTATATCCATAAACTAGACTTCATTAGTGAAATTTTCCACCTTTTATCAAAATAAAAGCTTAAGAAATGAAGGAATTATGAACATTTCTTTCTAGACCTGAAAACTGAGTTGTTGTCTGAGATCAATTCTTACATGCATGTGCTCGACTTTGTTAACTACTATATTAATGTGTGCATGCTTTAATTAATTTAAAAATGTAGCGATAAACTAGACTGCAGTAATGAAATTTTCCAACTTGAATCAAAGCAAAAGCTTAAGAAATGAAGAAGTTATGGACATTTCTTTCTAGACTTGAAAATTGAGTTGTTGTCTAAGATCAATTTTGACATGTGTTCGACTTTGTTAAATATTGTATTAATGTGTGCATGTTTTAATTAATCTAAAAATACATCCATAAACTAAACTACATCCAATTAGTGAAATTCTCCAACTTGAATAATAGCAAAAGCTTAACAAATGAAGGAGTTATGGACATTTCTTTCCAGACTTGAAAATTGAGTTGTTATTTGAGATCAGTTATAACATGTGCTCGACTTTATTAAATGTTGTATTAATGTGTGCATGTTTTAATTACTTTAAATATATAGCCATAAACTAGACTCCATTAGTGAAATCCCCAAACTTGAATCAGAGCCAAAGCCTAAGAAACAAAGAAGTTATGGCCTTAAATGCAGGGCTAGCTTCTTTTATAACAACCCGAAGAAAATCGCTCCTTAATAAGTACTTATTAGGTTAAATAATCAAGGTAAACGATAAACCACGAATAACTAAAGCGCGCGTTCCATTTTTCTAACCAAGTGTGTGTTTTGCAGTACTTGAACAGTGCAACGATTGTCAACGAACCAGTTTAATTTTTCTTTTCTTGAGAAATCCCTTCCGATAATTTTTATGATAATCCTGATCGTTTATGAATTCTTTTTCCGAGACTGATATATCGGGTCTTCCTTTTATGTAATTCAATTTGGGATTATAATGATGAGAAGCTTTATGGAGGTATATGAATATATTCATTTGGGATACCAAGAATATTTTTACGGTTTAATAAATCTCGGTAGTTTGGGAAATTTGGGAGATATGAGTATAAAAGAAGGAAATAAATTGATAAAATTTTGGGTTATTTGGTCCATTTTGCCGAATCAAAGAAAGAAAGGGGGATGGAGTTTGGGCCTTAATCTTATTAATAGGTATATAATAGTAAGAAGGGAGTAGTATTTTACAAATTCAAACACAATACTTGCTCTCAATCTCCCTTGTGTGTCTCTTTGGGTTCCCCTCTCATCCACGCCAGCCACCACCCACCTCTGCCGGCCAGCCACTGTTGCTGCCGCCGTCCTCTCGCCGGCCACCGGCGGCCACCCGTCACAGCCGCCCACCACCACCATCGTTCCTCTTCTTTTCTTACTCTTTCTCTCCAAATTAAGTGGTAATTTACTCCATCACTCTCCTACTCCCTTTCAAATGTAAATCCTAGTTGTAATGTGAGTTATTGGTTATCTTTATATATTTTACAGAAGGTTAATCAAGTTTTTCCTTGGGGTCAAATGGTGGTGATTGAAGATATAAGATTACTAGAGGAGGAATTGGGTAAGTGTGATGAATTTTGTGTTTTCATGTAAGCATAAGTATGAGTGTTGATATAATCTAGACATGCATGATGATTTGGTAGTGTAATTCGCTGTGAAGAGTGAGATTATAATTAGGTATGGATGCATGAGCTTAGAATAGGGTTGGAGTAGCAAATGATTGAATTTTATGAAATTTTGATGTTGATTATGTGAATGAACTCACTTGAAGGATTGAATTATGTTGAAATTATATGTTGCATGTGGATTTTTGGGCCATGGATGGGTGTCTTCTGAGGGTTTAATTCTGCAAAATTATGTTCATGCTTAAGTGGTGTATTTAGGGTGTGAATAGTATGAGTTAGTCAAGTACAACTTACATGCAAAGCTAAATAAACGGTCTAGAATGTTCCTGGTTGTAATTTGATTTTCCCATAGGGTGTAGGATATGTTTTTGAACCAAATTTTTATATAAAATGGTAGCCTAAGATGTTAGCTAACACCCGGTTTTTGAATCTCGGGATTTCGAGGTGTATAATTTGAGCTATGACCAAAACCATAAAGTGCTGCAATTATATACGTGTTCTGAGATCAGTACCTAGATGCATGTTTTTCGTCTTTTTAGAGACCGTTTTGATCCAAATGTTCAACATGAAAGTTTTAGACCATTCCTTGAGCTTTCCATAATGGTAAATTTTGTAACTATCGGATGTCGGGAATGAAAGTTATGAGTCTTCGAATATGGGGCAATAATCTGAGTTACCCAGAAAATCAGTTTCATGATCTGACGTTCATGGCTAAATTCCGACCCTTTTCCATGTCCAAATAAATTGGTAATCAAAATATAAGTTGTAGGGGACACTCTGGGCTTTCCAGAAAGGTATGGTATACATTCATTGGATACCGGGAGAGAGAGTTATGGGCTTTTATGTAAGAGGCAAAAGTCTGAGTTTTCCGGAAAATGTTTGTGACTGCTTCTGTTATGGGCTGAAATTCGACCATTTCCCATGCTCAAATCAACTTGGGATTAAAATGAAAGTTGAAGTATATATTACGAGCTATCCATAGCCAGCTTGCATGCCCCGAACCAATAAGTAGAACTCGAGCTACGATTTTTCAAATAATTGAGGTTTAAATTGTTATTATTCCAAGCAGCTTGTGAAGATGTTAGTTTTTCCCCTCCTTATCCATGTTTCTAGCCTTTATAGCCAACTACAAAGTTGGAGTGTATGTTCTAAGCTTTCCGAAAAGTCCTCTTATGACATGATCCGATACTTGAGGAATAAGTTATGATCTTACAAGTACGCTTTAGAAATCGAGTTCATTATGGTTATTCTTAGAAGATTCACTAAGTTGTTCTCCCATGCTACCACCTAGGTTAAGTCCTAATTTATGATTTTCATTTCATGTAAAGTCCCTCCAAGAGATCGTTGCAGCACTGTTCAAGTCTCTGCTCGTTCCGTACGTGTTTTTAAGTCTTCAGGTATGTATATTGTCTGATCTTTTATGAATAGTATCATGAATTAATAATTTATGTTAAGTTCTGAATTTATTGTATATTATCCATGTTTATATGTAAAGTATCATGATTTATGTTCAAAATATATGCAAGTTGTCATGGATTTTCTTTAAGTAATTCAGTCGATTTATCAGGATAATTTCACAGTTATTTCTAAGTATTTATGTGGCGTACCCTTTACGTTAGAAACTTTTACGATAATTCTATGCTTGGTTGGTTGAGTCGTTTCATAAATAAAGTCCCTTTTATAAATACAAGTCTTATTCAAGGAGATTACGAGGTTATCTCTTTATGTTATGATTGGAAAATGGTAGTTTAAGGAACAAGCTTTATTAAGAATACAAGGTCAAGGTATCAAGGTTTAAGTTTTCAAGTTTTAGGAATTAATAAAGGCCCCGCCCATGTTTACGGTGCCTTACTGCACACTACGTTTATGGTGCCCTAGGTGCACACCAAGGAAAAACATGCTTATGTGCCTTTGTGCACCCCAAGTTAATTATATACGTGTCTTAGTGCACCCAAGGAAAAGATAACTGAAGTGCCTTAGTTGCACACCATGGAAACTTGGCCAGTATAGGATAATCATCCACCATCCGGATCTCCCAATCGGTCCGGGTATACGCATACGGATGCTTAGTCGATGATCGCAATTAGGGGACCTTCAGGATAATAATATGACAACTAAGTTTTAAGTGACTAAGTACTTCAAGGGTTTATGTCTGATAGGACTTGTTTATGATTTTTAAGTATATTTTTACAACATGTTATAAGTCACATTTTATGATTGGTTCGGAGTAACAGTTTATGCTATGTGTTGGGTATACGTTTTGACTCATGTTTTATAACGTAATTTACTTGGCACTTTCTAAGTCATATGTTCCAAGTACGGTTTGTGTCACGCATTAAGTCGTATGATATACCGAGTTTTATGTATCTTAAGTTTTTCAAATTTCTGGGATCAAAGTAAAGCTGCTTCAGTTACTTACCAAGGATTTTAAGTTTTGTTTTATGGAAGTTTAAAGTCATGATTATGGAAAGGTTTCATGTGGGTGTCTATGTCAGTTCATGCATGATCTAAGTTGATTTCAAACAAGTTTATGGTTATTCAGTTACCTTTAAAAGGAAGAACTCATAAGTATTTTCGTTTAAGTTGTGATTTAAGTACAGGTTCAGTTATATTTTCTTCATGTTCAGGTTAAGTTATGATCAAGCTATGTAAGTCGCTACTTTTATTGTTAAATTGTTGTTATGTTGTTTTTAATGATTTTGGAACCGCGCTAAATAACTAAAACAAATTACGAAAAGATTCTTACATGTTAGGGGTACACGTGCTGAGTTTAACTTACATTTCGAAGTTTTATGTTTTCGTTTTATGGATATCGGCAAAGGAGAATGGAAAATCCCCGGGAGGACGAAACCCTAGAGCACCTTAAGGAATCTGAAGGTGGTTAGAGGCTCTCCAGGAAGGATTTAACAGAAATTGTGATTTCGTGGCTTGTATAATTTCGTTTGGGTTGTTTTATGTTGTTTTAAGTTAAGTTATGCTGAAGATGCGTGTTTGAAGTTGGTTTATGGTTGATTGCTTTTGTGGGATTTAGTCTTAGCCTTGTCCACCTCCGTGGACGGCGGTAATTCTCTCAGGTGTTTATCCGCTGCTAATCATTGGGTTAGGTGAATCATTAGCGTAATCTAGTGGTTAGTGACCTGGGGGTGTTACATCTTTCTAACAAGAACAATTAAATGGTTTTAGGAAATCCACCATCAACTGAAGGTATGGGGAGTTCACACCTAATTTATGCATGGATTTTCATAGACATACAAGCGAATTGATCACGATGCATCATGGGGAAGCTAGTGTTCCGAGATTCACCAGTCAAAGCCTAGAAATCCGGAATTGTTTCATGTAGAGCATGCTAGGGGAAGCTGACGGACCGAGGTCGTCAATCAAAGCCCGAACTTTGATCGATCATGACCCAAGGTCAAAAAGGGGTTAATGTTCTGGCTAAACATTAACCAAATGATAGGTGCACCTAAATGATGATTTGAATGATGAAAGACGAGAATAAAGCTCTAGCAAAGCTTGCATGTTTAGTTAATATTGCCTTTCAAAGGGTTCTGTTTGATTGTGATGTGTCTTTCCATACTTAGCTTTGCTAATTCTTGCCTATCCCATGCAAGGTACTACGATCATCGAGGGGAATCAGGCGAAGAACAAGAAGGCATGACAAGAGCAAGATGGGATCGGTTAGGTTATGGCGGCCACTGAAGGACATTGCCTCTCTTTTCTAAGTTTAATTGTATTTTAAGTGGACTAAGAACGACTATGGACTTATTGCGTAATTATCACTAAAATTTTCAAATGTTAAAGACATCGTGATGTAATTGAAGTAAGTCACAATAACCATCCGGAGCCTTGAGTATCGAAAGTAGTCACGAGAAATAAGTCTCCAACCGAGGCACACCCGACCCATGCTGGAAAACCCCAGTAATCCTCCATGAGGGAATACCTATTGGAGTCGGAGATGAACCTCGAAAGTTGGAAGTAGGCCTCGGACCCTCGATGAGCTAAGGCTGTATTGACTCGGTAATCTAGGATCAATATTAATCCTACGCGCGCTTTGGCCTTGAGTTTCGTAGGACCATTACCGGGATGAAACCCTTCCTGGCACTCCAACCCATTACGGGAAACCCGGGACTTCTCAAGGGAGTACCCATGGGAGTTTAGCACTAAGTCAAGGATGGAAGTAGCCCTTAAGCCCCGAACACCAAAGGCCAAGCTTACCTTACTATTCAGCGTAACTCTATTGGGACCATTACCGGGATGACGCCCTTCTTGGCACTCTAACCAATTCCGGAAAACCCGAGACCTCTTGATGGAGTACCCATGGTAGTTGGGTACTAAGTCAAGGATGGACGTAGCCCCGTAATCCCTGAACAGCGATGGTCATGTCTACCTTATTACTTTACACAACTCTTGCTAGTGCGGTCTTGAATATCCCGTAACAAGAAAGTGCACACAGACTAAGTGAGAGTGTATAGTGAAAGTACGCATACAAAAAAAAGGGGTCATTACACTGTTGGGGAATTTGTGGAACTTAACTTCCATGGTGAAGTGAACACTTCACAAGATCGTTTGGAGATGAGGGTCAAAGTGGACCAACAGAAGCCTTTGGTGCTTGGTGGTTTCATCAAAATGAAGAGGGGTAGCCCAATATGGGTTAAGTTCAGGTACGAAGCCATCTTTATTGTATATAAGAGGTGTAGGCTAGCTGGGCACAAAATTTAAGACTACAAAACAAGCATGAATGAGGCAGCACAAGGCATTGTCAGGAGATTCTAAGAATGGGAGAGGAAAGGCTATAAGGTACGACCCAGTGAAGATCCTTTGTATCCCAACAAAATCTATGTTTTTCCCCCCGATAGAGCCTTTTCTCACAACAAGGTTTAAACATAATATTGCCTTATACATAAAAGATACACACACTGAGCTGCATTCGGGAATGGAAACCCAAGAAGCAAAATGCGAGCAAGTGGTGCCAACTAGAGGTCTAGTCATCAACCTACCTGAAGAGCTCATACATACGTTGAAGAGAAAGGCTTATGCTAAGGGATTGAATATGGGGCAAATCAGGTCCGCGTGATCTGCATGGAGAGGGCAAAACAGTCACGATTAGAGAATGAGGCAAGATGGTAGGCCCCAAACAAATCTAGGTGAGCAGGGTGGGGACGTTGTCGGCAAAATGTTTCACATGGTGGCACCAACACCTGAAGAAGTGGTTGGGTAAGACATTGTATACTTTATGAAACTAAAAGGGTGGACCTCGTTTTTCAAGAAGACCGACACAAACATCAGAGACGTAAATCTAAGGGGATCAACTTGGGGACCCCGGCAAGGTAATCTTCAATCTTTATCTACCTAGTTAATACTGACCTTTCTGTGGGTTGTCCAGTTGTGAATAAGGGAAAAGCAGTGACGGGGGATTCGTCACGTGATCCTATTGTTATTCATTCTTCAACAAGAGAAGGGACCACCTACTAGGAAGCTGAAAGTGTTCACCAACAACAGAAGGGCTTGGCTATAAATACTTTAGACTTACAGGAGGTGGATCTAAATCAATCACTAAGCGCAAACGCGACAATGAAGAATTTCCCATAAGGTGGAGCAAGCCTATAAGCACAAAAGGGCAAGGAAAGGGAAACATATCAAATGGATATGGAGGTCAACTAGGGGAAGCTGAAAATGGAACCTATGGAGGATGGAAGCTGTAGCTGGAAGTTGCGCCGAACAATCTGTACTTCTGGAAACAATTTCCAAAGATGGAGAATGATCAACAGCCATCAAACTTGGGGGAGGGAAAGAGCAAAATGAATCAGCTACAAGAGGAGGAGGAGGAAAACAAATCACAAGAAAGCTTCAACTCCAAGAAAACAAAGAAGATAAGCAAAAGGGTAAGTAGTGTAGACATCTTTACTGCAAGAGAGCAAGCCATCAAACCCTTAAAACTGGTGAAAAGAAAGGTAGTGTGGCTACCAGAATTAGGGACAGAAGGAGGAAGAGGAAGTATATTCCTCAGTTGAAAAAAGGTTCAAGCAAGCGGAGATAAGCATGTTCTAGTTACCTGCATCTAGAGGTAATGGAGAGCAGAGCCAAGGAGGAGGATTAATCTGAAACAACAACTACTTCAAGGGGAAGTGTTAACACAGAAGGTCTGAAGCTAAAGGGGTTGGCCGTACAACAACCCCTATAATGAAATGCAAGTCTTCTCTTGGAACTACAAAGGACTAGGCAAGGCGGATACCTATGTAGTTTCATATCTTAAATGGATTCTCCGGCACCTTCTCCCCTGATGTAGTTTGTTTGTTTGAATGTAAAACACATGTGGAGGTGTCTAAAAGGAAGTTGTGCTTTCTAGATTTGACTTTTGTGGCAAGTTGGGATGTCGTAAGTAGGAGTAGGGGTCTAGTTATGTTCAGCAGGAAGTCAGTAGTTTTAACTGCTGTGTCTTTGAGTCCTAATGTAGTAGTTTGTCAAATGAATGAAAATGGGGAGAGCTTGAAGTATTATTGTTTTGTTTATGGCCATCCTGAAGTTCAAAAAAGAGGGCATGTTTGTAATGAAATTATACAAGTCTGCCAGGATCTCAAAGCCCCACTAATATTTGTTGGAGATTTTAAACAAGTGGAGTACCAACACCAAAAACTGGGTGGTGTAGAGGAAATCCATGGCAAGGCTGATTTATTCAGACAGTTGAAACAAGGATTGACTCTCATTGATATACCCGAGGTTCATTACACATGGCCCAACAATAGGGAAGCTAACTAGTTGATAATGGAAACCTTTGATGGATGCTATACAAACCAGGATCGCTTATCAGTGTTTCCAAAATGTATGCCCATAATCTCCCTATTATGTTCTCAGATCATAGTCCTACCATTGTCAGTGTGTAGGGTGCAAAAAGGAGAAAGAGAAACATAGGGTACAGAATTGAGGCGTGGGCTTTAAAGGTACAAAAGTTGAAACAGATACTTGCAGAGGAGTGGGGGATGGGAAGCAGACGAGAGAACAACGTTTTTGATACAATCAGGAGCCTTTCAAGGCTAAGAACAAGATGCAAAAGATGGTGTCTAGACTGGAAAAAAGACAAAGGAAGAGCAATGGAGGAGGCAATAACACAATTGGAGATGGTACAAAATGAGCTTACCCAGTTAGGAATCAACAACTCCAGTCTATAAGCTTATTGAAGTCAAAGAGAATAGAGCACAACCACGTTAATTCTTGTAGATGAATACTAGGGACAGAGGTCTAAAGTAAGGTTGATACAAGAGGGCGATAGAGTGACAAAATTCTTCTTTTGCCACTATTAAAACAGAAGAGCATGCATTAGAATGAAAGGGTTAAAAGTAAGGGAAACTTGGTGTTGTGACGAAGGTGGGATAATGAATGACACAATTATGTACTTCCGGGATCTCTTCCAACAGCCAAGGCAACAGAGGATGCTTCGAGAAAGATTAATGTGGAGGATTCTTGGAAACTACAGGAAATAGCTCCCTAATAGGGACTTAGACAATTTATCATATCCCTTCACAAGGAAGGAGGTGAGTAAGGTTGGATTCTAGTTAGGGGCCTATAAAGCACCGAGACTAGATGGGATCCCAACTTGTTTTTGCCAAGAAATATGGCTCATCATTGGAGAAGAAGCAGCAGGTGTCATGGTACACATGCTTAATTCAGGTAGATTGCTATGGGAGATCAACACAACCCATATCACGCTAATACCTAAGGAAGATACACCTGTAAAAATGGAAGACTATAGGCCCATAAGATTGTGCAACGTTATGTACAAACTGATCTCCAAGTATTTGGTGAACAGATTGAGGAATGTAATCAAGGGTTTGATTGATGAATCCCAGAATGCATTTATCCCTGGGCGACTTATTAGTGGTAATTGCTTATTTGCTCATGAGATCCTTAGCTACATCAAGGGGGGAAAACAAGGTTGTTAGCTGGCAGCTATCAAGGTAGACATGAACAAGGCATACAACAAATTATCATGGGACTTTCTCAGAAGAGTATTTGATAAGCTAAACATTCCTTTGCATTAGGTAAATCTCAATCATTATGAAGTGTGTAACAACTGTTCGATAGTTTGTCATAATCAATAGTTACCTATCTGCTCCCTTTAGTCCTTAGGCTGGACTCAGACAGGGTGATCCACTCTCCCCATATCTCTTTATCCTTTGCTTGGATGTGTTAGGAGAGAACTTGAGGGTAGCACAGGAGCAAGGCCATGTCAAAGGGGTGATGGTGGCTAGAGTTCTCCTAGAGATAACCCAGATGTTCTTTGTTGATGATTCAATTTTCTTTACTGAGATGAAAGCCAACTACTGTCTCAACCTGAAATAAATCATGGATGATTTTTTATGGTCTCAAGGAAGGTTATAAACACAAATAAGTCGCAGATGATGGCGTCTCCAGATGCAATAGTAGATCGAAGAGAAAGAAGGTCTCAAGGCAATCTTTGGATATCAAATAGAAGACCTTTTCCTCAAATATATGTGGATTTCACCAATCATGAAGTGAAACAAGGTCAACCAACTTGGATTCATACTAGACGACATAGCGGTTAAATTAAGCAATTGGAAAGCAACCTTACTTTCACCTGTAAGGAGAGAGGGTTGATCAATTCATTGTTGGCAGTGCTACATCAACACCTGCTCTCAGTTTTCAAGATCCCAACAACTCTAGCCAAAAGAATGGAGGCAATTATGGCTGACTTCTTCTAGTGGTGCAACTCGGGAAACAAAGGTCACCAAAAGAGAAGTTGTTCACACCAAAAGGACTTGGTGGATTGGGAGTGAGGAAGGTTGAATGGATGAATGATGCGTTGCTGGAAAAACAGGTGTGGAGAATACACAATAGTTCAAGCTCCCTACTGGCTAGGATCTGTAACACCAGGTGCAAAACACATTCCCTTTTTCTTGTGATCCACGTGAAAAGAAAATGGGATGTCCGGGTTGGAGAAGCCTGGTGGGGGCAGCACAACGAATACAGCAAGGGATTAAAGTCAGAATTGGAAATGGAAGAAACACTTTGGTACTGAGCAACAAATGGAGTCAAAGGGGTGAAATCCAACTGAAGTCGGCTATCGCTAAGCAAGCATGGGGTGAGAAAAGAGTGACTGACCTCTTTGAAAACAACCCAAGGAGATGGAATCAAACACTCATTAGAGAAACATTTCTAAGGGATACAACAAGGAAAATTTTTACATACCCTATCAGGGATTTTGATGATGATGACACCTTAGTTTGGGGTCTAACAAAAGGTGGGGAGTATTATCTGAAAACGGGTTGCTTCCTCCAATGAGAGCAGAATAGGAGAAGGAAAGTCCCATTATTAGGGGTATATGCAGAGAGGGATCAGAATGAAGGCTCCATGTTATGGAAAAGAATGTTGGCGTTTGACATACTTTCCAAGTGGAAGGTTCACTTTTGGAAAACAGTCTACAATGCACTACCACTGTTAGTGAACATGGCAAAATCGAATGGAGATACTTATAGTCGTTGTCATCTCTGTTGGAGAGGAGAAGAAACTGTGAATCATTTGTTTAGAGACTGCGAATGGTTTTCCCACTTGTGTCATGCTTCTTATTTATGCCTAATCAACCAAGCATGTCTGCAATTGAGTTTTGGAGAATGGGTGAAGAATTGGATGACTTTGCTTGATAATAACAAGGCAAACGGAAAGGAACTTTGTAAGGAATTCACAAGGGTCATCTGGTTGATATGGATTGTAAGAAATTCAAAAGTAATGCAAAAGGAGGATAATAGATTAGCTGATGCATTACATTGGTCAAAACAAGGGCTGAAGATAGTAGAAGTGAGGAATCGCAACAAACAAATTGGGAAAGCCGGGCAAGGATACCTACAACAATCAAGGTCAGGGTTGGAGGAGATATTCGTCTGGTCTTTGAACGATGGTAGTGGAGAAATTGTAGACTTCATTTGCAATGGCGCGGGAGATGCAAAATCCCTAATGGATCGGATTGGGTGGGTTATGAAACAAGGAGGAAGACAATTGATATAGATCGGGTGCCAATAGTGGGGACTATCGCCTTTTTAGATGGAACTACAAGCAATAGAGAGTTCCCCGCTGGTTGCAAATATGAAAGGTTTTAGAAGAATACAAGTCTACACGGATGCAATAGAAATCATTCGCGCTTTCCTAACTAATACTCCAACCAGAAGTACTAGAGTGCCATAAGCTTCTTCAACATTGTAAGCAGCTTCAATTAAGTTTTAGTCTAGTCCAAATTGTCAAAATTACTAGATCATATGTTGTTAGGGAAGCGCATACCTTGGCTGTTAGAGCTAAGGTGAGAGCCCTTCCCTAACCAGGTATGATTTATGTACCTTTATTGTTGTCTGCGTTACAAAAAAAAAAAGTCTTAAAACCATGCGGTGTACGGGATATATGACAAACATGTACTTTTTCAAAAAGCAAACTTAAGTTAAATAACACAAAATTAAACAATACATTTTTCACACAATCTTCTATTTTCTCCACACAAGTTTAATTAAAAAAGGAAATCGAGCTATAAATGTACATACAAATTATAAAAAAAATATAAATAACATTGTCAAATGAAAATATATTATAAAGGGTTGCGCAAATGAAAATTAAAAAAATGAAAATTAAAATCGTGGGATGTATGACATATAACAAACATAGATATTTAAAATCCGTGCAATGCATGTTGTATAAGAAAGTAGATTTTTTAATTTGAAAAAAGAAAATTAAATTATAAATATACAAAAAGTAGAAATAATCAAGTGTAATTTATATTATGAAATCAAAGGTACGATAATAAGTTATTCAATTAAAATATACAATTTTGAAAGTACAATACGTAAAAAGAATTAAAAAAATATAAAATTATACACAGTTAAAGTACATTTTTAAAAGGGAAATTCCATTTGGTAGGTTTTTCAACTTTTGTCAGTTCTAAGTTGTCAACCACTTTTTAAATTATTTCAAGTGGTGGGCATATTTTTAAAATTATTCCATCCTGTAAGTTTCTTCTTGTACCGTTGTTAAAATATTATTCGCAAAACTTTCCTCCTCTCTCAGTTTTATTTAGTTCTTCCTATTAATCTCACAATCGACTAACTTGGAATGATATCTAAAGTGTTTAACAGCTAGAAATAATTTTTAAAGTGCTTAAAAACTTGGAATAAATTTTAATGCTTTCACAATAAGTCTACCATTTGGAGTAATTTTTAAAATAAACCTACCGCTTGGAATAATTTCAAAAGTGGTTGACAATTTAGAATAGACAAAAATTGAAGCCTACCAAATAGAATTTTCCTTTTTAAAAACTTAATTAATATGTAAACTCAAATCTAAACACTACAACAAATTATTTATCAACAAATGTCATCGTAGGGTGCAGTTCCTTTATTGCATGTGAAAGAAATTGAAAAGTCAGAAGACAAATAAAATCACACGCGCCTGCTCTGGAGTGCTGAGATAAAAATGTCATCCAACTTTCCTATTTAATCAAAATTGTCATTAATCTTTCCAAATGGTCAAAAATGCCATTATTATTTCTAAAAACGTCAAAAATACCACTGTCCCCATTTTTTACCTACTTTTGCAGGTTTATATCTTCATCTCATCTTCTCTCTCGCTCCTTTGGAATTTTGGATCTCTTTGATTCTTTTCCTCATTCTTCTTCGTCCATCACTGCTCCACAAACACTGAAACACACCCAGAAAAACAAAAACAAGCTCACTCTCCTATACACAGACAGAATCAAAACACAAAACCCAGTAGAGATAGAGATAGAGATAGAGATAGAGATTTAGATAGAGATAATGAGAGAAGAAGAAGAATGAGAAGGAGTTGCCGGAGTTGGGTCGCCGGCGGGGGGTTTTCCGGCAATTAAATGTGATGGGCAGCGACTTCTCTCACTTGATCCCCTGCTTCAAACCGCCTCCTCTCCCTGACAGCCACCACCACGCCAAGGACGCCGCCATCGATGGTCACGTCATATGCACGGCGGAGCAGCCGCTGGATGAAACCCTAGGCCACTCCATAGTACGTCGGCAACCTCTCCAACGCCGCCCACTTCAGCGCCTCCTCATCGTCGCTCGCCTCCGACTGCGACCCCCCCTCCCCCCGCCGCCGCCGCCGAGCTCCACATTCTCCGACAAGCCCACGTCCGCCAAAGAAATGGTATTTATGAAAGTTGAATCGAAGCGGAAATTAGCAGGGAAAGGATGAAATTGAAAACTGGCCCGGAAGAATTTGGACCCAGATGGAATGAAAGTGACTAAAATTGAAGCAGAAAGTTGAATTGAAGCGGAAATTCGAAGTGAATGAGAGACAATGTTGGAAAGGATGAAATTCATAGCTAATCCAGAAGAATTTAGACCTGGATTGTGGAGTTGGGATAAAATCTGGGAAAGTTGAAGCAAGAATTGGAAATCGACCCAGAAAAATTTGAATCAAGATGGTGGAATTGGGATGAAATCTGAAAAAATTTGAATGGGTAGGGGTGAATTGTATTTAGGAAGAGGATGAAGAACAATCTGGAAAATTGTAGCAGTATTTAGTAGATAAAAAATGGTTTGATCAGGAAATGATATTCGGAGTACTAGTTAGGAGCAATTTGGGAAAGTTGAAGCAGTATTTAGGAAATTTTTTTTTTAAAATGTTTGAAACATTAACCTACAATGGCCGGTAAAAAATGAGGACAGTGGCAGTTTTGACATTTTTAGAAACAATAATGGTATTTTTGACTATTTGGAAAGAATAATGACAATTTTGATTAAATGGGAAAGTTTGATGACATTTTTATCCCAACACTCGCCTGCTCTCACTCATTTCTCTCTCCCCATTTCACTTTTGTGTAAACCTCATTTCTGTATACTCCCTCCGTCCCAAATTAATTGACATTTTGACTAAATTTTGACAGTTAATTATTCATAAATTATAATGAGTTACAAAATGAAATTACCTCCATCGTAATGTTTAATAATGTATCTTTCTAATAACGGCAATTTTCATATTGTAACTCATTGTAATTTGTGAGTAATTTGCGATCAAAATTTTGTCAAAGCGTCAACTAATTTGGGACGGAGGGAGTATTTGGAGCCATGGGAGTATTTCGTGGAGGTCGAGAAATTATGTTTTGATCCTTCTCTCTGATCTTACTCCTATTTTCTCTGTGTTTTCACTTCCACGAAATTTTCTAAGCTTCGTTCGAGATTTTGCTGGATTTTTCGATGTCATTTACGCCATATTTTGGAGGTCGATCGATTTGGCTACGCGTTTTGATCACTTCTGCCATATTTTACTGAGCTTCGATCAAGGTTTTGTTTGTTGAGCTTTTCGATCTCGCTTCCCCCATCTTTTGCCAATTTGATTTGAAAAGAAGGAAGGTAAAACCCTGTTTTAGTTCTTCTATGCTTGTTGTAAGAATTTAGTATCTTTGATTTTGGTCTATGATTTTAGAAGTTTAAGTTGGTTTGGTTTGATCCCCTGGTGAAACTAAATGGAAAATCTGTTGATTTTGAAAATTTCATTATATTGTATTTTTTCCTAATTTTACTATATTTTATTAATTATATGTATTTGAGAGTAATTGTAGACATTATTATTCTTGTGTTTGAAATCGTGAGGAATTTAGGTTTGGCTATAAAGTTTGACTATGACTTTAGTGTGATTACAATTGAAATTGCTTGCATTTTAATGTATTTGGCTTACTTAATTGAAATTGGGGATTTTAAGGACTCTTATTTGCATATAAGATTGGTAATCGGTATGAGTACAACACAAGTCAGCCACAAAAAATACTTTGGCAAAGTATCTGTAACGCCCCAGCCCCACTTGGGCCGTGGACATTCTCGATAACTGTTTCAAGGATCGCTGACTGACCTCACAAATTATCACGAGTCTTTCCAGCGTGGTTCGTCCTCGCTCACACGCTGCCTGGGAAAACTTTCTAGGAGGTCATTCATCCTGAGACTACTCCCAGCCAAGCACACTTAACTGAGAAGTTCACAAAGGATGAGCTACCATAAAAGAAGGTGCACCTTGGTGATATAAGTAGTCATTTCAATCCTTTTAAGCCACACTTTAACCATATATCCCGGGTGTTACAGCATCAACCCTAACAATCAAAATACCGAAGTTGAAAATATATATAACTTATTCTGAGAATTACCTATTGGAACTGAGTTTCTATGAATGGCAATTTATAGGTTTCCAGTGGCATTGGGATGTACGGATTCGTTGATGCCACTGCATAGTGCTACTGCCTCGACCTTGTTCACTTTCATGCTTTCACTCCATTCTCAGAGTTGGGGTTGTCTTTCTGAAGGTATTATCTCAGTTTTCCTTGCCCTTATTTAATTAGTATATCTCTCAACTCTTATGATGATTGGTAATTGGTGACCTTAGTTATAAAGTCTACACCATTTGGTTTGTGATTTCGGTTTCTTCTCTTGGCATGATTTGATGGTATTTGCTTGGTCTGGTTTGGTTTAGTTTGGTCTGTATTGTTTTTGTTTATAGTCTGCATTGTCATGCTCACCCATCTACACACGACAGTGTTTCCTGTATTCCTGCATGTAGTTAGTAATTTGCTTAGGTTAATTGTAGCATAAGGTGGATGATGTACAATTTAGAGGCTCTTCTATGTTATGTTCCAGAATTGTATTAGCACATAATAATGGTACATGTGAACGCCCTTAAAGTAATTGGTGCAGCATCATGGAAGTATTTGAAGTGATGCAAGTATTTGAAGTGATATGAACACTTTAACTTTCAAAAATTGGTGCATCATCATGGAAACCAAAGAAACGAGAAGCAGAAAGGCCGAGCAGCTCACACTATCAGCAGATTGATGAGGAGATGGATCGGTTGCAGAGTTGTGTCGTCTTATGGAATTGCATTTCATTGATTGCCCCTGTATAATTAAGTAGTACTTCCTAGGCCCATGAGCGTTTGTGTTGACTGAAATTATATTGCTTTATCCCAAATTAATGTTACCTGGATTTGGTACTAATGAATTCACAAACAAGTTAAAATACATCCAACACAAATGCATGTACATTTTATATATTCCAAAAATCAAGAGAAGCTAGCATCAATTGATCTTCCATACAGCATGATTTGAAACAGGAAGAATGCATTAATCAGAGGGAAGTGATCAATAGGAGCCTTGGTTAGAGCTGTCAGGGTGAGGCTCATCACATTCGGAAGTGGTATAATAAAAAGTACCAAGAAAATACTTGACCAAGTCCCTATAAACAACAGAAGGCTGCCTGAGCTTGACACCAGTTTTGCCATGGGCAAAGTCAGTAGCAACATTGCAGGTTGGATCTGGAGATGAAACAAGTCTCACTACGCAGTCCTTGGGATCAACTTTCTTCCCATGCACCATCTTCTCAACCAAAATGTCGTACTCCCCATCCTCGTCAGTTGTATCGCTTCCGTAGTATATCACTCTCTTCCTCTCACCAATGCATGTAATTGATACCTTGCACCCTGCATCTCAATTGCAACCTACCATGTTAACTCCCTTCCTTCTAAAATCATATTCCTCTGAATTTAAAGGTAACCAACAATATTCATTACTAAAAATATATGTATTACCAACCACTTATTTTCAACCAATTTAAAATGGTTGGTTTATGCTTGGAAAAACCAACCATTTTAGCAATGGGTTTTTTGCATTTTGGACTCCGAATTTTAGGGGTATTTATTTTCTGAACCATTGGTTTTCATCTTTAATTTTTTGGACCCTGAAATTTATAGTTTGAAAAAAAAGAACCCTAAAGCTTGTGGCTAAAAAAAAGGCCCTTGGCTCATTCTTAGTTTTCATCTCATGTTTGAATTCATCTCCCGATTGACGTCAAACTTCAAGACTAAGGTTAAAACTGATATTGAAACTATAATACACCTCTCTTATTCATGTCAGGGCTACTTTTTTTTGACAATTAGTAGTCAATAGACCCTTTTATAGTTTTATTCAAAAGATGCGCCATTATAATTAGGTAAACAGCGGAAAATGAAAGTGTAAACATATAACCAAGAGCTAATGACGTGCCTCCACCATAGGAGCATAACCCAGGAAAACACTATCACAAGACTACCAAAACCGGACAACAGAAATCTAAAGATGAATGCTAGTACTGATAAAGTAATTTAAAACAAATTTGAGCACTAGCAAGAGAGAACTTCAGCCAGTGAGTGGGCTACTTAGACCCCTGAATACATGGGTTTAAGTAATTCCAACATGAATAAGAGAGGTTTGTCGTAACTTTAATATCGGTTTTAACCTTAGTTTTGAAGTTTGACGACAATCGGGAGATAAATTCAAACATAGAAAGGGAAAAAAAAACGGGAAACGGGCTTTTTTTCAGCTCAGAAACTTTAGGGTCCTTTTTTTTCAAACTACAAACTTTAGGATCCAAAAATTAAAGTTGAAAACCAAGGATTCAGAAAATAAATACCCCTAAAGTTCGGGGTCCAAAATGCAAAAAACCCTTTTAGCAAATATTTCATCTTCCAACTATTTTTCAAAAATTTTGTGTGGGAAAAAGGGTTGAAAATTCCAATCAATTTTGCTAAAATGGTTAAAAAATTTTCTTACCATTTTTTTCCTACTATTTGAAATTGGTTGGGAAAACATATATACATGCATGCGTACCATACTAGGGGTAATGTCCGGAAATTTTATCAGAGTATATCACTTTTACATAAACGAAGAATAGTGAACTCTAGACATTAAATATAATAATTTAGGTCATAATCACTATTCTACAAACATTTCATTATATGCAAAAAAAGTTAACTTTAATTTATGAGTGATAAGATGGGTCGTGGCTCTCGCCACCCCCACCCCCACCCCCAAGCGCTCGTCTACACCTATGCATGCTAACAACACTTGAAAAATATACTTATCTCTTGAAGAACAGTGAAGTCTAGACATCAAGTATAATAATATAGGTCATAATCAATACGCTAGATGCATCCATAACAGCGACGAATAATTGGGAAGCATGTAGTAATTAAAATGGCAAAAAACGAAAATTAAGGGACCTTATATTTTGATGTAATAATTTCAAGGGTCCAATGTTATAAAAAAAATAATTGTTAGGTGACATTATTTTTTTATATAAATATTTAGGGGACATTCCGACGAATTTCCGGCCAAAAACGACACGAAATAGTGAGTTTTTATATTTAGACGTGTTTATCATGTTAAGAGACCTGCTTGTATATGTTAGAGTTAACTATAGACTTAATTTAAAACAAGTCTAAATTTAAAATCCTCCGCTTTGTGCCATTTTTTGGTCGAAAATTGGCCATCCTAAACATTTAATAAAAAATAATTTCACCCCACAATTATTTATCATGATTTAGGACCCTTAAAATTACAACACATGCTAAAATATGAGATCCCTTTGGTTGATTTTTTTGTTACGATGGAGCAGATATTGAAGAAGTAACTCGGGCAATAATTGAGTAGTTGAGGGGAGAAATTGACAATGAAGCATTTAAGTGAGAGTAGATAATGGAGGTTATGGCATAATGAATTGGTAGGGAAATTGAGAGAGAGAGAGAGAGAGAGAGAGAGAGAGAGAGAGAGAGAGAGAGAGAGAGAGAGAGAGAGAGAGAGAAGGGATACCCTACCCTTGAGAGGTCGGGCGCCTTGATTCCATTGGTTCCAGGTTCCGGAGCAGTCCTGGCATTTGACGTTGCCAACCACATGCATCACTTCTTGTTTCTCATACGCTTCATCTGCAAACGCCACCTTCATCATCACAATTACCATCATCCATACAAACACCTTCATCCTCATCATCTCTCTCTCTCTCTCTCTCTCTCTCTCTCTCTCTCTCTGTTTGCAAGCTAACTTAATCAAGACCCATGTTTGGCTTAATACCACTCCCTTTTCATAAGCCATGAGTGGAACACCACTACGTCCGGCCTTGACATCCCACCCGTTTACGTGCTTCCCACTAATTATATATTCAGACCTACCTCTCTATAAATATATTATTTTATAACTTCATTATTCTTTTTCTTTTCAGGGCTGCCATTTACGCAGTTACGCTGCCCGCCCACAATGTTTTTCCGTTTTCATGGTCAACTATATTTATTTGTTACATTCAAAGATTCTATAAATACTAAAATAATTACTAAAACTAGGGAAAAAATTATAAAATTATTTAAATTGATAAAATTAATTATGATTGATAGATAATACGACGACAACAACAACAAAAGTTCCAGGAAAACACGTTATGATTGATAAAAAATATAGATATAAAATTGGAAAAATTATAATGAAAATATAAAATAACAACTAATTAAGAAAATTAGTTAAATAGATAATGATTAATCAGGTCTACTCAATGTACTCTGAGGTGCAGCACTTAACCAATTATTATTTTTGTTCTTATCTAATTTACAGTGCCCATATATGCATAGTTTATCAATTTCACTTCTAATTATTAACTTCCTAGCTAATCTCCATTCTTATTCCTAACTAGTTAGCCTGTGCGAATTCACTATAGCCTTATCCTGAGAAAACTTCCGTTTGAGGGGAATGGAATTCACTATCCAGATCCTAAGAAAACTAGTAGTACGTTCATCTCTCTTATTCATCACTCCATTAAAGTTTATTACTGCGGTTCCTAAAACTCACCACTATACTTGTAAAAATGCCCTACTTAAGGAAGAACCTACAAACCCTTCTCAGTCTTCTACCACCCATGACGTACACAAATGTTAAGGAAGAACCTACAGACCCTTCGCACACAAATCCATCAAAAAAAATTGTATGGATCTAGGGCATTGGTTAAATATATAGCAGTTGAAGGCACCTCAACGTTTTGTGGATAATATAGAGCTCATCTAGGGCATTGGTTATTTGCCAATCATCAGGAAAAAGTTTGAAACACAGAATTAAAAGGCAACTGAAAAACAGTGGACATCCTTATATTATCAAATAAAAACTATTGTCTACGGTTATGTTGAGAATTAAGCATTGACCATCATGTAATTAAATTGTACATTTTGGAATGAAAATTTTCAAATAATTGAAGTTAAGTCACACTAAGACTAAAACTCAATGTCTGTCTAAAACAACATAAGCCCACTTTTTTTCCGATCCCTTCGATCATTGATGGGGAGCAAGCTCGGATTTAGTGCCCAAATACAACACTAAATCATGCAACTCACGCTAGCTACGGGTTTATGTTCTGTCACTTCCAGGTTTGGTTCCAGCTTTTGCTTTTGTGCTTGGCTCTCCTTTATTTTCTTCTGTCCTGTCAGTAGCACCACAGAAAGGACTGTAGTATATCCATTATCCACTTCTCTATGTATTTGATTTTCAATTAATTCATTTAACTTCTCAGTGTGATTCCCAGTAAGTATTTTTTTTCCCTGCCAATCCCCATCTTCATGTATTTCATTCAATTCATCTCACCTCAACCACCATTGCATGTTATTTCAAAGATGAGATGGTGTACAGATCATGAAATATCTCCTCTAATCATATGGAACTTATAGTTGTTGCATGGTGCACATTGGAAATCATCATTGTTTGACATTCTTTGCAAGATATCCATCTACTGGTTTTGACCACACCTTGTGCCACAAACTCATCTTCTAACCATATAAGCCTAATTTTTATATGCAAAACAGAATAATGATTTGATGAACTAAAGAGAAAAACATATGTATTGTTCTATATGTACCATTCTATAAAGTGCAAAATAAAAGGAAGAAGAATCATCAGAGTAATTGTGATTTATCATACCTTGAAATACATATTTAACGATGTGAACATCCTTCAATAATTCTCTAAAACTCAGCAGTAAAAGACATCAATTTGTCTTGCCACCATCTTACCCATTTCCTAATAAATATGCCAAGTTAAATTCCTAATTAGAATATGAAATGAAGACAAAAAAAGAGGTTAAACCCAAATGAATAAAACTAGAACATGAATTACAGGGAAAAGAACATTGTCCTCATTTTGAAAGCAAGATAAAATGAAACGTTAAACTAAATCTCTAGTTAGAATATAAATTAGTCGGAAATAGATGCCAACAATTTCTAGAAATGGCCAACTACCTGTCAACATCAATTAACATAATTGAAATATGCAAAAGTAAAATTACTGCTCTTCACCCCAAAGTAAACACATGCACATCCAAAATACTTCAAACCCCCGCCCCCTCACAAATAAAGCCATCAATTTCACCCAATGCCCTATACATCATTCCGTAAATTAACGTCATAAATTAATCTAAAAAAATATACTTAAAATGGATGTAGTCATCAAAGAACATTTCTCTCTTTCCTCTAGAAATTAACTCTTAGGTCTTATCTCGTCCTTCCCCTCATCATTGAGGCCTAACTTATGAATGATATTCAAGACAATTTTGAGGATCATGTCAATGCACTTCTGTTGTTGTTCATACTTCAGTTCTAGGTCATGGGCTTGCAATTGCTGTAAGAACTCAGTCAAACGTTTGGCAGTTAAGGGTGTCTTCTCTAGGTATCTGCCACTCACTATGTTGGGCCATGGTTAATGTTATAGCTAGTCTTTGCAGGTTATGTGATGCGGGAGGTGTAGATGGTGAAGAGATTTCTACCCAACTTGTATAGAAACTCAAGGGTTCACAAGACCACCTCTGACACTTTACTACTCAATGCATGTATGGCTTAGTGGTTCTTATATGGAATTTCTAGTGCTGACTCGAGATGCTGACTCGGGATTTTTTTTTTTTTTTTTTGGCTTACCATACACTTTAGACTTGCGTGACGACTTGGTTTTTTTTTTCTTTTTTATTTTACTCACCTACATTTTAGGCTTGCATGATGACTCTATTCCTATATGATCCTAGGATAAATGCCAAAGGACTACCTGTCGGGCCTCTACTAGGCCGAGTCATGACAAGTTGTTTAATAGGTATAGGCAAATTAATATTGTAAAAGGCTGCAATGACTCACAATGGGACGCGTGAAAAATAAGTAGATCGACCCACATAACATAATCTCTCGATTACGTGTTGGACTATACAGGCCAAAACCGACTGGTTACAGTATCGTGCCCACAGGCGTTTATGCTTTTGGGTCATGATATAGAAGTTGCCTCTCATGACTTGTGTACGTAGCACATGCCCAATTCCTGGCCACCTCATGACTGCTTTTATGAGATCTGAATCCAACTTAGCGGTTATGTTAAGGAGAAAGGCAGATTCCTTCCGGCCATAACATAATTTCAAATTAATTTTATTTTTATAAAATCTAATTATTCACAAGTTAAACACAAATTTAAGGGCATGATTAAGCAAATTAAATGAATTAAAGAGTCTTCACTCCGTTTAAAGGAAAACTAACAAACTGAAATAAGTGAATAACTCCAGCCTGCGAACCTAGATTAAGTTCGCGGGTAAAATTGCAA
This sequence comes from Portulaca oleracea, assembly GCA_029582165.1. NCBI lineage: Eukaryota > Viridiplantae > Streptophyta > Magnoliopsida > Caryophyllales > Portulacaceae > Portulaca > Portulaca oleracea. The sequence continues at coordinate 16,758,352 of CM055872.1, forward strand.
ATCCAAGGAACACGATTCCTCGGGCTTGCCCTCTTCAACTAACGTAGTCCCTACTAAAACTGAATTAATTAAAAGAATTGGAGGATGAAGTAGGACAAATTTATTTCATTAATTTAGTTATTATGGATGGAGAAATAAAGGAGAAAAATAAAAGATATGTCTAAAAATAATTACATTTTATACACATATAAATCATCAGAATAAGGATTACATGCTTGAATTAAATAAAGGGTTTTTGAATGATAATATACCTACCTTTGAGGGTGTTGGATTGTAATATACCAACTTTTACTATTAGACAGCAATCTCCCTGACCTTTATACCTAGGTGACATTATTATACCAACAGTAACTAAGAAGGTGGTAAACCGATCTCCATGCGCGCTAACATGGCTGGCGAAGGGAAAAAAAATTGTCATAAGCCAATAATCTCATTAACCCTTTAGTTTTTCTATAGGTAAATATTTCTCAGAACATGGAGTGTAAATCAAACCCATGTTTGAATTGAAATTGAGATACTGATGCAAGTTCTTCCTTTCTGAATCAGATAGATTCATATCTGAAAGAGGTTGACAATAAGTTCTTTCAAAATGGACTATTTGTCCCTCTGTTAGAGGTGTTCCAGAAATGTGTGCGATCGAGTAAATAGTTCTACGAACGAATAGATCGGATCGAATTGGAAATCCCAGGTAGTCGGCATTAACGAAACGAAGCTTCCCAGCCGCTTTCCTCTTTGTGTGGAAATGCTCTTTTCATGATCTCCAGCTCTTTCCCACCAGCTCGTTCTCCACTAGGCGAACCCGCCGTATTAACCCACATCACAAGACATTGGTTGGTTATGTTTCATGTCAGTACGAAGACTGGTTCACCACCACGTTAGTTACTGTGTCAGGGTCGATTTTTTTTTTAACGTGGGTCAGTGAGAAAAACGGAGGGCTTAACGAGGTTATTGGGCAAGGGCCGGTTATTTTGCCTATCACGTCAGAATCGAGACTAGTTATAACCAGTCTCCACCCCCTTAGTTACTGTTGGTATAATAATCTCACCAAAGTATAAAGGTAAGAGATATTGTTGTCATATAGTAAAAGTCGGTATATTACAATCCAATACACCCAAAGGCTAGGTGTAAAACCCCGAAAATTTGGAATGTGTTTACCGTTACGTCGTTAATGTGTTATTTTATATACTGCGTATTCTATGAAATTTATCGGTCAACACTTGGGCTCGTAGGACCGCGTAGTATCTAACGAAGGGTAGAATAGTAATTTTATGCATAGGAAGGTTGCATATGAGTGTGGGTATTTTAGTAATTTTTGTGTGTGACCCTAAGTGCTATTACTACTATTATTATTCATGCGGGTATTTTATTTTAGTACTTATGTGCTATTTTAGAGATTTTGGAAAATCTAGTATTATAAATAATTAATTACTTTCATCTATATTAATTTTCTATTTTATTTGTATTTTTCTTGTAATTAATTATGGGTATAAATACCCCTCCTAGCAAAACCCTAGTTTTGTTTAATTAAACCACCATTCGGCTGCGTTGATACAGAACCCGAGCCCGCCCCCCTTCTCCCGTCTTGCTCAAACCTTTCCACCACCCTCTCTTCACCCTCTCCCCCACCAGCGACCACTAGCTTCTAGGTGCCCGGACCACCGTGGGCCACCTCCCTGCACTACCATCAACGACCGCCAGCCACCAACCGCAGCCGCCGACCACCGGAGCAGTGACGAGAGCCTCCGAAGTAGGGCTACCCATGTTGTGCTGCTGTGTAGCTGCCCCTGTTCGGCCACCTCCCAACTCCTCTCCGGACATCGTCGACAACCACCAATACCACCAGGAGACTCCTTGCAGTCCCACCTTCGACCGGCACCCACCACCTAGGCCAGTGGAACAGCCATCATGGCTCGAGGAGTCCTCGAAGTATGCTCGTTGCCCTGACAGTGTCGCCTCTGCCGCTCCCGCTACTGTATTGTTTCGTTTTGTACGTGATTATTCATTTGAATCTTTTATTATTATTATTATTATTATTATTATTATTATTATTATTATTATTATTATTTGTGTTTTACTCTCGTTTGGATTCATATTCATAAGTATATTGTTTAATTATAGTTTTATTTTATGATTTATTAGTTTTAAATAAAGTATTTGTTTTATACGTTAAAGTAATGTTGTAATTAATTAAAAGGTGTTCTAAAGCCCCTCCTTCTGTTTTCTATAATTTTATAATGTATTATATTTATTAAAATTTCAAAATTTACGTAGTTATGTTATTACTATTTGATTATTACGTATATATATATTATTATTACGTTATTATATATCCGATTTTCTTTATGAAAGTTTATGTTGTATTTACCTAAAGAGAATTCTAAAACTACTTTGATTGTTTTTATAAATTTTATAATATTTATGTTTAGTAAAGTTTTAAACTTTAGCTTTTATGTTATTATTACGTGTTTATATTATTATTAAGTTATTATCAAGTTTTCTTTACCTAAAAAGGTCTAAATTGTTGGTTATAAGTGGTAGCTTTTAGACCTTGGTTGAATTAGGGTAAAATATTTAACCTTAGCCACTGTCTTAGGCCTAAATTAGGACATCGGGATCGATTGGTGAAAGCTAGAACTGAAATTATTGACTATATGGGAACCGGGAACGAGACAGTTTGGATAGGGTGTAAAGAACGGGTCACCATGATAAGTATAGTTGTTCTATGATCGAACCTTTTGAAATGGATGTTCCCTCAGATGTTAGCTTTCATAGGAATTTTACGGATCGGACTTTGGAGTTGTATAAGTCAAGTTATACCCCGATTACCAGACCTAGGTCAAATCTAGACAGTTTGGATTGATGACTGTTTTTGAGGACCTTAGCATGTGTTTTTAGTCTCGAGTTCAACATAACAGTTTTAGTAGACATCCTAAGGTTTCCGAAAAGTTCAAAACCAGACCTATAGAATGTCAGAAAGTCAAGTTATGACCCTTTTTATGTGGATGTTGTAATATGTCTTATTGATGTTAATTATTAATGAAAGTGTTGTTGAGTGCAAAGGTTGTTTTGATCACTTGGAATGTGTTAGGTAATTTAAAGTGCAATTCATGAATGATGGGAACCTATAGTGTTCCTAGGGGAGGGTTAGATAGAAGGTAATTTATACTAACTTCGAAGGCGCGTTTCGATTTGAGTAATTATTTCTATTTTAGGCCCGAGCAAATTCGCGTCGTTAGTGAGCTCAAGTGTGTTCGTTTTTGCTGTGAATTGAAGCTAACCAGGTAATGTCTATGCCCTAATCTCCACTGGGATGCACTTTAAAAGTGTTTTGTTGAATTATAATCTGTTTTGGAATTTGCATCCCGAAGGGGACTTTATGGGGAAAATGTTGCCATCTGTTTTTGATATCTTTGTGTTTTTGAGTTATGAGTTGAGGATATTGAGATGGTCTTTTATGCGTGGTTTTATTATTGGTTTTGATAACCTGGGATGGGTTTGACTTGAGAGCTGTGAGCTGAGCTTTGAGTTATTAGCTGTACCGACAGTTTAGTTGGCCAGCCCGTTAGGTCTGAGTTTAAGTTTCGAGAACGAAACTTCTTTTAAGGGGGTAATGATGTAAAGCCCCGAAAATTTGGAATGTGTTTACCGTTACATCGTTAATGTGTTACTTTATATACTGCGTATTCTGTGAAATTTATCGGTCAACACTTGAGCTCGTAGGACCGCGTAGTATCTAACGAAGGGTAGAATAGTAATTTTATGCATAGGACGGTTTCATGTGAGTGTGGGTGGGTATTTTTGTAATTTTTGTGTGTGATCCTATGTGCTATTATTACTATTATTATTCATGTGGGTAGTTTATTTTAGTACTTATGTGCTTTTTGCGACGGAAAAATTCCGTCGCAAGGTCCGTCGCTCGGTCTTGAAATTCCATCGCACCTTTGTAATTTTCCGTCGCAAATTCCATCGCAATATGGCAAGTTTTTAGTAGTGTGTGCTATTTTAGAGATTTTGGAAAATCTAGTATTATAAATAATTAATTACTTTCATCTATATTAATTTTCTATTTTATTTATATTTTTCTTGTAATTAATTATGGGTATAAATACCCCTCTTAGCAAAACCCTAGTTTTGTTTAATTAAACAACCGTTCTTCGGCTGCGTTGATACAGAACCCGAGCACGCCCCCTTTCTCCCCTCTTGCTCAAACCTTTCCACCACCCTCTCTTCGCCCTCTCCCCCACCAGCGACCCTCCCGTACCCATGACTCAAAATTTCGAGCTTCTAGGTGCCCGGACCACCGTGGGTCGTCTCCCTGCGCTACCCTCGACGACCGCCAGCCACCAACCGCAGCCGCCGACCACCGGAGCAGCGATGAGAGCCTCCCGAAGTAGGGCTGCCCATGTTGTGTTGCTGTGTTGCTGCCCCTGTTTGGCCACCTCCCAACTCCTCTCTGGACATCTTCGACAACCACCAATACCACCAGGAGACTCCTTGCAGTCCCACCTTCGATTGGCACCCACCACCTAGGCCACTGGAACAGCCATCATGGCTCGAGGAGTCCTCGAAGTATGCTCGTTGCCGACAAGTCGCTCACCGCTACCGCCATCTTGTATTGTTTCGTTTTGAACGTGATTATTCATTTGAATCTTTTATTATTATTATTATTATTATTATTATTATTATTATTATTATTATTATTATTATTATTATTATTTGTGTTTTACTCTCGTTTGGATTCATATTCATAAGTATATTGTTTAACTATAGTTTTATTTTATGATTTATTAGTTTTAAATTAAGTATTCATTTTATATGTTATAGTAATGTTGTAATTAATTAAAAGGTGTTCTAAAACCCCTCCTTCTATTTTCTATAATTTTATAATGTATTATATTTATTAAAAAAATTTCAAAATTTACGTAGTTATGCTATTATTATTTGATTATTATGTATATATATTATTATTACGTTACTATATATCCGATTTTCTTTATGAAAATTTACGTTGTATTTACCTAAAGAGAATTCTAAAACTACTTTGATTGTTTTTATAAATTTTATAATGTTTATGTTTAGTAAAGTTTTAAACTTTAGCTTTTATGTTATTATTACGTGTTTATATTATTATTAAGTTATTATCAAGTTTTCTTTACCTAAAAAGGTCTAAATTGTTAGTTATAAGTGGTAGCTTTTAGACCTTGGTTGAATTAGGGTAAAAGCTTTAACCTTAGCCACTGTTTTAGGCCCAAATTAGGACCTATGGATCGATTGGTGAAAGCTAGAACCGAAATTAATGACTATATGGGAACCGGGACAATTTCGATAGGGTGTAAAGAACGGGTCACCATGATAAGTATAGTTGTTCTATGATCGAACCTTTTGAAATGGATGTTCCCTCAGATGTTAGCTTTCATAGGAATTTTACGGATCAGACTTTGGAGTTGTATAAGTCAAGTTATACCCCGATTACCAGACCTAGGTCAGATCTGGATTGTTTGGATTGATGACTGCTTTTGAGGTCCTTAGAGTATGTTTTTAGTCTCGAGTTCAACATAAGCATTTTAGTAGACGTCCTAAGGTTTTCGAAAAGTCCAAAACCAGACCCATAGAATGTCGGGAAGTCAAGTTATGACCATTTTTATGTGGATGTTGTAATGTCTTATTGATGTTAATTATTAATGAAATTGTTGTTGAGTGTAAAGGTTGTTTTGATCTTGTTATGTGATTACTTGGAATGTGTTAGGTAATTTAAAGTGCAATTCATGAATGATGGGAACCAATGGTGTTCCTAGGGGGGGTTAGATAGAAGGTAGTTAATACTAACTTCGAAGGCGCGTTTTGATTAGAGTAATTATTTTTATTTTAGGCCCGAGCTAATTCGCGTCGTTAATGAGCTCAAGTGTGTTCGTTTTTGCTGTAAAGTGAAGCTAACCAGGTAATGTCTATGCCCTAATCCCCACTGGGATGCACTTTAAATGTGTTTTGTTGAATTATAATCTGTTTTGGAATTTGCATCCCGAAGGGGACTTTATGTTGAAAATGTTGCCATCTGTTTTTGATATCTTTGTGATTTTTGAGTTATGAGTTGAGGAAATTGAGATGGTCTTTTATGCGTGGTTTTATTATTGGTTTTGATAACCTGGGATGGGTTTGACTTGAGAGCTGTGAGCTGAGCTTTGCATAAGATACTAATAATTCAAAGTGAAACATTAAGTGGGTTTCGGGGCATAACCCGAAGGTCAGGATTTGGTATCCTGCAGGGTTATAGACCTGGAGATCAGGGCTTCTTCCCTGATATAGGATAGTTGATATTTTGATGCTTGTGGTAGGCGAATATTTTTTTATGCCTGTGGTAGGCGAATGTTGATGCCTGTGGTAGACGAATGCTTTGATGCCTGTGGTAGGCGAATGTTGATGCCTGTGGTAGGCGAATTTTTTTTAATGCCTGTGGTAGGCGATGTTACTCTAAGGGATGTTGTATTCCGCCCGCATAATAAAATATGGATTGGTTGAGTTGAGGAAAACAGTTAAGGAATTGAAGGTTTGTGAAATGGTTTGACTTGTTCCCTCTCCCTCAAATGAATTGAAATTAACTTAACTTGTTTTTAACGTTAGGGGTAGACATTATTTAGATTTCCCCCTTATTTTTGAAATGTTTTGTTTTCAGGTGAAGATCTATATGCTGTGGACGGGAATTAGAAGTGAGGACGGCATGTTTAGAAGTCGTTAAATATGTTGCATTTCTTTTATGAGAAACTTGAAGTTAGTTTTTAGGTTTATTTCTAAGTATGAGTTTGTTAGTTGGTTTACCGTTGACAGACTGTTGTAGTTTTCCTTCTCGCCTTGTATTCCTTTGGGAATACGGCAGTGACGCCCAATAAGAGTTTGAGTCTTCCGCTAAATTTTTCTATTAACGTTAGTTTGACTTTGACTTTTCTATATTTGAATTTCCGGGGCGTCACAGAATGGTATCAGAGCTCTGGGTTGCGACCTAGTAGCTCCTAAGTGTCTCTTAGGTTTAGTTAGACCTTAGGAAGCTAAAAGGAGTGTGAGTGTAAGTATGGGTTGGGTTGCATCAGCTTGATTGTTTCTTCATGTTTTGATTAATGCGTTTTATTTTTTTTTAAACTTTTGTTTCGATTTATTTTTTCCCATACCAAGAGATGTTATGCATGAAGCTAGTATTATTGTTTGAGTATGATGTTGAGTACTTTGGAATATTATGTTCGATTGAATCTCTCGGATATCCCTATTAAGCAATTTGGGTTTAGTTAAGGCTTCAAATTATATTTATTGGGTTTTGGTGTATGCACAATGATGATTGGGAATGAACTTTGACTTATGGACCTGGGGAATGCTTGAAAATTCCTACGTGAAGTTGGCCTTTGATTTCAATTTTTGGTTTTGGGGTTAAATCAATGTTTCTGATTCAACGCGATTCATTCTAAGTCGAGGTCTTGGGTTAAAGGAATCTTTGTAAGGAAAGTGTTGGTTAATGCTTGAGTTGAGGGGTATAGTTGAAGTGAAGGTTCTGTGCTTAATCTCGTGGTTAATTTGATTTTAGGTGGTACGGTAAGTTAGAGACTTCCTGTATGTTTGAATGAACATTGTTTCATTGAAGTATTGAGAGCAGATAAAGGGCATCAGAGTAATATTGGGATTATGATTGGTTTTGGTCAAGATATGGAGTTTCAAGGATCACTTTTAAGGATGAAGGAACTTGATTTTGAGATAAAAGTTGAGATGAATATTTTGTTAATAATCGTACGTTTAAACTAGACTTTTGGATATTGATTATGAGACTTCGAGCTAAGGATTAAATTTAATTTTGGTTCCTAAAGTATTGGAGTAAGTGAATATTTTTAAGGTAATGTTGAACTAAGCAAGATCTTTCAAAGTTATTGTAATTACAGGGATCTTAAGTTGTATTAAGTTATGAGTCAAGGAATGTGAGGAAACGTGTGGAGGAAAAAAGAAAAAAATAAGTTTCTTTTTCTAGTTATGTAATGGTTGAGGGCGTTGTTATTGAAGTGGAATGATGCAATTATTATTATGTTATCTACAAGCTGAGAAGTTGTCTGGATTATTAGATTGTTAAGAATGACAAAGTGTTACTTTGAAAGAGTTTTATTCACTATAGGATGGAGATATACTTGATGTATAATTGTTTGATTTTAGTATTTCTCCCTTGAAAGTTTAAAATGAGTTTTATGTTGTATATTCACGATTCAGGTCTCATCTTGATATATGTATAATGTGAGTCTATGTACGTAACTGGCTATTCCCTGTTATGAGCCTTTTATTTATGATTGCATACATGAATTGAGTCACTCGTATGAGAAGCGGGTATAACCCATGAGGAAAGCTGCAGGTGTTTGATGCCCACAACACTGTCTGAATCCCACTTGATTAAGTTCTGTATGAGTATCATCTGATTGGTGTGGCTGAACATTTTCTGAGATAATCTATTTACATTTGATGAATCTGTGGAAATGTCAGTTGATTAGTTCTATTGAGTATCATCCAATTGAGTTCGTTTGATTATCGCATGTTTATTAGAGCATTTCCTTTCTTTAATTTGTCAATCTTTGTTGATGGTGACGTCTATTATCCAGAACTATAAGGGAAGAAATTAAACGTAATGAGTATCTAGAGCTTAGGGTGTTTGAGGAGCTAAGCGAAGTGTTTGATCATGTATTGGTTACTTATATTTTGGTTTTGGCTATGGGAATTACTATTAATGGAAAATAAATGGCGAGAGGCACGAAGGAAGGTTATCGTCTAACTCTGGTCACTATACTTTTTGATAATTACCATTATTAGTGGTTCTAAAATAGAAGTGGTGATTAAGAATGATTTTGATGACTTAAGTACATGAAAGCTTTAAGTTGCAGTTGGGTATAATCTAACTTTGAGAAATATTGAGGTTGAATAAATGCTTATGAGGAAGCACCTGGTCTAAGGATGACTCTTATTTGAGGTGTTGGGTGGTAATTTGAGTTTCGGGGACGAAACCCCATTTGAGAAGATTGAGAGAGTAATGATTGGCAAGTGCTAGTTCTTATTAGGCATATGTAAGATAAGTGAAAAGTCTCATTTGGCGTGGTTAAGTGTTTTGGAGTTAAATGGTGATTTGGTAAATTAATTACAGTGTTAATCATGTCTTGGGTTGTCAATCTTAGCTTTTGGTCTTTCTATTAGATGAAAACATAAGGTTCATGTGTCATTTGACGCGCCAGGTTAGTGATCTGACATATGAGATTATTAACGGGAATTTCTTATTCTCTTACGGATAATAAGGCTGTCTCGAGGAAGTTATGTCGTATGGTTACATATTATTAAATAGTCTTATGGTGGTTGACATAGTGGCGATCTCAGTAACAAGGGGGGGGGGGGAGAACTTTACAGTTGAGTTAGAAAAAGTTAGACATCCTAGTCTTACTTGAGTTTACAAACGGAAACTATTGAATAGTCATGTTATTTATATGTTGACCTGACGCAGAAGCAAAGGATTTGTTCCGAGATGTAATTATGTGGATCTTACGGCATTTTGGGTGTTGGTAATAATTAATGTGGTGTGTCTTAATGATTTTATTTTACGATTTTAGAAGAGCAATAATAGGAGGAATAGGATAACGTTGGGCGCTTAAACTCGGTTATTTATGGCATCTGTCGAATGACGTACCTCGACCCTTGCTATGAGCACCCGATGCTACCATCTCTGAAAGACCTGAAACCCCGAGGAGGGTATGGAATACAGCCCTAAGGAGGGCTTTGGACCAGAAAAAGACCCTGATGAGAACTCAGAGGCTAAGAGGACTTGACCTACGAGGAGCAGCAGCAAAATATTCTAAGAAATACCGTCCCTTTAGCAAAAGTGTGATGGGAGAACCATACAACAACTGAAGCAATTGGAAAAGTTGCGGAGGAGAAGAGATTGGAGTATCAGCACCTATGCAACCTACACATAACGCACGTCGCGTTTCGAGGACGAAACTCTTTTGAAGAGGGTAATGATGTAAAACCCCGAGTTTTCGTTAGCTGCACCGACAGTTTAGTTGGCCAGCCCGTTAGGTCTGAGTTTAAGTTTCGAGGACGAAACTTCTTTTAAGGGGGTAATGATGTAAAACCCCGAAAATTTGGAATGTGTTTACCGTTACATCGTTAATGTGTTACTTTATATACTGCGTATTCTGTGAAATTTATCGGTCAACACTTGAGCTCGTAGGACCGCGTAGTATCTAACGAAGGGTAGAATAGTAATTTTATGCATAGGACGGTTGCATGTGAGTGTGGGTATTTTAGTAATTTTTGTGTGTGATCCTAAGTGCTATTATTACTATTATTATTCATGTGGGTATTTTATTTTAGTACTATGTGCTTTTTGCGACGGAAAAAATTCCGTCGCAAGGTCCGTCGCTCAGTCTTGAAATTCCGTCGCACCTTTGTAATTTTCCGTCGCAAATTCCATCGCAATATGGCAAGTTTTTAGTAGTGTGTGCTCTTTTAGAGATTTTGCAAAATCTAGTATTATAAATAATTAATTACTTTCATCTATATTAATTTTCTATTTTATTTGTATTTTTCTTGTAATTAATTATGGGTATAAATACCCCTCTTAGCACAACCCTAGTTTTGTTTAATTAAACCACCGTTCTTCGGCTACGTTGATACAGAACCCGAGCACGCCCCCCTTCTCCCCTCTTGCTCAAACCTTTCCACCACCCTCTCTTCGCCCTCTCCCCCACCAGCGACCACTAGCTTCTAGGTGCCCGGACCACCGTGGGCCGCCTCCCTGCGCTACCCTCGACGACCGCCAGCCACCAACCGCAGCCGCCGACCACCGGAGCAGCGATGAGAGCCTCCCGAAGTAGGGCTGCCCATGTTGTGTTGCTGTCTTGCTGCCCCTGTTCGGCCACCTCCCAACTCCTCTCCGGACATCGTCGACAACCACCAATACCACCAGGAGACTCCTTGCAATCCCACCTTCGAACGGCACCCACCACCTAGGCCACTGGAACAGCCATCATGGGTCGAGGAGTCCCCGAAGTAGGCTAGTTGCCCTGACAGTGTCGCCTCTGCCGCTACCGCTACCGCTACTGTATTGTTTCGTTTTGTACGTGATTATTCATTTGAATCTTTTATTATTATTATTATTATTATTTGAGTTTGAATCTCGTTTGGATTCATATTCATAAGTATATTGTTTAATTATAGTTTTATTTTATGATTTATTAGTTTTAAATTAAGTATTCGTTTTATACGTTATAGTAATGTTGTAATTAATTAAAAGGTGTTCTAAAACCCCTCCTTCTATTTTCTATAATTTTATAATTTATTATATTTATTAAAATTATTTTAAAATTTACGTAGTTATGTTATTACTATTTGATTATTACGTATATATATATTATTATTACGTTACTATATATCCGATTTTCTTTATGAAAGTTTATGTTGTATTTACCTAAAGAGAATTCTAAAACTACTTTGATTGTTTTTATAAATTTTATAATGTTTATGTTTAGTAAAGTTTTAAACTTTAGCTTTTATGTTGTTATTACGTGTTTATATTATTATTAAGTTATTATCAAGTTTTCTTTACCTAAAAAGGTCTAAATTGTTGGTTATAAGTGGTAGCTTTTAGACTTTGGTTGAATTAGGGTAAAAGCTTTAACCTTAACCACTGTTTTAGGCCCAAATTAGGACCTCTGGATCGATTGGTGAAAGCTAGAACTGAAATTATTGACTATATGGGAACCGGGACAGTTTCGATAGGGTGTAAAGAACGGGTCACTACGATAAGTATAGTTGTCCTTTGATCGAACCTTTTGAAATGGATGTTCCCTCGGATGTTAGCTTTCATAGGAATTTTACGGATCAGACTTTGGAGTTGTATAAGTCAAGTTATACCCCGATTACCAAACCTAGGTCAGATCTGGATAGTTTGGATTGATGACTGCTTTTGAGGACCTTAAAGTGTTTTTAGTCTCGAGCTCAACATAAAAGTTTTAATAGATATCCTGCAAGGTTACAGACTAGGAGATCAGGGCTTCTTCCCTGATATAGGATAGTTGATATTTTGATGTCTGTGGTAGGCGAATATTTTTTTAAGCATGTGGTAGGCGAATGTTGATACCTGTGGTAGGCGAATGTTTTGATGCCTGTGGTAGGCGAATGTTGATGCCAGTGGTAGGCGAATACTTTTAATGCCTGTGGTAGGTGATGTTACTCTAAGGGATGTGGTATCCCGCCCGCATAATAAAATATGGATTGGTTGGGTTGAGGAAAACAGTTAAGGGATTGAAGGTTTGTGAAATGGTTTGACTTGTTCCCTCTCCCTCAAATGAATTGAAATTAACTTAACTTGTTTTTAACGTTAGGGGTAGACATTATTTAGATTTCCCCCTCATTTTTGAAATGTTTTGTTTTCAGGTGAAGATCTATATGTTAGGGACGAGAATTAAAAGTGAGGACGACATGTTTAGAAGTCGTTAAATATGTTGCATTTCTTTTATGAGAAACTTGAAGTTAGTTTTGAGGTTTATTTCTAAGTATGAGTTTGTTAGTTGGTTTACCGTTGACAGACTGATGTAGTTTTCCTTCTCGCCTTGTATTCCGTCGGGGATACGGCAGTGACGCCCAATAAGAGTTTGAGTCTTCCGCTAAATTTTTCTATTAACGTTAGTTTGACTTTGACTTTTCTATATTTGAATTTCCGGGGCGTTACACTAGGTCAGTATATTGTCATCCAATATCCCTTAAATAAAACCAGAAAAACAATAATAATAATAATAATAATAATAATAAAACCACTAACTTCAAGATAATAATAATACAGATAGCACACAGGGAGAAGGGGGAGAAGAGAAAAGAATTTCATCAGTGTTAATACTATTGGTAATTGAGGTGAGGAATAATGTAGGTTGAAGGGTCGTATTTATATTGGTGATGGGTGAATAAAATAACGAGAAATAATGGTTTGTGGATTAAAGAGTTTGAATCCAGGTTGGATTTGGAAGTGGAATCTGTGTCGAACTGTACAAAGTGTAATCAGGTGGTTTGGAACGGTGGTTGCGAGTAACTGATCGGTTAGGGGCGTAACCGGAGGGTTAGGGAAATTTTTAGAAACTTTTGGGCGTAACCGGCCGTTTATGCCCACTAGATTCGATTGGTCATCTTAAAACGATCATATCTCCCTCATCCAGACTCCGATTGGCTCGATTTAATAGGCGTTGGAAAGCTTATCGAGCGTACTTTAAGCTCACCAAAGTAGAGGTTCAAAGGACATTTGTGGAATAAATGGAGTTGAAAATAGTGAGCCTATGTATGTGAAAGGACAGTTTTTGGCTAAGAAATGAAAGATTCTTTTGTGGGAGGCTTAGAAATGGATGAAATAGTGAGGGCACTTGGGTTTTCATGGACATGGAAGGAATGTGTGTTATCACATAATTAACTGACTTGAGTTCTTTTTTTTTAAAAAAAAAAAGGTAAACAAAGAAACACTAGGAAACCCTTCTCTCAAGGGATCTCCCAAGTGCATCATCTCTTACAATAATTGATAAATCTCTATGAAAACTGGAATTATAACGACAAGATAATTATAAACACAACCCAAATTTAACTAATCGATCTGTACCACGATTCATTTCACGAAAAATGTGGTGCACCTCCACCTCCACACACAACGCCATAAACACTTGAATGTCTTGCACTAATTTAGCAATCTCCCAAGAAACTTTGAACACTCCTTTTACAACATTTATGAGAACTAGATTATCATCCTCTAATATGAGTCGTTGATAACCACTGAAGACTACATCCCCAATCCCATTTCGCATAGTCGTAGCTTCAGCAACTAGAACCAAAGAATTTCCCAGATTGAAGGACGCCACTTGAAGCACCCTGCCCTGCTCATCCCTGACTATATAACCACCTCCAACCTTAGAAGGACTCCTGGCTCCATAAAAATTAATTTTAACCATCCCCTCAAAAGGCAAAGACCAATAAACCCAGTTAGAGAACTTCTTATTTGGTGAGGAACATAACTTAGGTCCTCCAAAGGATTCAGTTAAATACTCCCTAATCCTCTATTCAGCAGCCACTCGCTTAGCTCGTAATAGCGTACTTCCTGGAGGCGTAGACTTTTGACTAAACACCACTGAATTCCTTATTTTCCAAATACTCCATGAGAGTGCTATAACTCTATGAAGAGCAGACTTAATTGAGTTCACTTTGCACTTATTAATAAATCCCTCAAGACTATCATTTGTCTCTAGTAAAATTGACACCCATGCATGCGGCCTAGCTAACTACTAGACTTCAAAAGCATAATCACACCCTAAGAATAAAAGATCCTTGCTTTCGTCGGTTGAGTTACACAAAGGACACAACGGGAGAACATTCATGCCTTGGTAGACTAAATGAGCCTTCACAAGAAGCGCATCTTGGAAAATTTGCCAAAGGAACACCTTTAATTTGGTTTGAATATTTAGCTTCCAAATCCGTTTAAACTCCTAGATATATTGCTAAAGCTAATACCTTCATGGGCCAACCACGTTGTTGACTTAGTTGAAAAGTCCTCGTTACTTGTTAGACCCCAACAAAGGGAATCTTCTAAGTGTTTGGCTGAATCTCTCTTCGGAGACACCCGATAAAACTGACTTGAGTTTTAATCAATAATCTAAACTAAAATTAAATAAAATTTTACAATATATCAAATAAAATCGGGACAAAACCCGGTGTCTAAAGTGTCACCAATCTGTAGACCCCATAAATTCTCGTTTAGGAAATAGTTTCGTAGTGCTACTTGAATTGTGAGTCGAATATGGTGGCTTACTCCTTAAATAAAGACATTAATTTGAAAATACTAACAATTCTTATGAATTATAAATTGGTTACTTTAATTCAAAAACTTCATAAGATCGAATGGATAATCGAAATAGATAATTTCATATTTGATACGAGATTCAAATGGCTTGAACCAAAATGACTCCAGTGGACTGGTCAATAGGCCAGGAATTGGGTCACAACCAGCAGCAATGTCAGGCTGCCTAGGCTGCTGTCTGGCTTCAAAATTTCCTTATTTACTATTCAATTATCGGTCTAAATCAACAAAATAAACACAAATTAAATTATGCATATTATAATTGAAAGTAACGCCAGTCAATTTTAAGAAGGAAAATTGGATTCTAATAATCCCCGACTTTTATAAATTGGACAATAAAAATTCATATTATCAATTTGGATTCTGGTGGTCCAAAAAAATAATAAAATTGGATTGTAGTGGTACCAAATCCACCTCCACCTCCACCTCCACATCCTTTTTATTTTTTTCATTCCTGCCCCATATTGTTTTTGGGTTTTTCGTTTCTGCCTCCAGAAAGTTAATGAACTGTAGTTACTAAAACAATTTTTAAATTATGTTTTGAGTTTTTGAGAAATTATTATGATTTTTTGAAAGGAATAAAAGTGAAAAAATCGTAAGAAAAAATTGAAAAATTTGGGAGAGACGCAATAAATTCATTGAAAATAATGGTAAATTGTTATACTAAGTTTTGAACCAAATGCAAGACAAAATCTATGATATTTAGGGTATATTCTTGATGATGTCCCATTACAATCCAGTTTTTTTTTTTTTTTTGGACCACCGGAATCCAAATTGATAGTAGGGATTATTATTGTCAAATTCGTAAAATTTGGGATTATTAGAATCCAATTGATAAACTTTTAAAAGGACTCTGACCTATGAATCCAAGTTCTGGATTTGGGGGTGAGGTTACGAGTCTGAGAGTTAGAAAAATTTCTGACTCGCCCATTTAGAAAACAGATCAACTAAAATCAAACTGAGTAAAAGAATAGTGGGGAGAAATTTGTATAAATTTCACATTAGAAGTATCGATGTCATGCATGTTAAGACAAAAGATGTAGAAATTATATATACAGAACATAAAAACATTAGGCTTACATGATTTTATAGTTGTTAGAGGTGATAACAAAATAAACAATTAGAGTGTGTTTGGTAGGGGACAAAATATTTTTTTGGAAAATGTTTTCCCAATTTTCTAGTGTTTGGTACAAAAAAAGTTTAGAAAAACATTTCCAAAGAAAATCATTTTCCTCTAAAGAAAGGAAATTGACTTCCTTTGTTCAACCTAGAAAAATCATTTTCCACCATTGATTGTTGGATCGATTTTTACTACTAACTCTAACTGAAATTTGAGGCCGAAATTTAACATTAACGGTTTTGCTCGAAATTTTGTAACACGCTAGAATTGATTAAAAAAACCTCAAATATAAATTTTTAGCTCAAAATATTTTTATTTGATAACATTTATCTCGATATACATCAGATCAGAAGTTTTTGCCCCAAAACTAATTGAAACTTTTAAAAATTCAAACTGAACTGTTTGAATCGAAACTTTATGATTTGATATTATGAACTAAGAAAAGCTCAAATATAAATTTTGAGCTCCAAATCTTTTCATTTGTAACATATATCGCTACTTTTATCGACATTTTTTTGCGGTTAAATATGACTGAAATTTAAGAGCAAAATTCTATTTTCTCAGTTTGTCACGAAACTTTACAATACGATAGAAATGATTAAAAAAACTTAAATATGAATTTTGAGCTCCAAATATTTTCATTTGCAACATATATCACCATTTTTGTCGACATTTTTTGCAGCTAAATATCACTGAAACTTAAAAGCATCATTCAATTTTATCGGTTTGTCACAAAACTTTATAACACGATAGAAATGATTAAGAAAACCTCAAATATGAATTTTGAGCTCCAAATATTTTCATTTGTAATATATATCACTACTTATATCGGCATAAATGATCATTTTTCGAAAAATAATTTATCTCCTACCAAACAACGGAAAATTTGTCATGGAAAACCATTTTCCTTTTCCTTGGAAAACCATTTCTCATAGAAAATAATTTTCTCAGAAATCATTTTCCTCTCAACCAAACACACCCTAGTATGACCTCGTTTTTAACCACTTAGCATGCAAAGGCATAGGTGGGATAGAAATGAGAGAAATCCATCAGGATCAATACGTCGAAAGAATCCAAGGTCCTCATTAATGAGGAGGTAAGCTTGTATTTATGGTGAAGCGGTTGTGGAGTGAATGAAAGGTTACATGATATTTAAAAGATTGACCAAATACAGAGATATAGGAAAGAAATGAGATTTATCTCGCAATCACGACCGTTGGAAATGATCATTTCCTCTAACAAGGTCGGGTGACCTTATAAGGAAAAAGGAGGGATTTGTGATTTTGTGGAAAAGGAAGGAAATCAAAGGAAGAATCGTGTGAACAGTCATCCGTAGAACCACCTAAGACCTAGTCTAAACAGGGTCACTAGGGCAGACACATAGAGAACATCTCTTACGCATTGGGTTGGGCTTGTCGTATAGACTTGATTGAATGCTTTTGGGGTATTTTTGTGGTTTTTCGATCATTTCTGATTTCTCGCATGCTATGCAATATTGTTTTAGGTCAACTAATTTTACAAATTTTGTATAATTTTATCTAAGATACCCAGTACAAAATCTAGTGTCTACACCGTGCTAAAAAGTTTGTCGAAGAATTGGTTTTAAAAAGTGGTTCAGAGTAAAGGCATGTGGTTTCCATGGATGCATTTAGCGTCTTTAAAATGAGGCCAATCTCTCTCTCACAGCTCTAGAAGCTTTCATCTAGTATCTCTCAGTGATGATTATGATGAATGGATCCTCACTATAGTCTATGCAATCCCACACCAACAACTAAGGATGGATCAGTGGGGACCACTACAAGTTTTTGGAGCTACAGTTAATAACCGGCAGCTTATCGTAGGAGATTTCAATGAAACTGTGTCTCTTGTAGAGACAAATCACGGGGTTAACGCTATGGATCGTAGATGCAATAGGTTTCCCAAGTAATTAAATCAACTACAACGGCCTTCTTGACTTAGGTTTCTCGAGGCCTAAATGTATGTGGTACCGAGGCAACATGGCAACCAATATGCTCGCGTCGATAGAGCCCTCTCTCATACCAGGTGATGAGAGAGTTTCTCGGAAAACTAGATGAAGCATCGCCTGTTTAATTATTTGGATCGCACCCCTCTTGTGCTCACCTCAAAAGTCTTCTACTCATTTTGAAAGAACCCTCGAGCGAAAAGGGTCCTAGGCCTTTCAATTTTCAAGTGGCATGGCTTTCCCATAAGGATTTCAAGTCGTTCATCGAGGCCAAATAGGACTTAGAGAATCCATGCATGAGAGCACTCTCGGATTTAGTTTGGGACCTCGTTGTTTTGGGCAATCTCTTTTAAAGGAATAGGCTCGTCTAGGTGAGACTCCAGGGGATATAGTAGAGGCTCATTCAAGAGAGCGTAGCCACCTGTTGTAGTTAGACAGGACCCTCAAAATGGAGCTTAATGGGGTAATCAACTAGATTGACACATTTTGGTTTCAAAAGGCTAGGGTGGACGCGATAAGGGATGGGGATAGAAACACGAAATATTTCCATCTGATCACCATCATCAGGAGGAGCTACAACAAAATTGATAACCTGAGGCAGGAGAATAGGGAATGGTTTACAGACCCCGTTCAAGTACAAAACCATCTTAGGAATTACTTTTTGGATCTTTATTTGAACGACGCCTCCTTCCCAAACAATATCCCTCCTGAAGGTAAGTTTCTTTCTACCATTTTGGAGGACTTTGGTCATTTGGAAAAGAATAATAGTGTTGAGGGGGTTCGGAAAGCTCTTTTTGCTATGCACCCTAACAAGGCTCTAGGTCCTTATGGCTTTCATGCCCTATTTTTTCAAAAGTTCTGGCCTAAGGTGGCGAATTCAATGTCTCGAGCAGTTTAGAAAATTTTGGAAGGGGGAGACCTTCCGGATGGCCTAAAACACACATTTATCTCCCCCATTCCTAAGGTCCCTTATCTGGAGATTGTGAAACAACTCTAGTCAATTGGGTTATGTAACATTCTGTACAAAATAGCCACTGAGTGCATAGTGAACAGTTAAAGCTCGTGTTGCCAAAGTTAATATCCCCTGCCCAATCTAGCTTTGTGCTAAGAAAACAAATTGGGAATAATATCATCGTCATGCAAGAAATTATCTGCTTATTGCTAAGCAAGACGGGAAAAATTAGATGGATGACATTAAGTTAGACCTAGATAAAGCTTATGATAGACTAAATTGGAATTCCATGAGAGACCCAGTAATTGACATGAAGCTACCTAGAAGCATGGTTGAGGTGATTATGAATTGTGTGTGAACCTGCGCTATGAACATTCTCTGGAACAACAGGGTCCATTGAGACCTCTACACCAACCTGGGGGATCAGACAAGGTGAATCACTCTCTCCATTCCTCTTTATAGCATGTATGGAACGTTTGGCTCAAATCACTGAAATTGAAATAGGTAATGGAAGTTGGAGGGAATTTCCAACTAACAGAAGAGGATCGCGTGTCTCTAACCTTTACTTTGCAGATTATGTGACGCTTTTTGCTAAAGTGACTCTAGACTAAGCAAGGGTGGTTAGCGGTTGCCTAGATAGATTTTGTGAAATCTAGGGTCAAACAGTGAGTTTGCGAAAATCAAGTGTGTTGTTCTTGCCCAATATAGCTCCTGATATCCAGGGGATCGTTTGTGTGGCACTTGGCATTCAGAAAACGAAGGGCCTAGGCCATTATTTAAGGATCCCAATCCTTCATAATCAGGTCACTAGAGTAATTTATCAGGATGTCATAAATAGATTAAAGAGTAGACTTTCTAATTGAAAGTCTCGGTGTCTCTCACTGGCATCCCAGATTAGACTGGTTCTGTCTACAGTTAATGTCATCCCTGCATACACAATACAAACTGCAAAAATTCCTAGGCCAATTTGTGATTAAATTGATCGAAAATTAGCAAATTTTTATGGGGCGGCCATAGCAGAGAGCATAAAATTAACCTCGCTAATTGAAATTTGGTGACTAGACTGTTGCTAAAGGGAGGGCTTGGATTATGCTCTATGCGTGATCTAAATCTTCCCTACTTGTCCTAATTAGTTTGGAGATTCTCGCAAAATAAAGAGAACATGTGGCAAGGCATTACAAGCACAAAGCACACTACAAAGGGTCAAATGCATGACAAGGCATTACAAGCGCAAAGCACATTCTCTTAGAAGGTACAATGGTTGCAATTGGCGACAAGTGCTCAACCCTTTTCTGGCTCAACAAATAGGTGTAGTCCCAACCCCTTGATAGAGTCTACAATCATGATCTTCACACCCAATGAGAGTTTCAAGACTATAGCAGCCTATTGAGATCGCCAAACACGCTGGAATACTTATAAATTGTCCAACTCGATCTTGTAAAAGATTGAACAGTTCGAACTTGCGAAAAAAGGGGAATAACTGATAACTTTATCCGGAAGGATGCGACATCATGTCACCTCAAGCTTAACACGACGATGGCTATCATTCGGGACCTGGAGATGGAAGAAATATGAGGAGCGGTTGTGTATTTGGAGGCTTCATGTGCAACAAAAGGTGAGGGCCTTCTTGGGGTTGGCTTGGCACAAAAAGCTACTGACCCATGAAAATCGTTTAAAGAGGGGCCTAATGAATAATCTCGGAATGTGATAACAAAACTGAGGATGGAGCCCACATCTTTTGGCATTATCCTAGGATTGCCGAAGTTCAATTTGAAATGGAGGAAACGAGGCTGGACCTGCGTGACTTAACCTGGTCCTTTAGGGGCTTGTTTTGTAACGCTCTAACACCGACGAATCGAGGCAACAGGAACCCAATGGTTTTCATAGCGATAATTTGGCACCTGTGGTTGTGGCCCAATTATAGTAATTTTGTCGGCAAAACGATACTCATCCAACCAAGGTCAACAATTTCAACGGGAAGTGATGCAGACTCAACAAGCCTTCCTCGAGGAAGAGAAGTGGAATACAATTCGAGGGTACCCCTTGGAATGATCCAAGTGAGCACATCTTTCACTGGGTTGGTCCCAAGCTTGGTTACTATAAGTTGTGCACCGATGGGGCAGCGAGACTTGATCCAAAGATGGGTAGAGTCGGGTTGTCATCCGTGAGCGTTAGGGGATTGGATTTGAGGGGCTCACTGATATCGAAACTCCAAGTTGTGATTGAAGGTTTGAAAATGGTGAAGAATATAGGGAATCTAGCAACTTGAATTACAAGTAGACTCCACACTAATGCTACATATGCTTACTGAGGATGAAGTCTACCAACATGTTGGCATAAACAACCTAGTTATTCAACATAGATTGTAGCTTGATATGGAAGGATGAACTGTCCACTGGGAGGCCAAGTAGCTGACAAGCTTACTAAATTAGTCCTAGATAAGGGGATTCTCAACATAGTGCAGATGAGCCACCCACGAAGTCCAATATTTACTCCACGAGGATCATATTTGTTATTATGTCTGCTTCATTGCTAAATAACAAAGGGTCTCTCCACCATTTCCCACCAAAAAATAAATAAATTACAAAATGACAAAAATAATGGAATAAAAAAGTTTACTTCGTTTCCGAACTCTGATTGTCTTTACAGTTGTTTGCTTTGTACTGCAAACATTTGATGGCTTTAAACAATAAAAAAAAAAAAAAAAAAACATTGTCAATGATAAGCTATTTTTAATAAATTGGAGGGAGCTAGTCCGTCGCAGACTGATTATAAAAAAAGTTCCGCATCACATTCATTTAAATTATATTTATGTTGCCACAAAAATATTCTAATTTCATTGCATCGGGGAGAAAAATTTACTCCATTTCATAATTTAGGGCCCTAGATCGAAAACTCTTGATAAAAAAAGTTAAAAAGAAAATCTATCAACACCCTGAACAGAGAGAGCAGTGTGGGCAGCCCACAAGGTACATAATCTTTGCTCTTGCCCTAATAAAAATAAAATAAAGTAAAAAGAGCTACAAATTCCACTGGCATTTCGATCACTGTAGTTAACAAAAATGGGTTCAGTGGAGTTGCTGAAATTGGCACTTGGTACAGAATCCAATTGCTAAATGCTATCAAAAATCCTGCCTGGGATTTAGATATGATGTGGACAGTACACCACAGTGTCATACTTACCAATTCCCTGCATTTATTAGACAAAAACTGGGTTACAATGGATCTTTTCTCACAAATTCATCTAAGTTCCGAATACTGAACGAAAGAGCGATACTTTACAATGTCCATAGACTTGAGCAGCATCTGGGCATTGATTCGTAAACTGCATAAAAACCTGCAAATGAGTAAAAGCATAGGTAGCAGTTAGTTGCTGAGACTGAGACAGAAATAACACCAACATCACCAATTTTCATCCACTAGTCAACAAGGAACTAGCACGCACGCATCCCTTGTCTTCCAATTGGATCAAATACCCATATGATATCAACTTCCTTTACATTATACCGTTCAAAAAATAGTTTGATTCCTTTAATCTAGTTGTAAAACCATTTCCATAGAATCCTTATTCCCCCAAATTCACCCTGCTTCTACTCGTATTTCTTTTTCCCACAAACCCCAAAAGAAGAGAGGAGGTTGGGGTTTGTTTCAGATCATCAGATGTATACAGCAATATGTTCCACCGAATGGAAGAGATAAGGTCTCTTCGGAGACATCCGATAAAAATGGAAGAGATAATGGCTTATTAATAAACACAACCAACCTAGATACCATCAGTGATTCTGCACCTTCAGAACATGCTGAATAAGGTTACTAGAATTTATGCTATGACTGAGACAGAAGGACCCGTTGCGACTTACTAAACACAATCAACCTAGATACCATCTGATTAACAACTAATTAATGCTTCCAGTTGCTTACAAGCAGAATCAATGCAAGAATCGTCCATAATTATTCTCGATATAATCAAAACAGCAGATGCACGGTTGCATCCTACAACAGGTATCCACAACCAATATGTGAGCTACCCACAAAACCAGTCACTTAAATAAATGAACAGCTACTTCCCACTTACCCAAAAAGAGCATCCTGATGAAAATATCTTAGATGCCGAAGAAGAGTTCCAACTCTCTCGGACTCCCCAAATACTAGGAAAAGATAACATTTGGGATTGCAAAAGCTAGAGAAGATGCACCTAATGGACTAGAATCAACCCAAGAGGCCAACAAATAACTAGGCAACTCAAGGCTAGCTTCCAAAGAGCCTCACAAACACACAATGAAGCAAAAATGCCAACAAATGATCTGTGGTCTACTAATCTTGCTTGCACATAAACCAACAATTTACCTAAATCTTCTCCCCTTTTCTATCTTATCATAGGTCAAAATCTTCCCATTTGCAGTTTCCCAACAAAGAAAGAGACCTTTTCAAAGAAGCAAGAGATTTCCTAATGATCATCCGAGGGAAGGCTAAATTTTATTAATTTGTGTGCGTGTGTGTTGGGGGGGGGGGTGAAAAATCAATTGAATTCAGATTATCTGCGTCCTCCCATGCCTACAACTTGCTAGTAAATGCAAATTTACAAGTCCAGGAGGTGAAATACTTCAATTGAATGCCCGATTCCAGTGTGTTATATTAGCAAAATGTATTTAAATCAAACATCCACTTCTTTTGTTATGTAAAAAAAATCAACGCTTTTCAAACCAAGCATCCATGGTATTGCTTGGAAATGGTGCTTGAACTATAGCCCTCAACAATCTACCCTAGGCAGGATTGATAGATCGATTGTTTGGTCTGGTTTTACATTTTGTAATCACCAAGAAGATTGCCCCTTCTGCTATTCACCAAGAAGGTTGCCAATACAAAATGCTGCATCAAGGTAATCAGAAACCCAATAATTATTTGAAAGAGCTAGAAAAACATACCCTCTCTTGAAAGCAGCTTTAGCTGTTCTCAACCAGCTTCATGCATCTGTGTCTTGTCGCAGTTTTTTTCTACAATGCTTAACCCAGCAGGAGAAAGTAATCAAAAACCATCTGGAATGTGGATAAAATTAACAAATGTCAGTCATCTTGAGACCGGCCCCTCGCTGCACCGCAAAAGATATAAGAGAGAGGTGGGAAAAGGAAATCCAAGAACAGAAAGAAGACATAACCAACAGCCCTCATTAATCACAATAACAAAACAAAAACAAGATTCCAGATGATACAATTACAGAATTCATCATCCAAAACGTACAATGTAATCTAAAACTGTTGTCCACAAAGGACAGTAGAACACAAATTCTAAGGTGAGATTGTCTTACCTAAGAGTTATGAAGAGATGGACTCCATTAGAGGTGACTTGTTGAACATTTTTAAGGCATACCATAATGACTTTTTAATGTGAATGTAACTAATCATTTATTCCAGAATAACTTTTATCATGCTCACCACAAATAAATTTTAGTCACCCTTATATTCATACAAAGTCACCCACAAATTGTACATCTCACAATAAATTTGTGGTGAGGCGGTCTTATATATGCAAGATCTACTGCATCAAGGAAACATAAGACTGAACAGAAAATGATACTCCCTCCTTTCCCCAGTAATTGTAACTTAGGACTTTCAAGGGTCTGAGTAAATACTAAAAGGAAAGTTGATGATACAAATCCTATTCAATGACAAAAACACCCTAACTTTAACTAAATAATTTTATTTAGAATGTGGGAAGTAGCAACTCATAAAGATAAATTTGGTAAGCAATCATAAATATGTAAACTAATGGATTGCAGTAAGTAGAAAGTTAAAGTGATAGATACTGAGGAAAGGGGTATACTCTTATTATCTGGCCTTCACTAAAGCACATTGTCAACTTTATTTCTAGAAACTCTTTCAAGTCCCCCCCCCCCCCTATCCCCAACAACCTTTAATGCTTAATATCATCTTCAAAACATCACAAGATCTCCAATTTCACACTTCAAAACACGCCATCGCCTACTTCATGCACAAAGTTAAGAAGCAAAGGAGTAACATCAACCAAGAAACAAAAAGGTGTACGTGTTCCCACCATTATGCACCAAGACGTCTACTACTACATCATCAACTATTTCAAAGAGAATGCAATAACCCAATTCTAGGCTGCATAAACGTCCTGAAATAATGAAACAATGGTCACTACCACTGCCTCTAGGGTTCAAGAAGAAGATAAACCCGCAGGAAAAGTGACAAAAGTTCTCATGAACGAAACAGAAAACGTAGGAAATCCTCTTGGGCATCCCTGTTTAACCTAGATGATGATCAAGCCCTGAATCTTTTATTCCAGCCGTAGATAATGGGGGAGTCCTCAGCACCAAGATAGAGAGGAAGGATATTATCCATGAAGTTGACTTATGCAAAACATTTGTTCTATGTACTGTGTTGGGAGCTAATCCACCCCTGGAAAATGTCCAAGGATTCATCAAGTGGATATGGCATACCTATGAAGGCTATGATATGGGGGGGGGGGGGACCTGGTCAAAAAAGGACTTTACTCAGTACGATTCAGTGGGCAAGATAAAGAGGCTGTGATTTAGGAATGCTACACACTTCCAGGAAGACAGATTAGGTGGTGACCCAGTTGAAAGTTTTGAGACGGTTGATTTTAGAATCTAGGTTGATGACTACTCTTTGGATGAACCACCAAGCGAAGGGTTTTACTTCTCCTGGACTAATGGTCATGTTTGGACCAGGCTTGACAAGTTCTGGTGAATTCTGAATTCTGATGGTGCTGGGCTTTGGGAGAGTATGCACATCACATACCTACCTGCACATCTTTCAGATCACTCGCTCATTCTTATCTTATTCTCAGAGCTCCCTAACCTAAGCCAAGATTCACACACTGTGACATGCAGGCAAATGATGATAAATACCACGATACTATCGAGCCCAGACTTCAGACACAGATTCAAGGCACTAAAATGTTCCATGTTGCAACAAATTTGATGCAGCTCAACAGAGACGGCTTTTCAGATATTCATGCCCACAGACTCTCAGCAGAAACCAATAAGAAAGAACTCAGCTCAGACTCGCTGCTGACCCTTCTAATGAGTTGGTGCTGCAACAAGAGAAACAAGCTCAGAGCAGACACAGCCTGAACTTGAAATTTGCTATGCAAATGAAGGCGCACAAACTACAATGGACTAGATCAAGTTTAGTAATTGGTGTATGTAACAAACTGTTTTTTGCTAAGCTCGGGCAAAGACAGATCCACAATTACACTTGCTCTATTCTGGACAGCCAAGGAAACCAGGTTTAGGGGTTTGACCGAGTGGCTGAGGTTATGCACTCTTTTTACAAGAACTTTCTGGGGAGTAAGGTGGCTAGGGGGCAACCAGTTGCACAGGAGATTGTTAACCAGGGTAACAGGCTCAATCCTCAGCAGCAACTACAACTTTGCTCTTCTTTCAGTGATGATGTCATCAAGAAGGCTAAGTTCTCAATTCCCCAAACTGTAATTCTCCCGACCCTGACGGTTTCACCGGTGGCTTTTACAAGTCTAGCTGGAATGACATAGGCCCAGTTGTAATTAAGGCTGTGCAATTCTTTCCAAAGTCAAAATGCTCAAAGCTTTCAACTCTAGTAATTTGGTCATAATCCCTACAATCGCCTATCTTAATCAGGTTGGAGACTTTGGACCAATGTCTTGGTGCAATGTTATGTATAAATGCATTTGCAAGCTGAGAACCTCAAAAAGGTCTTACCATAACTTGTTACGCAGGCTCAAGGAACTTTTGTTGAAGGGAGATTGATGCTTCATAATGTATTACTCTTTGAGGAGCTAGCCACGGGGTATAACAGAAAGAGCATCTCTCCATATGCATGTTTAAAATAGACTTGAAGAAGGCCTTTTGATTCAATGCATTGGGAATTTCTTGATGATTTCCTTGAGCATTTGCAGTTCCCTGAAGCTTTTCGAGCAACTGCAGCAGCGAGTTTGACAATGACATGGTGCTGATGTGGCATAGGCAAGAGCGAGAAAGGCAATGCAACGACGAGGACGAGTGCCTGCACTGAGAATAACTCGAACTCATGCTCGGCACGCGAGGATGAAGACAAGATTCTCGGTAGTTTTTCCCTTTTTTATTTTGGTTGTAGTGTATTTAAATTATTAAATGTGGAGCCTACACTCTTTTTTTAATTATTTTAACCAAGTTCACGCTTACCATTGGAAAGCAAGTTAATACGGAGAGTCTATGATAGAGAACGGGAAATAAATAAAAGCTAAAGATACGAATTCAACATCCCCGTGTTGAATTCAAGAGGAGAATTCAGCATCCCCGTGCTGAATTCAGGAAAAGATTAGCATCCCCGTGCATAATCAGTAAGAATTGTATGTATTCAAATATTCAATATCAATGTAATGTGTTTCATAAAGGCTAGCAAAGCCCTTATTTATAGGTAAACAACCCGCCTAATACTAAACCTAATAGAAATAGGAAACTAGAATTATATTCCTAATCAAACTAGGAAACTATAATATTCCTAACAAGAATAGGAAACTAAAACATATAAAATATCTAATTATTATTCCTAAATATATTAATATGTATCTCTATCATTCTCCCCGGCTTGAAAGAAACCTTCCTCCGGAGCGTTTGCATGAAGAAACATAGCTAGAAAATCAATGCAAGAGATCCCCCAATTGCAAAAAACACAGCCTCTGATTTTGTAGAAGTGTAGAAACAAGAAAATCCAACAAAGGAAGAGCAAATTCACTTCTTCACACATAAGAAAATAGTGCACAGTTGTGAGCTTCTCCAGAAAAAGTAGCAATTGAATGATGGGATGTAGCTTCTTCCAAGCAAAACATTCTTCAGGGAGAAAGAAAGCAGTATACCCTATCATTCCTGTTGAAATCTCCATATCTTTATTAAGATGACAAAACTGAAAATTCACATCAGTAGGCACTTCAATAGCTTCTAGATACTCCTCCTCTGGGTTACCACTTTCAATTTCAGCAATGTGAAGACATTCAGAGCCTATAATCTGACGAGCAAGCACTTCAAGAGGTTGTCGATTTTCAATTTGAACACTCACAAATGGTGGAATCGTATAACCTGTGATGCACAATTGTCCAACACAGTCGTGCATAAACTTCGCGCAATGTGTGGTTCTCTAGCATTATGTGCATCATATAGCATTGAAACTAGGAACTCCACTAGAAAATCATCAGCTTCTTGAAGAAGGCCGCAAAGAATGGACTTCATGTGTGAGAGAATTATGGGTGGATGGTAGTCCCTAATGGATGCAAGAAAATAATGGAAAATATCCAAGACAAGAGCATCACATTCAAGATCTAACAACACAAGATAAGATCTTACTTTGGCCATAGTCCGGAGCACATGGAGCCTTTTATGGTATGATAGGCTAGATGTATCCTCTAGGTTTTGAAAAGATGACACGATCAACATAAAAACCTTCTTCATAGAGGCATCATCAAATGGAGGATCTGGGGCGGTGATTAGAATAAGCTCGGATAGACATGAGGAAAGAGCATCCCTAACATCATCATTGGCATGATTAAGGAGCACTTCTGAAATCAAGAGTCCCTGTAGTGGTTCGAGAGCATCCTGAATGGATTTTGGAGGGGACTGAGATACCTGGGACAAAAGGCTTCCAACTCTATCCAATAACTCGATAAGATCATCACAAGATGATGGGGGAGTGCTCAATTGAGTTCCAACTTTTAACAGTTGGCTTGGAAGCTCTTTCTGTAGTAGCCATGTTGGTTTAAGTGATAACATGGCAACAAAAATAGATCAAGAAACCGGAAATCAACCGTACATAAAACTCAGCAGCGGCAGTTCGAAGACAACCAGTAGCAGTGCTATGACAACCAGCAGACCGGACTTCGTTGCCAGCTTCTTTGAACAGCAAGATACAGTAGCACGACGTCGCAGCAGCAGCAGCAGCAGCAGCAGCAGCACCGACGGACATCAACTCCGGCAAAAACAGCAAGAACAGAACAGCAGACCATCAAACAGTAAGAACAGAACAGCACTGCCTCCAATTTCACGATCTTAGGTTTCACAAAATTAGGGCGGGTCACTTAGGCCAGGCTGGTGGTCGGCGGCCGGTGATCGGTGGTGGTACGTGGTGGTTTCAGGCAGGGGGGCAGCGGCTAGGGCTTTTTTTCTGGGCAGATGGATTTTTTTTGTTGTTTTTTTTGTTTTTCGAAAGTTTGGCAGCGGAAAAGGAAAAGAAAAAAAAATTAGGTGAGGGTTTGGAATCGAGAACTTGCTCTGATACCAATTTGATAGAGAACGGGAAATAAATAAAAGCTAAAGATACGAATTCAACATCCCCGTGTTGAATTCAAGAGGAGAATTCAGCATCCCCGTGCTAAATTCAGGAAAAGATTAGCATCCCCGTGCATAATCAGTAAGAATTGTATGTATTCAATATTCAATATCAATGTAATGTGTTTCATAAAGGCTAGCAAAGCCCTTATTTATAGGTAAACAACCCGCCTAATACTAAACCTAATAGAAATAGGAAACTAGAATTATATTCCTAATCAAACTAGGAAACTATAATATTCCTAACAGGAATAGGAAACTAAAACATATAAAATATCTAATTATTATTCCTAAATATACTAATATGTATCTCTATCAGTCTAACTCTAACTCTCCTTATGGGTCATACTGCTTCCACCTCATCCAGTGAGTATAACTCATGCTTACCATTGCAGGTGCTCTTAGACATAATACACTTACTTCTCTATTTGCCTTAATAGGGAGCTCTTTGTCTACTTTTAAGGCAAAAGGGGACTCAGAAAGGTGTACCCTATGACCTCTTCTCTTTGTCCTCACTGTGGAGTACCTCTGGAGGATTCTCAAGATGGTGACAACTAAGCCAACATTCTCTTACCACCCTTCTTGCAAGGCCCTCATACTTACCCCTTTGATGTTCAAGGATAACTTGATGTTGTTTTGTGCAACCAAGAAATCTGCAGTTCAATACTTACAAGGGCTACAGTTGTTTACAGAGGCAACTGGGCTAGAAGCTAACCCCCATAAATTTTTCAAATTATTGTCAGTGGGCTTATTCCTTGGCTCAAGAGTTGATTTCAACTACTGGTTTTCCATAGGGTTGCCTTCCCCTCAAATACTTAGGTCTTCCAATCACCTCTAGCCAGCTCAATAAGAATGATTGCTCCATTCTAATTGATAAAATCACCACAAAGATTAAAGCTTGGGGTGACAACATCTCCTACACTGAGAGACTTACCTTGATCAACTCAGTCTTGGGACTTGGAGCCTTGTCAAAAAAATAAATAAATAAATAAAAAAGAACCTAAGAAGATAATATGAAAATACATTACATGTGTAATTATCATAATATAGCCATATTTCCTCTATTCTCTCCTTTACTACTATTGTATTCTCCATCATTCTCCCATATTTGGAAGTTGGAACTTGAAAAAAAAACTTTTATTTGTAACTATCATGTATCCTTTTTCTCCTATGTTTATTTTCCTTCCTCTTTTCCATCACCCCAGTTTACTCGATTCTAGTAGCCTTCATGTCCAAGTTCAAACAACCATGTCCGCCCATATTCTCTGTCAGTGCATGCACACCTGACTATCAGAGACAAAGGTAATCCTAAATGAAAATGCATTCAACAATCACCGACAAACCCTCCAAAAAACAACAGTTTTCATACAACCATGACTGTTGCACAGTAGGAAGCTCACCACATAGAGCACCACCTCAATGAATGAGTGGTATATTATATCAACATAGTTTCAGCAGATTCATCCAAAACCTAACCATACCTTCATGCTCCCCAACCCACCCACACAAGTCATACAAACACATGGAAAAGAAACTGAAAAAGAAAAATGGAAGGAAAAAAAAATGTTTAAGGAGACAGATAATAGATAGGAATTAAACAAAATCCAATACCAGGAAAGGGTTCTGCGATCACAAACCTGTCAGAAGACAAACACTGGCAGCCAGAAATAAGGCCAAAGAAGAACTGCAATGTGTCAAGTAATCAATCATTGCTGATCCAAGGATAAAAGGCACGGTACCAGCAATCCACTGATAATTGATGAAGTTGAAGAATGTTGCAAAAGGCCAGCTCAGCAGCATCAAAGGGGAAACTATCAAGCTAATGGTAGAAGAAACAATGATCAACGAGCATAATTAACTCATCATCAATTATAGCTCAAACCATTTCCTCTCTTCATTGCCAGGTTCTTCTACTTGTTCTTCAGCATAAATACTTGGTGGAAAGCATAGTAGCTTTAATGAAGAACTCTTTGAGCTTCGAGAAGATGGGAGCCCAAGACCCAAGTTGAGGAAAGCGGGCAATATTTCCCAAGACATTCCTGAAATAATTAGAGACCAACTTTTTTATCTTAAAGACGAGCAGCCGCATGTACGCCCTTTCTCCACTTATGAAGTGGCATTACTCCTCCAGCAGGGCCAGGCTCGAAGGAAAGCATATTTTTCAGT
Organism: Portulaca oleracea; assembly: GCA_029582165.1. Lineage (NCBI taxonomy): Eukaryota > Viridiplantae > Streptophyta > Magnoliopsida > Caryophyllales > Portulacaceae > Portulaca > Portulaca oleracea. The sequence continues at coordinate 16,789,764 of CM055872.1, forward strand.
TACTCCTCTTCTGTTTTTATCAATGAAGCAACATGCCCTCCATGCAGATGATGGCCCCCATCCAAGACACATGGAGATGATAACTCCAGAAAATCCCAGACCGGTTAAATTCAATTCAGCATTAAAATGATCAGTTCAGAAGCTTATTGTTTTCTCTGAGCCATCTCCTCAGCCGCCCAATTAATACCCTGGATAAGTGATTAAAACATGTACTTGTCATACAGAAATCAAACCAAGTGTATTAAAATGTAAAATAAGGGGTGACTTAACTCTGTACAGATCATACCATCGCCAGAGATGAAAACCACATATATCAGTATCATAAACAAACATATCTGTGTTCAGACTTAGGTAACAATAATGGAAATGTTTGGCAACAATATAATGATCAGCGTAGGAAATCAGGATGGCAGGCTACACATTTACGAAGGCAGCGTAGGAAATCAGGATGGCAGGCTACACATTTACGAAGGCATAGTCTCCAGCTTTGAGCAGTTCCTCAAGTTCAATTTAAGAAACTCCAAAGTACTATACCTTTCTAATGATGCATTGTCCAAGGTAAGTAAATCAATTAATCACATACTTCACCCCATATTATAAGTCACTTTGGAGAAAAGCTCAAAAACCCATAAATCATAGGTTGTTGGGTAGTTGGGATGCTTTTGGGATTGGTGCTAGATAGTAGTGTAATAACGACAAAAAAAAATGAAAACATAAAGTTCGGTAGATAAATAAGATAAATGGGAATATGTCATTGGGATTCTAAGATGACAAATATCATGGGAAAGAAAAAGTTAGTTAAAAAGACAAATATTATAGGATGGAGGGGTTAACATAAAATATAGATGCAAGCAAATGCCTATTTATGTACAATGAAAGGACCAAGATAGAGGGATCAGAGAACACGAACCATGAGGCATGCATCATGAGAAATTTGAAGAGCTTCTTCCCATCTATCAAGTTTAGTGAGCCCCAAGATGAGGTGGAAAAATACACTTGGTTCTGGAATGGCCCCATTCCTTGTCATTTCAGCGAACAATCTGAAACCTTCATCAACCTTTGACACAAGGCACAGACTCTTTATCAGAGAAGAATAAAGATCAGTCACCATATGACAGGAGGCAAATGCTGCCATCTCTTTACACAACTGTGTGGCCTTTTCAAGTCTTCCAGCCTTACAAAAGCTATCAACAAGAACTTTGTAAATAGGAGCAATAGGTACAAGCTTATCATCAGTTAAAACATCTAGAAGGCCAAGGGATGCAATAAATTCTTGGTTGAATCCTTCAATGACCTTCTGATAGCTTGCCATATGGATAGGCCAATATGTCTGCTTCATTTCCTCCAAAAGGTTGTAAGCCTCATCTAGAAAGCCAAAAGAACAGCAGTGGTTGATCAAAACTCTGTAGGTGACGTAGTTCGGAGCACAACTCCTATCATGCATCTCTTTGAACAGATCGAGACATTTGTCAACTTTACCAGTTCTGCCAAGTCCATCGATCATTGCAGTATAAGTTACAACATTTGGGTGACAACCCTTTTTATCCATCATCAACATAAGCTTATAAGCCTCATCCAGCTTCTGAGCTTTACACAACCCATCAATCATCTCTGTATAGATTACGACATTAGGGGCACAATTATTTTCCAGCATTTTTGATATGACCTTCATAGCAAGATCTAGTCGTTTATCTTTAAACATCCTGTCAATCAAAGAACCATAGGTGTGCTCATTAGGACTATATCCGCGTGCAGACATCGTAACAAGGACCTCTTGTGCTTTATCCAGTTTCCCGGCCTTGCAAAACCCGTCTATTAGGGCATCATAAACAATGTGGTTAGGCTCACAGCCATCTCCTAACATTGCATCTAGTAAGCTACTAGCATCACTTACCTTGTGTGCTTTGCATAAGCCGTCTACAAGGGCTCCATAAGTAAATACATTTGGCTTACTCGTTTCAGAAGAGCTTACCTTGAAATACATATCTAAATCTGGCGAGTTATCTTGTCCTCTCATTCTAGCATAAATTTGACAAGCTTTATCAATGTTTCTAATTTTGCAGTATCCATCAATTAAAGCAGTATAAGTAACAATATTTGGTTCGCATCCGTCTGAAACCATCATCTCAAAAAGCTCATTGGCGTCATTTGTCTTTTGCACTTTGAGATATGCATGAATTAATGCAGTGTAAGTTACCACATTAGGAGAACAGCCACTCCTTATCATTTCATCAAACCATTTACGTGCTTGAACAATGAGACCAGACTTGCAGAAGCCATCAATCAGTATCGTGTACACATAAACATCCGGAACAATGCCAGATCTCTTCATTTCTTCAAACAGAAGAAAAGCTCTCTGCATCTGTGAACAATTGCAAAGAAATTCAACCACCTTAGAATATGTACTGCAGTCAGGCACAAAACCCTTGCTCGCCATTTCATAAATAACACTATATGCTTTATCAAACTTCCCCGCTTCACAAAGACAATTGGAAAAATTGCTAACATTGATCTTGTTCAGCACCAATCCCAAGTTAAGCATTTCAATGTAGGCTTTTTCCGCCAGTTCTAACTCCACTAACTTGGGCAACTCCTCCCTGCCACAAATTCCACCAATTAATATGTTATATACCAGATAACCAGGTTGGCACCCACATTTTGCCATCTTCATGAGCAACTTGTAAGCATACGAAAAGTCTCCTGATGTACAATAAGCATGGACCAGTGAATTAAATATTTTACGACTAGGATAGCAGCCTTCAGCCATCATCATGCTCAAAATCCCCTTACATCTACCCAGCTTCCTTTTCTTCAGACACCCACAAAGTAAAATCCTATATGTTATGACATTAGGTAAAGAAGCACTACACCTCATTTTATTCAAGATATCCATGGCTTCATCAAAAAGAGAAGCCTCGCATAAACCAGATATCATCGTCGTATAAAGTTTAGTATCAGGAACAAACTCTTCCTTCTCAAACAACTCAACAGCTTCCCTCCACTTTCCATCCTTACACAGAGCATAAACAAAGCGGTCCAAATTAGAGACGTCCATTTTAAATCCAGCATTAAGCATCTCCCTATGAAGTAAACGGGCAGTATCCATCCTACCAGCCTCCAGAAACACCCTAACAAGAGCATTATATGTGGAACTTGTTGGTTTATACCCAAAATCTTTCAGCCTCCCCAACTCCTCCAATGCCAGATTCCACATCCCATTGAGGCAGCATTTTCTGACCAACACATTAAGCAACTTCCCCAAAACCTCTATATCATCCTTACCAATATCTCTCAGAAAACTATCAGGTATCCTATCATTCTTATCAAACCCCATGATACCCAGCAAAGTATCATAAACTGGGGTAGTATGAGAATACCCAACTTGCTGCGCAGCCCAAATAAAAAACTGCACGCCCAATTGAGGGTTCTTAACAAGTTTCAACACATCAATCACAAGAGTTTCATTCAACTTATCCCTATACTGCCGAAGACATTTCTGGGTATTAAACTCAAACACATTTTCACTCTTATTGATAGCATCTGAAACCGATACAGCATCATCAGATAACTTACTTGCCTTTGCTTCATCCACAATACAGTCGTTCAAAAATGAAAACTCTTCATTGGAAAAGGGGGCAACTTTAGACCCAATTGTTGGGAACGTGCCCACATCAATCAAACCTTCAATGGAAGAATTGCTGCTGTTGCTGACGAAGAATTTGAATTGGGGGGAGATTAAAGAGAGATAATGGGGATACGGGATTGGCGAAGGTGAGATTGAAGGCAAAGGAAACGACCTGCAGAGAATCTGACCCCAAAATCGTCTGCTCATCCTTGGGAGGATGAGCCCTTGGAGTTGGAGTTTCTGGCTGCGTCACTATTGACTCTACAATTGAGACTTGGAAATTTTCTGGGAATTTGATGTTGGATTGCCCTTTGATGTTGAGTTCAGAGATTTTTGGGGTGAAAAAAAAAGTGCTGCAAGTGTGTAAATTGTAATGTGCCGGTGCCATTGCTGCGCACAAAACCAAACGTACTAATGGGCCAGAACTATTCATAACCAGGACTTGTACCCGTGTGCGCGGCACTAGGGATGCCAACGGGGCGGATCGGGGATGTGTAAGTATACCTCATCCCTATCCACGCTCCCAAAACTCATGCCCATCCCCGTCTCCATCCCCGTTTTGGGGAATGATTTTTGCCCTATTTCCGTTCCCGCGGATTCCCCATCCCCAACGGAAATTTTTTAAAACTATCCAAAATTTAACTAAATTTTAATCGGATTCGGTTTTTAATCAGATCCGATCTTTAACATGTTCAAAATAGAACGTACTTAACTAACTCAAGTAATAATACCTTAAAATCAAACAATAATACATCAAGTCATCAACAAGTATTTTTTGGAAAAAAAATATAATAAATCCTCTTCAAGTTTAATGACAAGCATATAAAGTAAATTAAAAAACATCTTCATCAACATCCTAACTTCTTCATCAACATCCTCATTAAGCAATTCAACGAATAATGGAAGACAGAGGGAAGCGGCATTACCAATTTAGGTTTAGGGTTTCTGAGAAGTGATAATAAATTGGAAAATTACTAATTTGTCTTTCCCATTAATATATATATTAAATTTGAATAAAAGTTATTTGGTAATTTTAACATTTTCGGGGATGGAGTTTGGGGGATGGGGACGGGGAATTCACCCCGGCGGGGAAAATGGGGACAGAGATGGGGAAAATTTTGTCCCCATCCCCGCCCCGTCCTCGAGCGGATTTTGGAAAATCGTCTCCATCCCAATCCCCATCCCCAATGGGGGCGGGGATTTTCCCTCAGAGCAGGGCGGAGTCCCGACGGGTTCGGGGATTCCCCATCCCATTGTCATCCCTACGCTACACCGAGTGATATAGTAAACCACACGAGTTAAATGACTTGTCTGCCACATAAGTCTTCCATTTTATCAATTTTGCAACAAAACTCTTAAATTGATCAAACATGTCACTCAACTCTATAAATTTGTCAATTATGCCACAAGAGTAACTTATGACTTGTTATTGCAAGTTAAATTTCATTTTCCTTTTTTTTTTTAACCCATTGAACACCCCAACTTTTGAAACTAAAAACATCAAAATTAAAACCATATACTTTATCTAAAAGAAAACAATAAATCAAACTCATTTCCCCATTGATGAGATTTCTCCATCCTTTTCCATTACAGTGAACTTCCAGAAGCCTCCTTGAACCTTTTTCAATTTAGACGCTGCATTTCTCTTGGTTTTCTGGTTTCTTCTATATCTCTTTTGGTGACAGCATCAAATTGAAGCATGTCTCTGACAGCCGTGGATGCCACCAACAACCCAATCTTCATCATTGTCAAGTTCCATCTTCTTCAAAAAAATCCCAGAAGGAAACAACCCAATCTGGACATAGAAGCTTCTGGACTTCCTATGGGTGCTCATCTTCTGCAACCCAATCTGGACAGGCTCTCTCTTATTTCTCTTTCCATTTTTTTTCTTTTATTTCTGAATTTTTTAAATTAAAAATAAAGCAAAAATAAAATACCTTTAACTTGTTGTAGCAGGTCAAAATCTATTTTAATGGTATTTTTGATAGTTTTCAGACTAATGTGGCATTTTTTATAAACTTAAAACCTTGGTGGTAAAATTGACAAAACTTCAAACTTAAGTGGTAGATAAAGGATTTAACTCTAAGGGCCTGTAAATTTCATGGGTTTCTTGAGGTAAGGTAAATGATGAATTTTGGTAATATTTGGTAATTTTTGGTAATTTTTAGTAACTTATGGTAACTTTGGGTAAATTTACATGGGTAAATTTGTGTTTTTGAAATAAAAGAAAAAAATGAAAAAAAATCTACTTTACACATGTCATGTGATTTTCGATAATTTTGGTAACTTTTGGTAATTTTTGGTAACTTTTGGTAATTTTTGGTAATTTTTTACCTACCACAAACTACCCATGAAGTTTACAGGGCCTAAGTCATACATTGTTGAATGTTTGACTTATTATAATAATACTAGTAAAAAATGCCCGTGCCTAGACATTATAGTTTTACAATATAAGTTTGGTCTGATGATGTACATTAAATTTATTATATAAAATAGATATTGCCTTAAATTATAAAAATTATGAAAATTACAAACAATAATATAATATTATATAATTTATATATAATATTATATTTATTTTTCAAATATAATGTACAACAATTTAATTTCCATACTAACACTTTTAAAGATTGTTGTATGTTAAGAATTTTGACGTTTTCATTGTACAAATATTATAATTGTATCAAAATATATTTACATAAAACCAAAAGAAATTTTTATTGTCAAAGAAGATCTGACCCATACTTAACTGAATTTGAAATACACCCGATCGTATTCACCTAAACCCGAAATACGCCCAGGTCATGTTTTTAGAATGGAATTTACCTGAAACCAAAATACACCTGACCCCTTTGACCCTAAAAAGAAATTTTTACTATCAAAGAACATCTTACCCGTATAAAACTAACAGAGATTTTTATTGTCAAAGAACATTTGACCCGTACTTACCTGAATTTGAAATACACCCGATCGTATTTACCTAAACCCGAAATACACTAAGGTCATATTTAGAGTGAAATTTACCCGAAACTGAAATACACCCGACCCGTATTTACCCTAAAATGAAATTTTTACTATCAAATAATATATGACCCGTATCTACTTGAATTTGAAATACACCTGAATCATGTTTTTAGTGTGAAATTTATTCGAAATCGAAATCGAAATCGAAATCGAAATACACCCTACCCGTGTTTATCCTAACTAGGTATACAGTCGACCTATATTACCTAATTATTGTACTTGAGGATAAAATAGTCAATTTGTGTGTGAACACAAGATAAAGATAAATTGTTGATTAATTATTATATTCAAGGGTAAAATAGTAAATTCGTGTGTGAATACAAGCAGACAGAGTAGCACAACAGCAACAATCATACTCTCCTTTTTATACTAGCCAACAAATCCGCCATACCGACGGATTAATTAAATAAATCCAATATGTATTTATTTGAATCCAAAATATACGTAACTTTTTAACGTCAATTTTTTATGGACCTGAAATATAATCGAACAGTACTTGCCCTAATCAAATATGTCCTCCACCTATATTTTACTCATTCATTCGAATTGATAGATTTAATAGCTTAATTTTTATTTGATTTTATAATTCTTGGTTATCGTATTTGAATACCAAAATTTGTGTGTGAACAAAAAATATAGGTATTTAGCCGAATTCAAAATAGATCCAACTCGTGTTTTTAATATCAAATATACCTAAATTGTATTTGCCATATTCAAATATACATATGACCTGTATTTAACCCGCCCGTCTGAATTGATAGAATTAGTAACTAAATATTCATTTGATGATTGGATCCATTGTTATTGTATTTGAGCGCAAAATAATAAATTTGCGTGTAAAAATAAGCTAATATAAGCTGCTAACTAATTATTATATTGGGTGAAATAGTAAATTCATGTGTGAACATAAGCTAACAGACAGGCAGACAGACCTTCACAACACAACAAACCCAACATTCTTTTCTACTGAATGATTAGTTAAGGCCGTAAGGAAACAATATACAAAATGATTATATATAATTTTATTATATATTTAAACAATATAAAGATGTGATCTAAAATATATACGTAATTGTGTTTAATATACTTTTCTTAATCCTCTCATTTACAAGCTAATCTTATTAAATAATTTATCTATTGAATGAAAATAGCTTTATACCAAAGAATTTAGGATATGCTAATTATCGCAAAAGGAAAACTCATGCATACATTTATACTACACGTAAAGTAATGTTTCTAAAATCTTAAAAATTCATCCCAAAATCCTAAAAGTCTAACTCTAAACCATAGACCCTAAAAATTTCTAAAAATATAGATTCAATTCATAATAAAATAATCCTTTGTAAAATTAACACCTGCTGATAAAAAGAATCCTAATGACCCATCTATCCCACTGAGGCAGTCTAGTAGAATTAGCAAACCACTTGGCTATTTAGATGATTATGTTTGTTCTCATGCTATTGCTAATAACTCATTTTTTTAGCTACTTCCACTAGGGCCCTGTTCTTTTATGCGGTGTGTTGCGGTATGATGTGGTATGGTGTGGTGAAATTGTGGCGGATATAGTGGAATTGTGGTGGGATATTGGTAAGCTATGGTGGAGTCTTTTTTTTTGTGTGTGTGTGTATATATATATATATATATATATATATATATATATATATATATATATATATATATTGTATTGGTATTTATGAAAAAGTATTTGAAAAAAGTGAGTTGAAATATTGTATTGTTTTTAGATGATTAAAAAAAATGGTTGAAAAAGTATTGTATTGGAAAAAGTGAATTGAAAAAGTATTGATTGAAAATTTATATTAAAGATATATAATAAATTTGAAAAAGTAATTTGTGGTGGGTTGTGGTGAATTATGGTGGAATGGTATATTATGGTGGGTTGTGACAAAGTGTGATGGGATGTGACACCGCAGATTGCCAGCCGCATAAAAGAACAAGGCCTAACGTGAGCATTGGAGCTCCCGCTCTTTTTGTTAGCAATTTGTCCAATGACAACCAGGATTTATTGAAAAACCTCGATACAACTGAGCCATGCTCATATGAGGAAGCTGTTGACATCAAGGCTCTCAAGAAGCCATGGAAAAAGAGTTCCAGGCACTTATAGCCAACAACACATGGGAGATTGTTCCCGCTCTAAAAGGCAAGAAACCAATTGGGTGCAAATGAGTTTATAAGGTTTAGCACGAATTTGATGGCTCAATTGAAAAGCTCAAAGCTTGCCTTCTCGTCAAAGGATTCACACAAAAGGAGGGGGTGGATTTTTCTAAGACTTTTTCCCCTGTGGTTAAAATAACCACTATCAGAACTCTAATGGCAGTCGCTGTCAAAATGAAGTGGACTATGCATCAATTAGACGTGAATAATGCTTTCTTACATGGAGATCTCCATGAAGGTATCTATATGAAGCTCCCCAAAGGATTATATACAACATTTCCTCATATTGTTTGCAAACTAAAGAAATCCCTCTACGGTCTAAAGCAAGCATCCAACTAATGATATGCAAAACTTGTTGATGTCGTGTACAAAAGGGGTTACAAGTATTCTGAAAATGACTACTCTCTATTTTACAAAAACTCCAGTTCAACAATCACTTTCATGGCTGTATATGAGGACGACATACTCTTGACAGGAAATAATACCCAAGAAATCCAGGACATCAAAACATATCTTGACCATGAGTTCAAAAGTAAAGATCTTGGTTTTGTGTGTTATTTCCTTGGATTAGAAATTTTACACTCTTCTTCATGGATTGTCTTAACTCAGCAAAAGTGTACTTCAAGCTTCATCAAAGAGTTTGAATGTCGGGACTTTACTACTGTAATAACTCCGCTCGATCTCAATATCAAGCTTGTTCCAGACTTTGGTGAGATTTTTCCTGAACCCACCAAGTATAGACAATTAATTGGAAAGCTCAACTTCATACTTCAGACTAGACCTGACATTGTGCTTTAGGGATATTTCTTCATTCAGATAACGATTTTTCTCTAAAGGCATATTGTGACTCTGATTGGACATCTTGTGTTCATTCTAAGCATTCTATCAATGGCTATGTTGTGTTCCTTGGTCAGACATTGATATCATGGAAGTCCAAGAAACAGCAGACAGTGAGACTATCTTCAGCAGAAGCAGGGTACAGAAGCATCGGAAGGCTTGTTGCTGAATTAGATTGGCTCACCAGGCTCCTCAATGAGCTCACTATCAAGGATATTACCCCTATTTCCATCATGTGTGACAGTCAAGCATCCATCTACATTTCCAAAAATCATGTATACCATGAGAGAACCAAACATATAGAGTTAGACTGTCACTTTGTTAAACTTCAGTTCTACCACTTTTTATCTTAGATTTTATTGTGTTTATTGAACTGATCTAATTCATTTAGTATAAGTTTAATAGTGTTTTCGCCATCTTTGCTAATTGAGACTAATTTGTTTAATCTATTATTAGGTTCTAAAATCCCCAACTTTGATATCTGTTTATCAAAATATCCAAAACTTCATTTTTAATAGGGTTTTTGGATGCTAATATACTGAACTTTTGGGGTATTGGACAATAACGCACAGAACTTTGACCTTGGACAATAATACGCTGTACTTTGGGGGGTGTTGAACAATAATGCACTTAGTATGATTTTGACAATGGCTAACTTGGTAGCAATCCTATATAGCATGTGGAGGAGATGAATTGGTTCAAAAATATTTGGTTTCTCAGTCTGTCACGTAAGATTGCCACCAAGTTCACCACCGTCGAAATTGTCTCGAGTGCATTATTGTCCAACACCCCCCAAAGTTCAGTGCATTATTGTCCAAGGTCAAAGTTCAGTGCATTATTGTCCAATACCCCAAAAGTTCAGTATATTAGCCTCTAAAATTCCTTTTTAATATGAATATTCCAAACTTTGGGGGTCGTATTTGGCAGTAGCCCAACACCAAATTAATATCAATTAAACTCATGTTTTTCTGTGATGTAACAATATTTTTTGGTGCGATTTATAGAATGGAAATGTATTTAAGCCAAAAAAACAACCACTGGATTGTAGAAAAGCTCGAGTTTAATTGACGTTGATTCGGTGTTGCCGTGTTGGGCTGCTAATAAATACCAACCCCCAAAGCTTGGGATATTCATGTCAAAATTAAAGTTTGAGATATTCTGATAAATATGACCCAAAGTTGGGGATTTTGAAACCAAATACTTCTTGTTTAATTGTCTTATTTTTAGGTAATTTTGAAATAAGTGATGATGGCACAGGACTTAAAAGATAAATTATTTCGGAAATGTGAGGTGTGTAAAAATTATTACAACAAATCTCAAGTGGGGTAAATGTAATTTACTCAAAATAAAAATTTAATTGTTTTCTAGATAAATTTATCAATGTTGGCAAAAAAAAATGGCGATCAACATTTTTTCCACTTGCTTCAGCTTCAAGCTCATACAAATAGGTGACGATTTGCCTTTTCATCAAGTTAAACATCTACCAACTCGGCAACGTACTATTGTTGGAAAATAGACCCATAGTTGGTACTACTAGTTTCCAATAAAACCGTTGGTATTAGTATCGGTCAATATCCCCAAAATTTGTATTACTATAGTCCAATAATCCTATATTTTATTTATCTTTAATCTCATTGGTTGTAGGCACCTAAATTTACTCTCTACTCACCATTTCAAAATTCAAAGATATTACTTTTATATATTAATAAATAAATGGGTTTTTGGATGCTAATATACTGAACTTTTGGGGTATTGGACAATAATGCACTGAACTTTGACCTGGGACAATAATACACTGAACTTTGGGGGGTGTTGAACAATAATGCACTTAGTATGATTTTGGCAATGGCTAACTTGGTGGCAATCCTATGTAGCGGGTGGAGGAGATGAATTCATCCAAAAATATTTGTCTTCTCGGTCTGTCACGTAAGATTGTCACCAAGTTTGTCACCGTCGAAATTGTCTCGAGTGCATTATTGTTCAACACCCCCCAAAATTCAATGCATTATTGTCCAAGGTCAAAATTCAGTGCATTATTGTCCAATATCCCAAAAGTACAGTATATTAGTGTCCAAAATTCCTTAATAAATTTACATTATCAATTAATATATATAAAAAGATTTACATTATCAATTAATCTCATTGGTGTAACTTCTGTTATGAATTTCCAAAAAAAAAAAGAGAGAATGTTTTCCTGTCTGATCTTCTCTGCTCTCATTTCCATGCCAAATCCAATCCAATCCCTTTGTCCATTCACCTCTTCTCAGCCATAGAATTGAAAACATCCCATGCGTCCTCCAATCTTTCATTGCTTCCAACTCCTCCTCCTCATCTTCTTCTTCTTCTTCTTGTTACCTTGTTATCCATTTTCTCACTCCTCCCATGATTCCTTAACCATACAAATCCTGGGTTCTCTCTCTCTCTCTCTCTCTATCAAATATTCTGAGTTGTGATCAATTGATCCATGTACACAGCCTTGCCCTTTAATGATCAGATGGGGCACCAGATCAAAGCCTGATAAGGTAGGTTTGATCTAGCATAGAATTCACAATTAAGTTTTTGAGCAAGAATCTGTAAGTGTGAAAAAAGCAAAAAAAGAAGACTATGATAGAGCCCATATTCATACAAGTAAAGGTGAAACTAACAAAAAAGGTTTTAACTAGAAAGAGAACTTACCATTTGCTTGAAGCATGATATCCATACAAGTATTCAAGGTTCCAAATTGAAATGATATCCATGCAAGTACAAGGGAACCAACAAATTGAAATGATAAGGTTTCTGATTCAATGATGGAGCTCCAATTGAGATACCTAAAATGGATTCCAGAGTGCCATGGTTGATGGTTCTGGGTATCACTTTTGTAACTGACATAAAGAAGGAAACTTTTTTTTTTTTTGGAAATTCATAACAGAAGTTATATGTAAGCCTACAGCATGGAATAATTTTCACATTAAACTTACCATTTAGAATATTTTTAAAAGTGGTTGACAATTTGGAATAAGTAATAGTTGGTGCCTACCATTTGGAATTTCTCTTTTTTTTTCATTCTTGCCTCATATTGTTTTTATTTTTTCATTCATGTCCTCATAAAGCTAATGAAGTGTAGTTATTAAAAGAATTTTTAAATTATTTTTTTGAAAATGCGAGCAATTATGATGATTTTTTAAAAAGAAATAAAAGTGAAAGAATCGTAAAAAATCGTACAAAAATGAGAAAAACTTAGGACAACCGTGGTAAATTCATTAAAAATCGTGATAAATTGTTATACTAAGTTTTAAATCAACTGCAATTCAAAATCTATGATATTTAAGGTGTACTCTCGGCGATGTCCCACAAGAATCCAATTTTTTTTTGGACCACCAAAATCCAAAATGAAAGTAAGGATTATTGCTCTAAAATTGGTGAAGTAGGGATCATTAGAATCCAATTTTCCTAAATTTTATCGCACTTCTTTTATGAACAAAACACTAAGCTAAATAATAATGTCGGTTTAATTCTATTCCACTTCTTTTATGAACAAAACATTTTACAGAAGAACTTAGAAGTTCAATTCCATTCCTTTCCGATTTCAAGTTTCTTTCATTTCCTTTGAACCGAAGAGGGCTTTAATAGTTGATACAAGAATAGCAACAGCTTTTGTGGTAAACTAGTTGAAGACAGCACACGAAGGGCTGAATTCATAAAATGCAATAAATATTGTAATAATACCATTTTGGAACCCAAAAAAATAGCATAAGAATAATCGTCCCGGGAAGCAGCAGCTGGAAATAGTGATGCACTGCAGCGGCAGCCGAGGACATGAGAAGTGGGAAGAGATCATCTGTTCCTGGGAGAGAAGTCAGGTTGGCCCGTGGAGGTGAGGCATCGATGCCACATACGGCTGTTGGGATTCACCAGACGAGGAGCATGGATTACTTCTGTAATTGGGAGGTACACATAATGTGCATTGCAACTCCCCACTGTAATCCCACTGAATCCCGCAAACGCTCCATGTACCTGTAAAAACACTTGTGAGTCTCAGACTGCCCAATAACAACAATTGAATGAGGAAAAAAAATATATGGGCAACTTAAGAAGAATGAAGGGCAATGTAGCACTTACAGCATTTTGCCCAAGAACAGTGCACAATATTGCATCAGAGGCATTTGCTCGTACTGATCGCACCATGTAAGTGGGATCTATGTATTTGGCATCAGCATGGATGCCCTTTCCCTTGAAATAATGTTTGATCTGTTGAGTTTCATAAATTTGTATACATTTTCATAAGAAAGGCTGGACTACATATTTTTGTTATTTCAAAGGGACATGAAGCAGACATAAGACATTAAAAGACAAATGACTGAATACCTCGTGTTGAATATGCACACCAATGTCTCCCAGAATAGCATTTCCAGATGCATCTTTCAGATCTGGTGCAGCTAACAATTCCTGAATTTGAACAAAGCTGTGAATAACAGAACTCATCTCCTAAAACATGACTTGTGTGCACAAGTTAAAGACATTCCATACACAGCAATGAGCCAAACACTCTGCATAAGACTCCAAAGAGTTGTGAATGTGAATATTTATTTTAATAGTTTACCTACAATAAGAAGGGCATTATGGCCTTAATTCAGACTGAAATTTCAGTTCATCAACTAACGCTTAGCGAAAAGGTCTGTTCTTTGAAAACTAACCAATGACATGTATGAAAAGGAACTTGTTTATTTTCAACTTTCAAGCACTTCTCCTTTTGAACAGAGCTTCTTGATAACAAATCCCAATTGGAAGTAAAGCTATCTAGGCCAGAAAGGTAACTAGAATAAACCGACGGTACGAAACTTGAAGGGCAATTATCTCGGAGCTCAACAACAAGACTGAGACATGCATAAGCTCTGTAAACAAGGGAAATGAATGCAGTTCATTTTTGCCCATACTTCACCTACAGAACATTTTTTTTTTTTTTTTGTGTATTGCAACCTAATCTGTTTTATTAACTAGAACAATTTTTTATGTTTTGCATAGGCTACGTAGTTCATGAAATTATCTTGCACAGAAACCTTTTCTTCTTTTTCTTGAGTGGCATGGGGAAAGTTTTTTTTTTTTTTTTTTTTGGGAGTTGTTGTGTGTGTGTGTGTGGTGGGGGGGGGGGGATGTATTTGGAATAAATTATTTAGCATCTTTTCCCAACTGAATACAGAACATTGGTTGAGAGCAGATGGAACCAACAATCACAACTATTTAGGCACTCAAAATTTCTACATCAGTACAGTCAAGTCTGCAAGTTATGGTCAGATCTATACATCCAGCAGGAGGAAATTTGAAATGTCTAATGGTAAAAGCTAATAGGATTCCTCTTTACTTTATTTATTTATTTGGCCACCGGTGGGGGGGGGGGGGGGGGGAATGGTTGCATAATTGAAACCTTTTCGAGATCAGAACTGCAAAACAATTTACTTTTTAAAGATTCTTGCCACTGCTGAGTGCTAAATAATGTGTCTCTTTCGGTAAAATCAGTACATTTAACACCAGCATCTAAACTGAGAATGCTATTTATTCATCACTTCTGATACATGTTGCTAAGGACAGGTATAAGTTGGCAAAGCGGGAGGCTAAGAAGAGTGTTGCGTTGGCAAAAGTGACTGCCTTTAAAAGATTATATGAGAAGTTGAACACTAAAGAAGGTGAGAATGAGACTTTTAAGTTGACAAAGAGTCGAGAAAGGAGGTCCAGAGATCTTTCAAATGTAAGGTGTATTAAAGATGATGACGGGAGAGTATTAGTAGAGGGCAATCAGAAGTGACGTGGAAGTGCTTGGAGACGAAAGGACTGCATTATTCTTATATTCGAGTTATTAAAGACATGTATGACAATGGTAGAACTAGTGTTTGAACTGTAGTAGGAAACACGAGAGAGTTTCCAATCGATATAGGCGTGCACCCTCCATGCACCAAGGGTCTACGCTTAACCCAGATCTTTTTACTTTGGTGATGGATAAGTTGACTAAGGAGATTCAAGACGAGATAACATGGTGTATGCTTTTCACCGATGATATAGTGCTTATTGATGAAACGATGGAAAGGTTAAATGACTAGGTGGAGCTTTGGAGAGATACTTTGGAGTCCAAGGGTTCTGGACTCAGTAGGTCAAAGATGAAATATATGTTGTGTCATTTTAGTGAACTTGAGAATGAGAACCACAACCAAGATGTCGCCATTGGAGAGGTGGTCATTCCACGAGTGGAGAAGTTTAGTTATCCAGGTTCTGTCATACAGAGTGATGGAGAAATTAGTGAGGATGTTACACATCGAATTAAGGTTGGTTGCAAAAGTAGAGGACGATATCAAGTGTTTTGTTTGATAGAAAGATTCCTCTTAAGCTTAAGGGTAAGGTGTACCATAGTGTGGTTAGGTCGGCAATGTTATACGGGTCAAAGTGTTGGGTGATTAAGAAGATTGATGGCAGAGGCCGAATGTGCCGAAGATGAGGATGATGAGGTGGATTTGTGGTTATAGTAGGTTAGATAGGATGAGGAATGTTCGTTGAGCCAAACTAGGGGTAGCGTCTATCAATTACAAGTGGAGGGAAGCTAGCCTGAGATGGTTTGGGCATGTGCTTAGGAGAAGCGAGGATACCCCGTTAGAAGGTGTAAAGGGATTAGGATAACCTATGGGTCTTGGGGACGTGTAAGACCTAAAGTCCATTAGAGGTAACCAGAGCAAATTTGAAGCTAGAGGAGGACATGACACTAGATAGGAAAGTTTGGAGAACTAGAATAAGGTCCTAGGATGAACTTTGCTGCTTATGGTATTTTGATTTTTTCTTGGTTTGTTGTCTTGTGTCTTCTACTAATGTATGTTGTCCATGTTTATTTAAGTTCTTCCTCAATTGCATGGAGCGCACAGGTTTGCATCTGCTTACTTATACTCCCTCACATCTTACTCGTTTAATTGTTTTTCAAAAGGTTTCAAGTTGGGTTTCTTTTTTGTCTAAACTAATTTTCATAGTGGTTAAAGTTTTCTTTGGGTCCGCAGGAATCGGCCCCTTCATGAACTTTAATTCATGGGGGGAGGCTGCCTACATTTGAATCCACCATATCACGTTCAAACGCGTTTCCCCTAGAGTTTGATGTTGTTGTTGTTAGCGTTCATCAGTTCTGATGAGATTGACCACTATAATACAATTGATCATATTTCTTTTTACTTAGGGTGTGTTTGGTAAAGGAGAAAACATTTTCTCCCTATTTTCTAGCATCTGGTATAAAAAAGGTTGGGAAATTATTTTCCACTAAAGGAAGGAAATTGACTTCTTTTATTCAACCTAGGAAAAATATTTTCCACCTTTGATTGTTCGATTGATTTTCCAAAGAAACTTTAACATATGATAGGGTTGATTATAAAAGCATAAATAAGAACTTTGAACTCTTTTTTCTTTTTTTTTTTAATTTCACAACGTATATAGTGATTATTCTTGATACTTCTCACTGCTAAATATAACTGAAATTTAAGGGTGAAATTCACCTTCAACGGTTTGCCTCAAAATTTTGTAATACGATAAAATTGATTAAAACAAAAGCTCAAATATGAATTTTTAGCTCAAAATAATTTTATCAGATAGCATATAACGACACATATACCGAACTTTTTGCCGCTAAAAACTAACTGAAACTTTAACGCAAAATTCAAATTTAACTGTTTGAATCGAAACATTATGGTATGATAGGGTGGAGTAAAAAATGTTCAAGTATGAATTTCGGGCTCCAAATATTTCCATTTGTAACATATATCAACACTTATGTTCACTTTTTTTGCCACTAAATATGGCTGAAACTTAAGAGAAAAATTTAGTTTCAACGATTTGGCTTAGAACTTTATAATAGGATAGCTTGATTAAATAAAGCTCAAATATGAATTTTGAGCTCAAAATATTTTGATCTAATGACATATATCGCCACATACATCAACATTTTTTGTAGCTAAAACTAACTGAAACTTTAAAGAAAAATCCAAATTTAGCTCTTTGAATCACAACTTTATGAGATGATACGATGGAGTGTAAAAAAGCTCAACCATAAATTTTGAGCTCCAAATATTTTCATTTGTAACGTACATTGCCACTTATGTCGACATATATCGTCATTTTCCGAAAAACGATTTATCTTCTACCAAACAAGGGAAAATTTGACATGAAAAGCTATTTTCCTTGGGAAGCCATTTCCCTTGGAAAAATATTTCCTCCAAAACCATATTCCTTCCAACCAAACACACCCTTAATCTGTGTCCTTCATACATACAGAGGTATGTCAAGTTATAAATGATAATATTTATAAGCCAAAATTTTGCAAGCATAATACGAGGAATATCATACTATTCCCTCCTTCCCATTTTATCTATCACTTATTTAAATGTTTCAAAGTCTTCAATGTCCTCTGACTGATTACATCTCACATAATATTCTACCAAAATTACAATGTCGCATTCTTGCAATAGTAATTTTTGTAATGAATCTAACGATGACAGTATCATATAATAGATCATTGTAACGGTCAAGAGATTAAGGGACAAAATTTTCTGTATTTGACTGACATGAAAAGTTGAAAACCATAGCAACAGATAAATGGGAAGGAGGGAGTATTATACTAAGCTTAGAAGAATTTAGATGGTAACAGCTCAGCATTTCACGGTTTTGAGACTGTTTATCACAATGGTGCATGCAAAAACATTTTGCTTCCTTTTGTCCAGATCAGATTCATCAAACTAGCATGCGTAAGACAAAAATAAAAAGGGCATTGTCAAAACAAACAACAAATGACTCATAACAAAGACTAGAAGGCAAAGGGAACAGTAGACATAGTTGAGATAAGATAATTACGGAGACAAACTTTGAGAAACTTACTTGCCCTGCACCCTCAGCTACACAGACCACAGCTGCTCCTTTTGTCCGGATCAGATGCTCTAAGTGCTGGAGAACACCGTTAGGTCCACGTAAAGTAAAAGGTACCTGCAACAATAGTGATAAGGTAACACATCAACTTGGATTGCATAAACCCTAGGACTTGATGGTTGATGATATTCATGTCCCTAGAAACTGACCTCAGGTATCAGACAAACATCAACCTGACCACTTGCAAGAGATGCATGCATGGCTATGAAACCACTGCTTCTTCCCATCAGTTTCACAACGCCGATCCCATGGTATGCACTGTGTGCCTGTGCAGACATTCCATTTGGGCTTAAACTTTTTAAGATTTCAAGATCATATGTGACAGGCAGGTTCAATGGTTAGCAACAGAGTGGACAATTTAGCACTCACCTCAATGTATGCAGAATTGATTGCTCGTTGTGCTTCCTCCACAGCTGTGTCAAATCCAAAGGTTTTATCCATCAAAAGTATGTCATTATCAATTGTTTTTGGGACGCACACAACTGATACCTTCATTCTCCTCTTGCGGCACTGTATGAAGTGAATTGTTGAGTTAAAACTATATGCCAATAGATAGTGTCCCAGCATTACAAGTGTTATCCCAATAGAAGAATATAGCATTGGCCCAGCAAACATGCCCAAACATAAGTCCAACAGAATGTAAATAAGAGGCACTACACGAGTAATCATGTCCGACTTAAACGACTAGCAGAATCGAAAGTCTTTATTTATAAAATAAAATAATAATCAATATTAGTCTGAAGTTCCACTTCAAGCAAACAAGAAAATACAGACCTCATTATGGATAGCATTGGCGCCAGCGTGCGTACCGTTGCCACCAAGAATAAAAACCATGTCAATCTCCTTGGCCTGCAAGTGACTGCAATCAGTAAGTTTAATACAGTTACCCCAGAAAATCATTTGCCCAAAACACTCACACTGTAATTGGTATACAGTCATACTTACTCCAGAGTTTCTCAAAAAGAAGTTTGGGGATGATGTTTAGCATTAACAATTTAAGCATAAATGGAAAAGAAGTAATACTACCTCTATACTATCAACAATGTCACTCATGCTTGCACCACCGCGGGAAACACCCAAGAGACTTCCCCCTTCAAGATTGATGTCTTGCACCATCTCATGTGTAAGCTGAGTAAAATAAATATACCTTAACCACTTAAGAGGACTCCCAGAGCAACAAGTCAAGTGGCTAAGGAGACAGGGCTAAGGGCTTACCTTCTTCATAGGTAAATCTGGATCAAAGAATCCACGAAAGCCGTATCTAACTCCAAAGACCTTTTCAACACCGTATCTTTCAAGGGTAAAAAAAATCTGCTCAAGCCACAAAACAAAGAGTATTTGTAGTAAGAATACAGGGATAAGGTTGCATAATTTTAACCTTCAATAAACCAGCAGAAGTGGGAGTGGAGCCTCATGAAAGCCAGTAGTTAAATGGTACGGATCTAAGCCAAAAACACGCGACAAAAAAGCAAGGATCTAACCCCAAAGAACTTTTTGTCATGCAATATGACATTACTCTACTCACTGCTACCCACTCAAATTGCGGCTTCCAAAAAGCTACACTAATAAAGCCACCAGCAGCAACTTCCTCTACTGTTCCCAATGACAAGCAGCACTCAACTGCTCCCCTACGGCCGTAATTGTTATAGGTCCTTGATCTGATGCTTTGGCGAAAGGGATATTGTGCTCAGATGTCACTTTTTAAATGCTTCCTTTGATTATTCTCTCACCAAGTCTCCTTCAATGAGCTTCCTTTGGTGCTTCCTCTATTTTCATTCAATTCTTGTTCTGAATGCTTCATCCCACGGGGGAGGAGAAGGAAAGGTGGAGAACCCTCCAAGCCCAATTATCCCCCTTTTTTCTCTGACTTTCTCTCTTCCACTTTCAAGTTTCCATTTCATTCTCTTCTGCATCTGTTTCTCCATCCCTTCCGCAATATCACTACTCACTAGATATATCCTTCTCCAGAACCAATCACAAAGCTTCATTTTACTTTTTGATCACCACTCTTTCCTACCCCCTTCCTCCAACTCTCTCTCCACTTTATACATATCCTCAACCCCCCCCCCCCCCCTCCGGCGCGGTCCAACATCTTCCTCATATGTATCGTTGTAGATTACCTTAAGAACAAGGATGATACAAAGAGTCCCGGATAGGAGACAGAAGCAAGTATAGAGGTCAGGGTCTACATGAGTTTGTTGCAAGTTGGTCAAGTCCAGGGTAGGCAAGACCTAGTACTAACCTGATCAAGCAAAGCTCATCCAGGCAAAAACTTAATAGAAAGTGAACTAATGCTAAAAAAATACCCTATTTCACTAGGCTATCTGAAAAATTAAGATGTCAGTTTGACTAATAGAAGCAAAGGTAAAACCAGCAAGAAAATTGAAAATATAGCCAGAATCGTTGTTTAAGAGATGACTTACGTACAGGAATTTACATGTAAACCTAACAAACATAAAAAGGTAATAACACAGCAAGTTATGAGCAGACTAACCTGCCTTATGACATCATTAAGACCAGGACAGAGCCCTCCACATGTTACAATTGCTGCTCTTACTTTCTTAGGCTCAAAGAAAATCTCCTTACGTGGACCTGCACGATGAATCCTATAAGAAATGAAAATAAGTGGCCAGCATAGCTTGCAACATTTGCTATTTTTAAACTAGTAACTAATATCCACCAGCTGTAGAGTAGAATTAGAAAAAGATTATGAAATTCGAGTTGCAATCAATCCTCCAAGAATACATGTCCAGTGTGCCTTATGTGTTGCTAGGGGGATACGTACAAGCATGCTATGATAGTATGGATGAAACTCATTTCCTACCATCACCACCAAAATTGACGAATGGCATTATGGCTCCAAGGTTAAAGCTTCATGTTGATCAGATTCATTGATGTCTAACTGCTTTCCTTATTTTGGTTAAGATTTTGGTTCCTTGAGTGGTTCAAGTATTGTAATTATCCATGTGCCTTACATTGCTAAGGCAAATGTGTATTAATGGTCATACGGATCAAGGTACATGGCACATGCCAAGGTCCAACCCAAGGTCTAAACCAAGGTCCAACACTTTCAGTGAAGATCAAGAAGCTACCAAGTGCAAAGAGAATGAGAGCTCTCTAATGACCTCGATAAAGTCAAGGCCTTTTACAACATTTTTAGCATTCTCCCCATTAGCAAAAGCTTTAAAGCCACCTGCACTTTAAAAGCTTCATTCGTAAGATGGAGAGGTCTAATACAAGAACTCACTCATTCTTAGGACATCGGATATCATCCCAACTGACCCAATGAAAACCATTGCTAGAATTGTAGTTTTAAAGGAAACCTGTTATGATCCTCTCTAAGAGAGCAGCAACAGTAGCTAGAATAGTGAAAACAGGGCATGTAATAGATGGATAAGCTCCATAGAGTACTTTTTAATAAGGTGACATGACCTCTTCTAGATGAAAGATTAGATTTATCCCACTTGGGAATGGGAATAGAGGGTTAGGGACTACAATTACCATGTATGTTTCTTGATAATAAAAAAAATAGGGGAATGGGAATGGGAATAGAAGGGGTGAATTCCCAACAATCTATTACCATGGGGGGGGGGGGGGGTGGTAATAGACATTAGGAATTCATTAGTATCTCTTAAATACCGAATCTACCCCTATTTAAAAAAAAAAAATAAAAACTCATATTTATTAAGACATTCATAAATTAATAAAAGGATATTTTTGTCAATGTGTGTTTATTCCCAATCCTATTCCCAATTGAATTACCACAAAACAAACAAGAAGGTTGGTAATTCATAAAGACATGTTAATTCTCATTCCCATTATGAAATCTCATTCTCAGTTCCATTATGAATTCCTATTCCCATTCCCATTGCATGCCAAACGGCCCCTAATAAATACATTCTTGAGACAGTAGATGATAATTCACGTAATACATGGGTTTCAGTTCTTAAGACCGGAAAATGAATCCCTTGACTCCAATACAATACTTGGAAAAAAGACATCTTAGGCGTGGCTTTTCTCACTCCAATTTAAATTCCTCTCTCTCTCTCTCTCTCTCTCTCTCTCTCTCTCTCTCTCACCAACTTTGCTAAGTTCACTCTCTCTTTGGCCCTTTCTAGTAGCAATACATCAAGGGGTATCTTCCCTTTTCTTCAACCCTAATTCCTCAATCAATCTTCAGTTAGTCTCACAATTGAAGATCTCTTGCTATCCAACCTTCACAAAAAACATTAGATTTCAGTTAAATGTTTAAAGCTTTAAATCCCACCACCATCTCCTTAGGCGCATCACATTCTACCATATTAGCAAAAACTAAAGAATGTTAGAACTTTGGCCCTTCTTCTAAACTAACCAAATCCATACCTCCAACCATACATTTTCTAAAAAAGGAATAAATCTAACCCCTAGTATCACCCAGCTGAAACAACTTGGTTTCCTGTTAGTAATTTCAGTTTGTGTTTTCAAAATACCCCATTGACTCAATTGTCTTCTCCCTTTCTTTATGTGGGGGAGGAATTTAGGGTACTTGTAGAAGTAACAAAATAGCTATGATGGGTACTTGCTATACAAGGTACTTCTTTAGATTAAAGAAACACACCATCACTATGTGGCATGTTGATATTTGGTAAGCTTCTACATTCTAGAACAATTCACATTCATATGCTATTTGTATCTTTGAAACACATCAACCTGCATACTCTGAGTTCAAATTTTGCCTTTTATCTTTCATTAAAAAGCACAGGATTGCCAAGTCCCCCAAGTAGTTCACATTTATTTATCCATTTTGAAGAAAAATACAAATTACTACAAAAAATATGACCAACCACTATACAATTATATTACATTTAGTATCGTCATAGAAATTTTGCACTACCGATTATTTTCATACTGTGTTGAGATTGTGTGTGATGGAGAAATTGCATCGAGGACTTGTAGTTGGAAAGTTTAACTCCGCTCCGGCATAAATTGAGAGGCTAATTTTTAGTGGTTGGGATCTTAAGAATAGGGAGACCCTAAAATATTGTTACAAAGTCCATCCTAATAAGAAATGTGATTGAATCCTAGGGCTGCTCAGATGGAGGAACATACGCACATCGCTAAGGTAGTGAGAATCGTCCCAATTTCATTTCAGCAGTTGAAAATTTACTTTTAATTCCAGAAATCACCCTATTCACCATCTTTAAACCTTAACACTGGCCCTGATCCATGAGGATCCTCCGCAGCAATAAGTATTTCCAGTTGAGATCAAATAGGAAAATGATAAAATAAAAAGAAAGAAAGAAAGAAAGAAAGAAATGGTGAATACTATCAAATTTGTATCAGGGAAACCAGATCATGCAAACGAGGCATTGAAGACATGATTCCAGTAAAAAACATGTAGTAAACTGTAAAATGACTTTTTGTAAGAGGGCTTCATGAGGAACATCAATTAAAGAAACAGAGTAAGACAATTTACCATTGCTCCACCCACGTGCAATCAGGGTCTAGACACTCAGCTCCAGCAGAAGTAGGTGAAGAATATTTGATGACCTTCAATAAGTTGCAATAAACTTAGCTTCCAAGAAAATTGGGTAGATCACAATGATAACACATTATGATTCATCACTCCAGGAAACAACTCTAGCTTACCAAATGAAGGCACTAAAAGCTTTTTGTACCTTTAGCAATCGTGAATTGTCTTTTCTTACCCTGAACTTTTTATACTAGTTTTTGATGCTTGCATCACCTCATGTATATAACACACTCAGGTATCATTTTAATAGCTAAAAACCAACTTTAATATCAAGTTCAATTAGAACAGGAATTTATCATTATACCAATATACCCTCAGGAATTTAGCTTGTTTACTTGGTTTTACCCCTTTCTAATTATGTTGTCTCTCATTCTAACTTCCTTGGATTAACTTTATGACCACAACCTAGTTAAAGTCCAAACCAAATGCTTCATACCTGCGAAGTCCCTTCACAAATACACACACACACGTGACACACAAAAGAGAAGCAAGTCAGCCCAACCCTAAGCTGCATATGGCTAAATGCCAACAAGTCTTCCCCATCGCCACTTTCTCCCCTCCCACTTTTTCTCTCTTCCAGGGAAAACCGCTGAGCTAGTATCATGAAAATAAACTCTTTTACCTTGAAAATCCACTTAATGAGCTAATATTCACCAAAATTTGCTGTTATTACACCACATACTTTCAAAAACTAAATGGAACTAAAGAAATCAAGGTTGGTCCACAATCGGCTAACATGATCACAATAATGCAACAAAATCAGGACAGAAACAAGATGCATAATGCTAGTGTCTCATTCTTAACTTGATATGTTTGATTCAGCTAATGAATGATAAGAATTGATACCGAAGATATAACAGACCAACTGAGACTGGGTGGTTCTTTTCAAGTCCATTCTTGAAGGTTAAGTCAAACCTAACAATAACAGATCGCAAATAAAAATTATTTGGGGAAAGAAACATAAACCGAACAATCAGCATGGCTGAATGGTTTGACGCTCATGCCTACATAAGAGGAGGACAAGAAGCCCAAACGAAACAGCTTCATGATTGACCATGACTACAGTGGTTCCCCACCACTAAGCCCTAAATTATCAAAGGATACATCATTATTGGTGATCCGAAACCGCCAGAGTCTGCACACCAAGGTTCTTATCTGAATCACCAACCCTAAAAGTATCATACTTAACAGTTATACCAAGGGGTGACCAGTGATCTAAGGGTCGCAGGCCTCTTGCAAACCCCCTATGACTGGTTTTTAGCATATAGAAGTGGCAACTTGGTGAGCTTCCAGGACAACTAAGACTCTCTTTTTTCTAGTTATCTTCCTCAATTTCATAATACTTCATCATCACTACCCCAATTTCCCTCCACAAAGTATTTTCATATAAGGTACAGTGAAAATTAAAGATATCTAACCACGTTGATCATACAAAACCAACTATCAAGGATATTCCTCAGGAAGACTTAACTACAAGGAGCTGAATGCTGGTCTTCCTAGACCTTATGTACTTCAGACATGAGATACTTTATCGATATACCATGTGATACAAATTCCAACGAAATGTAAAGGGTGAAAGCTTACCTTCAAAAGTGCTCTATCATCATTGTTTACATAATCATTTTTTCTATCAGTTGGTGTATCGGCATTCTCGTCTTCATTTTCAGCTTCCCACCAACCAGAGCTTTTTCTGTCGCCAACGTGGAATAAAGTAAAAACTCAATGCATCAAACAGAGTCCAAATTATTTCGCCAAACAAATAAAAATAGAATAGAATGTAAGGAGGAAGGGGGCTGAAAACGTGATCATTCAATTTCAAATAATCTTTATCTAAAATTACAAGCCGCCTCACTTCATCCAATCTTACCACTAGGAAGGAAGGCCAAACATTAAAATATAAAAGCAGAGCAGTAATCATCTGAACAGGACTGTAAAGAACAGCAGAAGAGGAAGTCACCTGTTCATCAAAGAAAATGTGGTTGGCATTGGTTTCACATCCAAAACATCTTTCAGGTGCGGCAAATTAAATCTAGTTTCAAATTCCTTTTGATATTTCATTTTCCAGTCAGGATCAGAGAAATCAATATCCGGTTTTTGAGCAAATATCCTAACACCATCAAAGTCTCTATTTCTGCCACGCCTTTCCAGCCAGTTTGATTTCAATCTTGTGAAATGGAATGGCCAATGATGATGGTCTTGGGTAGCTTGCAAAAGTTGGGGACTTAAATTTGTATATCGGGCATTATTTATTGAAGAAAAGGAGGCCATTTCAAATCAATCCCAACACTGATAAATGTGTTGCCACCAAATACCACTGGTTCCCAAAATCTGCTGATGGCACAACAACAAAAACAAACCCACGAAAAATTTCAGAAAAAAGATTCAAACAATACCAAACTAAAGTGTTCAGAGATCAAGCATGCTGCTTTTACTGCTTTATCTTATTCAATTTGCAACACAAATAAGAGCACAGAATCAAGGATTATGATAATGCATGCAGAAATTTCTTTTTTGTTCTCGATTACTAGCTACAACGTCACCAATTCACATGCACCAATCCAGAACACATAACCCACAAAACCCATTGATGATTCCACCATTAACAAGGCATACATAGGTCAATATGAGCCCAAGGATTGATCAAATAACTCAACATTGGCACTTTTGTTAAGGCACACAAAGGAAACCCATCATCAAACCACTGCAGATTACAATATCAATGCTCCAACAAAATCGACTTACGAAGGGGTTGACTAAGAAAACTCAGTAGAGATTGATAGAAATCATAAAGAAAAATAGTCGGAAACAACAAATGTACCTTGGTTGAGTTTGAGTAGTAGTGAAAGAAGAGGGAGAAAGTTGGCAACTTGAATCCAGAGTTAACAGAAAACAGATCTCGATACGGGAGGGAGAATTATCAAGGTGGGTGGGAACTAACCGGAGATATAAAAGAGAAAATGATGAGTGGAATTTGTGGAAATGGAAATCAGTTTTTGGAACCTTTATTGCCTTTTATTAATTAATTAATTATTCCTCGCATTCGGTCAATGCCCAAGACTTGCTGCAATTTTTTTTTTTCGATAATTCAGGGTTATAGGCTTATAGCCCAATTTATTCAAAGCAACTGAAATTGGGGGTTAGTCGAGCACCAGATAGGCAGTACCAGATACAAACTACTAAAGCCCCACTACACATGAGTGCCAACAAAAAAAAAAAAAAAAAAAAAAAAACTAGTCCACGAGTTCTCCACTACAAACCAGTCCATTAACAAGGCACCACAAATAGCCCATTAACACAACACTAGGGCTTTATACACACTTGGGCTTCAGATGCAACCCTTGAAAGAAAAACACAGGCATTGAAATGATGGGCTCCACGTGTGCCTCATTTCTCTAATTAAAATATATAATACGTCGACACAAGTAGTGATATAAGTCATATTGTTATAATTTATATAGCCCATTAAGCTCAATATTTTCGTTTTCTACTTATAACACATAACACACATACATGTTACAAACGAAAATAATTGGAGCTTAAAATTCATATTGTTACAATTAAAATATGAATTTTAAGCTCTTATATTCATTTGTAACATATATTGCTATTTATGTCGACTTATATGATCATTTTTCGAGAAATGATTTGTCTTCTACCAAATAAGGGAAAATTTAATATGGAAAATCATTTTCCTTGGAAAATCATTTCTTCTAGAAAATGATTTCCTCCGAAATCATTTTCCTTCCAACTAAACACAACCCTAAAGTTACTGGTCGATTCTATTAATTTTATCAAAATTTAATTTAAAATTACCAACCAACCTAAAGTTATTCATGTTTAACTAATGTTAAAGCACCTCCATATATTTTATGAAAGGAAAATAGGATTGACATGATGAAGGCTGAAGGAGAGATTACGAGGCTTTTCCAATTTGTAACCATTGATTCTATATTACATATCATCTAATTGTTTGCCAAACAACCCTTGCATCTACTCTGTCTCTCTTCCCTTCCTTTCAAGGTTCGAATCCTGGGAGAAGTAGTTTGTGTGTGGGAATGGACTAATTACCTAATATGAAAAATTAAAAAGAAAATCTAGAATCTAGCTATCCAAAAATAAATGGTATATGATAATATACTTTACATTTTTACCAATAAATTTGGGTGAGAAGTTGCAACAATTTGGAATACCCAACTCTCCTCAACTTGGGTGACAGGGAATATAATTGTCAATTACGTACTTGCATTGCTTCTCCCTCCCACATTCATTTTGTTATTCTCTCAATCATTAATCATTTCCCATCTGTTTATGAAATCTCACGTCTTAATTCCAGCAGACATATCAATTTCTCTTATAGTTCAACCACATCAACTAGTTAAGGCTGAAATTGTATGGGTTCCCTTCGACACAAAAAGCGAAGCTTGGGGCTAAATGATCACAATAGTTTTCAAATTCTAATGGAGGCTTTCAGAAGTCTCAATAACAGCGATACAATTGTGATGGATAAAGAAAATTTTGGCATTCATCGGATCCCGCCCCCATCCGAACTCCAAAATCAATACCAATACTCTGAAACCCCATCTATATGAGGTGAGGAGGGGTGTAGATGCACCCGAAGAGTTCACCCCGATGAACATTCTTCAGTTTTTTCCACTTCGTAGATGATTCGAATGAAGTTGGTTAGACTTAAATTTGTCATTTAGGGACAAAGGGTAGTTTAGGGACAATTATTCACCACTTTTTATGATTCTTGAGATTACTTAATTAGGCCTTGAATTATGCATATTGTCTGACTAATATCATAGAATGATAATATCAATCAAAGTATACATGATTCAAAAAGATTTGTCAGGTAAACTAATTAAACTAAAGATTAATTAATGCAAGTCATGAATAAAACAGTCGAAAATTAATTTTAAAGACAAATTAACAAGTTGTAATAGTTAACTCCAACCTGCAAACCAAAAGATAGGTTTGGGTCAGGTTACAAGCCTAAAATACGATCATTTGACTTTTTCATCCAAAGGACGACTTCTACTTGGGTCAAGATTAGTTTAGAAGAGGGTAGAAGAAAAAGAATAACATTATTTCATTCATTTAATTATTAAATCACGCAAAATAAAAATAAAACAAAAATAAAGACATACATAAAAGATAAGAAATAGTGAATAATGTACATTTAATACAGATATTAATCATCAGAATGATGGATACATGATAAGAATAATAAAAAAGAAATAAAAATATTAAAATAAATATAACCTCGAAAACAATTAAACAAAAATAGCACCGTGGGAGAAAAGGACGGAGAAGAGAAAACAATTTCCTCATTGTCAATAATCTTGGGAATTTTAATTGGGATGTGAAATAATGAGGCTGGAGGGCTCCATTTGTAGTTGTGTTGGGGTGAATAAAATAATGAGAAATAATGGTTTATGGATTAATTGCTCTAGATTAATGAAGAGTTCGAATCTAAGTCGAATCGGAAGGAACAAGTCGACGATGTGCATAGTACGTAGAAAAACATACCGAAACTAGCGGGTTACGAAGATGAGACCATAACCAGTCGGATATGGTACTTGACTGAAGACATCAGATTTTGCACCGGTATTTTTGGCGTTATTGTTAACTGACCCAAATAATGCTTTGTATGCACTGGGATTTTTGCTTGGTTTAATATATGATGTACTTTTGTAATGTGTTTATAGTTTCTTGTATTCTTAATAAATTGGAAAAATAAAGGACCAGGAAAGACAATGTCATGCCTACAAGTTGTGTACCAAAAACCCATGAAAAACATGAAAACCCAAGCAAAACCCCAAACCATACAAAAAGCCCATAGAACACCTAATGACCGCGAAGCCTTTAGCAAGGTCCATGGTTCAAAGCTCATCCCTTACAACACCGTCCAAGCACCGACCAAAGCACCACGTGTTGTAGGTCGCGGGGCCTTCCCAAGTGCATCGTCCACTCAGTGAGCCCCACCATCTAGTCAAAATCACATGTTGCATTGGGAGTCTGTGCATTCGTCCTTGACTTCGATGAAGCTTATGTAAACCCCGACATCCAAGTTGGCCGAATACATGCATGCCTCTACCTATAAATACCCCTCCCTTTTAGCTCAAATGAAACCAAGTAACCCTCCTCTTTATACTCTCTACTTACTCATCATCTTAGTAACCCATCATCTGATCAGTCTCTTCAATATTCACTCCATAATTAGTTCAGAAAATCATCTTCTTACTTCTCATTATTCTCATCATCTTTTCCTTCCATCTTATTCTCCTTTTCTTATTATTAAAACCCCTCATTCTCATTAGCGAAACACAATCCACTTCATCCTACTTCATCTCTTATCCCTTTCACAAACAAACCATAAAAATATCACAAAATCATCCCAAAACTACCAAAAAACCATTCGTACTAGTTATTTGAAGATTGAAGGCATAGGGTATTTGAGGCTAGGCAAAAGTTCCCAGTCCTTCTCAGTTTAGGTATAATTTCATGTTTATTCTTTTTATGTAATCCTTCTTTGACTTTCGCAGTAATATGATATGTTCATTTTCCTTTCATTTTGATGTATGGTCGAATGATTTTAAGATGTAGTGTTTCATTTTATCTCCCTTCCAGATTTTACAAAAACACACTTTAAAATTTTTAGTAGAGTCTTTCCTCAAGTGAGAGGCGAACTCAAAGATCTTTACATGATTTTTGATGATTTTTATAGTGTGAATTCATGACTTTCGTGGCTATTGTTCTTCATGCACATAAACCCTAATTATCGACTCTTATGTTCAATTGGGGATGAATTCAGTTGTTTTGTTCCAAATTGATATATAAGTGTTGTTAGAATCATGTTTAATCATGTTTATATGCAATCAATTTGGTTATTCTTTGATTAATTTGGGGATTGCATTATTTGGGTATGAACCCTAATATTTTTCGGTTCTAATTATTTGAAATTGGGCTATTTCCGTTGCTTGTATGCTGAAATTATGTTAGGGCTTTCGATTCCCACATGGTTAATCATGTTTATGTGCCTTTAATTGGAGTTTCATGCTTTAATTTCTCTTGGCATTCTTGAAAACTCAATTTGGCGTTTTTTTTGGGTTTAATTTGCTAATTGACAATTCATCTGTGTTGATTATACTAAATTAGTTTAGGGCTTTTGTTGTGTACATGTTAAATTATGTTTGTGCATAATTAATTTGGAGTTTCATGAACTTTTTCTGCTTAGCGAAATTCAAGTTGAATTTTGACGTTTAGGCAGTTGAATTTTCGGCCCTCTTATACTCTTTAAGAAGAGATTTATGGTTGTTCATGAATATAAGGTTGCTTGATAAGTTTTTCTTCATTCTTTATGAAGTTTATTGTTCAGGCAAAAAATACGGTGTTTTTTCTTCACTTTTATATTTAATTTAGTTGAAAATAAACATTAAAATAGAATTTTTATGTAGTTTATTCAAATTTTACAGGTTGATGATAAAAGTTGGAAAAATGGGCTGAAAAGGGAGTTGTGGGCTTGATTTGGACACACATGGACCTAGCGCTGACAAAAATCCGGGTCCGGGTAAATCCGGGTCGGACAAATTCGGGCAATGTCAAAATTCGGACAAGAAATTCATGTCCGGACCCGGTGTTATTTCGGGTTAAATCGGGTCGGACAATTTGGACGAAGCTAAAATCGGGTTCGGACAATAGAAAAAAGAGAAATTTTATGTCCGAATATTCGGTCAATTCGGACAATATAAAAATTCGGACGAAAAATTTGGACGAAGCTAAAATCCGGGTCGGACAAAATTTTGCCAGCTCTACATGGACCGACCAAGATTTAAATGGGGTTGAAAAGAAAAGAGAAAAAAATAAAATAAAAGGGGGGTCAAGTGGGCTGTCACATGCCCAGCAAGACCACCTTTTTCCCCAATTTATCAGATCATCATCAATTCATCATCATCATCATCGTCATCAACATCAACCAAATCCCCACCATTGTTTCCGCTCAGCAACTCCAACCACACCCTATTCTTTCGCAAAAAAATGCAACGATCCCAAGTTTCTCGGATAATCCACTTCCGGTAGAGGGTGGCGCTGCATCCATTAACCAAC
This sequence comes from Portulaca oleracea, assembly GCA_029582165.1. Lineage (NCBI taxonomy): Eukaryota > Viridiplantae > Streptophyta > Magnoliopsida > Caryophyllales > Portulacaceae > Portulaca > Portulaca oleracea. Next base: position 16,821,962 of record CM055872.1, read on the forward strand.
AGATGGGTTGACCAAACAAAAATGACAAATCGTGAAATGATTGGAGCTGAGACGAAAGCGGGAATTGCCCCGATATTTTTGGAAGATGAGTAGTTAGGGTGGGGTTGAATTCATGTATAAATATAGGAGTGGGAGATGGGTAGAGAGATCAAGTTTTCATCTTTCAATTTCCCAGTTTATGTTTCAATTTTTCATTGTCAATTTTCTGCTTTGAATCTCTTCTTGTACCCAAAGTGTAATTTTCCAGATTGAGATTGTGGTCGTGCCTTCAGATTTTAGCTCCAGTTTTCACGGTATATGATATTTTTTCCATTTAAGTGCCAATATAGCAAGCATTTATTTGTCTATTGTTATTCCGAGGTCTTTTTTCCTGTGAAATCAAGGAGCCAGAAATTTGCTGTCATTTGTTCCATTGTTCGTATTTTTTGCACGAGAGGAAAGGCTATCAATATGTTGCTCTGCTTTTGGTGTGTCTGTCTTCTAGGTTCTTCAATTCAATAATGTTCCATTTGATTCTTTTTTTTTCCTTCTTTTAGTTCATAATTATATTAGTTCGAGTTGTTAATTTATTTTTCTTTATTAGTTTACTAATTTTGTGGGTTAAAGTTTGATACTACTGTCTTCGTGGGATCGACCCGTATTTGTTGGACTACATTACAAGTGGACGCCGTGCGCTTGCGGTCAACAATTCAGAATCAACAAGTTCTTGGCGCCGTTGCCGGGGACGGTTATTCTTTGATTTACCAACTTTTATTAGCAAACTTATTATCCTGTGTCTGTTTCTTTAGTTTTTTTATTGTTATTATTTTTGTTTGTCTTCTTTATTTAATTTTATTCATTAGTTAGATGATGTATTACCGAATCAAGAAAGGTTCTTGATTCCAATAACACATAAAACACATGTAACCAAACAATAAGGAGGGAGTGGTTCACGAGATTAAGGGTGGAAGAGAGTGGGGGTTCTCGTGAAAAGGGGTTCTTTGAGGAGGTTATTTGCCGTGAGGGCTTTTGTGGTTTCAAGATTCAAGAAGGGTTGAATCTTGAACAGGAAGAGGATGAGATGGATGAATCTTGGATGGAGGTTTGGAGGGGGATTGACGTGAAGAAGGAAGAGAGGGAGAGGGAAAGGGAGTTGGCGTTAGGTTTGGTGGAAGGGAGAGGGTAAAGGTTGTTGGATGAGAGAGAGAGTTTGTTGAGAAGTTATGGAGAGAGAAAAGAGAGGAGGTGATATTTTGTGAGAGGAGGGAGAGGGGGACGTTTAAGAGGGGTGAAGGAGGTGGTGGTGGCGTTTTGCGGAGGGGATAAGGAGATAGGGTTGGTTGTGAGTTAACTGTATTGACAGAAAGCTCACAATGTAATTACCTTAACTATATTGATAGAAAGGTAAGAACGGATAGAACTAGGTTTCTAACTTGAATCCACAAGATAGACAACCTAGGGCTAACTTGATCTAGACCGCAACCTAGGATCTAGCTCTTCCTAACCACTTAGGTGCTAGACCAAGATACAATAGAAGAAAGGGGTGAGGTTTATCCAAACACTCGAGGGAAAGCTAAAAGCTTAAAGGATTTCATATTTCTGAATCGAATTGTTTGAAACAATTACAAGCCTAGGCTATTTATACTAGGAAAGTCCTTACTCCCCTAGGAATCCTTACTTAGCGTGCAAGCCAAGGATTACTAATCCTAGATGCTTTAACTACTCCAATCTCCTCTTGGATTAGGATTCCTTATCCTAAGGGGAGATGGTTACAACTACCTTATCCTAATTATAATGGGCTTTCCTAATCCAAGATGGATTAGTTACAAAATAAGCCATCCTAATCTAGAATTAGCTAACTAGGTGCCTAATCTAGCCTATCACACGTGAATTGCACACACGTACACACACACTCCTATGATGCTCAAGTTTATAATTAACTTGGCATCTATCATTATTCTAGAAAAAAAACTAATAAAAGCTATAAATAATAAAATTACATCCAAAAGATCAAAAATGTAAAATTCAAAGCTTGGAATCTTGAATTGATCTTGGACGTGTGACTTGGCTTCTTGGCGTGTTATTGGCCCAACTAGGATATTTGGACATCCTCTTGAAACAAGGAGCACTCCATGTGAATGGGTCTTAGTATTTCTACTTTGTATCCTCCTTCTTTGATCCATCTTTAATAAATGATTCGATTCTTCCTTATTAGGCCTGAATTGGACAAAGTCCTTTGATGAAGGACCCTATATGTATGATGGATCTTCAATTGGGCCCTCTTGATTGGGCCTAGGAGAGTATGCGTGGGCTGATTTCCATCATTCCCCCTCTAGTTGAAAGAAGTTTGTCCTCAAACTTGGAGATTCAAGTTTAAAGACTTCAACTAACCCAATTGTAATCTTCACATGGATCAGGACCTCCACATGAATCATGGTTGTGCCAATGACCTCCACGTGAATCAGGACCTTCACGTGTACCTCTATGCCATGGAAGATTCGACCTTTCACACTCTTGCTATGTAAGAATGTGTTATGGACATACTTATTGATGAAGGTCTTTAGAACCTGATTCATAAGTTTCAAAATAACATAAAGAACATAGATTAGGTCACAAGGTGTGACTAACCATATTGGGAGACTTCTTGGGATTTCTGCTGCCATAATCCCTAATTGAATCTGAACCCGGTTATTTTCCTTCTTCCTTGCAATCACTAGGGCACTTGAATGCACACTTTTCCTTTCAATTGTACCCTTGGCGTGACAAGCAGATAATTTTCGAACCCTTAGAGCAGTATTAGGGTTCACGTAAAACTTTGCAGCATAGGTTTCACGCTGAGTTGGCCATGGTGAGCTCTCGTGACAGACGACAATAGGGAGCTTCTTTTCAGGGTTTGTGTGGCCGAAACCTGATGGAACAACCTCCTTTTGTTCACTAAACTCAGGACGTTTAGTAATCATGAAAGATATGATCTTTGAGTCATTCCTTGGTATCGTTGGTGATGTTTTTAGGGGAGCTAACGTGACCCTCTTGTTTTTCACCATCAAGGTGTATGTGTTAGCTCTTCCATCATGTGTAACGCTCCTGTCAAATAATCATGGTCTTCCAAGCAGAATATGACAGGCTTCCATAGGTAGTACATCACGCCAGATAGAATCTTGATAAGACTTCCCAATAGAAAAGCTTACCAAACAACGTTGAGTCACCTTTAAGCCTTTACCCGAGCTGATCCATTGGACTGTGTGTGGCGTGGGGTGTGGGCTTGTAGGTAGCTGTAGCTTGTTCACCATAGTAGTTGAAACTGCATTAGTACAACTCCCACCATCAACAATCAGAGAACAAACTTTCCCTTGCACGGTACAGCGAGAATGGAAGATAGCTTCCCGTTGTTGCAGATCTTCAGGGACTGGAGAACTATTCATTATTCTCCTCACAACCAGCATCTCTCCTTGATCTGGTTCTTCCACGACCTCTTCTTCAGATTCGTTGTGACAGGCGTGGGATTCCTCTTCTACATCCGTTGGTTCGGGTTCAAACAGAGCATTCTGAAATTCTAGTTGTGTGATTGCCCTCTTGTTTGGACACTCCAAAGCAATATGACCGAGCCCTTGACACCTAAAGCACCTCTTTTTATCCGTGGATGGAGCTGGAACGGATTTAGGGGCGGTTTGAGGGATAGGAGTAGGCGTTTTTGTGGCGGACGGATAGGAGTGGGTTTGGCTTTTTTGTGGAGTGTATGTTTGAGGCGAGTAGTTGACCCTTTGAGAGCTAGGGTTTCTAGTTGACGCCTCTTTGCCTCTTCTCTTTTTTTGTTGTTCCACTTTGTTAGCCAAAGTACTCAGTTCATCAAGAGTTTTATAAGGTTGAAGTTCCACCACATACCTTATGTTTTCGTTTAAGCCAGCAAGATACCTCACAAGAGTTTGAGGTTCATCTTCTTTCAGATCACACCTCCAGAGTAGGTGTTCGAACTCCTTAGTATACTCTTCAACAGATTTAGATCCCTGGGATAGCTGTTGTAGACGAAAGTAGTTGTCTTTGAAGTAGCTTGCAGGAAGAAACTTTGAATGGAGTTTCTTTTTCATCTTCTCCCAAGAACGGATCTTTTCTTTCCCGGCATGCTGTCTCTTTTTCTGTAGATTAGTCCACCAAATACTAGCATGCTTTCGAAGTTTTAAAGCAATATACTTGACTTTCTTATCATCAACGACATCTTTCAAATCAAAGACTCGTTCGACAGTTTGAATCCAATCAAGAAAGATTTCAGGATCAAGATTACCGTCGAATTCAGGGATGTCAACTTTGAAGTCGAGTATTTCTTCCCTTGGAGGGGGTCTAGGGCGACGTGCCAGTAGAGTGCTCAGTTTCGCTAGGACTGCTGGGGACGACTTCTTCTTCTTCTTGCCCTCGTAGTGTCCTGAATTGCAGATTCATGTATCGCTTTAGCTGATAAGAAAGATAAGCGATTCTTCCTTCAAGTTCTGCCTTTTTTTGCTTCCATTGCTTAGTAGGGTCTCCACCTTCTTGACTGTTACTTCCAGATGTCAGGGTAGGGGTTTGGAACGTCTAGATTGACGTTGGGTAGGGAAGGGAATGTGTTTGGGCTGTTTGTGGAGTTTAGGGTTGCAGGTAGGTACAGAAGGTTTGATGGTTATGTGTTTGGATTGCAGGTTAAACCTGTGGATTAGTAGGTTAAGCTTTTAGATTAGAAGGTTACATGTTTGGTTTAAACTCAACCTCAACCTAGAGCTCTGATACCACTTTTGATGTATTACCGAATCAAGAAAGGTTCTTGATTCCAATAACACATGAAACACGTGTAACCAAACAATAAGGAGGGAGTGGTTCACGAGATTAAGGGTGGAAGAGAGTGGGGGTTCTCGTGAAAAGGGGTTCTTTGAGGAGGTTATTTTCCGTGAGGGCTTTTGTGGTTTCAAGATGAACGGGAAGAGGATGAGATGGACGAATCTTGGATAGAGTGTTGAGAAGTTGTTATGGAGAGAGAAAAGAGAGGAGGTGATATTTTGTGAGAGGAGGGAGAGGGGGACGTTTGAAAGGGGTGAAGGAGGTGGTGGTGGCTTTTGTGGAGGGGATAAGGAGATAGGGTTGGTTGTGAGTTAACCGTATTGACAGAAAGCTCACAATGTAATTACCTTAACTATATTGATAGAAAGGTAAGAACGGATAGAACTAGGTTTCTAACTTGAATCCACAAGATAGACAACCTAGGGCTAACTTGATCTAGACCGCAACCTAGGATCAAGCTCTTCCTAACCACTTAGGTGCCAGACCAAGATACAATAGAAGAAAGGGGTGAGGTTTATCCAAACACTCGAGGGAAAGCTAAAAGGTTAAAAGGTTTCATATTTCTGAATCGAATTGTTTGAAACAATTACAAGCCTAGGCTATTTATACTAGGAGAGTCCTAACTTCCCTAGGAATCCTTACTTGGCGTGCAAGCCAAGGATTACTAATCCTAGATGCTTTAACTACTCCAATCTCCTCTTGGATTAGGATTCCTTATCCTAAGGGGAGATGGTTACAACTACCTTATCCTAATTATAATGGGCTTTCCTAATCCAAGATGGATTAGTTACAAAATAAGCCATCCTAATCTAGAATTAGCTAACTAGGTGCCTAATCTAGCCTATCACACGTGAATTGCACACACGTACACACACACTCCTATGATGCTCAAGTTTATAATTAACTTGGCATCTATCATTATTCTAGAAAAAAAACTAATAAAAGCTATAAATAATAAAATTACATCCAAAAGATCAAAAATGTAAAATTCAAAGCTTGGAATCTTGAATTGATCTTGGACGTGTGACTTGGCTTCTTGGCGTGTTATTGGCCCAACTAGGATATTTGGACATCCTCTTGAAACAAGGAGCACTCCATGTGAATGGGTCTTAGTATTTCTACTTTGTATCCTCCTTCTTTGATCCATCTTTAATAAATGATTCGATTCTTCCTTATTAGGCCTGAATTGGACAAAGTCCTTTGATGAAGGACCCTATATGTATGATGGATCTTCAATTGGGCCCTCTTGATTGGGCCTAGGAGAGTATGCGTGGGCTGATTTCCATCATTAGATTCGACCACTTTTATTTGCTTTATAGCTTATTAAAAAAAATCCAAAAAATTGACTATAGGTGTTGGACATTGCATGAGTGTTTGGGTTAGAACTCTTAAAAGAAGAAGACTCATTAGGGTTGAACCTAAAGCTAATAAAATGGTTGGAGGACAAGGGAACCAAAAAGCTCTTAATGAGATTTTTTACCCTCCTCGTTCGACAATACCTTCATGTTTTAATGTGCCTAATCTGGGTAATAATGTTAGCCTTGAACTGAAACCACATTATACTCAAATGCTTCCTAAATTCACTAGAATTGAAGATGCTTATTTATTTTTGAGTGAATTTAAAGAAGTGTGTGCTATGATGCATTTTCATAATGTTTCTATTGATATGGTTAGATTGAGATTTATTCCTTTTGCTATGAAAGATAATGCTAAGAAATGGATGTACAGTTTGCCTGCTAAGTCTATTGCTACATGGGATGATTTTGTTAAATTCTTATTGCGTAAATATTTTCCCAATGGAAAAACTGTAAAATTAAGGAATGAAATCAATTAGTTTGTTCAAATAGATAGGGAACCATTTTGGCGTTGCATGGATAGATTCAAAAACTTGTTAGCCCTGTGTCTCCACTATGGTCTAGAACAATGGGGTCTTTGCCAAATTATTTATGAGAGTCTAGACCAACAGACTAGAACAATGCTAGAATCTATGTGTCAAGGTGGCTTCTTATCTAAGGATCCTAAAGCGGCATGGGAATTTCTAGAAGACCTAGCTGAAAAAACAATGCAATGGGAGACCACTAGGGATGACAGTTTAAGCTCTAGAATCGCCAGTTCCAAGGGGGGTTGCATGTGGTGTCTGACTTGAGCCATATAGAGTCTAGGTTTGTAGCCTTAGAGAACCAGTTAAGGGAGTTGACTACACCTCAACCAAAAAGCAATACATGTTCTTGTTGCCAATCCTTAGATCTTACCTTGAGTGCTTGCCCTCATTATGCTTACCAATTGTCAAATGCAACTGAGCAAGTGAACATGGCCTACCAAAGACCAAGAAAACGACCCTTTTACCCCGGCCTACAACCCAGGGTGGCGTAATCACCCTAACTTCTCCTGGAGTCAGGGTCAAAACTTAGGAGGACCTAGCACACAGATTGGAGGGTTTCATGGAAATACCTCATCCCAACCACCTCCTAACCAAGGGCAACCTAAACCACCTCTTGTCCTAGTTGCTCATACGCAACAACCTCCGGGCTATAATGAGATTGATAAAAGATATAACAATCTAGAAAGATCCCAGAATAGCTTAGAGAATGCAATGAGGACCATAGTCGAACAACTGTCTCAGCTAGTTGTTGTCAGTAGGGAAAAAGGGACCTTTCCGATTCAACCCCAGACCAACCCGAATGTAGATTCGTCATCCACACACCCACCAGTCCATGATAATAATGTGAAAAAATTTAATGCAATCACCTCACTTAGGTCAAGTCGTTTAGCTGGTCATGATGTGCAAGACCTTGTGGATGTGCCCATTGAACTTTCTCCACCTCTTCCCTCATCTCCTGTGATTGATTCTGAGGGTGTTACTGATGGCACCCTAGTTGATGTTCCTCTTTCCTCACAACCTGACTTAGATGACCTTAAGGGGGACAAGCAAAATAAAACTGAAAAGGGGAATGATGTATCTGCAAATGCTGAGCGGGTCCACAAACCTACTATCCCTTTCCCAACTAGGCTGAAGAATAAAAAGGACTAGACCCATGTTGATAAGATCAGAGAGACTTTCTCTCAAGTCAAAACCAATATTCCCCTTCTTGATGCGATCCAATAGATGCCTCCTTATGCTAAGTTCTTGAAAGAGTCGTACACCACCAAAAGAACAACCCAAGTCCCAAAGAAGGCTTTCTTAGCCTCTAATGTGAGTTCTATTATCTCGCACCAGATCCCTACCAAGTTTAAAGACCCAGGTTGCCCTACTATTTCCATAGTCATAGGTGACCAGACTATCCATAGAGCCTTGTTTGATTTGGGTGCAAGTGTTACCTTACTTCTATACACCGTGTATGAGAAGTTGGGGTTGGGATAATTGAAACCTACCAAGACCATTCTCCAGTTGGCTTATCGTTCTACTAGAACCCCTAGGGGTGCTATAGAGGATGTCTTGATTAAAGTGGGTGAGTTCATTTTCCTGTGGACTTTGTTGTTCTTGAGGCTGAGCCTATTGTGAACCCTGAGACCCAGATACTTGTCATCTTAGGTCGACCGTTCCTTGCTACATTTGATGCTGTGATTCATTGTAGGAATGGTATGATGAAGTTGTCTTTTGGAAACATGACTATTAGTCTGAACATTTTTAGTTTACAAAGACAACCTGTTGTGTTTGATGATGTGACTAATATTGGTAATTGGCTGGATGTGTATGATTATGATGAGTTTGAAAATGATTGTTGTGATGAGATTTAGTCCCTCTCCCCTGAATCTTATGACTCCCCTCCCTCTGTGACACAAGATGCTCCCTCGTTAGAGCTCAAACCTTTTCCTGATTCCCTTAAGTACGCCTTTTTGGGTCCGAATGAGACTTTTCCTGTGATTATTGCCTCTGACCTAAGCCCAGACATAGAGGGTAAGCTGATGAAAATACTTAAGGTGAACAAAGAGGCCATAGGGTGGACCTTAGGTGACATCAAAGGTATTATCCCCTCTATTGTCCAACATAGAATTCATCTTGAGGATGGTGCTAAACCTCATAGAGACCACCAAAGACGTCTCAACCCGACCATGCAAGAAGTTGTCAAAAAAGAGGTCATTAAGTGGTTAGATCATGGGATCATTTATCCCATTTTTTATAGTGAGTGGGTCAGCCCTATTCAAGTTGTACCTAAAAAGACCGGCATTACCGTGATTAGGAATGACAAGAATGAGTTAGTTCCCACTAGAGTCCAGTCTGGGTGGCGAGTTTGCATTGATTATAGGAAGTTGAATGCCGCCAGTAGGAAAGACCACTTCCCTCTACCTTTTATGGATCAAATGCTTGAGAGGTTAGCTGGACATAATTATTATTGCTTTCTGGATGGATACTCTGGATACACCCAAGTTTCCATAGCACCTGAGGACCAAGATAAGACCACGTTCACCTGTCCCTTTGGTACTTTTGCCTTTAGGAGAATGCCCCTTGGTCTTTGTAGTGCTTCTGCCACTTTTCAGCGTTGCATGATCTCTATATTCTCTGACATGATTGAGCAATGCATTGAAGTGTTTATAGATGATTTCTCTGTGTTTGGTTCCTCATTTGATGACTGTTTGACTAATCTGACCAAGGTTTTGGAAAGATGTAGGAAGAAAAATTTGACTTTGAACTGGGAAAAATGTCATTTTATGGTTAAACAGGAAATAGTCCTAGGGCATGTGATTTGATTTTGCAATCTTCCTCCTTCCACTTGTGTGAAAGATGTTAGGTCATTTTTAGGGCATGCATGATTTTATAGAAGGTCCATCTAGGACTTTAGTAAAATTGCTAGGCCCTTGACCAATCTTTTAGTTAAGGATGTGCCTTTTAACTTCTCGGAAGAGTGTATAAAGGCATTCACTCGGCTGAAAGAAGCCCTGACGTCTGCTCCCATTTGGGCAGAGCCCTTTGAGCTGATGTGTGATGCTTCTGACTTTGCTGTAGGGGTTGTTTTAGGACAACGTATGGATAGGAAACCCCATGTCATATATTATGCCAGCCATACCCTGAATGCAGCCCAATTGAACTATACTGTGACTGAGAAAGAAATTTTGGCAGTTGTGTTTGCTTTTGAAAAGTTTCGTCCTTACTTAATTGGCTCTCGTGTGATTGTTTATACTGACCATGTTGCACTTAAGTACCTTCTCTCCAAGAAGGATACGAGACCTAGACTGCTTAATTAGGTGGATTTTGCTTTTACAGGAATTTGATTGTGAAATTCGGCATAGAAAAGGTTCTGAGAACCTGGTCGCAGACCACTTATCCCGAATCGTTGTTGAAAATAAGAGTGAGTCCGCTATTTCTGAGTGTTTCCCTGATGAGCAGCTACTCATGGTCAAATCTAAACCATGGTATGTTGATATTGTCAATTACTTAGTTACTGATGAGGTACTCTTAGGTTGGAGTAAGCATGACAAAGACAAATTCTTTTCTTTGGTGAAGTTTTTCTATTGGGATGACCCTTACTTGTTTAAGTATTGTCCTGACCAGATTTTTAGGAGATGTATCCCTGATAAAGAGATTAGAAGTGTCTTATCATTTTGTCATGACCAAGCTTGTGGGGGACATTTTAGTGGCAAGAATACAGCTGCCAAAGTCCTTCAATGTGGTTTATACTGGCCTACTTTGTTTAAGGATGCTCATGTGTACTGTAAGAGTTGTCCTAGATATCAGTAGACTGGAAAAATCAGTAGGAGAGACATGATGCCCCTTAATCCTATTATTGGGGTTAAAATCTTTGATGTTTGGGGGATTGATTTTATGGGACCATTTCCTTATTCTTTGGGAATGAGTATATTCTTTTGGCTTTGGATTATGTGTCTAAGTGGATAGAGGCAGTGCCAACCAGGTCGACTGAGACCAGAGTAGTTTTAAAGTTCCTTAGGGAGAAAATTTTTGCAAGGTATGACATGCCTAGGGTTACCATTAGCGATCGAGGTACTCATTTTGACAATCACTCTTTTCATGCGTTGTTGAAAAAGTACTCGATCGTGCATCGCTTAGCCACCCCTTATCACCCCCAGACCAGTGGCCAGGTAGAGGTTTCTAACAGACAAATCAAACAGATTTTGGAGAAAACTGTGAATAGGAATCGAAAAGATTGGTCATACAAGCTTGTTGATGCTCTTTGGGCTTATAGGACTACCTTTAAGACTCCTTTAGGTATGTCTCCTTTCAGAGTTGTATATGGTAAGTCATGTCATCTTCTTGTAGAGCTTAAGCATAGGGCTATGTGGGCACTAAAGACTTTGAACCTTGACTTAGAGGCAGCTGGGATAGAGAGGAAATTGCAGTTAAGTGAGTTGGAAGAAATAAGGATGAAGGCCTATGAGAACGCTAGAATTTATAACGAGAGAGCCAAATTGTTTCATGACAAGCACATTCGAAGAAAATAGTTTTTTCTAGGCCAAAAGGTGATGCTATATGACTTTAAGCTACACCTTTTCCCAGGTAAGTTGAGATCTCGTTGGACAGGTCCTTAATTATATTGTTTCTCATGTTTTTCCCTATGGTGCTATAGAAATACAGGACTCGACAACAGATTCGCAGTTTAAAGTCAATGGTCAAAGGTTGAAGCCATTTTTGGAGTTACCTGTTGAGGAAAGAAAAGTAGAGTGGTTTATACTCTACAAACCATAGTATGGAGACTGATAACATGAAGATGATTGCTTGGATGCACCCAGCATTCAACCCGATACTATTGTTCCTTTGTACATTATCTTATTTATTTTTTATTTTTATTTGTTTTTCGCTTCATTTTCTCCTTAGTTAATTTTTATTTTTTTATTTTATTTCCTTGTGCCTATTCTTATGCTTTTTATGCAATGGTGAGTGATTTTCATCTTGAATTCTTTCCCCACTCCTTTTTCCTTTTTCCTTTTTGTCCCCCCCAAAAAAAAAAGAGTTTTTGGGAGGTTTTATACTAATTTGATCGACTTTTGGCCCCTCGTGTCTAATTTGTTAGCATGTATATAAATAAAATGTATATGAAAGAGTTTGGTCAAATTGTAAAATCTCATGTTTAATCTTGAACCCCTCATATTAGAGCTAGTGTTTGACTTTGGTAGATGAACTCGTGAGACTTTGAACCTATATGACTAATACATACATGTTAGTCTCTTTGTTCATTTTTTAGTGTGACTCTTCCATGGTAACATATCTCTAGAACTTGGTCAGTCTCTCTTCGCGACCATATATGACATTTGCATTTATAACATGATAGAGGCATTCTTTGTTTCTAAACTACATGAGCCAAAAAGTCACCTTGTGACATTTGTAATCCCTTTTTATGACCCTAGTGAGCCTTTACACTACTAAAAACTTGCCATATTGCAACGGAAAATTAGAAAGGTGCGACGGAATTTTGGGACCGAGCGACGGACCTTGCGATGGAATTTGGTTCTGTCGCAAGGTCCTACAAACATTTCAAAAAAATTAAAAATTGAAAATATGTCTTGCGAATTGCGACGGAAAAATTCCGTCGCAATATTTTTTTTAAAAAATCTGTTTTTTCAAACAAAATCTTCTTGCACTGTTTTCTTGAGGCTTTTTTGCTACAATTTAATTTTATTTTATTATGTACTGCTATATATATATATATATATATATATATATATATATATATATATATATATATATATATATATAACGAAAATGCCCTAAGAGCACAGTGCTATGGGGCGAACGCGGGAGAGAAAGAGAGTCGTCAAATCTGCAAGGAAGAAGAAGATTTCTGCTGATTTTGAATCTCCAGAGGTCTTGATTCCGAATTCTACTGTTGATAAGGATAAATTTGATCCTAATTTTGAAGATATTTCAAATGAAGATGGAGGGGTTCTCTCAGAAACACCGCTACAAATCACCATGGGAGAGGAGGAAGTTCCGGACGATGATGTGGAGAGTGATGTTCAATCGAAGAAGCTTGATGATTCTGATTCTAGTGATGAGAGTCTGAAACTGCATTTCGTCCCTCCTTTAAAGGTTGATGGAATTCTAACTCATCAAATTTCTTCTGATGATACTCTTTCTGAGTTTAAGTTCTGGGAATCTTCAATTCTAGGTTTTGTATTGGGTGCTAGACCTCCTTTGTCTGTAATTGAAATGTTTGCTCGGAGAATGTGGGGTAATGTTGGTCTGGATAAAGTTGTATGGTGCAAAGAAGGTTCGTTTGTATTTCGATTTTCTTCTGTAGCTGCTCGAAACAAAGTTCTTGCCAAGCATGTAGTCTACTTTGACAAGAAACCTCCCTTGATGAAGGCTTGGTCATTGGGGGATTGCACTACTCCGGATAAGGATTTTTCTGTTCCTATTTGGATCAAACTTCTAGGGTTGCATTGGAAATTTTGGGGTAAGGACAGTTTGAGTAAGATTAGTAACATTTTGGGTGTTCCTCTTTTGACTAATTCTTATACAAGGGATAAATCTATGATGAGATATTCTCGTATTCTTGTCAAAATGGAGCTCGATCATCCGTTTCCAGAATCCGTTCCTTTGATTGATGAGGATGGATTTGCATATTCACAGAAAGTTGATTATGAGTGGCGTCCTGTGAAGTGTGTTGAATGCAAGATGTTTGGACATCGTGTTGAAACTTGCAGAAGGAAAGCTCAGAATTGGAGATCGAAACAGCAACATTCTAATAGTCCTTCTAAATCTGAAAATGGTGGTACTCAGCAGCAGGTGCCTAAAAGGGGGAATGATAGGCCAGATACTCCAATTGTATCTGAAATTGTTGTAGGATCGTGGCCTGCTACTCTAACTCCCATTCCTGAATTAGGATTGGTTGAGGAGAGTGAAATTCCTTGCACCAGTTCTTCAAATGGTAATGGATAAGTTCCTCTCTTGGAACGTAAGGGGTTTGAATGGCTCCAAAAAACAGGAGGGAGTGAAACACTTTCTTCTTATGAATAAAGTCAATCTTGTTGGTTTGATGGAAACTAAGGTCACCAAGGAGAAGTGTGAAATTGTCAAAAACAGTATATGCCCTGATTGGAACTTGATACATAATGCATAAGATTCAAGCAGAAGCAGGATTCGGGTTTTATGGAGGGGAGGTCTTTCAGTCCAAGCTATTGTGATTCATGATCAATACATACATTGTAAGGTTTCTATTGGTTCTATTGATTTCCTTGTTACTTTTGTTTATGGTGACAATGATCTGGGGAATCGAAAGTTCTTATGGAGTGGCCTTGCTACTATTGCCTCATCTTGTTCTGAGTCATGGATCATTGCCGGGGATTTTAACCATGTGTTAGACTTTGAGGACAGGATTGGTGGTACTCAAATATCAGCTGAAGAGATCATCGACTTCAGGAACTTCATGTCTAATTTTCAGTTTACTGAGGTGAAGCATTCGGGTAATAGATTTACTTGGCATAACAAGAAGATTTTTTCATGTATTGATAGAGTTCTGGTGAATGCTGATGGCCTTTCCCAATTTGAATATATCTCTTATTTGGTTGCTGCGCATGGTGTATCTGATCATTCCCCTCTGATTATTCAATTGGATTCCCATAGTCAAAGGCCAAAAAGAAGATTTAAGTTTTGTAGTATGTGGGTGGACTCTCCACTGTATGGTGAGATGGTTTCTAAGGTATGGAGCCAGAGTATTTCAGGTACTCCTATGTTCAAAGTAGTCTCTAAATTGAAAATGTTAAAGAGTCCCCTGTCTTCCTTACACAAATCTTCTTTTGGTGACATTTTCCAAAAATCTCAAGAGGACTATGAATCTATGTCTGCTGCCCAGAATCTGTTTATGCAGAACCCTTCTGATCTGGATTTACTTGGTAAAGCTGAGCATACTGCACAGGTATATCAACAAACTCTTAGTTCTGCTATGAAGTTAATGAAGCAGAAGACTAAAGCTGATTGGCTACGGAAAGGGGATAGCAACACTGCATTCTTCTATTCTATGATCAAGGCAAGACAATATCAAAATAGAGTTATCTCCTTGGAGAATCATGAGGGAACCTTACTGCAGAATGAGAAAGATATTGGACTATTTTTGGCAAATCATTTTGAATCCTTTTTTGACAAACATGACTGCTTAGGCAAGGTCAAGTTTGATATAATTTCCCAGGGGAAGAGGCTGGATAGTAACCTTCATGATACCTTATTGAAGCCTGTTACAGATGATGAGATTAAGAAGGTGTTTTTTGATATGGATGGATCCAAAAGTCCTGGCCCTGATGGTTTCAGTTCTTCCTTTTTCAAATCTTCTTGGTCTACAATTGGGAGCGAGGTGGCTGTTGCTATTAAAAGCTTCTTTTCTACAGGGAAGCTGTTAAAAGAAGTGAATCATACATTGCTCACTTTGGTGCCGAAGGTTACTAATCCTATTAAAGTTGGTGATTTGAGGCCTATTGCTTGCTGTAATGTACTCTATAAAGCCATCACACAAGATCCTTTGTTCCAGGCTTCAAGAGGTCCTTCCGGATATAATTGATATTTCACAAGCAGCATTTGTTGAAGGGCGTTCTATTCTCCATAATATTCTAGTTGTTGAGGATATTATCAGATTCTATAACAGGAAAGGAGCCCAACCGAATTGCCTCTTCAAAGTGGATATTCAAAAAGCATACGACGCTGTTGATTGGGATTTCTTGCGGAGCCTTTTATTGGCTCTTAATTTCCCTTGGAAATTCGTTGAGCTTATATTGACCTGCGTTACATCTGCTACATTTTCGGTTGCTTTTAATGGTTCTACATATGGCTATTTTAAGAGTGGTCGCGGGCTTCGACAAGGTGATCCTATCTCTCTGCTTTTATTTGTTATTGTTATGGATTACTTGGATAGAACCATTAAGAGCTTTACTAATGTGCCTACTTTTAAGTTTCACCAGTTTTGTGCTGGTTTGAAACTTACTCATCTATGTTTTGCGGATGACTTGCTCATGCTCTGTTATTGTAATTTGGAGAGTGTGATGATTTTGTCTGATGCCTTGAGACACTTCTCGGCTGCTTCGGGTCTCCTTCCTAATGCTTCAAAATCTGATATTATCTTTGCTAATCTTGATGAGGAGGTTAAGGAGAATATTCTGGCTCTATTGAATTTTAAAGAGGGTCATCTTCCCTTTCGTTACCTTGGTGTTCCTATTAAACCTTTTAGATTGAACAGGCACGATTGTGCTGTGCTTATAGAAAAAATGACAAAAAGAGTTCAAGGATGGGCTGTCAGGAAACTTACCTATGCGGGTAGAGTTGAGTTGAT
Organism: Portulaca oleracea; assembly: GCA_029582165.1. NCBI lineage: Eukaryota > Viridiplantae > Streptophyta > Magnoliopsida > Caryophyllales > Portulacaceae > Portulaca > Portulaca oleracea. Next base: position 16,837,957 of record CM055872.1, read on the forward strand.
TAATAGCATTCTTATGTCAACTCATACATATTGGGCTCAAATCTTTATCATTCCGAAGAATGTTATTACATCAATTGAGAAGCTTTGTCGTGGCTTTTTGTAGGGCTCGGATTCAAGAAGTCCTCCTATATCATGGGATACATGTTGTCTCTTTAAGAAAGAAGGGGGCTTAAATGTTCGTGATGCTCAAGCTTGGAATATTGCCGCTTTAGGGAATTTGTTGTGGCAAATTCTCTGTAATAAGGAAGCTTTATGGATTCGTTGGGTTCATCACATTTATATGAAGAGAAGTTCGATCCTTTGTTGCGAAATTAAACAAAATGCTAGTTGGTATTGGAGGAGACTTTTCAAGGCTAGAAATGTTCTTCTTCCTCTTTTCCAAGACTTGATCTCTAAGGGGAAGAAGTATAGCATTAAGCTGGGTTATTCTTTCGTTAAGAATCATCATCAGGAAGTTCATTGGCACAAGTTGATTTAGAATTCTCCTAGAATTCCCAAATGTGGTTTCATTGCTTGGTTAGCGGTAAATGGCAGGCTATCTACACTGGATAGACTCCAACGTTTTGGGGTTCAAATAGCTAACATATGTTTCCTTTGTGAGTGTCAATCTGAATCTAATTTGCATTTATTCTTCGAGTGCAGTTATAGTATTCAGGTTGGTACTGCTGTTTGGGATGCTTTTTTTGGTTCGCTCCCTATGTGTGAAAGTTGGAATAGTCAAGACTGGGACAAAGCAGGATGGCAATAATAGTAGTGAACACAGCAGCAGCCAGAAGTTTAACATGCTTCTTCCTTCCAACATTCTTCCAATTCAAGACCCAGTGATGAAGAGAAGTAAAAGTACCTTTGAGGTTAATTTTGCTGCTATAGTACATGATGATCTGCTGCACAAAATCACAGCCAGAAAACAGATGATCAATTGACTCTTCTGCATTGGTACATAAGTTGCACCAGCTATCAACACTACTGCCATGGGCATTCAACCGACTAGCAACAGGAAGCTTCATATGGACAGCCACCCAAGCAAGGAAAACATGTCTTGGTGGGGAGATACCATTCCAGACTATATGGTAAAAGGGCCAACTCTGCTGGTTTCTGAAGAACCAGTTGTAGCAGGCTCTCACAGAATAAGTTGAACCTTAAGCCCCCCTCCAAAGCTCATTTTGTTCATCCCCATATTTAATCTTCTCTTTCACTTTACAGATTTGTTTCCAACTCCATAAACATGTAATTGGAGGTTGGTACCTCCACTAGTTGGTCCTTTTAATATACCTTTCATGCACCCATTTCACCCACAAGTTATCTTTTTCCTGAGATACACTCCAGACCAACTTGCCAATAATTGCAATGTTCCAGAATTTTGGATTTTTCAAACCTAAACCTCCCAATTTGTTAGGAGAGCACATGGTGTTCCAGTCAACCAAAGGAATACGATTAGAGCTCACACCACCAGACCAAATGAACACACGAAAAATCTTGACAATTTGTTCAATAACATTCTGAGGAAGAAGGAAAATGTTCGCCCAATAATCAAAGATACTCATCAGAACTGAGTTGACTAGTTGGATTCTAGCAGCATAAGACACATGTCTTGAGGCCCAGACTCTAATATTAGCAGTAATCTTCTCAACCAGCATAAGACAGTCAAACTTTTCCACTCTTCCAGAAGTGATGGGCACTCCCAGATATTTCAAAGGGAAATGTCCATGAGAAAAACCCATAATATTTGCAACTTGTTGAGATAACTCATTATCACACCCAGCAGTCACAAGTTGCATTTGCTTTGATTAGCCACATGGCTAGTACAATCAGCAAATTGCCTCAGGATTCTTGCAATATGGGAAACAGAGTTACTATCAGTAGAGCAAAAAATTACCAGATCATCAACAAACATAAGATGATTCACTTCCAGCTCCTTACAACCAGGATGGTATTTAAAATCATGAGAAAGCTTCAGGTTATCCAAAAGTCTCCACAAATATTCCATGACTAAAACAAATAGAAGGGGAGAAAGGGGATCTCCTTGTCTTAACCCACGACCCCTTTAAAAGAACCATGAAGCTGTCCATTCAGATTAATGGAATAGGTAGGAGAAGAGATACACATCATAATCCATTGAATAAACTTGGGAGGAAAACAGAAAGCATTCAAAGCCTCCTCAATACATTCCCAATAAATAGAGTCATAAGCCTTCCTCAAATCGATTTTCATAATACACCTAGGAGACAGATTTTTCCTTGAATAACCCTTCGCAATTTCTTGGCACATAAGAATATTATGGACAATTTCCCTCCCAAGAACAAAGGCACCTTGAGTTTGGTTCACAAGATGAGGCAAAACAATCCTCAACCTCTTGCAAATCAGCTTTGATAAGCATTTGTAAGTAACATTACAACAAGAAATAGGTCTAAAATCAGCAGGACTTTCAGGGTTGATCTTCTTAGGGATAAGAGAGATCACAGTACCATTAACACTATTCAAAAGAGCCCCATTATCAAGGCATTCAAAGATAGCACTGCATAATATATCTCCAATAGAATCCCTGTTAAACTGAAAGAAAGAACTACTATATCCATCAGGACCCGGGGCTTTGGTATAAGGAATAGAAAAAACAATGTCACGCACCTCATCTTTTGTGAAGCCCTGGATGAGACCCAATTGCTGATTGATAGACAGAATGTGACCTTTCTTAACAATACTCGAATCAACTCTCTGCCTCATATAATCTTGTTGGCCCAGTACATTTTCAAAGTAAAGAACCACTTCACTGGCCACATTATCAAAGCCAGAAATAAACTCACCATTGATATTCTTCAAAGTATAAACGTAAGATTGCTGCCTCCCTTTCCTCATTTTGCTAAAGAAAACCCTGGAGGGGCAATCACCATAGTTCAGCCAACTCAGTTTTGATTGTTGCCGAATTAGCAATTGAGCAGAGTTAAGAATCTTCAAATACTCATCCCTTTGAACCTTTTCTTGAGAAATTATAATTTGATCAAACTTATCATTGAAGATCTTGAGTTGAAGCTCCTCCAATCCAGCTTTACACTTCTCCACTTGACTATGAATATCATGAAATTGGTTCTTATGTAACCTGCTCAAAGGTTTCCTGAGTAACAGAAGGAAAGAGTGCAGTTAAAACATTCTATGACCTCTAGGAATATTACCAATAGCATCCCTAATTAGCGCTGGCAAAAAATCGGGTTCGGGTAAATCCGGGTCGGACAAATTCGGTTAATGTCAAAATTCGGACGAGAAATTCATGTCCGGGCCCGGTTTTATTTCGGGTGAAACCGGGTCGGACAATTCGGACAAAGCTGAAATCGGGTTCGGACAATAGAAAAAATAGAAATTTTATGTCCGAATATTCGGTCAATTTGGTCAATATTAAAATTGGGACGAAAAATCTATGTTTAGACCCGTTTTTTTCCGGGTCGGACAATTCGGGTAATCCGGGTCGGACAAAATTTTGCCAGCTCTATCCCTAATGATATCCTGATAATCAACAGCGTTTTGCCACATAGAACAATATTTAAAACTCTGATGAATTTTAGGAATACCAGGAAACGAAATAAGGATAGGTGCATGATCAGAAAGACCAAATGGCAGATAAGAAATTTGCACAAAACCAGATTTCAGCATCCATTCATCATTAGACAGAGCTCTGTCAATTCGAGACCACATATGTGTATTAGTCCAAGTATAGTATTCACCCTGAAAACTAAGCTCATGAAGATGACTGTGAAGAAGACAATTCTGAAAATCCTCCACTTCAAAGAAATCCACCTCAGTACCACCAATTCTATCCTCCTTATATAGAACCGCATTGAAATCACCTAACACCAACCAACCATCAAGCATAGTAGAATCCCATAACTTGAGTTGATCCCAAATTGCTTTCCTCTCAGTGAGATTATTGGAGCCATAAACGAAAGTAACATAATAGGAGACTCCATCCATCAATCTGATGACTTTAGTATTAATCCATTAGGACTATGTATCCAAAATCTCCACATCATAAAACCGAGGAATCCAAGCAGCCATAATTAGACATTTACCATTGACCGAAGCATTGTGAGAAACAGACCAACCAGAAAACAAATTCCTCTCTAAATCTGCCATTTTCTCAAATTTTGTTTTAATTTCAAGCAAGCCAACAAGGCCAACTTGATGGAAATGCAAGAACGAACGAATGTCCTCTTGCTTATTAGGATGACTACATCCTCTAACATTCCAGCTCATGATCCTATCCATGACCCCTCACTGAAGCCCCACCCGCCTTCTGGAATGCTTTCAAAACCTCACCCGCTTCTATGATGTGAGGTCTTCTTGACACAGCATTAGGAAGCATGCTTTTAGAAGGAGTAACATTAGGTTGTTTAGGAATGTAAGGAGGAGGAGGAGATTTATTAACCACTGGCACGACATTGCTATCAAACGTTGATATCAAATTACTAGTAACCTTCTTCTTACAATCCACCACCGAATGCCCAAGCAACTTACAATGAGTACATCTGATTGGCTTCCAGTCATTAGGAATGACAACGGGGCGAATCGGGGATGGGGGAGTATACCCCCGTCCCCATCTCCGCTCCCAAAACTCATCCCCATCCCCGTCCCCATCCCCGCTTCGGGGAATGATTCTTGCCCCATCTCCATCCCCACGGATTCCCCATCCCCAACTGGGATCCAACGGGGATTTTTTAAAACTATCCTAAATTTAACTAAATTTTAATTGGATCTGGTTTTTAATCGAACCTGGTTTTTAACATGTTCAAAATACAACGTATTTAACTTGCTCAAGTAATAATACATCAAAATTAAACAATAATACATCAACAAGTGAGAATAAATTGGAAAATTACTACTTTATCCTTCCCATTAATATATATATTAAATTTGAATAAAGGTTATTTGATAATTTTAACATTTTCGGGGATGGGGATTCGGGGATGGGGACGGGGAATTCACCCCAGCGGGGAAAATGGGGACGGGGATGGGGAAAATTTTGTCCCCATCCCCGTCCCGTCCCCGAGCGGATTTTGGAAAATCGTCCCCGTCCCTGTCCCCATCCCCAATGGGGGCGAAGATTTTTCCCTAGAGCGGGGCGGGGCCCCGACGGATTCGGGGATTTCCCGCCACATTGCAATCCCTACCAGTCATAGATAACCTTCGGAGTAACAACAACGCCATTATCAGAGAAATGCACCTTATCAGGATAGATACCATCCACATTCATCTCTACAGGCAATCGCGCATCAGTTAAATCACATTTCTCCCTTGTTCGACCACAAGTCTTAATCGGAATACCCAAGCTGCTCCCAATCTTACTAAACCCAGAAGAATTCCAGTATCGCAAATGTAGTTTCGGTAAAATAACCCAAACAGGCAGTGAGGTAATTGATTCTAAATCTATCGAAAAATTCTCATTCCAATCTCTGACCAACATTGGTTTATTATCAAAATAGTAAACCCCCTTCTCCAAAATCATCTTCATATGTTTCTTCGAATGAAATTGGACAACATACACACCCTTATTAGCTTTCACAACCTTCAGAACATCCAAATCCCTCCATAAATCTCGAATAAACCCATTCATCTCATCAAAATTGAGGGTAGTCCCAAGAATACGACATTAGACAGAATTATCCCAAGAATCCTCACCATAATCATCCTCTGTAATATCTGCACAAAGAGTTCCATCAATATTCTTTGGGGGGATGAAACGAAGACTCAAATCCTCCTCTCCAATTAGGGCATTGAAATGCGAAACAACATTTGCACAATCGTCACTCATTAGTGAGACTCACGAAAAATGGAGAGAAAAACAAAACAACAGATGTTAACCCTCTAAAAGCCAGAGCAGAGAAGCTACTACACTCGCAGACTTAGCCGGAAAGTCGACCGGAAATCGCCTTGAGAGAGAAGCTCTCGTTTAGAGAGAGAAAACATATATATATATATATATATATATATATATATATATATATATATATATATGCACACACACAAAAGTAAATATTAATATGAGACAATTCTATTTAAATAAGTAAATAAAAATACAAGTACAAATCCTTCATACATTTTAGCAAATTGAAGTCATAAAGTTGAAGACATAAAGCTTTAATTGAAGGCACGATATGAGATAATTGTTGCTCTAAATAATGCTAGAAATGGCCCAAATCGGTAGACAAAAAAAAAAATTCTGGAACTACACATCTCCCCCAAGACATGTCCAAATTCATCATCTAGAGATTGTTTCCTCAACTTTACATACTCCGCAGATAACCTTCACCATGCACGCTAATAAGAAAACATTCAATAATTACTATCCAACAAATCAAACTTTTTTAAACATCCAAATGTTAGCAAAATGACCACAAAAAAATAATTTAGGGGTAACTTGCATTCAAGACACACCAAGAGGCTTAATATCACTTCAAGATGACTTCTAGGCCTTCAATCATCATTCTCCAACATTCCAACACACACTTAGGACCAAAAATATGCAGCAAATATAAGCAAAGTCACCAAGATTTCAAAGCAAAATAGCAAGAGATGCAAGTGGGTAGAATTTTGGACCACTTGTAATAAAATAACTCACCAATACCTCAAATCTACCCTCAAATGACTCCAAACCAATTTCAGTCACTCCCTAAAACAGTTGAGCACCCTACTTCAACAAAACACCATAATCAACCCAAAAGGGTAACCAAAAAAAGCCACAAACAGCAGCAAACATATTAGATCAGATAGTGAGCCAGGTGGAAAAAGTTGATGGTTTTTAGCTTCGAATCCCACTCAAGCCTTCACCAAACCATTCAAGCATGATCTCACTCCCTTAATCATATTTTCAAGCACCCAATCAACTATTTACATACCTAGAATTCATCAAGAAAGGCTTCAAAAACTAGAGTTTCAACCAGTTTCACAATGTTTCTTGCTCCAAAAACTTCACCCTATTCTTCTACCTTTCCGTTAATAACACTCCTTATCACTCCACACAAACTTTAGGCACCTAGATAAGAAACTTCAGACCTAGAATATAATAACAGCAATAAAGGCACAAAAAAAAGCAGTAAAGACTTACAGTACCGAATCAGACCCGAACTCTGTCAGGTTTTAAGATCCGATTGCCCTAAATGGTACGTTTAAGCAGAACTGTAAGATATCATGAACAAGGAGGTCAAGATGAGAAATACTAACACTTAAAGGTAGCTGGATTTCTCATCTCCTCAGGTAGATGCCTACGACAAGACAAGTAAAAAAATTAAAAAAACACTTTCATACTTTCATTACATCACAGGTTTGCCAGTACTGTTACAGAGAATGACAATGAGCAGAGAGGATGAAACAATTCTACAGTATAAAGGCCACAGGACGAAAAACTGCCAGTATTGAGGAACGAAGACGTAGTATCCTCAAATTCAAAGTCAAAGATGTTTGTGGTTGCAAATGGAAACATGCATATCAGACAGAAGTTGTGGAAACAAGACATTATAAAGAAGAATTGGTAAAAGATTTATTACGGATAAACCATATTTTGCACAGTTGGATCATCCATCATTTTCTCCAGAGCTTCCATGGATAAGAGAGAACTTCATTTTCCTAGTGGTGCACACAAGACCACAGACATTAATCCATGGAGAAGTTACATATGCAGTTTCCTTGGAAGACTGAAACAAATACAATAAGATCACTAATATCTCTAATAGCAAACTCATAACAAAATCATAACTAGACATGATTGATGAGTGATGTAGAGACATGACAGTGTTGATTTAGAGACATGGGAGTGTTGATTTCCCTCAAATAATACAAAGGGAACCCCTTTCTATCCTTATCCATTTTCAGTTTCTTAATGGAATCCCTCAAATAATACAAAAGGAACCCAAAACTTATAACAAGAGACCATGACCGTGAGCAGACATAGTTGCAAATCAGAATTTAAGAAACTCAAACACCCCCTCGTTCAACACAAAATTTGTTCAAGCTTCTTTCTCTCTCTCTCTCTGTTTACAATGTTGAGAAAAATCAACATAGAGAGAGAGAGAGTCCAAGATTTTCGATTAACAAACCCCAAACAAATTCACTTAAAGTTTTTGTGCTGATAGGCCAATTCCTTGGCTTTATCACAAACCCTTGACTTTATCACAAACCAATTGTGGTGGAAACAAATACCATATTTAAGTAAGGAATTAAAAAGCGAAATTTTGTTCAAATACTAATTTTACTAGAATATGTTCATTTAGTTCTACGCATCACATAAAAGAGAGAGAAGTCCTGACCCTATATCATCTGCAAGCCAGAAGAACACCTACTTCAATGCCAGACTGATGCATCGTCCCCTTTTGAACGCATCACTATCAAACGACCCTTGCCTATGCTGTCTGCTATTGTTTTTGAACCTTTTTCATGGGTTTTGTGAGATGAAATCGAAGAGGTCAAATGGGAGGGATTCAGAATAACAACTTTTAGGCGGAAACAAGAGCAATTGAAACACAAAATAAAGAAAAGATCAGAAGGGAGGAAAATACAGGAGATTGAGTAAAGAAAAGGTGTTATTGTACTCGAGAATGAATTCAATGGCGATTGAGACTGAGCAGACTGGCGGCGGACGATGGAGTGGGTGGCGGACGACAGAGGCGCGACGGTCGGCGCTGCTTGGAGGCGAGGCTGAGAGGGCCGGGGTTTCTCCAGGTCTTCAATGTATTTTGGGCAAAGGGTTCACGCAAGGCTACTAAGCAGAGCGACAACCGACGATAAGGAGGGTAGCGGACGACAGCGGCGTGGCGCGGTGGCCGGCTCTGGCGCTCATTTGGGGGTAGCATTTGCTGGAGGACGAAGGGTTGGGTGGGATAGTCTTAAGGTTTTGCGAAAATTGGACCTAGCGTTAAGAGAGGCCCGATAACATTTTTATTTTGTAACAATAAAGTTGGACCGAGCGACAGACTGCCAAATCAGCCACAAATTATCAAGGGTCAGGGCGACAGACATTTCAGTCGCAAATTCCATAGCTAAAATGCAAGTTTTTAGTAGTGTTACCTCATAATTGTTGCACCTATTTATTAAGCCTTTGGCCAAAACACATTCCATATCCCTCAACCAAGTCTATTGAAACAACCGTTGTTGGAAAGGTATGATGATATACGGGAAAATATATGTGGTGATCTTTTTGTCTCGTTGTTTAATTCAAAGTGTTGGTGATAATACTTTGATTTGAGTTGTGATATCTTTTTCCCCATGCCATTCTCAGTTTCATTTCAAAAAAAAAAAGCCCAAAAAAAATTGAGAATAAAAGAGTGGCATGATGGGATCTCAATTTATTTCTAAGCTCATCCAAAGGCATTGAAATTTATTGATACATGGTAGCTTGAAGGGTGTTTATGGAAGTTCAAGGTATGGTTGGAGAAATAAGTTATGCTCCATTAGCATCTTGGCTTTTAGCTCCATATTTCCTAAATGATTTCCGTCCTTCACCTTTAACCCAAGCCTCCATTACAACCCTTTAAAGTCCTCTTGATTATAATTGCATTTTAGTCTATTAATGGTGGAGAATTGAGAGTATGACCAAGCCTATGGTAGATTGTACTCATGGAAGAGAATTTGAGAGAACCTCTACAAAATTTTAACACATGAGTGTGAGTGTTCCCTAATCCTAAAGTGAGGTTCTACCGGCTAACACTTAATCTACATAATGATCGGGTGATAATTGATGTGTGGATGTAAGCAGTGAGACCTTCCTTGACTTGTACATTTTGTCTATATGCATGCTAACAATTGGGTTTCTTGGGTAATATTGTTGATTAAATTGTGTATATTTTCCTTCCATTTTTTTTCCTCTATTTTTCTTAGTCCTTTATTTTATTTTATTTCTTTTGTTTTTTGTTTTTTCTTTCCATATATATATATATATATATATATATATATATATATATATATATACATATATATATATATATATATGGATTTTGTGGGTATATCTTCTGCAAACCCTCATGAGACCTCTTTTCGTCACTAGGAGCACAGGGGTTTTAAAGACACATTGCATCTGTTAAATCTGTGATTCCTATGAAAGTGAGTTAGAATTTTTCGCATTTCTTATCTTATTTTTCTAACTTTTCACTCGAGGACGAGCAAAATTTAAGTGTAGAGTATTTGTTCAGGCAAAAAAATTACGATATTTTGTTTGCACTTTTATATTTAATTTAGCTCAAAATAAACATTAAGTTAGAATTTTTATGTAGTTTATTTAAATTTTGCAGCTTGATGATAAAAGTTGGAAAAAATGGACTGAAAAGGGAGTTGTGGGCTTGATTTGGACAGACATGAACCAACCAAGATTTAAATGGGGTTGAAAAGAAAAGAGAAAAAAAAGAAAATAAAAAGGGGGTCAAGTGGGCTGTCACGTGCCCAGCAAGACAACCTTTTTCCCCTATTTATCAGGTCATCATCAATTCATCATCATCATCATCGTCATCAACATCAACCAAATCCCCACCATTGTTTCCGCTCAGCAACTCCAACCACACCATATTCTTTCGCAAAAAAATGCAACGATCCCAAGTTTCTCGGATAATCCACTTTCGGTAGAGGATGGCGCTGCATCCATTAACCAACGGATGGGTTGACTGAACAAAAGCGACAGATCGTAAAATGAGTGGAGCTGAGAAGAAAGCGGGAACTGCCCCGATATTTTTGGAAGATGAGTAGTTAGGTGGGGTTGAATTCATGTATAAATACAGGAGTGGGAGATGGGTAGAGAGATCAAGTTTTCATCTTTTAATTTCCCGATTTAAGTTTCAATTTTTCATCGTCAATTTTCTGCTTTGAATCTCTTCTTGTACCCAAAGTGTAATTTTCCAGACTGAGATTGTGGTCTTGCTTTCAGATTTTAGCTCCAGTTTTCACGGTATATGATTTTTTTTTCCATTTAAGTGCCAATTCAGCAAGCATTTATTTGGTGTAATTTTATTATGAGGTCTTCTTTCCTGTGAAATCAAGGAGCCAGAAATTTGTTGTCATTTGTTCCGTTGTTCGTATTTTTTGCACAGGAAGAAAGGCTATCAGTATGTTGCTCAGCTTTTGGTGTGTCTGTCTTCCAGGTTCTTCAATTCAGTAGTGTTTCATTTGATTCTTTTTTTTTCTTCTTTCCTTAATGGTGTTTTCCCAGTGGTGTTTAGTAGCATTAGAAGAAATTTAGTATCATTCAATTTGGTAGCATTGGAAGAGCGTTAATGGTGTTTTTGTTGCCAATAGAATTTAAATACAATTTTTTTTGAAGCGGAGAATTTAAATACAATTAATTGACCTTTGGATGTTCTTAATGAATATGTCAGTATGTCAAGCAAGTAAATTAAAGTAGTCAGGGGCATGTGTATTGTAATTAGCACTTAAATATCTTCTAGTTTTACTTAACTAATCTAATTAGGGTTTAGGAGTTTAGTTAAATTAATTGAGAGTTTGAGACTTATTTTGCTTTATTTGTTTAGTATTCAGTAAAAATTTTATTTTTTTTCCTTCTTTCAGTTCATAATTATATTAGTTTGAGTTGTTAATTTATTTTTCCTTACTAGTTTAATAATTTTGTGGGTTAAAGTTTGATACTACCGTCTTCGTGGGATCGATCCGTATTCGCCGGACGATATTACAAGTGGACACTGTGCGCTTGCAGTCAACAATTCAGAATCAACATTTATTTATCATAGTTGATGGTTTTTTTATCATTCATGCTAATTGCTATGTAATTTTGGTGTTTTCACATTAAAGATTGTGATATTAGGATACATAGCAACGTGAAGATAATGCATGTATTGTATGTTGTCAAATGCATCGTTTTAGAATAATTTTACGTTTGAATAATGCGGTCTAAGGTTATTTTATATTTACGATGAATTAATTAAAACCACATGTCACCTAAGTGACCTCTCTTGTTGAAATTAATTTGTTTTGAATATAAAAGGAGTATTCATGCAAGACTATTAATGTTGTTTCGGCCCAAAAGAAGATCAATGTTGATATATTGGATGAATGATTATGGTTATAAACATGTGATAATTTTTTTGGTTTGCATGTGATTATTGAATCAACCCAAAGGAGGATTCATTATTCGACATGTTCTTTTTTTATTATCAATGTTTGATGACTACACCAAGATATCAATAAGAAGTTAATATTGTCATCTAAAGATGGAATATTAGTGGAAAGTGGAAACCTGATATTTTGGGATGGGATGCAACCCTATTTGAACTTACTGTTATATCAAGATTGTGGTTTTGGGTAAGCATGTATTGAACTGTTTACTTGTTCTCTAATTCAGCTACCTCTAATCTTGCTAACATCACCACCAACACTAACTCTATTCCTATGCTGAATGGTTCAAACTTCAAGTCATGGAAGGAAAATCTCTTGATTGTTCTCGGCGTCATGAATCTTGACTTTGCCTTAAGGATTTATTCTCCTGCTCCTGTAACTGATGAGAGATCTTCTCATCAAATAAGGGAGCTTGAGAGGTGGTAAAGGTCAGATCGCATGAGCTTGATGATCATGAAGAAAGTCATTCTAGAAGCATTCAGGGGCACTATTTCTGAAAAGGTAACTACGGCTAAGGGTTTCCTTGATGAGATTGAAACGAGGTTTGCCAAGAACAAAAAGGTTGAAATCAGAGTGCTCTTGGCCAAACTAGTTTCAATGAGGTATAAAGGCAATGGAAACATAAGGGAATACATTATGGAGATGTCTCATCTAGTTTCGAAACTAAAGGCACTTAAACTTGACCTTTATGAGGACTTGTTGGTGCATTTGATTTTAATATCTCTTCCATCAAGTTTTAACCAATGTAAGGTGAGCTAATATTGCCAGCAAGGGACTATTGGTCTCTTAATCAGCTCATCTTACATTGTGTTCAGGAAGAGGAAAGGTTGAAACTAGAAAAAACTGAAAGTGTCCCTTAACCTTTAATTCCAAGAGGAAAAGAGTGAAGGGTAAAGAAGTTGCAGATAAGGCACCTCAAAAGAAGCAACAGAAGCAGAAATCAACTAATGCTGAAAATAAGGGTTGCTTCTTTTGGTGGTGCAGACTAGGGGTGGGCACAATAAACCTAAACCGCAATTCGAACCATAAAACCGGTAAGACCAAACCGGTAAATGCGGTTAACCGAATGAATTTTTGCATAAAAGCAGTTTAGGTTAACCAAACTGGTATGAGCGGTTTTGGTTTTGGTTTTGGATTTTCATTAAACGGTTAACCAGTTTCAACTAAATTTAAAAAAGAAAAACCCTACTCACTGACTGGCTTTGTATTGCTGTTGTGCGCCGCTGGAGAAAAAAATGGGTAGAGTTTTTTTTTTAATTTTGTAATTGTAATTTCAACTTTGAAGCGGGAAAAAGTGAAAAACCTAGGTCTTGGAATTTATGGACCAAGTATGTGACAGTGATATCCATAGCTTGATGTTGGTGTATGACTTGATGGTCATTCACTGTTTCAACTTTCAAAGGTAGCTAGGCAGGGGCAGGTCTGGCAACAAGCAAATAGCATCGTACCGCGTATACATATCGGAATGCGAATTTATTAGCAATATGGTTGCATTTTCTTTCGTAAATTTTATTGTAAATTTCCAAGTAACTGGTTAAGCGTAAACCATATATTTTAGGTTTCCAAATTTTAAGCCGTTAACCGCATCTAAGAGGTGGTTTCGGTTTGGTTTAGGTTTCAGATTTCAAAAGCAGTTAACCACATATTGCGATTTTGGTTTAGGTTTTCAAACTCCAAAAACCTCAAAAGCGGTTAACCACATATGCGGTTAACCTGTTATGCCCACCCCTAATGCAGACCATAATAAGAAGGAATGTACCAAATATCATGCCTGGCTTGTTGAGAAAGGTATGTTTCTTAGTTTGGTTTGTTCAGAGGTCAATTTAGCCTGAGTTCCTATGCATACTTGGTGGGTTGATTCTGGTGCAACAATTCACATGAGTGTTTTTATACAGGATTTCCTGAGATTGCAAAAAACCAAGTGATGTTGAAAGATACATCTATGTAGGGGATAGAAAGTCAGTTCAAGTAGAGGTAATTGGCAAGTGTAGATTATTGTTAAAAACTAGTTTTTATTTGGATCTTGATGAAACATTTGTTGTGCCGTCTTTTAGGCGGAATTTGGTATATGTTTGTTTCTTGGACAAAACATACAGTTACATTTGTTCATTTGGAAACGGATGATTTAAGTTGTTTCATGATTCAAAATTAGTTGGAACTGGTTCTTTATCTGATAATGATAGTCTATACAAACTTGAAATAGTTGCTTGACTTGCTTCTTATAATGAAATTCTACATGTAAGTGTAGACACCGGGATTTGCACCGATGGATTCAAAGGCCCAAACCGACCAAGCCCAAGAAATCAAAGCATAGGCCACGTGACCTATGCAGTTGCAATTCCAGCCCAACAAAGGGGCCAGGCCCAGAATGTCCGAACGTAGGCCGGATGACCTACGCTGTTGTAGTTCCTGCCCAAGCCCAGAAAATCAATGCGTAGGCCGCATGACCTATGTAGTTGCCAACCCGGCCCAACAAATGGGCCAAGCCCAGAAATTTGAAGCAAGCGTAGGCCGCATGACTTTTGAAGTTGTTATTCCGGCCCGCTGCAGTGTCCCCATCCTTCCTTCTTATGCATCACATTTGATTTATGACGCCAGATTTTCCCTCCGTCTTCCCCATGATCACAACCTTTCTTGATTGACTTTTGACCTTCGATAACATCGTAGGTCATGCGGCCTATGATCATGCCTATGGAGGCATGATACTTGGATCGTGTCCCCATCCTTCTTCACCTCACCTATAAATACCCCCCATTCCCATACTCATTTCATCAACCACTCTTATCAACAACCATCCACCACTCTCAATATCTCTTATTCACTACCTCCATCCATTCTCTGAAAATTCTCTCATCATCACCATCTTATCTTTCCGCCACCCTCAAATACTTTCATCTCCTCTCCAAGAGACATTAAACCGACATCTGTAGACACCGGATTTTGTACCAGATATTTTAGATAAATTGTACATATGTAATAAATTAGCATGCAAAAGTCTAAAGCCAAAAATACAAAAAAAAAAACCCAAAAATACATGCCATGTCATCAATCCGTGTGAGCATTCAAACACATCCATGTATCCATGCCATGTCATCAATCCATGTGAGATAACATTCAAGCACATGCTCTAATTCATCCATCCATGCAATCCCCACAATCATGCACTCCCCTAATCTCCTCTTATCCCATAATCAAATAACTTTAATGGGGGGATTATGATATTAAAGGAGCATGATTGATGGATCATGTTTATTCCCTTCCATTCTATCACCTCTCTTCCTCACCTATAAATACTTCCCTCATTCTCACTCATTTCATCAACTCTTCCCATCAAAAACTCTCATAAAAATACTCTCCATCAGTCCATCACTCTCTACTTTCTCCATAATAATCATCCTACACTCTTATTCTCTCCATTTCTCTACTCTCATTATCATCATACTCTCAAAATTTCCTTCCATCATCCATAATTATCATCTGTATCATCATTACACCAACCATATAACCATATCTCCAACATTTAATCCTCCATTCCGTCATTCATATAATATTGAGTCCAAGCATCCACTATGAAGAAGGGATCATTTTGAAAACTTAAGGTAAGAGTCATGTATATCTTCATTAGTGTATTTTCAACCACGTAATTTCTTCCTAGATCATTCTACTTGTACATTATTTTGTAAAAGAAAACTCGTTTTATTCTTGCATGATGGGAATATAATGTCGTGAAATTTATTTAACTTCTCTCCGCTCTTTTTCTTTTCAAGTTCGATTTTAGTAGAGTCTGTTTTGTTAAACAGGCGAATTTGAGAATTATTTTAATTCTTGAATTCGTAACCTTGCCCCTGGACTTAGAATTCGGGTTCGTAGACCAGAGTCACTTTTTATTATTTTCGGTTTGTCGGATTCCTTAAATCGGCTGGCGACTCTTCCTTTTTTTATATAATCTCTTTTTATTATTTAACGTGAATGTTTATTACGTCGAACGAATTTATAAAATAATTTACATAATTCCATATTCCGATCCGGATTTTACTCAAGAGAAAATACCATAGGAATTATTAAAGGTCATATGGCCTTTGAATTTTTTAAGTATTCTCTATTGGGCTTTGGCCCGAATTCAAATCGGATTTTATGTAAAATTATTTGTAAATTAATTTGATGTAATTTCAAACATGTGAATAATAAAAATTGATTATTGAATAAATAAAAACTTACCCCCCCCCCCCGAAAATGAATTTCATAAAATAAAAATATCCTTATTTAAGGATTAAGCAACCTTAGTCGGCTCCCTATTATTAAGCAGCGCATTCGAAAACGATTCCCCGAACGAGAATTTTCCGGGTCCTACAGCATCCCATCAAGGAAGGACCGATCTTCTTTCCATCACGATCCGTCATTAAGCAAGGTTCGCACATCATTATTAATTGTGTTTAACAATGTAATTTATGCTTTGAAGTTTTACTTGTACATATTTTGTAAAAACATCATGTCTTAATTTTCCATGTACAAGAATATAACATTGTGAAATTTATTAAACTTCTCCCTACTCATTTCATTTCAAGTTCGATTTTAGTAGAGTCTGTTTTTAAACAAACGAATTCGAGAATTCTTTAATTCTCAAATTCGTATTAGAATTTGGGTTCGTAGACTGGAGTTATTTTTATTTCTTTTTTTTTTGTTTGTCGATTTGCTTAAATCGGCTGGCGACTCTTCTTTATAACCATTTTCATTATTATCCATACATGTTTGTTACACAAAAAAATTTATAAAATGATCTTATATTTATTTTTTCCTAACCCATGACCGACCCAAAAGAAATGGTGTAAAAATTTTCATAAGCCACATGACCTATGACAATTTTTGCCATTTTTTGTTGGGCCAGCAGGGCGCGAGCCCAGCAGAGGGAGTTTCATAGGTCATGCAGTCTATGACCCCTTTTGGTGGCCCGTCTCCTCTCTTTTGGGCCCAAGATCGGATATAATCAATATGGGGTCATTAATAAAATAGTTCGGTGTAATTTCACATATGTTGATAATAAAATCGATCCTTAAATGAATAAAAGTCCCCCTCCTCTCGAAAACGTTTTTTAAAAGTAAAAATATCTTTATTTAGGGATTATGCAACCTTAGTCGACTCCCGATCACCAAGTAGCGAGACGGGGAAGGTTCACTTTCCCTGGGGTCCTATAGTAAGTAGTCGAGGCATAAAGAGGAAATTACCTAATGAGAATTATGTTGCCCTATGGCATAAAAGATTGGGTCATATCGGCCAAGAGGAGAATAAAAAGAATCGTGTCTGATGGAATTATGGAACCCCTAACTTTCATAGACATGGATGTATGTGTTGATTGTATAAAGGAAAAACAAACCAACCAAAGGAGATTTGAAGCCAATAGAACTACAAACGTCTTAGAACTTATACATACATACATACATTTGTGGGCCCTTTCCAAATCCTTCTTGGAATGGCCAACAATACTTTAAAACGTTCATAGATGATTATTCTAGATATGGCTGCATATATCTCATTCATAAAAAATCACAGACTTTGGACGTGTTCAAAAACTACAAGGTTGATGTTGAAAACCAGCTTGGCAAAAGGATTAAAAGTATCAGATCTGACTGTGGTGGTGAATACTATGGTAGACATGACGGTTCAGGTGAACAACGTCCAGAACCTTTTGCAAAATTCCTAGAAGAATGTGGTATCCTCCCACAGTACACCATGCCGGGTTCACCCACTATGAATGGTGTTGCTTAAAGGCGAAAGAAGACTCTTAAGGATATGGTGAGGAGTATGATTAATCATTCTACCTTACTAGAGTCACTCTAGGGAGATGCATTGAAGACTGTAGCTTATATCCTTAACAGACTTCCAAACGAAGGCAACTACTAAAACCCCTTATGAACTTTGGAATGGCAAGAAGCCAAGTCTTAATCATTTTCATGTTTGGGGTTGTCCAGCTGAGGCATGGCCTTATAGGCCGAATGAAATGAAACTGGACTCAAGGACAGTTAGTTGTCACTTTGTTGGCTACGCTGAAAGGTCCAAGGGGTTTAAGTTTTATGATCCCAAGCTAAGCCCTTTTTTGAGACGATTAACGCTCGGTTCTTTGACGATGTCGAGTTTGTGGGGGGAGATTCAATTATGAATATTGTCCTTGAAGAAGAATGTGTTCACATTCCTACAGGTGTCATTAGCATTGATAAGAGTTTTATACCTGATTTTGCTTCTGACACACCTCAAGACAATATTGAAGAACCTCCTTCCCTTGAGGTTATTTCTGAAGAACAAACTCTTACTCCTCAGGAACTTGTGCCATTAAGAAGATCCACGAGAGTGACGAGATGTGCGTTGTCTGATGACTACATTGTATTTCTCCATGAACATGAGGTGAACATTAGTTCGATGGAAATTCGAACCAATGAAAGTTCTGATTCTCAAGAGTGGATAGATGCCATTAACGAGGAGATTAAGTCATTGATGGAGGAAGATGACCTAGTCAACTTCCGTCAGGCCATGGAAAGTGCAAATTCGCAGAAATGGTTGGAAGCTATGAATGAGGAAATGCGAACCATGAAGGACAATGACGTATGAGATCTCGTCCCATTACTGGACGGTGTGAAACCCATTGGTAATAAGTGGATATTTAAAACCAAAAGGGATTCAAATGGTAATATGGAGAGATATAAGGCTTGTCTTGTTGTGCAATACACAACATGAAGGCATCGATTACAAAGGGACTTTCTCTCCAGTTTCTTCGAAAGACTCTTTAAGGATTATAATGGCACTAGTCACGCATTTTGATCTTTTATTACATCATATGGATGTGAAAATATCGTTTCTCAATAGCAACATTAATGAAACAATATACATGAAGCAACCAGAAAACGTTGTGGTTCGAGACCCAAAGAATATGGTTTGCAAGCTTAAGAAATCCATCTATGGGTTCAAACAAACGTCTCGCCAATAGTATATAAAGTTTCACCAAGTAATTCTCTCGTTTTGTTTTGAGATTTTGCTTAATGAATGTATATACCATAGGTTCAGTGGGAGTAAGTATATTTTTCTGGTTTTGTATGTTGATGACATATTACTTGCCAGCAATGATATAGGCTTATTGCATGAAACCAAGAGATTTCTGTCAAAGAACTTTGAGATAAAAGATCTTGGGGACGCCTCTTTTGTATTGGGTATCAAGGTTCATCGGGATCGCTCTCGAGGTATCCTTGGATTGTCACAAAAGAGCTATATCGAAAAGGTACTTAAAAGATTTGGCATGCAAAATTGCAAACCAGGAGACACCCTGTGGCTAAGGGAGATAAATTTAGTCTCACACAGTGCCCTAAGAATGATTTTGAGAAAAGGGAGTTGGAAAAAACTCCCTATGCATCAGCGGAAGGAAGCATAATGTATGCACAAGTCTGCACTCGTCCAAACATTGCACACATCACATGAATGTTGGGGCGGTACTTAAGTAATCCAGGATTGGAACACTGGAAAGTACTCAAAAGGGTATTGTGGTACCTATAGAGAACAAAGGAATACATTCTCACATATCGGAGGTCAGATTAACTTGAGGTCATTGGGTACACTGACTCCGACTTTGCTGGATGTAAGGATAGCATGAAGTCAACCTCTAGATATATTTATCTGTTGGCTGGAGGAGCTGTCTCTTGGAAGAGTGCATGTCCATTACGATAACTTCCACTATGGCAACAGAGTTATCGCTTGCTATGAGGCATCGAATCATGGGATATGGCTGTGTAATTTTGTCATTGGACTGCGTGTAGCGCATGCTATTCAGAGACCACTTAAGGTTTTTTGTGACAATAAGTCCGCAATATTGTTTTCCAACAACAACGAGAGTTCGAGAATGTCAAAATTTGTGTCCCTCAAATTCTTAGTTGTTAAGGAAAAAGTTTTCGTGTGAGTTTGTAATTTGGTACAAACTCTATGGTTGCGGATCCGCTTACTAAGGGGTTACAACCCGTCAAGTTCCATGAGCATGTTGCTCATATGGGTGTTTCATCATCTTTTGAAGACGTTCAGTTTTCATGGGATTTTGTAATTTGGTACAAACTTTAAGGTTGCGGATCCGCTTACTAACGGGTTACCACCCGTCAAGTTCTATGAGCATGTTGCTTATATGGGTGTTCCATCATCTTTTGAAGATATTCAATTTTCATGGGAGTTTGTAACTTGGATGCTTATTTTGACATTAGATTTTGGTTCTTTACAGTTGTGATGATGTTTTCTACAGAAATAAAGTTATGTTGAAGTTTCCTTTTACACTCTATTTTATTTTGAATATAGTATGGTCTCAATAACGTTTAGGGTGGACCAGCTAGAAGTAGTCATGTTAAGATCACACTGCATGATATTTCCATGCTGCACATCCACATCTTTATCCATGTTATTCCTCGGTGTTAATGTATGAGTGACTATTGATGGGTCGAATTACGATAATTGTAATGAAGGCCTCTTTGATCCTATGTTGACATTATTGGTGCACAGGATTGTTTAGATACATTGTGATGATGACAATAAAGTTGAGCTCGATACTTTGGTTTATTGTGAAGTATATTCATAAGGTTTTGATAGCTCAAGTGTGAGATTGTTAGATCATAATCCGACGATGAGGTTATATGTAAACGAATATACTCCATAATAATTGTCATAGTTTACAGCCCGACTAAAAGTGATTCAATAAGTTTATATATTGGGCTTTAATGTATTAGATAAGATGTGGGCTATAATGTGTGAATGTCAGAGACCTATTATTATTCCATGATGGGTGGAATAGTAATAGGTCAAAACCCTAAGCAGATTTACTGTTATATATATGGTTATGGTCCCTAGATCACACACACACGGTTATTTTCTCCCTGATATCCCATTGTCAATGAGAGAGAGAGAGAGAGAGAGTCTTCTCTGTAAGTTATCTTCTAAGTGGGTGTTGATCTAGAAAATCTAACCACGTCGCTTGAAGAGGACTAACAACTACTCCCTCCGTCCCGAACTAATTGACATTTTAACTAAATTTTGACCGTTAATTACTGACAAATTATAATGAATTACAATATGAAATTAATGCCATTAGAAATATAGTATATTTAAAAATTACAATGAAAATAATTTCATATTGTAGCTCATTGTAATTTGTGAGTAATTGACTGTCAAAATTTAGTCAAAATGTCAATTAATGTGGGACGAGGGAGTACAATGGATTCAGGTACTCTTGTTTATGTTTATGTTCTATTGATTCAACATATTGGATTATGGGTTTACAGTGCTTGTTATAATTATGATTAATCCCAACAATTCACCTTTATGCATAAAGCATTGTATATATCGGGCTACTCTTTTGCCATTTATTAGCGTGGGAGCACTCAAAGTGACGGTTTAGGGTTAACCTAAAAATATAACCCATGGGATGTCTGTAACGCCCCCAAATTCATAATCATCAGATTATCAGTAATACCTCATAACCCAATGATTAGCGCAGCGGAAATGTAATCCGAAGGCATTACCGCCGTCCACAAATATGGACAAGGCTTAACAACCACCAAGTAACAATGACACTATTTGACACTTAACCACCCAACCATATACATACCATATTTGAACTCGAGAACACAAAATTTACAACCCCAATTTAAGGATTACAAGTATCAAACTCTATCATGGTAAAACGCTTGAAACTCCAAACCAATCAAACGCTTCCCCTTTATTGCATAACAGACTTCTTTATCTGAACTTGTCTTATTCGCCTTAATTTTAGAGGCATCACCTAAAAACAAAACATAAAACAATTTGCAAATGAGTGGAAACTTAATATGCGTACCCCTATACTGTAAATAAACCTTAAGCAATTCAATTTATTTCGCGCATTTCAATTCATTTGCAAACAATAAAACAATAAAACAATACAACAATAAAACTATAAAACACTGAACAACGATAAACATGCTTGCCAATTTATTATCTTTAATGGTCCCCTACTTTGCGATCATCGGTCTAAGCCTCCGTATGCGCATACCCGGACCGATATAACCATAATCGACAACAACCCAATAGTTTTGTTTACAACATAAATCTCAAACCTTTAAATCAATTACGTATAGAGGCTAGAATAAGCACTCACTCTTGTACTAACAACTCAACGGTAATCACGTACCAAGCTTTCAAGGTCCGGTATGGAGAGAACTCTACGCTCGAGGTTATCAAAAATCCGGGGGTGTTACAGTTATGGTATCAGAGCTCGTTCTCTATCACCTCATTACACCAACCGTCATGCCTAAATGAAATATTACAACTATCACCCACAAAAAAAAAAATATATTTATAGTTTCCCAACTACCAAATTAGTTTTAAGGGTTTTTATAGCGGTTTAAGAGATAGATTCAGAACCTTATCGACATAGGAGATACTTTAGAAGTATTATCATGGGCATAAGGACTCTGATTTTCTTTGGGGCGCTATTAATATTATGATATCCTTGTATAATGAAGAACTCTAGAGGAAAGATATATGTTGAGAAAGGGGAAAAGTATGGTGCAGAGAATTTATTATGGGGAAAAAAAAATAGTGAATGATGATATGGTGATCAAGAATCCGGGGGTGTTACAATGTTGGACCGATTATACTCAAAATGATGAATTTACACTAATTTGAGCCTTAGTTACCACATCCACTCATGCATCACTCTAAGAGGTCTCCATTCGAGTTTCTAAGAGCAACAACCCATACATTTGAATTGTAACACTCTTACAAAGAAAATGCATCGCGGTGAGACATAAGTCATAAAGCCTTTATCCAACCAATAAACTCCTTTTGAACTTAGAGCCTTGGATTGGGATACCTTATCATGTCGCATGCTATGTGTAAATATGTATTTATTTTGAGTCTTCATTTAGAGTAGTACCTAATTTTAGGGATATTGTTTTAGTTCGTATAATAATCGTTAGGCTTAAGATGAAATGAGTTTATAAACTTGGTTACTTAACCTAGACTTCATGGTCCGTCCGATTGTTAGGCCCATCCATCTTAAGGGTTAATTATTCTTGTTTATCGATTCACTGATTCGCCTTTGATGATTTTATTTGGCCCTTTTCAATATTCTCTTAATTAGGGTCCAAAGAGAAAAAGTGACTAATAATTGAACAAAAGTTAGTGATATTGTTTTAGCCCACATAATAGTCACGAGGCTAGAGGAAACTTAATTTATAAGTTTAGTTATTAAGACCAAAAGTCCATGGTCGCCCTGTTGTTAAGCCCAACTAGACCTGTCAATTTGGTCGGGCGGGCGGTTTCGGGTCGGTCGTATATCGGGTTCGGGTAAATACGGGTCGGGTGTATTTCGGGTTCGGGAAAATACGGACGATGTATTTCGGTCTCGGGTCAACCGAACGGGTTATGATTGCGACCTTTTTTCGTTTTTTCGTTTTCAAAAATGGCTTCTAAATACTACTTTTCGTACAATATACATAATAAAATATGATTATCTTCTAGTAACGATAGATTATTGTAACTATTTTAACTTAAATAAGAGAAATAACAAATAAATACGTTGCGCCTATAGTTTAATAGTTAAAAATTTTAATGCAATGTCACAAATTTTAATAAAGTTCAATTTAAAAAGTTAAATTTTCGAGTCAAACGGGCGGGTCGAGTTTGACCCGCTAATTTTCGGGTTCGGTGTACTTCGAGTTTAGTTGAAAAAATCGTGTTCAAAACCCCATAAATTTCGGACGGGTTCGAGTCGGGTTATCGGGTCGGGTAAGAAATTGTCAGGTTTAAGCCCAACCACAGTGGATTTAATAATTGAGTTTATAAATCAGTTTTAACTCACCTTTTGATGGCTTTATTCGGTCATTTACAATATCCATTTTCCATGAGTATAAATAAATATGTCGGGTCGTATTATAAAAAGAGTGTCTAAATAAAATTCATATCGTTAGTTTGTCGAGCATTATCCTACTCCATATAATAGCAAATACGACTTGATTTAATATAAATTCGTTAGCCCAAGTGTAAATTTTCTATTAAAATGGTTGGCCCATGGTTGTTTTTGTTGCTATTGACCAAATAGAATTTCATGCTTGCACTTATAATTTGAGGTTAAGAGTTCTCGCTCATCCAAGTATGACAAATTCACCTTCTCTTATTCTTCCATTTTTGTCATATACCTCTTTCCCATCCTCTGATTTCTTGAATCTAGGGTTAGAGAGATAAAGAGAGAAATTAAAAAAAAAAAAGAGTGAAAAATTGTAGAGTGGCCAATTTGAAAATATCATTGAAGCAAATCGAGCAAAAGGAGAAAAACAAAAAAAAAAGATAGAAAAAATTGAAGAGAGAAGTCAGCTTGCACCCCCATCCAACAGGATAAGCAAAAGGAGAGAACATCATTAGAAAATACCAAATCCAATAATCTCTCAAAAGTGAACACTCCTCATTAGGAACCCTGCAACTTAAGCAAATGTGTAGAGGACAAGGAGTTTCAACTTCACCTTCATTTCACCATCCACATTATCCTCATATTTTCATCCAATCTCGACTTGTCACCTAACACATATATGTTTTGGCCTTGCCATCATACCTCAACCTTTTCAAGACCCTTTCATCCCCCTTATAACCATTCCTCCATGAACCAAAGCCAAAAGGTATGTTGTGACTAATAGCATCAGAAAGGAGAACGGGAGTTAACCCCATCAAGAAGAAGGTCGAAAAAAAAGAGGAATGAAAGAGTTCCTAGTTGGTCCACCAACATGAGTCGACATGAGTGGTATGACACTCTCGTCCCTTAAGCACTTTATTTCCGTATGGAAAAGCATGTACTGGGCGAGTAAAGCCCAATTAGGGCGTCCTTATCTCGAAACATGCCACCAAAAAAAAGAAGGAACAAAAAAAAAGAAAAGAAAGGAGAATGAGAAACTAGAGGTGGAAATAAATATTTGAAATTGATTTCAAACCTTACGCCTCAAACCTTCATTTCATCAAACCTTTCGGCCTTCAATAACCTTCACAAGCATCCATAACCGTCCATAACATGAATATGCGCTCATGAGCCTACATAACAATTATTTTTAAACCCTTAAGTCTTCCTCAAGGTACTAACCTTTCAAAGTTGTGTCTATAGAATTACGAATGGCCTGATTTCACCTCAGATACATATAAGAACCTCTTTGAGGCCCGACCTATACTTTTTTCACTTTAGAGAACATCCATCATTGAAGAAATTGGCCTTTGAGAGAATTAAAAAAAGAAAAAAAAGAAGCTAGTTTGAAACCCCACTTGGGCCGCTAGGCGAAAGGAGAGGAAACTCTAGGTTCAATAATCATCATCATCCCTCCACTTTTCTTCACTTTAGCTTGGACATCATTCAACAACCATCCGACCTTACCCATAAGGTGACTCTAATCCTTTTGACCATCTCTTCTCCCTTTCAAGACACGATCATCCTTAAGTGTCTCCCTATCCCATTCATGAATAAATCATTGCCCATTGAACCTTTCCCCAAACACCTTCCAACTGACCTTTTTAAGCCTTTTCATCCTGGAGCATATCGGGCGAGGACCCAAACTTCGAATTATGTGTTTGCAAAACCTTCCCACACTACCTTTGAGAATCACGAGCGAACTCACTTCAAGGTCGGGTGTGGGGTGCATTCTAAGGTGGACCCGGGACCTTGGAGGCTTGGTTTGATCGGCATCGGGTGTGGCATCCACTTCAAATGGGACCCCGGACCATGGGAGTGGAGCTACGTGTCCTCATCGGGACCTTTTTCGAGCCTTTAAAAGGGTTCGGAGTCCTTCGGCGAGAATAAGCGCAAACGGGTCAGCGTGGGTTTGTCGGAATGGACGCGCCTTCACGCTTTGGGTCATAACTCCTTCAATACAACTTCGATGGGTCTCAAATTTCGGGAGCTTATAATACACACTGAGAGCTTTCCAATGATATCTTACGGGTCTAAATTAGAGTTCGGATGAAGAAGTTATGCGCGTTTGAAGTCGGCAGGGAAAAGCTGCCCAGAAGCATGGCTCGCCCGAGCCACCTTTCTGCCCAGTTTGTCGCGCCCGCGACAGTCCAAGGCAGACAGACGACTGACTCGCCCGAGCCAGTTTTGGCTCGCCCGAGCCATCCTTCTGTGATGGACGCGCTGTTTCATAATTTTGTTTTGTTTTTAACCTAAATTCCTGTTTTAGTATAAATAGCTTGTTAGCACGTTTTTCCAGGCAGCTTTTGATGATTATGAACATGCTTATGCATTCGTTAGGGTTTCCCTAAGTTTTCTCTCAAAATCTGGATTACTTTATCCATTGATTAATGGTGGTGTTTCTAGTCATTCCTTTATTGATCATTCGGTGGATTCTTCCTTTATGATGGTCATGGTGGGGTGTTAGGCTTTGGTGGTGGAATCTCCTTTATCCAAGGTCATATGACTCATATCCAATCCCTTTGGTGTTCAAGGTTATTGATATTGGTTGATTTTGGTTATTATTCTTGTTATTATTCAAGTTCAAGGCTATTGTTGAGAAGTTCAAGATGGGTGATTGAGATGTTCATCTTTCTCCCCTTATTCTATTGCTTATGGATTTCTCTCATCTCTTCTACAACAACAACTCAAGCTAAGTCCATCAATATCTCCCATCGCGCCACGCTCCATTTGGTATCAGAGCCCAAGGTTTTTCATCTAGCTTGAGTTTTTTTTCATTGTTCTTGTTAGTGTGTTCTCTAGTGTTGATTTTTGTGGATTGTATGCAAATATTGGTGATCCCCATTTCCTTTGCAATCCAAGAGTATTGGAATACTTTGTATTGTGTTTGTATGTGGTGTTTTTGATGGATATTGGAGCTTTGAGGAAGAGTTGGAAATTTGTGCCCGCAAGGTGTTCGATAAAATGCCTAAGTGAGAAAAACACAAAGAACCCTTAGCCAAACACATGCCAACCACAAAGAAAGCCCCAAACTCAACAAAATATTCCCAAACACATACCGTCCCTCACCCTTCCTTCGATATGGATGGTAATAATAATTCCAATCGGAAGGAATCAAGCCAACGCCAAAGTCCTCGAGTTCAAACTGTCGAGAATCGAATCTCCGCCTACGAGGACCGACTCTCCGCCTACGAGAACCGGTTCTCCACCATCGAACAAACTCTTGAGAACCTTAAGGTCAAAGTGAACAACCTAGCCCAAGAGTATCAAAGACAACCCCGAGATGAACGTCGTAGACCCGCACGAAGTCCTATCCGTCCTCCTCCCTCCTACGAGTCGAGTGACGATGATAGAAATTCGCTTCGACGCCATCGTCGACGGGACACTATTGAGGAGCCATTCTACTATTCCCCACTAACGACCGTGACGTCCCGAAAGTGTGTCAAATGTCGGCGTGTGGGACACGATTCTTTGCAATGTCCAACAATGGCTATGGTTGACGCTTGGATTGAGGAATCCTTTGGCGAAGAAGAGCATACAAGTGACATGGTAGAAGAGGCTAAGCAAGCAAAGGTCGATTCCTTGCCTGACGAGGGAGCTTCCGTTGAACCTTGTGAGGCTTCTGAAGCTATTGTTGAAGTTCCAAGCCAAGAGGTGGTTGAGAACATCGATCTTGCCCTTCCTCTTATCCGTGTTGAAGAGGCCCAAGAAGAAGCTCCTTTAGGGTTATCATTGCCACAAGCCAAGGGATTAAACAACAATGGTGGTGACTCCTATTTCCTTCCACCCACGGGCACCCAAATTCTTCTCCATGGGAAGAACAAGGTAACCGAAGACTCTCCTTTGAAATTTATTGAATCATGCTTGAAAGATGTACGATGTGGTGTTGAGTCTTTGGGTGAGTCGTGCATGATCTTTGGGAGACATTGGTTGTTTGATGAAGTTTGTTGGCGAGATAAGTTGCATGATGAGCATGTGAAGTCCCTGGTTGAAAATTCCCAATGTTTTGAGTGGCATACTAAGAATCTTGGTGTTCGTTTGGTGTTTAGTGGCGAATTTGGAATTGAAGATGCCTTGATTCTAGTTCAACCTAAGTTTTTGAGCTCTTCAATTGTGTCGTCCTTCGATGAATATTGCTCGTATATTGGTCGTTGTGTCATGAACTTTTTGAACGAGTCATACATGTTGTTTGGTCGACATTTGTTATTTGAGGATTTGTCGTTGAATGAGTGTTATTGGAAATTTGGTGTGCAATGTTCATGGCATTGTGTGTTGAGCGAAGATCAATTACTTGGACTTGAGTGCATGAATCCCTTAACCCTACATAAAAATAAAACCTGGGTGGGAAGTGAGTTGAGGAACCTTCTCATGATGAGCGAAACACGGGAAGAGCGTGCTCTTGGCGAGGACGAGCTCCTTCTTGCTTTGTCTTTTCCTTGTAGCGAGCCTAGTGAGAATGAGAGTTCCCAAACACCACAAAAATTCCCTTTTTTGTCCCTTAACCCCTCACCTCCAAAAAACAAGCCTCCAACCTGCTTCTTGTATTTGGATGATGGGTATATAGTGGGTTCTGAAGCTTGTTGGGTGCCTCGTGTGATTGTTCATGGCGGTCGGGATGTTTGGAGCTCTAGTGTGCCAAGTTGTGAGAGGGCCTCGATTTTTAATCCCAAGAGTTGAGGGCAACTCTTTTTCAAGAAGGGGAGTATGGGGCGTATCGGGCGAGGACCCAAACTTCGAATTATGTGTTTGCAAAACCTTCCCACACTACCTTTGAGAATCACGAGCGAACTCACTTCAAGGTCGGGTGTGGGGTGCATTCTAAGGTGGACCCGGGACCCTGGAGGCTTGGTTTGATTGGCATCGGGTGTGGAATCCATTTCAAATGGGACCCCGGACCATGGGAGTGGAGCTACGTGTCCTCATCGGGACCTGCTTCGGGCCTTTAAAAGGGTTCAGAGTCCTTCGGCAAGAATAAGCGCAAACAGGTCAGCGTGGGTTTGTCGGAATGGACGCGCCTTCACGCTTTGGGTCATAACTCCTTCAATACAACTTCGATGGGTCTCAAATTTTGGGAGCTTATAGTACACACTGAGAGCTTTCCAACGATATCTTACGGGTCTAAAACGGAGTTCGGATGAAGAAGTTATGCGTGTTTGAAGTCGGCAGGGAAAAGCTGCCCAGAAGCATGGCTCGCCTGAGCCCCCTTTCTGCCCAGTTTGTCGCGCCCGCGACAGTCCAAGGTGGACAGACAACTTACTCGCCCGAGCCAATTTTGGCTCGCCCGAGCCATCCTTCTGTGACGGATGCGCTGTTTCATAATTTTGTTCTGTTTTTAACCTAAATTCCTGTTTTAGTATAAATAGCTTGTTAGCACGTTTTCGAGCACTTTTGATGATTATGAACATGCTTATGCATTGGTTAGGGTTTCCCTAAGTTTTCTCTCAAAATCTAGATTACTTTATCCATTGATTAATGGTGGTGTTTCTAGTCATTCCTTTATTGATCATTTGGTGGATTCTTCCTTTATGATGGTCATGGTGGGGTGTTGGGCTTTGGTGGTGGAATCTCCTTTATCCAAGGTCATATGACTCATATCCAATCCCTTTGGTGTTCAAGGTTATTGATATTGGTTGATTTTGGTTATTATTCAAGTTCAAGGCTATTGTTGAGAAGTTCAAGCATGGGTGATTGAGATGTTCATCTTTCTCCCCTTATTCTATTGCTTATGGATTTCTCTCATCTCTTCTACAACAACAACTCAAGCTAAGTCCATCAATATCTCCCATCGCGCCACGCTCCACAT
This sequence comes from Portulaca oleracea, assembly GCA_029582165.1. Taxonomy (NCBI): domain Eukaryota; kingdom Viridiplantae; phylum Streptophyta; class Magnoliopsida; order Caryophyllales; family Portulacaceae; genus Portulaca; species Portulaca oleracea. The sequence goes on from CM055872.1 coordinate 16,867,794, forward strand.
CCTCTCTCACCTTCGACAATTTTTCAACTCGGTCATTAATGCAAGTATCCCTTATATTTAAAGATAAGATTACAATATTGATCTATATCACCCCCATTAGGTCTTTAATAGCCACAAAGAATTTTATTGTACACAAAGATAGGATTACGTTGAAGCACTCGTCTACCTAAAATGAAATATATTGGTACAATAATTTTTTGTCTGTCTTTGATCGAAATTTGGATGATGAATAACAAAATTTTAGCCATATTTGTAGCATATGGCAATAACTTTTAATTATAGTCCTTAATAACAATAAAGGCTGTAAATTTTTTATTTTAAAAAATTACTTAGAGGTACGGTTACCTAATTTTTAGAGAAACTATTTTTTGGTATCCAATTTTTCAAAACTAATTTTGGTGTAACCTTAATTTTAGGATTAGTAATTAAAAGGTGAATTTCCGATCAAAGTCAGATTGGTTTCGTAAACTGACCGAAATATCCTTAATTTTGGTCGAGATAGACGATAACTCCCTTTTAGTTGCCCACGTATATTGCCTTCACTAATTGGGTTTTGTAAACTGACGTCTTCTCTGATACTCTTCCTTCCATCCATCGACATTTAACTCCTTGAATTCCCCCTCTCTTCAATATTCTTTCTGTGTATCTGCTCTGATTAGGGTTTAGGGTTTCGTAGTGAAGGAGGAGAAGAGAAAAGCAAACTGCCTAAATGATAAATGCGTTTCATGACTATGTTTTTAGGGGATTTTGATAGTGAATTGGAGATAGTTTTTAGTGTGAACCTTGATTTTTATTCCAATTTCCCTACTATACTTAGTGTTGTTGTTTTGATGTGAATTTGTAGGTTTTGAGGTTAAGACACCAATTTTCTCTCAACTTTTGGCAAAAGTGAAGATAACACGAGAATCTACATGATATATCCAAACCGTGGTGCAAATTCAGAATGAAAAGGAGCAAAAAAAACAGCCGGACAGTGGGTCCAGGCTGCCTCGGCGAAAATAGGCCAGCAGCAGCAGATTGTTTTGGGCCCTGAATTCACTTGACCCAATGGAAAAAGAGAAAGGTGGGAAGCAATTGAATTCGGTCCAATAACAAGAAGAGGGAAGTGAGGAATTTAATTCAATTCATTCAGGTTTTGCTGGTCCTATACAAAAGAGAAGGTGGAGGCCCATTGACTTGATGCTTCATTCAGGCGGCCCAATCATGCCAAAGACTAGTGGAGGCCATTGAATTCATTTGATCAATCATTCATTTCGTTCAACCGAGAAAGAGAGAAGTGGGGATCAATCCAATTGGTTCAGCCCATTCGTTTCATCATTCAATTCCCCAACCATTTGCATGCGCCCAGCACAACAAAGAAGATGAAAAGGGGGCAGCGTGTGTCACGGCCTGGCTGTGGGGAAAGCCACGGTCCGTGGCGTGCGTGTTGCGCTTGGTTTGGCCGTGTCTTGCAAGTTAAAGAGGAAAGGGAGCGACGATTATTTTTTTGGCTTGGCATTCATTCACTATTATTCGTTCACCACTCATGATTCATCATTCTATTCAACCATCCACCCGTTTCAAGAGAGAAAAACCCTACTAATCCCATTACTCATCAACTACTCCATCAAGACCAAGATCAAGGTTAATTCAAGAAGGTTCGAGATTAAGAATCAAGAAGAAATTATCGACGTTCGCGAGGAAGACACCACCCGATGATCGAAAGACTCGACGGTTGTATTTTTTCGTAATTATATTTCTTTTGATTCCTTCTTTGTTTAGATAATTAATCATGATGTTTGGAATTTGTGTCGTACTTTTCTTGAATATGAATGAGTAGTTTATTTGAATTCTAGGGTTTTGGAACCGAAACAATGTAGTTTGATTTAACATCATTAGTTTGTGCGTGAATTCTTGTTATGAATCAATAAAAGGTTGTGTTTTCCATGTTCATGTGTGTTCTTTGAGCGCTCGAATACTAATGATTTAGAGATTAACCGGAGAAGTACTGAAAGGTGAATTAAGGTAATCTGACTACCCGCCTATCTACCTAGGTTTGTGAAAGTTGAGAAAGGAGTAGTGAACGAGGGAATCATTATATAACCTGACTTTTTGAGACCTTCAATTCTGTTTAACCTAAAAGGCACACGAAAGTTGTTGATTAGGTTGTTTAGAATAATTCTATTTAGCATCGAAAGGGCGATAGAATTCATAGGTTGTCGATTCTTGATTCGTTCTTGAATGTATGATTGTGTCGGCTAGGTTTTAGTAATCGAACTCGTTGTTAGGTTAGCATCTCCCTGGAAGTATTTCTCTCTTGATAGATTCTGTGATTGATTTTTCCTTGCTTAATTAGCTTTATTAGTTTTTTAAAACCTTTTCAAAAACCCAAAACCTTATTAGCTTAGCAATCGTGTGGTAGAGATTAGTTTATTGAGCTGCTAATTGAGTCCCTGTGAGATCGACCTTGACGTGGTACTATATACACCGTGCGCTTACGGCCCTGTCACTAAACATACAATAAAACAGTACCATAAACCCTAATTTTACCTCAATTACAATGAATTTCCATCATCAACCAACCGAAAAAACATATGATGAGAGGTATATACTTAGCAAAACTTTAATTTTCAATCCCATTTGCGTTTTCAACATTTGGAATTGAACCCTAAATTTTTGTCAAACTTAGCCTCCGATTAACCACACCCTAAACTACCCAAACTTTGATGCACCGAAACATACATAGTGAAACACATACCTTATCTCTTGTTTAACTAATCTTCCTTTCAATGGCTTCCAACTATTGCTTATGAGTGAGAGAGAAGAAGACAAAGAATAAGAAAACGCACATCATAGAAAAGAAGACACAAAGAAGGGGAGTGGGGTTTATTAACGACCATTTTTTTGTTTTATAACAAACAAAGGGTATTTTAGTCAATTCAAACCTTTAATCCAATTCCCGCCTAAAACTCATTGGTAAATTCATTACTTTGACTGGAAGGCGGAAAATCACCTCTTAATTACTAATCCTAGAATTAAGGGTACCCCAAATGAATTTTGAAGAGTTAGGGTACCTGAAAAAACATTTCACTAAAAGTTAGGGCATCTCCAAGTAATTTTTTTCTTTTTATTTGTCACTCTTAAAAAATCTAATGGACACCCTAGATTTTTTTTTCTTGCAGTGCTCACCGCATAGACCTGGCAATTTCTGACCCGGCCCGAACCCGCCCGAAATTTATGAACTTTGAGCACAATTTTTTCAACTAAACCCGAAATACTCCGAACCCGAAAATTAACGGGTCAAACCTTACTCACCCGTTTTACCCGAAAAATTAACTTTTTAAGTTCAACTTTATTAAAATTTGTGACTTTTCGTTGGAATTTTTAACTATTAAACTATAAACGCAACTCATTTATTTGTTATTTCTCTAATTTAAGTTAAAATAGCTACAATAATCTATTGTTATTAGAATATAATCATATTTTATTATGTATATTGTACAAAAAGTAGTATTTGAAGACCATTTTTTGAAAAGAAAAAATAGGAAAAAGGTCACAACTATAACCCGTAGGGTTGACCCGAAACCGAAACACACCGGCCATATTTATCCGAACATGATATACGACCGACCCGAAATCCACCTGCCCGAGCGAATTGACAGGTCTACTCACCAGTAATCCAGTATCATTGTCATTCCAATTTGGGCAAGAGGTGGTCGCCCCATACATATGCCACTTTGCTTAGGTCTACTTCATATTAGGTTGTCTTATAAATGGCTGAATTTCAGTGCCATACCTGAGGTCCAATATGTATATAATTAAATAGGAGGCGATATTATCACACTCTTTAATTTATCGACCTTAATGGAGAAAACTAGAAAGCGATATGCAAAAATGATGGTGGCAAAATATATATAATTCGTGCAGCAATAATTCGAGTTAAGGTACGTGGGTTCCATGCATAGATAGGTTTTGGGCCTAATTATATGATATGATATGACCGCGTCTACTTTCATTTTCCTTATCACTTGGAGCAAACAACTTGGTCATGCTGGACCCTTTCTAAGTTTACTCAAGGAAAAGAAAATGATGCCTTCTTTTTTTTTTTTTTTTTTTGGTTGAGAGAAGAAAAGATCCTTATCTGAAATAGTATATTTTTCAACTGGAACGTTCTTGATGTTGACAAATTCATGTAGTGGGAAATGCAAGTGAGAAGTGATCGATGTGTACCTTATTGGAGTGATTCATATAAGGGCATGGTCCTTATTATGCATTTAAGATATTGAGTCGAGGGACAAATATCCAAAGCTTTAAGGCAATCCTAATAGTATATCCCAGTGTTCTGGAATATTGATTAGAAGATGGTGATCATAAACAAGTTGTTGAAGTGGATATACTCTTGCTCCTTGCAAGGGGAAACCAAATTACACACAGATGAATATTTGGTAGTAAGACTAATACATGCAAAATTTCATTATTACATAAGAGTTTGTGTAAAATTCATGAGTAAAAAATAGTTGGGTAAAAGTTAAATTTTGGTAACTATTGAATTTTGGTAACTTTCCGCAAATTTACGTTAATATATTAAAATGATTTTTTTTTATTTGTTTAACTTTGGTAATTTTTGATAAATTTAGGCAAAAACTGGTAAATTTAGATAAATTGAATTTATCTACCGGTTTGATAGGATGTATTATCCTGTCAAATTTTAATATCAATATTGAAATTACAACCAGGAAAGCAGGAAATAGGCGTCTTACTAGGATTGTAGATGTGATAATGCTATTGACAAGCAGGAAAGCTTAACTTTCAAACATGTAGAACTATGGAAGCTTGCAATAGTTAGAAAGGAGATCAGTTGAGATAGGCGTCTTACTAGGATTGAGAGTCATTGGTGATAAGGAGTTGAGCGTTACAAATATTGTAAAACGTCTAAAACCCAAAAGAAAGTCCACGTACAAGCCAGTTAATCTTTCTTTTCAACCAAGTGATCAGGTGTAAGCCTCATGGATATATAGAAGCTTGTGAGTTGTTGAAAATAAGGAGACTTTTAAGTACGTAGAGTCATGCACATTGATATTTGTTGTAGTATAATTGTAGAATTTATCGTATTTTATGTTATGTGTGTTTGTTTTTATTATCTAGGTGTATTGGTCAATAGTGGATTGTTCTAAGGCATTTTGTTGTATGTTTAGCTGGATTTTTAGCTGGTTTGGTCAGCATATATCTTTCTTATTGTGTCTTCATTTGTGCGTTCATATTTGTGATTCGGTTGATATTTAGGTAAAATCGATCCAGAAGTATTAACAGATAAAATACAGTAAATCGGCTCCTAAATCTAACCAACTAGTAGAATGCAGCGATCATCTGTTCATTCAGATTAACACCAATGAGCGTGAAGGACTGAAATGTCCTAGTCGATTAATAGATAAGACTTCCTCAAAATATAATAATAGAATTATTGCAAAGTCTATGTAATTGTTGACTTATAAGAATAGATTTGTTCAAAAACAAGGTTCTAGCAACTCATTAAATGCATGTTTAACCGCAAATATGTAATTAATATTATGAAGCAAACCCATCCTTTATTTCCTGTTTCTCCTTCAAGTGGGACAAGACAGACAACAAGCAGCCTGCCTTCTTTCTACAATAACTGGACAAAGTCAATATTGGTAAAAATGAAAACGAAAATGATAAATGTCCTCGGTAAGACACATATTAAGTGTCTTGTCTTGATATAAAATCCATATATTTGTAAATTAAGTTGAAAAAGATTATATGATTGGCTTCTATAACTATAATAATATATTTAAATGGTATAAATTCGTACTTTTATCTATATTTTTTAAAATTTATAAAAAGACGTTTAAAATATGCCAAACGGATGAGATTTATTCGTTAAGGTGTCAATTTTAATTGTTGACGTAACCAACACATTCCAAGCTTCTTATAATTGATAATAATAGTATTTGTCAAAAAATTATGGTTAAAAATGATAATAAGTATTAATTTCATAAGGAACAAGACACTTAAGCAGTGTCTTGCCTCAAGGCACTTATTAAAGGGAAGGGAATTGTAAGTCCTGTTTTATGCATGCAAACCTCGCCCAACCACTGGCGGATCCAGACATTCAACTTAGGAGTGTCCAATATATTTGTTATTAACATAAGCCCTGTTGAAAAATAAAATAATAAAATTTGAATAAATGGCAATAAAAATAAAAATAAACATTAAATGACATATATATTCATAAGCATAACAAAATTTCACATCATCATATAATATGTCAACCAAATAAATTGAAATTTCACATTAACTAGATATTTATATCTCAAACTTATATTGATACCCAATTATACCCAATTAATTGACTTACACTTTTTGTTTATTACAAAAAAAAATTGGTACTCTCTCCGTCCCAATTAATTTGTCCAGTTTACTTTTTCACGGTCTTCGATGCAATACTTTGACCACTAAACTTTCACATTTTATCTTAGCAAGACTAATAATATTGTATTCAGGTAAAATAATTTTCATCACAAAGCTAATAGTGGTAGTCTTGTATAATAACTCAACATATAATTTGTTAAATTAGCGATTAAAATTTAAAATTTTGACTTAATTATTCAACTTAGGCAATTTATTTAGGACAGAGGGAGTATTATTTTAGGGTTTTTGAGTTGCTGCTAAATTGGACACCCCTATTATATTTTTTTGGATATTTTTTACTGTGTACACTTGCTCTGATTAATAAAATTTCTTCAGAATAATGTTATTAGAGAATTACAAATTTTGCTTTGGCTAGGGGTGTCCGTGAACACCCAACGCTACCTACAAATCCGCCACTGCACCCAACAAGGCTCCTACTTTTGGAGAACTCAAAAAGCACTTGGAGTGGCATTGGCTGTAGGGATTGCTAATTTTCACAAGCTTTGAGAATTATTTGTTTTTCCAATGGTTGCTCAGGAGTGTGTATCCTTACTCCCCGAAAATTTAACTAGAAATATGAACCTTGTGGGATTAGTTCACTTTTTATTTCGCCTACGGTCCCCGGCTTGCTACAACTCACCCTCTCCTATCCTCGAATCTAACCCAGTTTCAATATCCATTTCATGATGGATACGGGTCCTTTGAGGGTCGTTATGGCCACCATGGAGAGCGGTGTTTCATTCTACAAAGACCCCGGGCCATAGGATGTCATCTTGGGTCTCTACTGAACCATTCTTGAGCCTTCTAAGGGGCTCCGGAACCATCAGCAAGAATAACGAGGCAGAATCAACCTCGGAGGCTAGAAACGATAAGCAGTCACTCTTTCTATCATAACTCCTTCAATACAACTCCGATGAACCTTAAATTTTAGGAGCTTAAAGTAGACACTGAGAGCTTTCCATCAATATATTATGGGTCGAAAACAAAATCCGGTTGAAGAAGTTATGCACGTTTGAAGTCAGCAGAAAGAAACTACCAGCGCCACGATCGTGCCATCAGGCCGCACGATCGTGCCGTATTTCCAGCAGGCACTGCACAACCGTGCCATTCTATAGCACGATCATGCCATTCTCGAATAGGAAATTCTTGGGCTTATATGAGTATCACGATCGTGCTCCCAATATGGCACGATCGTGCCATTTAACGACATGTCATTTTTCGACCTTTCTCTCTCTATTTTGGTTATGTTTTTCCTCATTCCCTTATATATTACTTGTAAGCCTCATGTTGTAGAGAGGATACATAGATTAGAGATAGAAGTTTGAGATATTTAGATTCAAAAATCCTCTCAATTGGAGAGTTTGTAATTGTGGGTTTTCAAACCCTAATCAATGAAAGCTAATCCTTTGGGTGGAAATTGCTTGGTGATTTTTCTTCTTTCTGAGTGAGAGTTCTTCCTCCACTCTTTGTGAGATTTCTTGGGTGTTTCAAGAATCTTTGCTTGTGGGAGGTCCTTGTGCAAGTGATTGAACATCTTAGTTTAATTGGGTGAGTGTTTATTCTTTACAATTGTTCATATCCTTTAATTTCATGTTCATCTCCATAAACCCCAAAACCCTAAAAAAATTAGTTTGTAGTGTTTATGAGTTCTATGGGTGGATTTCCATCAGCCACATGATTTCGCATAGACCCTATGTCCCTCATCCTCTCCATCTGGTATCAGAGCTAGGCATAGAACTCATAGTTTTGTTGGAGATTTCTTGTTTGTGCCCGAAATTGTTTGTAGTTGTTTGGTGGTGATTTTTGGGTGTTCTTGGTGTTGTTGATATTGTTGTGCAATTTGGGTACCCCCATTCCCTGTGTTCATCCATTGTTGTGGGTGTTATTGTTGTTATTGATTGTTGTTGAATGGTTGGAAGTATTATTGGAGCTTTGTGGTGAAAGTTGGAGATATTGCATAGAAGGTGTTCGATTAAATGACTGTTGGATTTCGTTGAGTTGATGGTTGTTTTGTTGGTGGATATTGTTGGTGGTGATTGTGTGCCCATCCGGGTTTGTTCTTCAATGTGCTTTCCCCTTGCCGGTTTCATCCCATTTTCCTCAACAAAATTAGCCTCGCAAAACTCCTCAAAATTTCCTAGCTACAAAAAACCCAAACATCCATCCGCTCAAATTATACACCCCACAACAAAACCAAGCTCCACAAATGGCCTCCATATCCTATGCTTCGGGCAAACTTGATGTCCTTCTTTTCCCTAAACCCAAACCCAAACCAACCTTCGAGGAGACTCTTCAACGTATCGAAGAGAAGGTTCGAGAAGTTCAGCGTCGAATGGGTGACTTACTCCACACTACGACTACGGGTGTTCATGGTGCGGTTCGGTGCGATGACGGTTTCTCGAAGCGATGCACCGGCCGAAACGGTTTTCCAAAATTGTAAACAGGATCACCCGGTTTTTTAATCGGTGCATCGGATTTAATGGTACGGTGTCACCCGTTAACCAGAACCGCCTTTATTTCCATCAAAATTAAAAAAATCATCATTCAATCAACCCAAAAAAAAAAATATTCAAGTTCGGTTTCGACTGTGTCTGCGTAAATTTTTTTTGCCTGCTAGTTCTCAATGTATCTATGTAAATTACATTGTTTGCTAGTTTATTGCTTGCTAGTTCAAGTACTTTTTTCAATTACATTGCTTGCTAGTTCCGATTGTGTTTGTGTATTTTTTTTAAATCAATATATATATATATATATATATATATATATATATATATATTGATTTATATATATATATATATATATATTGATTTATATATATTGATTTATATATATATATATATATTGATTTATATATATATATATATATATTGATTTATATATATATATATATATATATATATATTGATTTATATATATTGATTTATATATATATATATATATTGATTTATATATACAGTGCGGTTCCGATTCCCCGTCGGTTAGAAAATTACAAATCAGAGCCGCCCTATTTAATATTCGGTTTATCCGGTTCGGTGCACCGGGAAAATAAAGTTGTTCGGTGTTGCCCGTTTCCGGTTTTTTTTGCCGGTTTACGGTTCGGTGATGCAGTCTCGATTATTTTGAACAACCCTAGCTACGACCCCCACGCAACTAGAGTCATTGAAAAGAGATTGTGATATTTCAACTCGGTCTCCTAGAACTCACCATAGTGGTTATTCGAGGTATTTTGATGATTATTGACATGGTGGTTCTCAAGGTAGGAGAATGGAGGAGAAGGTTACTTTATGACCTTCTAGGAAGGGAAGTGCTAACTCTTGGAGAACGGCTTCCCGAGCTAATAAGGAAAGTGTCAAATATCTTTGGAAGCCTAAGGGCAGAAAATGCTTCACATGTGGGGTTTATGGTCACTACCAATCCCAATGCCCTATGAAGATGGTTGAAAGCTCCAAAGCAAGTGAGGTAGCCACACCTGAGGCTCCAAAGACTAGTGTTGAGGTTCGCGCGCAAGAAAGGAAGAGTTTGATTCCTAGGCGATCCTTTATAATGATCAAGGATTCCCGGGATAACTCTCAACAGGAGAACATCTTCTGAACTCAGTTCACCATTGGCGAGAAGGCAGCCAAGGCCATCATTGACGGAGGGAGTTGCACCAACTTGGCCTCTACCTACATGGTTGAGAAGCTCCAATTATCGGTCTTGGCTCATCCTCAACCGTATAGCTTGCAAGGGCTAAAAGATGACAACGACTTCGAGGTAACCCAACTAGTCTTGGTCTCTTTCACCATTGGTCTTTATGAGGATAATGTTCTTTGTGATGTTGTCCCCATGGATGCTTCCCGTTTACTACTTGGTAGACCTTGGCAATTTTGTTGACATGTTATCCACGACGGTCGGAAGAACACTTACACTTTCTCAGGGGGAGAAAGGAAAGTCAAACTCCTTCCTTTACCCCCTTCCGAAACCGATACACCACAAACCAGGGTGGGAAGTGAGAAGAGAGACCTTCAAAAGAGTGAAACACAGAATGAGAGTGCTTTGAGCAAAGGAAACCACATCAGACTTTACTTTTGCGAAAAAGCGACCCTAGTGAGGTTGAGCGATCCTTAGCTCCACAAAAATTTCCAACCTCCCTCCCTTGTCCCTCACCCTTACCTATAACTCCTACCGGGCTCCGCATAGAGTTTCCAAGTGTTGGGTCGTGCTCAATCACTCCCGAGCCTCGCCACGGAGTTGAGTTGCTTGACGATACGTCCATGACTACTCATCCGTGTTCCATTACTTCCACATCGAGGTTGAATGAGGAAAAGGTTATTTCCATTAACCTTGACCCCGAGCTCTCATGTGATGAATTCCTTGTTGCTTTCAACAAGTTGATAGGTGCTAGACGTGTTCGGGTCCTTCGTGATGTCGAGTTAGCCCCTCCATTCCGTCGGAATTGCTACATTTTTTAGAAGGACGGGTCGATGAGCATCACTCTACATCGACTGTTGGAGTACATACTTTTGGGTCTATACGGGTATCTGGTTAATTTTGAACCCCTAAGAGTTGATGACAACTCTTTTCGAAGAAGGGGAGTATGAACCGTGTGGGATCGTTCCCTTTTTATTTCGCCTACGGTTCTTGGCTTGCTACAAGTCACCCTCTTCTATCCTTGAATCTAACCCGGTTTCAATATCCATTTCATGGTGGATACGGGTCCTTTGAGGGTCGTTATGGCCACCATGGAGAGCGGTGTTTCATTCTACAAAGACCCCGGGCCATAGGATGTCATCTTGGGTCTCTACTGAACCATTCTTGAGCCTTCTAAGGGGCTCCGGAACCATCAGCAAGAATAACGAGGCAGAATCAACCTCGGAGGCTAGAAAAGACAAGCAGTCACTCTTTCTATCATAACTACTTCAATACAACTTCGATGAATCTCAAATTATGGGAGCATAAAGTAGACACCAAGATCTTTCTATGAATATATTATAGGCCTAAAACGGAGTCTTGATGAAGAAGTTATGCACATTTGATGTCAGCAGAAAGAAACTGTCAACGACACGGTCGTGCCATATTTCTAATAGGCACTGCACGACCGTGCCATAGTATAGCATGATCGTGCCATTCTCGAACAGGACATTCTTGGGCTGATTTGATTACCATGATCGTGCTCCCAATATGGCACGATCGTGTCTTTTAACGACATGTCGTTTTTCGGCCTTTCTCTCTCTGTTTTGGTAATTTATTTCCCCTTTCCCTTATGTATACTTGTAAGCCTCATTTTGTAGAGAGGATACGTAGATTAAAGATAGAAGTTTGAGAGCTTAAGACTCAAAAATCTTCTCAATTGGAGAGTTTGTTATTGTGGGCTTTGAAACCCTAATCAATGAAAGTTAATCCTTTGGGTGAAAATTGCTTGGTGATTTCTCTTCTTTGTGAGTGACAGTTCTTCCTCCACTCTTTGTGAGATTTCTTGGGTGTTTCAAGACTCTTTGCTTGTGGAAGGTCCTTGTGCAAGTGATTGAACATCTTAGTTCAATTGGGTGAGTGTTTACTCTTTACAATTGTCCATATCCTTTAACTTCATGTTTAGATCCATAAACCCCAAAACCCTAAAAAAATTAGTTTGTAGTGTTTATGAGTTCTATGGAAGGATTTCCATCATTGACATGATTTCTCATAGACCCTATGTCCCTCATCCTCTCCAAAATAGAAACCAAACTGAAATTGATTTCTTGTTAGATGATTGGTTTAAGAATCTTTGGCCCTCTATTTATCCTGTATTTGTTTGAATCTTTTGTGGCAGTATCATTTTTTCTAACATTGTTCTTTTCTTCTATTATTTGGGTACTCACATAGATCGGAAAACTCTACTAGCAGCAATGGATGAAAATTCCAAGGAAGTTACAGTAAGCACACTATCTCACAACGGTGTGCAAGGAAAGACAAAGGAATTTATTTGTTATTGTAAGTACACGCATTATACTTCAACCTAACATATTATATTGCAATTTCTCTATGCACACAACTACACAACTATTAATGTTGTTGGAATCAGACCTCCACAAGCCCCTAACAAAGATTAAATCCAATCTTACTGGAGTAGTAATTGTGTTATGGATTGATTGCTTATCTTCACCAAATTCTTCGGCTACTGTTTTGAAAAGTGCAATCACTTGCTCTCTGCCTAGCCCCTTTTGGACTTTATTTTTGGAAAATATTTTGAAACATTTTATGGTGTTTACTGGCTTATCTTTAGCTATGTGTTAGGATTTGAAATATTTAGAAACACAATGTTTATTTTCCGAGAAATACCTTGTTTGAAAAATTTTGATATCAAATGTTTTAATTTTCATACAATTAAAGTAGATAATACATAATACATATTTGTCTATAGGAACTGCTAGAAAAATCAAAATCAAAATTGTTAAAGGAATAAAGGCCTACGACATCATTTGTTTTGGTATGTATATAGCAGCATATGTTTTGAATGTTGTTAGAGCCTTCAACCATATTTACTCTAGCGACATTTGCAACAACTGCTGGTAAAGAGTCTTGTAACATTCATAAATGCAATAAAAGGCAAAACTAAATGTCGCTTGAGCCCTGTTCTGTTCTAATGAAGCTTGTTAATTTTCTTCAAACAATAATAAGCATAACCCGGGTTAATTAAACGGAAATGCTTTTAACCAATACCGCCTTTTTTTTCAAGTTGGTTTGCGAAGGTTTTCCTTTTGGGTCTTATTGTTGTCTTGTTTGGTTTCTAAGGTGATTTTTGAAAAGATTTTGTTGGTCCCTAGGAATCATCCTCTCAATGAACTCTAGTTAATGAGGGAAGGCTACCTACAACTGGATCCTCCAAATCGCGCTATAAACGTGTTCACCTGAGAAGTTGTTGATGTAGGGTATGTTTAGGTAGTATGCGATAGTTTATGTAGTCTAAATTAAAATTGGTATAATAGGTAGAAATAAAGCATGGACAACTGCTAATGAAAACAACAAGCACTTAAGGATGAAAAATTGTTTTTAATCAAAGAAAATTATTTTCCATACAATAGTGAAGCATTTTCATCGGAATGGATGGAAAATTAATTTTACCTTCTATATCATTTTGTCAATATGTAGTTGAAAATTAGGAATACAAAAGTCTAATGGTATGTTAATTCGTTGGTAAATGGGGAATGTAAAAACTTGCTAAAAGTTACTAAAACTGACCAAAATTTATCTGAAAGTATCAAAACATACACTTTTAACAATACTTATTTTTCTCCAAAATGTAATACTTTATTCAAAAGTAATATTTTTCTGAATACTTACCAAAACATACTTTTAAATATCAAAAGTTGCCAACATTTAACTTTTGTCATACCATCCATTTATGAATGAGTTTTACATGTCCTCTTTTGGCAATGACGACAGTAGAGAACAACAAAGAAAATAAAACACACACACACAAAGTTAAGTTAGCTAACATCTTCTAGCTGGATCAACTAGGTTGTGGGATGACTTTTATTTCTTGATTGGAAGATAGAATAACACTATAAATAATATGGACCCTTTTATGTAGACACTAGTGCTCAAGACTAGTATCCCACACACTACAACATATAACAAGGGTATGGTGACTTAAGTGAGTGACTGATAACTTATCGTTCGCCCATTTTTTTTCTGGTGACCGATAGCTATTAGTTACTCGTGTTTTAATACAACCCAGACAAATCTCAATTTGTAACCCACCCACCCACTTTTTTGTTTCGATAAGTAAGGGCAATTGACCCAATTTATAAATCTCCACATGAGGTCCACAATATCCCACGGACACACAAACAGTGGCCTCAAGGTCCAAATACAACTAAGCATCCTATAGGGTCCATGAATACAACTAAACATCCAATAGGGTCCAAAAGCAAGCCTACAATTTTCGATAGTAGGGCGAATTGAAACTGATAAAAGTAACCAAAAATTAAATCAAATCTTACACATTAGACCCTTCCCAATTCGTCTTCTTCCCTACCATAGCATATACACCTCTGTTATGCATAGATAATTGGTATGAGATGGAAGTTCTCCACTAGAGTTTATGCTAGATATTCTACTCCTGTTTTCCATTGTTCTGCCCATATAGCCTTCCTCCGTCTAATTTTCTGTAGTACCGCTTTCGTGTTCGTCTTAGATCTGTTAAATACTGCATTATTATGGTGATTCTAGATTTTCCAGATGACTGCAAACCATACCACCATCCACAACTTTCTTCTCATCCTATTGTGGAAGTACACCATCATCCATTCTTCGTACATCTCCTTCAGAGAGTCACCTTGTTGCACTCTAAAATCCAAGTCTTCCATCAGTTTTCCCCAAATATGTTGTGTAAAGCACAGTGTACAAATATATGGTTCAGTCCTAAAAGGACCCCAACCTACGAACATTCCATGAGAACAATTCTTATCCTACTGCTCGCTGGAGGCCAGCACCTCAACATTCCTCAATCTATTCTTTATCCTCTTGTCTCCTCCTTGCTTCTTCTTCCTTGCTTGCTTTACTTCTCTTTCTAGTCTCTGCACAACCTTTTCTTGGCCTCCTTGTATTTTTAGACCTCCTCTACCTCCCACATACACAATTTTCTTTGCTAATATCCTATTGGACCGTGTCGGGATCGGGTCCAAGCTTTTAGGTTCGAGGTTAAGCCAACGGTTCAGCAAGCATCGGTAGTTGCACTCTCTTGTGATGCTTATATTGGGGATTTCGACGAGAACATGGATAGAGGAGCTAATCGGCAACGCCGTGCTAAGTACGTTCACCCACTTGTTCTCAAGAATCGTTATACCTTCAAGAAGAGCTGGGTGGTGAGCGTCAATTTAGCTTGGCTAAGGCGAGACGTCCATAGTCGGGATCCAAACTTCTCCACGGATGTTTCGAATGGCCGGGAAGAGATTCGAGACTTGTCAATAACCACGAGGACCTATGGGATGTTTGGTCATCTTGAGATGTCATGGATATTTGGCATCGTGGTTCGGTTGTGAGCCGGGTGAATAAACACAAGCTAATAATGGCGTTCAAAGGTTAGAAATGTGCGCGCCTTCACGCTTTGGGTCATAACTCCTTCAATGCAACTTCGATGGGTCTCAAATTTTGGGAGCTTATAGTACACACTAAGAGCTTTCCAACGATGTCTTACGAGCCTAAAACGAAGTTCGGATGAAGAAGTTATGCGCGTTGGAAGTCGGCAGGGAAAAGCTGCCCAGAAGACTGACTCGCCCGAGCCAGCTTTCTGTCGCGCCCGCGACCCCTCCTGGCCAGGGACAGGCCATGGCGGACAGACGACTGACTCGCCCGAGTCAGTTTCGGCGCGCCCGAGCCATCCTTCTACGACGACGTGTTATTTCGTATTTTTTGTTCTGTTTTTAACCTAATTTCTAGTTTAGTATAAATAACTCGTTTAGCACGTTTTTCCAGGGAGCTTATGTTTATGAATGATTTGCTAATGCAATGTTAGAGTTTCTCCCTTTTCTCTCTCAAAATCTTGTTCTTACTTTATCCATTTGTTAATGGTGGTGTTAGCAAGTCATTCCTTTATTGATTATCTAGTGGATTACCTATAATAGTCATGGTAGGGTGTGAGGCCTAGAGTTGTGGATTACCTAGCTCAAGGTCATATCCTTCCTCTACTATTCAAGTTTTGTTCGATTGTTGTTTCAAGATTTAAACTCAAGCTAAATTCATCAATACTCCCATTGCGCCACGCTCCACCTATCAATTGAAGCAGAGCCTAAATCCTTTAGGGAGGACTCAAGCCTTGATTTTTGGTTTGGTGTAGCAGGGGTAGGATAATCCTTGAACGGGTCAGCGTCCTCGCTGTCTTTTGAGCTATCCGGTGTAGTTTCCTTCTCACCTCCTTGGGAGCTTTTGTGATTGTTTTGAGTCTTGTTCCACACCTTTCCAAGCATCAATACAAAGTATCTCAATCATTTTGTCCCTTAATGCATCCACCTCTTTTGCCAATCTATTCACCTCCCCAATGCTTTCTTCATTAAATATTGCACGGTGGATATTGGGAACTTGTTCCAAGAGACTTTGGTTGTAGTCCACCCGATTTCCGCAGACATTATTGCCGTCATTATTGGTATCACTAACTACTTCCGACTCTTGGGCTTCCCCTTCCACAGGCATGGTAGTTTTCGGCACCGCTTCAGTTTCCCAAGTTGCACTCTGACAATCCTTCGGTTCTCTATAGTATAACATGAACTGGTACCCTTTTGAGTATTATGTACTACATGCTTGTTGGCTAGTATGTACAAAACAATATGTTTTCCTTCATTGATCATATCATAAGCTAGATGGTCCAAAGAGAGGTATTGGTTTTTAGCTCCTCTTTTTAAGAACATCAAATTAATTACTAGGCTAGACACCTTGAATTACATCCCTTCTTTTGCTTTAAATTAGTAAGAGAACTCCTAGGACTTGGATTAGTCTTACCATCCATGCATGATTTAGAGCTTATCCTCAAAACTCAAGAGAGAGTCATTAAAGAGCCCAAAGGTTGTACTCACTCCTTTTCTTGGAGCATAATGTTGTGAATCTTGTCAAGAATAAGGGGTTCTTTTTCCTCCATTTCTAAGGAAGCGTGTTCGTTGTCCTGCTTTTCTCTATCTTCCTTGATATCCATGTGGTTTTGTTATAAACACTTTCCTTTCTTTTTACTGGTTGAGACTTACTTGGCATCTCATATGTGATCCTTGATCAAATTTTGATTAATACGTGTCTCATATGTGATCCTTCGAAGTTTGTTGAGCACCTCTGTATTAGTAGGATCAACCATGAGCAATATTCTTTCAATGTCTTTGGTAACTTCTTGTGTTTGCTTCAGTTTATAAAAAAATCACCGCCCATCGAAAAAGACCCTAATTAGTGGATGAAAAGCTTTGATGCATGGTGCATTATTTACTCTCAAGTTCAATAAGGTTTTCTGAAGAGAAAGGATGAGAAAGTTTTTCCGTGAAAAATCTTTTCCCAAATTATACCAAACGCACCCTAACTTGAATGGTTTTCATCGAAACTTAACTATCTTAATTATGAGAAACACTAGTTTTATCTCTGTATTTTACACAAATTAATTTCATATCTACATTATTTAAGTTATTCCTCGACATTTAATGATTGTTTTCCTTTAGACTTTTGAGGCAACGACAGCTTGGATTGTGAGGACGAAAATCAGTCAGTGAAATATGAAGCTCAAAAAATGAGGACCGAGACGGTAGCCCAAGCACAAATGATGACCCACTTTTTGGCTCTTTTGGAGGGTATCCAAATGAAGTTGTAATGCATCATCATCCAAATTGACTGCTTGCAGGTAATCAAGTGTCTAGCAAACTCGGAGCACTAACTCGTTGACTGTAGATCGACAACACTCTGCTACTTGAAGATGCTGAGGTTTATTTCTAGAGGAAGAGTCATTGCAGTTTCCAGAAGCACAATCAGTCAGGCGCACAAATTGGCGAAACAAGTCAATCGAAGCGGCTATGGAGCGGAAGGGGCCTTCCTTTTATTAGCTAAGATGTTATGTTCTTCTTGTGTTCTTTTACTTTGGTTGTGTTTTGATGTTTTGTGTTGTCTGTGTTTTGGTCGCTATTATAAAAAAAACGATGTTTTTCCTTTAGTAAGTAATTTTTTTGTAAACAAAGAATGGAACTTGTAAAAATATCTTAATTATTTAAGTATTATAGATACTTTCTTCATAATTTGAAAATATACTATAAATCCAATGTTTTCGAAACAACTAATAGATTGAATACTTGCATTTAATTTTATTTTAAACTATACTATTTTATATTTATATTTGAATAAATTTATTTTCTATTTGTTGAAATCTTACATTTTTGTATAACATGAACTATTACTACATTATATTGGATGAGTGAGTGAATTCAAACATCTATCCAAATACTTTTAATTATAATCCTTATTTTTTTCAATACTTATTATATTTATTCTATTGATTTAGTTATACTCTTTATAATATTATTGAGAAATTAAAAACTATGGTATTTTAATAATGATGCTTTTATTCAACGGATTTTTTTCCATTTTAGACCTCGAAGTATAAGGTAATTAATTAGTTTTCTGAACCTTTGGTTTTCATTGTTAAGTTTTTAGACTCTGGGCATAATAAAAAAGGACCTTAAAGTTTGTGAGCTTAAAAAAGCCCCTTGTATCGTTTTCTTTTTCTTTCTATGTTTGAATTTATTTCCCAATTGGGGCTAAACTTCAGGACTAAGGTTAAAACTGATATTACAGCTATAATACACATCTCTTACTAATGTCGGTGCTACTTAGACCCTAAGTACCATTGGGAGTAGCCCAAAACATACTTTAGGTCCAATGATCAAATACGAATCAATTATAAACGGATTGATAGGTGGAATGACCTTTATAAAGTGTATTATGACTTCAACATTAGTTTTAACCTTACTCACTTCTTTCCATCTTATCTACCACTTATTAAATATTTTATGTCTCTAACAAACTAATTTTACCAAACATGACCTAATTGTTAAAACTCATTAGATACTAACTAGCACCAAACTTAGGATTAAGGCTAAACTGATGTAGAAACTATAATATACTTTGTAATGGTCATCTTACCTATCAATCTCTTTGTAATTGGTCCATATTTGACCATTGGATCTAAAGTACATTTTGGACTACTCCTCAAGGTACTTAGGGGTCGATGTAGTTTCGCCATAAATAAAAGAGTTGTACTATAGCTTCAATATCAATGTTAATCATAATCCTAAGATTTGACACCAATCGAGAGAAAAATTCAAACATGGGAAGAAAAAAAGAACAGGAAACGAGTCTTTTTTTCAACCCACAAATTTGTAGTTCTTTTTTATTCAGCCTGTTAGGATAGTCAGGGCATTGTTAGCAGATAAACAATAATAAATAAATAAATAAAGATTTGACACAAGTAATTAACGTGGAAAAACCCAAATCGAGAAAAAAAAACACGAACGATGCACTATGAGAGGATTACAACAGTGCTTTAGAGATTTCTAAACCTCAACAATCTCTCACAACCTCCCTAGAGTTACAACCTGAGAGCTCAACACTCACAGATGAGCCTCACACAATCCCCCCAAGAACATAGAGATTACAGGTCAATCTCTTGTGATCAGATGACACACTCTCAATTGCGGTACAATAAACCTAACATCTAGGCTCTATTTATAGTACAAGGCTAACACAATTATTTAGGATTAATAGAGTCCTTGCAACAAAGGAATTACAAAAAGAGGTGACTAGCAAATCAACAACTTGATTCCCAATCAAACTCTTCTACCTTGCTCCCCAAGACAAAGATACCAACCCAAAATTTAGACCTGACAATCCTTATCCAAAACCCGAAATCTGATCTGATCCACCCGAATCCGAACTCGATCCGCACCCTAATGTCGGACTCGGTCATCATCCGAAACCCGGATCAAATTCAATCCGAAACCGAACCGATCTGAAACCCGAAGGTAGCCAAATAAGGAAAGCATCCGAAATAATCTGAAACGACCCGAACCCGATCCAAGTCATGCTAAACCCGAATAAGGCCACATCCAAAAATCATTCGAGCTGAATTTAACCCGACCTGACACACATCCGAACCGAATTTTACCCAACTCGAGACACACTAGAACTGACCTACAGTCGAACCGAATTAGAACCAACCCGATTTAGGCATCGTTCTTTTGAGCGTTAACGCAACTAACCGCAACGCAAATTACCGCAACTTACCGCAACCTACCGCAACTCACCACAAATTACCATTACCTTTTTACTATTTCCACCGCAACTTACCGCAACTTACCGAACCGCAACTTACCGCATAAAAGAACGGTGCCTTAGGAGGAAAACAAAAATTCTAATTAAATTTTAGCTTTAGGAGGGAAACAAAATTTCTAATTAAATTTTTGGCACTCGCTAGTTCAAGTTTAAGAAAAGTTGGTAGAGAGGGAAATGACATTATTATTGGCATGGTGAGTGTTATTTAAAAGTTTAAGAAATTTAGGTTGGAGGGAGTTTGATAATTTAAAAATTTTATTTTGGTGGGATTTTTATTATATGTTAGATTAAAGGAAGTATGGAGAGACTTTTCAATTTTTTTTAGTGGTACAATTTTCTTGGAAATTTAGATGGAAATGAGTACTCAAAGCTACAAATAATTAAAATAATTTCTAATTGTAGTTTAATGGGAAATTATCCAACGTTAAATTTAGAGGGAAATTATCCGACCCGAAAGCAATCCGCCCATAATATAAATACAACCTTGGATTCATTCGAAAGCAAGCAACCGAATTAACCCGATCCGAATTTGAACAGACCCGACTCAACCCAACCCGGGAAAAGTTTCGATCGACTCTCACCCGAAGAGCACGATCCGGTCAAACTCGATATGAACCCGATCTGACCTGATCAAGATCAATCCGAAGTCAAATTGAATCCGAACCCTGCCCAAAACAAATCTGATCCAATCCGGAACACGGATAATCCTAGCGAACCCGAACCTGAAGTCATCTGATCCGAACCCGATCCTACACATCCGATTGCTAGGTCTACCAAAATTGGTCTCCATATTCAACCCAACAATCTCCCACTTGGAGACCAATTGTAAACGTAGTCTTAGTCGATCATCGTCAATCACCACTTCAACGCCTCCTCGATTCCTCTAGTGCATCCATCTCGATCTTGTTCATCCAAGATCAACAGAGGTCTTAGTTGACCCTCCATCAACTCCTCTTTTATCAATAGGCTCCCACTTAAACTGATCTCGCCCCTGCAACTTCGACATATGCATCCCCGTCAACAACTTAGGGGAATAATGGATTGGAATTTTATCTCGTGTTAATCTTATCGAATTCCCATGCAGGTTAGATGCGTTCTTCGACTCACCATTCGTTCCCGTAGCCTCAACCGAAAACCTCCTCGTTTCTGCTACCCTTCTCTCATCAGAGAAGCTAACAGGCTTGTTAGAATTATCAACTGTAGTATATAGCTTCCCCTCCTTCCTACCATTTGCAATTACCAGAGATCCTTTCGTTACCCTCCAATGACCATCCCCAAATCTCATCGTGAAGCCCTCCTCATCTATTTGACCCACACATACAAGGTTCTTGGTCAGACCTGGGATATACCGAACATTCTTCAACCTCCAAGTCCCACCCTTAGAAGTTTTAATATTCACATCACCTCTTCCTAGCACCTTTAGACTGTTACCGTTTGCAAGCCTAACCCTGCCAAACCTCCCACTAACAAAATTACTAAAGGCCTCCCTGCTAGACGAACATTGAAACGACGCACCCGAATCTATCACCCAACTCCTTTCTGGCTCGTCAACATTAACAGTTAGGGGCTCACCCAAATCCTCAGCAGAATTTACTGAGTCGTGGTCATTATAACTGTTCTTCCTAAGTTTAGGACAATCCCTACAAAAATGACTTCTATCACCATAGTTCCAAAACAATACGTGCTCCATGTTTTGGCCTCTAGATTTAGATAGACTCCAACATAAGCTCCGACTGTTCTTCCTACCCCTGACCACCAAAGCATTTCCCGAGGATTCAAACACATCCTAATCTCTTCAACGAATGCTTTTATTAAGGATAGAATCTCTAATTTCCCCAAACTTCAGTTTCTCATCTTTCTTAACCGAAGATGTTACAGATGTCACAAAATTATCCCAAGACATAGGCAGGGTAGCCAACAATATATTAGCATTTTTCTTGTCGTCGAAACTAAATCCCACAGAAGTTAATTTTGATTGTATAATATTCAACTCATTTATACTATAATGCATATCACTAGACTCATGCATCTTAAATTCAAATAAACGATGCAAAGTACACATATGTGTTTGCAAGGCCTCCAGCAGACTTTTCGTCGTTTTCTAATCTTTGACGTTGAAAGTCTCGTTCCGAGCTAACGTCACCCTCACTAGACTAAATGTTTGACCATCAAGCTCTTCCCAGTCGTTTGACTCCATCTCATCTGGCTTTTCACCCATCACAAGATGCAACTTCTGCTGGCGGAGCACATCCTCAACTCGCATCCTCCACCATGCATAGTCTTTCCCGTCAACTTCGTAATCTTCACAATTGCGTCCACCATTTCTTCTCAGTCTGTAGATCAACCATGCTCCAACCAAAGTTCTGATACCGATTGTTAGGATACTCAGGGGGTTGTTAGCTTGCAAACAATAATAAAGCGCGAAAAATAAATAAAGATTCGACACAAGGAATTAACATGGAAAAACTCAAACTGGGAAAAAAACCACGAACGATGCACTATTAGAGGATTACGACAGTGTTTCAGAGATTCCCAGACCTCCATAATCTCTCACAACCTCCCTAGAGGTTTTTTACGATCATTGATAGCCAAAAGGCTTAAAGATTCATAAAATATAAGAAACTGTAAACAAAACAGCAAACAATCCACCACCAAAAGAAAAAGGTTACAACCTTACAACCAAAAGAAAAAGGTCACAACCTCCCTAGAGTTACAACCTGAGAACTCAACACTCTTTTTTCATTTTTTTTTATTTGGATTAAAAATAGACATAGAAATTATTTCGTCAATTAAGGAGAGGCAGGTGAAATTGAAGTTTAAGGTGGTTGTAATGGTGGACCTGGTGGTGGTCACAGTGGCCATGGTGGAGTTGCTAATTAAAGATTGCAACGAAGGAGTTCATGAAGATGGGCTTTTGATTTTGGGTTGAGAAATTTTATTTTTGTTTAAGGAAAAAAGGGGGCGGGAATCAATTTGGTACCCTCCATATTTGGGGGGCTTCTAATTCCACCAATTTGAGGGGGATTGGATTCCTCAGGGATTCCTAATCTCATTCCTGAATTGGTTCACCAAACAAAAAGAAGGTTTCTAATTCCATTCCTTTCTCTCTCACCAAACATGCCCTCAATTGCGATACAATAAACCTAACAACTAGGCTTTATTTATAGTATAAGGTTAACACAATTATTTAGGGTTAATAGAGTCCTTGCACCAAATGAATTACAAAAAGAAGCTACTAGCAAATCAACAACTTGATTCTCAATCAAACTGTTCTACCTTGCTCCCCAAGACACAGAGACCAACCCAAAATTGGTCTCCACATTCAACCCAACACAACCTACAAACTTTTGAGTTCAAAAAAATTAACATTGAAAACAACGGGTTCAAAAAAAATTATCCTGTACTTCGGAGTCCAAAATGCAAACAACCCTATATTCAACATATTTTTATCAAATTGAATTTAATGTTTTAATAAATATTTACAAAAAAAATACTCGGAGGTACCCCAATATTTGGGGAAACTATTTTTCGGTACCCCAACTTTTCAAAACTTATTTTGAGGTACCCTTAATTTTTGGGTTAGTAATTATCTGGTGTTTTTCCGGTCATCAATTTTATTATGTGTCAAAAATACCCTTATTTTTCTTCTTCAAAGGTATTTCTTCAAAAATGGAAGAACAAAGGTATTTCGGTCAATTAATTAAATTGATGACCAGAAAAACATTTAATAATTACTAACCCAAAAACTATGGGTCCGTTTGGACCTGAGAAAACAACATGGAAAAAAAATTATTTTGGAAAATGAAAATCTTTCTTTTGTTTGGATTGAAAAAAAAGGAACGGAAAAAAGTAGTAAGAAAATTGCATGGAAAATTTGGGGTCACCAAGAATAAAAAAATTTCCCTTCAAAAATGAAATGAAAGTTGGGAGAAATTTTTTGAATTAAATCTAACCTTTCTCTCCATCATCTCTCGTGGCTACCTTGATTCTCTCTCTCTCTCTCTCTCTCTAACTCGCTTCTCTCTCTAACTCTTCTCTTTCTCTCTCTCTCTCTCTCTCTCTCTCTCTCTCTCTCTCTCTCTTTCTCTCTCTTCTCTCTCTCTCAAACTCTTCTCTCTCGTTCTATCTAACGTTCTTCTCTCTCTAACTATCTTCTCTCTCTCTCTCTCTCTCTCTCTCTCTCTCTTTCTCTCTCTCTCTCTTTCTTCTCTCTCTAACTCCCCCCTCCAAATCACATCATATAATTTAGAAAAATGAAGCTTGACATTTTAAAAGTTTCATGCAAATTTTTTTTCCATACATTTTTCTTCGAACCAAACAAGGAAAAGAAAGTTGAATAGAAAATCAATTTTTTTCCTTCAAAATTTTAATTGAACCAAACAAGAGAAAGAAATTTACTTTACTCCAAAAAAATTTTCCTCCTAATTTTTTTTCCATGTGATTTTTTTTTTCCATCCTATTTTCCTAGGTCCAAACGGACCCTAAGGGTACCCCGAAATGAGTTTTGAAAAGTTGGGATACCTTAAAAACATTTTACCAAAAATTAGGGTATTTTCGAATAATTTTTTGAAATACTTATATCCAAAACTTATACTTTTGTAGTAAACAAAAATATTTTCATGTTGGAATTTTCATTTACATTTAAGTTCATTAAATTTAATCGCATTTAATGTTTGACCTTCATGTTTTCGAGAATAGTTTTTTCTATGATAATTAGAAGAATCGAAAATGATAACCATCTTGACACAAGATGACTTTTAACCATCTTGCATTTCTTCTAAATCACTAATAAAGTGAAATAAAAGTGTACTTAAATCATTCTAAAAGTATGTTTCATTATTTTCAGGGTTACTACAACTTATAAACAATTTAAAAATAATTATTTATTTATATTTATTTCATAAATATAAAACTATGTATAAAATGTGGATTTTCTACTATGATTGATAAAATTAGGCTATTATTATATTTTTTTCACCTAGCTAATAAGTACTATATTATTATAATTGATAAATATATATAATTATTAAAGAAAACATTAATAAAAGTTACAAACATGTGAAATATGAACAATTCAAGATGTTTAAGAACCATCTTGAGTCAATATGGTTATCATGGTCCAATTAGAATTACTTTATCATTGCATGTAATCACCTTATCCATTGATAGAGCATTGGATATTACTTCCACAAATAGATTATTTATTTTGCTAGCATTTTAATATAATACGGTTGTGACTCATACTATAATTTATCTCTCTATAATAAAATATTTAAAAATAAATAATTTTAGTATTGGTATATTATAATCTACAATATCACTTTCATAGTCACCGTCACAATATAAGTTTTTTTCATCCGAATAACAAAATTAACTATTTTTAAAATTTGAAAATTATCTATATAATATTAAGGAAAATTGAAATCTAATAAACTAAATTTTATGTCCATTTTGATCTAACAAACCAAATTTAACTTTTTGTTAATGACAAATTGTACTTAACATAATATTTTTCTTAGTGAACCTCCACCAATTTTCGGTTACCAGAAAAATGACATGGAGGTTTTTTTGCTGATTGAAATGAACCACAATGTGTTGGAAGAAAGGCTCCAGCAATTGTTGTCTGAAGTGACAAAGATGAGAAATGAATTACAGAGAATGAGGAATGGGAGTCTGAACTTTGAGTATCTGGATGAAGAAAATGTGAGGCTCAAAACCAAGCTTGACAAGGAGAAAAGGAAGAGGAAGCCATCTTCATTTTCCTTTTATTTTTTGCCTATAAAACACTCCACATCAGCAAAAAAACATTCATGTCATTTTTTCAGTAACCGGAAATTGGTGGAGATTCATTAAGAAAAATATTATGTTAAGTACAGTTTGTCATTAACAAAAAGTTAAGTTTGGTTTGTTAGATCAAAATGGACATAAAGTTTGATTTATCAGATTCCAATTTTCCTAATATTAACAGTAAAGTTTGTGGGTCCCACTGAATGGAAAAATGAGATTAATTGTAGGAATTTCGACCAATCAAAAAGTAGATAAATCCTTAATTAATTATTTTGGTGCAACTATTGGTAATTATATTTATATTGGAATAATAATAATAATAATAATAATAATAATAATAATCTATATAATAATAATAATAATAATAATAATCTATATATATTAACATACCAAAGCTAAATATTTGAATTTTAAAATATTCAGCAGATAGCAAGTTCAGGTGCATCATCGAATTCGTCGTAGTCAACGTTAATTAACATTTTAGGAAATTTTTTATTTTACCAGACACCAATACATGTTTTGTTTGAACAATTTATTGTGTTGTTTTTCATTTAATAATTTCGTTACTGTTTCGTACTGTTT
This sequence comes from Portulaca oleracea, assembly GCA_029582165.1. Lineage (NCBI taxonomy): Eukaryota > Viridiplantae > Streptophyta > Magnoliopsida > Caryophyllales > Portulacaceae > Portulaca > Portulaca oleracea. The sequence goes on from CM055872.1 coordinate 16,894,380, forward strand.
ACTATAGATCGACAATTAGTTATTCATGATTTTCCCTCCTTTAAAACAACTATTTTGTTACACTTCGTGTATCGCATGGGTTTAGGACTAGTTTATTCTAAGAGCATTCTCCTACAGGTATATTCGAATCAATTCATACTTTTAGTTTAGATATCGTCTTTTTTTTTTTTAAATCATGATACACATGTTTTACAATCCCTTTTAATATCATTTAACAACTAAAACTCATAATTTACACACATAATTTTCCAACTAAATAGTTTGTCGAGCATCAAAATCTACTTTTTTATATTATTTTACAATTGGTATAACAAATTTAAAATTGTTATTAAATACAATTAATGTTACTACCTCCGTTTTTATTTAAGTGTCGTCTATGTATTTGTGTGAAAAAATTTGACCGTTAATACTTTAATTTGTATAATGATTCATCAAACAAAATTGATATCATCAAATTCTTAATAAATTATGTGAAAAAGTATAATATCGTATTTTTTTACAAAAAAATTTATGTGAGAAATTGTTGATTCAAGACGGACCTCAAAAAATGTGAAACACGTATAATAAAAAAAACGGAGGGAGTATTCTATGTAGTCAATATTTAAGATTTTTTTTTATTTAGTTTTCTTTTATTCTGTATGACATTGTGAAAATCTACATATCAATCATACATTATATTTGCTCAACTTTTAATATATTACTTAATTAAATTTTAAAGGGAAATTGGATTCTAATAATACGATTTTTTGGCCATATAAGACTTAATAATACGAACTTTCTATTAGGTTCTGAATAATATGAACTTTGACCCCCTGATGCCCCCAGTAACACGCCACCGAGTTACCGAGTTAAGATTAACTTGACTCGGCGGCGGTCTGATGTGGCAGCCGGAGATATTTGTTTTGACTTTATTATACATCTAGTAAGCATTTGACTTGTACAAGTCACCCTCTCTTCTTTCCTCTCTCCCACCTCACCATCTCCTCCTTTCCTCTCTCTCTCCTCCAACCCAACAACTCTCGAGCTTCAACCTTCTCTACAACTCTCAAGCTTCAACCCAGAAAACAACAATGGCCTCTCACTTCTCCCTTCACTCACCATACTTGTCCCTCCCCAACCCACAACCCCAAATTCTCCATAACCCCATTTCTAGAGAGAGAAACACCCACCCCATTTCTAGAGATCGACTACAATGGTGTCTCCACAGATCCGAAGCACCAACTTCTAGATCATCATCCACCACCACTACAGAAGCATTAATGGCGATGGAACCCAAAATATTATTCTCAGCAGACTTCCTTGATGACGACAGCTACATCTCCATCAGCCCCAACTCCTCTCTCGAGAAGGACCACGACGACATCAACGCCCAGATCGAACTCGAGCTCGTTGCTGCTGCTGCGAATGCCAAGTCCAAATCCAACAACAACTCATAGTTCGAGTTTTTTTTCCAGCAAGAACAACTTCAATGGCACCCAGACAATGCTCACCGCCGACGAGCTTTTCTTCGAGGGGAAACTCCTCCCCTTCTGCCAAATCCACCACGCCACCGAGAAGCTCTCCAAGATTTCTCCTTCATTAGTGTTTAGAATCTACACAACATCTTACAACAATCAATCTGAGTGCATCTATTGTGGGTTGCTTTCATTTTGGATTCTCAGGGGAGGGGAAGTGTTAAGATTGAAATTTTCGCAAGACAAATTGGTAGGTTTGAGATTGTGATTTGAATTCTGATTGATGCGTATTTGTTGTTCATCGATTTTGGGGTGAAAAACCGTTGCGATTTGGTGAAAGATGCAGGGACGGGCTGCCGATTTCCGGCGCCTGGTTTGAAAATCGATTATTCTATCCCTTTTTTCAAGCACCTAATTCGATTTTAAGTCAAGCAATTGAGTTTCAAAAGAATCCCTTGGACTAAATCAATGACAGCTTCTACATTGAGCAAAGTCTTGATGTTTTTCAAGCACCTGATTGATTTCCAGAAAAAGAAGAACCAAAAGATGAAGAAGAAATCTGGAAAAAGAAATGAGAGTGACGAAGAGAGGAGAGAGAAAGAGAGAGAGAGAGAGAGAGGAGAGAGAAAGAGAGAGAGGGTGCTGACGTGACAATTTGTTTAAGTCAATGGGTGACATGGCATGGTCAAACATAAAAAAAAACGTGCCGCCACCGCCAGCTCATTTCTCCGGCGAGTCAAGAAAAGGGTAACTCGGTGGCGTGTTCTTTGCAACAGTGTCAAAGTTCATATTATTCAGAACCTAATCGAAAGTTCGTATTATTAAGTCTTATATGGCCAAAAGTTCGTATTATTAGAATCCAATTTCCCAATTTTAAAAATCCAGATATACTTAGAGTTTATATTTCCTCTTGATTAACATTTGTCACCGTTTATATTTGATAGCTTTCTTTTTTGCCACCAAAATACTACTATCTCCATCCCATTGTATTTGTCTATTTACTTAATTATTTGAAAAGACCAATACATATTTCAAATTGAGGTAAAATGTTTGTAATTTAACCAAACTACTTCTACTTTAATTGAAGATAATAGTTGTTAAAATTGTCAAAAGTAATAAATAAATTTATTAATTAGGGATAGAAATTAAGGAATTACCATTGTTGAGATTGTAAATAGGACAAATATTTTGGGACAAAGGAGCTAGTAAAAGGACAAATAATTTTCGACGGGGATAGTACAATTCAAATTCGAGTGTCACTCTGACTAAATTTTGATTGTTAATTACTCGCACTTGCATTATAATGAGCTATAATATGAAATTAATAATCCTCGTTAGAAAGATATTTTCCTAACAATTATAATATTGGTAATTTATATTGTAACTTATTGTAATTTGTGAATAATTAACGGTTAGAATTAGATAAATCGACAATTAGTAATTTGGAAGGGAGGGAGTAAAAATTCCATGAGATCGATAGTCAACCATTTACCTATCCAATGCATAAGTAATAAAAGAAATGAACCTTTCGGTGCTAGGGTTAGTTGGTATCCCCAAACCCAATGCCCTAATTTCACAGTCAGATATAGAAGTCAACCCCATAACTTAATGTTAATATACACTACTTTGTCCCTAATAATTTATATATTTGACTGACTCCTTTGTTCGTGATTGTTTATTACTCCCTTCTTTCCATATTATTTATCACTTTAACTAATTTTCTTTTTTCCCATAATATTTGTCACCTTACATTTCCAATAACACATTAATTACTAATTTATCAAATTATACATCTTTTTCTTCAACTTTTCTCTTTTATTCATCATTTTTCTTTATTATTCACCATTTTTTTTTGTTCACCATTTTATTCAACTTTTTTCTCATTTTCGAGAATGCAAATTAATGCAAATTGGAAGTTCTATTGGTTTTATGAATCATGTCTTAAGTGACAAATAAAATGGGAAGGAGGGAGTACTTTTATATTTTCAATAACAATTTTATAATTTTTATCTTTAATAAATGACTTATAAATTACTAATCTAATATTAATTAAGTGTACTTTGTGACTAATATTGTGTTTGTTTACTACCACTCGAATTTTAAGTGACAAATAAAAAGGATGGAAGTAGTATATAATTCCTCCCGGTCATCAAAAGAAGGGTAAGAAAAAGGTAAGAAAGATTAAAGAAAGCATGAGAGCATGACAAAGTAATCAACATGCAGCTTCAAACTCAGTCCTCATTGAATGCAACGCGGTTTTGCGAGGCTCACAAGCAGAAGCACCCAATAAAAAGGAAAAAGGGTTCGTAATAACTGGAGGAGAGAGAAATAGCAACAGTAGAGGTTGAAAAAGATGGAGCACCGTAGTAATTGCACCAGTAATTGTCGTCACTCACCCTTCACTATCTAAATAACTTTGCCTTGACAATTTCTCCTCACTTTCTTACCCTGCTAGAAAAAAAAATAAAATAAAAGGTCACCTATCCGGTGCATTCCTATTTATTTATTTATCACTGTAACTATTTTGTCAATACCGAGTACTGGTAATATGATGAAAAAACTGCACAGTACCTAAATATACCTAGATAATCCCTGCGCAATACAAAAATGAAACATTAAACATTCTAAAAATGTATTTTTTTAATAGGGGTAAAATGGTTGTATTAATTATCCGGAGTATAAAAGTGATAAATAAAAATTAACAAAAAAATTAGTTATAATGACAAATAAATTAGTTTCCTCCTACTATTAGTAGACATGGCAATTAAATAATTTGGCTTAAGTTGGAATAGTTTAAGTTGCTTTATTTTCAAGTAAAGAAAAAATATTGGGTTATTTTTTACTCGTGTTACTTTTACTCCTATAAATTTATTTTTTAAAAATGAATAATTTTAGTAGAAGATAAATTTAGTTTAAATGTAATCATGTTGGGTCATTTTAGACTTTGATCTATTTCAATTCAATTAATTCTGACATTTTTTAATTTAGAACATATTGAATTTGGATTAGCATTTGGATCGTGTTAGCTAGTTTTATTAGATTATGTCTTGTCTTCATTTATCCAAAAGTACTCAGGATCACTTTATTTCTTATAAAAACAAAGAATTCAGTAGCTATATTGAGGGACATAAATCAAATAGTTTTGATTATATACACTTTCTGTTGGGTCGAATGTGAAGATCAATTTTGGGTTGTTCTCTGTAGCTTAGATAGCAAGGTAGAAAGTTTTAGTGAGAATTAAGTTGCTCATTTGTTAGCCGTCTCTTTTGTAATTCCTTGGCTGCCAAAGACTCTATTAACCCTATTTAATTGTGTTAGCATTGTAGTATAAATACAGCCTAGCTAGGTGTTATTAATATCGCAATTAAGAGTATTTCATCTGTCTACAAGAGATTGACCAATAATCTTTGTGCCCCTGAGAGAGTTGTGTGAGACTCACCTTATCCGTGAGTGCTTAGTTTTTAGGTTGTAACTCTAGGGTGGTTGTAAGAGATTGTGGAGGTTTGAAAATCTATGATAAACACTCGTACTCCTCTGATAGTGCATTGTTCGTGATTTTTTCATGGTTTGAGTTTTCCGCATTAATTCTCTATGTCAAATGTATATTTAATTTATTTTTTCTCTTATTATTATTTATCTACTAACAACACCCTAAAAATCCTAACACCTTCCTGCTAATTATCAAGATATGTCATATGTAAACTTGTATCATCGTTATGTATTGTATTGTACTACCTTCGTCCCAAAATGTTTGTCATTTGACTAAATTTTGATCGTCGATTATTCTTAAATTACAATGGATTATGATATGAAATCACGACCATTGTAAATTTTACTAAAGTATTTTTCTAATGGCGTTAACTTCATAGCGTAACTCATTGTTATTTTGTGAGTAATCAATAATCAAAATTTAGTTAAAAGACAAACATTTTGGGACAAATATAGTAAAATATAAGGATGATTGTACGTGAATACGTTTTCATAAGTACCCTTCCATAATTTCCTAGTTTGGGTGTCTGCAACACCATTTTATTTTGGCAAAGTGTAGATATATAGGACACTATAATGTACTCCCTCCGTCCCTTTATAATTACCATTAACGGAATTTTACAAAATAAACATTCCAGCCAGTGCTAAAAAATTGTCAAAGAGTATAAGGATATACCATTCGAAAATGATAAACATCTTGACACAAGATGGCTCTTAACCCTCTTGCATTTATTCTAAATCACTAATAAAGTGAAATTTAAGTGTATTTAAATCGTTCTAAATTAAGGTGCGTTTCATTATTTTTAGGGTTACTACAACTTATAAACTATTTAAAAATAATTATTTATTTATATTTATTTCATAAATATAAAACTATTTATAAAATGTGGATTTTCTACTATGATTGATAAAATTAGGCTATAATTATATTTTTTCACCTAGCTAATAAGTATTATATTATTATAATTGATAAACATATATAATTATTAAAGAAAATATTAATAAAAGTTACAAAAATGTGAAATATGAACAATTCAAGATGGTCAAGAACCATCTTGAGTCAAGATGGTTATCATGGTCCCCATTCGAAAATGATAAACATTAATGGAATTTTACAAAATAAACATTCCAGCCAGTGCTAAAAAATTGTCAAAGAGTATAAGGATATACTTCTTCCGTCCCTTTATGATTGTCAAAATAACTAACTTTATAAGTCCAATGCCCATTGGAAATAGAGCAAAAAAATTATTCAAAGACAAATATATCCTCCCACTAATTTTGATACAAAGAGAGGAATAAAGGAGAATTTTAAAAGGTAAATAAAACTCAAATTTATTAACTAAGGGTAATTTGAGTATTTTAATTATTGGAATTGCAAAATTGACAAATAAAAAGGGACTCATTGAGGGACGGAGGGAGTAACTGTTAGCAAAAGTCGTTTGTTACTATCTATTGTCTAATGCAGAGTCATTTTTAACTCAAATCAAACATCCAAAATGCCACCAAGTTAGGTATCGAGGAGTTTGGTATAAGATCGTTACTCTTCTCTTATGTAATTTATATATTGAAATTTATTGTAATTTATTCAACATTAAAATAATATTGTTTCGCATTCATTATCGTAAAAACAAGATAAATTTTAATGACACATTTTATTTTGGACAACAAAAACTTACAGTAAATTATTTATAATTCACATTTTTATGATTTTTATAATATATACGTAGTATTCCCTAGTAAATATATATAAATTTACAAATGTAATTGTTTGTCATGTCTGCTGGAGCCGTCAAGTAAATAGCATTTAATATGGGCAGAGTGATCCTTTGACTCTTTCTCTCATCACTTACTTGTTCACCCAACTCAGTCCTTCCCTTTTCTTTCTTGCTTCTTCAAAGGTCAGCCACCCCTTTGTTTCTCTCTCTTTGGGGTCTGCCTATTTATAGAGCTGTGGTTTGGGGTCAGATCATATCGATCTTACTCATTGTTTCCTTCAGCTTTAATACAAAGTTCAAACTCCCACAAAGCTAAGAGATCCAGCCAAAATAACATATATAAGAAAGATACACAGGATTTGAGATCGAGAAATATGGGAAGACCACCATGCTGTGATAAACAAGGTGTTAAGAAAGGCCCATGGACTCCTGAAGAAGATATCTTGTTAGTCTCTTACATTCAAGACCATGGCCCTGGCAACTGGAGGAATGTTCCTTCTAATGCAGGTCAGCTACTTTCATTTACTCTTTTAATTTATTCACAAGATCTACACTTACTAGTTCATTTTGAATATATGCTCATGTATGTATGTATGTTTACTTAATTGCCTGGTTGTGCTTGTCAGGATTACCAAGGTGTAGTAAAAGTTGCAGACTACGTTGGACAAATTACTTAAGGCCAGGAATAAAAAGAGGTGATTTCACCGACCAAGAAGAAAAGATGATCATTCACCTTCAAGCTCTTCTGGGCAACAGGTACTTTACTTTCATTCACTCAATTTTACTTGATTCTCTAAATTTCAAGAGTTTTAATTATATAGATCCATGAAGTCGTTTAATTAATTACTTTTGTGTTGCAGATGGGCTGCAATTGCATCTTACCTTCCCCAGAGGACAGACAACGACATCAAGAACTACTGGAACACACATCTGAAAAAGAAGCTAAGGAAGCTCCAAACATCATCAGAGTTTGATGATCATGGACATCAAAACAGGTCCAGATCAGACGGCCTACGTTCATCGTCCCCATCATCATCATCATCATCTCCAGAGTACCATAGCACAAGCAATAGAGGGCAGTGGGAGAGAAGGCTTCAGACAGACATAAACATGGCCAAACAAGCCCTATGTGATGCCTTGTCAAACATGGACCCAAAACCCAACCCTCCTTGCAAAGTTGAAGAAGAAAAAGGTGGTCCTTGTGTGTATGCATCAAATGCTGAAAACATAGCAAGGCTGCTACAAAGTTGGGGTCCAAGCAGGTGCCCTAAGAAAGAGGCTCCTCCCTCAAACGAAGCTATGAGGAGGAGTAAAGAAATAATGTCACAGAATGAGTCCTTATTTCAAGCTTTGTTTGGGACAAATAATGGGTCTACTGAGTCACCAAACTCAGAGCAGTCTAATTATGAGGCAGTCTCCCCAGAAACAAGTTGCTTTTTTGAGCAAGAAACCAAGCCTATCTGTGATGATGCTGCCTGGAACAAGTTGTCTATGCTTGAGAAATGGTTATTTGATGATTACGATCACCATTCCATTCCCTTGCAACAAAACCCCAATTTCTTCTCATAATATTAATTAATATTATAGGATTTTTCTAATATCTTTTTCATCTTCCTAGCTAGCTTGTAGCCTTTTATCTTTTTTCTCCTTTTAATTAATTAAATGAGAAGCACATAGGGTCAATCAGGGAGGTTATTATGTGTTGTAACCTGTATCTAGGGAGATTAATTACCACTTGAATCATTCTTATAGTGTACCTGAATGTGTCTTTGTAATTTACTCAATCAAGAGAGATTCTTTTTCCTCATACATTTATCTGAACAACTTTTGACTAGTTTTGCCAATTTATTTCTGTAATACTTCTACTTTTCGTTCCTTTAAGGTGTTGTGAAAGAGCAAAATTTAGGTTATTTTCAACTAGCTAGTGTCACGTTACATTGTTTGGCCAAGATTTGGGGTATTTGTGGAAGAGAATGAAACAAGAACAAGAGATGGTTTTTCTTTTATTTTAGCTCTGTATTAATTCTCTTCTAGGAAAAACATATGAATAGATATTATTATATAACAATCAAGTAGTAATAAATAAGTACTTTATTTATTTATTTATTTTTTTGTCCAAGCTAGATGCACAAGAGCTCTTTGTCTTAAATTTTTCTATGAACTCGTCTATCCCCTTCTCTTATTGCTTTCCCTAGCTAAATGTTCCTTCAACATTCTTTCTTATTTTTAGTAGTATAAACGCCTATAGTTGAGAAAAGCTGAAGCGACGCAATGAACGACCCAAACCGAACATGATACTACCTCGACTTGGGTGAAGTTTTTAACTTGTTTAACTATATGGATTGACATGGCTTGTATACTAATTTAATTAAACAGGTTAGGATTCAAGTTAGAATTTTCAACCCCAAAAAGCACATATCTTTAATCAAACAAGTTAATGGGTCAATTCGTTAACCAAATTATAGTAATCTAACTAAATTATTTATGAATAACCCCAGGTGAAAATAATATGTTGGTGATACTGTTTGAAATATTTATATAAGACTTCTAATTTTAGCTTAAATTTTAATTTGTTATGAGTTAAGACCTCTCCTTACAATTCAGATATGCCAAACTATTACGTGAATGTGTTGTTTGTAATACCTTTTACACTATGCGCAAGGTTTGCACTTGAATGACCATTAAGACAAATAATGATTCAAGTTCAATTTACTGCCCCAAGTGTTACAACATAATATGTTATTATTTTTCATCTCATAATGAGTTCTTTGCATGAATAGGTTCACATGTAAGTGGATAACTTGATTTTGACCAATTTACTTAAATGGGTAATAGGTTAACATAAAATTAGCCCGTTTAATATATGGACGGTAAATGGCTTCACCTCTCAAGTCGTTTACTAAGTGGGTTAAGTTTGAGTTGTAGGATTTTTGAATCCATTTAAGTTCAATAACAACACAATCGATGTGAAATCTATCAGCCAAAAAAGTACCCTATTGCTTGATACTTGGCTCACAAACTCAGGTGTGCACTAGAAAAATTCGTTGTCGTTTCACTGGGACTTGTTCATGTAGTTAACGAGGAGTAGACATTTGCTTTAGAGGACAAAAGCAAGGCAATCGCTGAAGGCCAAAGTGGCTGCTTTGTTAGTAAAAGCTGCTACTAACAAATGTTTGTCCCAGATGGATAGAATAATGGAGATTCTAGCTCAATAATTAGGTTGCTCTTAAATAATGTCCCACATTGACATAATATGGTGACTTCTGGCTCTTTATAGGTTAAGAGTGTTACGAGTTTATAAATAATAAATCAGTTATGGAGTAAGCTCTAGGGCGCTAAAGGCACTCGCACTTGCATTATGGTTTAATGCAAATCATTGAACCGCACATGCACACACGTGCACAAAGTGAGCTGTAGGGCGCCAAAGGCACTTTTGGCATTTATTAGGTGCACTTGGAACTTAGCGCATGTGCAAAAATGAGCAATATGACCTTTCTTTCATTTATAATATTTACTTTGTTATTACAACTAACAGTTTGATGGGTGGTTATTAACAGTTTTGAAACTGTTATTTATAGTTTTTGAAGCTGTTATCTTATCCATTTTTTGTTAATTGGATAGCAACTACAGGCAACCTGTAAGGGGAGATTGATCATTATATGATTGTCAATCCAAGAAGCTTTGTTGTATCCTGGAGACACAATTTTGCATGAGTGGTGAATCTTGTCTTAAAGATATATAGTGATCTCCATCATGCCTCAAAGACCCTAATCAATCCCAGATTATTTAACAACTATTGTGATAAGTGAACCCGCAAAAGACCATGATTAATAAAAAAAAACAAACCCTTTACTTCATTTCAATGGTTGACACTTCTCGAAGGTCACTAATAGAGATTTGTGTTTCCAACAACTTGCAATGTTCCCATGGTTGACTCTACAAGAGAAAAGTCGACACTTACCTTGTTTAACTTTTTTACCACCCTTATGTTTAGGATTACCAAACCATATGAAACCGAGTTAAAAACTTATGCCTTGACAATTGCAGCGATGACACAAAATAGGTACCATTGTTCAAGTCTAACTCATCAACTACATTTTCCTTTCTAATGATCCTTGCATATTGTAAACTGCTTGTGTTCGACTACGCAAAGTATTACTAACTTTACTAGAACTTTCATATAGCTCACGCATTTTAGATTATACACCTCAATGAAATTTCCCAAAACAAGCTTGTAACACTCGAACACATTCAATGGCAATTGTTGACCATCCTTTATTTTGAAACATTTTATAATGGAACTTGAATACATATCAATACCTTCAAGAATGAAGATGAGTATAAAAGATAGATTGTGTAGTGTTAGGACTCGCACATTCCTCCATATATAATAGCACATAAATTTTAAAGGTCGTGACAGAACAACCACATGACTCCTTACAAGCTTCTTCCATTCTTGGATTGGTTTTACAATTCACTTCCATGGACTTCCTGTTTTTTTCCCTCTAGGGTAATTTCCTGGTAGACATTTACTATTTGGCCCCCCCTCCGTGGATCCTAATGTTATTACCTTTCGAAACTTATCGACATTAGCTGTTGGAGGTTCCAAAATGTTCTAAATAACCTCTTCCTTTATACATCATATGACATGATATCCTTTGCTGGAAACACATAAATATACATGGGTTTTATCCTATTGGAGTTAACTTCTGCAATATCCACATTGCTTTTAGTAATCGCAGATCTTTCTGAGTGTCTATGATACTACGGTCTTACTTAGTTTGCTTGACTTCTTTATACATTTCTCCTTTATCATGGTCAAACCACATTACAGATGTTTCTAAATCCTTAAGTGCTTCACTAGCACACTTCAACTAATTTCTTAAAGCAATCACCCGAAAACACACACACACGCGCGCGTACATTACGGAACAAATTCCAAAGCATAGCTAAAACTAATAAAATAGTTCGGTACATTCAATTGCCATAACTCCAAGCTACATGTAACTAAGTTCAAACATAATGATACAACCAAACATGTCATCATTGTCACTAATGTACGTTCCCCAATGGTAAGGTATTGAAAAAAAATATCATGAGTAGAAGTCGCTAGGTTGAATTCTTTCGCCTTGAAATGGTTACTCCGTTCCTCTAATTTTTTACTCCGATGACATAAATTCATGGATGTTGTATCTTATCAGCGAATCCATCACCTCTAAATCAATCCCGTCCTCCATAGTACAGTATTAAGCTAATTGAATCTCTTCATGGTGAAAAACGATAGCTCCAAGTTTTAGAGGATTGTTTTGATCAATGCTAAACTTGTAGTGTTTTAAGGCTTGATTTCTATTACGTTTGTTGGTAAATTCTAATACTTTTACTAGTAATATTAAGTTGAATCTCTGATGGTTACCCATAACCTTTAGACCTATTACATCCTAATAAAAATACTCTTGATTTCTGGTTTTGCATTCTAAAAGTGGAGAATGAGATCAATGCCAAACCTATTTTAGTTTGCTTGTTTCGAAATAATGCTTGAGGAAGCCTCATCAACGAGTGAATTGAGCGTCCTTTCCACTAGCTTTACCCCCTAAAGTGAGGATTCACCGGTCTCTTGCGATGCATTTTTTTTCAATGTTTTTTTTGTATGCATATGCTCTGATCGAGCTGACATTTCGATTTGACCTTCGAGTCTGCTAGAATTTTTTTTGTAAGCTTTCCTTTTTTTCTTTCGAAATGATTTTGGTATGCTTATAGTAGAACATTGTGGAGTATTACTACTTGGAACTACAGATCCTTTTGGACTTCACTTGAGGAATTCCTTCAAAACAAGGAAGGTTTTCTTGTTTTAATTAAAGACAAACAAGGTTTTAACATGGGGAGATTTGATCAAACCTAAATTTATAGTGTTTTAGGGCTTGTTTTCCATTACTTTTACTAGTAACTTCATGTTAAAGTGTCCACTTTCATATCTAGATATATACTTAGTGACTTTATGCATTTTTGTATATAAAATCTACGTATATCAATTAGCGAAGTTGATTTGGAGCTTCTTCAATTAATTTGTCGCATTTTTTATAACATTTTTATAAATTGTGTTGATCCATTATTTTTTTTAACCCATTTTAACTAACTATTTTCAGAAAATTACTATGTTTATAAGAGATTCAGCTTAGGTTAATTAGCCAAGTTACTTTCTAAACTATTGTTTTTGCTAAAATTAAGGTTGAACTAAAGTCTTTTGTTAGCCAAAATACATTGTATAAGCTGATTTTAGAAAATACTCAACAAGGTCATAGTATTTTGTGCAATTTCTCAACAAAAACCTTATGAAAGATTAAGGAATCATATGTAAGTAGGCCAATATGGACATACGTTTAGGGCAACACACTCGTGCCTAGCGCCACTGGTGGCTGTGTCCATCAACCTCCAACCATATTCAGTCAAAAGCTTGACATATTGTTAGTCGACTCTCTATCTCACTGTCTACTATAAAAAGTAGCTTCGAGGTAGCTTCCAAGGCATCCTATTCATCCATCTCTCAACTGAGAAGTCCATTCTCTCCACTATCACATTCATGTTCAAGCCATAATTCATCCATTGTTTTGCCTAAAGAGTTGAACAAGATCTAAGAGTAGAAAAATTTTCAAGGGCTAAGGAAAATCATTCATCTGACCCCTTTGAGTAGTTTAAATTTCACTTATCTATCATTTATTTGTCGTCGTATAGATTAGTTTAATGTATGATTATTTCATTTTATAGTTGCCATATGATCCACTTATGCCAGAATAATGTGCTTATTTATTTCGTAAGTGTTTATTGTTTGCGCGAACGTAGTTTGGTCAGTTATTTGGTGCATGATCTAGACATTAGATGAAGTTGTAGGGAGAGTGTAAGTGTTTATTGTTTGCGCGAACGTAGTTTGGTCAGTTATTTGGTGCATGATCTAGACATTAGATGAAGTTGTAGGGAGAGTGTACGTAAGTCTAATGTAGGAACTTTAAGATAGAATTCTAATAAGTACTAATCATGAGAATAGCGCATAAATTAAAAAATAAAGATATTCAGTGCTTTTATCAAAAATTGGAAGGATAACTAACATGTACAAGCACATTAATTATGCCCAACGTCATTTGAACTATACACATATTAATTTTGAAGGCTTCAAAAGCCATGGTAGAAAAGTAAAAATCACAAATATGAAAATATTTTTGTAAAATATCTTCGACAACATCATAAAAATTGAACTTTAGCTTCCATCGACATATCATTATCAATACGTTTAATGTTGAATTATCCATATGTACTGTGTCAAGATACCATTATTATTTGGCAACTAGTAACAAGATTTCTCTCTTTCTTGACTCGGCTCCCAATATTTTTCTTAATTCATGGGAGATAGACGACAAAATCAACTTGTAGTATTACTGGGTTTGGATCTTAATAGGGGTAACATACTACATACATTATATTGAGACATATACACATTGAAAGCTACACTTTACGCAAAGGAAATGGTTCCTATAATCTCAATGAAAGCGATTATTTTTCTATAATGATAATTTGGCTTAATCATTTCTACATTGAGGAGGCAAGCAATCACAACAAGAAACATCATTTTGGGCAACAAAAAATTTATTGTCGAAGATGACTTTTTTTAGTCCTTTAAGTTTGGGTTGTAAGAATATTTTGTCATAAATTTGTTGCATTATCTTAGGAGCCTAATGTCGAGGCAACAAGTTAATGAAATTGGCAGTACAAGCTAGATTTTGTGGGCAACAAAATGTTTTTGTTGCCATAGTGAATTTTAGCGACCATTTTTTTTTTGTGCCAAAGTCTTTGAGACTCAAGTTATTCAAAAAAACACATACCTATTTCTCTTAAAGTTACAAACATTATAATTTCCTAAAACACTTAGGTTTATTACTACATTTGAGTCATCTAAGCTTATTTCAAATCATATTTAAATATTCATTAATTTAACAAACTCAAAATTACATAGGATTTCAAACCAAATTTTGAACACAATGACATGAATAATATTTTATTCATTGCAACAATACAAACTATTACACTGTCATCATGATACTATTACCCAAAATATTGAATCTAGCTACATCAGAGTTACTAAGAAACCAAAACCATGTTTCCCACAATCCAGTTGGTTGCTAACTATATAACTGCAAAATATAACTTCTGTTGTGGTAAAAGGATAGTTTAGCAGTCAAAATGGAGGCATCACACTAATCTTAAACCTTCACAAACTCTAATTCTAAGCCATGTCCTCTGTAAGTAGGAATGTGCAAAATCTTGTTAGATGACTTCACTCAACTCTTTTTTGGTCCTCCATTATTTCACCTATAGATACTGGATTTTGTCCCGATTTGTAAAGTAGTTTGACATATCTTTATTTTTATTTTCATAGGTTCCTCAAAGCAAGTAAGTGACCAGCCTAACCTAAATCCAAGCCCATTAACCCACTAAACAAAAAAAAAAAAAAATCATGCCCAAAACCAAAAGCCCTACCGGTCGATTAGGGTTAAATGGCAAAATCCCTAATTGACCGGCTTCTCTTTTATTCCAAGACCCTCAAGCGGTAACCACGTGATTATATAAATTGCATTTCAGGCATGGCGCCTAACCGCCTGGTTACCCAGTTTGCATTTTAGGGCCTGGCCGCTATCCGCCTGGTTGCCCGTTTTTCATTTTAGTACCTAGAGCCCAATTGCTCGAATAGCCAGTTTACCAAAATACCCTTGCCCTTAACCGGCCGGTTAGGCCATTTGCTATTTTCTCGACCAAGAGTTGTAACGCACCGATACTTCCACTATAAATAGAACCTGAAGACCACATTAGTCCTCACCCTAGAATTTCCCACAAGTATTGACATTGAGGAAAGTCTTAAAACCCCCCTTTTCTTTACCTACTATTTGCTTTTGAGGTTAGTATTTTGTTTTGTATTTTGTTACTTTAATTCCCTCATGTAATCATCATGTTATTAACACATATGTATAAAATTCTTTATATTTCTTCTTTATTTCCCGTCTCTCTACATGCATAATAACTAAACTAATCAAATAAATTTATTATATTTCTTCTCCCCCATTATGTAATTAATTAGATTCGATTTTAGTAAAGATCGTAATTATTAAAACGACGGGTTTGAGGAACAAATTGCCTCAAATTTTTAACCTTACCCCCAAACTTGGTCTAGTTTCGCAGGCCATAATTACTTTATGTTAAGTTTTTTAGTTTCCCTTTGAAAATATCTAGCGACTCTTTACTTTATCCAACATGTTTGATCATGTTCTTGAATTTGCGTTTAATGATTGGACTAGTGAATAATTGGAAATAATTATGAAAATGGATTAATTTGGACTTAAATTACGACCGGAAGAAATCTGAAAACTTCTGAGCATAATTTCCAGGTTCAGATTTCGCTAAAAGCAATCGACCGGTTACATTTTTGGGGTTCAAGACGGTAACCAATCGGTTACGGTCTTCAATTCCAGAATGTTAATTTCAGTTATGCCCGTTCTTGACATAATTGTCTTTATTAATTTAATTTTCTCTTTTAGATTATTTACTTATTTGAATTATCAACACTAGTTTGATAATATGATTCATGAGGTTGGATGAATCCTAAGAATAGCTAAAAATGTCCCTCGTACCTTGGGTAATTTTTAAGATTAAGCAAACTCTTTCAAATCGTCCAATAATGATGTGGGAGACCTCGATCCTACTGTGGCGGGATCGGTTCCTACTTAATTGGTGAGTCGATTGGGGACTTAACTTAAGAGAGGGAAAAGCTTCAAAGAATTAAGTTAACTATTAATTGAGAGAGAGTAAAATTGGTTTAATCAAGTCAATCAGTTCTTTGACTACTATGAGAGATGGCACAAGAAGCAAGGTTTCAAAAGCAATTGACCCGTCACCTTGGGTACCATGTCATCAAGGACTCTGACTACTTTAATGACCTTTGCGTCCAAATTGAAGCTATAAATAATGAGAAGAACGCTACTTCTCAAGAATGGGAAATATCAAACACAAATAGGAGAACCACTAGGCCACCCATCAACCCTCCTCCAAGCATCGAGGCAAATTCCATTCAACCAAAGTACGACAGCTACACTTTGCTTGGCATCACTTACGTTGATGCCCTAGCACATCTCCTAAAAAAATTTGATAGGCCTGCTAGTACCAAAGCCCAAGCCAAACATAAAGGGAAAGTTTTAGGATCATGAGAAATTTCGTGATGTTAGGTTTTAGGTTATCTATTTCCTAAACAGATACAGATTAATTGGCGAAATATTCATAACGGTTATAAACAATTAATCACAACAATTGCAGAGGCTTTAGTAATTATACCTGATCGCTAATTCCGGTTGAAGAAGAGGTTGACCTTCTAGATTCCAATGCTGAAACCCTCTACTGAAAAGTCTACGCAGCATTCCGGGAACCCGATTGGTAGATCGACCCGATCGAGACGAATCTCAATCTAAGATGTATGTATTTGGTATATGTGAATGTTTCGGGAAACAGAGAATGTTTCCTGAAACAAGAACTGCAAACTAAAAGAGAGAGGAACTAAGGAAATCACCCTGGTATCTCTCTAAGAGTCTCAGGCAGTTGGTGTCGAATAATCTCTCACAGAGACTTCTTTATATAGTGTTTAGAAAACCTAGGGAAAGGGTTCAAAACCGTAAAGGGCCGACTTAACGCAACGATGGATTTCTCAGGCCCAACACGGTCCGTGTTGAAACAACACGGTCCGTATTGGACTCCAGATTGTCCATTAACTTGGCCTATGGACACCACGGACCGTGGTGTCCCAACACGGACCGTGTTGAACCCAGCTTGGTCCGTGTTGGGCTGATTTCTCATAGAAATCAGTTTTCAACTTTTCTAAACGTAATACAATATCACTCAGGTTACATACATTGTTCCAGGGCACTGACTTGTGTGACCCAGTAGGACCAAATAATATAGTTGTAATTAAACATATTCAATTACTAATTATAGAGGTCTCTAGCAAGACATATAATTATTATATTACTTTGGTTTAATCTCCGTGTACATCGAACATTGTCGGGACATTCCCTACCATCTCCCACTTGTCCCACAAGTGTTTGATTCCTTGAATTCCCTTGTCACTTACTGTCTCAAGTTCGGATAAGGTAAGGTGAAGTCATCCTTATGTAAGACCCGAACGTTCCTCAATTTCCGAGTTTAGACTTTGAAAAACAGATGATCAACTATTGATTCAACTGAGCTCGGCCAAGCATTTTCAATACAATCTCACCGAGTGGCCAATAAGACAACTGTCCCTAATAGGGAGGACAATGCCATCTTGTTCAAACACACATTCTCACATGATCCAACTGTAACTCAGACACCGCCTTTATAGCCTACTGTTACGAAAGGCGTTTGACGCGCTCCAAAGTCACAACAGACCATGTAGCCTATGTACTGAACTCAGGATTTAGGAATTTTGAGTAGTGAGAGCTCTTATGACATTCCTAACTTAAAGAGCTCCCACTGCGGGTCAGTTCGATAATTGTTCTCAACAATACCCATGTGATTGATTTATGATGTCATCACATCACTATGATCACGAAACTTGATCATCACCTCAATCCTACTTGCTAATTGTGTTGATATTATCACTGTTCCTACGTGATAATACAATTAGGAACCAGGTCGATTGTCGACCGAGACTAGCGTTATCAAGTTCACTAATGAGGTTTCAGAAATCGGACCTCATCCAATTTCCCATTTTGAATGCGCTAACCTTTTTGGACATTTACATAATTATAAACCACAATTGATGTAAATTTGGAATCGTATTCTTAATGATGAATCAACAAGGTCGTAATTCATGAACAATTCATGTAAATTTGACTTGTTAATATTCCGGAATGTGTTTAATACCTATTTCCCATGCATGACTATCATGCTATAACTACAATAGGGGTTTAGTACATAATACTTGCAATGAACCTCGCACATATACCATCTCACTAATGACCTTTCATACAGGAAGATATTTCTGGAACTCATGTTTGGATTCATAGTGAGTTTGAGTTCCTTTGCTTGAGTGATGGCTCCTATCAACAAGGCTTCATTTCTCTCGCAAGGCTAGAAATATCACCCAGTTCTAAAATGAACTTCACAATCCTAACAGTTTCTGCCACAACTTCTAAAGTCGTGCCATGTTTGTCTTATTTGTAGAATTAAACGCATGTCATGTTAGAAACATCTTCCAGCTCACTTCAATACCACTCAAACAGATCGTATAATATTCTCTGACATTTCAGATAATCATATTCTCTGTCACAAGTGTAGCATCAATGCAACTCTTCACACTTAGCTTTCATCAACCACTTTAGACTTAGGACACATCCTTAGTTTTGCTTATACATATACAATGTATATGTTATGTTGAGCTTTGAACATCTCATGGCATACATTAAACTCACGCCTCAAGCGTGAGTTATATGTCTCATCCTTTATAGATCGTCTGATTGTTTTGAGACAATCAAATTCCCTAAGGATATGCCATGATTTATGGAAATTTATCCATTCTTGAAGTGGGTTGAACTATTCAACACCTAGTCAACCTTGATTCAAACAATCAAAATCTTTAATCTATCATTTTAGATCTTGTTTCCAAGAAAATTCTTAGCCCCACCAATCCTTCACTTTGAAAATTATTTCCAAGTCAACCTTAGTAGAAGCAACATTGGAATATTCTTCTCAGTAGGCATTATGTCAATCACATACAATATCAGAAAACGCATTGCTCCCACTGAACTTCTTGTAAACACAATATTATCTTTGGCACTTCCCAGTATGTCAAACCTTTTTGATATCCTGGTCAAGAAGGTCAATGATTCCAACTCCTAGAAGCTTCCTTAAGACCACAGATGGTCTCTTGAAATTTACAAGTATTCCAAAAAAGACCACTCAGTTGTGTCAAGTACACACCTTTCTTCAAAATCTAATTTTGAAGTCAGTCTTGATGTCTATCTTAATGAACCCATGTTTTGCCTTAAAACCCTTCTATGCCTGATGCCTCACACCTTCAGACAAATCAACCAAGTTCTAAACTTGGTTGTATACATGGAGTCCATCTTAGACCTTATGGAATCATAACTTGCAAAAGCTTCTTTGTTGTAGGTAGAGTCATTACTTTCTGAAAGTAACATCTCACGCTCATCCATAGAAGATCGATATCTCTGTGGTTGACGGAGTTGTTTACCTGACCTTGCTTGGAGTAATGTTCATGACACCTCCTCCTCAATGTTTTGAGGAACTTCAACTGCCTCAACCTTGTTCTTAATTTTCCGACAAATAGGAAAATTTGAACTAGGATCAAGTAGCGGAGTTTCAGGTGATGATTATAGTGTTTTGTGTCTCTCTAACTTCGGTAAGTTCAAAAACTCTCCCACTCTTTCTTTTAGAGAATAACATATTCTCTAAGAAGAAAGCATTTTGAGACACAAACACTTTCCTCTACAACAATTTGTTGAAGTGATACTCGTTTCTTTTAGAAGACGGTTCAAGAACCTCTCTTCTCCATATCATATATGGTGTTTTCTCTAGTGCTTCAGATAATCTTTATTCAGTAATTAAAGTTATGGTTAACTGCGTGTATCCCCAAAAGGAAATCGGTAATGTTGACTCAACCATCATTGATCGCACAATATCTAATAAGGTGTGATTTCTCTTTTAGATACGTCATTGAGATGTCGTTTTCCTAACGGAGAGAGTTATGAAACAATTCCACATTCTCTGGAATGGTCAGTGAAATCATTGCTCAAATACTCACCTCCTCAACCTTATTGAAGGGTTTTGATTTTCTTGCCAAGTTGTTTTTGTACTTCACTTTGAAACTCTTTGAACATTTCGAAGGATTTGGACTTGTGGCGTATTAAGTAGATATACCCATATCTACTAAAAATCGTCTCTGAAGTGATGAAATAGTACAGTAGACCTTCTTCTAGCACTACTGCTCATAGGCCCACATACATCAATATGTTTGCATCCTAATAAGTCATTAGCTTGTTCACCAATTCCAACAAGAGGTAATTTTAGTCATCTTACCCATCAAGCATGCTTTACAAACATTGAACTTTTCAAAGTTTAGATTTTCCAAAATCCTGCACTATGCAGTTTTCTGAATGCATTTATGATTAATATGAGTTAAACTTATAGTGCCAGAATTATGTTTCATTCAAGTCATTTGTTCAAACTCTTGCCTCAACCATTAGCATCCTTTCGATCGTATCTAGGTTCTCTCATTGTTTCGCCAAGACTACTTCATTTTAGAAATCTTCAAACTATTTTAACATTCCAGCTTCAGATGAATCTCATAGACATGAATCACCATGGTTATTTTATTCATCTTTGAAGATTTGAAGTAATTCATCCCTTGTATTTGAGCTCAATTGGACTACATGCATCTATATGCATGAGTGTTTTTTGGCAGGTTCACCCTTTCTTGTAAAAGGTACAGTCATGCTTTGTAGACATCACATGTTCCAAAGTCGTATCATTCAAAAATCTATCACGGCGACGCTTCTGAATGCGCTCTGATTTGCATGACTTAATAGATAGTTACAAGTTTTATGTTTGAACATGTGTTATTCCTTTTAAACCTTTTAGTTTCGATGTATTGGGTGTGTTTATCCGAGATCCTCTCTCTCTCTTTAATTGAGAGTAAGAAATCAAATTTCTACTTATAATGAGAACATAGAATCACCAATAAGTTTCTCTCATAAGTCTTGAGGAAATGGATAAATGTTCGGTTGTAATTTTTGTGGTTTTAAGTAGGAATGTCGAACTCGAGGATGGGTGTGAGGTTTGTCTAGGTTTTTAGTTTGTCAGAGGTTCTCAAGTGCGGAAAACATTAAAGTATGAAAATTAAACGATTAAACTATCCCTAATCATGATACTAAACATAACCATTAAGAAGAAACACAACTAAGCAAGTAATCACTAACAATTGATTCAAAAGAAATCTAAAAAGCTAACAAGCAAACATTTAATAACACTCTAAACTATCACCAAGATCAAAAGCAAGCAACGAGCAATTAATAAGCAACTAATTAACTAAAACAAGCTTAAGAATTAAGTCCATACCCTCGATGACTAATCGAAATCGATCTCCATTCTTCATTCTTCATCTTCGTTAGCAACTTTCCCCGAACAAAATAGAAAGTTGTGAATCAAGTTACTAAGGACCCTCAAATCTTCACTTCTAGTAAGATTTGTGGCCGTTAATCCCCCTTTTCACTAAAAGATTGATTGATGGCTAACCTAGAAACCTTGAATGGCAAACTCAATGAAATCAAAAGCACAAGGTAAGTGAAGGAAATGCTTGCTGAAATTACTTGAAGAAAAAGTTGATTACACTCAAAATCTCAAGAACTTGGAGAACAAGGCAATAGAAACCCTAAGAGAGAGAAAGTAAAAACAACTTAAGAGGCAATTAAAACTAAGAAATACAAAATAAAACTTAAGCAAAAACTACTCTCTATTGAAATCGCAGCTAAGGTCTTTATAATGATCCCAATTTGTTACACAAAACGCAGCATTTCAATCTCAGACTGTACGCAGAAAATCAGAGTGGCTCGGGCGAGCCACCCCCTGGCTCGGGTGAGCCAGTGTTCTGGTCGATTGCACCGTGTCTTCTTGGCAGCTTCTCTTCGGCAGCTCAGGTGCTAAGCTCGGTCGAGCATGGCCTTCGCTCGGGCGAGCCAGCCCTCTGGTTCCTCATTGCCTTAGCCATTTTTTTCAAAATTCCCATGGTTGTCGTGCAGAAGCATGGCTCGACCGAGCCAGTATGTTGCTCGGGCGAGCCAGCTTTCTGTCTCTCTTCTTCTTGGCTCAGTTTTGGTCGGCAAGTTAGCTACTCTTCCAGCAGCTTGACTCGGGCGAGCCAGGATGTGACTCGGGCGAGCCATCCTTTTGCCTCTTTCCTCTATTTGATAAGTTTTGCTCCGTTTCGGCTCCATTTTAGGTCACTCTTTTATTTTCCTACAAAACTAGAAAAATCTCATAACTAAAATGAAATACGGGGTTAGAACATGTAAAAGCTCCCTAATAAAGAGAAGAATTCGCCTCGAAACGAGACCGAACAATAAACAACCAACTCTTCATAAGGAACTACAACTAATTGCATGTTCCTATTTGTAGGCTGACTCTCATCCTTCAAAGCACATCTACTTTGCTTTAGATCCCGCACATTTGCATAAATGCGAGTTTCACAGCTGGTATATTATACTCAAAATGGGTTTAATAAGGGTAGTGTGTATCATATACGCATTTGCCTAGAATTGAAATCATATCTCAAGTCTTCCTTATAGTTATTCACACTCCCAGTGTCATACATGATCTGGTTGTTAACCGGATACTGTCATTGGTTGGGTATGTACAACTGTTTGTCCTTACCATTCTTTGGCTTCTTGTCTTTGATAGATTTCTTATATCTTATTTTCCATTTTACTAAAAGACTATCTTTGGTCGCCAACCTTTTGGCTAAAGGGGAATATGAGGTTTCTTACGTTTTAAAATAGTCAAATTATTTCAGAACATGAGTGCCATCAATTGGCCTTTATCTAGCTTAACTGACACTATCTGGTTGTTGGTTTCATTTTTATCAACTCTAACTAGTTCGATGAACTTGGTTTTGAGTTGGTAATATTGAAATCTTTCCTTTAATCTTCAAACATTTTGAATTTAAAGTTGCATGAATACTATGACATTACGTGTATCCATTTGGCTTGATTGGCCTCTTAATATTTGATGCCTAGATCAATGTTATATCAAAGACATGTTTCTTTAAATGGCCTCCAAGACAATCTTGTGATGGCGATGCCAATTAAGTAATTAGTGTAATTGTTTTTCTCTTCTCAAGGAGAAAACAATATTTTATTAGCGGTGGATGTTTGAATGAAAAATACATAAATAATTCTACGAGATAAAATTGGTTCATTTTAGTTATTATTCATCAAAAGAAATTAAACTAATTTTAATTTCAAATCAAAACACTTTATTAACTCTCACTTAGTGTTTTAACTTTAACCAAGACCCACAAGACCCATGGGCTCAAGTGGACTTTGGCCCAACAAAACTCGATCTCATGTTATCTTTGGTGGATCATCTTATGATCGATCATTCAAAATGATTATTGGCAAGAAATTTGTATCAAATACAATATTTCTCTTCCTCTGCTCTTGGCCCAAAACTATTTTGATAGCCAATTTGAATTGACCTAGCTCCCACCCTACTTATTAATGATGGACAAATAATTCGCTTTGGCTTTCTTTATTTATCCATCTAAGTGGTGTTTCGATAGGTTGAGCAATAATTCATTTTTGAGAGTATGTTTTATTATCTTAAACATGCAATTCTAGGTGAACTCTTTCGAAAAGCATAAAAGGAATAATAAAACAACATGCTATAACTAATTAAAGCATAAAATAAAACCCTAGTATGACCACCTAGACTTAATCAAACTAATTTTAACTAAACCTTGATAGTCTTCAAGAAACTCTTTTTGGATTTTGCAACTTACTTGGATAGGCTCCCACTCGAATCAACACCTCCATTGCTGTTGGGCTCCCACTTAACTTGATGTCTCCAACTACAACAAATTTACAAAGTAGACCTCACAATTGAGGTCTTACATGAATTAAAATAAACTTAACTGAAAATTTAAAATTAAAATTAATTCAACGACAACATGCAGGCCGTATTTCACCCAACCTGGTACGTAGACCGGTAAAACCGACTATCTATGGTCATACTAGAAGCACATGCAAACAGGTAATATTGCAATAATTATATCAAATATAACACATGCTTAAACAACAAATTATAAAGGCATATATAATTGCAATATAACACATAAGGAAATGAATACTAAATAAGATTTCCTAAAAAAGTTTGCATGATTAATAAAATAAATAAAATCCGAATTGTATCTTAGTTACCTAAACAGATTTAGGATTTTATACCTATACACACAAAATACTCGATTTTCCTAAAATCAAGAAATCTAAAAGATACTATATCTTTTAAAGATCTTGTAAATTTCCTAAATTTTACAAAGTTAATAGATTTTATGCCCATTAAAACTGATTTATTAGTAATAGGATTTAATAATTAATTTCTAAAATTAATTTTAAACCCTAAAATACATGAATTCACCAAAACTGCTGGCAACACGGTCCGTGTCGCTTCCCAGTATTGGTTAATTTCGTGAATGAAAAACTTAAATAAAATTATCATAACTTATCGAATTTAAGAGTTTCATATCATAGTGTTATCTAATAACCCAATATGAAAATTTTCCAAACTTTTGACAATTTTAGGAATTAAACATTTTAATTCTCCGTTTAAGAGGAAAATAAATAATAATAGTCCGATAAGTTTAAAATTCAAATTTTATAATTTTTTCATACAGTAGATTCATCCAATATGCTACTGTAAAATTTTCATATTTTTATCAAATTTCAAAAATTAGAATAAAAATCAGAGAAATAAACAATTATACTTTTCTGTTAATCTGAAAATTACAGAAAAATTAGTTAACGATTTTGAAAATTCACGAAACTTTTATGCATAACATAATGGTTACCCAGTAACCTACTGTAAAATTTTAAAAAATTTGCAAATTTCTATAAATTTACAAAATTCAGAGAAGCAACAAATTTTATTTCTCTCAGATCTGAAAATCTAAATTAAAAAATATAATTTTAACGGATAAATTAACGGAAATTTTTTTAAAAGTATGGTTATCCAGTAACCTACTGTAAAATTTTCAGAAGTTTTACAAATTTCTACAAATTTATAAAATTCAGAGAATTAAACAATTTTTATTTTTCTTCAGATCTGAAAACTGAATTAAAAATCCAGTTTAATTGGGAAAAATCTACAAAACCTATGGAAAGTCCAGAACACTTCTAGATACCTCCAGTAAAAATTTCAGAAATGTTCGAGTTCGTTTGATATTTTATTTTGATTTTTCATTAAAATACCGTAAACAAACTAAATTAGAAAATAATTCTACAAAACCCTCTTTTGCGAATTTTTGACCTATTTCATGTATTGCCTATTGTTTAACAATATTAAACAAGATTGTTTCTAAAACATTCAAAATTAAATCAATCCCATGCTATATTTAACAATTAAACAAACATAAAATCGATTTATTAAAGGCAATAAGAAATAAATAATAACAAAACATGAAAATTTACAACAAAATTCCAGATTTACTATCATGAATAATATAGATTAAAACTTTCATAGAGTTTCAAAATTTTAGGCATAAATCTATTCTAGCATATTCATAATGTAATTCAACTATTGACAAAATTACTTACGAATTCAAGTACAATACTTTAGCATGCAATTGGTGGCTCTGATACCACTGTTAGGTTTTAGGTTATCTATTTCCTAAACAGATACAGATTAATTGGCGGAATATTCATAACGGTTATAAACAATTAATCACAACAATTTCAGAAGCTTTAGTAATTATACCCGATCGCTAATTCCGGCTGGAGAAGAGGTTGACCTTCTAGATTCCAATGTTGAAACCCTCTACTAAAAGGTCAACGCAGCACTTCAGGAACCCGATTGCTAGATCAACCAGATCGAGACGAGTTTCAATCTAAGATATATGTATTTGGTATATGTGAATGTTTCGGGAAACAGAGAATGTTTCCTGAAACAAGAACTGAAAACTAAAAGAGAGAGAAACTCAGGAAATCACCCTGGTATCTCTCTAAGAGTCTCAGGCAGTTGGTGTCAAATAATCTTTCACAAAGAATCCTTTATATAGTGTTTAGAAAACCTAGGGAAAGGGTTCAAAACCCTAAAGGGCCGACTTAACACAACGGCGGATTTGTCAGGCCCAACACGGTCCGTGTTGGACTCCAGAATGTCCATTAACTCGGCCCATGGACACCACGGACCGTGGTGTCCCAACACGAACCTTGTTGGGTCAATACGGACTGTGTTGAACCCAGCTTGGTCCGTGTTGGGCTGATTTCTCACAGAAATCTGTTTCCAACTTTTCTAAACATAATACAATATCACTTAGGTTACATACATTGTTCCAGGGCACTGACTTGTGTGACCCAGTAGGACCAAATAATATAGTTGTAATTAAACATATTCAATTACTAATTATAGAGGTCTCTAGCAAGACATATAATTACTATATTACTTTGGTTTAATCTCCGTGTACATCGAACATTGTCGAGACATTCCCAACACGTGATTGCCATAGATCCCTAGGGCATGACATTAAAAACTACTACATCTTGAAGAATAGGATCGAAGACATGATCCGGCCAAGAATATTGCACCTACCCAAGACAGCCCAGAAGCCTAGTAATGAGGGCAACCCTCTCCGGATTCATGTTATATCCATCGGAGAAGAACCCCTCGATCCCTCCGAACTCATCACGGAAGTAGGGCAAGACCAACCCATCAAGGAAGCACTGCTTCCTTTTGGTTTTCCGTCTTCAAGTGCTGAAGAAGAACCAGCATCAAAAGCGCTATGGAGTTTGCTAGGCTCTTTATCTATTCAAGCATTCTACTTCTAGAGTCAGTTATAGTTGAGTCAGTCTTTGATGTACTCGTCTTTTGAATTCATTAATATGCATTAATTTGATTTTAACTATTACCTCTTTGATCCCAAACAAAAAGAGATTCTCGTCCTTGCACTCTTAACCTAAGTTAAAATGTTGGCTCGCCCAAAACCATCCTTGAAGTCCAAGTTTGACATATTCATCTCCCTAATCTTCAATCATATCTAATGGTTTCTTTTCGCCCATAATGATCCAATGTTAGCAAAATAAAGAGAATTTAAACCAAAAAAAGAAAAAAAATTTGAAGAGAGATGTTATCCTACACCATCTCCAAACAGGATGGATGGAAGGAGAGTGCATAATTATAGAAGACCAAAACTAGTAATATCTTAAAAGTGAACACCCCTCGCAGGCCGCAGCATAAACAAATTTGTCAACGAGAGGGCGTTTCCACTACCAGTGCACACTGTAAGACACAATGACAACATTGATTATGATCAGCCAGACACGATATATGTAACAAAATTTCAGAAACAATTGTAAGGCACGGGACAACGCTTCGAAGCGTCGCTCAGGCTAGAGAAGATGTTAACGAGTGATATTAGCGGAAGATCATCAAGACTAATCTAATCTTCGTTTTGTTCAAAATTCAATCAAAGTGGAGGCTATATGTAAACATCGGATTTTATCTCGGTTTCGAATAATTAGTTGTAACATTTTTTATTTTATCTTCTCAGTTAGATTAAAACTTGAGTTGGTCAATTATGTGATAGATTACACCTTCTATTCTCACAAAATATTGTATTCACATCCCTTTCAAAGCCTCTCACAAAAGTCTCTCGTTCGCTACCATTTTCACCTTAATAAGCCTTCATTTTTCACGCTTCGCACATACATACGTCGACTTAACTGCCATCCTTTCCAAAAACCTTCCATGTTAGTCAAAGATGGGAACATAAAGTAAACCCTATAAACTTTCCAACGTCTCTTGAATCAAGTCAATCGGAGGTCAAACGAGGGAGATATGACGATTTAACTTAAGTTGTCCGTGCGGTGGCCTGCCTGTCTAACTTGCCGGTTATTTGGTGTTTTACTTGGCCCAACCTAATTCTGTTCACCTGGATCCGGGAACACGAGTCAAACTTTGACCCATTTGACTAACCAACTGGTTAGTTCTAAGGGATCTTCTGAAATCTTTTCTTTTTCCTTTCCACTTTCCATAATAATTCCTAAGAATAATATGTTTTAATAATATCAATTCGGGAATCATATTTATTATTTTCCCCTATGATTCAACCAAATAAAATCCTCCTTTATTTTATTTCGTTCCTCTTTCCCTTTTCATAACCAAATAAAATCTCTAAATATTTTATCTTATCAACTTGATATTATTGTTGGGAATGTCCCGACAATGTTTGATATACACGGAGATTAAACCAAAGTAATATATTAATTATATGTCTTGCTAGATACCTCTATAATTAGTAATTAAATATGTTTTATTACAACTATATTATTTGGTCCTACTGGGTCACACAAGTCAGTGCCTTAGAACAATGTATGTAACCTAAGTGATATTGTATCACATTTAGAAAAGTTGGAAATTGATTTCTGTGAGAAATCAGCCCAACACGGACCGAATTGGGTCCAACACGGGTCGTGTTGACCCAACACGGTCCGTGTTGACCCAACACAGTCCGTGTTGACCCAACACAGTCCGTGTTGAGACACCACGGTCCGTGGTGTCCATGGACCAATTATTTGGACCTTCTGGAGTCGAACACGGACCGTGTTGTTTCAACACGGACCGTGTTGGGCCCAGAAAACGCGTCGTCGTTTTAATTCGGCCCTTTAGGGTTTTTGAACCCTTTCCCTAGGTTTTCTAAATACTATATAAAGGGGTCTCTGGGAGAGATTATTCTACACCAACTGCTTAAGACTCTTAGAGAGATACCAGGGTGATTTCCTGAGTTCCTCTCTCTTTTAGTTTGCAATTCTAGTTTCAGGAAACATTCTCTGTTTCCCGAAGCAATCTTACATACATCTTAGATTGAGATTCGTCTCGATCGGGTCGATCTAGCAATCGGGTTCCCGGAGTGCTGCGTGGACTTTTCAGTAGAGGATTTCAGCATTGGAATCTGGAATGTCAACCTCTTCTTCAGCCGGAATTAGCGATCAGGTATAATTACTAAAGCCTCTGCAGTTGTTTGATTAATTGTTTATAACAGCTATAATATTCCGCCAATTAATCTGTGTCTGTTTAGGATTTAGATAACCTAAAACCTGACAGTGGTATCAGTGCCACCAATTGCATGCTAAAGTATTGTACTTGTATTCATAATTAATTTTGTCAATAGTTGAATTATATTATGAATATGCTAGAGTAGATTTATGCCTAAAACTTTGAATCTTTATGAAAGTTTTAAACTTTAATGTTCATGATAATAAATCTGAGATTTTATTGTAAAATTTCATGTTTTGTTATTATTTGTTTCTTATTGCCTATAATTAATCGATTTTATGTTTGTTTAATTGTTAAATATAGCATGAACTTGATTTAGTTTTGAATGTTTTAGAAACAATCATGTTTAATATTGTTAAACAGTAGGCAATACATGAAATAGGTCTAAATTCGCAAAATAGGGTTTTGTAGAATTAATTTTCTCATTTAGTTTATTTACGGTAAATATGAAAAATCGAAATAAAATATCAAACGAACTCTAAAAGTTCTGAAATTTTTACTAGAGGTGTCTGGAAGTATTCTGGACTTTCCATAATTTTGGTAGATATTTCCCAATTAAAATGAATTTTTAAATGAGTTTTCAGATCTGAAGTGAATTAAAATTTGTTTAATTCTCTGAATTTTATAAATTTGTAGAAATTTGTAAAACTTCTGAAACTTTTACAGTAGGTTACTGGATAACTATACTTTTAGGGAACAATTTTCTCGTTAATTTATCCTGTAAAATTATAATTTTAATTTAGATTTTCAGATCTCAGAGAAATAAATTTGTTACTTCTTTGAATTTTGTATATTTATAGAAATTTACAAATTTTCTGAAAATTTTACAGTAGGTTACTGTATAACCATTCTGTTGTGGATAAATTTATCGTGAATTTCCGAAATTGTTTACTAATTTTCCTTTAATTTTCAGATTAACAGAAAAGTATAACTGTTTACTTTTCTGAATTTTATTCTAATTTTTGAAATTTGATAAAAATCTGAATTTTTTACAGTAGCATATTGGATGAACCTACTGTATGGAAAAATTATAAAATTTGATTTTTAAACTTATCGGACTATTATTATTTATTTTCCTTTTAAACGGAGAATTAAAAAGTTTAATTCCCTAAATTTTTACAATCTTTTAGAAATTGTTAAAATTCTGGAAAATATTCATATTGGGTTATTAGATAACACTATGATATGAAATCTTTTAATTCGATAAGTTATGATATTTTTATTTAAGTTTTTTATTCATTTAAATTAACTGAATCGAAGCAACACGCACTGTTGCCAGCAGTTTTGGTGAATTCGTGTATTTTAGGGTTTATAATTAATTTTAGAAATTAATTATTAAATTCTATTACTACTAAATCAGATAATGGGCATAAAATCTATTATTTTGTAAAGTTTAAGAAACTTACAATATCTTTGAAAGATATAGTATCTTTTAGACTCCTTGATTTTAGGAAAGTCAAGTATTTTGTATGTATAGGTATAAAATCCTAAATCTGTTTAGGTAACTAAAATTTGGATTTTGTTTATTATATTAATCATTCAAACCTTTTAGGAAATTTTATTTAGTATTTATTTCTTTATGTGTTATATTGCAATTATATATATGCCTTTATAATTTGTTATTTAAGCATGTGTTATATTTGATATAATTATTGCAATATTACATGTTTGCATGTGCTTCTAGTATGGCCATAGATAGTCGGTTTTACCGGTCTGCGTACCGGGTTGGGTGAAATACGGTCTTCGTACCGTCGTTGAATTAATTTTTTAAATTTAATTTTCAGTTAAGTTTATTTTTTAATTCATGTAAGGCCTCAATTGTGAGGTACACTTTGTAAATTTGTTGTAATTGGAGACAACAAGTTGAGTGGGAGCCCAACAGCAATCGAGGTGTCGATTCGAGTGGGAGCCCATCCAAGGAAGTTGCAAGACCCAAGAAGATTTTCTTGAAGACTATCAAGGCTTAGTTAAATTAGTTTGATTAAGTCTAGATGGCCATACTAGGGGTTTTATTTATGCTTTAAATTCGTTATTGCATGTTTTATTATTCCTTTTATGCTTTTCGAAAGAGTTCACCTAGAATTGCATTCTTAGGATAATAAAACCTACTCTCAAAATTGAATTATTGCTCAACCTATCGAAACACCACTTAGATGGATAAATAAAGAAAGCCAAAGCGAATTATTTATCTATCATTAATAAGTAGGGTGGGAGTTAGGTCAATTCAAATTGGCTATCAAAATAGTTTTGGGCCAAGAGCAGAGGAAGAGAAATATTGTATTCGATACAAATTTCTTGCCAAGAGTCATTTTGAATGATCGATCATAAGATGATCCACCAAAGATAACATGGGATCGAGTTTTGTTGGGCCAAAGTCCACTTGAGCCCATGAGTCTTGTGGGTCTTGGTAAATTAAAACACTAAATGAGAGTTGATAAAGTGTTTTGATTTGAAATTAAAATTAGTTTAATTTCTTTTGATGAATAATAACTAAAATGAACATTTTTTGTCTGGTAGAATTTTTTAATGTCTTTTCACTCAAACATCCACTACTAATAAAATATTGTTTTCTCCTTGAGAAAGAGAAAAACAATTAACACCAATTCCTTAATTGGCATTGCCATCGCAAGATTGTCTTGAAGGCGATTAAAAGAACATGTCTTTGATATAACATTGAGCTAGGCATCAATATTAAGAGGTCAATCAAGCCAAATGGATACATGTAATGTCATAGTATTCATGCGACTTTAACTTCAAAATATTTGAAGATTAGAGGAATGATTTCAATATTACCAACTCAAAACCAAGTTCATCGAACTAGTTAGAGTTGATAAATATGAAACCAATAACCAGATAGTCTCGGTTGAACTAGATAAGAGCTAATTGATGGCGCTCATGTTCTGAAATAATTTGACTATTTTAAAACATGAGAAACATCGGTTCTCCTTTAGCCAAAAGATTGGCGACGAAAGATAGTCTTTAGTGAAAGGGAAAATAAGATTTAAGAAATCTATCAAAGACAAGAAGTCAAATGAAAGGTAAGGACAAACAAATGTACATACCCGACCATTGACAACAACCGGTTAACAACTAGATCATGTATGACACTAGGAGCGTGAATAACTATAAGGAAGACTTGAGATATGATTTCAATTCTAGGAAAATGCGTATATGATACATACTACCCTTATTAAATCCATTTTGAGTATTAGATACTGGCTGTGAAACTCGGATTTATGCAAGTGTGCAGGATCTACAGCAAAATAGATGTGCTTTGAAGGATGAGGGTCAGCCTACAAATAGGAACATGCAATTAGTTGTAGTTCCTTATGAAGAGTTGGTTGTTTATCCATTTCCTCAAGATTTATAAGAGAAATATATATGTGATTTTATGTTCTCATTATAAGTAGAAATTTGATTTCTTACTCTCAATTAGAGAGAGAGAGGATCTCGGATAAACACACCCAACACATCGAAACCAAAAGGTTTAAAGGAATAACTCATGTTCAAACATAAAACTTGTAACTATGTATTAAGTCATGCAAACCAGAGCGCATTCAGAAGCGTCACAGTGATAGACTTTTGAATGATAAGACTTTGAAACATGTGATGTCTGCAAAGCATGACTGTACCTTTTACAAGAAAAGGTGAACGTGCCAACAAACACTCATGCATATGGATGTATGTAATCCAATTGAGCACAAGTATAAGGGATAGATTACTTCAAATCTTCAAAGATGAATAAAATAACACATGGTGATTCATGTCTATGAGATTCATCTGAAGCTGGAATGTTAAAATAGTTTAAAGATTTCCAAAATGAAGTACTTTTGACGAAACTATGAGAGCACCTAGATACGATCAAAACGATGCTAATGGTTGAGCCAAGAGTTTGAACAAATGACTCAAATGAAACACAATTCTGGCACTATAAGCTTAAGTCATATTAATCAGAAATGTATTCAGAAAACTGCATAGTGCAGGATTTTGGAACACATAAACTTTGAAAAGTTCAATGTTTGTAAAGCATGCCTGATGGGTAAGATGACTAAAATCACCTCTTATTGGAATTGGTGAACAAGCTAATGACTTATTAGGATGCAAACATATTGATGTATGTGGGCCTATGAGCACTAGTGCTAGAAGAAGGTTTGTTGTACATTTCATCACTTTCAGTGACGATTTTTAGTAGATATGGGTATATCAACTTAATACGCCACAAGTCCAAATCATTTGAAATGTTCAAAGATTTTCAAAATGAAGCACAAAACCAACTTGGCAAGAAAATCAAAACCCTTCAATAAGGTTGAGGAGATTAGTATTGGAGCCATAATTTCACTAACCATTCCAGAGAATGTGAAATTGTTTCATAATTCTCTCCTCTAAGAATACGACATCTCAATGACGTACCTAAAAGAGAAATCACACCTTATTAGATATGATGCGATCAATGATGGTTGAGTCAACATTGCCGATTACCTTTTGGGGATACACGCAATTAGCCATAGCTCTAATTACTAAATAAAGATTATCTGAAGCACTAAAGAAGACACCATATATGATATGAAGAAAGAGACGTTCTTGAACCGTTTTCTGAAAGAAACGATTATCACTTCTACAAACTGTTATAGAGGAAAGTGTTTGTGTCTCAAAATGCTGTCTTCTTACAGAATATGTTATTCTCTAAAAGAAAGAGTGGGAGAGATTTTGAACTTACCGAAGTTCGAGAGACACAAAATACTATAATCATCACCTGAAACTCTGCTACTTGATCCTAGTTCAAATTTTCCTATTGGTCGGGAAATTAAGAACAAGGTTGAGGTAGTTGAAGTTCCTCAAAACGTTGAGGAGGGAGGTGTCATGAACATTACTCCAAGCAAGGTCAGGTAAACAACTCCGTCAACCACAGAGATATCGATCTTCTATGGATGAGCGTGAGATGTTACTTTTAGAAAGTAATGACTCTACCTACAACAAAGAAGCTTTAGCAAGTCAAGATTCCATAAGGTCTAAGATGGACTCCATGTATACAACCAAGTTTAGAACTCAGTTGATTTGTCTAAAGGTGTGAGCCATCAGGCATAGGAGGGTTTTAAGGCAAAACATGGGTTCATTAAGATAGACATAAAGACTGACTTCAAAATTAGATTTTGAAGAAAGGTGTGTACTTTGACACAACTGAGTAGTCTTGTGTTGGAATACTTGTAAACTTCAAGAGACCATTTGTGGTCTTAAGGAAGCTTCTAGGAGTTGGAATCATTGACCTTCTTGACCAGGATATCAAAAAGGTTTGATATACTGGGATGTGCCAAAGATAATATTGTGTTTACAAGAAGTTCAGTGGGAGCAATGCGTTTTCTGATATTGCATGTGATTGACATATCGCTCATCGAGAAGAATATTCCAATGTTGCTTCATCGAGGTTGACTTGGAAATAATTTTCAAAGTGAAGGATTGGTAGGGCTAAGAATTTTCTTGGAGACAAGATCTATAATGATAGATTGAAGATTTTGATTGTTTGAATCAAAGTTAACTAGGTGTTGAATAGTTCAACTCACTTCGAGAATGGATTAATTTCCATAACTCATGGCATATCCTTACGGAATTTGATTATCTCAAAACAATCAGAAGTTCTAAGAAGGATGAGACATATAACTCATGCTTCAAGCGTGAGATTAAGTATGCCATGAGATGTTCAAAGTCCAACATAACATATACATTGTATAATAAGCAAAACTAAGGATGTGTCCTAAGTCTAAAGTGGTTGATAAAAGCTAAGTGTGAAGAGTTGCATTGATGCAACACTCATGCAGAGAAATATGATTATCTGAAAAGGTCGGAGAAAATTATACGATCTGTTTTAAGTGGTATTGAGGTAAACTGGCAGAAGTTCCTAACATGACATGCGGTTAATTCTACAAATAAGACAAGTATTGCACGACTTTAGAAGTTGTAGAAGAAACTGTTAGGATTGTGAAGTTCATTTTAGAACTAGGTGATGTTTTTAGCCTTGCGAGAGAAATGGAGCCTTGTTGATAGGAGCCATCACTCAAGCAAAGGAACGGAAGCTCACTATGAATCCAAACATGTGTTCCGGAAATATCTTCCTGTATGAAAGGTCATTAGTGAGATAGTATATGTGCGAGGTTCATTGCAAATATTATGTACTAAACCCCTGTTGTAGTTATAGCATGATAGTCATGCATGGGAAATAGGTATTAAACACATTCCGGAATATTAACAAATCAAAGTTACATGAATTGTTCATGAATTATGACCTTGTTGATTCATCATTAAGAATAAGATTCCAAAATTTACATCAATTGTGGTTTAGAATTATGTAAATGTCCAAAAAGGTTAGCACATTCAAAATGGGAAATTGCATGAGGTCCGATTTCTGAAACCCCATTAGTGAACATGATAACGCTAGTCTTGGTCGACAGTCGACCTGGTTCCTAATTGTATTATCACGTAGGAACAGTGATAATATCAACACAATTAGCATGTAGGATTGAGGTGATGATCAAGTTTCGTGATCATAGTGATGCGATGACATCATAAATCAATCACATGGGTATTGTTGAGAACAACTACCGAACTGACCTCCAGTGGGAGCTCTTTAAGTTGGGAATTGTCATAGGAGCTCTCACCACTCAAAATTCCTGAATCCTGAGTTCAATACACAGACTGCATGATCTGCTGTGACTTTGGAGCGCGTCAAACGCTTTTTGTAACAGTAGGCTATAAAGGCGGTGTCTGGGTTACAGTTGGATCATGTGAGAATGTGTGTTTGAACAAGATGGCATTGTCCTCCCTATTAGGAACAGTTGTCTTATTGGCCACTCGGTGAGATTGTATTGAAAATGCTTGGCTGAGCTCAGTTGAATCAATAGTTGATCATTTGCTTTTCAAAGTCTAAACTCGGAAATTGAGGAACGTTCGGGTCTTACATAAGGATGACTTCACCTTACCTTATCCGAACTTGAGACAGTAAGTGACAAGGGAATTCAAGGAATCGAACACTTGTGGGACAAGTGGGAGATTGTTGGGAATGTCCCGAAAATGTTTGATATACACGGAGATTAAACCAAAGTAATATATTAATTATATGTCTTGCTAGAGACCTCTATAATTAGTAATTAAATATGTTTTATTACAACTATATTATTTGGTCCTACTGGGTTACACAAGTCAGTGCCCTAGAACAATGTATGTAACCTAAGTGATATTGTATCACATTTAGAAAAGTTGGAAATTGATTTCTGTGAGAAATCAGCCTAACACGGACCGAATTGGGTCCAACACGGGTCGTGTTGACCCAACACGGTCCGTGTTGAGACACCACGGTCCGTGGTGTCCATGGGCCGATTATTTGGACCTTCTGGAGTCGAACACGGACCGTGTTGTTTCAACACGGAGCGTGTTGGGCCCAGAAAACGCGTCGTCGTTTTAATTCAGCCCTTTAGGGTTTTTGAACCCTTTCCCTAGGTTTTCTAAATACTATATAAAGGGGTCTCTGGGAGAGATTATTCTACACCAACTGCTTAAGACTCTTAGAGAGATACCAGGGTGATTTCCTGAGTTCCTCTCTCTTTTAGTTTGCAGTTCTAGTTTAAGGAAACATTCTCTGTTTCCCGAAGCAATCTTACATACATCTTAGATTGAGATTCGTCTTGATCGGGTCGATCTAGCAATCGGGTTCCCGGAGTGCTGCGTGGACTTTTCAGTAGAGGATTTCAGCATTGAAATCTGGAATGTCAACCTCTTCTTCAGCCGGAATTAGCGATCAGGTATAATTACTAAATCCTCTGCAGTTGTTTGATTAATTGTTTATAACTGCTATAATATTCCGCCAATTAATCTGTGTCTGTTTAGGATTTAGATAACCTAAAACCTAACAATTATCTCCTCAACCCCTATAAATAGAGGCTTCCACCCATTATATATCACACCCCAAATACCCAAGAATATTGACACTGTGGAATTCTTCGGATTTTCTCTGGCTTTTCCTCTGAGTGCTAATTCAAATTTAGATTTTTTCTTATTATCTTTCATTATTATATTCATCATATAGCCCTAACTTGACGCTTCTATTTGTATAATATGTACATTTTTTTCTATTCTTGTCTTTTATTTATTTTACTTGCATAATAATTTAAATTGACAAAATCATTAAATTCTCCTTCTTCTACTCTTCTCTAAATAAAACCTAATTTTACTAGAGTTTGTTTTATACACGGAAAACAGGAAGATATTTTATTTATGATTCATAACGTTACCCTCAAATGCGAATTCTGATTTGAAGCCCCGAGTTTGTGTTTTATTTTATGAATTTATCTTTAAAATTAATTGTCTACTCTTTCTTCTTATTTTGTCTCGAATAATTTTCTTGAAATTCAGGATTAATTTATAATGTTGAAATTTGCTAATTATTACGAAATTCGATTTTTGATTCGGAGGCCAGAGTATATGTTTTATTTTATGAATTTATCCTTAAAATTAACTTATTGCTTTTTCTTCTTATTTTGTCTCGATAATTTTCTAGAAATTCATGATTAATTTATAAAGTTAAATTTGCATATTATTACGAAACTCAATTCTGTCTGATTGTCTAACCAGCCTATTAGATATTCAGACTCCTTTCATGTTACGTTAGGTCGTCGATTAGGGCCAATTACTAGCATGGATAGACTAATCGGTTGGTTAGTTGTCCACTCCAATGGTTGGTTCGTAGGTTTGGTTTAGCTTTGTTAGTAGTCTTAATAATTAATTCTAATTTTGCAATTAATTATGAATTTCTGTTTATAATTCGAGATAGGGATAAATTTTAAGATTTGTCAGAATTCTTTCGTCATCTTTGATTGGATTTTGACTAAATCTTAGCAACCTCATTCGACTCCCACTCAAAGTCGTACAATGAAAAGAATATTCACCCCGAAAAGGGCGGTGAATTTTTTCAAGTTGCACAACTGTCAAGCGCATTTTCAATATTTGCAGGATACTAGTGATCATGGGATCTTTCTCCGTCTAAGCATTACTCCTATTATTGTGTCATATATACTTTAATGCTAATTGGTCAGGTTGCAAAGACTAATGTTGTTCTACTACTTGCTGTGCAGTATTCTTTGGCCCCACCCTCATGCAACGAAGAAGCAACTCATGGTGTACATCTAAAGCTTCAAATGTAGTTGAATATAAAGTTGTTGTCGACATTGTTGTGGAGAAAATTTGGTTACGGAAGGTACTTTATGATATGGGTATATCTCTCTCTACGCCCACTAAGGTGTTGTGTGCCAACATCACTGCCACATACCTTGGTGCTAATCCTAATCATCATGAGCGCAATAAGTATAATTGCGGTTGACTAGCATTTTTTTGTTAGGGTGTAGGATATGAAGATCATTGTTCATTGTGTTTCCACTAAGCTTCAGTTGGCTATTTTTCTTTTTCCAAAGAATTGTGTCGTCATTAAATTTTAGAGCAGAAAACTAATGTGGCATCGATAGAACGTGCTTAGTAATGAAATAAAACGATGTCAGCTCATCGGTACTTAGCATGTGGTACCGAAGCCATATCAGTTTTCCAATGTCGAAATTTGGTTTCAGCTTAATTCGGAAAATATAGTAAAAATTCAACTTATTGGAGGCCAAAAACTCAATTTCGACTATTTTTAATCACAAGGCCTACCGATTATTTAATGTTAAAAAACCTTTTAAAAATTGTAATATTAAGCCTCCATGTTTGTTTGATAAACTAATAAATAGATAATTGTATATATGGAATGAACCTCAAACTGTTCCTGAGAAATTAATTACCACATATCATATCCCTCATGAATAAAAAGTTAAAGGACTACAGGGTGGAATAACATTAGGTTTGGATGAAAGAAGATAAAGAAATCACAAGATACAACTGGTGTGCATAAAAATAAATAAAGAGGGGACATTCACTCTTTTGAGTATGTGTGTATGAAATAGTAGTGTAAGGAATTGAATTCAAACCCCATAAAAAGGTCTTTGGATTGGATCATGGGAATTTATTGAGAATGTGCAGAATGGCTTTGAATACCCTCCATGTGAACTGTTTTCTCCTTTCTGAGGTTTTATGTTTTATGCCTTATCATTATTTTTCTTATTTATTTCTGTATTTATTAGGACCAAAATTTTCAATGAATTTTGGCCATGCACTATTCTACCAAACTGTAAAGGTCTAGAGTTAAAGTTGTCTAGGGCCTAGAACCTCATGAATTATATTACAATTCCCCATTTGAACAAAAAAAAGCAGTGGACATTATTATTTGTCTTATTCATTTTTTTTTTGGGGCAAAGCTTTAAAAGTATAGAAATTAATGTAGACAAATTTTAAGGGAAAATGGATTGTAATAGTATTAATTTTTTTTTACCATTGGACCATAATAATACTTATTTTTTAGGCCAATGGTTAAAAAAAAAATTATAACTATTTTTGTTATCAATTTTACCTCCATATTTTTCACTTTTGGATTTTCTAAAATTCAAAATTTTCTAACTTTTCATTCTTGCCCCCTCCCCACCACAAAGGTTATAAAGTGTGCTTACTAAAGAATTTTTAGATTATTTCTTGAGAATCCATACAACTATTAAGATTATTTCAATGAATAAAAAGGGAAGAAAATCATACGAATTACAACAAAAAATCGAAAATTTTATGGATAAAGTTTGTAAAATTCACTAAAAATAACGGGGAATCGTTGTGCTAAATTTGAGAGCAAACACAAGCCAAATCCACAATATCCAGTGTATACAGTCAGTGGTGGTCCAAAAAAATTACAATCTTATCATTTTGGGGCCATTGGCCACAAAAAAGTAGGAATACACCATATTTAAGATATATACTCGATGGCGGTTCAAAAAAATATAATTTTATTTTTTTGAGCTCAGTGCCTACAAAAAAGTAGAACTTATTATCAGGTTTTTTTTTACATTTTGGACCCTGAAGTATATGGTAATTTATTTTCTATACCCTTGATTTTCATTGTTAATTTTTTGGACTTTAAAGTTTATGGGATGCATAAAAGAGGACCTTAAAATTTGTGGGCTCAAAACGTATTTATACGTACATGTAGAACTTCAAATTGTCATCATCCATAGGTCGTCCTGAAGTCTCCATACGTATTGTATACGCACGATATGATTTTTGTTAATTCAAAAATGAACAATAATATTTAAGATGGAAATATGACAATGTTTAACGTTGATTTATTCAAATTAATTAAAAGAAAAGCAAGTAAACCAAAATGCGGTAACCTCAGCCAGAGGGGCAATTAACTCAGACCATATCATTCCAAGTTGCCATGTTTTTAATTAGGATCCGAATTATCTACAATGGGGCTCACTTGTAAATGACCAAGTAGAGAAGCACTACAGTAATGCATTAAGAGTAAATTACATTTACCCTACCTGATATTTGTGGTAATAATTTTTGTACACCCGACATTTGGGAAATAATTTCACCTTACCTCACATTAAGTGAAAGTGATTTTTAGCGGTAAAATCTTGTCACTTCTCATCGGAAATGAGGAAATACAATAATGTTCCTATATGACTATGTGAATGTATCATATTGTCCATTAATATTTAGAAGGAAATGACTTAAATGATCCTTTCATCGTTTTATTTCTGATGAGAAGTGATCGGATTTTGCCACTAAAAATCACTTTCACTTAATGTCAAGTAGGGTGAAAATTATTTCCCAAATGTCGGGTGTGCAAAAATTATTACCACAAATGTCAGGTAGGGTAAATGTAATTTACTCAATGCATTAACAACTTGTCATTTAATTTGACAAGGTCTCTTATTATCTTATATATGAACTTCAATTTATTTCTTAAGGGTCCATGCATGGTTAAATTGTACAAGCATTAACAAGCATAAGGGCCCAGGATGCAATAATTAATTCAATTCAATCACCCATCATTATTCTTATATATCTTGTTATTTTCATCATTTTTATCGGACCAATTGTTTTAATTATCATGACCTAGCTAGCTAGCCAGCCAGATTTATTGACCCCGTTCTTTTATACAGCTGGTTGCAGTGCTGTGTGGTGCGGTGTGGGGGAAATGTGGTAGATTGTGATGAGTACGTTGGGAAATGTTGTGGTGGATTGTGGTGGGTTGGCAAAAGTTATGGTGAGTTATGGTGAAATATGAAAAAATTAACTTTTAATAAAAAAATAAATTAAATCAGAAAAAGTTGATCGTAGTGGATTGTAGTAGATAGTGGTAGATTGTGGCAGGTTGTGATGAATTATGGAAAGTTGCGGTGCGTTGTAACACAACAACCTGCCAACCGTATGAAAGAAGGAGGCTATTATTAATTAAGAAGTTAATTTTTCTCTACCTTTTTGAATTCTAACAATGCATGCAAGTATAGTGATGGAGCCTAGCATAAATTGAGAGTCTCTCTCAAATCCGTGCAGAAGAAAGAACGTGCCAACAGCTATAACACAAAATGATTAATATCTAATTAGTGCACACATTGTCATGTGGGCTTTAGACAGGATTTCATTTCTATACCTTGTGCTGCATTTAGTGTTAGCATGTGGTGATGCAGAATACCAACAGTTTAAGGCTGCCTACGGTGCCTTTCTTTCAATTGCGTTTTACACTCAATTTTATGATATGATATGCCTAAAATATTGCTTTATGCATGCCACGGCTCCTCTTATTTGAACTTTTTGCAATGCCAAAATCAATTATTGTTTCTTGATGTTAGTGTTGGAAAACAAGGATGTGGAAAGGATAAACACTGGGGCGTGGACTGATCATGTCGGTGAAAGCAATTACGATTCAACCTTGGTGTTAATCGAATGCGCCGGTCGCTCCTCAAAGTTATATAACTCTATTAGCCCCAAGATATGTGCAGTCGTGACCAGGAACTTGGAGCATGAGAATCTAATTGCCTAAAGATGATAAGAGAGGAGAGGAGAGGAGTCAACAGCGTATGTATTTTTGAGGTGTGTTTTTCAAGCTAGCAAAGCAGTCAAATTTATAGATGGAAGATGCCGAAGAGACAAGCAACATTATGAAGGGAGATAATCAAACGGTAAATTATAGTAATTAAAAGGGAAGGCCGAAAAATCTACCACAGATTTAGGTTCCGTTCTTTTGTGCGTTGCGTTGCGGTTAGTTGAGGTTAGACCTATTAATTTGGGTGGTCGGTTGGGTTCAGTACGGGTCGGTTTCCGTTTTTTTATGTTTTAGTTTTGAAAATTTCGGGCCTAACCTTAAACTTTCGGACGGGTTTGGGTCGGTTTTCGGGCCGGGTCGATTTCTGCCAACTCTAGTTGCGGTAAATTGCGGTAAGTTGCGGTGGAAATAGTAAAAAGGTAACGGTAATTGACGGTAGGTTGCGGTAATTTGCATTGCGGCTAGTTGCGTTAACGCAAAAAATAATGGTGCCTAAATGAGAGAAATCTGGAAAGAATCAATCTAGTCAACGCAAAAAGTCAAACCGAAATCAAAACGACCCACAACCCAACCTAGCTGGACGCGGTAGCGATACATGTGTGGAGGCCCAAATCATATCCTCCTCCATAAAACCCACTTTCAAGTCCATAAAATACAAATAGAAAAAAATGAGTTCTATAAATCCACTCTAAACTTCATTTCCTCCTATATGAAAATAATGAAAGATAGAAAAGAAGAGAAAACAACCTTGCAGCCATTGTATGAAGCCCCTTTCATCCAACAATTAGTACATACGTCATGCCGATGATCAGAAATTAGGAACAACTTCAATTTTGCTCCCAGTATATTATTTTTTACTAGGAAAATTTGATTATGATAATTTCTACCGAGGTCATCGAATGATAATCATAACATTCCATGCTTTAGATATATACTGCAATAATAAATAATTTGTACCTACTCAATTATAGTAACCCTACTTAAGCAATTGAATATATAATATCCCTGACCATCACTGGCTGATCTCAAGATAAGTGAGCGGTGGCCGGCCACGATCACCGGTAAAAAAAAAAAAATTGGTATAATTTGAGATTAAAAAGAATTGTGGATTTTATGTATCTGATTTATATAATAGTATAGTAATCACCCCTAATCAGTAGA
The DNA here is from genome assembly GCA_029582165.1 of Portulaca oleracea. Lineage (NCBI taxonomy): Eukaryota > Viridiplantae > Streptophyta > Magnoliopsida > Caryophyllales > Portulacaceae > Portulaca > Portulaca oleracea. The sequence goes on from CM055872.1 coordinate 16,937,996, forward strand.
CTTAGATCCGCTACTGCTGACAATATACATATTAACAAGTGGTGGTTTACAACAGTGCAATGGTTGCAACTTGCAACGTATCCACTATTATTTTTCCCAAAAAAGAAAAAAAAAAGTAGTCACTATTATGATGGAATTATTTATAGTAGTTGTACACCATGACAATCACCACAATAAAAACAATGTTTATTCATATATCAATCAATTTCTATCTTCGCCGTCCATTTTTTTATTTAATACAACATTATAAAATATATTTTCTTAATTAAATTTTTTTTTACGAAATCATTTAACATTTAAATATCTTAAATCTAAATTTTTGCCTAGTAAACAAACATATTTTGAAAAATATTTATTTAAAATTTTTTTAAAATAAACTAAAATTTAAAAATATATATTTTACAATTTATATTAAATAAAAAAAATTAACGATCAAGATAATCATTGACATATAAACATATAAGCACAGGATTACTATTATCTAATTACCCTATGTATAATTATTTATTACCATCCAATTTTTCTTTCTATTTAAACACGTATAACTTCATTGAACTCAAATGAATAAATCGGGAAAAGGAATGCCAAAATCCAAATAACCTAAGCCCTTTTGAGGGGAACTTGTGTGAATCAGTGAATGTTGCCCATGGGCCCAACGTGGGTTCCTTGGATCATGAGTTCGTCCATTGTTGGATGATGCATATGGTCTATCCTTTATTTTCTTTCACTAGGCCCAAATGGGGAACCTTCTTTTACTTGTCCTTCAAAAAATGAGTGTTCTAATTAGGTTCTTGTTCTTTTGTTGTATGCAATTTATACAAGCGAACATAAATATTTACTTATTTTTTCGATTATTAGTAGTACGCGCTAAAAGTCAAAGACAAGACCCATACGATAAAGAAAACAACCACCACCCAAAGAAAAAGGTTATAACCAAACAGCTAAATAAGATGACACAGCAAGGACTTTAAACAGCTAAACAATACCAAGACATCGCAAAAAGCAAGATCAAAGAATTTAGTTTTTTGGATCGTCAATGACTCGAAAACCAATAGCGTCGCCAATAGTCGTCGTCCTTCGCTCAATCTCAGCTTCAATGTCATCAAGACTTGCATTTTCTGCCAAATTCGCATATCCATTTGTCCTAACTTTCTGACCCCCCTTTTATCCACGAGTCACTCTACAAGTTGCGTCTCTGACAATCTGCCACTTAGATTTCATCAACATGTTCAATTTTCTTTTACTCTTGCCTTTACCTTTCGGAGCTTCAAGGATGGATTCTTCAAGATCAGCAATTATGTCGTGCTCAGCCACATCATCAAACAGGTTGCTATGAGTGCGATCACTGTCAGAGTCAGTCTCCGGATCTGTAAAACCCCGAAAAATCCAAAGATGTTGACCGTGACGTCGTTAGTATATTATGTTTGACTTCGTGTTTTATTATTATTCGTTTGTGTTTATTTATGCTAACGCTTGAGCTCGTAGGACCGTTGAGGGACTAACAAGGGTAGAATAGTATTCTCGTAGGTTAATATTTATGTGTTATTATAATTACGTGAATATTATTTGGTATATGTTATTATTAATATAAATATTATTGGTGTTTTATTTTACCTATATTATAATTATTATTAAATTTGTTTCCAAAAGAAAACCTGTTTTAGTTGTTAAATGGGTTGAGTTAGGATTAGTTGGGTTAATTTGGGCCTAATTATGGGTAGTATATAAACCCTCTTTCTTTCCCTCTCAAACCCTAAACCCTAATACCTCTTCCAAAACCCTAACCCTACAACCCCTCTCTTTCTCCCTCTCTCGCCTGCACAGCCAGCCACTGACGCAGCTCTAGCCGCCACCGCACTGCAACCACCGTCGCAACAAACCACCGCAACCATCTTCTCCTTCCTCTTCCTCTCTTTTCTTTTCGCTCGCTCCATCGCAGACGCCACCGCTGCCGCCACCGGGCCGCCTCGCCACCCAGACGACCACCCCCCTCACCGGCGAGCATCGCACCACCGTCTTGACGTCCGAGTCGCCAATGAAGGAACCGCCGAAGCTTTTGGTGAATTGCCGCCGAAATCGACGTCGACCACTCCCCTCCGACGAGCCATCCTCTTCACCTGCCACCTGCGACCGCCGATGCACGCCCTCCGACCAACGCCCGCCGCCACCGTCGCCGGAAACAGCCCCTCTGCCTAACCTACGTAAAATCCCTAACCCTAACCCTAACCCTAATCTGTTCTAACTCTTCTTTTCCTTTTTCTTTTTCTTTTATTTTCTTGTTTTAATATTATCAATCTGATTTATATATTTGTAAAGTTAATGTTTATAATTTATGTAATTTTGTAATTAGGGGAAATTTTTCTGTAATTGTATTTCTTGTTTTAATTAGGTGTAATTTATTAATTGTTATGTGTAATTGTATGTTGTAAATTGTAATTAGATTAGGTTGTAATAGTTGGTTATTAGGTTTGAAAGTGGTTCTTTAATATTCTTTATATTCTTTATATGGACCTTTTTAGACCACAATATTATTGTATGTACGAATTTGGAAATTTATTACCTAGGTTAAATTCTTGAATGTTTAGTTATTAAATCATTATGTTCTTTATTGTTCCTTAAAAATTAATCTTGTTAAATTTGTTAAATAAATTAGGTTGGTTTCTTGTTAATAAAACCTTAAATTCTTGATTAGTAGTTATATGTTCATTGTACTTTATTTTATATATTCCTTGTGTTCTTTAAAGGTTATTCATGTTTAAAGTTGTTAGACAAATTAGGTTGACTTAATAAAAGTACAATTCTTGTTTAGTAATTCTTGAATCTTGATGGAGTCTAGTAAAAAGATTAGTTGTTGGGATTCTTGATTGGTAGTGTAAATGTTTCTAAGTTCTTTATGTTTCTTTTACATGTAACCTAAGTCTTTCTTGATTCTTGATTAAAGAAACCATGAGTTTAACCACCTTTGTTTTACTTTGTGAAATTCTTGTTGTAATGTTATAATCTTATAACTAATTCATGTTTTAAAATCTTTAAAGTCTTGTTTACGCGTTTTATGTTCAAAGTAATTTTATTTCATTGTACGATTTAAGTTTTAATTAAAGTTTCATTAAAGTGTCCTTGTTTTTAATAAGTTTACTTCTACAAGTTTGATTGTTGAACCTAAGTTAAGTTGGACTTTATATCTTAGACCCTAAGTATCGTTTTAAGCCCAAGTTAGAACCCCAAGACCTTTTGGTAAAGGTTAGAACCGAAATAACAAATTTGTTAATAACCGTTATCAGGACAGTTTCGTTAGCGTCTAAAGATCGGGTTGCCACGGTTAGTATAGTTGTCTTTTGATCAAACCCTTTGGATTGGAGGTTCCCTTAGATGTTAGGAACCATAGGAATTTTACGGATCGAACGTTTGATTTGTATAGCCCGAGTTATAACCGTTTTACCAGAACCTGTCAGAACTGGACCAATGGGAAAGACGGGTGTTTTTAGGGTCCTTCGGGACTGATTTAGGCTTAGCCATCAACATAGAAGTTTTAGTAGACATCCCGAGGTTTCCGAAAAGTCTACAACCAAACCCGTAGGATGTCGGGAAGTCGAGTTGTGACCCGTTTTATGTGAACGTTATAATCTGTCCTCTGCTTGTTTCTTTTTATAAGAATTGTTGAGTGAAAAATAATATGTGATCTTGTTATGTGTTTTCTTGGAGGTGTTAAGTGTAATTTCATAAATGATAGGAACCTAAGTGTTCCTAGGGGATGGGTTAGGTAGTTAATAGTTAAATTCTAACTTCGTTAGAACGCGTTTTGATTAGATAATTATTTTTATTCTAGGCCCGAGTTAGTGCGAGACGTTAGTGAGCTCAAGTGTGCTCTTCTTTTGCTGTGCTGTGAAGTATATCAGGTAATTGTCTATGCTCTAATCCCCACCGGGATGCGCTTTAAATGTGTTTTAATGTTTCTAATCTGTTTTGATATTTGCATCCCGAAAGGGGACTTTTGTGGAATTATGACCATCTGTTTTGGATAATTGTTTGTAATTGTTGTACCTTGTTTTATCAGTGGAGAAAATTGAGATGGTCTTTTATAAGTGGTTTTATTATTGATTTGGATATTATGGGTTGGGTTTGACTTGAGAGTTGTGAGATGAGTTTGAATAATGAATTAATAATTCAAAGTGGAAACGTTAAGCGGGTTGTTGTTTGATGCCTTTGAGAGGCTAATATTCATGCGGGTGATAACCCCGAGACCAGGATTCGATGCCTGTATGGGTTATGTGCCAGGAGATCAGGGTTTCATCCCTGATATAAGATAGATGTTATGATACCCTTGGTGGGTGACTGTTTGATGCCTTTGAGAGGCTAATATTTATGCGGGTGATAACCCTGAGACCAGGATTCGATGCCTGTATGGGTTATGTGCCAGGAGATCAGGGTTTCATCCCTGATATAGGATAGTTGTTATGATGCCTTTGGTAGGCGATGTTCTTTTTGGGATTTGATATCCCGTCCGCAAATTAAAATATGGATTGGATGGGTTGAGGAAAACAGTTAAGGGTTAAAGGTTTGTAAAATGTTTGATTTGATCCCTCTCCCTAAAATGAATTGAAATGAACTTAAACTGTTTTAAAACGTTAGGGGTAGACATTATCGAGATTTCCCCCTCATTTTTGAAATGTTTTGTTTTCAGGTGAAGATCTAAATGCTGGGGACGGGAATTAGAAGTGAGGACGACGAGTCTAGAAGTCCTTGAAACTTTTTATTTTGTTTTCGTTATGATGTTTTAAAGTTTTGTTTTGAGTTGTTGGTAGTTACCGTTAGCAGACAGTTGTGTTTTCCTTTCTCGCCTTGTGTTCCTTCGGGGATACGGCAGTGACGCCCAAACTGAATTTAAAGTCTTCCACTAAGTTTTGTCTGTTAACGTTAGTTTGACTTTGACTTTCTATAATTGAATTTCCGGGGCGTTATAAGATCTCTACAGGTCGATCGATTGATTTTGGAACAACTCAAGAGAGCATTTTTATAAGATAACCTGCTTACATGCTTTTTGCTCTCCAAACCACCATTAATGGGGTCCGTTAAAGTCTTGCTAGAAGCATCTACAGACCCATCACAATCAGGAACCTCAAGAGAGTCGGGCACAACCATGTCTTCTTTCCCAAAGTTCCTCAACCCATTGTTAATCACACAAGGGGTGGAGATGTGCAGGGCATTCGAAGGGAAAACGCCATCATTATTCTTTTAGGGAGTCCACTTCTAAGGATGTTTTGCAGGAGCGGGAGGCCTAACAACTAGCTTTTTATTGAATTTAGCCCAAGAAATAAATATTTGCTTGTCTGTATCATTCATATGTTGTTGAAGAAAAGTGGAACATTTCATGTTGGACCTTATGAGACAAAGCTTGAGTTTGATAAAGAGAAAGAGAACACAAAAAATGATAATGATAAAAACACAAGGACTCATGAAAAAACAACACCAAAAAAAGAAAACACACACACAAGAGATAGGTTACCTAGAACAAGGTAAACAGGGGCAGATTTTAGGGGGGGCTAGAGGGGCCATGGCCCAGTCCATGATTAATTTTATGTTAAACGCTGCAGAAGAGAGCATTGCAATGTTTGTAGCTTAATGACAATTGTTGCATATTCTACTTTAGTGCCTTCTCTTGACCCTCTGTCAAGGGTTCAATTCCCATCAATAGCATGTCAATTTAGTATTTATTTTGAGTTGTTCCCCTCTCTATATGCCTTTCTTTTTGTTTCTACATTTTTTTTATCAAAAGTATTTCTATTTTTCTTAATCATTCAGTACTTTTATTTTTATTATGTATATGTTTCTCTATATTTTTTTTTATAAATATTCAACAACAATATTCTTTAGATTTTAATTATTTATAGAAAAGGTTTTATATTTTCTCACATGTTTTATAAAACAATGGAATTTAATTAGAAACATTACTTTATCTATTAATAAATGAATAAATGTTCTCTTAAGAATAATGTCTACTATATGAACTAGTCTCATAATATTTATTAATAAGAGTAATTTGTTTGTTTTGTCGCCCCATTGATAAACTAATATTTCTCTTTTTATTTTGTAATTTTGTGCCCCCTCCCCCTAATAAAATCATCTGGCTCCGCCCTTGAAGGTAAAACCCCCCAAAATCAAGAACTATCATAAAGGTTCGTGCCATCAACTAAGTTCATAACTTCATGGCCTTATGAATCTTCCCTTTCACCCATCAACCACAAGTTTATACGAAAACAAGTAAAGAACAAGAACGAGTTCTACATTAAACAAGAATAATGACACTAAGTTAGGATCGAATCGTAAAGGTTACGCCACCAAATTAGAACCAAGTTTAAGTACAATCAATCTTGATCAAAATCCAACACAAGGACAACAAGAACAAAAGAACGATAACAAGAATATGACTTGCTGAAAGGTGAAACCACCACCAAGCTTAAGGGGATATGACTTGAACTAAATGATAGACCGTCATTCAAGCCTAATGAGTCCACCAAAGGATTAGATAAAGATCATCATGTACCACTAATCTAACAAAGAACCCACTCAAACTCACCATCAATTAAGGATAAAGGAAAATTTGAGATTTTGTGAGAGAGTTTAACAACTCCATTTTCTTTCACCCATATTCATCCAACATCTTTACAGAGGAGAGTTACAAGGCCTTATGAAGGCTGAAATTATGACTACTCCCTCCTTGATACATAACTTAGCTATACAACATAAGGAAACAAGAAAATTAATTACTTCCACCATATCTAGTAGTTGCTTCACAAGTTGACAACAACTTACTTGATGAATCACCTAGGCAACACCTTATATGACCACGTGAGCAAGTTAACCAAGGTAGCATGGAATGCTGCCCCCAATTAACACATCATAACGTAGAAGCCACAGACCAAACTCCCACTTGCAAAAGATATGATAACATTGCTATTATCCAGTCCAAGGATAACTATTCTTCGAATCTCGTTGGTTATAAGCTAGGTCTTCCCATTGGGGTGCTTCTGATGAAACTTTACCAGTAGCTATATGGGATTTTTTTTTAATCCAAATTTACTCAATAGTCATCTCAAATGGACTTTTATAACTCAAGTTATGCCCGTTATAAAATTGGAGTTGTTGTCATGAGAACAATTGGACCAGTTTGCAAAAATTATTAGTATGAGCATCCAAATGACCTCCAATGACTTCTAAATCTTACACCATTAGAAAGATAATACATAAATCCATAAAGTAGACATCTCGCATGACTCATAACTTCCCAGTTCCTTCAAGCATGACCTAGATTCTTACTTTAGCGACCCTTATGTTACATGTTGCCCCTCTCATGTTGTTTTCGGTTAGTGTAAGTGTTGTAGTTCTATTGAACATGATTCTCAAAATTATTCAAATTTTAATTCGTTGATGCCCATTATGATGCCCCACCCCATTGGTTATCGTGGCGACTCTAAGTTTCAACATTACGTGGCTAACTCCTGTGATCCTTCCCCATGTGATGTCGATGATTCTAGTCGTCTTTGTTCTTAATGTAAATCATTTCAACGTTGGGATGATTGTTGCCTTAATATAATTTAAATAAAGAATGAAATTCAACAAATAAAAACTAGGGTAAGGGAGAACTTTTCAACATTGGTTAAGCGATATGAGGAAATTATGCCAACCTTTTTGCACAACACTAACCCAAATTTTGAAAATGCCAACATTGGTTAAGCGGTATGATTTCGAGTTTTGTCTTGGATGGTGGACGAGTTGTAGTTCGGATTTGGAACCAGTCGACCGGTGCGTGGGACTATGATGTGGGCTCGGAATTAAGCAATCTCTTATCTCGCCTGTATGGAAATTTGTTAGTGACTCGATAATTGACTTTGACACCTTCTACCTGATCCATGCATGTCCTAGAAGACCTATATGAGACCCTAAAAGACTCAACACCTTCATGCTGACCAAAATATGACTCACCCACTTCTTGGGAGTGCATGTTCTAATTCTATATGAACCTGATAACATAACATTATAAAGGGCCGACTAAAGTCAAGTATAGCATATTGATCATAAGTCAAAGAGCACAAGTCAGTGTTTCTCAATTCGGATGGACCCAACCCACATGCCGATCATTTTAAGGAGAATCCGTAACTAGGACCAACGAACTCAGACAACTCGGGCTATACTGGCTACTATGCGGACTAGGATAATGTTCAACAGGACTGACAATCTACATATTCTACACACTTCTTTTATTTATTTATTTATTCATTCAAGGAAGATGGATATTGTAAATGACTGAATAACTAATTTATAGGCTTAATTGGTAAATCCAATATGGTTGGGCCTAACAATGGGCCGACCATAAATGTGATGGATTCAATAATTAAATTTATAAATTAATTTACTCAAGATCAGTCACTATTACGTAGTCTAAGACGTTGTCCACTAACTCTTGTTAGACTTAGTCAAGTTTTGGACCTTCGTTGGGGAAATATTGTAAAGGGTCAGGTAGAATCATCAAAGGCGAGTAGAGTTTATTTTATGGACAAGGATAATTAACCCTTAGACATAAACGGGCCCAACCGCTGGGCTAACCATAATATTTGAGGTTAATTAGCCTAGTTCATAAGCATGTCCCTTCTCAGCCTAATGATTCCTACATGAACTAGAACAACACCCCTAAACTAGGGTTGACTCTTTACAACACAAAATGAAACACATATTCATATAGTATACAACATGAAGGGGTATCCTTAACCGAGGCTCTATATTCATGGATTACTAAGTTTGGTATTGGATAAGGTACCACATGCTCTCGCCTCGGTGCACTTCACCTATATAAGATTTATAGGTAAAGTGTGTGAGGTGTTGCTCGTCGAACTTCAAGGAAGCCTTGGAGTATAACATGGGTGAGAGGAGAGACCAAATGTTTGGCGATGTAGAGTGCATCATACAAATGCTGACCGCGCTACTCTCAGGTTAAATCCTAATTTAAGCTTAAACCATCGCTTTTGTGCTCCCTTGTCAAAAGAACCCAGAGTAGCTTGGTATGCAAAATGCCTAAAGAATAATAAAATTGCGAAATCAATCAACTTTCTCCCTTTTACAATTTCAAAACAACTCGATTTTTTCAAGTTTTACCCTCTTTTTAAGTTTAAGTTCCTAGTGGAGTTACGAATATGTAGACCCCAAAAAAATTCTCGTCCAGGGAATCGGTTTCGAATGTGCTAATTAAATTGGGAGCCCATTAAGGTTGTTTAATCCTTAAATAAGGATACCTTTTTTGAGAAAAGAGGCTTTTTGTTTATTTAAGGACCCATTTTTATTATTAACATTCTCGAAGTTACACCAAATTATTTTATCAATGAATTGATAACGACTCGCTTCCAAACCTGGGCCAAAGGAAGACATACGGGCCGCCAGAATGAGTGATAGGCCCAATGGCCTATGACAAACCATTCCTGAGCCTGTGTGTCTTCGGCCTATAGAAAAATGGCAGAATTCAGCGTAGGCCGCTAGGGCCTATGCTGAATTCTATACCATTTTTCTTTTGGGCTAACCACAAGTTGGGATGTGAAAGAGTTATTAAGCCACCTCTAAATATTTTAATGTAGCAAATCCTTATTAGGCATGAATTGCACAAATTCATTGTCTTGGAGAGGAAAAATAAACACAAAGTTTATCCAAAACACGAAGTTAATAAGCAAGAGGAGAGCACGTAGATTGATCATGGAGGAGAAACACTAAGCTCCTTGGTCTGGGCAATAATGTAAATACTTAGTTCATCTGGGTATCAACAAAGAAATCAAAACACAAGAGTGCCTACTGAACTTATCAATAATTGCAAACAATTGCAATCAATAACCTAAACAAATCAAGGACTTGATAAAATGGAAAAAACAGACACGAAACAATTCATGAACATGAGAAATAAACACACAATTTATGCAACACACAATTTTTTTTTTAATCACATAGATTGAGGTCTCGAGCCTAAGCAAAATTTGACTAGGCATGAACCTTAACTCCTAAAAGCAAAGAAGGGGTGCTGAGGATAAACAAATAATTCAACATCCAGATCCAGTACTTAAACTTGGGCACCAAGTCCATCAAAAACATAATAAACACAGTTTCTTTGAGTTATGCTTTAAAAACAAAATACATCCACAATAAACACTTAGTTCATTGCTAGGTATAAACACAAAGTTTAATTAGCATTAGTATGAACACATAATTCTTTCTTAAAAAAAAAAAATATGAACACATAATTCTTAGCATAGAAAAATAAACATGTAGTTCCTAATCTTGTTCCACCTTGCATATAAACACATAGTTATACAAATTAGGCATAAGAAAACACTAAGTTTAATTAAGTAGATTATCTAAATCTAAACTGATTAGGTAAGATTAATTCGAGAACATGTTTAAGCAATTAGGCTCTAATATCACTGTAGAGTGGAATCGAAATACCTTAGTGTGGACGCGATTAGGAACGTATTGCTAAATCTTGTCCCACGAATATTGCAATCTCCTTTGTTGAGTCCTTCAGGGCAACGCCTCGAAATGATGGTTATCAATTACGGAGTCACCAATATATTCACACCCCAAATCTATTAACCTTTGATGGCGGTTTACCCGAGAGAGAATAGATTAGATTCGTCATTGCTTGTATTGTATACCAAATAGGTATATATTTATAGGTTAATCTTAGATACATACCCAAACAACTAGTGAAAATACTTATCAGATACAAAGTCTTATTCCTAGTCTGTTTATGTATTATCTAGAAATTGTATTCTAGATAAATTGAGTCTATTTAATTAATTAACTAATAATCAACTAAGTGGTTGTTAATTTACCAACATTGGACAACATCACAATGTAATTTTCCCTTTGTAGAAGTCATCCTACACTTTGACACCCCGTTAAGACTTTGTCAATGACGTAATTAACTAATTAAGGTCCTTACCGAGAATCATGACCTTGACTAAATCAATTAACTACATGGTATATCACAAACATGTAGTGAATAAGCAAATCAAGATTGTTATGTGGTTAATTGAGATTATGCAATGAACAACGGAATCAAAATAGCCGTTGGGCATTGACTAAGTGCTAGGCACTGACACGAATCGTGTCATAAGTAACAAGTCTATGTTGTGGGTGATATGATTCATGTCAAATCTATGCACCATTTTCTTTTTTACTGGATTGTAACAAGATCTGTGTCAAATCTAATTTGATCCGTGTTGATCATATTATTTATATTTAATTTATATATGATCCTTGTATATGCATTACATAATTTCTACGTGTTTCATGATTCTTTTGTACTCTTAAAATAATTTTAACATATATATATATATAACATAGGCGAGAAAGAAAAACATGGAGAAATCCGAATATCCGATTGGTGGAATTTAGGCCTTTACACATTTGAAGCAGTGCAACATCCTATACGGAATCGTTTATGTACTGTATATTACTTGCAACTTCACGCTCCAACCTCCAACGGGCTTTCTTCTTCCTCTCTTTCTCCATGTCTCTTACAGAAATTCAATTTTGGAGCATATAAAAGGGCTACTTGATCCTGATACCCCCCAGACCAATCCTGGATTTGTTAGAGAGATAAAGGCAGAAGATAGCGCTTGGTAGCTGGGGTTTTTAGGGTTCCCATTCATTTTCATCTAATCAGTCCAAATCGTTGTTCTTCCTTTCATTCATCTCTCCCCCCTATGATGGATTTCACCAATTCAACTCAATTCGACATCTTTTCTATCTATCGTCGCTTCTCCGGTAAGTTTTCTCTGCGTAATTTGTTGTTTCTTGTGTTTTCTTTTGCTCTTTCGGCCTCTTCTATGTCGGTGTGTTTGTTTTTGTAAGACAAGTTTTCTTTTAGACGACCTTGTTTTGGTTTCTGGGTAGTCTAAATGGAATTTGATTAGATTCTATGAATTGGCTTGTGATGTAATCTCTTTTTAGTTATTGAGTACTCAAATTGATGTTATTTATAGTTCCTGAGAAATCATGGCATTAAATATGAGACTTGATTCAAGCTAATTCAGTTTGCCGACGCAGTTTAATGGTGGATAATGGTGTTGTGTATACTTGTTTGTCAATGACACAACTCAATAAAAGTGAAAGAGTCCCCCTTATTAGTGGAAGTCATACTGGAGAGTTAATTCGTGTAATATTGTGTTTCGGGTTAAAGCGGAATTCTTGGAGAATTGCTGCAATGCGGCTTGCAAGAGACGGGGATTGGAGGACGAAAGATTTATGTGGAAAGGGTGTGGAATAAGACCGTAACGAGATTGCACCACTTACTTGCCTGCGCTGGAACTCTTCACTGCAATTCCTAGATGATGATTGGCTTTTTGTTCAAATGTGTTTGTTTTTTATCTCCTGATGGTAGAAATTGTGTTGGGATGCTAAAATTCAGTTGGAACTCCTATGCACATGGCTGTATAAATATATGTATGCATTTTTATGTTAATTGAGGAATGATGCTTGTTGATACCTCCATGGCAAAGGGTCTACAAAATGTGCTACAAACACGGGCATGGAGGGGAATGACCCTTTCTTTCTTGCATTCCCTGTGATTACATACTAAATGCATGTACATGCTACACTCCCTCTACCTTATTTTATCAGTTTGTTATTCCTTTTGGATGTGATACATTGTTATTTCAATTTCTTTTTCTGTTCCTGTATTTGTACCATGGAATACTTTTTTTTCATACCTCGTCATGATTGTATTGTTACTTAATGATGCCATGATTCTAAATAAATGAAAAACTTGTTGGTGTGAACGTTTTATGTTTCAAAAGCATTAATAATGTCATAGTAATTAAAAAGTTAGGATGAATTAGTGAATTGCATCCATCTTAACTAATTTTGAGTATTTGCTCCAAGCCTCGTAAATGTAATGAGTAAATGCGAGGAAACGTTGAATTTTTACTTGTTCAATGGCATGCATGCATGGGCGTATTTGCATTGATGTTAGGGGTGGCCATGGCCATCCTCAAACCAAAAAAAAAAAAAAACATTTAGTATAATTTGGGATAAAAATTATGAATTGTATGTTCACCAAATGAATATGATAATATAATGGACACCCCTAATTGTAAAGCTTGGATCTGCCACTTGCATGCTTTCTTTTGTTCTTTCAAGAATGGATATAATATGGGCTTGAACTTGCTTTTTGTGGAATCATGAAGAATGATTTTGTGGTTATGACGTTACCTCACTTCATGGCACGAGGGTCAGACATAGACAAGGGCACTGGTCAAGTTTTGGACTCCCTAAGCCCTGAAATTTGGGACACAGGGACAGTCTCCAGAACTCAGGCATGGATATTGGAACTAATCATGATACATGTAAAAATTGTTATTTTATATTGATAATTCAACGTTATTTCATAAATTAAAGCTAACCCACATGTCAACTATGAAATGCCTAATAAAAATTAAGAGTTAATGAATGTAGAAGGGGAAAACCTTATATTCCTAATCGTTTTTCACCCTCACCGCTTTAAGAGTTTGGACATGTGTTTGAGACGTATCCTGTGTCCTATCTGTGGAGTGTTCTATCTGGCACTGGTGCAGATATCGTTCTTTATTCTTTCAGAGTATCTATTAGGACATTTCTATCAATTTTTCCTTTTTACATCCATATTTCAGAATTAGTGCATATTTGCATGCTTAGCTGATGGTTTTGGAAAACTACTGATGTATTCTATGCACAAAGTCTGCTCTTAATGACAGAGATATTACACAATATGATTACCCTATTTAGAAGCATCTATGTAAGTGTTTCGCATTGCCTTAACTTTGTGTTTATGCTTACTTGTTTTGCAGACATCAAATCAGGGAAGATACATTCTATCGGGGAAGGAGTTGACATGCTTAATGATGAGGCCGAAAAGGCTAGGTTCACTAGGGAGGCAATGGCTCAACTTACGAAGTTCGTGGACTTAAGTGTGAGTGGGAGGTACATTTCCCTTCGTTCATTTTTTGTCTTTTGGTATTTTCTTTGGTTTCCCCCACCCCTTTTCCGGAGAAGAAAGTATTCTATTGACAAGGCCAACTCAAGCTTATTAGCTGATTTCCTAGTTGACGTAATGTAGGTCCTTCAGTTTCCACTGTGAGTGATACTATTCCCAGCAAATGTTGACAGCTTAGCCAAGATTTGAGCTATGTTAGTCTATCAGAAAAGAGCACGGTGTATTCATTAATTAATTGGTTAAAGTTACATGCTGTTTGGACTACAATAATGATCAAGTATTGAGGAGGATGTGACCTGCTTTTATCGAAGCTTGCCAGCCATGCCTTGTACTAGGGCCTTGGAACACAAGATGAAGTATTATATTAAACAATTGCACTATTGAGACTAGAGGGAATTTCCCTCTATACTGTGCTTGATGTTATGAAGCTTTTTAATCTCATCAAGAGTTCTGTAATTCTCTGTCAAATAAAAAAGAAGTAGAATCTATGTTTGTTATTTCATCAGTTGCTGCATGCTGAGAGTTGCATACGGAAAGGTCAATATAGCTGCACCTTCAGTCTTTTCCTCATAAGCAAAGATTTTAAGCCAATGTTTTATATCATTCTGAACACACACACACACACACATAGTCAACTTGTATAGAGGATATATGTGTGTGTGTCCCCTTTACATGTTAACTGTATGTTCTATTACATGAGCAAAATCTGGGCCAGGACCTAATTGCATCTCAAGAATGTATAGGAAGGGGGAAGGGTTTAAGCATTCAGAGGATGACATGAAAAGATGTGAGGGGGATGGAAGGTGCTGAAGTCGATAATAATGTTAATCATTATGGTTATGTTTATCCAAATAGTGAGGACATCATCTTACTTTGGTATGTAATTGTACTGGGTATGATGGATGTGTGGTAGCCAGACTGAGGTTGGAGATGATGTACCTGGAGAGAGAAGCAAAAGCTTGTATAGCACAGGGATGTGACGACTATCCTTTATTTATGTTGTAGTAGACCGGAGCTGCCCAACTGCGTGCTCTTTGCTACAATTATTGTTAATTGCACAACTATTTACTTGCTTATACTTAGGAAAATCATGCATGGTTGCATTTTTCTTCTACTTTAGCACATTGTCTTGCGTGGACAGATCACTTTTGGTTGCCTTTTATGGAATCAATTACCTGCTTCTCATTAGCATTGTTTAACTACTTCCTGATGCTACTGTGTACTTTGCAGAATTGTGATTTTGGGTGAACTGCATAAGCTCATGTTAAATCTGAATTTAATGGTATGATGTTACTTTGTTTATTATTTAAACATGTGTTTTTTGCTATTACCGATCAAATGTCATATTCTGTAGTTGCATTCCAATTAATTGGGATTTTATTAGTATGTAGGTGCCTATGATGTGCTATCTCATGTTTGTTTGACAATAACTTTGCTTTTCTTTTGACTCACAGGGTGACTTCTCTGAATTTTCAAACTTCTATGACTTTGTATTCTTCATGTGTCGTGAAAACGGTCAAAAGAATATAAGTGAGTAATGCTTTCTTTTCCTTATTGTTTGAGATGATCAGTTTTGAAGGCGTTGTTTGCTTTCTAAATCTTTTCTTTCTTTTTCTGTTTACACCCACGTTTTTTCTCTGCGCGTGAGTAGCTGTAAGCAGGGCGATTGCGGCATGGAAGTTAGTACTTGCTGGAAGGTTTCGGCTTCTTAACCAGTGGTGTGACTTTGTTGAGGTACAGTGGTGCTGGTTTCTGTGTTGTTGTATTCTGTATAAGTGTAGCTATTTAGGCGTAATACATATTCTTGTCCATAATGTTAGTATCTCTATTCTGGGTCTGGTGTCTTATTGACAACTCATACCTTTTTTAGAACAGAACTGTGGTAAAGAATGGGCAGGAGGGGGGGGGGGGTGTGCGGCTACCAAAAATTGGAATCCTATGTAGTGTTCATCTCCATTTTCCACCAATGGCTCCATCCTCATTCTCTAATAATTTTACCATTCTCTTAAGGTGACAGAAAAGATGTAGGAAGAGAAGTGGAGGACAAGATTGGGACCCCAACCGGGGGGGGGGGGGTGTTTGGGTTGCAGCATAACTGAAAATATTGGTGAATTTTGTTGGAGGATGTGGATGGAGCCATCGAAGGAGAACCATGCATAAAACACACTAAGTTTTCCCTTCACCCAACTCCTTTTTTCAACTGCACTGAAGTGAAGAATGGTGAAGACTCAAATTTTCTCACTTTATTGAGCTGAGGATGAGCGGGCTTTTTACTATGTGTAGACGCAGGTTAAGATTCTTAAGTTTTAGTTATGCTGAGCTGTCCAATGACTAAAGCAAAACTGTAGTTACATGAGGCTGAGACAAATTACAGTTATATTTTAGGCTAAGAATCATTTATTTTCTGGTATTAAAACTATATTTATTACATGTCAGTGTAACCATGTTGATTAAGAATGGTCTTGGTATCCATGTCCCATTTTTAGATCCCTTTGTCCTCAATATTTAGTTTGAAAAAGCATGCCTAGAGAGCTCTTTTCTGCTCAAAAGCGTGAAGTCCAAACTATTGTGCCTTATATGGGAAAGCCTGTGCTTTTTGGTGTTTCAAACCAAGGGTCAAAAACTTTTGCTTTACCAAGATATCAACTCATATTTTCATTTTGTAGTGTTTTTTTTCTTTTGGTAATATATTTATCTCTTCCTCTCTTTCTATCCCTCTTAAAAAATGCAAATATTTTTCATTGTTATAGTGAAGTCATTACTCATTACTACTTTGATGCCTTATCTAACTTAGGGTGTGTTTGGTGCAAAGAAAATCATTTTCTAGGAAAACAGTTTTCCTTGTAAAATGATTTTCCTAGAAAATGAATTTTCAAATGGCATTTTCAATTGTTTGGTACATTATCTATTTTCCTAGAAAATGATTCAAAAGATGATATCTTACTTGATGGAAATTGCGGCTGTTAGGCAGCGGCAAAGGATTTAGTGGCAAAGAGGTCGTTAGGGATACTTGGGTAAGGTCAGGGTAGACATGGGAGGGAGAAGAAGTGGGCTATGTGATTAACTTGGGCCAGGAAAATGGGCTTTCTTAGGGTTGAACTCAGGAAAATAATTTACATAGGGACGGGGGAAAATGATTTTCCTGGAAAATGGTTTTTCCCATTTTCTGTCCACCTAACACCGGAAAATGGGAAAGTCAATTCTCTAGAAAATGGTTTTCATCCCCACCAAACACACTCTTATTGTCAAAATATTATGGCTTGGGAATGAATTGTATGCACGCACCTCCACTTTGAAGCCTGTGCCGTGGGCTTTGTGTTTGACAAGCTGTACCCGAGTCCGAGCAAACAAACTTTAAGTAGCCATTTATCTTTATTTTTGTATTGGGAAAAAATTGCTTTTAGTATTGGATAGTGCACCTACTCAAGTTCATGTATTCATCAATATAGGGGAAGAAATTCTGTGATGCTTTCCCTCTCTTTTCTAAAATCATTGCCAGAGAAGATCAAATTAAGTCATTGAAGAGTTTATAACCAACCGAGTTGTGGCCTATGAACATGGTAGGCGCTGAATAGAGTAGGTTCTAAAGGGAAACAAAAATCCAAACCCAAAATGAGATCAAAATCTGCAAACTGAAAATCTCCAATAATTAAGGATACAATCTTGGTCTGTATCAGGAAAATTTTGATTAGAGTTATAAACAATGATTATTCTTGGGAAAGGAGAGGGCGGCAATTAGTGACTTGCAGATATTAACCTTCTTTAGAGGCTGGTATGTGACAGGCGCAAATTATACTATACACCGTGGTCGACTTACCTAGGTCCACCATATGTATTGAAATAGGTCAATTTTTGTGATGAATGTTCATAAAGGATTGATAAATTTTAAAAATATTGATGAATTTTGTAATAATATCGATAAATTTATGATGAATTTTATAATAATTATTGATGAATTTATTTTAAAAAATTTAACACTTTGCTGGACCTATGTAGGTCTCCCATCGTGTACCAAATAACAATTGTGCAGCCTGCCAATTTACATGGACCATTGTCCATTCATATCAGACTGTTCATCTGCCTGGGATGTTTTGGCTTTCTCATATTCTTACATTAGGTAAAGCAAAAAAACTGCAGTATTTAGGATTTATGACTTTTGCTTCATGCATTATCTCAGAAAAACCAACGTTACAACATTTCTGAAGATACTTGGCGTCAAGTTCTAGCATTCAGCCGGTGCGTACACGAGGATCTGGAAGGGTATGATCCTGAAGGTAGTGATTTCTTTATGCTATGCTAACGATGGTCTTTTGTGCAAGCAACGGGGCGTGACTACATGAGTATTGAGTTCAAACTAATTATAGAGTTTGTTGTTGGGGTTTGGGGGAATGGAATGCATAGTTTCAACTTTCAACTTTCAATATATGAGAAACTCAGTCAAAAGATGATCAATGGCATTGAGTATTTGTATGGTTAGGAATAATTATAATTATAATTAGTATATTACTATATTTTATGATTTCATTATGATCTTCTTTCTAATTAGGAAAATTATCACTGACTAATATCATCTTCATAGATATCGCACATATTGTTTAATTTGAATTTTATGATGAAATTGATTATGGACTACGAAGCTCAAATTTGACATTTGTCAAAAATTTTCTTTTACAGGTGCTTGGCCGACATTAATTGATGATTTTGTTGAGCATATGTACAGGTTTGTTGTCTTCACATCCTTTGTGAAAATCCTTGTATGTGCACTGTGGTTGTGTTTATTGCGGTTGTTTAAGAATGCAAGAGTTATCTATATGTTTGATTGGCTTTTGGGGCATTGATACTCTTTTGATGGGCGTATGTTACTCAAACTCTTTATTTTCCCTACCATACCCATCTCGCACTCTTGACACCTAGACATGTTATGTGGTTCTACACATAAAATTACGATGAAAATCTGCAACATTTCTTAAAATAGCTGTGTCCAGCAACAGTATTTTTGTCCATGTCTGACACCCACAGTAGTGTCTGAGTAACATAGTTGAGGGTATGGGGTTGCTAATAGCTGGTTCTGTCCATTATAGCTTTTGTCCTGGACCAAAAGTCCGCATAGGTCCCTAAATTTCCTTTGGAGTGATGCAACTGTCAGCAATTTGTGCATTATTTGTTTACCTTGTGCAAACCCACTCCCCAGCACCAACCAACCAACCAAAAGAAAAATGGCCCTATTTATCTGTCCTTTAAATTCTCTATATTTGCACCCGAATGACCATGCTTCAGATATTGTCAACTGCACATTATTGATTATGTAATATGTTCCAAGCCCTAGTTCTGGTGTAATGTTTATACATGCAATTACAGACTTTAAGTTGTAATTGAAAACTTAATAATGCAATGCCAGATCTAAAGGAATCCAAAACAATTTGGTTAGTTAGGGTTTCTATTTATTCATGGGTTTTTGGCTGGGAAAAATCCGTACTGAGGGCCTTGTGATCGAGAATAATCCAAAGTGACTTTTTGGCTAGTGGTAGTCTATACTTATTCATTATTTTCTCGTAGCATCCTAGATTGAAATTGCGACACCAGAATGCTGATGTGGCAACCGGAGCACGTGCTATTTTAATTAAAAGCATGCCACGTCAATTTTTTAATTCTATTTTATCGTTTATTTTGAAGTAATCGGAAGTGTATTAGGTGGAATAAATAATCTAATTTTCCTTAAAATCCGAAAAACATTCGCTGGCTTCTGTTCAACGATAAAATAGAATTAAAAAAAAATTGACGTGACATGCTTTTAATTAAAAGGGCACATGCTCTGGTTGTCACATCAGCATTCCGGTGTTGGAATTTCTATCTGGGATGCTACGAGAAAATAATGAATAAGTATAGACTGCCACCAGCCAAAAAGTCACTTTGGATTATTCTCGATCACAAGGCCGTCAATACGGATTTTTCCCAGCCAAAAACCCTTTATTCATTTATTAAAATTATCATAACCCAAAGTCATAAGAGCAAGCCCTTTGTGTTCATTATCTAATATGTTGCTGCATGTCTGTCTTTCTGTGTTCTTTGGACTATAAGGGTTGAGAATGAATGGTTTGATCTGTTTTGCTACAAACAGTAAATTACAATTCGACGTGCCTTTTCTCGAGCTGACAAGTAGCAATGACTATGACTTGTTTTCAAAGAGCTAGTTTTATATTCTATTGAATTCAATTTGCTGAGCCACTGATCGGACCTAATATTGTTGTACAGGATCACAGGATCCAATGACTGTAGTAGTCACAACCTCACTTGTAACTGTGGTGAACCTGAGGATGAGTCATTGACGTTTGACCCTCCTTGCCCAGGTTGGTGATGCTATTAAGTGTAGGCAGTTGCCAATATTATCTTTGTGCGGTTACCATGCTCTGAAAATTGATGCTCTAATTTCGTGATGGTTTAATTTGACATGGAGATCTGCACACATTACTTGGTAAAAGGAGGCTATGCCAAGGATTATTTGGGGGGGAGGGGGGGGGGGGGTTTCATGTTTGTTTTGTTTTCTGGGTGAATGGAATAACCAGGCTTGATTGGCTTGCTAGTTACTTTGGCACTCCATCTACAGGAATGGTTTTCTCTGCATTAGTTGCTATCCCTCACCTCTTATATTGGTGTTGTAATCCATCTGTGTCATAGGGTTGAGGAACTTGCCTGGTTTGAAGAGAAAGTGTCATGATGATGCAACTAGAACAACTTCAGATATGTATAGTTGTTGCCCCTCAAGTGTTATAAATTCCATAATCAACTTCAAGAGAAGAAAGCAGCATCAGAACAAGCTTGCAAATCATGAAGAGGATCTACCTGGATATGCTCTGTGTGAACAAGGGTTGCAAACTTTGAAAGTAAGCCCATTGAATAATTCAAAATCTGCTTGTGCTGTTGAAGGGTGTCTTTCTAAAGGCTTCTCTGGACTGTTTTCATCCCCTCCTTGTGTCAAGAATCAGGAGTAGACGTCATCTTATGATTGGTCATCTTCTGATCTGGTGGCAATGACCTGCTTAATGGTATGGTGATTTTGTTTCTCTTTTATATCCCTTTTTGCATACTGCGTATAAGCCAAAGGATAAAAGCTGATGAGTGGTCGATAAAAACAACAAAATCGTGAAGTTTGCTTTGCAATGAAGGTAATCGTACTTTGTTTTTGTGGAACTTGTCAGGATATTGACATGAAGTATGGCTCCATTTATGGTTTAGTGAATGGGTAATGGCTCAAGATGAGCATAAAACATTTTTTTGGTGACCCTGCGAATGGGGTTTTTGTGCCTCGAGGAACCAGAAGTTGGTTGTGCTGGACCTAATGCATGGTGCTATTATGCTGACTTGTGCGAGTTATCAACTTGCTGCAGAGTATAGATTCATGTTTTCCTTGCATTTTTTTGTAGTCCATAGAATATTAGAATTCTTCTTTTACATGTCCCGTTCCTGAAGGAATAGGTTTACATAGGATGGTCAAAGTACTTTTTCGTCTGCTATAATAGTGTATATTAGGTTTTTGTTTTGATTTGAATCCCTGTAACTTTTTTTTTTTGGTTTTTTTTGACGTGCTTACTCTGGATGAGTGCAGCCAGTCAAATCATGCTCTGTGAAGGCTTGTTTAATTTGTTTGTTGATGGTGCGAAGATGGGCATTGCAAAACTATATGACATCATGTTTTAATCAAATGAACATTATATTTTTACTAAATGAAGTTAAGTTCAAACTAAGTTGACATCATGTTCAAACTAAGATGGACATCGTGTTAAATCAAATGGACATCATGTTTTCAATTGGTAGACACTCATGTTCATTACCATACATTTTGGTGTTCGTTATTTTTATGACAGGATGCTCATTACTATAAATCATAATGTCAAGGTATATGACAATGAACATCAACTTATAAGAGGATGAACATTAGCTTATAAGATAATGAACATTAAGCTAGAAGAAAATGAATATCACATTATAAGAAAACAATATAATTTCTCAACATAGAAAACAAAATTGTATGCTGATCAGCATATTTTCCAATTTTTACTCGCTCAATCCATGTGAGGAGCTTACTTTAGCCCAAAAAAAAAGAAGAAAAAGTGTGGATCATAAGCCCACTCCCAAGCACAAATCTCCACCTTTTAAGCCCAAATCTCTCTCTCAAAGCCTTTTTATCACTTAAATTCAAAAATTAATACTTGGCTTTTGTTAAATGCAAAAAAATAAAACATAATGACCTGACATGGTTTTCATTAAAAGACAACGTGCTCCGATGGCCAGGTCAGCTTTCTGGTGTCGGAAATTGATTCTGGCATGCTATGAGAGTATAGTAAAAAAGTACAGACTGATAGTCACTTTGGATTATTACCAATCACAAACCCCTCAATACAGATTAATTGCAGCAAAAACTCATCTTCATATTTTTCTTTATATATCTAGAAAACAGTTTGAGAATGATTGTTTTGCTACATAGACCAATTCAATGTATAACTAGTAATATATCTCGATTCTTCTCTTATTTTAGTCCATTATAATTTCCTCCCATTACATGGCAACAAAATCTAGGACACTTACAAATAAAGAAACTATAGAATGAAAGAAATGAAGTAGATTGTAGTGCATCTAGCTAGGTGCAGCTTTTAGCTCAGAAACTATGATTGCATGATTGCTCCTATTATGTCTAACAGAGAGGTGTAGGTACCAAAAATGATGATGAATATACTTAAGACTATAATGGCTATGATGAAAGCCAACTCCAGTCTGTGTGTAGGACCCGTGATTTTTAAGTAGCAGAGGCAAGGAATTGTAAGTGAAGCAGTAGCACTGAGTAATGCTCCAACAAATGACATAAGGTACCCAAAGAAAGGAACAGCCAATGCAACAACTACTTGTGAAGCAACCAACATTGTCCTGATCATAATTCTGAAGGATTTCTTTTTCTGGTATGCTGGGAACCAACTCTCTGTAGACATCGCTACAGGTTTTAACATCAGTGCATATTTTGCCAGTGGAGTCACCAATGTCGTGTAGATTGCCACTTGTGACCCCAATTTTCCAGTTGGGAGGTTCAGAGTTATCTGTGAGTTTACACCTCTCCCAAACATCAGATATCCTAATATCGCCATACATGCATAACTTAGAGTGCAGATGAGAAAACATAGGAGCAACACCTGCGACAAGAAACCCAAATAAAAATGTAACATAGCTGGCCACATTTAACACACTACTTGAATTGCTTAGTTGAAAAGAGAAGGCCAGTTTTACCTTAGAGAAGTCGCGCTTGTTGTGCATGGATGTATAGAGTGCAGGGAAAACAGGATGAGCGCTGTAACAAAACATGTACAAGCTCAGAGCAGTAGGTATCCCACCAAGGTTGAGGAGATCTCCTTGGTTATGGAATCCGACACCATCGAATGCACCAACCCAGAGAACAGAAGCAAGTATTACAAAGGAAGCGACAACCCCACCAGCAGAGACATAAGCAAGAATGCTCAAGTCATCGAGGCAGACAGTAGGCAGAAGAATTAGGGCGATGAGGATGATGAAATTTGATTTCCCATGGATTGAGATACCAAAGAGGGAGAAAGTAAGTCCAGGGAACAAATTGTGCAAGTTATCAGCTTCAAGTATGAGGAATCCAGTGACAACCATGTAGAGGTCTGCATATAAAACAGTGGATAACACAGCCTTTCCAATCCACCCAAAAGCGTGCTCTCCAATGTCAGAATAAGATTTGATGGTGTTGTCAGAATCCATGCAACGTTTTACGAGTAGACCAGAGTAGGTAGCTGCCATGGAAATAGCCGATAGAGCAACCAGGCTCATCCAACCTCCTGATGCCAATGCATACGGTACTGACAGAATTCCAATTCCTGAATAACATTCAAACCATATCATCCCTTTCATCATTCTTAATTTCTGTCTTATCACACAAACTATACAAACAACAAAAAATAAAAGATAATATATACGTTTTGACTCAAGATGGTTAATAACCATCCCTTCCATAATAGTTGCAACTTTAACTATTTCTTTTTTTTGGGAAATTGGTTTTAAATAATTTAAACTTTGGGTTATAGTAGACTTAATAATTTGAACTTTAGATTTGTTTCTGAATAGTCTTAACTTTGGACCCCTTGGATTCTAGTAGCACGCCACCGAGTTAAGTCCAACTTAATTAACTCGGTGGCAGGATGACACGGCGGTAGTGACATACATGTGCCTGGGCATTTTAGGTGTGCCATGCCACCGCTGCCACGTCATCCTGCCACGCCACTAAATTAAGTTGAACTTAACTCGATGGTGTGCTACTAGAATCCAAGGAGCCCAAAGTTTAGATTATTCAGAAACAAATCTAAAATTCAGATTATTAAGTTTACTATGACCCAAGATTCAAATTATTTAAATCCAATTTCCACACTTGGATTGATTTCATAATACTTAATTTCCACACTAAATTAAGTTGAACTTAACTAGATGATTTTAATCCAATTTTTTCAAACAAACAAACTATTTTATTAGGTTTCTAGAATAAAAATAGATAAAGTGAGAGAAAGATATACATACAATATAACAATAATATTTCACAATTTTTCATGTCAGGTAATATTTAATTAATTCATTTGATTGATTTTCTAACTTTTGGCTAAATGGACAAATAATATCAACGAAAGATAGTGCTTTCTTAATTAATTGATATTAATGTTTTATGTGAGTCTTCTTTCTTTGTAATTATTTTGAGATTCAATAGGTGATGATATGTCTTATCCCAGGACACTATTTAACGTTATATTTTTCATAAAATTAATACTTATTACAATTTTTAACATCATAGGTACTATTATTTGTCAATTATAAAAATTTTAGAATGTGTTGGCTGCATCAACAATTAAAAATAATTTAACCGAACCTCATTTTTTAGGCATATTTTAGAAACTTTTTATAACTTTTAAAAAAAATAGGGGATAAAATCTTATTGGGTTATTAGGTTCTGAAATCCCGAACTTTAGAGGTTGTTTATCACAATATTTTAAACTTTACATTGGACTCATAGCAGCCCAACTTTGGAATGTGATATTCGTTAGTAACACAAGACCGAATCAACATCAATTAAATTTAGTTTTTATTATTTTTTTTGTGATGTGCCATTTTTTTGTTTGTTGTGTGTTTAGACAATTTCCACCATATATATCACCCTTAAAACTACTGTCATATCGCAAAAATCTTGAGTTTAATTAATGTTAATTCGGTCTTGAGTTATTGACAAATACCAAGCACCAAAAGTTTGACTATTATGAGTTAAATGTGAAGTGTGAGATATTGTGATAAAGAGCCCTAAAGTTTGGGAGTTCATAACCTTACAACCGAATATGAGTTGATACAATTTATATGTGATAGTGTAGTTGTAAGTCAATCATATCATTTTCTCAATTTAATAAGTAAACACATGAATTCTATACCAAGGCAAGACACTTAAGAGCTATCTTGATGCGAGACTCTAGAGAGGTTCCTTGTCCCAAAATTCAAATAATTTCAAATCAGCAATATAGTTCTCTTGTTTAATTTGCACTGTCACATTAGCATAAACTAAACTAGTGCAACTCTTATGCTTTGCATTAATTTAAATTAGATTAAAGAAAAATTAAACTTCATAAATCATCCACTAAAGAGAGTGGTAAAATCTTGATTAGGTTTGTGAGCAAGAAATGTTCTATTAATCTATTTATTAAGTATCCATTCATTGCTTCGGCTAATTATGAATTAGCACATAACTTTGCATCAGATTTAGCTTCGACTATAAGACTTAATTAGTACATGAAAAGTGTTAAAATTAAACAAAAGATAAGCAACTATTGGATCAAATGATGCGAATCTACGGTATCAAAAAAAATTCCCAAAAATATTTAAGACGAGATAAAATATTATGAATGATAACAAATGTCCTAACTTTAATTTAAAAGAAGAAGACTATCTACATCTGGATCCTTTAAACCGCGTTTAAACATGTCATTTGGGAGTTTGTTGTTATTGTTGATATATCAAATGTAGTAGGTGGTAGTAGATAATGATTCTTTGCTCATATTAAAGGAAAAATAAAATGCAACCTAGTTGGATTATAAAAAGATTATTGGACTATAATACACTAAACTTTAGGGATATTGGATAATAATGCACTGAACGTTTTTTTTGGATTCTAATACACTGAATTTTGAGGGTATTGGACAATGATGCACTCAGAACAATTCTGGTGGTAGTTGACTTGGTGGCGGTTCTAATTTGCAGTGTCATTTTTCTTTTCTTTTTTTCCAAAATAAATATGTTAGTGATCCTGCTTATGTGTATTTTGTTACACGACAAAAATTTTTCTGAAAGAAATAGAAAAACAACACCTTAAAGTAGGACCGCCACCACGTCGACCACCACCGAAATTGTTATGAGTGCATTATTGCCCAATACCCTCAATGTTCAGTGTATTAGAGTCCAAAAAAAAGTTCGTTGCATTATTATCCAATACCCCTAAAGTTCAGTGTATTATAAAATATCCACATGCGAAATTAAATTGATAGACTTTTTAAGTCAAGGGCTTACATCGATGTTAAAAGGAGGCTGAAAAATGTTATTCCAAAATTAAATATGCCAAAGAGGCCGGGCGTAGCCAAAGTGACAACCATTCTCATCTTTCATGCTTCCCACCAAGATTTAATTAATTCTTATTAAAATCAAAATATTTTTCATTGGTTGAAATAGTAGAGTTGATGGACCATGCATGCCTGGCATGACAAATTGACATTCATACCTTTTTTAATAGGCCTGTTAAATTTACTAATGATTACCTCTAAAATCAAAGCCCAGTGAATTGATAAAGTAACCCAGTCTAAAACAAAAACGATGCTACGAAATAGGTTTTTAGGATACTCTAACAAACATTTATGTTTACTAACTTGTGGCCTTGATTAATTTGTATGAAAAGATGGTGAGTAATATTTTATATTAAAAGCGTACAAAGAATTTTTTTTTGATATGTAATCTTCAACGTACTATGCACTACAAAAAATGTGTCTATTACCCACTATTTTTTCCAATTCATTTAAAATGGTTGGAAAAATCAACCATTTTAGTAATCATCTGATATTTTTCTAACTTTTTCAACTATTTTTTTAAATTTTAGGGTCGAAAAATGGTTGAAAATTCCAACCACTTTTGTCAAAATGGTGGGAAAATTTTCCTATCAACATTTTTCATACTATTTGAAAATGTTGGAAAAATTGTTGTCAGGAAAACTACACCAACCATTTTTCCAACCGTTCTGAAGCAGTAGGAAAAATGTTGGTAGAAAAATTTCCCACCATTTTGGTGAAAGTGGTTAGAATTTCCAACCATTTTTCGGACCTAAAATTTGAAAAATAGTTAGAAAATTAGAAAAATAGTTGGAAAATTTTCCTTTTAATTTGTTACTTTATGGGTGTTGATTCATGTATGTCTTATGCATTTTGATAATTGGTATATATACTTTTATTTTATGGTTCGCAAATTTGTGCTTTCAACCCATATTGTAGGATATATTACTACTGACCTAAAAATAGCAATGATATTGCCGTATTATGTTATAGCGTCAAGTTTCTTACTATAAATTCTCTTTTAGTATTTGAAGCAAATTCTCTATTATCTATCATTTGATGAATTTTTGTGCATTAAGTACTTCAACTCATTTAAGATTTATTTATTACGGGCATTAGTATGGTAATTGGCCCAAGATTAGGAGGAAAAATAGTATCACAAAGAGGTATATAACTTTCACACATTAAATTCAATCTATATAATTTGTTTCATGTAATTATATAACTGAATAAATGATAAATAGGTTAATTGCAGGTGCAAGAAGTATGACATGATTCATCATTAACGCCACTTTACTCAACATTCGTAGCATATAATTTTCATGGAAATATTTTATTATGTCATTCTTTTATGTGATGATATTATTTTTACCTTTCAGCTTCATAATGTTTACATTGATTATATGTCAACCAATGTCTAATGATATTATTTATGCACTTTAACTTTATAATCTTCATGAATATTTATATTGTTGTTGTCTTTTCATTATTAAATTTGTACATTTTAATATACTCGTGAATCACGAGTATTGTTACACTTATTGTGAGTAAATATGTATCATACGATTTATATCTGTGAGCTTCCATTATAATTTTTACATACACTTATATTATAATTATTTTTTTAATTATTCAACATCTACTTTTTAATATATCTGGGCATAACACAGGTTTAACACCAATAATAATGCATGAGATTAGGGTGACAGAACATGGAAAGACTTTATATATAAAGTTTGTACTAATTATGACTCGTACAATGTAACCAGTACAAATACTCTTGGTGAATACAATGGATTACTGCCCAAGACGTACTTATCTATGAAAAATCTATCATTCATGTTATTTCTGCATTGTTTTGATCGTTTTACAACAAATTGTAATTTTTGAAAGAGTAGCCACGCCTTTTCTTTCAACAGTTCAGATCATGAGTTTTTTATTTTATTTTTTTATTTTGATAAAGTTCACATCATGAGTAGGCATGCACATGCGTTCGCAAAAGTACAAGATCTTTTTATGTAAAATCTATTTGTCATATTTTGGATTTATCGCTGTTGATTCTCCATACAAGGATACTCGTAGCAGTGTTAATTGTTAAATTACGGAGCATGGTTTTTTGCTTTTTGGGACTTATCTTTGGGGTATTCTGATCTAGGCGTGTTTGAAGTTCTGATTTGGACCCTATACTTTGTTTTCGGTAACAATTTGGACATAATTAGAAGGGCCCGGCCAAAAGAGGCCCTTATTGTAGTTTGACTGATTTTTCCTTCCAAAGTTGCCCCTTAATTATTTCTAAACTTCCAAATTTACCCCTCATTTATTCGGTTTTCTGGCGTTTGAAGTTGAATAGTCACTAAGGGTGGGATGTGCGTATGGGCTGTGAAATTTAAGTCTTCAGTCTAGTCAATTTCAAAAGGAAATTCAAAATAGATGAATAAATGAAATAAGGGTAAATCGGTCAGTTTATGCAAGATTTTGGTCTTCACCGGAGTCAAACTTAACTTTGGGCTAAATTTTTTGGGTCCATATTGTATAGGGTCCAAATTGTAAATTTTGAAACATGGGGGTCCAGATTGTAAATAACCCCAAAATACAGGGTCCAAAAAGCAAAAAACCCTTACCGAGCACGTGAGATCTACTGGAAAGTGTGTACTCTATAGGTATACTCAACTCGTAGCAGTGTTAATTGTTAAATTACGGAGTACTATATATGCCACCAATCGCATTATATTTGGGAGCATTAATTTATTACACAATGTTCTATGAAAATAATATTTAATCAAAAATTACACAAAGAAACTTTTATATCATCATTTCAGTTGAATTATAAGAATTGGTGCTAAAATAAAGTTGAATGTCTCCCACAAATAATTAAATAAAAAATAATATTAATTACTACATAATTATTTATCAAAATATATGACCTTTAAAATAATTACATCAAAATATAAGAGAATCTTTTAATCATTTTTTATTCTTAAACTTCAATAAAAATTTTGTTAGAGATTAAACCCTGATAGTTCTCGATAAAAAAAATTAAATTGGTATAAGAATTTGAATTACAATTAGAACACTACAAGTAAGACATTTAATGTCAAAGAAATAATGAAATTAAATTTGAAAAATAAACTAAAAAAAGGAAGGAATAGGTAATCCCCTCCCCACCTCTTATAAAGTTGCACGATAAGAGTTAAAAACAACCAAATTACTCCAAAATAAGTGAATTGCATTATTTGAAAACAAATCCGGCCTGTTGAACAGATTATCATTCTCGGCTGGATCTGGCTAACGGATATTTCAGGTCGGATACGAATCACGTTAATGTTCGATTTAGATACACTTCGAGTATATAATATGTGGGTCAGGTATGTATTTGGTTCGGTTCAGTTGATGTTCGAGTCTAGGTATTCTTGTTTAGCCATGTGCCAGCTGGGTTTGGGTTCGATTCGGTTGAAGATTGGGTCGAGTATATTTCATATTAGTTTCAATGACTAAGTTCTCAGGTCGGGTATGAGTCGGTTTAATTTTGCTTGAGTATGGTTTTGTTCAATTTAAGATTTGACATCAGGATGAGTTCGAAGTGGTTCGATTATAAATGAGATCGATTGATTCCAGGTCAATGCTAATTGATTATACTATAGTAGATTGGTTGGTACTCGATCTTATACCAGGTTGGGTACGATTTGGTTCAAGTGAAAATAAGCTCGCTTGATTTCGTGTCAATGTTGGTCGTCTCATACTCAAGTTTGGGCAGGATTTAATTCAATGTTGGGTCGAGTCAAATAAGTTCAGGTTAATTTGAAAACAATTTTATTATAGCCAATAAAAATTATATCTTAAAATTTACTAAAGTTACAATTATGCATTACAACAGACAAAAGCAAAAGCTTGAAAATTTGATAGTTAGCTCGTTAGCTAATATTATATGTAATTTAATTTTTTTCGAATGTTATGTTGCTCAATCTTAACTCATTTCCCTCATGTCACAATAAATTAGCTTAGATACATAAATACAAGACCATATAGCATTTCAAAATGTTGTTATTTTTCATAAATTGTACACAAAATATAACTAAATTTATTTTGAGATGTTGATAATTTAACTTTGAACCAATCCTTTGCGAAAAATAACATCTCCTACCACCTCTTTTGATTTTCGGAATATAATAATGCGGTTCCATATTAAATAGTAGAATAAAATTTTTGGATATATAATTATAATGAGATAATCAAAATTTTAATTAAAAACCTTTATTGTATAGAAATATTTTAGTTTAGCACATAAGGAAGTTTTGATCATTGTATTTAAATTATTTCATCATAATTTATAAGATTATGATTTTAATTTTTCTCATCTAATTAATATTTAATTTTGTCTATTGTGAAATAAGTTTTAATATTTATAACTCTTATCACATAATAAAAGATAAAAGGGCAAGTGAAATTATCAAATTACTTAAAAATGCCTAGTATTGATATTAAAATTAAACTTTACAATTTGCCATTTTTTGAAAATCAAAATTGTATTTCTTATCAAACACATATAGTCACATAAATTTTTAAAAATACAAGAAATATTACTAATTAAATTATATAACAATTCAACAAATTGTACGTGTTGGAAGAAACTAATAAAAGAGTTGGAATAGGTCGTCAAAGTTGAAAGAAGTTGGAAAATGCAGCAAGCAACTATAAGAAGTTGGAAAGAGATAGTAAAAGCTAAAAGGAATTAAAAAAAAATTATAATGAGTTGAAAGTTAATATTCAACCTCAAAAAAAAAGAGGCCATAAGTGGTACTGTTAAATAGAATTAAAATTAGTATGTTATTTTGGTGATATGTCAACACTAAAATCCGTCATCTTTGTAGCTATAGACACTAACTCATATATGAAAACTAAGATGGTAATAATAACTTTTGTACAGTACTCAGTACATCAAGTAATTTGATGGATGAAGTTAAGGGCATGCAGTTGAAAGATTTATTGGTTAATGCTAGAGAAAGTGGTAATAATTTAGGGGGAGTTTGAGGAGTTAAACAAACCTGTGATGGCATTGAGGCCATTGAAGACAGTCTTGAAGAAACTTGTGTTTCCTTCTTTCACATTCACACATTGGTTGTTGGCCTCCACCTCTTCCAAAAGAGGCCTACTAAGCCCCTCCTTGTTCTTTCTTTTGCATTCGCCTTCCATTTCCCTATTGAGAGAGAGAGAGAGAGAGAGAGAGAGAGAGAGAGAGAGAGAGAGAGAGAGAGAGAGAGATGACTTTGACAAAGCACAAGAATACTATAAAAGGTCATTCTAATGACCAACCACCAAAGATTATATATGCTTTGTTCATTGTACGTGATTAGCATAACATAAGATAAGATTACAATGCAAAGACATGCTAAAACAGCCATTACTAATGTTATTCTATCTCCATTTCACGTGCTTAGCTACGTACTCAGTTGGAGTCTCTTCTAACAACTATTGCAACTTTTTTTTTTTAAAAATAAATAAAAATTATTGAAAGCTAAAAGTGGGTAAAAAGATAGTATCGGCGATGCGAGATACGCAGAGGAAAGTACAATGAATGGACAACAAACAACAAAGAAGCCACATAGCCAAAAAACCCTAAACATCAGAAATACAACACTAAAATTAACATTTTCATTCTCTTCGCCATTTTTCCTTAAGCCGCTTTACAACAGTCTCTGGGTCCCACGAATGAAGCCAGAACCAAAAAAACTTAGCCACTCTACGCGCCATTTCCTCCCGATGAGCTTGAGGACGCTATGACGATTCAATTGGCAAACTCGCATTTTTACCCTTTCTTCTAATATGTTCTTTAGATCGAGCAGATTTGTATAAAGGTTGACTAACCAAATGCCACTTGACCTTTGGAAAAGTCATTCCCTTCTCCCTTCTTCTAGCAAAAGCTTTGGAACCCTCCAAAATCGAGTCTTCAATATCAGCAGAGTTAAAAGATTCAGAATGAACTGACTCAGAGTCAGTCTCCTCACTATCAATCGGTTCACATTTAGGTCCAACAAAAGCAATACCCAGATGACTTAAAACAATACAAATTGGATTGGAAAAGGTGCGCTCAAAATTCATAGAAACATCCTCAGGTGGAACCTCAGATTGAACAACACTTGGACATATTCTTGAACAACCGTACTAAACTTGACCCAATTATATTAGAGGAGTTTTGTTTTTTTATTAGGGGTGATCATAAATAACCGCCCCGAAAAACCCGATCCGGAAACCCGCTACCCGGTCATTAATTTAGAGTACCCACCCCGGAAAAATCAATTTTAATCGGGTCGGATACCCGCCCCGAAATCTTTTCGGTTAATCGGTTCGGTTATGGGTCGACCCCTAGACGTGTTCGGGTACCCGAATTACCCGAAATTAAATTTAACATTTAGGTCCATATTTAATTTTTGTCTATCATTTCCCAATCTCCAGTCCACTGTCCATGCTCAAATTTTAATATGGAAAAAACCCTAATTTATGTTAATGTTGGCGCTCAGTGCTCCAACTCCAAATCCTCCAAAAACTCAAAACGTATGGAAACTCAGTGCCAATGGTCTTACTGGCCCAGTTTTAGAATATTCTTGAAACATTTTTTGCTATTGGAGTGTTAATTAATAATTACAAATTTAAAATAAAAATTGGAAACTCATATGATTATAATTAATAGGGTTTTTTGGTTAACCGATATCTGCCTTCGGTTACGGTTCGAGGGTTTGGCCGCCCCGAATTTTCGTGTACCTGGAAAAATTATCCAATCAATTCGGATACCCGTCCGTGAACACCCCTATTTCTTATGGGTCAACATCACTCAACAATAGGTTCGCTCAAATAATTTACATCTAAAGACACACAATCTAAAGACACACGAATAGATTCAAGATTATTCTTATTTTTCGGAACAAGTGTTGGTGAAATAGGAATTAAACACTCATGCATACGGTCCCATATACTTGGTGAAAATAATTGTAGGGTCAAACCTAATTTTTTTTTTAAAAAAAAACACAATACCTCTTGAAGATTTTTCAATGAATTGTTGCTACATGCCGTCAACATCTCAAAGTGTGTTGAAAATGTCTATAAACTTTAGGAGAAGGAGAATAATGGAGTGCTTGGAAAAAAATATATGTCATTCAACTTTTTCATATTAACTAGTCTTTTGTATTCGTGCTATGCACAGATTATTTTATTTTATTTAATTGTAAGTATTTTTTTTAAATATTATTTTTATCATCTGAAAACATTATTATTATTATTATTATTATTATATATATATATATATATATATATATATATATATATATATATATATATGGTCATGATTGAACATGATTGATGCAAATGTTGTTGTTATTTTTTTTTTACTTTTTTAATTTGTTGTGAGTACATTAAATAAGTAATATTAAATTTGCCATGTATTTCATTGTTTTATTCACTAAACAATTGTTGGAAATGTTATTATTGCTATATCTTATGTTTGTTTTTATCTCGTAGTGAGATAAATAGATATAGTCTTGATTGATATTATTGCTTTAAATATTAATTTAGCAAAGTTTATAAATTATAATTATGATAAATTGTGATATTATTGTACTGACCAAGTATGACCATGTTATTTTAGACGGTAAACAAAATTTTACATATTCTTGCATTACTTTACCTTACTATCCTTAAACAAACAGAGTTTATTTGTTAATTCATATTTGTTAATTCATATTTTAAATTTTTTACTTAACTCACATAATTTTTTTTTTTAAAAAGAAATAGGTGATGTGAAATTTACATACCTCCACTACTGTCGTTATCTTTCATTATCTTACTTTGCATTCCCTACCCTTAAAAGGAGTAGAGCCTATATTATTAATTGAAAAAGATATGATATCATATTTTTTACATGGTCTAGGTCAATAAACAACATATATCCCGTGCAATGCACGGAAAACTTTTTTGTATTTATATGTGATTTGTTTTGCGGAGTAATTTTATAACAATTATCAATTCAAATAATAATATAAAATTATTAAAAAAAATATACAACGATATTGTACTATCATTATTTTGGTATTTTTTGTACAAATTTTCTTAAGAAGTAATTTAGATGATATATTAGCTAAGGATACCAAAATCTATATTATGATGAATATTATTTTAATTGTGTATTAGCAATATATTAGTATTTGAGTATTATTAGTTTTGTATGACTAACTTAGAAAAATAAATCAAGAATTTTAATTAGGGTAACTTAGGAGAATAAATCAAGAATTTTAATTAGGGTAACTTAGGAGAATAAATCAAGAATTTTAATTAGGGTCTATTCTTTTATGAACTTACAATTTATGTATTTAGTGGTGATGATATTTGATACTTTGTATTTTATGTTCATCTTAATTTTATATGATGCCTTAATCACTTATGTAATTACTAATTTACATTTTTTTATCGTGATCTTAATCAAAATTTTATTTTATTTTTTAAAATTATTAAAGAAAATATATAGCAATAATATACGGTTTTTTTATGGGAGTTATGTTTTACACTTTAAGATCTCTTAAAATTTAATTTAGTCTGTTTTTTTTTTATATTGAGATTGATATATTATAATAGTAAACTCGATGAAAAAAAGACAAACTGATGAATATTTTTTTAAAAAAAAGCTCATGAATATTATTTTAATTGTTTACTAATATTTATAACCTATATGTATGAGTTTAATTATTCTTTTTGAAGTTGACATTTATGTAATTAAAGGAGTGATAGCTAGGTGGTCGTTACTCTCAATTTTCATACTCCCAACTAAGGTTCAAATCTTGTTAGAAGTAATATATTTTTTAAAACATTTATTCATAGATTTAGAATTTGCTTTGGAAAACCCAAACATCTCAAATTGTTTCTCATAGGTTTGGGTTCCCCTTTGGAAAATTTTTTTTAATAAATATATAGTTAATAATGAGTTTGATTAGCGCCGTTCTTTTTTTGATGTGGTATGTCTTCCTTTACTCAATTTTATTTACTTGATTATTCCTTATCTTAGTTACTTTATCGATTGTTATTACTTATATTATTGTATACATTTTTTACTTATTTACCTTTCATTACCTTTCATTAACTTACTTACCTTATGTTTCTTTTCATTACTTATCTTAATTACATTTTTCTTCTTTACATCCAAAAAGAATGTCCTTAAGTTATTTCTAGTTAATTTTTAGAGAAATAATTTTTTTTTGAAGAAAATA
Source organism: Portulaca oleracea (assembly GCA_029582165.1). Lineage (NCBI taxonomy): Eukaryota > Viridiplantae > Streptophyta > Magnoliopsida > Caryophyllales > Portulacaceae > Portulaca > Portulaca oleracea. The sequence continues at coordinate 16,973,878 of CM055872.1, forward strand.
TGATATGTTGAGCATTAGTCGTGGGAAACTTAACGTAACAATTATAGCAATAGTAGTAATAATATTTATTAAGAATAATTTGTAATCAAATTATTCGTCATTTGTTTGTTTTAAAAAATAAATGGATGAAGTTACTCGTCCCAATTTAAGTTATTAGGTTATAATTTATAAAATCTGATCATTAATTTATCAAAATTATATGTTAATTGATTGTATAAGATTATCATTAATAGATCTGTAATAAAAAGTAATTTTACTTAAATATAAAATTATAAAACTTACTAATATAAAATATAAAATATAAAAATTAATAGATCTGTTGTAAATTGTAAATCTTTCAAAGCATTTTTCTCTTTTGAATGTCCCTCCCCCTCTCAATTATGTCAGAGGAAGGTCCCTACACATGCAATGTTGTAATATGATTGACGGAATGCGGACTTCTCAACCTTCAGATACACCCATATTAATTATTTAATTCAGTCTCATGTTGGATATGTATTTTGCTCAGATAATGATTTAAATCGGAAATTTTTCTCGTTAATTGCTTTGAAGTTTTGTTCTGAATTATCTATCTACAAGAAGAAGTTCAGAGAATGAGAATGTTTATACAATGGTGTATTACCTGAATATTTGAAGTGTATGAGCAAATTGTGAGCTTGTGTAGTAGTCTTGGCTGCCACAATAAAATTAAAAATTGATTATGAGTTAGAAATTATACCAAATTTGAAGATAAAAAAATGTAAAATTTAAAACAATAGAATAGTAGAATGATATTACCTTGATATATAATTTGATTTGTGAATTGTGAATATATATACACACAGAAATAGTGGAATATGAAGCAACAGTGTAATTATTGTTAATATTATACGTTGAAAATATTGAACATTATTATGACAATAATAATCAATTTATTATTTATTATGATAATAATTACAGTTTACATTTTCTGTGATATTTATATTATGAAGAAACTGCCTGTACGTATATGATGATGATGCCTTTCGTTTTGCGTTGTTATGGCAATTTAATTTTGCAGCAGTTGCACTAATAGATGAGTGGTGTGAAATTTTCTTTTTTTTTTTTTGAAGTCAGCATGTCTTGTATGTTGGACACGTGGCATCAAATTGTTTCATATGGTTTTATTTTAATATATATATATATAGATTAGTAAAAAATTGTCATTAATGTCACTAAACTTTTCGAAAAAGTAAAAAATGAAATTCTTACCTTTTATAGCAGATGTACAGATAAAATTTGAAACTTGTCACTCGTATTTGGGCATAACTATCACTCAATTTTCTCAAAAATTGAAAAAAATGTCATTACCTTCAATTAAAATTGTTAAAAGTGTTACCACCTTTCATTCATTTAAATTAATATAAAATAAATACTCAAGTTTCAAATGGAGATTCCCTAGAAAATAAAAATTTTATTTTTAAATCATACATTGTAATTTAATTATTTGACATTTAGGATTTTATATAGTAATGTCGATTTTTTAATGTTTCTCCAATAAATTTTATTTTATTTTATTTCTTATTTTATGCATAAAATATTATAATAGTATTTTCTCTGTAACTTGTTATCTTATTTTTATATACTACCTCCGTCCTAAAATATTTGTCATTTGACTAAATTTTAACCATTGATTACTCACAAATTACAATGAGTTACAATATGAAAACACCGCCATTAGAAAGATACATTAGTAAAAATTACAATGACAGTAATTTCGTATCGTAACTCATTGTAATTTGACAATAATTAATGGTCGACAAAATTTAGTCAAATTAAATGATAAACATTTTGGGACGGAGGTACTATTAATTTAAATGACTAAAGGTGGTAGGGTTGGCGAAAATCTGTCTGACCCCATAACCCAAATTTGTCTAGCCCGAAACAAATCGGGTAGGGTCGACATCAAATTTTCGTTCGAATTTTGACATTGATCGAAAATTCGAACACAATTTTTTTCAAATTTCTATTGTGTGAACCCGATATAGATCCGGATTTATGCTTGTCTGATTTGTCCGACACGAAAAGTACCTGAAAAAGCTGAGTATCAAACATCAAATTTTCATCCGATGTCCGATTTTTCTGAACCCAGAATTACTCGGACTTGAATTTTTGCTAGCTCTAAAAGGTGGTAACACTTTTTATAATTTTAATTGAAGGTAGTATTATTTTTTACTGTTTGGGAAAGTTGAGTGATAGTTTTGCCAAAATACCAGCGACAAGTTTTAAATATTACCTGTAAACCTGCTATAGAAGGTAAAAGTGATATTTTTTACTTTTTTACAAAGTAGAGTGACATTAATGACAATTTTGAAAGATCGGTATCATTTAAAACGAAAATTTGAGTGACATTTTTTGTTCAAACACTTAAGATAAACGAAGTATTGAGTGAGGATGAATGAAATTCATCTCACTACTTACAAGGGAGAAGGATCAAATCCTTCCCATTCAATGAGCATAATTCAAGGGCTAATACAAGAGGTCAAAAGCATCAAAGAGTTCAAAATTGACTGAAAATAATTAAGCACATGTGTCAAATCACAGGCATGAAATCAAAAAGATCGAATCAAACCACCAAGGGCCTAACATAGATGGTGTTTTGTATGATGTGGCCAATTTTGACATAAACAAGGCCTAAGACTACCTCAAGCTCCCATTTATGCTTCTCTAAAGGTGACATGCCCCATGACACTTTAGTCACGGGTCGTATATTAACCCTTTTCTAACTTAATCGTCTTACATTGTCCGAGTCAATCTTAAGCTTGTCTTAGTGTTTTTCCCACTTTTATGCTTTGGAAATTCTCCAACGATCCTACGTCAGTTAAAGAGTATAAAAATGCTCAAAATTTTGTGAAAACACTAGGGTAAGGATTACACTCGCCCTTTAAAGTACTATCCAGATAACATGAACAACCAAGAAATTAAGGAGTTGGCATATGTTATGAAACTATCTCCCAAAAGGAACTTTCAATTATTTTATATATATAAATTCAATTATTTGGGTACAATAGTAGAAAGGCTTTGAACTATTAACTCGTATTGATTAGTTAGATATATATCACACGTAAAACTCATCTCTTATTCGAAAGAATGACACTATTTACAAAACAAGCATGTTTGCATACCCTTCGCAAGAACAATCAAGCTATGCTTTACTCTATCTGAAGTGACCACACTTCACGTCCTTGCATAAGCAGACTTAATAGCTCCAATAATATATAACCTCTTGTACATGACGATCCTTAAGCACCACCTGACCTTAGGATGTATCAAATTATTGGTAGTTCAATTCTCTTACAATGTCGTCGCCCGTTGAACTCAAGACTTGATCACATATATCAAGTGTAAGTTGGAACTTCGTTGTTAAGAATTTCGTGAGTGGGCTTTCCTCCCTTCCCGATTATCAAGGACCACTAGATACTCATGCATCTTTCGAGGGTTTTTTGCTTTTTGGACCCTCTATTTTGGGGGTATTTACATTATGGACCCCCATGTTTCAAAGTTTGCAATTTGAACCCTGTACTTTGATTCCGGCGACACTTTGGACATAACTAGAGGGGTCCGGCCAAAAGAGGCCCTTATTGTAGTTTGAACGATTTTTCTTTCCAAAATTGCCCCTAGATTATTTTTGAACTGCCCAAGTTACCCTTTAATTTTGAACAACACTTCTTTCTCTCTTCTTTTCCATTTCCACTTCGCTTTGATACCTGTTTTTTTATCTCTTTTTTGATGAATGAATGAGTTGAGTTTTGGTTGCTGATGATGGGTTTGATTGATTGATTACAGGAAGGAGAGTTCTTCAACAAGAATGGGTTCCCAAACACACCATTACCAAACGGGTGGAAGGGGAAATCAGGGCTGTATGCAGTGGGGTTCACAAGGAGAGGGCTTTTTGGTGTTTCCTTTGATGCAGAAAGAATTGTAGAGGACATTGGCAAAATCTGGAAGGAAGAAACCCAGCAAAAGAAACTTATTCTTCTTCGTCATCGCTGTTGCATCTCTACCTTCTAACCAATTCCCCCATCAACAAAAACAAACAAAAAAAGTTAAAAATAATGATGTGAATAGTTATGTAAATGAAAGGGATGGAATTGGAAGGATGATGAAGTTCATGACTACTTGAAAATCCAGTGGCGCCCTGCACTCCTTGTTCATCTGAAAGTGGCCATTTCCAGGATGTTCATGACTACTTGAAAATCCAGTGGCGCCCTGCACTCCTTGTTCCGCCATGGATAACATTGCATCTCCTAAATCCTTCGAACCCCCCATCTTCGTTCCGAAACAATCTCAAACAATCCAACCCTAAAAATCTTAATCTCCCCCTTTTTTTTTCTCACACAACGAATCCTTTCTCTCTCACTTTCTAAATCTATCTTTCTGGGCAGATTCAGATTTTCGGACAACAACAATGCCAGATACCCACAACAAAAATCTAGATTGATGAACAATTGATCGATCCTCGATAAATTCGCAGAGAAAAATAGCAAAACAACCAAATCCCCAACCTAAACGAAAATCGCAGAAAATCCACGCCTCACTCACCTCTCTCTCCCGCTTGCTCAACAATGGCGCCCGCTTGCTCAAAAACTGCAGTCGAGTGACCTCGGTTGATCGGGCATTTAACGAGCATTGGCGGGCACCAAAGTAACCCAACCAAGGCAAAGCAATCAATGAATGAGTGAAAACTTCCAACATAACAGAATTTCGCGACATAAACGATAAATCCAACGTCCAAACGCAAACCCTAGAAGTCGAAGTAGAAGGAAACTCAAACCAGCTCAATCGTACCCATCTGCAGCTGCTGCCATGCCAATGGAGGAACAACCATGGCGGTGCCGCAACTAATCTGATCGACTAATCTGCAAATTCAGAACCCATCATCGCTACATACATAAAAATGGGAAATTGGATTCTAATGAGCATAACTATAAGTGTGGAGAGAGAGAAGAGGAAGAAGAAGAAAGAAGCAACAGTAACAGTAACAACAGCAGTAGAGTAGCAGAAGAAGAAGAAGAAGAAGAAGAAGAAGAAGAAGAAGAAGAAGAAGAAGAAGAAGAAGAAGAAGAAGAAGAAGAAGAAGAGGCCATCACGTGGAAGAAGAAGGAGAAAGAGAAAGAATCAGAGAGATAGAGAGAGAAAGAGGAGGGAGACGGGGAAGAAGAAGGAAAAGTAAAAGGAAACAAGAGAGAGAAATGAATAAATGGCATAAGGGCAAATCGGTCAGTTCATGGTCTTCACCGGAGCCTAACTTAAGTTTGGGCTAAATTTTTTTGGCCCATATTATACAGGGTTCAAATTGCAAACTTTGAAACATGGGGGTCCATAATGTAAATACCCCCAAAATACAGGGTCCAAAAAGCAAAAAACCCCATTTTTCGATGACCTTGTAATCTAGCAAGAACTAAATCATGATCGTTTGGGCACCCCCATTATCTAATATCACTAGATATTTACATATGGATGACCTCTCCTCATCATTATCATGATCACATCTTAAACTTGACATTTTTCACTGGACTGACCCATTGGCCAAGCGACCTATGTATGGGACAGGTCAGTGGCCCACTAGACCCCCAGCTTGGGAAAATGGGCTAGAAATGAGGCAAGGCCTCCTAGCCTTTCCTGACTTCTACTCCATTTCCTCCTCGGTTGGCTCTTTACAGCATTGGTCCTGAGAGAGATATCGACCCATCCTATTAAATTGAGACGAGAGTCACAAAAGTTGAGTTGTGCAAGCTAGGATAAAAAAAGAATGCCAATTGATTTAAAGAAATCAACGAACCAAGGGAAAATGATAAAAAAACTCTGGCCTACGAACCCAAATTTTGAGCCTAACGGTAAGGTTACGAGCCTAAGAGTTAAAAAACTCTCGATCTCGCCTATTTTGAAAACTGGCTCTACAAAATCGAAATTGTCTTTAATACAAGTAATAAATTGTTCACTATAATGGTTCATTATGTCTTTAATATGAGGGATTTACAATAAGAAAAAAATAATATTACGTAAGTTGATCATGCTTTTTCAAAAATGAATTTTATTCATGACATGATGATTGTTTTGGCAATACAAAATGAATATCAAATTTGAAAAAATGAAGATTTCGTTAAAATAAATTTTAAGTTATGACAAAATGACTGTTAGGGAAATACAAAATGAATATTGAAGTTTGAAAAAGATCAATGTTAGGTGTGTACAAAATAACATCAATATTTTTTCAATAGATGAATATTAGGTATGACCAAAATGCACATTACAATAATACAAAATGAATATTGAAGTTTGAAAAAGATCAATGTTAGGTATGTACAAAATGACATCAATATTTTTTCAATAGATGAATATTAGGTATGACCAAAATGCACATTACAATAATACAAAATGAACATTCCTGTTTCTAGGAAATGAATTCTTTTTTGAAGGATTGAATTTGAAAGTAACAGAAAATGAATTGAAAGATTTTGATAAAATGAATTTGAACTTGAACAATAATGAGAGTTAAAATTTAGAAATGAAATTTTACAAAAGTAAATATTTTCAGAATACGAATATTATTATTTTTAAAAATGAATATTGTTGTTTAGGCAAAAAATTGCTCAGAGTGCCACACATTTCTATTATGACTAAAAGGAGACTACTTTTTTTCAATACACCCGAAGGGAACCACATCTTTATAGAACTGGTTGTTAGATGATTTTCCGACATTTTTGACTGAATTCCGGTGATGTATACATGAAAAGACAAAAATACCCCTAAGTTTTTATCAAATAATTGCTGGAAGGTGTCGTACATTTCTAAAATTGACTAGAAGGGGATCACTTTTTTAACATCTCTTATCTGCGCAAATTATAAAATATCACCGGGTATACGATGCTAAGTGTGTATGGAAGAGTAAAACCACGCGCATATTTGTTGATAATTTTTTCCTCTACTTAGTGCATTTTTTTCCAAATTGAGTGCATACTTCGGAAACATCAATGCAATATTCAAATACAAGAATGCATATTCGTTGATAAAATTTCCATTTTGCAATGCATACTTTCCCTTATTCAATGTAGATTTTTCCAAATTTGATGCATCTTCTCCAATACACTATGCATACTTTTTCCAATGTGTAGTGCATTTTTTCCCAAATAAAATGCATTCTTCAGAAACTTCAACGCAGTATTCAAAAACAAGAATTCAATTTTGTTGATAAAATTTCCATTGTGTAATGCATACTTTCCCATATTTGATGTAATATTCAAGCACTCCAATGTATTCTATTGAGTGCATCTTTGATAGTGCATTTTTCTCCAAATTTAGTGCATACTTCGGAAACAACAATGCAGTATTCAAATACAAGAATTGATATTTGTTGATAAAATTTCCATTTCGCAATGCATACTTTCCCTTATTGAATATAGATTTTTCCAAATTTGATGCATCTTCTCCAACGCACTATGCATACTTTTTCCAATGTGTAGTGCATTTTTTCCCAAATAAAATGCATTCTTTAGAAACTTCAACGCTGTATTCAAACACAAGAATTCAATTTTGTTGATAAAATTTCAATTGTGTAATGCATACTTTCCCATCTTTGATGCAATATTCAAGCACTCCAATGTATTCTATTGAGTGCATCTTTGACAGTGCATTTTTCTCCAAATTCAGTGCATACTTCGGAAACATCAATGTAGTATTCAAATACAAGAATGCATATTTGTTGATAAAATTTCCATTTTGCAATGGATACTTTCCCTTATTGAATGTTGATTTTCCCAAATTTGATGCATATTCTCCAACGCAGTATTCTATTCATAAAATTTCCATTTTGCAATGCATACTTTCCATTTTGCAATGCATACTTTCCATTGTGCAAAATAAAACCACGCGCATATTTGTTGATAATTTTTTCCTTTATGTAGTGCATTTTTTTCCAAATTGAGTGCATACTTCGGAAACATCACTGCAGTATTCAAATGCAAGAATGCATATTTGTTGATAAAATTTCCATTTTGCAATGCATACTTTCCCTTATTGAATGTTGATTTTCCCCAATTTGATGCATATTCTCCAACGCAGTATTCTATTGATAAAATTTCCATTTTGCAATGCATACTTTCCATTGTGTAGTGCATACTGTCCCATCTTTGATGCAATATTCAAGCACTCCAATGTATTCTATTGAGTGCATCTTTGACAGTGCATTTTTCTCGAAATTCAGTGCATACTTCGGAAACATCAATGCAGTATTCAAATACAAAAATGCATATTTGTTGATAAAATTTCCATTTTGCAATGCATACTTTCCCTTATTCAATATAGATTTTTCCAAATTTGATGCATCTTCTCCAACACACTATGCATACTTTTTCCAATGTGTAGTGCATTTTTTCCCAAATAAAATGCATTCTTCAGAAACTTCAACGCAGTATTCAAAAACAAGAATTCAATTTTGTTGATAAAATTTCCATTGTGTAATACATACTTTCCCATCTTTGATGGAATATTCAAGCACTCCAATGTATTCTATTGAGTGCATCTTTGATAGTGCATTTTTCTGCAAATTCAGTGCATACTTCGGAAACATCAATGCGGTATTCAAATACAAGAATGCATATTTGTTGATAAAATTTCCATTTTGCAATGCGTACTTTCCCTTATTGATCGTAGATTTTTCCAAATTTGATGCATCTTCTCCAACGCACTATGCATACTTTTTCCAATGTGTAGTGCATTTTTTCCCAAATAAAATGCATTCTTTAGAAACTTCAAACACACGAATTCAATTTTGTTGATAAAATTTCCATTGTGTAATGCATACTTCCCATCTTTGATACAATATTCAAGCACTCCAATGTATTCTATTGAGTGCATCTTTGACAATGCATTTTTCTCCAAATTCAGTGCGTACTTCGGAAACATCAATGCAGTATTCAAATACAAGAATGCATATTTGTTGATAAAATTTCAATTTTGCAATGCATACTTTCCCTTATTGAATTTTGATTTTCCCAAATTTGATGCATATTCTCCAACGCAGTATGCATACTTTTTAACTAATGAAGGATACGATCGAGTAATATCCGTGTGATAAGGAATGAGTCCATAATGAAATCTCACAAAATCTCACGTGAAGCGTATATAAACCCTACCCATATATATACCGAGTGTACCATGCTATGTACACTCGGTCCTACCATATAATTGTTGTCTTATCTGCACTTTTCTCTGCTCCCCCAAATATCAATAGAACTAGAGCTGGCTAATAGGTCAAGTCGAGTCGGGTTCATGTTCGTGTCAAACTTAAACGAGGTCAAAATCCTCTGATCTGAATCTAACCCATTTATTAAACGAGTTGGAAATTGAAACCGTTTACCGTTTAACTTTTAAACGGGTTGACCTTATTTTGACCTGTTTACCCATTTAAGTAAACGTGTTAAAATAAATTTACCAATTTACCCGTTTAACCATTAACTCATTTATACAAAACAACTCATTGTGGGATCGAAATAATGACATATCATACTCAACAATTTGCGTGGTAATATAATTCGAGTTATATATAAAGAGATGTCTTTTAATTCATAGTCAAATATGAATATAAGTTAAAATTACAAGTCTTACGTATATTTCAAAGAGTATAGCTGTAACTTTCACCTAAGTTTATTGATAAACGGTATAACTGGGTAACAATTATCGAGCAAACGACTTGAGCCATTTAACATGCCTAATTAAACGGGTTAAGTAGGTGTTTTTTCATGTCGAAAATCCTGACCTGAACCTAACCCATTTAATTAAACGGGTTTACCTTGTCAACCCATTTAATTAAACGGGTTGAAAATTTCTACCTAAACCCGTTTAATATCGTGTTAGGTTCAGGTCGGTAACCATGTCATGTCAACTTTTCCCAACTCTAAATAGAACTCAACCCATCAAAACCATAAACAAACTCATCTTCTTCTTCTTTATTCGTGCACCACCCCATCACCACCACTACACTAGTCTAACCGCCACCAACATCACCATCGAAAACAACCATGACCATTTTAAATCAATCCGAATCTAAGTTTAACACAACCAAGCACAAATCCCTCTTCCCATTCTCTGATTCAAACTGAATTCAACACCTACACCATAACCACCAATTAGATTCCGTTTTTGCAACCCAAATATCGCTAGAAAAAGCCACTTCATCCACCCAAAAACACCCCCAGAACCCGAACTCAACCCTGAACTATCCCTGTTTCTCCTCTATTTCGCGCGACCAGACCCGCAGCTACCGTTGAGGCCATTGCCAGCGATCCATATTAACCGATGCCCAGACCCAAGACAACCAAACTCTACCCTTGATGCCCTTCCTCCTTTTCTCTCCTTGCTTTCTTGGTATTAGGTCTTGATGGCTTGAGTTAAGACCCAAAAACAAAAAACCAAATTGAGAAATTGATATGTTGATGAAATGAGGAGAGAGATTTGTGCTTGATTGTGTCAAACTTAGATTGTGGTTTGATTTAAAATAGTCATGGTCGTTCTCGGTGGCGGCTGGGTACCGAATTGAGTGATAGTGGTGTTGTTGGAGGTTGGCCGACTGGTAGTTGTGATGATGGTCGATGGTGGACGAATGAAGAATAAGAAAAAGATGAGTTTGTTTATGGCTTTTATTAGAGTTATATCGAGCAAATTAATTTGCGGAAGCGAAAATAAGATGACTACAATAAATCGAGAAAATAAGTGCAAGATTAGAGAGGACAATAATTTAACGTGGAAACCCAAATCAGGGAAAAACCATGGGCGACACAAGCACAAACGAATACACTGTTGGTAGAGAGTACAATGAACGATCTCACCCCGAGATCAACACCAAGAGAGTAGAGCAACCCACACAAACTCTCACAATTACTCTCGCCAATGGGAATACGAAAACTACTGAATTTGGGATGATTACAAAAGATGGAGAAGACTCTCTTTTATAGGGAGGACACGCCTAAAACCCTAACCTTAACTTGACTCCCACTCCAATTAGATTTAGAATCTAATACAATTAGGAAACCCAACATAATAAGGAAACCTAAATAATGTCCTAATACAATTAGGAAACAAATAATTTTGGAATCAAGAGACTGGGTAATTTTGGGCCACTTTCTAACAATCTCCACCTTGGACCAAAATTATTCCAAATCTTGTGCCGCCACCAAACCCCGAAGGGTAGAGCCCCATAGGGCGACGCCCAGAAGGGCACTCAAAGACTACCCGCAAAGTCCAAGCTCCTCTTAGACTTAGCTATTCCTTTCTTCTTCACCTGATCCAACCATACACTAAACATCCGAGTTAGATCATCTTCAAAAGAGTTACCTGAAACTGCTGAACCTTGCAGGATATATAGACCTTTGCGCCTCAAACCCTTTAATAGAATTTTGGAACCCTTGGACACTTTCAAAACTCCACCTTTACTTGAGTACCTTAACCCTTTGGAGTCGAGAACACTTAAAGAGATTAGCTTACGCTTCATACCAGGGACATGTCAAACTTCTGTTATTGTCCTGATAGCACCATCCTGAGTCTTGTCTGAACTGTACCAATTCCAGCAATCTCACACTGGCTATCACTAGCCAAATTAACAACACTAGAATAGACATGATCATATGTATGATGAGGGAATAAAATCACTAAATGTTGGGAGCATTTTGATAGTGAAATTTGGGGATTAATGTGCTTAATTGATCTTTTATGATCTTATTTCGCTATCTTAACTCAGTTCTGGGTGTTTTATTCAAATTATACAGATTGGTTATATGAACTCTGACGCTCACATCCATTACTTGATTCATCATTGAAAGAGCTTTCTGACGATATATTATAAGGTCAATTCCGAGTTGAGATGAAGGAGTTATGAGTAAGATAGCAGAAAGTGTGCGAAAACTGATATATGTCCACTCTTTTGGTCATCATTTTTTCAACACTTATGATACGAATGTGAGGCTTATGCCAATGAAAAGTATACTCCTAGAGCTTTCCGAAAAATCAAGAACCAAGTCAATCGGGCGTCGGACGAAGGAGATAAGGCCGAAACAAGACGACCCAGAAAATTCCGAATCCAACACGACCCGTGTTGACACGAACACAGTCGGTGTTGGTCTCCAAAAAGTTCAATTTCCCATAAACCATCAACATGACCCGTATTAGGGTGGACACAGGTCGTGTTGAGTCGAACACGGACGGTTTTGGATTGACACGGTTCGTGTTGACTCTGTTTATGACAATTTTGTCATTTCAACTTCTCTTAATGGCTATATAATTGTAGATTCAGCTGTTTCATTCTTGATCCTTCATCATCCATCTTCATCTATCTTCATTCACCTTCATTCACCACCATCCATTCCTTCGATCTCCATCTTTACCATCATCCATCTTTCACAATCCAACAATAATCAAGAGTTTGAGAGCGAATTGAAGATTACTCAAGATTGATACGGTGTTGGAGGAGCACAAGTCCACAATTGCCAAATTCTTTCAAAGGTTTTCTACACATCTTTGGTTATTTCTTCATTCTCTTTAGATTTCCATGCTTTCTAGAGTAGAATTTATGTGTTTTTGTAGTTTAGACATGATTAGTGAGTAGTTTTATTAGTTTAGGGGATAAACCAGATTAGTTTCTGTTAGTGATTGAGTTTTGTTGGATTGAACAAGTTGTCTATCTAGTTTGAATGCATTTTATTTAACCTTTGATTATGCATGTCATTGTTTTTGTTTGGCCATAAAAAATATGGAATTAGATTGTTGAGTGAAATATCGAACAGAGAAATTCGATAATCGAAACCCTTAGGATTAAACTAATTATGAAGTGAACTAGACATATAGAACTTTGTAATTAGGGGTCTTTAGATACAGTGGCGGGGTTGCAGTGAGGTTAAGGGTGTCCACGGACACCCCTAGCCAAAAAAAAATTTGTGATTCCTTAATATTATTCGGAAGAAATTTTCTTAATTGGAACAAGTGGACGCCGTAAAAAAAATCCCAGAAAAATATACTAGGTGTATCCCATTTAGAAGCAACCCAAAAACCCCAAAATAATATTCCCTTTTGTCCCAAATAATTTGTCAAAGTTGACTAATAAGGTCAAAGTTTTTAAATTTTGATCGTTGATTTATCAAATTATATGTTCAGTTATTATGCAAGACTACCATTATTAGATTTGTGTTGAAAAATATTTTTACCTTCATACAATATCATTAGTCTTGCTAAGATAAAATGTGAAATATTAGTGGTCAAATTGTTGCATTGAAGACCGTGAAAAAGTAAACTTGACAAATTAATTGGGACAGAGTGCCAAATTATTTTTTTTATAAACAAAAAGTGTAAGTCAATGAATTTGGTAATTGGGTATCTGTATAAGTTTAAAATATAAATATCTAGTTAATGTGAAATTTTAATTTATTTGGTTGGCATATTTATATGATGATGTGAAATTTTGTTAAGCTTGTGGATATGTCATTTAATATTTAATATTTATTTTTATTGTTATTTATTTAAATTTTATTATTTTAATTTTTAAAAACGCTTATATAATAACAAGTATATTGAACACCCCTAAATTGAGTTTTTGGATCCGCCATTCTTTAGATAATTTGATGTTTAACTTAGATAAAATTGAAATAACCACGAAAGTAGGTGATTGATTTTATTAAGCAATTCGTTTCATTGCCAAAAGTTCGCTGCGAAAGACTTTATGCGCTTATCGACCCTAAAATGTACCAAATTAGTGACATACATGTTCAATCTACTTGTTTGATACATAGAGTGACTTAGGTTTTATCCCCTGAACATTTTTTTTATATTGATAAATCTAGTAAAAATTATGTGAACAGTTGTTTATTTGCCTTTTTATAGTGATTAGAAGTAGAAATGAGTTAATCAAAATCAAAACTCGATCGACTTAGCAATCAACTAGAGGGCTAGTTTGGTGTGTTGCTAAGCAAGTCCCAGTGGGAATAACGTTGATACATGCTATACCTACGTACACCCATGCACTTACGGCGTATCAATAAAGAAAACAAATCTTTGTTAGGACATACATGATAACTAGATCCAGAATCCAAGACCTATTCAGACAAACTTCCCTTCTCTTGAGAAGCAAGAAAAGCATCATCATCTAACTCATCTTCAACTATTGCAGCTTCACCTTCTTTTTCTTTTCTAGATTTCGACTTACGACATTCAGAAATTTTGTGTCCAGGTTTCTTACAGTAGTAGCTGTCATCCTCAAATTTAGACTTAGAGCCTTTCTTTTTTGACCTACTCCCGACAACTGACAAGCCTTCAGCTTTGCCATTTGAACACACTTCAAGATCAAATTTTTCTTTAGACAGTAAATTTGACTTGATATCCTCATAACTCAAAATTTCAGTATTACTGTAAAGCATAATTTCTTTGAACTGTCTATATGAATGGGGTAGGGAAATAATCAAAAGAATGGCCTTATCCTCGTCATCAATTCCCACCTCCAAATTTTCCAAATCTATCAAAATTGAATTAAACTCATTAAGATGGTTTTGGATAGGTGTTCCTTCAGCCATGCGAATAGTGTACAAATGCTACTTCAGATGAATTATGTTAACAAGACTCTTAGTCATGTAAAGTTGTTCTAACTTTAGCCAAAGAGCTCTATCATAACTGAATTGCCGTAAGAGCTCTATCCTCAAGCTCCTCCCATTCCTCCTTTTCGATATTGTCTGGCTTTACACCAAGTGTTTTCTTCAATCCACTCTGCATAAGAATAGCTCTCATCTTGATCCTCTACAAACCGAAGCTGATCTTGCCATCAAACTTCTCGATATCGAATTTAGTGACTATAGACATCCTATAACCAAGGCTCTGATACCACTTGTTAGAGTTATATCGAGCAAATTAGTTTGCGGAAGCGAAAATAAGATGACTACAATAAATTAAGAAAATAAGTGCATGATTAAAGAGGACAAGAATTGAACGTGGAAACACAAATCGGGGAAAAACCACGGGCGGCACAAACACAAATGAATCCACTATTGGTAGAGAGTACAACGAATGATCTCACCCCGAGATCAACACCATGAGAGTAGAGCAACCCACACAAACTCTCACAATTACTCTCACCAATGGGAATACGAAAACTACTGAATTTGGGATGATTACAAAAGATGGAGAAGACTCCCTTTTATAGGGAGGACACGCCTAAAACCCTAACCCTAACTTGACTCCCACTCCAATTAGATTTAGAATCTAATACAATTAGGAAACCCAACATAATAAGAAAACCTAAATAATATACTAATACATTTAGAAAACAAATAATTGTGGAATCAAGAGACTGGGTAATTTTGGGTCACTTTCTAACAGTTTTGTTGGATTGAGTGTATTGATATTTGGGACAGGAGAGAGTGTCAAAAAGAAGTGTGAAAAAAGTGGTCCCCGTCCAGCCTATTTTTAAAAACATATGACACATCTTAGCAATTATTTGATAATAATAACATAGGAGCATTTATGTTTTTTCATACATACATCGCCGGAAGTTAGTCAAAATGGTCGGAAAATCACCCAACAGTCAGTTCTTTGAAGATGTGGTCCCATTTGAGTGCATTAAAAAAAGTGGTCCCTTCCCAATCAGTTGTTAGAAATATATGGCACTTCCCAACAATTTTTTGGTTTTTAGGAGATGCATTTTTTTTTCTTTTGAAGAATTGAATTTAAAAGTAACAGAGTATGAAAAAAGATTTTTTATAAATTAAATTCTATCTTGAACAATAATGAATGTTGAAATTTATGAAATGAAATTTCAAAAATGAATATTTTCATACAATTACATATGAAGAACCCTATTGCCTTGAGCACTCAATTTGATGTATGCAAGGTCGCTAAGATCAGAGTGATGACCTCACAGACACCAAACGGGCACACACAACACTGAGCTTCTGGACCTCACGACCAATAATTGATTACAATCACTCCAAAATAGGCTCAAACAACAAGGATCAAATGGATGATGTTTGAAATGTGATCGGATGAACAAGAACAGATGGATGATGTATGCCAGCTAAAGGACCTCTAACTCAGCAAGATAGAAAACATCACAGAAAGACAGGGACCTCACGACTGACTTGATAAGTGTATTTTATATATATGTGATCCTAGGTTATTTAGAGTTAATTTGAGTGATTATTAATATGAATGTATTATTTTTATACTCGAATTCTCTATTTTATGCTTGGTTGGAGTTTGGTATAGTTTTGTAGGAAATTAATGTTAAAGTGAAGAAATCAAGCTCAAAACCAAGTCCAAGGAGTCCAAGTAGATCACAAATCATGAGAGAAATCCACCCCAAGGCCCAAACATTGGCCCAAGGAGACATTGGATGCCGTCTGGCACCAACACGGGTGAGAACAGACTCAACACCAGTCGTTTCAGCCTCCAAAAAGTCCAGAATCCAATTCCAGTGAGCAACATGGTCCGTGTTCAGGCAACACAACCCGTGTTGACTTCGACACGGTCCGTGTTGACCTGTATCGACCCGTGTTGATCCTGATTAATGCGAAAATGGCGTTCGGCTTCATTTTAATGCTATATAATTGCTATCCGGCTGGATTCATTGGGATGGATTATCATGCTCATCATCATATTCATCTATCCTATCATCCATATTTCCATCCACATTCATCCATTGTGAAGAGAGAGTGATTGGTTGAGTTTTGGAAGATCGGTTCTCAAGAATTGGAGAGAAGTGGAGGATCAAAAGTCCCCGCGGATTAACATTCAAGAAAGGATTGAAATCCAACTCGGTTTATTCCTCTTTCTTTAGATTTCCATGCATTTTAGTATAGAATTTCATATGTTTGGTGAATCGAACATGAGTAGTGAGTAGTTTTCATAAGTTTAGGGGATAAACCCTTATTAGTTTCTCTTATGGATTGAGTTTTGTTGGATTGAACAAGTTTGTTAATCTAGTTTGAATGCATTTTATTTAACCTTTGATTATGTATGTCATTGTTTTTGACTGACCATCAAGAATATGGAATTAGATTGTTGAGTGAAGTACCGAACGGAGAAATTCGATAATCAGAACCCTTAGGATTAAACTAGTTATGAAGTGAACTAGACATAGAAGACTTTATAATTAGGGGTCATTGGATAATTTGATCTTTAACTTAGTTAAAATTGAAATAACCACGACAGTAGATGATTAATTTTGTTAAGCAATCCGTTTCATTGCCAAAAGCTCGCTACGGAATAATTTATGCGATTATCGACCCTAAAATGTACCAAATTAGTGACATACATGATCAATCCACTTGTGTGATTCATAGAGTGAGCTAGGTTTTATCACCTGAACGTCTTTCTCATATTGATTTCATCTTGTGAATTGTGTGAATAGTTGATTGTTTGCGGTTTAGTAGTGAATAGAAATAGAGTTAGATTGTTTCAAACAAAAACCCGATCGACTTAGCAATCAACTAGGAGGCTAGTTCAGTGCGTTGAAAGGAAAAGTCCCTGTGGGAACGACCTTGATTCATGCTACAATTTCACCCGTGCACTTGCGGCCTATCAAGTTTTTGGCGCCGTTGCCGAGGACTTTGTCCCTAGCCAGCCATTGAACGAATACCCTAAGGTTGCCTAAGTCATTTATTTTCTGTTTTGATTTTCCTTGGTGTTTTGGTTTTGTCTTGCCAGGTTTACTCTACGTGCATGCGAAAAGCTCAACTCTTTGAGTTTGATCCTGAAATCGAAAGAACCTTTCGCTCTCGGCGAAAGAAGCAAAAGTTAGAGCACGCCCGGAGAAAGCAAGAAGAAAAATCCAAGCGAAAAAACGCCATGTCTGGTGGCGGCGACGAGCCTAGAGTCACGCTTGGCTCTTATGTGATGCCCAATGTCACAAATCAACCTTCCGCCATAAATCCTCCAAATGTGGCCGCTACTGATTTCGAGCGGAGGAGTTCACTCATCAATTTGGTGAAGGCCAACCCATTCCATGGCTTCCCAATGAAGATCCCAACCGGCACCTTCGCCTCTTCAACCAAGCATGTGAGACATTTAAAGAAAATGGTGCAACGCCCGATGCAATCAAGTTGCGATTGTTTCCCTTCTCACTTGAAGGGAAGGCGTGGGAGTGGTTGGACTCTCTTCCATTAAGCTCCTTCATCACCACTTTTGACCAACTTGCTAGCGTATTCTTGACAAAGTATTTTCCTCCTAGCAAGTTGACGAGCCTCCGAAATCAAATTTCAACATTTGTCCAAGAGCCGGATGAACCTTTATGAAGCATGGGAGAGGTTCAAGGACCTCTTACGTCAATGCCCCCACCATGGTTTCGAACCATGGGTCCCGATACAAGCTTTCTACAACGGGGTGGATGACAACTTGAGGGCCAACATCTTAACGGCGGCGGGAGGCAACATCATGTCCAAAACAGTGGCGGAACTTCAAATTTTGATTGAGGAAATGGCGATCAATAGCTACCAGTGGTCAAAGTCCCGTTCCAAGAGGATGGGAGGTAAGTATGATGTTGATGCTATTTCTATGTTGAATGCTAAATTGGATGCCATGACTAAGAAGATGGATATGCCGAATGTAAATGCTCCCCCTCCCCAACCTTGTGCATCGTGTCAATCATATGAGCATGAGACCTTGAATTGTCCTAGTGGGTTGGTTAGCAATGAATCGACCGAAGTGGTTAACTACGTTGGTAACCCTTCTAATAGGCAAAACTTTGACCCTTTTTCCAATACTTACAACCCCGGTCTTAGGTTCCACCCGAATTTTTCTTACCGGAACAATAACCAAATGGGTCCACCCCAAGGGCAAAGGCAAACCCAAGCACCTCCACCACAAGCTCCCCAAAAGCCTAACCTGGAGGCCAAGATACAAGCTTTAATGTTGTCCCAACAACAACACCAACAACGGCAACTCCAGCATCAACAGAGACAAGATGAGGTGATTAAGGCCTTAGCTACGAAAGTTGACCTTATGAGCACCCACAATCAAATGCTTGAGAACCTAATTGCTCTTTAAGCTAGTACCTCCACCCCTCCTCCGGGATCACTTCCTGGACAGCCCATTCCCAACCCTAATGCCCAATGCAATGCCATTATTTTGAGGAGTGGGACACAATACGAGGGACCTAGCATGCCAAATGCTAAGCATGGGGGGGGGGATTGAGGTTGAGAAAAAGTTTGAGAAGCCTAGTGAGAAAAATGATGGGAGTGAGAGAGGGAAAGACCTTGAGAGTGAGCCTTCAAAAGAGAACATCGAAACCCGACCTTCATCTCCCTCTAGAGTTTACAAACCACTGTTACCTTTTCCTCAAAGATATGCTAAGGTTAAATTAGATGCCAAATTCGGCAAGTTCTTTACTATGTTAAAGCAATTGAAATGCGAATGTGTCGTTTTTGGATGCTATATCTCAAATGCCTTTGTATGCAATGTTTTTGAAAGAAATCCTCTCTAAAAAGAGGAAAATTGATGAAATTGAGGAAATTGCATTGACTGAAGAGTGTAGTTCCGTGGTTCTTAACAAGCTTACTCCTAAGATTAAGGACCCGGGAAGCTTTAATATCCCATGTGGCCTAGGTAGTTTAACCGTTGACCGAGCTTTGTGTGATGTGGGTTCTAGTGTAAGCTTAATGCCCTATTCTTTGTATGGACGGTTGAACCTAGGAGAGTTGAGACCAACTACCATGTCATTGCAAATGGCGGATCCTTCCATCAAGTACCCTAAGGGTATTTTGGAGGACTTTCCCCTTACGGTGGGTGATTGCTATGTGTCGATTGATTTTGTCATCCCTTATATGCCCGAGGATTGCCATACCCAAATCATTTTGGGGAGACCTTTTCTTGCTACCGTAGGGTGTGTCATTGATGTACAATGTGGGAAGATGAAGTTTAGGATAGGGGAACATGAACTAGAATTTGACTTATTCCGTGATGTTTTGCCACGGGAAGTTTCCCATTGTTTTGGTGTTGATGTGCTACGTGAAAAGGATAAGCATGTTGATGGTTTGGTTTGTGAGAGACATGATGATTGTGTGCGTGATGTTGACGGTGAAGACCTTAAGAAATCTCATGTCGATTTTGTTGAACATCCTTGTGGTTTATTTATTGCTAAAGGCCATGAACTTGACGATGCAAGGGTGGGAATAAAAGAAACTTTTCCCCCACCTAACATCATCAAGAACGTGCCTTATACTTTTGACAAGGGTGCTTTCAATGAGTTTTTTAGGTTTGATGATGGGGATCCCTCCATTTCTGAAGGAGGTGATGAGTTTGACCCAAGCTGTAGGGTCAATTTGAAGATGATTGGAGGTACTTTACAAGATGGAATTCCTAAAGCCATTGGCTATGGAGTTATGGATTATTCACTGGTTTACGAGGTACCTTGTCTAGCTTAGGACGTTAAACAAGCGCTTCTTGGGAGGCAACCCAAGCTTTTTCGGTTTTATTTTCTTTTTTTTTAGGATTTTCTAGAATTTTCTTTATTTTTCAAGAATTTTTAGGATTTTTCTTTGATTTATTTTAATTTTTGTAGGATTTTTAGAAAATTTTCCTCCTTTTTATTTTCTTTTATCAATAGTTTCTTGGGATTTTATTTTATTTTCCATTAAATTTGAAAAGAAAAAAAAAGTCTAAAAATCTGAATAAATTTGAAAAAAAAACAAAAAGAAGAAGTGAGAAAAAAAAAGAGTTTGAAAACAAAATGAGAGTGAAAATGAAATAAATTTTGAGAGAATAAAAGAAAGAAAAAAAAAGGGAGGGAGGAGCTGTTGTGAGGATTCAATCCCGAGTTCAAAAGGCGAAGAACAAGGCCAACACGAATCATGCTGGCCCTAGCACGACCCGTGTTGCCTTCCAGAGAGTTAGATTTTGTGCGCACGGGTCAACACGGACCGTGTTAGGATAACACGATCCGTGTTGAACCCCGCGTCCAGGTAACACGGGTTTTCACCCGTTTTGAAGGCCTTTCTTTGCATTTTTTTAAAAGCGTCCGTTTTGGCCTCTCCTCACCCGTGCTAAACGCTAAACTCTCTCCACCCTCACTCACTCATTCTTCTTCCTCCATCTCCCTCAAGAGCTTTCAACTCCATAGCCATTCTTTCTTCCTCCATTACTCTGTTTGCTCTAGTTCCCTCATTTCTTCACCAAATCACTCCATTTTTCTTCCATTTTCATCTTTTTCCTTCATCTTTCAGATCCAACCAATTTCATCCTCATTCCTTTCACTCCATTTTTCACCTCCATTACCAAACACTTCCATTTTCACCCACATTCAAGCTCTTTTCTCCTCTTCAAGTGTACAAGGTTTGGTTTTTCTAATTTCTTTGTTTTATTTAGTTCATTTTCGTTTTTTATTTTCGTTTTTAGTTTTAATTTTTGTGTGTAATATTTGAATCTCCATTGTTATTCACCATTGTTGTGTTTCAAGCTTTTTGAAGTGTGGATTTTCATGTGTATATTTTGATTTTCTGTTTTAGTACTTTGTTATTTTGGTTTTTCTTTGTTGAATTTTCTGTTTTTATTCTTAGTTTGTGTTAATTTTCTTATTTGAGTTTAGCTTAATTTTGTGTATATTAGGGTTTTAACTTAACTTTAGTTAGTTTACCCTAGTTTAATCTCTAATTGTGGTGATTTGATGTTGTATATGTTGAAGTGTTGGATTAACTAGCTTGTATAACTTGTTGTATATGTTTATGTTAAGAACCTAGAGTCATATAACTTAGTGTAGTAAGAGTCTTTAATCTTATAGAACTTGAATTAGACTTAGTCTAGATTTAGTTTAATTAGTTTTTAAGAGTTTAAAGGTCTTAGAAAGCTTAGTATTCAAATTAATTTGAGTCATATGTACATAAGTCTAAGATTAGTTTAGGTTTTCAGTGTTGCTTAGTTTTTCTTTGTTACCCTTTGTATATTACTAACTTTTTAGCTTGTGTATTTTGTATAAAAGATGGTCAGGACTTCGCGTGGTGAGGAGCAAGCTTGAAAGAGGTGCAAGGGTGACAATGGTGACAAAGGCAAAGCGGGATCCTCTTCTAGGCAAACGCGAGGTAATAACCCTTTTAATTTAGAAGGTGTTCAATTTGAGCGTTACCTTGCTTTATCTAAACGCAATATACTCCCTACTCGTTACATGAATGAGCCGTTTTTGCAAACCACTGGCATGCTAGATGATGTAGAATGACTTTTGAATAGAAAAGGGATGCTAGATTTTGCGAGGATGAGAGAGCCGACCTATCGGAACCTTACCCTAGAGGTGCTTAGCACCGTTGATGTGAATCTTAGAACACAAGAGGGTAGGATTACCTTTAGGATAGATGAAGAGGAATATCATTTGACTCTCGCCCAATTTGCTCAGATCTTTCGTTTACCAGCTGTCCCAGGTGTCGCCACACGAGATGTGCCCCCTTTAGCTGAATGGAACGCCAATGAATTTTGGCAGTTTACCACAACTAGGAATGACTACCACACGAGTAGGTCTAAGTGCACGCACATACGGAACCCCGTGTTCCGTTACACGCAACGCATCCTAGCTTGTGGGTTATCTGGTTAGGGGGATAGTATGAATGTTGCGGCTCAAGCTGAATTTTACACGGTATGGGGTATGTATTACGCACGACCCGAGGTTAACCCCGCCGCTCTTTTTGCCACACATTTAGCTCGCATCACATCTCACACAAAAGGCGATATCGTTATTGGTTGGTTGCTCACGGTTTTGGCTAGGCATTTTGGTTGGGATCTGGCTCGTCTTGAGCGGGATAGGGTAGAGGGCCCAATGACTTTAGATGGTAGTGCTATTAGAGACATGAAAATGTGCAAGTTAAGAGGGGAAGAAGTTTGGTGGGTGTACCCTAACAATGAGTTGATGAGGCTTCCTCATCCGAACCTTACCATTCAAGAGCTCCCGAATATTCTTTTCCTTCCTAACGCACCCATTCCACAACCTAACCCTATTCCCGACCAAGTTCCTTCGCCTCCTCATCACGAGGGTGGCGGGGATGATATAGAAGGTCCCGCCGCCGTATTTGATTTCCAAGATAATTTTAATTCTTTGCGTGCGAACCATGCCTCCCTTAGAACCTATTGCGAAAATGAGTTTGGTTATTTTCGAACCACTTCGGACCAAAGTTTACAAAACCAAACTCATATTTTTGAGAGGCTAGACCTTCTTGACCAAGCCAACGCCGCCCAAGCTGCCGAAGAAGCACGCATGCTCGAGATGATGCAAGCGATGCGCGATTGGCAGTTGAACTACCCTCACCAATATCCTTACCCACCTCCTCCACCACCACCGCAATGATTGTCCTGCTTTTCCCCTTTTGTGCTCGTTTCTTCTTGTTTTATGCATTGAGGACAATGCTTTGTCCAAGCATGGGGGGATTAATTTGAAAATTTTGGGTTTTCACCTTTGTGAATATGATTTTATTTTCTGTTTTTTCTTTTAGTTTGTTAGTTTTAGTTTTAGTTTTGTTTCTTTAGTTTAGTTTAGTTTTTCTTTTTGATTTTTCTAGTTTTTAGCTGTCATTTATAAATTTCTTGAATCCACATAGAATTGCATTAGTTAGTATCATATTAGATTTTATTTTCTTTCTTTTTCTTAGTTTTTAGTTTCTTATTTTCTAGTTTTTCATTTGACTTTTTATTTTAGATTTTGAAAAAACCAAAAAATCAGAAAATTTAAAAAAAATTAAAAAAATTGAAAAAGAAGGAAAAAATTAGGTTAAGATAGGATTAGTGAATAAAATTCTCCGGTGATGAATTAAAGCTAGATAATTTTTCTTTTGATTTGATTTAGTCTTGTATAGCCCTTTTGTGAATTAAAGTTTTGAAAAGAGTTGTGAAAAATAGAAAGTTTAGAATTGTACTTTGATAGTGAAGATTGATTGCCCTTTTGAGATCTTTTAGAATGAGTTTAGCACGCATACATCTACTTGAGCTAGGTTTATTTGAAAGCTTTTACCCGTGAGACCACAAAAGCCTTAAAATGACTAATAATTTTTATTAGTCTCATTTCCATGTGTGGCTCATCCTTAGTTGCATTCTCTAGAACTTGCGATGCATCTCTTTGAAACTGCATTTTTGCTTGTGCATTGGTAATATGATAGAGGCCTTCTTGTACATATTTTAGCTACAAAGCCAAATAGCCACCCTTTACATGTGAATTATCCGCGTTTAACTCTCTTTTAGCCTTGTATCACTCTTTCTTTTGATTACCTACATTTTTAGCCATGGCCGTATATATAATTTCCTACCCTTAAGCCATTGCTTGGAGTGTTAGAGTGTAAAAGTTGGGTTGATTTTGGTGTATTTGTGGTTTGGTCTTGTTGGGGATGTTGTGAAGTTGAAAATCTTGAAATTGCTCCCCATTGTAGCTTGATAGGGGTTGAGTTGGAATTGCCTTATTGATGTATATATCTTTGAGTTTGAATTGAAATTGAAAAAAAAGTGAAAAAAGCAAAAAGAGAAAAAAAAGGAAAAAATCAGAAAAATGAAAAAAAATGGAAAAAAAACTGTTTAGTAGTTTGATAGTTTATTTTTCTTTGAGTTGAGGCAATTTCCACATGATTATGGGATGCATTGATATGTATATAAGGTGTGAGTGTTCTTATTTGAATAATTTGGTGAGGGTTATGCTCCAAGCTTGGCTTTTAGCTCCACTTTCCCAAATTTATTTCCACTCCTTACCCTTAACCTTAGCCCCATTACAACCCATTTGAAAGTCCTCTTGATTATCTTTGTGCATTGCATTTTAGCGGTAGAGAATTGAGATTATTTGCAAGTTTATGGTAGAATGTTGCTTTGTGATTGAGTATTGAGTGCACCTTCATTGAATATTATTTTTCGAACACATGAGAGGAATGTTTCCACATTCCCTAAAGTACGGTTACTCTCAATTACCTATTTTCATCCATTATTGTGTGCTTGCTTGTTTCATTTGTGATTAAGAGGGTGATTAGTTTGATCTTGATAGGTATGGTTTTTGTAATTCTTTTTATGGTTTCATTTTCTCTTGTATATAAACTTTCGTTCATACTTGGGCTATGCTTGATTAAGTTGGATTAATTGAATGTCTTATCGATGCTTTCCTGAGGAGAGCTGTAAATAATTTTTTCAATTTTACTTTGAAACTTTTTCTTTTGACTTGAGTCGTTTTGTCCCGTTTATTTTTTATTTTCGTTATTTTCTTAGTTTTCTATTTTATTTGTGAGTTTAGCCTTGCTTAGGGACAAGCAAGGTGTAAGCATGGGGGATTTGATAAGTGTATTTTATATATATGTGATCTTGGGTTATTTAGAGTTAATTTGAGTGATTATTGATATGAATGTATTATTTTTATACTCGAATTCTCTATTTTATGCTTGGTTGGAGTTTGGTATAGTTTTGTAGGAAATTGATGTTAAAGTGAAGAAATCAAGCTCAAAACCAAGTCCAAGGAGTCCAAGTAGATCACAAATCAAGAGAGAAATCCACCCCAAGGCCCAAACATTGGCCCAAGAAGACAGTGGATGCCGTCTAGCACCAACACGGGTGAGAACAGACTCAACACCAGCCGTTTCAGCCTCCAGAAAGTCCAGAATCCAATTCCAGTGAGCAACACCGTCCGTGTCCAGGCAACACGACCCGTGTTGACTTCGACACGGTCCGTGTTGATCCTGATTAATGCGAAAATGGCATTTCGGCTTCATTTTAATGTTATATAATTGCTATCCGGCTGGATTCATTGGGATGGATTATCATGCTCATCATCATATTCATCTATCCTATCATCCATATTTCCATCCACATTCATCCATTGTGAAGAGAGAGTGATTGGTTGAGTTTTGGAAGATCGGTTCTCAAGAATTGGAGAGAAGTGGAGGATCAAAAGTCCCCGCGGATCAACATTCAAGAAAGGATTGAAATCCAACTCGGTTTATTCCTCTTTCTTTAGATTTCCATGCATTTTAGTATAGAATTTCATATGTTTAGTGAATCGAACATGAGTAGTGAGTAGTTTTCATAAGTTTAGGTAAACCCTTATTAGTTTCTCTTATAGATTGAGTTTTGTTGGATTGAACAAGTTTGTTAATCTAGTTTGAATGCATTTTATTTAACCTTTAATTATGTATGTCATTGTTTTTGACTGGCCATCAAGAATATGGAATTAGATTGTTGAGTGAAGTACCGAACGGAGAAATTCGATAATCGGAACCTTTAGGATTAAACTAGTTATGAAGTGAACTAGACATAGAAGACTTTATAATTAGGGGTCATTGGATAATTTGATCTTTAACTTAGTTAAAATTGAAATAGCCACGACAGTAGGTGATTAATTTTGTTAAGCAATCCGTTTCATTGCCAAAAGCTCGCTACAGAATAATTTATGCGATTATCGACCCTAAAATGTACTAAATTAGTGACATACATGTTCAATCCATTTGTTTGATTCATAGAGTGACCTAGGTTTTATCCCCTGAACGTCTTTCTCATATTGATTTCATCTTGTGAATTGTGTGAATAGTTAATTGTTTGCGTTTAGTAGTGAATAGAAATAGAGTTATATTGTTTCAAACAAAAACCCCATCGACTTAGCAATCAACTAGGATGCTAGTTCAGTGCGTTGAAAGGAAAAGTCCCTGTGGGAACGACCTTGATTCATGCTTCAATTTCACCCGTGCACTTGCGGCCTATCATGACTCCAAGGATCAATTCGAACCAGGTTCTCCACGCACCAAATAACATCAAGAACTCATGGGGGATTTTATGAATCATTGAAATGGATTGAAATGGATAATGAGGGATGGAAAGTGCAGAAAGATAAAGGATAGAATCAAGTGATTACCGATCACTACAGGCACACCATGACCGATTATCACAAGGGCATTGAACTTGACGACCTCAATGGATACAGGCGCACCACCATCGAGATTACCAAGCTCTGCACGCACCACTAGGATTGCCAAACCCTAGATACTGAAGTAGAATTAACCAAAATTGAGAGTTTAACACCACTCACAAACAAGAGGCTCAATGAGGCTCTCAAAATCTTATATTTCATATCATCATGTTGTTTCTTACAATGACCTCACAATGGGTATATATAAACCTTACTGACATATCTAATTAGGAGTTTCTTGAGCAAAAAGAAAACGTCATAAACTTGCTTAATTAAACTAATTACATTAAAATAAGATAATATGTAACTGACTAATGAAGCTTTTAGAACAATAGTAATGAGGACTAATAAAAGCGTCACACATGGCATCTTCATGAAACTTCTAAAACAATTGGAAGGCTCTAAAAATATCACTCATGGCGCTTTCTTGTTGGAGCAGTATTCCTCACGTGGGCAAGGATGGATAATCACCTCATGAGATGGAAGGACCTCAACAGCTCGAAAGTGACGTCTTCATAGAGGGCCTCAATGACAAACACCTCACTGAATTGGAAAGACCTCAACAACTCAGGAAGTGAAGTCAAAAAGGTGCAAATAGTCTTCCTTCAGTAGGGAACGTCCTTGGACGTCCAAATTGTCAGCAGAATCAAGATGGAGGTCCTCATACGCATATTTAGATTGCATAAAAGATTAATGACCTCCAATAAGCAGAAGATGACGCAACCCAAGTGAAAAGACCAAAAGGACCTTGCTGAAATACCAAAAGACAAGTTGATCCCGAATGAGGTCCTCATGCACGTACCTAGATTGCAATAGTTGTGCAGAATGCAAGCGACCTCTAATTGGATCAACCTTTGGTATTTAGGGAAGCTTAGTAATAAACTTCTTTAACATCCAAAGAGAATAGAATCACAACCCAAGTTGTAAAGAACAACCGGATCCAGATAAACGTCCTCAATAAGAACAATCGGCTCCATATAAACGTCCTCAATACATGCCCAGATTGAAATAGTTCTATGGAACCCAAATGACCTTTGGACCATGTAAGCTTGAACATTATGAACAACCTCCAAGGGACCAAATGTGATTGAGGCCTCAATTCAGAAGTATTGAGATAGTAAAGATGGCCTCACATTAGGTGGATGACCTTTGATATAGTCAAGGATCTTCTGGGATTCATGGATGGCCTCAAAGCATGGTGACACCAAATGAGGTTGTGAGGGCTGATCTCTATCACAATTAATCTTTTGATTCTACAAATACCTATATTATACAATGCATATCCTTCATTATACTATTCACTTGTAATAATTATGTACAAGTGTATATAGGGCGACTTGACTTTGGGTCTACTTGTCAATGTATTTAAAAAAAAAAAAAAATTACTCGGAGATACTTCAATATTTTGGGGAAACTATTTTTCGGTACCCCAACTTTTCTAAACTTATTTCGAGGTACCCCTGATTTTTGGGTTAGTAATTATTAGGTGCCTTCCAGCTATCAAATTTGTTAAGTGATCAGAATACCTTTATTTATCCCTTCTTCCCCCTTTCCATCAATGGAGCTCAAAAGCAAAATTTTTCTAAATTCTTTTTTTTTTCCATTCCAAAATTGAAACTTCACCATTATCATTATAAGCATTGTTGATGGGAAGTGTTCTAGGCTGCAAATTCAACCTTCGCCTTGCACTTGCATCAAGTGATCAATCTACTCTATTCACAATCTGCCAATTCAAATCCTCCATTACCAAGCAGCACCCAAGAACCGTACAACCATGGCGGCCACGACAGGACAAATCCAATTCCCCACCAACAACATCCCCACCGCCACAAAGCTCGGCTTCACCAGCACAAGCAACAACCAGCTCTCGCTGCCTTCGTCAACTCCAAGTGGGCGACGACTTCCAGAAGATTCTTGAAAGGCGTATGTACTACGGGTGGTGAGTGAGAATGGGGTGGGGATCGACCTCGTGCAGCGGACCACGCCGTCTATGGTGGTGGCGACCACCTGGTGGCCAAATCGCAAAGAGACAGATAGTTGGTGGTCAACCTAGATAGTTGGGGCAAGAAAGTATGAGTAAATTAGCAAACATCAATGGTAATAGGGTTGTTGCAAGTGCAAGGCCAATGCTAAACTTGTAGCTTAGAACACTACCAACAACAATGCTTAGAGTAGTAATGAGGAAGTTTTAATTTTGGAATGGGAAAAAAAGAGTTAATTTTTTTTTCCTTTTTTTTTTTTTGCTTTTGAGCTTCATTAATGAAGATAACTACAAGAAAAAGCCCCGATAGTGATGCATTTATTGTGACGGTTGCCCCACGCATCACATAAAAAAGCTGACAATCACCAGCATTTGTAGTTGTAAACGTCACAGGGAATCTGGCAGCACCTTAAAGCGTCGCTAGAGTAGATGTGAGCCCACTATAAATTACCCAACAATTGACACGTCTATGGCCAGAAAAAAATGAAACTAAAAAGTGGAAGAAAAAAAAAACTAAAAAGTGTAAATGTATAAAAGAGTTTCAAAATATTAGTATTTAATGGCATTAAAAATTAAAAATTAAAAAGTGAGAAATTTGTTTACCTCCTTACTCTCTTTGTTCCGCAATTGAATTCTTGGAAGCAGACCCCGTTCACTTTCCTCATCTCTTCTTCCTAGACAAACCCTAGCTCAGTAGTCGTCCACCATTCTCAATCCATGAGTTCTTTTCTCTTAAGTTTGCTGATTTTGATACTTGTTGAACTGAAAATCGTTCATAAAATGTAAAATTCCAATGGATATTTGTTGAGGAAAACAACCAAATCAAAAGCATCAACAGAAGTGGTAAATAAACTCTAAGATCTGGGCATTTGGCCCCTCTAGAAGTGTACGCGGGCTTAATCGTCTGTCCTTTGTTACAATAGCCTATCATCATCCATCAATTGTAGCTGAGAAACACCACGGTTGGTCTCCCTCTTCTCGTCTAAAGTCCTAGTTTTTCTTTTTTTTGTCTGTAAAGTCTCAATTATGAGAAGTCCATCATTTTTATTTTTTTTCTGTAGGATCCTTGATTTCTCATCCTCAAACATAGATCATAAATTTTTTAAGATCTGGTTGCATTTGTAGTTTGGGTTTAGATTTTTGAAGTTTTCCAATTTGATAATTTGATTTTACAAATTTAATTATTTTTTTGAGAGGAATTTGCTGGGGTGTTGGGTAAAGTGTTTTGGATTTGTTGGTATATTGTGTCTGCGTCCAGGGTTAGATATTCAGATACGACTATTTGTTAGTATATTGTGTCTCCCTCAAATTTTACTGATAATTGATTTTTAAACTTTTCGTTTGTAAAAATTTCATTTGGATTTTATTGAGATTGAAGTTTTTGTTTATGGGTTCATCATTCATGAACATATTAGAATCTAAAGCTAATTTATAACTTAAAGGTTATATAGAGAAATTGTTGACAGGGTTTTCTCATATTTGACTCATGATTTGGTTGCTTAATTGAAATGGTCAAATAGATCTGGGTATCTCCTAAAGTGATCTATTAACTGAGATTCATCTAGGCTAATATTCATATATAATATGTTTCTGTTCTTTAAAGCTCTTGTGAAAAAATTGGCCTTTGCTTGAATTCAATGCTAGGTGATTTTTTTTAATCTTATGAGATTGTAATTTTTGGTAGTTATCTGAGATTAATATGTGAACCTGAGTTTAATTTTCAAGTTTTAAGATAAGTTTTAGAATGATGTCAGTTCTAATTATGCATTTATGTTTTTTGTTTTTCTTTGGTTATAATTCTTCTTATGTCTTCACTCTCCAGGACTTGGGTTTTTGGTCATTGGTTTAACACCATGAAGAAGAAAAGGAAGTTGATGGCGTGATGCAGCTGATGTTATGTCATACCATTATTTTTTATTAACATAGTGTGTTTTTTTTTTTGAGATCTTGTTAGACATGTTTTTAAAAAATAGATTGTAAATTTAAGTATTAGGTGTTGTAATGCTGATAGATTGTAAATTTAAGATTTATAGAATTTGTATGTGTACCATGTACATCCTTTATAAAGTTATTTATTATTAATATAAATTCGTAAGTGTAGGACCCCGGGAAAAGGCGGACCACTTTTCCTGTGATGCGCTACTTAAGTGATCGGGAGCCAACTAAGGTTGCTTAATCCTTAAATAAAGATATTCTTATTTTGGAAATTTATTTTCGGGGTGATGAAACTTTATTTATTTTATAAATCCGTTTTTGTTATTTAAATACTTGAAATTGCGCCAAATAATATTAATAATGACTTAAAATCGGTCCGAACACCAAATTCAGGCCCAAAAGGAAGCAGTCGGGCCACCGAGAACTGCCAAAACCCGCGTGGGTTTTGATAATTCTTGGGTCGGGCCGCCTGTTTCCTTGGGCCAGAGAATAAGGGTTGGAAACAATAAAGCGGGTGTTCATGTTTCCAGGCCCACTTTCTCTCGGTTTTATCCTTGAATATGATGAGTGGGAGATGTTAAGCCATTTTTAATTATTTTAGTGCAAATTCTAATACTGAATAACTAAACGAATTATAAAAAAATGGAAAAGTCGCCAGCCGATTTAAGAAAACCGACAAACCATAAAATAATAAAAATAACTCCGGTCTACGAAACGCGACTCTAAGTTCGGGGGTAAGGTTACGAATTCAAGAATTATAAGAATTCTCGAATTCGCCTGTTAGAAAACAAACTCTACTAAAATCGACATTAAAATGAAAAAGAGCGTGGAGAAGTTTAATTAATTTCGCAAGTTTATATTCTTAACATGCATTATAAAACAAGGTTTTTATTTACAAAATATGCACAAGTAATGGAAATGAAATATAAATTACATGATTAAATAATACAACAACAAGAAAATGAGAGCGAACCTCTTTGATTTAGGGGTCCGAATGCGCCAATCGAAATCTTGACTTTTCCCTTGACTTGGTGGATGGAGAGGTGAGTACGAGAATGGTAGTATGATAGTATGTGAGTGATGATTTTGGTGGAGTAAAGGGATAGTAATATGAGAATAGTGAGAGTTTTAAGAGAGTATGATGAGAGATTAGTTGAGGAAATGAGAATAATAGAGGTGGTTTATGAGAGTTGTTGATGATTAGTGAGGGTGAAATGGAGGGGTATTTATAGGTGAGTGAGGTGGTGTTTAGGAGGGAAATGGAGGAGATACATCCCTTCGATCATGCCCTCCATCCCATGAAATCATGAATTATCCAAGTCAAAGGCAAAGTCAAATGCACATGGGCTAATATCATGGGGATAATCAAGATTTTTAGCACCGGATTCAAACAGAAAACGCACGCGGGTTTTAAAATATCCCGGCACACGGATCGCTGACGTGGACGGCAAAACGACGCGCTTAGGCAGTAGAAAACCCGCGCGGGTTTTGAAACAGCCAGGCCAGGGCGCGCCTTGGGCTAGTTTTGTTTCTGGGCCGCTTTTCTTGATTATAACCCGTGCGGGTTTTATTCTTGGTACTGCGCTGATTAACGTTAATAAATAAACTATTTACCTCATTTCAAGGGTATTATTAAGAGTATTTTGATAATTTGAAAACTTTTCACAAAATTCCCATATTTATTGGTTTTGATGAGTTAAATTTTTAGGGACGGAGGGAGTACTTGGATAATATATACACTTCATTTTCTTCTGTAATTTCCATTTTGTCTCTTTTGTGGGTTTATCTTGTTTTTTAGTTAGGATTTTTTTTTTGTGGGTTTTGTTCTTTGACTGTGTATTCTTATTTTTCAACTGTTCATTTATATCTCTTTTAGTTTTCATAAGATTCAGTTTACTAAACTATTTTACGACTAGATAATAAACGATGATCCTGCTCCGGGGTGCCATACATTCCCTAAAAGCGACTATTTGGGGACCACATTATTTTTTTTTATTCTTTGGGGACCAGATTGTTATCAAAAGTTGCTGGTTGGGTATTTTCCGACCAAAAGTTACGAAAATCCGGTGAAGTCAGCCGGAGTCAACACAAAAAACGATTTAGGTAGCTGGAGTGACAAAAATACCCCTATTTGGCTCCAAATTTTATCTTTAAAGTTGAATTAACTCCTCCTCCCAACTACCAAATTGAATCGGCCATTAGAGACCAAGGGTTGAGAGAGAGGAAGCTAGAGATTGAGGAGGAGTTTTGCAACCCACGATGTCGAGGAGGATGGGAGGTAAATCCTAAACGAATTCATTGTCTGAGATGGCATCAGTTTTGAAAATCGATAGCCTTCAATTGTTTTGAAAATCGACAGCCTTCAATTGAATGGGTGGTGTGCGTTAGTTTGAAGATTCAAAAATAACGGTTTGAGAGTTGTTTTTTTTTTGTTGTCGATTTCATTTGAATCGATTGGGTTAAGAGTTTAGGGTTTTGTTGTCGATTTTGTTGTCAATTTTCTCTGGGAAATATAAGTTAAACATAACTTACCATTTTAAAAAATATGGTCTTAGTCTTTTATAGTTTTTAATATCAATGATTCCATGTAGTAACTATGTTTCTTATGCATGAATGAAATCACCCTGTGCAAAGCACGAGCACTCTTACTAGTATAACATTAATAAGCAACTTCCAGATTCATTCAATAAAAAGTTCAAAGAAAAAACTAGTTTTTGAGTTTGTATTCTAATTTCTTGTTTCACTCAATTTATAGTTTCCTTCTTCTTCCTCTTGGTTCTTTGTACAATAAGCACGTCGAAATCACCCATTCAACTGCACCACCATGACGAAAAATAATCAAAATTCTTTTGGATAGGAAAAAAAACACAACATTCAATAGTCTACTAAACCCAGGAAGCATTACATGAGCTTCCACAGCTAAATCAACTAAAGTTTAGTACATGAGGCAGATAATGTCATTACCCGATCAGTATCTTGTAGGGCAAGATGAATAAAAGTTCAATACTACACTAATGTCAACACTGAAATCTGACGGAACCTAGTTTGATTCAAAGTTTAACACATGGAACACCCTGACATAGGCTTATTTCTAAACAATGTTGTTTGACTAACAACATATTCCATCATATTTCAATGTGAGACAAAAGTAGTCAATCAAACTTATACGCTAATAATCTGTTTTTTTTTTTCATTCAACACACAGGAAACCCTAGACTAGATCCAAATCCCAGCTTCATAGAGCAACAGAAGAACCTAAATATGCTTCAATAATTACATAAGAGAAAATTGAGAAGAGATAAGAGAAAATTGATAAAAGTAAATTAAGATAAGAAGAGGTAAAGGGTTAATAAAAAAACATGTATACATTCCATCAACCACACAAACCACATAAACTTATCAAACCCCCCAAGATGGATGGATCTAGACCCTGGCGGCAAAACCTCAAATGCACGAAAACAAAAAGAAGGGAAAACCCAATAAATCCCCCCAAAAAGGATGTGATTCTGCATTTCAGCAGCAATGTCATCATGCATTCTATCCATCAAAGTGAAAACACCAGTATCAGCAAAAAACGAGGGTAATCCATGACCTTCAAGTTAAGAGGGTGAAGATAATCTAAAACTAATAGTACAAGTGATGCCATAATTCACTAGCTAGTTATTTAGCCTTTTTTTTTTTAACATCCTAAGTAGTTGCTGGATAGTGTGCTTCCATATATACTGTTGGTGTGTGTGTGTGTGTGTATGTCTGTGTGTGTGTGTGTGTGTGTGTGTGTGTGTGTGAGAGAGAGAGAGAGAGAGAGAGAGAGAGAGAGAGAGAGAGAAAATGTTAGAAAGAGATTGGTCTTTACGGGATTCCATTCCCATTCTCATGTCCATTAATTTACATTCATGAAAGAGAAAGGGGATGGATGGATGGATAGATGGATGAAGGTTGAAGAAGAGAGTGGTCAAACTAAGAGGTAAAGCAAAACAGTTTATTTGGTTCATGTGTATATGGCATCATAAAATCATTGTTTAGAAATAAGCATGTGTATATGGCATCATAAAAAATAGATATATGAACCAATCAATCTATAAAGGTCCTTAAATCATAAAATCAAAGAGCTTATGGCATAATGAAAACAAATATCTGAACCAGCATCAGGGCTATTCATCAAGCATGGCTATATCAAATTAGAAAAATACTGTGTATCTCATGATGTCCTTTCACAGGTTTATTTCTAAACAATGTTCTTTGACTAATAGCAAAACAAATGAACTATAACTGAAAGGAGAACTACTTGAACAAGGTCGCCATGGACTCCCCTCAGCCTCTAAATTTGTTGGTAATTACCTTCCAAACACACTTCATGGATAACATTAATTGCTCTGCTATAGAAAATTTGCAGCAAAAAATTAATACCTAGCTTAGTTCAACTCAGGAAATGAGCTCTTTGTACACTTTCAATGTCAACAGTTCCACACTAAAGTTGAAGTGAAGTGGGAGAAACTCAACGAAAAGGAGTAATATGAAATAAGATTCAACCCCTCATTTTACTCTAACCAAAGGAGAAATCATTGGTGTAACACCCCCAGGTTACTAACCACAAGATTAAGCTAACCAACGACTTAACCCAATGGTTAGCAGCGAATAATTACATGAGAGTACTACCATCGCCCTGAAAATGGGCCAGGCTAGATTAAGACTCCAAAACATACCACACACCAGAAACTTCAGTAAACCACAACCACACACACATAATTTGACACCACAATCATCAAGAGACCCTTTAGTTAGTTATACAACCCAATAAGGTGTGAAACTTAGACATACATAACATTTATAATAATCATACACAACCACTCAACCAAAATCAAAGTCACACCAAGTTCATCACAACCCAAATCCATCGAGCTTAGATGACTTCCAAAAGAAGCTCCATAATCACCTGAAATAATCCTCTCACGTCGCTTTTGGGTTCTGCCCTTCCGAGACCTTCCCCTTGCCCTTTTCTTGAGATCCTAAAGGTGACAAAACAACTTAAAAGTGAGATTTACTCAATACATATACTACTGGAGTAAGGAGACAAAATAATAAGTAAAGCTTATAGTTTACTATTTCCGTTAAGCGCGGCTCCACTAAGTAGATAATGAAAAGTAACATAGTTAAGGCATACTTACAAGATGTCCAAATTGGTGACAATTACGAAGTCATAAAATCACCACCTTAATTTGATTAATCTTAACCATCCACAAAGTAATTAGAAAATAAATTATAAGCTATCAGAAGTAAGTCCTCAAAGACAGGAAAAA
The DNA here is from genome assembly GCA_029582165.1 of Portulaca oleracea. Taxonomy (NCBI): domain Eukaryota; kingdom Viridiplantae; phylum Streptophyta; class Magnoliopsida; order Caryophyllales; family Portulacaceae; genus Portulaca; species Portulaca oleracea. Next base: position 17,009,975 of record CM055872.1, read on the forward strand.
CGTAATCATGTCCCTTACAAAGAGTGTAGGAAAAATATTACTGCCCTTGATTAAAATAACTTTATAGGTAAAACATTTGATAAAGGGAAGTAACAAGACAATATTTTAACATATGTGCCCCTACTAGCGATCATTGGCTTAGCCTCCATATGCGCATACCCGGGCCGATCAGGAGATCCTGATGGTAGATATCTATCCTACTGGCCAGATTTTCATGGGGTGCATCTAAGGCACATACATAATTTACAAGAAGTGCACAGGGCACGTGAACATGGTGTGTACTAAGACACCATCTTTCTGGTGTGCTTCTAAGCACATTAAACTATGGGCGGGGCTTTAATAACTTTAAAATAGTTTTGGAAGTTTCACCCAAAAAGCTAACTTTTCATAGCGAACTCGAGTATACAATAAGAGAACCTTTCTTGAATGATACATGAATACCTTAAAAACTCTCTCAAAAGTGTACGTACTCCTTGGCGTTTAATAACTAAAACTTAAGCTTGGTTTTTACAACATGAATCGGTATAACCATAACTTTTAAACTCGCCACTCGGTTATAAAAACATAAAAAAATTTCCTGTCTTAATACATAAGAAATTTACTCATAAAAAGAGTATTGTTCATGTACGAATCTTAAGTAATATCCTTGGCATATAGGTATACATAAGAACCATTTTACCACACATTCAAAATATAACAAGAGTAATTATTTAAATACATGATTGTCATAAAAACCCAGTAGTACACGTACCTGAATCTTGAGGAAACACAACAGAACGAGCAGGGACTTGAACAGCGGGAGAGCAACGACCACTTGGAGGTACTTAGAAAAGAGAAGGAATTTAGAATTAGACCCTTATTTTGCTAAGAGAAGGAATAGATATCTTTAATAGAACAACCGGCTCGATTTGTAAATTTAATTCCCTACGTACAACGAAAGGATCACAACTTTCACCACAGACATCGTATCACCGCATAAGAGGACTTTCCGGAAAGCTTAAAATATGCCTTGCAACTTTGTAGTTAACTCCAAGGACCAAAAACATGATTAAAAGGGTCAAAACACTCAAACACCTAATCTGCCCAGAACTTGCAAGCGTCGAATAACATTTTTCGGAAAGTGATATCTTGGGTTATATTAATTGGTTTTGGGCCTATAAGCTGTCCACGGAAAGCTCGTGAATCAATCTCCAATTTTTATTTTCATCACCAATTGATTTCAGCTTGGGAAGAGGTCGAATTTTAGCCTAGAATATGGGCAGCCACAAGACTATTTCTTCTGAAAACTTAGAATTTTTGTCCTTCAATCAAAAGCTTATAACTCTCTCACCCGGTGTCCTATGACCGCATACCATACCATTCTGGAAAGCTCGTAATATCCTCTATAACGTTTATGCTGAGCTCTTAAACTATAGCCACCTCTAACTAATCGGAAAACACCCATCTTCATACTGCCGTCAGAATGTCTCAGATTTGCGCAACTTCACTAATTTGGCCATAAATCCTAATATACTCATCGAAACGACGAACCGTAAAAATCGGGTGTTAGCTGACACTTTTATCTACCTAATCATGCCATAATATTACCCAGAATCTCGTCCCTTATTTTCTGGAAAAACCGAAAACCAATCAGATTGTATTCCTTCTTGAAATTCATTAACATGCATGCTTTAGTCTTTGTGTTTTAGCCAAAAATCCTTCATAAAGCGTAACATGATCTTCACACACAATATTCAACCTTGAAAAGTCCAGAGAATCACCAATTACAACCATTTTAAGTCCATGCAACTTCATAACAACAACTATTTTCACAATCTAACACCAAATTCCACATGCATCACCACAAAACTCCTATCCTTCTCATTTTATAGACAATCTATAGACATGCACTTTGAATCAACCAACTTTTCCACACTTCCTGTTCGGTCTCGTTCTGAGCCGAATTTCTTCTCTTTTATAGGGTATTCTTGCTTGTCTTTAATAACTATTTTAGTAGTTTTATTGTGTTTTTACCCTTTTATTAGATTTTATAGCTTTTTATTATTTTAGTTATTATTATCATTAATATGAATCAAATTGTAAATATTAGAAATAAAATAAAAACCTATTTCTAATCCTTAATTTCCTAAACCTAGCCCAATTCCTCCCCATTTCCTCTCTAATCGGCCCAGTCAATACCCAGCCCATTTACCCAACACACACCCATCTACCCGTGACCCTAACCCGTATACCCAAACCCGCCTACCCATTTCCCCCCTTCACCCAACCGACTAAAGCCAAAACCCTAATTCTAATTCCCCTTTCTCCCTCTTCTTTCCCCTGTTCCCTTTTCCCATCTCTCGTCCCTTTCTCCCTGTCTCTCTGTTCTCTTTTGCGCAGCCGAACCGAAGCCCCCACCTTCATTTTCCATCTCCTTCTCCCTTCTCTTCTCTTCTCTTCGAATCTCATCTCCCTTCTCCTTCTTCCTTCTCTCATCTCATCTCTTTCCATTTTCTCTTCTTCTTTCTGTTTCTCGCGATATCTCCCATTTCTCACTCTATTTCTCACTTTATTTGTTGCAGATACGGTTGAGAAGAACGCAAGCACCATCACCATCGTCATCATCTTCCTTCTAACCGACCGAGTGCATCACATCCGTCCACATGGAAAAGGTTCGAGGGCTGAGATTTGAAGGGGAGTCACGAAGGCTATTATAAAAGAGGAGGAAGGAGCAGATTCGAAGGGCAGCAAGGGGTTTCGGCCTCGATTTAGGGTTAGAATTAAGTTTAGGTTTAATTTATGTCTTTATTTATGCTTTGAATTCCTGTTTTGAATCTTTATTTTTCTGTTTCCTTTCAATCGATTTTGGGTTGTTCTTGAATGCTTTCGAATTGTTAGTGTTAGTGTTATTATTAGAGTCAAATTAATGTTGAGTGTTTTAAGTCAGTTTTGTAGGTTTCTGTTTTGGTTACTTAAGGTCTTGATTTGTTTTGATTAGGTTAGGTCTTTAGTAGGGTTTATTTATTAGGGTTCTTGATCTTTGTTAGGGTCAATGAGGTAGTAATAGTTTAGCCACAAAACAATCCAACTATTAGTGAGGAGGAGGGCTAAGGGTCACAAATTCCACTCTCAAGTGGGGATTTGGGGATTCTTAGTAATCCAATTCACGCTTTCTTATTTGTTCGGGAGAAAGTTTAAGGTGAAGGATTTAATTGAAGTTTAGATCATCAAAGGTATAGTCTCTTGTTCCTAATTTCATATTAGTTCTAGTTTAATTGCTTTCTTAATTTCATGCTCTTAATTGCTTTCATCTTTTATTGCTTTCTTAATTATTATCATGTCTAGGTTAGTTTATTGCTTTATTTATATGATTTATTGCTTTCCGCAGTGAGAAAACATCCTTTCCACAAACCGATTACCCTTAATCAAGCCTGAACACCCATCCCTGTGGATCGACATCCTTACTTAGAAACCACAAAATACGCAACCGTACAATGGCGCCGTTGCCGGGGATGGCGTTATTTGGTAGATTAGGTGATTGGTTTGTATGTAAATAGTTTAATTGCTTCCTTGATTATGCTAGAAAAATGTAGCCAAAAAAATTGAATATCCGAAACAAAAAAAAAAAAAAGAGAGAAAAAAAAATATATCGAAAAAAAATAGAAAAAAAAGAGATGGCATGTTTTAGCTTCCCTTAAAATGAGCAAGAATTATTTTGTAATTATCGTGATAGATTAAATGATTATCTTGTTTATTGGGCTCCTCATGGTTATATTTATTCTAATTGGGAAGTGTTAGTTGTTACTAACGAGGGATTGAATTTCGAGACCCGTTCTCTTCTGAATTACTTTGATTTCAATGTTGAAAATGAGTATCGAGCTTGGGAATTATTTGATTGGTTGTACACGGATACTCGCCGATTTGGGGAGACTTTTATTCATCGGGTTCTTGTTTTGGCAATCCGTGTGCTCTTCATGCTCAATTGCACTATGAGAAACGTTATGATCTTTCTCCATGTGATGATGTTGAGTCTCGTCATTTGTGTGTGCATTGTGAATCTCCGTCTCATGCTTCCGAATCTTGTAGACTAGATAAAATTGGTGCTGAAATAGTTGGTTTACAAGATAGGGTGAATAAATGCATGCACGAATTTGAGCACGTGCTTAAACCTAGGGTAGAAACTAATCTTGCTCAATTGGTTGATTCGAATGTTGAAATAAGTCATTCATCGTCTTTGAGTCCCGAAATGCATGTTGATTCTGCTGTGTATGATGAGGATGAGGATTATTATAACCGACCATGCCTTGGACTACTTAGTAATTCCTTAGCTCTAGCCCCACCTAGTGAGCATGAGGAACATGATGATTATGTGTGTGATGATGTAGAATTAGTTGAAAACGTGCTAGATGATGAACCATTATCCACACCCGTGTCCATGCCTTTGTGTGAAGAAAAAAATGAGTTTATTGAATGCTATGATGCTTGTGATATAATTGAGCATGATCTTGTTGAGAGTGAAATTGAATCCTTGGTGATTGAATGTGTGCTTGACACCGATTTGTTCACTTTCATTGAGAATTATTGCATTAGCGAGGCATTAGCTACCCTTTCTTGTAAATCCATTGATGTGAAATTTTGTGATGATGAACTTGAGTCTATGGGGATTGATCCTAAGTGTTTGAACTTGGTTTGTGACAATGATATTTTTGATGGTGATATGCTTTATGATTCGTTGTTTGCATCCAAGTCTTCCCATGAGCATGTCCATGAAAGTGTTGTATTGCCTCCTTCCGTTGATTTGTATACTCAATCTCCATTTATGAGTCAATGGGAGGATCCATTTGTCATGTCTTCTTTCACCGTGCCTAGAAAAGTCTTGTATATTCATGAATTTCATCAGTTCTATGACTTTTCTAAGGCATTTGATAAATTGTTAAGGGCACTAATGTTTATTTATGTGCTATTGCGAGTGTGCTCTTACCACCACCATTCTGAGATGCATGAGAGGATGCATGATTTGTTACTCCGGGCGTTGAAGGGTTTTGACATGATGCCCGATATCTTGAGGTGAGAAGGAGTGAATTTCTTGATAAGATACCTTTGAGGTAATATCCTTCCTCACCCTTCTTGTATAATTAGTGAGTTGGTCTTTCTTTTCTTCTTTTATTTTCTTTTTGTGTGTGTCCTTTTCTTTTATTTGGGGTGCTTGCTTACCTACTTCTGTTTCCATTTTGAGGACACGACAACCTCTTTGTGTTGGAGTGGGAGGGTAGTATGTATTCCGGTATTCGAGTCTAAGAAAAGAAAAAAAAAGAGTCGTTTTGTAAATATTTTAGTTTGTTTTCTTAGTTCATTAGTCCTTAGTGTCTTGTATAGTTTGTTTTTCCTTTTGATCTTGCATGTGAACCATCACATATAGTATGTTTTTCTTGTTTATCTCTAACCTTTGGTGTGATGTTCCTTGGATCGTGGATTGAATATGCTTGATTGAAGACCTCGAGGTAACCTCTTTCCACTCTCTTTATGTGAATATATCGATGATCCATGTTGCATGCTTGGTTTTCTTTTTGGGTGGCGAACCCCTTGAATGTGAATGTTGGGATTATATTGTTGTTGGGTAGTGTGGGCTCGCCACCGCTTTTTATGTGATAAGTGTTTTGTATATATGATCTTCTTGGTTTTCTACCTTGCTTGAGACACCCTTCTCATGATGGAGACATTGTGAAGTCTTGTGTTGGAGTGGGGGTGATATCTTTCATTGTTCAAGGGTAGATTACCTAGTTTTTAGTCTTTTATTTTTGTTTTTCGTAGTTTGTGTCTAAAATTGAAAATTTTGTGTGTGAAAAGAAAAGAAAAAGGGAAGAAATGTTGTGAAAAACCCAAAAGTTGTTTTTCTTTTTGAAGATGTTTCCGTTCACAGTTGTGTAGATAGTTGTCTAATCTGTTGATTCAATCAGTTAGAAGCGGTCGGTATGAATAATGATGGGCCTTAGGAAGGATTTTTGCCATGACTTATCTCTATTAGACCTCTACATGGAATGGGAAAGCGGAATCCTCAATTCTTACACGCTTTGACTGTGTCTTCTTACCTAAGTTAGACGGTTTTAATTGTTCAATTGCTTAAGCTCTTAACTAATGCATTAAATAATTATTGTCGGGCCTACCGTCATGGGTTGGTTTAGGTGGATCGGCACCCTATGCCCCTTAAGTGCAATGACTCATGTATGGAGAAACCCAGCAGGGAGGGTAACCCTTTGCGAAGGCCGGTGCTTAAATCCCGCAAAACCCGACACAAACGCTCTAAAAGACACAAAACGGATTGAGTGGAAATAAAAGAGCGTAGGTTTTGAAAAAGAAAGAAAAGAGCGAAGCAAGAAAAAAGAAAAAAAGAGTTGAGCAAAATAATGGTAAGAAAAGAACAAAGTAAGAAAAAGAAAGAAAAGAGAGGTTAAAAGAAAAACCAAGAGTGAAGTAGGATAGATCATCCTGAGCTTGAGCATCAGAACATCTCTGATTGTCTGGTTTAGGATAGGAAGGACCGACTAGAGCCCACTTGCACATATGCACGAGGTGTTTTGCTCATCAGGAAGTGTTTTGGTTCAAAATCTCAAAGATTGGCAGTTTTCCAACCTTCGTGTCTTAATTTGTTTATACTTGCTTCTTCTAATTGATTGTTGAGGCGGGTTTGGGAACTAGGTGCATGATTGGGGACGGGAATATCTTCTTTGCTTTTGTTTTGTTTCGTTTTTCGATTTTCATTTCTTTTTCTTTCCCTCTTTCCTTTTTCTATGGCTTTTGTGGGTTTAGTTGCTATAAACCCTCACGAGACCTACCTCGTCCACCCGGGCTGCCGGGGGGTTTAAAGGGCTTGATGCATACGCTAAATGCATCCGCGATTCCTGCGAAAGTGAGTTAGGGTTTTTAATTTTTCTTTTTAGTCCTTTCCTTTGTTTTTAGTTTGCTCGGGGCGAGCAAACCCTTGTGTTGGAGTGGTGTTCGGTCTCGTTCTGAGCCGAATTTCTTCTCTTTTATAGGGTATTCTTGCTTGTCTTTAATAACTATTTTAGTAGTTTTATTGTGTTTTTACCCTTTTATTAGATTTTATAGCTTTTTATTATTTTAGTAATTGTAAATATTAGAAATAAAATAAAAACCTATTTCTAATCCTTAATTTCCTAAACCTAGCCCAATTCCTCCCCATTTCCTCTCTAATCGGCCCAGTCAATACCCAGCCCATTTACCCAACACAAACCCATCTACCCGTAACCCTAACCCGTATACCCAAACCCGCCTACCCATTTCCCCCCTTCACCCAGCCGACTAAAGCCAAAACCCTAATTCTAATTCCCTTTCTCCCTCTTCTTTCCCCTGTTCCCTTTTCCCATCTCTCGTCCCTTTCTCCCTGCCTCTCTGTTCTCTTTTGCGCAGCCGAACCGAAGCCCCCATCTTCATTTTCCATCTCCTTCTCCCTTCTCTTCTCTTCTCTTCGAATCTCATCTCCCTTCTCCTTCTTCCTTCTCTCATCTCATCTCTTTCCATTTTCTCTTCTCCTTTCTGTTTCTCGCGATATCTCCCATTTCTCACTCTATTTCTCACTTTATTTGTTGCAGATACGGTTGAGAAGAACGCAAGCACCATCACCATCGTCATCATCTTCCTTCTAACCGACCGAGTGCATCACATCCGTCCACATGGAAAAGGTTCGAGGGCTGAGATTTGAAGGGGAGTCACGAAGGCTATTATAAAAGAGGAGGAAGGAGCAGATTCGAAGGGCAACAAGGGGTTTCGGCCTCGATTTAGGGTTAGAATTAAGTTTAGGTTTAATTTGTGTCTTTATTTATGCTTTGAATTCCTGTTTTGAATCTTTATTTTTCTGTTTCCTTTCAATCGATTTTGGGTTGTTCTTGAATGCTTTCGAATTGTTAGTGTAATTTTCAGGGTTGAATTTGTACTAGGTTGAATGTATTCAGTTCTTGGTTTGAGTTTTGGCATTTGAATCTTTATTTTGGTTGATTTTGTGCGATTGGATATTGTTCTTCTCGGTGCCCTGTTTTTGTCTCTGCTCGTCTCTGATTCTTTCTTTCTCTCTTTCTCTGTTTTTCTTTACCTGCTTCTTCCTCTGTTCGGTTAATGGGCAGTAGGGAGCAGGGTTTTGATTTCCTTCTTTTTTCTTCTTCCCTTGATTCGGTCAACAGCAGTAACAGTAGGGAGTTAGCCCCCTTTTCACTTCCTTAGGGTTAGTTATCGTTTGTGTTAGTCTCGTAGTAGGGTTAGTAGTTTAGGGTTAGGGTTTATTTTATTTAAGTCAGGCTAGGATTAGGGATAGTCTTAGTGTTATTATTAGAGTCAAATTAATGTTGAGTGTTTTAAGTCAGTTTTGTAGGTTTCTGTTTTGGTTACTTAAGGTCTTGATTTGTTTTGATTAGGTTAGGTCTTTAGTAGGGTTTATTTATTAGGGTTCTTGATCTTTGTTAGGGTCAATGAGGTAGTAATAGTTTAGCCACAAAACAATCCAACTATTAGTGAGGAGGAGGGCTAAGGGTCACAAATTCCACTCTCAAGTGGGGATTTGGGGATTCTTAGTAATCCAATTCACGCTTTCTTATTTGTTCGGGAGAAAGTTTAAGGTGAAGGATTTAATTGAAGTTTAGATCATCAAAGGTATAGTCTCTTGTTCCTAATTTCATATTAGTTCTAGTTTAATTGCTTTCTTAATTTCATGCTCTTAATTGCTTTCATCTTTTATTGCTTTCTTAATTATTATCATGTCTAGGTTAGTTTATTGCTTTATTTATATGATTTATTGCTTTCCGCAGTGAGAAAACATCCTTTCCACAAACCGATTACCCTTAATCAAGCCTGAACACCCATCCCTGTGGATCGACATCCTTACTTAGAAACCACAAAATACGCAACCGAACACTTCCACAGAAAATTACACCTTTAAACTCACATGCATGTTCATTATTGCAAAGAAATTACTTAATTCATACTAAGGTAACAAGGAGTTCATAAAACTCACCCAACTCTTTCTTTTGAACTTTGAATCCTTCACCTTTCTTGAGTAGCTATTAAAACTTCACACCCACCTCTGGAAATCACATAAAAATCTAACAAAACTCAGACTCTAACTTAAATTTAGTTAAAAAAAATAAGAAGGAGAACAAGAGGGAGAGAATTACTCTTGACAAGGATGAAGAAGAGATGGTGGTGGGTGTGGGGTCTGCGTCGGCAACGAGCACCGGCCATGTCGGCGGTGGTCGGCCCAGATGGGAGGACGTGAGGTGAGGGGAGAGGAAGAGTCACCAGAGTGTTTGAGAGTTGCAATTGCTTTTGAATGGAAATTATACAACTCCCTCCCTAACTATTATATACAACTATTAAATACAGTCTGAATAAAAGAGGCCCAACTTTCCCCCTTCCCTCCTTAGAATCGGCCAAATGGCCAAACAAATAGACCCCAATTTTCCTTTTTATCATTTTATTCCCTCCTCTTGTACACACAACTCCCCGAATTCTCCAATTACCTAAATTTTCATACCCGAAAACAAATAGTCATGGTGGCCCAAAAAATAAATATAACTCACCTCCTTGTTTTCATACTCATCTCTTAATTCCTTTAAAAAAAAAAGTCCCTAAAGATAGAGATTCGGTAGTCTGAATTCATAAACGAACTGGAACACCTTAAAATTTTATCGGGATGAAAGCTCGAGGAAATTAAACTTAAAGGAGGTCTAGGCCGATCGTTGCGCTGTTCAAGTCCTGCAAAACAAACATGGGTTGATAAAATAAAAGAAGCTCGCGCTTAATTAATTCTTAAGTCAATATTTAGTCTTGCTTAATTAGACTAGTTAACACGCATTAGGGAGATATTTTCCTTGGGTTATACATCTTACTCCCCTTAAAAGAAGTTTCATCCCCGAAACTTAAAGTCACTACTCCCATAATCTTGGCGCCTTACCTTAGAACAATGGGGGTACTTGTTCCGCATGTCTTCCTCGGTTTCCCAGGTAGCCTCTGATAGGGAGTGGTTAGTCCATAATACTTTAACCAGCGGGATTTCTTTGGAACGCAATCGTTTGACTCTTCGATCCAAAATCTAAACCGGCTCCTCTTCATAAGATAAATTCTTTGTGAGAGTTATTGGTTCCGGTTCGATAACATGACTCGGGTCAGGTACAAATTTACGCAACTATAACACATGGAACACATCATGGACATGTTCCAAGTCTGTGGGTAACTCGAGCCTATAAGCCATGGGGTTAATTCTTTCGATTATTTCATAGGGCCCGATGTACCTAGGACTTAGTTTCCCCTTGACGTTCAACCTCCGCACTCCCTTAGTGGGTGAGACCTTGAGAAACACCTTGTCACCTATTTGGAACTCCAAGGGTTTCCTCCGTTTGTCAGCATAACTTTTCTGTCGGCTTTGGGTCGTTTTAATGTGCTGCTGGATCACATGTACCTTGTCCGTCATATCTTGTATCAGCTCGGGCCCCACTATCAGAGTTTCATCCATCTCACTCCAGCATAAGCGGGACCTGCATTTCCGCCTGTATAGAGCTTCGAACGGCGCCATTGAGATTGTAGCTTGATAACTGTTGTTATAGGAGAACTCCACTAATGGTAAAAAGTCCTCCCAACTTCCTTGGAAATCCAAAGCACAAGCTCGCACCATATCCTCCACAATCTGGTTTACACATTCCGTTTGACCATCTGTCTCTGGATGATAGGAACTACAAAAGTTCAACTTGGTACCGAATGCTTCTTGCAGGGCTACCCAAAATCGTGGTTGAAATCTAGTATCTCAGTCGGAGACGATATCCTTTGGTATGCCATGTAGCCTTACTACCTCTTTCACATAGATGTCTGCTAGTTTATCCACTTTCCAGCTCTCATTTATCAGGATGAGATGAGCAGACTTGGTCAATCGATCCACGATGACCCATATGACATTCTTTTTGGTGGCCGTCAGGGGTAAACCCATGATAAATTCCATTGACACTGAATCCCACTTCCATGCGGGTATCTCTAATGGCCTTAGCTCCCCTGAAGGTTGTTGATGCTCGATTTTCACCCTTTGGCATGTAAGACATTTATCTACGAAGTTAGCTATGTCCCTTTTCATGTTAGGCCACCAAAACTTTTCCTCGTATGTCGCGATACATCTTTGTGCTCCCTAGGTGTGCACTGAGTATGGGGTGTCATGCCCCTCATGCATGATTCTTTCTCGAAAATCTTGGACTGCAAGCACACATATTCGATTTTGAAACCTTAAGGTCCCGTCCTCGTGAACCAAAAACCATGGCATATTTCCTTTTTCTACACCTGCACGTATGTACTATAGATGTTCATCATTAACTTGCTCCCTTTTGATCTCCTCCAATATAGAAGGTTGCACTTGCAGTTCCGCTAGTTGTAGTTGTATATAACCCAATGGCATGACTCCTATCCCTGCCTTCTGGATCTCTTGTTGGAGCTTTGGTTGTTTCCCCACTGCTACACTATCCTCATTCCGATTCTTCCTACTCAAGGCATCAGCAACTGAATTCGCCTTTCCCGAGTGATATTGGATATCTAGATCATAATCTTTGAGGAGCTCCAACCACCTATGCTGCCTCAGATTCAACTCTTTCTGAGTGAAGATGTACTTAAGGCTTTGGTGATCGGTAAACATCTTCGTATGAGCACCATACAAATAGTGCCTCCATATCTTTAAGGCAAAAACCACTACCGCCAACTCCAGGTCGTGAGCATAGTTATTGAAATCCCGATCCTGTTCTACGATAGTACGATTTTATGATCCAAAATCCTCGATACGATTCTACTATTTATAAACAATCCAAGATCCTACATGGGTTAATTTCGATCCTAACTATCCAATGAATTCGAGTTAGGATCCCGATATTAACAACCTTGGTCGTGAGTAGGGTAATTTGATTCATACGATTTCAGTTGCCTGGAGGCATAAGCTATAACCATATCATCTTGCATCAGGACACAACCTAACCCTCGTTTGGAAGCATCACCGTAGATAACATACTCCTTCCCTTCTACAGGTAAGGTCAGAATTGGAGCAATAGTGAGCCTTCTTTTGAGTTCTTTAAATGCTTCCTCACACTTTTCTGACCATTCAAACTTAGTTGTCTTCTTCAGTAGGCTGGTTAGGGGTAAGGCGATCTTTCAAAAATCTTGTATGAAGCGTCGATAATACCCGGCCATCCCTAGAAAACTCCTTACCTCGGTGATGGTCGTGGGCCTGCCCTAATTCGTGAAGGCTTCAACTTTCTGTGGGTCCACTTTAATCCCTTCCTTGGTCACCATGTGCCCTAAAAAGGCTACTACTTCAAGCCAAAACTCGCACTTTTTAAATTTGACATATAAGTGCTGCTCCCTTAAGATCTGCAATACTATTCTCAGGTGTTGTTCATGCTCTTCTCGGGTTTTTGAATAGATTAATGTGTCATCAATAAAAACCACCACAAACTTATCTAAGTACGGTCGAAAAACCCGATTCATAAGATCCATGAAAACTGTCGGGGCATTAGTAAGACCAAACGACATTACTATAAAATCATAATGCCCATAACGGGTCCTAAAGGCTGTTTTGGGAATGTCTTCAGGCTTGATCCTAAAGTGGTGGTACCCGGACCGCAAATCGATTTTAAAAAACACATCGACCCCTTACAACTGATCGAACAAATCATCGATTCGCGGTAGCGGATACTTGTTCTTGATAATGACCTTGTTCAACTCCCTATAATCAATACAGCCTTAAGCTTCCATCTTTCTTTTTAACGAACAAGGTCGGGGCTCCTCATGGCGACACACTCGGTCGTATGAATCCTAACTGGAGCAGCTCGTCCAGTCGGGTCCTGAGTTCTTTCAACTTTGCAGGAGCCATGCGGTAAGCTGCTTTGGAGATTGGCTGCGTCCCTGGGACCAACTCTATCTCAAAATCAATTTCCCCCCTCAGGGGTAATTCGGTTAATTCTTCGGGAAAAACATCCGAAAAATCTCGTACCACCTGAATATCCTCCATCTTAAGTTCCTTCGATTGGTCCTCCAGTACGTAACATAGGTAGGCCTCAGCGCCCTGCCGTATGAGCTTTTTAGCCTTCATAAAAGATATAGTTCTACAGCTAGTTTTTCCCGATTCACCCTTAAAATGAATCTTGCCTCCTAACCGAATCTTCAGAACTACTACCCCCTCATCACATTTGATCTTAGCCCCGTGCTTAGCTAACCAATCCATACCCAGGATGACATCAAACTCATCTATATTTATAATGATAAGGTCGACAGGAAAACACTCATTTGAAATCTTAAGGGGAACATGTTGAAAAGCCTTGTCATAGGTCATGACTTGGTCGTTTGGTAGTCTTATTTGGTATGCTACCGCAGTTTCATGACTTTGTAAGCCTAACTTAGGACTAACATGCATAGAAACAAATGAATGCGAAGCACCAGAGTCGAATAAAACATAAATAGGCTTAGAATTGACTAAAAGAGTATCGGTAACCACTATACCAGAAGTAGCTACTTCTTTCCTTCCCATAGTGTAAGCCCTTCCAACATTAGCCTGAGTTGGTGGAGGAGGCGCAGGCCGTGGTACTTGTACTGGTCGGGGGTTAGCCGTGCTCGGGTTCGCTTGACGTTTCAAGCACGCCACCGCTCGGTGCTTACTACTTCCACACCATATGCACTTGTCTGTCCCTACCAGACACTAGTTTTTGGAATGGTTGGTTCTCCCACATTTCTTACAAGGTTCTGGGGTAGGACGACTTCGGCCTGGGGGTGGGATAGGTCTCCTTGAGGGTGTCACTTCGCTCGATGTCCGATTGTCACTCCATTTTCGCTTGGGTCTCGCTTGAATCTCCTTCTCCTGATAAGCACTCCGTAACTCCCTTTTCACCCTTTCCACCTCAGCGGCACATTCGTAAAATTCTTGCATGGGGCTGAAAGGCTGACCCGCTAAATGACTTCGTATATACAAAGATAAACCCCCTTCGAACCTGGAAATCCTCACACGCTCCGTGGTCACGTGATCAGGTGCAAAACGCGCCAGCTCATTAAATTTTGCCACATACTGCATCACAGTCATATCTGACCTGTAATCCTCAAATCTATAAACTCTTTCTCCTTCTGTCGTTGTAGAGAAAGGGGATAAAACTTTGCTCGTAGATCACCTTAAAAGCCTTCCCATGATAACTCCACATTCCTATATTTATCCTTTATCTTACTCCACTATAAGTTTGTTTCCTTAACTAGATAAAATGTCCCAATAGTCATCCACTTTTTCTTGGGCACCTCAAGTACCTCAAATATCTTCTCCATTCCCCGTATCCAACCTCCAATTCCACGGGATTGTACCCTCCTACATATGTTCGGGGGTTTCTCTTAGCTACTTTATCGGCATAGTCTTCTTCTTTGACCACATTACTCCCCTCAGCACTCGCGTTAGGAATTCTGCGAAGGAGTTCTTGAATCACTTGTCCCAGAAGTTCGGGGTTGTAATTATTGGGTGATGCTGCTGTGTTACTTGAGGTGAGGCTTTGATACCACTTGTGAGGATTTAACACCACTTGTTAGGATCGAGGTAAAATAAAAAGTAAAAAGTAAAAAGTAACCTAGTATTTGCAGCGGAAGAGAAAATTATCAGGATGAATAAATTGAGAAGAAATATAACAAGATCAGAAATTAAGATAGAGAGTATAGTGACACAAGATATACGTGGAAACCCAAATCGGGAAAAAACCACGGACGACAACGGAGCAATAATCCACTAGTATAAGGGGAGAGATTAGAAGAGAGATCACAAACGACTATATAACACGACATGATCGACGACAAGATCTCAAGGGGTTAATAGCACAACGGGAATATACTGAATGCAAAATAACTCTCTTAAAAAGGACTCTCACAACCTAGGGATGGGTAGAGGTGAAGAATGCTCTGTGTGTTGTGTCTGAATAGGTGAATAAAACCCTCTATTTATAGGAAAAACACCTTTTAAACCTAACTTGACTCCGACTCCAATTAGATTTAGAATCTAATACAATTAGGAAACCTAACATAATACGAAAGCCTAAATAATATTCTATTACAATTAGGAAACAAATAATTGTGGGATCAAGAGACTGGGTGATTTTAGGACACTTTCCTAACAATCTCCGCCTTGGACTAAAATCTCTGGTACCATCATAGAGCCCCAAGGGCAATCAGATGTGAAGAGCTCAACTGAATTCAAGTCACCCTTGAACTCAGTAAGAGATGAGGTTGTAGAACCGGATGTAGAACCTGTAGTAGTTGAACCCTGTAGAACATAATAACCACCTTGCTTGGAAGTTGTAGAACAGGTCTTGTTGAAACGCTTTTTAAACTTCTATATGGCTTTGCTAGAACCCCATTATTAGTAGTTTCACCTCTAAAAACCAAGCCTTCAGCTTTATAAAAAACACTTCAAGATAAATTTTTTTCTTAGACATCAAATTAGATTTGACATCTTCAAAAGACAGGGTTTCATATAACATGACTTCTTTAAAGTGCTTATAGGAATGAGGCAAATAGACAACCAACGAAATAGCCTTATCCTCATCTTCAATAGTAATCTCCAAAGTTTCCAGATCAATAATAATGGAGTTACCTTCATCAGAATATTTTTGAACTCTCCAGATACTGAAACTGATCACACCGTCAAACTTCTCAATATCAAACTTAACAGCAGACATCCTGAACTAGGCAGAAAAAATATTAAACCTCGCTCTGATACCACTTGTTAGACCTGACTCAGATACCCTTGTGAGGCTCTGATACCACTTGTTAGGATCGAGGTAAAAGTAAAAAAGTAACGTAGTATTTGTAGCGGAAGAGGAAATTATCATGATGAATAAATTGAGAAGAAATATAACAAGATCAGAAATTAAGATAGATAGTATAGTGACACAAGATATACGTGAAAACCCAATTCAGGAAAAAACCACGGACGACAACGGAGCAATAATCCACTAGTATAAGGGGAGAGATTACAAGAGAGATCCCAAACGACTATATAACAGAATGTGATCGACGACCTTTTTATATTTTCTCTGTAAATTTACTTTTTTTTTACGATTAGGATTTTATATAGTAAGGTTGACCTTTTTATATTTTCTCTGTAAAATTTTATTTTATTTTATTTCGTAGTTTATTCTTAAAATATTTATAATAATATTCTCTCTATGACTTCTTCTTTGTCACCTTGCCTTATTATATTCTGTAACACATCACTTTAACATTGAATTATATATATAATTGTTGAGATTAACTCTTCTCATCTTCCTACCTAAATTTTCTTCCAACCGGATTCGTTATATATATATATATATATATATATATATATATATATATATATATAAACCAAAACCATATATTGTGACTATAATAATTGTCAGTTTTACAAATAGTTAATTTACTATATATATATATATATATATATATATATATATATATATATATATATAAGTGGGAGAAAATATTAAAATGTTAAATGTATTCTATCCATTTTGTTTACGTTGCTTTATTCGTATGACAAACAAACCACACAAACAAAATCAAATTATAAACGTGACTATTTACATATACATATATATATATATATATATATATATATATATAGGGATATTGGATTCTAATAATCCCTACTATCACCAATTGTATGGCAATAATCCCTACTATCATTTTGGATTTTGGTGGTCCAAAAAAAAAAATTAAATTGTATTGTAGTAGGACAAAATCGAGTGTATACGCTAAATATCATAGACTTTGTGTTGCATTTGATTTAAAACTTTGTATAACACTTTACCACGATTTTTAATGAATTTACAGCATTTCTCCCAATTTTTTTCATTTTTTTTTAATTTTTTATGATTTTTTCAATTTTATTCCTTTTAAAATATCATAATAATTGCTCGGAATCTCAAAAAAATAATTTAAAAAATATTTTAGTAACTACACTTCGTTACCTATCTAGGGGTAGGAATCAAAAAAACCAAAACAATATGGGGTAGGCATGGAAAAAATAAAAAGAATGTGGTGATTGATTTGGTATCACTACAATACAATTTTTTTTTTTTGGACCACCAGAATCCAAAATGATAGTAGGGATTATTTCCATACAATTTGTGATAGTAGGGATTATTAGAATCCAATATCCCTAAAAAAATAAAATTGTATTGTAGTGGGACAAAATCGAGTGTATACGCTAAATATCATATATTTTGTGTTGCATTTGATTCAAAACGTTGTATAACACTTTACCACGATTTTTATGAATTTACAACATTTCTCCTAATTTTTTTCAATTTTTTTCAATTTTTTATGATTTTTTCAGTTTTATTCCTTTTAAAAAATCATAATAATTGCTCGGAATCTCAAAAAAATAATTTAAAAAATGTTTTAGTAATTATACTTCGTTACCTATCTAGGGGTAGGAACCAAAAAAACAAAAACAATATGGGGTGGGCATGGAAAAAATAAAAAGAATGTGGTGATGGATTTGGTATCACTACAATACAATTTTATTTTTTTTTTGGACCATCAGAATCCAAAATGATAGTAGGGATTATTACCATACAATTAGTGATAGTAGGGATTATTAAAATCCAATTTCCATATATATATATATATGTGTATATATATATATATATATATATATGTGTATATATATATATATATATATATATATATATATATATATGTATATATATATCATTAACAAGTAGAAAAGGATCTTGAGCATTACAATAATTGTTGTGATGCTTGTGTGCTTCATCGGTTGTTTTTTTTTTTTTTTAACCTCTACCTACACTATTTATTTGTTGGGCCAGTTTTATCTTACTGATTGGGCCTGGCTACTTTATGTACAACTGTCTTGTAGCTTGGCTGCTTGCATGTATTCCCTTGCCAATTTGTTTCTTTTGTTTGTTTATTTATTTATTTATTCTCCTTTATATTTTTATTTTATCTTATCAAATTGATAGCCTAACAAAAGATCAGATCTTGAAGCCAAAGCAAAGTCATATCTTGATCTCTGTTTCATTTCTCTTTTTGTAGCAGAACATTAAAAAATGGATTGATTCATGAGAATGAACATATTAATTTTATGAAACAAACTAAACATACATACATATAATTATTTTTGAACTGAGGCCCTTCTTGAATTGAAATATGGATAATTTTCGAATTTATTATATTTATTATATTATATGTAACATAGGTAAGATAGTTGGAGAGTGGGGAATGTGGGATAAAGTGGGTGGATAGGATACTGTTTAGAAATGTAAGTCACACGTTTAAATGCATGGATTTTTTTAATATAGTTTATAATTTTTAATGAAGCATAGTGAGTAAGAAAAATTACGTCATTCATAATATTTATTAAATACATGAATTTTTAAATATATAGTATGTAAAATAGATAAAAAAAGTATGAATTAATAGTATGAAAAAGGTGGAATAAAATAAAAATAACAGACATATGATAAATAAGATAAATTTATTATACATAATAAAAAAAACAGAGTCTAACTCGTCCGTGGGACGGGTATCATAGCCAGTATATATATATGTCCATTCTTACTTGAAGTCTTCAACACTAAACAAATTTATATGCTACCTTCCTAATTTTATGATAGGCACCTGATGGTATAATGTTAATATGATGTCATATAATAAACACCACCTTTTCCTATAATCTTTGTCAATTTAACTTTAATTGCGAAAATCATGACATACTAAAATTTGTGTGAAAATTTTATAATTTACTCATATTATCTATATATTAATTAAAAATAATAGTTATTGAAATTATAAAAAGTGAATTTTTTTTATTAAATAAAGATAAAAATGGAACCATAACCATTAAAGTTGTAAAATGATAAAGAAATTTGGGCAATGAAATTAGTTAGGGTATAAAATCAAAACTATTATTGAAACTATAATAATTAATATTTCTACAAATAGTTATTTTACCATAAATATATATACACACAATTTAACAATAAAGTAATTTGTTGTAGACTATAGTAAGAAAAAGGTGACAAAAAAATATTATTTTAAATATAAAGAAAATATTATTATAAATATTTTAATAATAAAATGAGAAATGAAATAAAATAAAATTTTATATAGAAAACATAAAAAAAATTTGAAATCCTAATCGTAAAAAAATTTACAATTGTATGATTTATAAACAAATTTTTTTTCTAATGAATCTTTGGTTGAAATTGAATATTTTTATATAATAATTTAAATAAATGAAAGCTAGTAATTTTTTTTTATTTTATTTGATGACAGTGGCATTTTTTATTTTTTGAGAATATTGAGTGACATTTTTATTTTTTTGGAATGTTTAGTGACATTTTTGTTCAAGTAATCTTTTAATCGGTTCACAATTTATTGTAGTAGAGCTTAGTGACATTTTTGAATATTTTGGAAAGTTGAGTGACAATAATAACCATTTATAAAAATCAGTGACATTTTTGTTAATTTTGAAAAAAATCTTGTATCATAGATGCATAGGTAAAGTGGAATTTGTACCATAAGGGTAGTTTGTATGATAGGTGTCGATGCCCCTTGAGGTAGGTGTATAAAATGGGGCTCATGCAGTCGCCCATCCACGTTTCATTTCAATCCTTTGTGAGTGACTCATTGGGCTAATCACTTGCTCTTCTTCTACTTGGTGTCATTGGACACGGGAACACATCCACCTTATTATTATTATTATTATTATTATTATTATTATTATTAGTGTTAGTATACTTAGCCCGTCCAGTTGCAAGATTTCCACCTGTTTTTGACATTTTCTCTCTCTGATCTGCGGCGGCGCGGTGATGGAGGGTCGTCATGAATCCGTTGAGACAGACTCATCATCGCTCAGGCAGCCCCTCTTCGACGGCACCGCCTTGGAGGCCAACCTCCATCACTACCATAAAGGACCCAACTCTTCTTTCTTCAAGACCTTCTTTAATGGCGTTAATGCTCTCTCAGGTTCTCTCTCTCTCTCTCTCTCTCTCTCTCTCGTCTGAAAATGATGCCAAATCTTCTTTTCTCAAATATTAACTAAATCACAATGGGTTTCCATGTTGAAGGAAAATACGTTATATAATAATCATATGTAGGAGTGTGCACCAACTTTGAAAAACTCAACTTATATGTCACTTGTTTCTTATCGCCTGAAATTTAATTTCTAACATCTGCATCGTGATGGATACTTTTACTCTTATACGATTGTTTTCACTTGTCCTATAATATCCGTATTATTAAGCAGATACAAAAGTTCTTCAAAATAATGTATCAAAAAAGTTCTTTAAAATAATGTTCGAATACACTAATACACTCAATCTTAGATGGAGAACATCTTAGCGAAAGTTCAAGTTGATGATCAAAGACGTTTGTGATGATCACTTCACAAGTTTCCAAAGCTTTTGATTGAGATGGATATATCTTGCACAATTGTGGTAGAAAAACTCTTTCCAATTACATCACTTCACAAGTTCACTTGAGTGGCTGTGCAAATGCCAAGCTTTAGCCTTTACACAGTAAAAGTTAAAGATCACAGGGCCCTTTCACACTCAATTGCGTCCCAAAACATGCATGTTTGGTTTTGGCAAAGTCGTTTTCACTGAGTATTGTCTCACAAGATTCTTGTTTATTATCATAGTCCAAGCAACTTCTTGTCTGGGGTAAGCTGTAAATTAAGATGACTCTAGAGTCTGCTAGATGATAAGATTGTGATGAGCTTCGGCCAATATTTACCCCTTGACAAATTCATTGCCAATGTTCGGTAAAAATCATATTTTTACACTGTCTCTTAAGTTTAAATTTTAAAGTACATAAAATAACACTATCCACGGCCTACCTGCTAAGAATATCAAGAATTGCTAACTACACGTAGTAAAAGAATATCAAGAACTCTAAATAGAAAAACATTGAAAAGTTGACAAGAAGTTATTAAAGAAGATTATCCAAATAAAAGCAGTAATTAATTGTCAGGGACTTTGTGGTTTCCTTTGTTTTTGGTTCTGTTGTTTTGGCTGTTTGTACTGTGCTTATAGTAGTCTCAATTACTGCCCAGTGCAGCTGGTCAGATGGCATCTCATGTGCACAAGTTTGATGCCTTTTGTACACTGTCTTTACGAGAGTTTTGTGGGATGTGAGCCATTATTTCCAAGAATCTAATTATTTAGTTAGTTCATAACATACTACATGAAGAATTTCATCAGTTTGTGGGACATCAAGGGCTGAACTAGATTGTTATGGCGGGCCGACAATATGGTTCAATGGCCTAATTCTGGTGGTGGGGTATTTCACATTTATACCACGAACTGGCCATTATTTATTCTTTACAGGAGTAAAGGTGGGAGGGCTGCTTTATGACAAAAATAAATGCCCACAGCAGGAAATTAAAAATCTAATGTCAATCATGAATCAGTTTTATATTGTTTTCAAGTGTATGGTGGCTTTCTTTGTTGAGACTACTTATGTTTGAACTTTGAAGGTCATATTTCTTTTTGCTTTTTGCCTATCCATTCCCTACGGTCTTCTGCTTTCAATTTGTGATTTCGAGCTGGTTTTCTTTGACTCTTTGTGAGTAGCATGTGTTCTGGGACAATATTGTTTTGCTTTCTGTAGATCATTTTGGACACGCAACTTTTATGGCTTTTCATAGAGGAAAGTAATCCTAGCTTTTGATCTTTTCAACGAACAACTTGTGGCTCAATCCTAGCAGGAATGTTTATGATCAAGTATGTGTTTTTGAGCATCCGTTGCTGCTAGTATGATGGACTAGGAAAATGCTCACTGTTATTTTCTTACGGTCTTGTTGAATGTGCTCACTCGTGCCTTGTTACAAACAAATGGTTCTATGACTTTATTCTTTTCAAGGAATTCTTGCAAATGTAAAATAGTTATTACCACGTTTCATTGATGAAGAAATCAAGTTGGCTCTGCTTGGCAGAACTTTTAATGTAAGAAGATAACGGTTTGAACAAACCCAAAATTCCGAACCCATACCTCAATTCCACACAAGCATGACATGGTGGGACAGATTAAGCAGCCTTACCCTTCAATGATAGAGTAGCGGGTATTTTGACACTTGAGATTATGACAACTTGAAAATTCTACGTGGCCAAGGTTGTGGATTAGCATTTACCAGCTAAATAACCAATATTTATTTGTTTCTTTTTTTTTTTTAAACGTTTCCTTGAATTTCAATATATGACAAACTCTGCTGTAGCAATTTCTTGAATTCCTATAATCCACCAGAGTGGAGCCTACACAGGATGTTTTTTTTTCTAGTCATTGTATTCAGTTTTTGTCTCAACTCTCTTATTGTCTTAAATTTACCAAATTTATAAATTCTATACGGCAGGAGTGGGAATACTCTCCATACCATATGCACTAGCATCAGGAGGTTGGTTGAGCCTGGTATTGCTCTTTGCCATTGCCCTGGCAGCATTTTACGCAGGTCTACTTATAAAGCGATGCATGGAAGCAGACTCAACGATCAGAAGTTACCCTGACATTGGAGAACGTGCATTTGGCAACTTTGGAAGAACGGTTGTAGCAGTTTTCATGTACACTGAGCTTTACTTGGTAGTATCTGGTTTCTTGATTTTGGAAGGGGATAATCTGCATAACCTCTTCCCAGAAGTTCAATTTGACGCGCTTGGAATTCAAGTTGGAGGACGAGCAACCTTTGTGATCATTGTTGCACTCATAATTCTGCCTTCAGTTTGGTTGGACAACTTGAGCATCCTGTCTTATGTATCTGCTACTGGGGTTATAGCTTCTGTTATAATAGTTGTTTCCATCTTCTGGGTTGGTGCATTTGGTGGGGTTGGCTTCCATCACAAAGGGGAACTCCTTAATTGGTCAGGGATTCCAACTTCTGTCAGCTTATACGGCTTCTGTTACTGCGCTCATCCTGTTTTTCCTACCCTCTACAACTCTATGAAGAAAAAGCATCATTTCACTAAGGTAAACTTCTAAACTTTCATCCTTTGCTTAGTAGCCTTACTGGTACTGCTTTATTTTAAGCCAATATCATGCAAAATGGTCAGCGATGGCCACATGGAATCGTAGACTGCCTATTTGATTACCAGCAGGCTTGTAACTGGAATTGAGCAACATAAAACATGGCAGAACCCAGTCTGACCCAATTATCAATTGAGGGTGTTGAAAGAAACTTGTTGGACCTAACCTGAAATCAAAGATTCTAAACATGAATACGTCAGTTACCAAGTTACCACTTTGTTATTTGACCTACCTTGATGGAGCCATCGGTGAGGCATAACCGTATAACTGACTGCCGATATGGTTCTAAAAATTGTTTCAGTTTTTCACAAATAGATGACTGTATTTATTAGCTTGCTGGGACGAATAACTATCAGAACATGTCTACTGTAAAGTGTATTCTAATAGAATCTGAATTTGTGCATTCTTCTCTTATAGGTACTACTTCTCTGTTTTGTCTGCACAACCATTAGTTACGCCTCTATGGCAGTAATTGGCTACCTGATGTTCGGTCCGAAAGTAGACTCACAAATTACTCTGAATCTCCCAACACGAAAACTGAGCTCAAAAGTTGCAATCTACACTACATTAGTGAATCCACTAGCAAAATATGCACTTATGCTAGATCCAGTCTCAAGTGCAACAGAAAATATGTTTCCAGGGTATGAGAAGAAGAGGACAGTCAGAATTCTGATAAGAACAGCCTTGGTTGCTACACAAGTCTTTGTAGCTTTAGCTGTTCCTTTCTTTGGATACCTAATGTCTCTGGTTGGAGCTTTCCTAAGCGTTACTGCTTCAATCATCATCCCATGCCTGTGTTACCTAAAGATTTCAAGAATCAATGGCGGCTTCGAGCTGACGTTAATTTTGGCTACTTTGGTGCTAAGTGCTTTCATTGCAACTTTTGGAACCTATACCTCTTTGGTACAGTTAATACAGGGAGCTGTTGTAGGGTACTAGCTTTCTTTTCTTTTTTATTTTTCCCCCTACACTTCAGTATTAATAGGATTCTTAAAATTTGTATTATTTTGGAATGCAATAGAAATTCTCAGTATTTGTATTAATCAACAATGCTTTTTCTTTACAATTTTGCTTTAGAATTAGAAGATTATGGCCCTGTTCTTTTATGCGGTATTTTGCAGAATGGTGTGGTGAGGTGTGGTGGAATTGTGGCGGGTATGGTGGAATTGTGGTGAGTTATTGGTATGTGGGGTAGGTAAGGAGAAATGATATAAAAAATAGAGGAGAGAAGTAATAATTTGCGGTAAAATGTATGGATTAAGAAATCACAGAGCTGTGATCGCAGTCACAACCACGTAAGAATAGACATATCGTTTTTTGTTTTTTTTGGGTAGCGCTATGGGAGGCAATGTGTGTCTATTATGCATTTGGAACTTTTTTCCAATTACAGTACACCAACTTTTGCACTTCACCTTTAAACAGACTACTACGTGACACCAATCTTAAGTCTTAAACCAATATTCATAAAAAAGGCAAAGAAATTATATATACACCAAGCGTGTATTTTTTTTAATAATTTTTTTTATGTACTTGCAGGAACAAGGGTCCAAACCGCTAACAAACTAATTTTTTTTATGTACTTGCAGGGGCCGTCTTATGCTGTTGATTGTGTCTTATTAGGCGTTAGAAAGCCCAACGTCCCTATACATAAAAAATTGATAAACATCGTGGGATAGGAACATATCATAAGTGTTTTACCGTGGTATAAAATCTATATATTTGTAATAGGTGAAGTAGGTGAGGAGAAAGAATGTGAAAAATAGAAAAGAAAAATAAGAAGAGAGGAAAGTGAAAAGATATATTGACAATGATTGTATTATGGTGTGGTAAACTGTGCTAGAAATTAAAGAGTATGGTACAGTGTGGTACCGCACCATAACCTACTGCATAAAAGAACAGAGCCTAATTGTAACTATAAAAAAAATAGGGTTAAAAATTGATAACATAAGAAGCAAAACACGTATCATCACTCTACATATACATTGATCGGTAATGATATGAGTCAAGCCTCAAGATATTTTTAATGTGTCTTACCATTTATCAAATTTATATTTTTAATCATTTTTGACACTATTTTTTCATAGTAAATATTAACTATTAATTATAAGAAACTTGGGATGCGTAGGCTACGTAAATGAATACAAATGATACCCTTATGAAATCAACGTCTTTTGTTGAACTTATTTTAAGCGTTTTTTGAAATATACAAAATAATGGATAAAAGTAAAACTTTATGCAATTTATACATAATACTCCCTCTGTCCCAAATTAATTGACATTTTGACTAAATTTTGATCAATATTTATTCACAAATTATAACGAGTTACAAAATGAAATTACCTCAATCATAATGTTTAGTAAAGTATTTTTCTAATGGTGGTAACTTCATATTGTAACTCGTTGTGATTTGTAAGTAATTTACGGTCAAAGTTTTGTCAAAGTGTCAACTAATTTGGGACGGAGGGAGTATTATAGTTAGAGAATTCAATTATATCATTTAATTTAATTTTAATATATGATAATATAGTGTTAATGGTAGGCTACGTCAATGAACACGTACAAATGAACACACATGATACTCTAATGAAATCAATGCCTTCCATTGAACTTATTTTAAGCTTTTTTTGAAATATAAAAAATATGGATAAAAGTAAAATTTATGCAATTGAAATATAATATTATTATTAGAGAATTCAATTATATTATTTAATATCATTTTAATATATAATAATATAGTTTTAATGATAGGGCAAAATACTTAACGTGTCTTACTCCAAGATTCATATAATTTTCGATACATTGATATACCGCCCATTTCATGCGGAATGACATAGAGGAAAATTAAAAGTAGTGGACTGTAAATTATATTTTACCTTTTTATAATTATTGGTCCACTTAATTAATATTTTCTACCTAATTATTTATGAAGTTTACATTTTCGATAACAATTTCAATTTTTTGCCCTTAATTAATGAATTTAATTAGAACCAAAATTTTTTATTTGTATTGGTTTCTCCATATATTAACAAAATGCCAAATGGAAAGGCGTCTAGGGAGAAGAACATAGACAAATTAATTATGCACATTGTCAATGTCATGTTTTCTTATCAGATCCAGGACACTGATTATTGTGTTTCTACTACTAGCATGTTTTATGAACTTTAAAACGTGATACTAATTAGTGTTAAACATCAAATTGATAACATTTAGCCTCTATCAAGTTTTGTGAAAAAAAAAAATTTATTCCTGATATTTAAGGAATTAGATTTATCTTATCTAATCTATAATATTTGTATTAAATATATTACCCAACCTTTACAGTAGAAACTACTTTTTAGATTTGCTTATTTATTTTGTTTCATGAAATATTCAAGATAACCTTATTATATAAATGACCTAAAATAGAACTTTTTTTATTAGTTTTTAAAATATTAAAAACCACTCCATCTCCCGGTCTTCTTCTTCCACCTTGATATGTTCTTTAAAAGCGATGAAAATCCACCCCTCTCTACTCCTTCAACTGCTACTTAAGCTGGGAAAAGGGAAGGTGTCAGTTTTTTATCATTAGTTGTCTTCATCAACTTCTTAATCACTATTATCTTCCCTTTTTCTTAGCTTTCCTCTGTACACCTTTACATGTCTTTCCGCACCTAAACTCCTCATGGTCACCAAAAAAATTAGTCAAAAAGTAAACTCAAAGAAAATCCCCCCCCCCAACAAAAAAAAAAAAAAAGAAATGGAGTGCACAAGTATGTGAAGCTTCTACTTGAATTCAATTTCGATGGAAAACATTTATGGCAGAAGATTTTCAAAGAAATGAGGAATTCATTCACTATATCAATGAACTCAAAGAAAATCCTTTATTGCCAACAATTCAAGGACCTTGAAAAATCCATTAGTGACTGTAAAGGTTTAATCAAAAGTCCTTTAGTTTTGTTGAATCCACTTTGGATGCACCATAGGAGGGAAGGGGAAGAAGGGGGCACTAATTATGGAGGTCGCAACAGCAGCTTTGTCGGAGTACATGCGCCGGGGGGGGGGGGGTGTGGGGGAGGGGGTGGTAAAGGACATACAAGAAGAGGTGTACACTAACTTCTGTTGGGAATGTCCCGACAATGTTCGATACACACGGAGATTAAACCAAAGTAATATAGTAATTATATGTCTTGCTAGAGACCTCTATAATTGGTAATTAAATATGTTTAATTACAACTATATTATTTGGTCTCTTTGGTCACACAAGTCAGTGCCCTGGAACAATGTATGTAACCTAAATGATATTGTATCAAGTTTAGAAAAGTTGGAAACTGATTTCTGTGAAAAATCAGCCCAACACGGTCCGTGTTGAGACACCACGGTCCGTGGTGTCCATGGGCCGAATAATTGGACTCTCTGGAGTCCAACACGGACCGTGTTGTTTCAACACGGACCGTGTTGGGCCCAGAAGATGCGCCGTTGTCTTTTTCGGCCCTTTAGGGTTTTGAACCCTTTCCCTAGGTTTTCTAAACACTATATAAAGGGGTCTCTGGGAGAGATTATTCTACACCAATCGCCGACTCTTAGAGAGATACTGGGGTGATTTCTGAGTTCCTCTCTCTTTTAGTTTGCGATTCTAGTTTGAAACACTATTAGTTTCTGAAACAATCTCACATACATCTTAGATTGAGATTCGCCTCGATCGGGTCGATCTAATGTCGGGTTCCTGAGTGCTGCGTGGACTTTTCAGAGAGGTTTCATTGGAATCGGAAGGTCAACCTCTTCTTCAATGAGAATTAGCGATCGGTATAATTCAAGCCTCTGCAATTGTGTTGATTAATTGTTTATAACTGTTATAATATTCCGCCAATTAATCTGTATCTGTTTAGGAAATAGACAACCTAAAACCTAACAGTGGTATTAGAGCCACCAATTGCATGCTAAAGTATTGTACTTGTATTCATAATTAATTTTGTCAATAGTTGAATTATATTATGAATATGCTAGAGTAGATTTATGCCTAAAATTTTGAATCTTTATGAAAGTTTTAATCTTTGATGTTCATGATAATAAATCTGAGATGTTATTGTAAAATTTCATGCTTTGTTATTATTTGTTTCTTATTGCCTTTAATTAATCGATTTTATGTTTGTTTAATTGATAAATATAACATGAACTCGATTTAATTTTGAATGTTTTAGAAACAATCATGTTTAATGTTATTAAACAGTAGGCAATGCATGAAATAGGTTTAAATTCGCAAAATAGGGTTTTGTAGAATTAATTTTCTGATTTAGTTTATTTACGGTAAACATGAAAAATCGAAATAAACTATCAAACGAACTCGAAAATTTCTGAAATTTTTACTGGAGGTGTCTGGAAGTGTTCTGGACTTTCCATAATTTTTGTAGATTTTTCCCAATTAAAATGGATTTTTAATTGAGTTTTCAGATCTGAAGTGAATTAAAATTTGTTTAATTCTCTGAATTTTATAAATTTATAGAAATTTGTAAAACTTCTGAAATTTTTACAGTAGGTTACTGGGTAACCATACTTTTAGGGAAAAATTTTCCGTTAATTTATCCAATCAAATTATATTTTACAATTTAGATTTTCAGATCTCAGAGAAATAAATTCGTTGCTTCTCTGAATTTTGTATATTTATAGAAATTTGCAAATTTTCTAAATATTTTACAGTAGGTTATTGTGTAACCTTTCTGTTATGGATAAAATTTTCGTGAATTTTCGAAATCGTTTACTAATTTTCCTTTCATTTTCAGATTAATAGAAAAGTACAATTGTTTAATTTTCTGAATTTTATTCTAATTTTCGAAATTTGATAAAAATCTGAAATTTTTACAGTAGCATATTGGATGAACCTACTGTATGGGAAAATTATAAAATTTTATTTTTAAACTTATCGGACTATTATTATTTATTTTCCTCTTAAACGGAGAATTAAAAGGTTTAATTCCCTAAATTTTTACAATCTTTTAGAAATTGTTAAAATTCTGGAAAATATTTCATATTGGGTTATTAGATAACGCTGTGATATGAAATCTTTAAATTCGATAAGTTACGATAGTTTTATTTAAGTTTTTTCAATCACGAAATTAACCGAAACTGGGAAGCAACACGGACCGTGTTGGATCAACATGGATCGTGTTGCCAGCAGTTTTGGTGAATTCGTATATTTTAGGGTTTGTAATTAATTTTAGAAATTAATTATTAAATCCTATTACTACTAAATCAGATAATGGGCATAAAATCTATTATTTTGTAAAGTTTAGGAAACTTACAATAATTTTGAAAGATATAGTATCTTTTAGACTCCTTGATTTTAGGAAAGTCAAGTATTTTGTATGTATAGGTATAAAATCCTAAATCTGTTTAGGAATCTGAGATAAAATTTGGATTTTATTTATTTTATTAATCATGCAAACCTTTAGGAAATTTTATTTAGTACTTATTTCCTTATGTGTTATATTGCAATTATTTATATGCCTTTATAATTTGTTATTTAAGCATGTGTTATATTTGATATAATTATTGCAATATTACATGTTTGCATGTGCTTCTAGTATGGCCATAGATAGTCGGTTTTACCGGTCTGCGTACCGGGTTGGGTGAAATACGGTCTGCGTACCGTCTTTGAATTAAATTTTAAATTTAAATTTCAATTAATTTTATTTTAATTCATGTAAGGCCTCAATTGTGAGGTACACTTTGCAAATTTGTTGTAATTGGAGACAACAAGTTGAGTGGGAGCCCAACAGCAATGGAGGTGTCTATTCGAGTGGGAGCTCATCCAAGGAAGTTGCAAGACCCAAGAAGATTTTCTTAAAGACTATCAACGCTTAGTTAAATTAGTTTAATTAAGTCTAGGTGGCCATACTAGAGGTTTTATTTATGCTTTAATTTTGTTATTGCATGTTTTATTATGCCTTTTATGCTTTTTGAAAGAGTTCACCTAGAATTGCATGCATAGGATAATAAAACCTACTCACATAATTGAATTATTGCTCAACCTACCGAAACACCACTTAGATGGATAAATAAAGAAAGCCAAAGCGAATTATTTGTCCATCATTAATAAGTAGGGTGGGAGCTAGGTCAATTCAAATTGGCTATCAAAATAGTTTTGGGCCAAGAGCAGAGGAAGAGAAATATTGTATTCGATACAAATTTCTTGCCAAGAGTCATTTTTTGAATGATCGATCATAAGATGATCCACCAAAGACAACATGGGACCGAGTTTTGTTGGGCCAAAGTCCACTTGAAGCCATGGGTCTTGTGGGTCTTGGTTAAATTAAAACACTAAGTGAGAGTTGATAAAGTGTTTTGATTTGAAATTAAAATTAGTTTAATTTCTTTTGATGAATAATAACTAAAATGAACCAACTTGTCTCGTAGAATTATTTATGTCTTTTCACTCAAACATCCACCACTAATAAAATATTGTTTTTTCCTTGAGAAAGAGAAAAACAGTTAACACCAATTCCTTAATTGGCATTGCCATCGCAAGATTGTCTTGAGGGCGAATTAAAAGAAATATGTCTTTGATATAACATTGAGTTAGGCATCAATATTAAGAGGTCAATCAAGCCAAATGAATACATGTAATGTCATAGTATTCATACAACTTCGAACTAGTTAGAGAGAAATATATAGGTGATTCTATGTTCTCATTATAAGTGTTTCTTACTCTCAATTAGAGAGAGAGAGGATCTCGGATAAACACACCCAACACATCGAAACCAAAAGGTTTGAAAGGAATAACCCTTGTTCAAACATAAAACTTGTAACTATCTATTAAGTCATGCAAATCAGAGCGCATTCAGAAGCGTCACAGTGATAGACTTTTGAATGATAAGACTTTGAAACATGTGATGTCTGCAAAGCATGACTGTACCTTTTACAAGAAAGGGTGAACGTGCCAACAAACACTCATGCATATGGATGTATGTAGCCCAATTGAGCACAAGTACAAGAGATTGATTTCAAATCTTCAAAGATGAATAAAATAACACATGGTGATTCATGTCTATGAGATTCATCCAAGTCGGAATGTTGAAATAGTTTGAATATTTCCAAAATGAAGTAGT
The DNA here is from genome assembly GCA_029582165.1 of Portulaca oleracea. Taxonomy (NCBI): domain Eukaryota; kingdom Viridiplantae; phylum Streptophyta; class Magnoliopsida; order Caryophyllales; family Portulacaceae; genus Portulaca; species Portulaca oleracea. The sequence continues at coordinate 17,041,111 of CM055872.1, forward strand.
CTTGGCGAAACAATGAGAGCACCTAGATAAGATCGAAAGGATGCTAATGGTTGAGACAAGAGTTTGAACAAATGACTCAAATGAAACATAATTATGGCACTATAAGCTTAAGTCATATTAATCAGAAATGTATTCAGAAACTGCATAGTGCAGGATTTTGGAAAACCTAAACTTTGAAAAGTTCAATGTTTACAAAGCATGTCTGATGAGTAAGATGACTAAAATCACCTCTTATTGGAATTGGTGAACAAGCTAATGACTTATTAGGATGCATACATACTGATGTATGTGGGCCTATGAGCACTAGTGCTAAAAGAAGGTTTGTTATACATTTCATCACTTTCATGATTTTTTTAGTAGATATGGGTATATCAACTTAATACGCCACAAGTCCAAATCATTTGAAATGTTCAAAGATTTTCAAAGTGAAGTACAAAACCAACTTGGCAAGAAAATAAAAAACCCTTCAATTAGATTGAGGAGGTGAGAATTTGAGCCAACGATTTCATTGACCATTTCAGAGAATATGAAATTGTTTCATGACTCTCTCCTCTAAGAATACGACATCTCAATGACGTATCTAAGAGCGTGAATCACACCTTATTAGATATGGTGTGATCAATGATGGTTGAGTCAACATTGCCGATTACTTTTGGGGATACTCTCAATTAACCATAGTTGTAATTACTGAATAAAGATTCTGGTTAGCATTAGGAGAAGAGAGGTTCTTGAACCATCTTCAAAGAAAGGAGTATCACTTCTACAAATTGTAGAGAAAAGTGTTTGTGTCTCAAAATACTTTCTTCTTAGAGAACATGTTATTCTCTAAAAGAAAGAGGGAGAGATTTTGAACTTACCAAGTTCGAGAGACACAAAACACTATAATCATCACATAAAACTCCACTACTTGATCCTAGTTCAAATTTTCCGACAAATAGGAAAATTAAGAACAAGGTTGAGGCAGTTGAAGTTTCTCAAAATGTTGAGGAGAGGATGTCATGAACATTACTCCAAGCAAGGTCAGGTAAACAACTCCGTCAGCCACAAAGATATCGATCTTCTATGGATGAACGTGAGATGTTACTTTTAGAAAGTAATGACTCTACCTACATCAAAGAAGCTTTAAGTAAATCAAGATTCCATGCAACCAAGTCTAAAATGGATTCCATGTATTCAACTAAGTTTAGAACTTGGTTGATTTGTCTGAAGGTGTGAGCCATCAGGCATATGAGGGTTTTAAGGCAAAACATGGGTTCATTAAGGTAGACACCAAGACTGACTTCAAAATTAGATTTTGAAGAAAGGTGTGTACTTGACACAACTGAGTGGTATTTTGTTGGAATACTTGTAAACTTCAAGAGACCATCTGTGGTCTTAAGGAAGCTTCTAGGAGTTGGAATCATTGACCTTCTTGACCAGGATATCAAAAAGGTTTGACATACCGGGAAGTGCCAAAGATAATATTGTGTTTACAAGAAGTTCAGTGGGAGCAATGCATTTTCTGATATTGTATGTGATTGACATACTGCCTACTAAGAAGAATATTCCAATGTTGCTTCTACTGAGGTTGACTTGGAAATAATTTTCAAAGTGAAGGATTGGTGGGGCTAAGAATTTTATCGGAGACTAGATCTATAATGATATATTAAAGATTTTGATTGTTTGAATCAAAGTTAACTAGGTGTTGAATAAGTTCAACTCACTTCCAGAATGGATTAATTTCAAAAATCATGGCATATCTCATTTAAATTTGATTGTCTCAAAACAATCAGAAGTTCTAAAGAGGATGAGACATGTAACTCATGCTCATGCGTGAGATTGATGTATGCCATGAGATGTTCAAAGTCCAACATAACATATACATTGTATATGTATAAGCAAAACTAAGGATGTGTCCTAAGTCTAAAGTGGTTGATAAAAGCTAAGTGTGAAGAGTTGCATTGATGCTACACTCATGTAGAGAAATATGATTATCTGAAAGGTCAGAGAAAATTATACGATCTGTATTGAGTGGTATTGAGGTGAACTGGAAGAAGTTCCTAACATGACATGCGGTTAATTCTAAAAATAAGACAAGTATGACACAACTTTAGAAGTTGTGGCGTAAATCGTTAGGATTGCGGTTCGCTTAGAATCGGGTGATGTTTCTAACTCATGAGAGAAATGAAGCCTTATTGAAAGGAGCCATCACTCAAGCAAAGGAACTGAAGCTCACTATGAATCCAAACATGTGTTCCGGAAATATCTTCCTATATGAAAGGTCATTAGTGAGATGGTATATGTACGAGGTTCATTGCAAGTATTATGTACTAAACCCCTGTTGTAGTTAGAGCATGATAGTCATGCATGGGCAACATGTATTAAACACATTCCGGAATATTAACAAGTAAAATTTATGAATTATGACCTTGTTGATTCATCATTGAGAATAAGATTCCAAAATTTACATCAATTGTGGTTTAGAATTATGTAAATGTCCAAAAAGGTTAGCGCATTCAAAATGGGAAATTGGATGAGGTTCGATTTCTGAAACCCCATTAGTGAACTTGATAACGCTAGTCTTGGTCGATAGTCGACCTGGTTCCTAATTGTATTATCACGTAGGAACAGTGATAATATCAACACAATTAGCATGTAGGATTGAGGTGATGATCAAGTTTCGTGATCATAGTGATGTGATGACATCATAAATCAATCAAATGATCTGTTGAGAACAACTACCGAATCGACCCAGATGGGAGCTCTTTAAATTGGGAATGTCATAAGATCTCTCACTACTCAAAATTCCTAAATCCCGAGTTCAATACATACACTACATGGTCTGCGTGACTTTGGAGCGCGCCAAACGCCTTTCGTAATAAAGAGGCTATAAAGGCGTGTTTGGGTTACAGCTTGGATCATGTGAGAATGTGTGTCCAACAAGATGGCATTGTCCTCCCTATTAGGGACGATTGTCTCGCTGGCCACTCTGAGATTGACCGAAAATGCTTGCCGAGCTCAGTTGAATCAATAGTTGATCATCTGCTTTTTCAAAGTCTAAACTCGAGATCGAGGAACGTTCGGTCTTACATAAGGATGACTTTAGCTTACCTTATCCGAACTAGAGACAAGAAGTGACAAGGGAATTCAAGGAATCGAACACTTGTGGGACAAGTGGGAGATTGTTGGGAATGTCCCACAATGTTCGATACACGGAGATTAAACCAAAGTAATATAGTAATTATATGTCTTGCTAGAGACCTCTATAATTGGTAATTAAATATGTTTAATTGCAACTATATTATTTGGTCCTACCGGGTCACACAAGTCGCTGCCTGAACAATGTATGTAACCTAAATGATATTGTATCAAGTTTAGAAAAGTTGGAAATTGATTTACGTGAAAAATCAGCCCAAAGACGGACCGAATTGGGCTCAACACGAACCGTGTTGACCCAACACGGTCGTGTTGAGACACCACGGTCCGTGGTGTCCATGGGCCGAATAATTGGACTTCTGAGTCCAACACGGATCGTGTTGTTTCAACACGGACCGTGTTGGGCCCGTAAGATGCGCCATTGTCTTTTTCGCCCTTTAGGTTTGGAACCCTTTCCTAGGTTTTCTAAACACTATATAAAGGGGTCTCTGAGAGATTATTCTACACCAATCGCTTCGACTCTTAGAGAGATACTGTGGTGATTTCTGAGTTCCTCTCTTTTAGTTTGCAGTTCTAGTTTCAGGAAACACTATTAGTTTCCTGAAACAATCTCACATACATCTTAGATTGAGATTCGTCTCGATCGGGTCGATCTAGCAATCGGGTTCCCGGAGTGCTGCGTGGACTTTTCAGTAGAGGGTTTCAGCGTTGGAATCTGGAAGGTCAACCTCTTCTTCAGCAGGAATTAGCGATCAGGTATAATTACTGAAGCCTCTGCAATTGTGTTGATTAATTGTTTATAACTGTTATAATATTCCGCCAATTAATCTGTATCTATTTAGGAAATAGACAACCTAAAACTTAACAACTTCAACCTTGGGCAACATCTTCTGACGCCAATTGAGATATTGAAAGAGACTACTAGAAAACATAGCATATATAGATCCTTTATGGTCGACCCTTTCTCAAAACGTCGACTGCATATAGGCGTGAGATGAAAATCTAGACGCTTTTTAATGTCTAAGGGACATGGTGGGCCGATCATCCAAAAAAAGGGTCGAGATGTTCTGACCCTGCCCGTCAACCTATTTTCAAGGAGGCGGCAAGTGAAAATTTGGGCTAAAAAATGACAAGGCAAATTGGAGGGAATTGAAAAAAACAAAGAAGAAATGGAAGTGCTAGTGCAATTGTATGTGCAGAAACCCTAGCCATCCCCGAAGTTGTCTTTGAGCTTGTCGTGCGGCGGTTTGACGAGGTTCTCAAGACCTCATGAGCCCTAATTCCCTCTCTATGTCGTTCATTCTCCCGACAACAACGACAAAGGTGCGGCATTCAAGTTCGTCCCTGTCAACTTCGACTCAACCTAAACTAAAGGAAGTCTTGACTAGGATTAACGTCAAAATCAACTCAGGGGTGACGAATCTTAAGAGTGTTTAATTAATATGTTGTGATACAGAAAAAGGTGCGATAGTCAAGGTGTTTAATATGTTGTGATACTGGAAATTTTTTAATGTTTCATCCTGAATTTTTAGAGTGTCATGAAACCTTTAAGGCTAGAAAAATCCTTTTGTAAGAGTAGTTGCTGCAAAGTAGAAGTCTTGAAACTGACTTAGTTTTACATTTTCCAACTTGACCTAAGTGGCCATTTTGACATTTTACTGTCGTTACTACTATTCTCTTCTTTTTCTAGAAAACAAGATACATCACTAAGCTATAAATCTCTTATTACACATTAGTTGAATTAAGCTTTGAGGACTACTCTTTACAAACATTACTTGATTTTAGTCCCCCCTGTTAGGTTTGAGGTTATCTATTTCCTAAACAGATACAGATTAATTGGCGGAATATTCATAACGGTTATAAACAATTAATCACAACAATTGCAGAGGCTTTAGTAATTATACCTGATCGCTAATTCCGGCTGAAGAATAGGTTGACCTTCCAGATTCCAATGTTGAAACCTCTCGAAAAGTCCACGCACTCAGGAACCCGATTGCTAGATCGACCCGATCGAGACGAATCTCAATCTAAGATGTATGTATTTGGTATATGTGAATGTTTCGGGAAACAGAGAATGTTTCCTGAAACAAGAACTGCAAACTAAAAGAGAGATGAACTCGGGAAATCACCCTGGTATCTCTCTAAGAGTCTTAGGCAGCTGGTGTTCAATAATGTCTCCCAGAGACCCCTTTATATAGTGTTTAGAAAACCTAGGGAGATGGTTCAATACCCTAAAGGGCCGACTTAACGCAACGGCACGATTCTCAAGCCAAACACGGTCCATGTTGAAACAACACAGTCCGTGTTGGACTCCAGAATGTCCATTAACTCGGCCCATGGACACCACGGACCGTGGTGTCTCAACACGGATCGTGTTGGGTCAACACGGTTCGTGTTGAACCCAATTCGGTCTGTGTTGGGTTGATTTCTCACATAAATCAGTTTCCAACTTTTCTAAACGTAATACAATATCACTTAGGTTACATACATTGTTCCACGGCACTGATTTGTGTGACCCAATATGACCAAATAATATAGTTGTAATTAAACATATTTAATTACTAATTATAGAGTTCTCTAGCAAGACATATAATTACTTTATTACTTTGGTTTAATCTCCGTGTATATCAAACATTATCGGGACATTACCAACACCCCTAACCTCCCTCATAAAAGAAAAAATTAGGATTGCAGGCTTACAAGTTAACCATGTAAGAGCACCCACAATGGTAAGTATGAGTTATACTCACTGGATGAGGTGGAAGCAGTATGGTCCACAAAAAAAGTTAGAGTTAGACTCTCCATATTAATTTGCTTTCTAATAGTGAGTGTGAGTTTGGTTAAAATAAATGAAAACAATGTGTAGGGCCATATTTAATAGTTTAAGTACACTATAACACAAATAAAAAAAATGACAAAAAATATGTAGGGCCCAGATTTTGCCTTGTGGAACACATTATGCTTTTTTCTGACCATTTGCAACAACAGAAATATAGAATCTAAGTAGTGGTGCTGCTAGTTATTCATACTTTAGTTTAGTGAGGACAATATCTTACAAGCAAAGGACAATAACATAAACTTGCATTTTCCTTGGATGCTTATATAATTTCAAAATAGATAGATGATGTCTTGGATGTTGCTGAGTTGGCCATATGACTTTGGTATGCCCTTATTATTTAGTAGCCTTTGTTCCATGATAGCTATGTTACGGAGATTTGGTGGTATGTTAACCATGTTTTGAAGTTGTAAACTGATCGATTTTGATAGTCTAATGAGCATTGAGCAACCAACTGGCTAGTGTGCACTGACTTATTTTTATGAAGAAACTTGTTGCTTCGTGTTTGATTGCCGCTACGAGAAGCGATGAATGCAAGGTGTTTTCATGGGAAATTTTTTACTCCTACAGGAGCTTTCAAACAAATCAAGTTTACTCTCCTTCATAGAGTTTTATATTTGTCTCATAAGTTTAATTAAGAAGTATACCCATTGTATAGATTTATTACTTGCTTAGTTTTACTTAACTACACTAGTTAAGAGATTGTATATATATATATATATATATATATAGATATATAGATAGTTGTAATTTGGATGTTATACTAATTAAGGGGGTTCCCCTTTATGGCAGTGAAGTGTCTTGAATTTCTGCCAAAGACAATATATATTGGTTTTTACATTGTTTTTAATTTGGTATACTATTGTGTAATTAATGGGTGTCTATGCGTTGAAAAGATGTAGATTAATGGAATGATTATATTTTATGTTTTTCGTCAATAACTATTAGAAGGGTCCAAATTTGGATAAGGATTAACCATAAAAAGGGTCTAAATTTTCCAACTGAGACCACAAAAAGGGTCCAGAAGTTTTTAGGTGCCTGACCATAAAACTAGATTTCCAAAGTGGTAGACGCAGAAAAGCGTCTAGATTTGGCGGACGCAAAAAAAAGTCTAGATTTCTAAAGTGGCATACGTAGAGAAAAGCGTCTAGATTTCGCCATTTACTGACCCAGAAAAAGGGTCGAGATAACTCGACCCCCAATATTTCGACCCTTTCTTAAAGGGTCGATCGAAATTTAGGAGACTACAAAAGGCGTCTAGATATGGGTAAAAAAGGGTCTAGATTTGCTATGTTTTCTAGTAGTGAAGTCCCCCGCTAACTCTTCCTTGAATCACTTATAGGTTTGGTCCGAGAAGTTAGGATTTGCCCTTTCCGATATGTTGTTGAAGATCCTGCTAAGCATTTTGATATTCTTCAAGTCGTTGGTAGTGTTATGTTGACATGTCTTTGGTAGTTGTGGTGGTGATGGTAGGGTTTGGAGGTGAGGAGGGAGAAAATAAAGGTTGAGGCTTGAGATGGGAAGAATGACATATTGAGGATGACAACGGTAGAACTGTGAATAAGAGAAAGAAAAGGGAAGGATATTGTAGTATTTTACCTTAAAAAGTTAGTCTGTCCATATGAAAATGTTGGAGTAATTTTGTCCCAAATTTCAACACTGGATTATGTGTATATTTATTATATCAACAAAGGTTAGATAGGATAAATGTAATTTTTTAAACATTAAAGATAAAATCCTCTTTTCCCAAAACTTGATATGAGTTAAATGTTGTTAGTTCGTTAAATATCTCTTCAAATTGTTTTGTACTTTTTTTTTTGTTCAAAATGTTTTAAGATATGTAACTAAAATTTATTGTTTTGTATCTGATTTAAAGCATATTCTTTTGGGTTGAAATTGTAACTTTCAACTTTTTCCAATTTCTTTCAGCTTTTACCAACTCTTTACAACTTCTTCTAGCTCCTCCAACTTTTTCCCTTTGTGATCAATTTCTTCTTACTCCTTCCAACTGTCATTGATTTTTCTAACTCTTTCCAACTCTTATTATATATCTATTAAAACCAATTTGAACTCTTTTTAACTCTTTCCAACAATTTTGAATACTTCTTGCTCTTTCAAGTAACTTCCAACTCTTTACAGTTTTGATTAACCCCTTCCAACTTCAAACTTCTTTCAGCTTCTAGCTCTATTTTTCCAATTCAAATGAGGCCCTTATACGTGAAATTTGGCTTCCCACACAATTTGACCGATCAAATTGTCATATTTCACCTAACAATTTGACAGCTTATCTGTTGCTTCTTGATTCTTGATTGGATCATATATTTAAATCTAGATATAAATATTAATAAAAAAAGATATGTCCATACGAACAAATTGTAACCGCTCACAAAAACTACCAAAACAATATTTATATCTTTAGTTACATGCTACACCCCAGCCATTATAGACCATTCGTATTTCATTTAATTTTCTAAACCATGGACATATTTATGTTTAGATAAGGAAGGACCATATGTATAATGTAGTTGCAATCGCAACTAACATGCTATCACTAAAATACAGTAGACCATGCACATTTTTTATTTTTTACCTATTCCTTTGCAACGAACACATACAAAAGTCAAAAGCGGAGAAGTTAAATTAGGAAAGAAATAGCAAACA